>JAUIMM010000154.1:6685000-8047500 GCA_031769625.1 Taudactylus pleione
ACTAGCACTGGGAGGTCCTCCATTGCGCTGCCCTTGCAGTATGGGTGTCCACCGGCGTTCCGGTGTCACGTCACGTGTCACAGCCGCGACCGGCAGGGTGAGGGTGTTATGCGCGGCCAGGGGGGCGTGGTCGGCCCTGAGGCTGCTGCAGAAGGAAATAAAAATTCCTTTCTGCAGCAGCAGACACGCATCAGAGGGCTGTGGGCCTATTCTGATTGTAGGCCTGGAGCTGTAGCTCCATCAGCCCCATTACTAATCCGGCCCTGGGTGCGACATTAGCATAAAGACGCAGTCACTCTATGTAAGAAGACACAGTCATGGCTGTATTACCATCCACCTCTGAATCAGGCTCATTGGATTGACTATTCATCTATTTGATAATTTTTAGCCTATGCATGAAGGAATGCCATGAGTCACAAGCAGCACAAACAAATAGAGGCAGGGTTCTCTGAAATGCCAAGGGTCCCAAAAGCCATGCTGTCTCGGACTTGAACTTGGCTTGTCCACCAATGTCGGTCACAGTAGTTCACTGACATAGCACACAAATGCATCCAGAGGCCCCACCCATGAATTGGATCCTTGAACACGCAACTCATGGGTGCTGCTCCGGGCCTTGTCTGCTTTGCTAAGGGTGCATGTCTGCACACTCTGGGGACATGCCCACACACCTCAGGGGTGTGCAATTGTCCATTGTCTAGTACTAGTCTCACTTTTGTTAACCTGTAACTACTGCGAGCACCAGTGAGAGGTCCGCTTGGCACCTGTTCATTGCAGCAGAGGGAGAACATACCTCTGTATAGCGATCGTTACAGCGACCCAGAGTCCTCAGGGTGTACCCCTTAGTTCAGTATAACTTGTGCTAAATAATGCGACCATTACGGTAAGTAGAAATGCCTCCACACCTGATGTCTTACACCATATGAGCGCAATCAAAGAATCCTCCTTTGGCAAGGTGATTTTAAAGCTTAAAGTTAAGAAATTGAATAAATAAATAATCATATAGCAATATTGCATTAAGCACAGTTGGAGAGGGAAACTTGCAGTCAGTCATTCAGAAGCCAGGCACTGAGAAACGTCTACACTTGCATGTCCTTCCTTCCCCTATTCCACCGGTGTATGTATAAGGTCAGAAGTGTAAGATGCAACTGTTCTGCTTACGCACATAAGTAGTTTTCATGCTTTTACATGAAACTCTCCCTGGAACCCTCAGTGAAAAATGACACTTCATGTACAAAATATTTGAATATGTAAAATCATACAGTACAGTTGGTAAAAATATAGAAATAGGGACATTTCTTAGGACAAAAATAGGGACAATTCTTGGGCAGTTGGAAACGATGTTATTGTTACAGCTGGTTATGTACTGTAATTAAATGCTTGCTCTCTGTCTTATTTTAATCTCCTTATGCAAGCTGTAAGAAAGACAAGGCCTCACTTGCTTGTTATAATGGTTAGTTGACCCACATGATCTATATGCAAATAATGATGAATTGCTATGGGGTTGGTGCAGTCTCACAGGGAGGGTATAGGCAAATATAAAGAGAGGAGAAAAGAGTCCCAGTAAAATGACGCACTTACAGTATCTAATAAAAGATAAGTATTCATTTTATTTTCTGATCTGAGTGTGTGGTTTAGACCGGACTATTTTCTCTTCCATAAGAAAAGCCACTGAAACTTGCACTATAGCAACACCTAAAAGTGTTAAGCCAGACATACACGGTGCGATGGCACCGTGCGATGCGACGGGGGATCCAACGTCCAACATATCGGTTGATCCCCAC
Organism: Taudactylus pleione; assembly: GCA_031769625.1. Lineage (NCBI taxonomy): Eukaryota > Metazoa > Chordata > Amphibia > Anura > Myobatrachidae > Taudactylus > Taudactylus pleione. The sequence goes on from JAUIMM010000154.1 coordinate 6,686,782, forward strand.
ACACGGTGCGATCAGGTGGCCGACCGCCCAATATGCTGGCTCCCCTCTCCCCCACCCGCATAGCGCTACATGGGATCGCGCATCGCATCCCCTGATCGACTGATCCTACAATAAGACCAGGGGGCTGCTTTATCGCACCGTGTGTGGCCGCTTTACAGTGTAGTGTCCCTGTCAAGTCTAATATTGATATTGTTGCAGAACATGTTTCTTTGTTCAAGCATCAAATGCAGGGAAAAATTAGGGGGCCAATTCATCATCGGGGGTCGGATGGTCCCAGATAATTAAGTTACCAACTCACCGTAAGTTGCGGCGGTGGATACTTAACTACCGGAGCAATACAGTGTTGCTCCAAATCTGCGACAGCTGCTCCTAAGCTGTCCCAGCACTCCCTAATGGGGCGCATCCACTAGACGATCTACTCCCTGTCCAATCTCTAAACGATTTTCCCTTGATTTTTTCCCTTGAAATTTTATCTTTCAGCCTGAACGATTTGCAAACTATCTTTAATAGATCAAGTGAAATTGACCTGCATGTTCAGTCAACTGACGAGACGATCAAACGACCAACGGGAGCGCGCATTGTTGATCGTTAACGACCAAACACTGCACGATTTATAAACGATTTTTAAACGATTGAACGATAACGACGTCGTTATCGTTCAGTCGTCTGCTAAAATCGTGTAGTGGATGCCCTCCTTTACAATACTACATAAGTAGCAGTGATACTTACCCCTGCTGACCCGACCGACTGCGCATGCGTGACATGAGTTCATGCATGCAAACAGCTACAACTCTTGCAGTGAGGAGACGGTGGAGGGATCCGCTCAGATCTCTCTTGCCCTCCTGATCCTTCGTCCAATTGGATGGAGCGGGGCTCTGTGAATCATCTCCATCTGCACAAGTCATTGGTTTCCACAAGCAAACTCTGAAAACTTTTAGATTTTCAGAGTTCGCAGAAAAATAATAAATAGGCCAGTTAGAAAAAGCATGTGAAAACTATGATTGCTGCATGTGTAACATGCCTGATCATGAATAGGCACCTGTGTGAAATTAACTGTACTGTGATCAGTACTTTAGTGTTTCCGCTAGGCTTTTAGTGGTGCGCCACACCCTTGTGGAAAGCATTTCCATAAGTGCTGGGCACACCCCAAAGATTGATGCCCCCTTTTTTGGAAGAAGAGACTCCCTGCCTGCACCCTCAGCGCCATGCCCTGCTTGCGGCCTAGCGGAAACACTAGTACTTTAACATATAGGGGTCTATGTACTAAGCAGTGATAAGTGACAGAGTGAAAAGTGATGTCTGTAATAAGTGCCAACCAATCAGCTTCCAACTGTCATCTCACAGGCTGTGTTTGAAAAATTAAATTTGGGAGCTGATTGGCTGGCACTTATCACAGACTTATCACTTTTCACTCTGTCACTTATCACTGCTTAGTACATAGACCCCATAGTATTAATCAATGATTCTAGAAGAGTGTACTTTATCATAAACCAAGAGCAGCTACAGAGTGACAGCTTAAGATATTTCATCACTTACTAGCATCCAGTATATTTTCCCATGATTACTTAGCTTGCAGCTGTTGCTATATGCCAACAGAAATAACATAGTTAACAAGTCTACTTGGCAGCACTGCTCTGAACAGCAGTGTTTTAAGGCTGTCTATATATAACCATGTATTTAATAATTTTTCTTATTTTGACTTTGTGCCTATAGTCAAAATAAATATGTAAGTAAAAGGACCTGTACACACACACTTTCTGACAAGCATTGGCTTCTCTTTGCCTGTGTGTACAAGCCCTTATTCAGAGTTATGGATTTGTCTTAAGTCAACTCTTTCACTACCAGAGTGTTTGACTAGAGGGAATACTGGTCACAGTTGCTGCGGTAACCAACTAGCACTATACACACAGCAGCCACCAAGTGCCTTTGGGAAAGGAGATGAGGTATTCAGGCATTTTCCAAAGACAGTATTCTAAATAAACACATCCCTATGACTCATTATAGCCATTATGTAATTCACTACTCCATGTAATTTTGTACCCCTGTCCACACTTTTATATACTCCAAAAATATATCGATGAGAGGGTTATTCAGACTAATTAATAAAGTAAAGAATACAATAATTCTAGATACCTCCAGTCTCAGCCAATATGGCCAAGCATGGACGTACAGTTTCTCTGGCTGTAAGCATCCATCACCATTGCATCATCCATTCCTGCAGCTGGTCTAATTAGTATTCCATTATATCTATTACCACCAAGGTGATTTACTATGCAGTCCTCTATTCCTTTATATGGCTGTGCTAAGTGTTTATCCTGCCCCCCCCTAATAAAAGTCAACAATTTGTTACATTTGTGTCTGAAATAGGGCAATTTCCATCGGTGGGGTGGACCTCAGTGGTTACCATCGATGGGCCCATCGTTGATTAGCATCGATGGCACACAAACCATCTATGGTGAACCACCGATGGTTCGCACCCCCTCGGCCATGGACCAATGAAAAAAGGGAATGGGACTTAGCGGCCACTGGGGGTGGAGCTAAGCTCCGTTCTGTCACTAAAAAAAAGGCTCCTGCTCATCCAGCGATGGAAAAAGTAGTTGACATCGGCCAGCAACCATCAATGTTTTGGAAACATGGAAGGTCTATGGCCATCTCTAGTCTGAAACAGATGTTAGGCATTTCAGGCACAAACACTATACTGCTGAATTATCTCCCAAGTTGATTATCATATAACTCACTACTTTATATACTGTCCATAGCTTCATGTAACCCTGTTGTTTACATTTTTACAAATGTGTAAATAAAGATAGCTGATTATCAATTGACCTATGACCTTTTCCATGTAAACCCAGTTGTCTCTTGTAAGAGACATGTAGGTAGCTAAATAAATAAAATCTCATAACCTCTGGCTATTTGTAAAACAGCAAAACTGAGTAACAATATGCAACTGTCTGCATAAATAGTGCATGTTACCCAGTCACTGTGTTAAAATTTGCAGCCACCGTACCTGATTTACAGTAGGCAGCAATTTTTTTGGCCTGAATGAAAGCAGAAAAGGAAGGAAGAAAGACAGTCCCGGCCAGCCGGGTCTCTGTGCCTGTGCAATGGATCTGGCAGGCATTGAGGTCATTGAAGGTGGCGAGACTGGCGCATGCGCATAAGCGGTGTAGGTGCTGCATCGGGTAGGGCTGCCTGGAGGGTAGAGGAGTGGTTTCTCACTGGAAGCGCACTCTCTGCTAGTCGCAGCTTGGACTGGTAGTCCCAGGTGGAGAAAACACCTCCCCTGGGACTGCCTGTCCTGTGTGTGACTGGCAGGTAGTGCTTCCAATGTGAAGTCACTGCCAGTCACAGTGTAGCCCAGTGGCAGTTCAAGGGGATTGTCAAGCAGGGCTATTGCCCAGGGCACTGCAGCCTGAGGGTGCGACCGCAGTCACCCCACCGGCACTGTCTAATCTGATGGTGCCCACCCTTTCTTACACCCTTTTTTACACGCTGCCATTATTGACAGTAATAAACTGTGGTGGCGCCATGATGCGCATTTGTACCCTCCCACTGTCTCTCAGAATGCTAGTGCCCACTGTTGGGTGTCCGCATGACGTCGCTGCGCATGGCAATCTAGGAGTGGCCACGGTGAGAAGAACACAAACTCAGAGCAGCAGAAGCAAGCAGGAGGGACCTGCCTGCCTTCACAAGGTAAGATTAAGGCAAACAGCACCCCTGAAAACGGCCTCCCCTGGCAAATGGCGTCCCTGCAATTAGGGCGTGGTTCAGACTTGGGAATAGAGAGATCTCTTTCAACTGATCATCTTGGTGAAACCATGCTGCACTGCAGGTGGGGCAGATTTAAAATGTGCAGAGAGAATTAGATTTGGGAGGAGTGTGTCCAAACTGACATCTAAATTGTAGAGTAATAATAAAGCTGTGCAGTATTTGTGGGCTACATGCAAAAGCAGCTAGTATTTACCCCACATGCAAAAAAATGTATGTATTTACACCCCTTGCATTGCAATATGGTTTGTTCAGGTTCACAGTTAAGTGCTATGTCTCTCTCTATTCCCAAGTCTGAATCAGGCCCTTAGTATTTAATTTTTTCATGTCTTTTATTTTGTGACCATGGCCACACCCCCTGAGCTCAGGGTTCCAAAGAAAACTTTTGAACTGAGATCTGCAATGCCTAGAACCAGCCCTGGTGTAGCCAGTCCAGTCACAGACTGCAAATTACTCACTGAAGTGGCATATTTTACTGGGGGGCTGCCAGTGGCGGGCTGGGCCGGGGGGCAGGGTGCCATGTGCCCCTCGGGCCGCAGCGTCATGTGGGCTGCGGGCCGGTGCAGTCTGTGTCACTGTGACACAGACTGCACCGCGTGTGACGGAGTTCGGTCAGCGTTACACTAGTGACAAACACACAGCCGCAGCTGTGTGTTTGTTTTGATCAGCAGCCAATGAGAGTCTGTCAGACTCTCATTAGCTGCTGCTGCGCCCACTGCAGGAGCCGCTCCATCTTCCGGCTCCCGCAGTGGGCAATGGGAGAGACGTCATGATGTCATATGACGTCTCTCCCATAATGCAGAGCGGCCCGGCCCGGGAGGACAGACGGAGGAGCAGATGGCGGCGGTGGTGGGAGCGGGGATTCAGGTAAGTGTTTTTTTTATTTTGTTTTTTTATATTACGTGTGTCTACTGGGGGGGGGGAGAGAGAGAGGAGACCACTTCTACTACTACTACTGGGGGCACTAAAAGGGGGGTGGGGGACTACTACTACTACTGGGGACACTACAAGGGGGGGACTACTACTGAGGGCACTACAAGGGGGGGACTACTACTACTACTGGGGCACTACAAGGGGGGGACTACTACTACTGGGGGCACTACAAAGGGGGGGACTACTACTACTGGGGGCACTACAATGGGGGGCTACTACTGGGGGCAACACAAGGGGGTACTACTACTACTGGGGGCACTACAAGGGGCGGGACTACTACTAGGGGCTCTACAAGGGGAGGGGCTACTACTAGGGGCACTGCATAGGGGGGGACTACTACTAGGGGCTCTACAAGGGGAGGGGCTACTACTAGGGGCACTGCATAGGGGGGGACTACTACTAGAGGCACTACATAGGGGGAGGGGACTACCACTGGGGGCACTGTATCGAGGGACCACTGCTGGGGGCTCTATATAAAGGGCAATACTGGGGGTACTGCATAGGGGGGAGACTACAACTGGGGCCACTATTTAAGGGGCATTGCATAAGGGTTATCACTATTGGGGGCACTGCATGGGGTGTGGACTGCTACTGGGGGCACTATTTAAGGGGCACTGCACAGGGGGGACCACTACTGGGGGCACTATATAAGGGGCTTACTACTGGGGGCACAAGGGGCACTGCATAGGGGGGCACTACTGGAGGCCTGCATAAGGGTGTTCTCTCCTGTGGCACACGGGGGCACTGCATATGGGCACTACGACAGGGGGCTGCCGCTAATCTTTATTTTTTACCTTACTTTAATCCCATATGGACCCGCCTCCTCCCTGAAACACTTGAGGGGGGGCGGCGCCGTAGCACGCACGTTCTTCGGGCACCCTGGCTACACGCTACTCCTCTGCCAGGGCTGCCTGCATGCTTTTGCCCCCCAGGCTAAAACTTACCAGCCAGCCCCTAGGGGCTGCAGACCTGCAGACCCTAGGTTAAAGCTGCGACTAGCTGCATGTATGTACTTTGCATTGCACATTTCTTCAAATGTGTGCAACTCAAAATACAATTTTTTTTTTAACAAGTCTGTTTATTGAACAGCAAAAGAAGATGCACATAGACAGTAAAAACAAGAAGGCATTACAAATATCAAAGATATTGTCGTCCAATCTCATTGGCTATCAGTCTAAATTATTGCTGTAAATTTTATTATGTAACACAGACAGTGAACAAAGATAAGAAAACAACGACAGAACAAAGACATGGTCCACAATAAAGGCATAATATTGTTCAGAAAGAATAGTTCATGACATATCTACCTGAAGTTGGGTGCACAATTGTAATACTCCGGTACCTTTCGTTGTGGTATATAGTTTCTTGGTCTTCTCTTAATGTATCGAGTCAGTTGGTACTTCAACACAATTCTTTTTATTAACCATTACCTAAGTAACAATAAAAGGTTTACACAAAGACACTTATGCTTTTCTGGATATTTAGCTTAAGAACATGCATGCAACCACAGTTTAATGCACAGATATAGACAGAATGACTGAAGGTCTTATTATACTGGAACAATCTCGTCTCCAAGTCTGTGCGTCTGTGAAATCAAAAAGGGTTAGCTCAAGGCATGCAACACAAATCAAAATACATCAGACTAAACATTACGATATGCAACATATAATCTACCTACACATTGTAACAATTTATACTTGGTCAAATCTCAACATTACACACGCTGCTGGCCAGTAAATGCTTTAGAGGTTGTGCACTTGCAACAGTTTAATCATTTCCCTTTGAAATCTGTACACGTGAACTTGTTTTTTCCTTTCCTGACAGCGCTGTAGTGTAGACACAAAACAGCTTTGGGAGCTACAGTAATGCTATATGCTAGTATCTGTCCTAAGTCCCAGCTTTGGGAACTGGCATGCTCCAACCCTCTTAGCCCACTTGGTAAGTGATGAGGTAAATACCTGGCAGTGTAGTAACGATACTGGATCAGAACCTCTATACACACCTTCCTATACCGTCTAATAACCTGCCTATACCTTCTAAGGATGACTTAATTTGTGTACGCAGTCATACAGTAAATAAAGACTTAGACCTGGAATCTGTGGTTCCAAAGCACAAGTATTACTTTAGTAAAAGTTCAGACAGTTACACGCAATTGATCCAGACACAATTTAGGTGCAAAAGGAATTATACAGACCCAAGTACAGTATACATATGCAGCGCTTCCGGTACCAGGTGTTAGGCATCAGCAACAAACCCCTCGTCTATCAGCATTCAGCACGAAGACTAAAAACCCAGTGTCTGAGCACACATATTTATACCCCCAGGAATAGACAAAACAATAGAGACGTTTGTTGCTGATGCTATTGGATCCCAAGGGGAATCCATCTGTTACGGAGCATTTAACAGGCTGGTTCAAATAGACTCTCCCTGCCTCTAACAGCTGGGGGTCTCTCCCTTCCAGCCCCCTGTAACATCCTAACAGTTAACACATTTTGTTGCTTGAAGTCTCTGTGATCCATAACTCGAGAATGCATGATGCGATCTCCCCACCAATAACACCGGAATACTGTGGAAAGAGTACGCATCAGTACGAAACCAAACACGGCTTGTTTAGCATGTATAAAACCTTAGTTATCAAATATCTTTATTTCACAGCGTTTATATTAACTGAACCAACTTAAATCATATATCTTAAAGCTAATGGAACCTTGTAAGTGAATATGTAATGTGTGAGTGTACGGGGTTTTATATGAAGATGCTAGTTAACTTGGTGCGGATACATGCGCATTTAGCTAATAAACTGTGTTTTCATTCGGGGTCTTGTGCATTCGCTAATATGCGACTAGTTAACAGTGCTATTATGCATATTATTGTGTATATGAGAAATGATGGGAGATGCAATCGCATGGTGCTAATAGTATTATCGCCACATGTACTAAAAATTGAGTTTATCTAAAATGGTGCTTAGGCGGCCATTCGCAAAATGGCGTCTCGTGATCTCATTTTCAAGATGGCGTCTTGCGGCCAGTCGCAAGATGGCATGGCCGCGATTCAATTTTAAACTGAAATGTCTCAGCCAATTACTCAGCTTCGACAGTCCACCCTTTGATAGCAAACAACATGCTATCACAATCTGCTATTAGAATTTAATTTAGGCTTACATTTACATATTATTTAGTGTTATTGTGGGATGGCACAAGGTGGTTCTTAATCCATCAATAATGTGTCTCTGGATGGGGACATAAAACTACTATTATACGCACACCGCGGATCTTGGAAGAAAGGTGTGGGAATGCACCAGTCTTATAAAAGCAGTCTTGAAGGGGAATTGAGACTTTACATTATCTGAGGTGTTCTATAAATAACATTTCAATAATACATTCTATGCATGTCTAAATATAATACATCAAACGATAGTACTTCCTAGTTCAGGGTTGTAATGCAGTTCTATATTTACTTCGGTATACATATTGTCATTACTGACCACCATCATAGTTTCGTTCTTACATTTTACTCTGTTTTTACATTTTCCACACTTCAACACAATAGGAACACATCGGATGCATATGCCAATTATTATGATGACAATTAGTATAAGGATCAAGAATTTGCCTATGCTGGCGATCACTTCCTGGACCCATTCCCCTACACCTGAGAACCATTTCACTGGGTTCAGCCATGAAACCCATCCTTCTAACTTCAGCCACTGAAGCTTTATGGTTCTTACGAAACTCCCATTTTAGCTGCAGAATTTCATCCATCTTCTGGTCTATCACCTCCTTGGGGTCGCTTGTATCATTGGTGACATAGGTGCAACATTTTACTCTGAACTGGGTGGCCAATGTTACGCAATATCCTCCAGTAACAGCAGTTAAAAAATTCAGCACTAGCCTGTGTTGCACCAGTTCTTTCTTGTACACTTGCAATTCTCTCCCTGTATACCTGAATGTGTCATCGTACATCTCGGTGATATTATCTATCAATTTAGCAAGTTCCTGGATATATCTAAAATTTAATGTACCCCGAGCGATCCTGGTGGGATCCAATGCAACTAAAACTTGAAAGCCAGTTGTCTCACTGATTAACTGAGTGGCTTTATGTACGTCACCAGGTATCATATTTCTTTTGCCTCTGTGTTCATATTGTGTGTGAAGATATGGTGATGGTGTGTTTTTATGTATACCCAGCATTTCAACATGTGTGAGGGTCATAACTTCTGGGACTACTCTTCCCATGTAACACAAACCTTCGGTACTCGGGGAGAGCCAATTATACGCTTCTCTTCCACATATAAAATATACATTATCAGGGAGAACATAAGGAATGGTATGCATCATTATCATTAAGCACATTTCCCTTGCAAACAATCCTATTTCTGGGTCTTCCATCTGGTACATGCAAGTTTCTGGTTGTATTATCTTAGCACAATAACCATTTAGCACCTTACCAATAATTTCTTTGGTGGAACTCAATGTATACTGATACCTAAAATGTTTCCCACCAGACTTAATGGAGCGTAACAGATCATGGTCTATGGACTCATTATCAGCTCTTTGTGAGAAGGTCATCGTCTGATTATTCCCCGTCACTTCCCAACTCCCGGGTCTATTGGGGTTGGTTATGTTTAAGCACAAAAGTGATCTATCTACTTGAAATTGATGGAGTTTGAAATTAGGTTGTTTGGATGAGAGAAATTTTCCATCCAATGTTTTCCCTTTTTGCAATTCTAAAATTTCCGTGGTATTCAGTGGAAATGACACCAACCGCACATTATGCTGTCCCTGTGGCACATGTGAACACACCCAGCAATCAGTTTGATTGACCACTTTGCCTACCATGCTATGATAATCCTCTAAAGGATACCCACCCCAGTATGGGCTATATTTAGGTTAGCACCGTTGGATACAGTTATCATCAACTAGGGACCCACAAAGCTCACAAATACAGGAATCTTCAGACGATAAACCTCCACACCTTCCCCGAGTATCCGGAATGATAGCTCTCTTAACATTAACAGTACTAAGGTTGGTCAGACCCTCCCCTGATTGGCATTGCACTCCTCCTGACTCCACTCCATCAGCACTGCCATCAGCTCCCATTTCCTCGATCGGTCTCCCATCACAGAAACTGGATACTCCCGAACCGACCAAGATGTTGAACACTCTAAAAGAGAATATGAAAATGAACACAGCAGGCCCGTTCATTGTCACAGCAAGACCTGCAGATTTCTTTCTGTTCAGGTATCTCACTACAACCTGTTCAATCCTCCCGGAACAAGCTCACGAGCGTCAGGTCCACACTATCAGCCTTGTCTCCGACTTGTTTCTCCACTGGTTGATTGACCTTTTTGCAGTGAGTGGAATGGACCCAGGTATCTTTCTCAGCCACCTTCAAAGATGTAGTACTCGTCAGCAGCACCTGATACGGACCTTCCCACCTATCAGTCAAACAACCTGAACGCTAGAAATTTCTGATCATTACATATTCTCCTGGTTCAACATCATGACAGTTAGTTTCAGGCATATCATTAGACAACAATTTCAGTTTCTGCTGCTGTTGCTTTAACTGCTTATTCATTGATATAAGATACTTTACAGTTACCTCGTTGTTACCCTTCAGGTCTTCCTGTGGACTTATAATCAAATGAGGTTGTCTACCGAACAATATTTCAAATGGCAGATTCAGAGGAGGTCTAGGAGTGGTCCTTATGCTATGTAGGACCAAAGGTAACGCTTCTGGCCATCCTAGTCCAGTCTCTGCCATGATTTTACTTAGCTTATTTTTAATAGTCCCGTTCATCCTCTCTACCTTGGCACTGGCTTGCGGTCGGTAGGGGGTGTGAAGTTGGCTATTAATACCCATCAGCTTACACATATTTTGAAAAACATCACCTGTGAAATGGGTACCCCTATCACTCTCAATGATTTTAAGGATACCGTACCTGCATACAAATTCCTGAACTATTTTCTTGGCAGTAAAGGCAGCAGTATTAGTGGCCGCTGGGTAGGCCTCAACCCAGTTAGAAAATACGTCTGTGCACACTAATACATACTTAAGGTTCCTGCAGGGTGGTAATTGGATGAAATCAATTTGTATCACCTGGAAAGGTCCATCAGTCAGTGGAATGTGGGACGGTTCGGTAGGGATCGCTTTCCCTATGTTCTTTCTCAAGCAGGTCACACAGGACATTGCCCATCTTTTCTGCTTGTGAAGAAAAACCTGGTGCACACCAGTATGCCCTCACCAACTTGCACATACCCTGTTTACCCAGATGAGTCAGGCCGTGTGCTGCCTCAGCAAGGCTGGGGTAATATGCCTTGGGGGCTACTGGCTTACCATGTCTGTCCCTCCAGAGCCCAGAGGACTCTTGCCCACATCCCTTGGACTTCCAAATGGATTTTTCCAGAAATGAACACAAATTTTGCATCTCAATTAATTTCATCATATCAATTGTTTGAAATGACATAATTGTTTCAGTTGGAGAAAACATTTTTAACCCTGCTGCCCATTTTGCAGCTTCATCAGCTCTATTGTTGCCCAGTGACACCGGGTCATCCTCACATATACAGTATGGGCTTTGCATTTAATTACTGCCACCGCTTTGGGCAGTTGGATTGCTTCTAAAAGATGTTTTATGTGTCGGGAATGTGCAACTGGTGTGCCTGCTGCTGTCATAAAATGTCTCAGACGCCATAGAGCCCCAAAATCGTGCACCACCCCAAACGTGTACCTCGAGTCAGTGTAAATGTTAGCAGATTTGCCTGCTGCCAGTTCACATGCTCTAGTCAGTGCTACTAACTCTGCCACCTGGGCTGAGTGAGGAGGACCAAGAGGTTTAGCTTCTATGATGTCTGTCATTTACAATAGCATAACCTGTACATAATTCACCTGTGTCTGTTTGTCTATGACAACTCCCATCCGTATAAAAAGTTACATCCACATTCTCCAAAGGTGTGTCATGTATGTCAGGTCTAGCAGTAAAGGTCTGATTCAGATATGTCATACAATCGTGCATATCATTATGTCTGCCGAACTCACCTCCCGCCAGCAACTCCTCTCCTTCCACCCTTTGTACATCATGTTGTACATATGGTAGGTATGTTGCTGGATTCAGCGTACTGCAACGTTTAACAGTAATATTTGCAGGAGCGATTAGAGCTCCATTTGGTGAACCTAGCCGAGGAGACGTGTCTGGTTTGAGCTGAGTTCAACAGAGCAGATACAGCATGGGGAGTGTAGACAATCATATCATGGCCCAATACTACGTCCTCACTTTTACTCACCAATAGAGCGGTAGCTGCTACACTTCTCAAACAGGTGGTGAGTGATCTTGCCACAGTGTCCAATTGGGCACTGTAGTATGCTATGGGCCTACTGGCATCACTATGTTTTTGTGTAAGGACACCTGCAGCACAACCATTGGCTTCCGTACAATACAAATCAAAAGGTTTTTCATAATCAGGTATTCCCAATGCAGGAGCTCTTGTCAGACTATACTTAAGATTAAGGAAAGCCTGTTCTGATTCCTCTGTGTGTACGACATGATCAGGCTTTGAGGAAGAGACTAATTCCTGTAAAGGTAAGGCCAAAATAGAAAAACCTGGAATCCACATTCTACAGTATCCACACATTCCCAAGAAGGTACGAATTTGCTGTTGATTCTGCAGCAGTGTCATGTTTTGTATGGCCTGGATTCTATCTGTAGTAAGATGTTGTAACCCCTGGGTTAGGCAGTGTCCCAAATATTTTACTCTGGATTGGCATGGCTGTAGTTTGTCCTTAGCCACCTTGTGTCCTGTTTGCGAGAGATGAAGTAACAAAAGTTTAGTATCATTCAAACATGACATAAACGAGTCAGAACATAGCAATAAATCATCCACATATTGAATTAGAACAGATCCATTGGAAGGTTGAAAAGATTGTAAACAGTCGTGCAATGCCTGGGAGAAGATACTGGGGCTGTCTATGAAACCTTGGGGTAACCGTGTCCATGTGTATTGTAAACCTCTGTATGTAAATGCGAATAGATACTGACAGTCAGGATGGAGAGGCACAGAGAAGAAAGCAGAACAGAGGTCAATGACAGTGAAATGTCCATTACGGGGCTTACGTTTGCCATTAATCCAGTGTCCTGTCCATCTTTAGTCGAAAGGGAATCTGGAATTAGGGACAACATTTCATCTACCTGTGATGGAGTTTAATTTAAAACGGTAGAGTGATACATTATCCTTTGAGGAGTGTCTAACATATCCCGCACCTCGTATACCATTCTCTCTGGGATATCTAAAAATACACCATCAGGAGTGCAATATATAACACATCCCATCTTACATAACAAGTCTCTGCCCAGTAGGTTAGTAGGAGCTGCAGCAGCCAGGAGAAAAGAATGCCTGGTATGCAACGGCCCAATAGTAACCTCTGTGGACTCTGTTAAAGGATAATGTTCCACTTTACCTGTCACACCCATTGTTGGTACTGTCTTGTTGGTCACCTGTAAATTAACGGGAGATTTTATCACTGACCTGGTCGCCCCTGTGGATATTCAGTACCAGCTACATCAACCATCATGACCGGTTCTTCCCTAGTACTTCCCGTTAACCTGACTATCTGTAGACTACAGGTATGACCTGACCCCTAGCGTTGGCTGCCATTCTCAAATAAAGCATTTACGGCCACAATTGGAGCTGGTGCCTGCTGGACACTTGCTGGCCTCTGTGCATATCCCTAATGGGGATATCCAGGTCTCCCCTGATTTGGGGTTCCTACTCTTTTTACTGTACAGTTTCTACTTAAGTGCCCTGGTTGTTTACAGTTAAAACATGTTCCTGTATCGGGTGAAGACATGCGCTGTTGTGAGGTTTGCGCAGAGGGTAAAGGTGGTGAATATGGTTAAGGATAGGGAGGGTAAGGGTATTGTGGGGGATAAGAAGTTGGCGGTTAGAATATGGGACCTGTGGTTGTGTCGGGTTAGTGGAAAAGAGTTGTGCTTGTTGATGTGTGGGATTAGTGAGGGCACATACTTGTTCAGATGTGAGTGTGTGTGCAAGTGCAAGTGTGTCTGTTGGCTGTGATGTTACCGTCATTCCCTCCAGAGCTTGTATACTGACAGCCATTAGTTTTTCGCTCTGGGCTTCTCTCTTCTTGGAGATGTTTTTATCATGTTCGATGGCGCTTTCTATGAGGGTGTCTATTGTGAGTCCCCGCCAACCAGGCTGTGAGGTCTGAACCAGGGTTTTTAAACTCTCCTTCAGACCATCCACGAGTATCGTGACTATCATTCCCCTGTGGTGAGTGCTATATTTAATATCCTCTATCCCAGTGTACTGGGTGATAGCCTGCAGAGCCCGGTCGCAATAATTTTCTGCAGATTCACTCTCCTTCTGCTTAATGGTGAAAATTTTGTTCCAGTTAACTACTACTGGAAAATATATACCCAATTGAGTTACAATGCGGGAAATGTTACCTTGGTTTACTTGGTCTGTTAAGGGAACGTCACCATCCAATACACAATCCGTGATAAATTTTGTCACGTCGGTATTGCGTGGTAGGCAGGCCCTTAACACCACACGCCAATCTTTATTAGTGGGTTCATGTGAACCCAAATTTCTCAAAAATCTTTGACATTTGGCTAGTTCCTTTTTGGGATCGGGGAAATTATTTATGATGGAATTTAGTTCTGCTCTTATCCAAGGACAATGCATTACTACTTCCCTCGGGGGCACTATACCGTTCGCACCTGTATTTCCATTTGGAACAGTTATTGTCCGAATGGGATGCAGACCGGTAGCGCTGCTACCTTTGACCTGGTTACCTGGCTGGGGTTTTAGTCTGCTGCTGCTGCGTATGGTATGAACAACTTCCTCTACGGGTGCAGAGGGCATTAACACATCCCTTGCTGTTACCGATGGAGATGGCGGCACCACTCGTGATTGTGGTGATGCCGCATCTATCATTTGTACAGCATGGGAAATGGCAGACATTACAATAGGCTCATCATCCACATCATGAACATGTTCTTTATAGTTGCTTAAGAGAGGGTACAAGTTGCTTGTTACATTTTTATGGGTATTTTTGGTGAGCGTGAACTGCTGGCAATACTCTCCATTACACTACCTTGCCGCACGTGCGTGCCATTTTGCGGCTTGCCCGTATTGCAATTCATCGTCGCAGACGTATTTTCTGGCAATGTGCTCACGACGCTAGTTTGCGTCGTTTGCACATTCTTAAGCCACGCATCCCCTTCATGCTGCCACAGTTTTAAACATTCAAAATATTTAACCTTTTTCTCTCGGGAGCGCATCAAACTGATGTTATCCCGGACATTATCTAACACATTTTTATCAAAACTACCAATTCTGGGAAACGGTCTAACACTCTTCCTCATCATATTAAACCATAAATCACAATACCTTATCGCATAAGTACCATACTTAGGCCCTCATTCAGAGCCGCTCGTTAACAGCAGTACGCTCGTTGCGTTCCGATGTTGACTAACCGCGCATGCGTCGGTGTTACACTGCGCATGTGCGTACGGCAGATAGCGAGCTTTTTTTGACTCGTTCCTAAAATAGCGTACAGGAAGTGACATGTCAAATGTGATTGACAGAACAGGGCGTTTTAGGGTGTTGACGGGGGTGGTGATGGAAAAACGCAGGCGTGGCGAGGCGTTTTTGGGGCGTACATACATTAGCAGATGCGAGCGTAAAATGTGTTCGGACCGACTCATACGTCACTGGATGATCCTCTTTCACTTCAAAATGCTCGCACAGATTAGGGTCTGGATTACTCGACCACATTGGCGATGGCCTTCTCCTCCGTCCCGGGACTCCACGATGTTGTTGTGATTAATCGCGGGAGGGCAGAAAAGCAATTAGTGTTGGATTGAGAACCGGCTTGGTATGTGTTTTGAAATCAGTTTTTTGGTATGGCACAAAACCGTACGCAGGTGGAACTCAGAGCTGCTAATGTCAGGATGACACAATCAATTTGCGTACATTTGTGGGGGTTTATTTTGCCCTCAATTTGGTGGTTAGGGCCTATTGTAACAATAATGTCATCATGTTTTAATTTTCGCACCATTTTATTTGTGCCTCTTGAATTTGCCTCGTTATATGAATTTTTAAACGTTCCTTAAAGAGCCCATATTTTTTTTTTGGGGGGGCCAGTTTTTGCCTTTTGGTCCAGGATTAAATGTAACCCATTTGTACAATAATTTCACAATCCAATGTCAGATTTTTTGTTTCAATTTATTGCTCAAACAAAAAAAATAAAAAATTAAATATTGGGGACATCTTTTTTGGCCAAAGATATGTTCCAAAATCAAAGAAATTGGCCCAACATAACTGTTGACATAGACATACAACAAAAAAATAAAAACATTTCACAAGAAAGGAGAGGGAAGTTTTGACCCGAAAGGAATATGAGCCAAGCACAGAAGGATTGTGGGAAAAGTCACCATTGCTGTCACCGTTTTTTCACCCGTTTGGATGGGGGAGGGAGGGCGCCAGACCGGGTCCGGGATGTCATCGGGCTGGCCTGTCCAGAGGCAGATGTTGTGGCCTCTGGACTAGGCACAGGGCTAGGCACATTTGGAGGATTGGCTGATGTTGTGCCCGAGGTGGAGGATCCTGATGTTCCGGCAGGAAGGGAGGTCGGCTCCACCATGTGCTGGCGAACGAGCTGCTCCAGGGCATTGGCGATGCGGATGTTGGCCCTGGTATTTTCCGCCAGGGCCTGACCAATGGTCACGTTGGCCGCAGCATTTTGCTCCAGGGCCTCAGCCACCCGTACCAGACTGGCGTCCATCCTCTGCAGAATCTCCGTATGGAAATCCGATTTGAATTTGAGTTCTGTGAGGAGGGCCACTGCCTGTGAGGGGGATTGCCCTGGACTGGCTTCTGCAGGGTCCTCAGCCGGATGTACTGGTTCCTCCCCTGCCGAGCCAGCAGAAATTTGGCGGCCAAGGCTCCCCTCTGGAGCAGACTCATCCGCCTGTGTCTCTGTTAGGAAAAAAGAGAAAAGCCTCACATTAGAATCTACATATTGGCACAATAACATTTCTGAGTTGATGACATCCAAAGATTTACCTGGGACAACATGAGGAGCCGCAAAGTCTGGCATGTCCGTATCCATGTTGGACACGCCAAACACCTCCACAGGCTGCACACACCCCTGTGCCAGCTCTTCTAAATTGGTCAACTCCAATGACACAGGGGTGGGACCCCCACCTGTCCCCCTTGCATGCCTAGCCCTGTCCACGAGTTTTTGCTTTAGGCGATATTTGAAGTCGCCCCATCTGTGGGAAAAAATGGAAGCCATTATCCTTTGGTTTAAAATGGTGTTTGTTTTTAGGGGGGGCAAGTGTTTACTTACCGCCGTTTGACATCCCGGGCTAGACGGACATAATCACCCACCCTATTGACAGCAACGGCTACCTCTTCCCACATTCTCCCCTTCTGGCTTAGACTCATATTCCTGTCTGCCTGTGGCAGGATGTCCACACACTTCTGTATCAAAACCTCCATCTCCTTTCTTGTGAAATGTGGCTGCCTTTTTTTTTTGGCAGCTTTGGCCGGAATACTGGGCCCAGCAGCCTCTTCCATGTCATCCTCCTCACCTATTTGTGTAAATATTCAGATTTCACAAAATCACAACTTGCCCAATTTTATGTTTCAAATTAATCATTGATACAAAATGCATGAAAGACTTACCGCCTGACTCTTGGGCATTGTTTCCCTGGTCTGTCGCCATGTCTGAGGTCCAAACAAGAAATACACCAGAATTTAAATGTGTTTTCGTGACGTATTTATACATGCGTCCTTATTTTGCGGCTGCATCATTGATTGTGCGTTCCTATGATCCCTCCTTAATTTGTGCGGGAAACGAAACACTATTTATGGCTTGGTGTGTCTCGAGTCGAGGTGGCGTTTTTGGATTGTTGGAGGTTATCTTGGCTGGAGTTTATTGATTGCGTATAAAGGAGTTGGCGGTTGTAGATTTTTTTTTTTGGTAGATTTGCGTTTTTATTTTCCGTTCTCTTTGTTGGTTTATATTTTTTGGACCTCGTTTCTTGATTTGGTAAGTTTTGTGAAGTCTAACTTTTGATCAATTGTTGTTTCATTGTGTTTCTTATTTTTTTTTAATTTTGGATCCATAATTTCATCTATTTTAGTTTTTAATTAATTTCCGAACAAAAGACCTTTTGATTTGGACTTTTATATATTTGCTCTTGGTAAGTCCATTTTTTATCTTGTATTTGTGAACTAATTAGCGCATTTTTACTACTTACTATTGTGACTTGTATTTGCGAACTAATTAGCGCATTTTTACTACTTACTATTGTGACTTGTATTTGCGAACTAATTAGCGCATTTTTACTACTTACTATTGTGACTTGTATTTGCGAACTAATTAGCGCATTTTTACTACTTACTATTGTGACTTGTATTTGCGAACTAATTAGCGCATTTTAAAATGCTTATTAATCATTTTAAGTTTTTTGAGGTTGCCCTTTCGCTTTTTGTGCAAACATTTCAACCCATTTTGATGTACTGTGTGCAATGTCATTTTGCTGTTTTGCCAAATGTGTGTTTCGCATATTTTAAGTTTGGTCTAGCACAAAATTTAGAAACAAAAATGCACAGAGGGAAATTTGGCAAATAATTGTTGTGATTAATTTCAGTTTGGATGTATCATGACAATACCCCGGCATATAAGCAGCAATGGATGGTATCATCAAGCTAAGTTGTTTTAATTTACTTTTGGGGTGGGTCAAAAGCCTTACATTGAAATCTTTGAATTTCAGGTAGATCTGGGGCGGATTGTTCTGGCCATGCTCCCGGAAGCCGACCAACCTCAATCTCGTCCCAGGCGTAGGCATCGTAGGCGTGCAAGGCCCCAGATATTTCGAACACGTGTCACCCTTTTTGGAATGCCCGATGATGAAGTTTTAAGATGCTACCGTCTACCTCCCAAAATCATCATAGACACTCTCTCATTAATAGAAAGTGATCTTGAGCGGCAATTGACAGTCCAACAGCAATACCACCACTTACGCAATTTATGGCGGTGTTACATTTCTGTGCCTCAGGATCGTTTCAAACAACGGTGGGAATAGTGGCGGGCATCTCCCAATCCTCCTTTTCCCGGATCCTGAGGGCAGTGATGGAGGCACTTTTCAAGCACCTCCATCATTTTATTCAAATGCCTTTGGATATGGGTGCCCTTAGTGTGACCAAGGCCAATTTTTACCAAATAGCTGGCTTCCCACACATCATAGGGGTTGTGGATGGTACTCACATACCACTTCAGCCTCCAGCACGGCTGGAGGCCATATTTCGAAACAGGAAACACTATCAGTCCCTGAATGTAATGGTGGTATGTGATGCCTCCCTCCAGATCCTGTCCCTGAATGCTAAATTACCAGGAAGTGCACATGACTCCTTCGTCATCCGGCAATCAGGGATATGGCACAAATTAAACAACCTACAAGCTGGTGATGCGTGGCTTCTGGGTAAGTGGAGACCTTTAGTACATAACAATGTTAAGCTTGATACACAGTGTTCCTGATGTTGTCTATTCTTTTTCACAGGAGACAGTGGATATCCTTGCATGTCCTGGCTGCTCACTCCTTATTTGGCTCCCACACCAGGCCCACAAAGTGCGTATAATTCCGCACTTACAGCCACCAGGCAAGTGGTGGAGCGCTGTATCGGCCTTTTAAAAGGCCGATTCCGATGCCTCCACCGCTCTGGTGGCGAGCTCATGTATTTGCCGGATATGGTTTCGAAAATTGTGGTCCTGTGTGGGATATTTCACAACATCGCCATAAGGAGTGGTGTCCCAATGCAGCCAGAGGATGCCTTACCTGAGGATGGCCCCCCCGAGGTTGGTTGGAGGTCAGTATGTGGGGGGGCCATACGCGATGATGTGGTGGCCAGATTTTTTAGGTAAGTTTTCACAAAACAGTGTTTATACCTAATATGTTTGGGTTTGTTGGCGAACATCTAATTTTATTTTGTTTTTTGCACCATCTTCTGTTTGTTCACATAATCTTTGGCACTCCAACGCTCACTACTTCCTGCTACCCTTACCAAACCTGGATCTGGACATTTTGGGAATATATTCTGGAACCCATATCGCAACGCCATGTTTGTGGAATCATGTTGGCATGGTCCTTCGTCAACCAGTTCTTGATTTGTTGTTTTTGGTTTGTTTTTGTTTGGTATGTGTTGTATTTGAGAATATCACTGTGTGTTTTTTTTGTGAGTGACCACTTTGATTTATCAGTTATGTTGTGAATAAATGTTTGTAGAGTGAAATGTTCTTCCTTTTTTTGGACGTTACCAGCAAGTGTAACCAGGTTCACACACGTTACATTTGACTAAGGGGTAATCCAGTACTGACGCCAGTTGAGCTAAAATGAAATATGTTTTCAGGTTCCAAACCTACACCAAAAGGAAGCCTGTACAATCATTTGGCTTTGTAAGATTGGCCTAAGCAGCTTGCACACCAACTACGAACCTGTAAAATGTAGAAATATCTAATTGACACTACACCCAAAAAGGGAAATGACATTGTGACTGTTATGTGTTTCTTGTGGCTGTTTTACATACAAATACAAAACACAATCTTACTTTAAATAAATGGAAATCCTTGCAGGAACAGTCAACTTATGTCAGGGTAAACAATCTTTGGTTTTGAAAAAACTAATGAGCCAGAACGTATGTTCGAAAAAAACAATTTATTTGGAAAAATAAAAACCAAAAATAAAACTACTGACGAAGGATGCCAGACAGACGGTCAAGGGCCACGAGCACCCCAATTACATGTTGGCGCATCTGGCCCACACAGTCTTGGACTTCTTGCCGACGCCTCTGTTCCTCTGTGGGTGAGAAAAGTGTGTGGATTAATACAACAATAGGGAAACCACATTAAAATTTCATAAACACAACGAAATCACTCAAAAAAAAAAAAAAAAACACGGAAATGGGGGCTGCAAAAAATACAAGGCCTATGTACAAATTCCCACAGGTGTGATATGTGTATTTTGAAATCAGCAGGAACAGGTAAAGGCAATCTGCTAAATCACCAAAAGTCTAGCCAAAAACCCCGAATAAAGGAACGACACATGATTACATAATAACAGTTTGTGGTTTAAAAAAAGGCTAAAGAAAAACATACCGGTAGACAAAACGGCAGCTCCGGAAGTCCCACCATCGTCCTCCTCGGAGGAGCCTCCATTCCCCAAAGATCGGGGCGGGGTTATTACGGACTCCGGGGAGGGGGTAATTGGAAGAGGGGTGGTTGGAGGAGAGGGGGAAGTGGGACGGAGGGGAAGGAGGCCAGACATTTCTGGGAGAGGGTCTTGGAAGGCTGGGGAGGAGTGGGGAATAGGGGAATTATTGGGGGTGGAGTGTTGGCTGGGGGTTGGGGAGAGTGGGCGTGACCGCCGTCTGGCCGGACGTTGACGGCGTAGTCTTGGCTGTCCCCCTAAAAGATGTAAAACAAATTGTGGTTAGTTTCAGCACAAATCCTGGCCAAAAAACAAATTAAAAACACCCCCCACCAACAAAAAACATGCAAATATGAGGAGAATGAAAAAATATGAAATAGAGGGAAAACATGGCCATGCAAATATGAGTAGAATGAATAAATAGGACAGACATGAAAACATGCACACGCAGTTTGGGCCACAAAGACAAACATGAAAACCACAATACATAAAACTTACTTTCTGAGATCTGCATGCGAAAGCATGCCAGCAAGCGGGGCGTTCGCCGTTGCAGGTCCGACCACCTGCACTCCAGCTGGCCGATGTTGCGGTGTGAGCCGAAGGAGTGCAGGCGGGCCCGTGCCTCCGCATATGCGGAACGCTTCTGCCGGTTGGTGATGGGTGGAGGCTGGCTGGTGATACGCCTATCCATCACCTCCGTTAGCACCAGCAGCTCGCGCCTGGTGAATGCGGAGGCTCTCATGATGGCAATGGTGTTTTTCTTAAAAATCATTTTTGATAAAGTGGCCAAAAAATTTCTGATTGGCTAATGTATTTGGGAAATTAACAGGAGCAATTCTATTAGTTAGTGTATGAGTCATGTGTTCGACAGGGCCAGAAATCTCTGGAGAGTTATGATAGGCTTGATGCAGTGACATGCGTAAGCAAATTTAAATAAAGAAATGAACCCCGGGAAATATGCAGGGGGTTCCAAAGCAATAGAACAATTGTTTAATTGTGGGTAACATGTTTTTTAAGCAATAAAAGCGAATGTTTAAGCCGTACGTATTCTGCGGGAAAACACAAACACGGACAAGAGTAAAGTTTCTTGCATTGTGTTGAAAAAAAAAAAACAATTAAGCTAATTGATACATTGATTGGCATGATACGATTGATGGAGGTAGGCAGAATAAAGGAGCAGGTAATCGACATCTGACAAGGCCACTTCCGGTTTATACTTGTGCGTGCATTCCCTTCAAGCCATTTCGGGGATGTACGCTCGCTATTTCGCACGCTCGTTAGTTAGAGGAGGGGTCGTCTGAGTTTGGGGAGGATTTTTAGATGCGTTCAAAAATACGAGCGAGCCCTTGAATTTAAATATTTTTGTACGCACGCCTAACGTACGTTCGCCCACTTGCGAGTGGGTCTGAATCAGGCCCTTTGTATGCATAATACGACGAGCCGATCCGATCGGCGCCTCCATTAGCAGCACATCATTGTCTAACATCTCGACTGTTTGCGCGGCTCCCATTCTGAGACAACTCCTACGCTTTTCAATAAAGATTTAAACTGGTGAAAGACAATCAAGATACTTTCACTTACCTGTGGACGATTTAAGTCGGCGGCGCCCACACACCTGGATAAGATTTGAAAAAGGCAACTTCCACACCCAGATAAGATTTAGTAAGGCAACTTCCACACCTATGGGAGTTTATATGTCGGCCACTCCCACGCACCTCTCTACAACAAAGACAACATGTACACCTGCTACTGTGTATAGAACGGTAAAGCTTCTTACCGAGCGACTAGCACTTAGCCCTTAAAGGTCATACGGTACCTTTAACTGTAGGGAACAAGTTACCCCTACCAACAAAAACACTCACTGTTACACACTTTTTCCTGCGCAGAAAAATACACGTTAACCCAGATATTGGTAATAATTAAATAAAAAAAATGTAAACCTCAACGGCTTTGTTCAAACACGTGGCAGCACAACCGGAAGTACGTATACGCTATTGTGCGACCAGTCGCATACACAATAATGACAACCTTTAGCTGCATACACAAAAGTGCGTCTTTGCAATGCGCAAACCTGCGACTTAGCCGCGTACTCAGTACTGCGGCACCCCTTTAAACGTAAGGTTCTATCAACAGAGGAAAACAAACTTTTTCCTCTCTTGTCCCTGGATTCTAGTCAGCTTCCTTGATTCACACGGAGACGGATAGCGATCTTTCAGCACAAAGCGGTTGCAGGCAAACCCTGCATGTGACCACTCCACCCTTTGCTGAAATATCGATAGCCGTATGTACCGTGTGAGCAGGTAAGTGACTTCACTACGAGCCCCCAACTAACGATACTGGATCAGAACCTCTATACACACCTTCCTATACCTTCTAATAACCTGCCTATACCTTGTAAGGATGACGCTAGTTTGCATACGCAGTCATACAGTAAATAAAGACTTAGACCTGGAATCTGTGGTTCCAAAGCACAAGTATTATTTAAGTAAAAGTTCAGACAGTTACACACAATTGATCCAGACACAATTTAGGCGCAAAAGGAATTATACAGACCCAAGTACAGTATACATATGCAGCGCTTCCGGTACCAGGTGTTAGGCATCAGCAAGAAACCCCTCGTCTATCAGCATGCAGCACGAAGACTAAAAACCCAGTGTCTGAGCACACATATTTATACCCCCCAGGAATAGACAAAACAATAGAGACGTTTGTTGCTGATGCTATTGGTTCCCAAAGGGGATCCATCTGTTACGGAGTATTTAACAGGCTGGTTCAAATAGACTCTCCCTGCCTCTAACAGCTGGGGGTCTCTCCCTTCACGCCCCCTGTAACATCCTAACAGTTAATACATTTTGTTGCTTGAAGTCTCTGTGATCCATAACTCGAGATAACACCGGAATACTGTGGAAAGAGTACGCATCAGTACGAAACCAAACACGGCTTGTTTAGCATGTATAAAACCTTAGTTATCAAATATCTTTATTTCACAGCGTTTATATTAACTGAACCAACTTAAATTGTATATCTTAAAGCTAATGGAACCTTGTAAGTGAATATGTAATGTGTGAGTGTACGGGGTTTGATATGAAGACGCTAGTTAACTTGGTGCGGATGCATGCGCATTTAGCTACTAAACGGTGTTTTCATTCGGGGTCTTGTGCATTCGCTAATATGCGACTAGTTAACAGCACTATTATGCGTATTATTGTGTATATGAGAAATGATGGGAGATGCAATCGCATGGTGCTAATAGTATTATCGCCACATGTACTAAAAAGTGAGTTTATCTAAAATGGCGCTTAGGCGGCCATTCGCAAAATGGCATCTTGCGATTTCATTTTCCAGGTGGCGTCTTGCGGCCAGTCGCAAGATGGCGTCGCCGTGATTCAATTTTAAACTGAACTTGTCTCAGCCAATTACTCAGCTTCGACAGTAGAGTTGCCTATTATCACACTGTAACAGTCACTGGTGATGTGTAATTATCAGGGTGAATGCAGTGAGGAAGGGTTATGGTGTAACCTGGTCCTGCTCACTTCAGCTCACTGTAGGGTAATATCATCCGCACTGGGAAGGCTTGTAGTTACTGTAATAGTATAAATATAGGAAGAAGAAAAGAAATTCCTTTGTGGGGCACTCACAGATCTGAATGTATATTATAATTATAATATTTTATTTTATCTTTCGGGGAAATAACATGTAAACTAAAATATAACTTTTATTATTCTTGTTTAAAATATTAAAGTTGCGAAATATGAATAAATCAAAATAAAATTCTTAACCAAAATGTATTGTCTCTATTAATGCCTCTGTCTGTACTTCCAATTTACATAGCTCAATGGCCTAATAGTCTATTAGTCAGATGGGTGTCTATAGAATATGGGACATATGATACAAATAATAGTGAAACTACTCAATAATAAATTAATAAGCAATATTGCCGTTTAGTAAATAGGATTTCACTAATACTCAACATGACATAGTCAATTGAGTATAATCAGTGCCGCTATGTTAAGCGGAATAATAGTATTTTTAAATAGAATTTTTAATGACACATATATATAGGATGATTAGTTATAACCCTAGATCCTTAATCAGGAAACAAACAACTTGTTTGTCCCTCTCCTATTTCCACAGTCAAATACGTATAAATGAATCACAGGGTTAATTGATTGGACTGATATTAACTCCCTCTATAAAAAGGGAGTAATGAACTCAAAATATAATGAGATAACAATTTTGTAATAGTATCACTGGAGTTCAGATACTTAATATCATTGCCATCCTTGTTGTAATAGTGTGGCAGTTATTAGCAATATGTAAAATCTACAGTACTACTGCCGTGATACAGTGTATCAAAATCTCACTTCACAGCCACTATGTAGCTCAGATGTATCGGCTTGCTACACGTGTAACTCCAAGCCTCTCTCCTATGCTGTGAATCACTCGTAGCACTGACAAAGTTCCTACGTCTAATAGACACCCAGGGGCATTTAGAACAACATATATATCAACATATTAGTGGTTTTCACATAAAAACGAAGCCCACGCTTAGTAGCGTGTGCAGCGTGTCTCCTGACGCGCGTTTCACATTATCTGCTTATTCATAGGATCAACCAGTGTTTTGGGTTGACAATACTTAAAAAGCGCCTCTCAACCAATCCAAGCGCTATTTTGTTTGATGGACACATATAGGGGCCAATCCATATCTCTCCTTATGATTGATTATAGTAGGGACCAATCAAATCAGCCTGTCAGCTTCTCCATTGGTCCCTGATCGTGCTACTCGGAAATACAGGAAAAATACAGTGAAAATAAAAAAATACATGGTTCTCTTACTGACATTATCCACTAAGCTTATTTTAATACATGCAAGAAGATCTAAGCGCTATTCTATTTGGCAAACACATATGTAAACAAAGGACAGTCCGTGTCTCTCCTTTTGATTGACTCATGCAGGGACCAATCGGATCAGCCTATCAGCCTTCCCATTGGTCCCTACTCATACCACTTGGTAATGTAGAGACAATGGAAACATGTAAGTAATAATCCTTGAACCAGGTGAACCATTAGGTTATTATAATAGCCTATGATCATATTTTCAAGCTATCCTATGTACATCTTCTCTTAGGGAATGTATTCATGTGATGGAATTATGAGTAAATATCATTCTTAGAGTGTCACACATCCCATATATATTCATATTTTATTAATAAATATCATAAATTAAGACAGTTTTTATATATAATAGTACAAAGAAAAATACAAAGAAAAATATAAAAAATATATATAAAATATGCAAAAAGTACAAACAAAATAAAAATAAAATATTATGAAGAAACTTATTAAAATAATGGGAGTATGTATTATTAATCCCCTATAGCCTATCTAAACATCCTAGACAAAAATAATGAATAAGTACAGTAAAATGAATATGAGAGGAAAATGACCTCATAACTGTGTTATGACACAAGTGTGAAATATGAAGATCAAAAATAATCTGAATAAAGTGAATAAGTGACCAAACTAAAAATAATACAGATATATAAAAATATATATTATCTTATTATAATAAATCGTGTATAATATTAAAACATAAAAAAGATAAATGTGAGGTGACTGTGAAAAAAATGAGTATTAGTACTCTAAAACATGAAAAAACAAAAAAACAAAAACATGTGATCAAAAACCTACAGACACTATACAAAAGTCCAAGATGTATACATTAATAATAAAATAATAACCAATAAACATATCAAATTACAGATATACGCAAGGCATTCTAAAAATTCCCCATAGAATATATGTTCATTTAGATTCAGGTTGAAGGCCTCCCATAGTGAATGTCCAAAAACTCTCTCTCTTTAAGAGTTCTTGTGTGATGTTGCCACCTCTTATGCCCAGGTTAAGTTGTTCCAGTCCAAAGGCCCTCAGAGTGGTGTTATTTCCTTGATGTACCTCATAAAAGTGTTTAGCCACTGTGGTCAATTTCCTTCATTTTCTCAAGTCTGTTTCAGCATTCCTTATTGTACCTATATGCTCTAAAATCCTTTGCTTAAGGGGTCTAGTTGTCATTCCAATATACCTTTTGTTACATGGACATGTAATACAATATACCACCCCTGAGGTATTACAGTTGATAAACTGTTTGATCTTATGCATTTTATGGAATTTACAAGCCTTGCAGTTCCCACATTTAAAGGACCCTGCCACTACTGGTTTCTTACGTTTCGTATTGGAGAAATGGCTATGTACCAACTTATCCCTGAAATTGGGAGATCGCCTCCAACTGATCTGTGCTCTTGGTCCAAGATTCCTTTTCAGGTCAGGATCTAATGTTAAGGTAGTCCAATATGTTTGTATTATATTTTGGATTTGATTCCATTCAGCACAGAAATCTCCTACAAAACGGATTGTATTATCCTCCTTTTTCGTATTGGTCCTATTTGGATACAGTAGGGAGTTTCTGTCCTTCTGCAAGGCATGATGTTTTGCCTTCTTAATTGCTCTCTTGCTGTATCCCCTGTGTATCAATCTTTCCCTCAGTTAATCTGATCTTACGTGAAAAAGATCAGTATTCGAGCAATTCCTCCTTAAACGTGAAAATTCACCCTTGGGGATCCCTCTCAGAACCGACGGAAAGTGTGCGCTGGTGTTATGTAACACACTATTCGTTGCTGTACTCTTTTAATATAAATCAGGTTGAATTCTGCCATCAGGCATCCTTTGAATTTTAACATCCAGAAAAGTTACTTCCGTCTCACTGGTTTCACATGTGAGTTTAAGATTGAGATCATTCCTATTCAAAATGACAATAAATTCACGAAACAGATTTTTTTGACCATCCCAAAGAATGAGCATGTCATCTATATATCTCATCCAAATTAAAATATGTTTGGAAAATTTTTCGTTGTTTTCGCAGAAGTCTATAGACTCCTCCCACCACCCCAAATATATATTAGCATACATGGGGGCACATGCCACCCCCATCGTCGTGCCATGAATCTGCAAGAAGAATCTATCATTAAAGACAAATTTTTCGTTAAAACAAATTTCAGAAGATCTACAAGAAACTGTCCAAATGCGGTCATACCCTCTTTTTCTAAATAGTATTTAACTGAGTCAATACCTCTGTCATGCTTAATACTCGTATAGAGGGACTCTACATCACAGGTGGCAAGAATAACTCCTGGGTCCACATGGATCTCATCAAGTTTTTGCAAAACCTCCATAGTATCTCTGACATATGAGGGCAAGATGGTTACAAATTTCCTCAGATGGGTATCCAAGAAATTACTGGCATTTTCAGTCAAACTCTTAATGCCCGACACTACGGGGCGTCCAGGAGGAACGGTTTCATTTTTGTGTATTTTGGGAAGCATATAAAATGTGGCAACCACTGGTTCCTCTACACATAAAAATTGAAATTCTGTTTTAGTTATGGTTCCACATTTATATCCTTCCTTCATAATAAGTTCATATTGTCTTTTGTAGTCTTCCATAGGATTGAACAAGACCTGTCTATAACATGTTATATCCTTTAATTGTTTATTTGCCTCCATTATATATTGTTCTTTGTCCCACAGCACAATATTGCCCCCCTTATCCGAGGGTTTGATGACTATATCCTCCCAAGATTGTATTTCTATAAGAGCGTCCCTCTCTATCTTACTCAAATTATTAGGGAATTGCTGATGTTTTGATTTGTTCCACAACTGGTCCAAATCCCTAGACACTAGGTCAATAAAAGTGCCAACTAGAGGACAAATGCTGCTTGGTGGGCAAAAGGTTCCCTTCTTCTTGCAAATAGGTCTTGTATTCGTGGTGTTGTTATCATTGGTGGTGGGGGTTCCTGATTCTTCTTCTAATTCTTCTAACATTTCTATAGATCTTATTTCATCTGGAGATAATACATCTCTCATAGTAGGATAATTTATAAATGATTGCTCACTATCATGATTATCTTTCTTTTGGAAGAAAAATTTTGTTAGTAATAATTTTCTACCAAATAAATGAAGATCTTTCTCCCACTTGAAACGGTCTATATGGGTGATAGGTGAAAAAGATAAACCTTTACTGAGAACGTTAATGTGTACATCATCAAGTTTTCTTGTGGTAAGATTAACAACTCTTAATTCTCTATCTCTCTCCTCCAAACTTCCTACCGTCTCCTCTGTGGTCTTCTCTGATACCGGGTAGTATCTGGTATCTCCCACTGTTCTCTGCCTTGGATATTTCTTACCCCTCCTGATCTGCCTCTTCTTGGTCTTTGGTCCAAAATAGGACCCTGGTGTTGCTCTAAAAAAAAGTTGAGTGAGTGGGCAAATTCTCCTTAAGTTGAAAGGAGTGGTTTATGTCTTCTGTTTCTGTTGATTCTTGGTCTGAGGAAGTGTAACCTTGTGATGGTCTTCTCCCCTCATAGGTATTTCTACCACTTCTCTTATTCCATCTAAATACCTGATTAAGGGTATAATCTCTTTTGTCCCTCGCAAATTTCTTTTTCTTTCTCTCTACCAAAATATCTTCATACTCAGCCAATTCCTTTTTGTATCTCTCAAAAGTTTGTTGAAACTTAACATCTTGTTCATGAGGTTTTAGTTCAACTGTCAATTGATCTATTTCTTTATTATATTTTTCTAATAATAAAATATCATGTTTGATCAAAATTAACATTAACTCTTACGGTTTTCTGTAGCCAGTTCAAACGAGGGGAACACCTGTGGTCTTAGACCTCTCTGAGACATTTTTTGTTTAACATAATTTTCAAAAGTTGTTAATTCCCACCACGTTCTCGTCTGTTTAGATAGAGACTGTTTCAACATAAGGAGCCCCTCATTCCAACTTTGTATCTGTTCATGTGACTCACTTAATGTTTCTGGGAAAATGGAGCCCAAATCATTATTCCATCTCTCTCTCCTGTTCGTGATCTCTGCTGACAGGTTAAAACTGGCCATATTGATGTAGAATAAATGTATAATGGAGAACCCCTAAGTGTCCAATTTTCTAATAAAATATCTATTATCCCCTTAAAATAATTTGTTGATTTCATGCTGGATAACAGAACCTGAGGACAGACCTCAGAAAATTATCATATGCAAGAAAAAATAAATTATCCGCACAGAAATATACAATTGTATATCAGATCTTTCCCTATTTTAATAAGATGATGAAGATAATGTATTATCAAGGGAGGTGCACCCTGGAATCAGACAACAGTACAAATATAGGAAGAAGAAAAGAAATTCCTTTGTGGGGCACTCACAGATCTGAATGTATATTATAATTATAATATTTTATTTTATTTTTCGGGGAAATAACATGTAAACTAAAATATAACTTTTATTATTCAAGTCTAAAATATTAAAGTTGCGAAATATGAATAAATCAAAATAAAATTCTTAACCACAATTAAGGACAATATAAGACAGAGGGGTGGGGGGGTTGGCAAGAACAATACATGGCATGGGGGACACAATACAAGGCATGGAGGAGGGTAGACGACAATATAAAATGTAGAGAGAACAATAAAAGACATGGGGGCTACAATACAAGATATGGAGGGGAAAGTTAATTTGAGACATGGGGGAGGACAATACATGCTTTAGGTATGTTTACAGCTTTCCCACGAGACTACGCCCCTTTATATTTTTCGGTCGCTTGCCTCTGGCACGCGCAACAGTACCCCTGGGGGCGCCGAAAAAAATATTTGCTTACCTACAAAATTGTGAGTAATCCCAAGGGGTAAATCTCTTCCCATAAATCAAAAAAAGGCGGTGATTCGGCTTGTTAGGGGAGTTTAACTTTTAACAAACTGTAAAATTGTCAAGAATTTTATAGAAAATTCTGCTAATTTTATGGCAAAACATTTAAATTATGGGAAAGGGTGGCATTAGAACAGTGACATTTAGGGCAAGCACCAGAATCAGTGTCAATGAAATGCTTCCTGTGAGCATGGGAAATATAGGTTCTATTCAAAATCCAGATATGAGTCTCCTGAGGTCTGGCTGACTTGAGAGCAGGCAAAATCTTTTCAATGTAGGGCAATACCGCCTCAAAATCAGACAATCCTTGCATCTTGGTCTGCCATGCCCTGGAAAATACAGGTCATGGCGGGGAGGTTGCTTCTAGGAGATCTGGGTAAAGGTAATGGATTCTAAACTTGTTAGAGGAACTGAGAGTAAGAACCTTAAGCACAGAATTACAGGCTGGTGTAGGTGGTAGGGGGCCAACCAAGAACTGTATGTAGCGGCGGGTCTGTAGGAACATGAAACAGTATATGCAGGGCACATTAAATTTGGTTTGAAATTGTGAGAATGAGAGTAGGTGGGAACCAGGGTCGAAAACCTCTTTTATGGAAAGGATTCTGTCATGGTACCAGGATACATATGGAGTGTCAAAGCTGAATAATTGGCTGAGACAAGTTCAGTTTAAAATTTAATCGCGGCGACGCCATCTTGCGACTGGCCGCAAGACGCCATCTTGAAAATGAGATCGCAAGACGCCATTTTGCGAATGGCCGCCTAAGCACCATTTTAGATAAACTCACATTTTAGTACATGTGGCGATGATACTATTAGCACCATGCGATTGCATATTTCACCATTTCTCATGCACACATTAATACGCACAATTGCGCTGTTAACTAGTCGCATATTAGCGAATGCATAGGACTTTGTATGAAACCGCTGTTTTATTAGTTTTATGCGCATGCATCTGCCCCAAGTTAACTAGCATCCTTATATCAAACCCTGAATACCCACACATTACATATTCACACATAAGGTTCAATAAGCTTTAAAGTGTATGATTTAAGTTGGTTCATTTAGTTTAAATGCTGAGAAATAAAGGTATTTGATAACTAAGGTATTATACATGCTAAACAAGTCGTGTTTGGTCTTGTACTGATGCGTACTCTTTTTACAGTATTCCAGTGTTATCGGTGGGGAGGTCGCATCATGCAAACTCAAGTTATGGGTCGCAGAACCTACAAGCAACAAAATGTATATTTCATAAACAACTGTTAGAATGTTGCAGGGGGTGTGAAGAGGAAGATCCCCAGCTGTTAGAGGCAGGGAGAGTCTATTTGAACCAGCCTGTTAAATGTGCTGTAACAGATGCTTCTCCCCTGGGAACCAATGACATCAGCAACAAACTTCCCTATTGTCCTCTTTATTCTGTGGGGGTATAAATATGTGTGCACGAATGCTGGTTCTCAGTATTCGTGCTGAATGCTGTATGACTAGAGGTCTCTTGCTGATGCCTATCTCCGGGTCCGGAAGCGCCTGCGTATGTATACTGTACTTGGGTCTGTATAATTTTCCTTTTGCGCCTAAATTGTGTCTAGATCAATTGCGTGTAACTGTTTGAACTTTTACCTGAATAACACTTGTGCTTTGGAACCACAGATTCCACGTCTAAGTCTTTATTTATGGTATGACTGCATACGCAAATTAGCATCATCCTTAGAAGGAATAGGCAGGACATTAGAAGGTATAGGAAGGTGTGTATAGAGGTTCTGATCCAGTATCGTTAGTTGGGGGCTCGTAGTGAAGTCACTTACCTGCTCACACGGTACATACGGCCATCGATATTTCAGCAAAGGGTGGAGTGGCCACATGCAGGGTTTGCCTGCAACTGCTTTGTGCTGAAAGATCGCTATCCGTCTCCGTGTGAATCAAGGAAGCTGACTAGAATCCAGAGACAAGAGAGGAAAAAGTTTGTTTTCCTCTGTTGATAGAACCGTACGTTTAAAGGGGTGTAGCAGTACTGAGTACGCGACTAAGTTGCAGGTTTGTGCATAACAAAAACGCACTTTTGTGTACGCAGTTAAAAAGCCATTATACGGTTGTGTGGTAGTCGCATGATTGTGTATGCGACTGGTCGCACAATAGCGTATACGTACTTCCGGTTGTGCTGCCACATGTTTGAACAAAGCCATTGAGGTTTACATTTTTTTTCTATTACCAATATCTGGGTTAACGTGTATTTTTCTGCGCAGGAAAAAAGTGTGTAACAGTGAATATTTGTTGAACAAAGTTAAGGGTATCGTATGATCTTTAAGGGCTAGGTGCAAGGGTTAGTCTAGCCGCTCGGTAAGCAGCTTTACCGTTCTATACACAGTAGCAGGTGTACATGTTGTCTTTGTTGTAGAGAGGTGCGTGAGAGAAGCCAACATATAAACTCTCATAGGTGTGGAAGTTGCCTTACTAAATCTTATCCGGGTGTGGAAGTTGCCTTTTTCAAATCTTATCCAGGTGTGGAAGTTGCCTTACTAAATCTTATCCAGGTGTGTGGGCGCCGCCAACTTAAATCGTCCACAGGTAAGTGAAAGTGTCTTGATTGTCTTTCACCAGTTTAAATCTTTATTGAAAAGCGTAGGAGTTGTCTCAGAATGGGAGCCACGCAAACAGTAGAGATGTTAGGCAATGATGTGCTGCTAATGGAGGCGCCGATCGGATCGGCCCGTCGTATCATGCATAACAAGTACGGTACTTATGCGATAAGGTATTGTGATGTATGGTTTAATATGACGAGGAAAAGTGTTAGACCGTTTCCCAGAATTGGTAGTTTTGATAAAAATGTGTTAGACAATGTCCGGGATCACATCAGTTTGATGCGCTCACGAGAGAAAAAACGTTAAATATTTTGAATGTTTAAAACTGTGGCAGCATGAAGGGGATGCGTGGCTTAACAATGTGCAAACGACGCAAACTAGCGTCGTGAGCACATTGCCAGAAAATACATCCGCGGCGCTGAATTGCAATACGGGCCAGCTGCAAAATGGCACGCACGTGCAGCAAGGTAGCATCATGGAGAGTATTGCCAGCAGTTCACGCTCACCTCCCCCACCTTATGTGGATGGAGGTGCAAGTACAGTTACCAAAAATACCCATAAAAATGTAACAAGCAACTTGTACCCTCTCTTAAGCAACTATAAAGAAAATGTTCATGATGCGGATGATGAGCCTATTGTAATGTCTGCCATTTCCCATGCTGTGCAGATGATAGATGCTGCATCACCACAATCACGAGTGGTGCCGCCATCTCCATCGGTAACAGCAAGGTAAGTGTTAATGCCATCTGCACCAGTAGTGGAAATTGTTCATACCATACGTAGCAGCAGCAGACTAAACCCCCAGCCAGGTAATCAGGTCAAAGGTAGCAGCGCTACCGGTCTGCATCCCATTCGGACAATAACTGTTCCAAATGGAAATGCAGACGCGAAAGGTATAGTGCCCACGAGGGAAGTAGTAATGCATTGTCCTTGGACAAGAGCAGAACTAAATTCCATCATAAATGATTTCCCCGATCCCAAAAAGGAATTAGCCAAATGTCAAAGATTTTTGAGAAATTTGGGTAGTTCACATGAGCCCACTAATAAAGATTGGCGTGTGTTGTTAAGGGCCTGTCTGCCACGCAATACCGACGTGACAAAATTTATCACGGATTGTGTATTGGATGGTGACGTTCCCTTAACAGACCAAGTAAACCAAGGTAACATTTCCCGCATTGTAACTCAATTGGGTATATATTTTCCAGTAGTAGTTAACTGGAACAAAATTTTCATCATTAAGCAGAAAGAGAGTGAGACTGCAGAAGATTACTGCGATCAGGCTCTGCAGACTATCACCCAGTACACTGGGTTAGAAGATATTAAAGATAGCACTCACCACAGGGGAATGATAGTCACGGTACTCATGGACGGTCTGAAAGACGACTTAAAGACTTGGGTTCAGACCTCACAACCTGGCTGGAGGGGAGTCACAATAGATACACTCATAGAATCTGCCATAGAACATGATAAAAATATCACAAAGAAGAGAGAAGCCCAGAGCGAAAAACTAATGGCTGTCAGTATACAAGCTCTGGAGGGAATGACGGTAACATCACAGCCAACAGACACACTTGCACTTGCACACACACTCACGTCTGAACAAGTATGTGCTCTCACTAACCCCACTCAACAACAAACACAACTCTATCCCACTAACCCGACACAACCACAGGTCCCAGGCTATCCACCAACTTCTTATCCCCCACAATACCCTTACCCTCCCTATCCTTACCAATATCCACCACCTTTACCCTCTGTGCAAACCTCACAACACCACATGTCTTCACCCGAAACACGAACATGTTTTAACTGTAAACAAACAGGACACTTAAGTAGAAACTGTACGGGAAAAGGAGTAGGGATCCCACATCAGGGAAGACCTAGATATCCCCATAAGGGATATGCACAGAGGTCAGCAAATGTTCAGCAGGCACCAGCTCCAATTGTAGCCGTAAATGCTTTATTGGAGAATGGTAGGCAATGCTAGGGGTCAGGTCATACCTGTAGTCTACAGATGGTCAGGTTAACGGGAAGTACTAGGGAAGAACCAGTCATGATGGTTGATGTAGCTGGTACTGAATATCCTTTTCTTGTAGACACAGGGGCGACCAGGTCGGTGATAAAATCTCCCGTTAATTTGCAGGTGACCAACGAGACAGTACCAACAATGGGTGTAACAGGTAAAGTGGAGCATTATCCTTTAACAAAGTCCACAGAAGTTACTATTGGGCCGTTGCATACCAGGCATTCTTTTCTCCTGGCTGCTGCGGCTCCTACTAACCTACTGGGCAGAGACTTGTTATGTAAGATGGGATGTGTTATATATTGCACCCCTGATGGTGTATTTTTAGATATCCCAGAGAGAATGGTATACGAGGTGCGGGATATGTTAGACACTCCTCAAAGGATAATGTATCACTCTACCGTTTTAAATGAAACTCCATCACAGGTAGATGAAATGTTGTCCCTAATTCCAGATTCCCTTTGGACTAAAGATGGACAGGACACTGGATTAATGGCAAACGTAAGCCCAGTAATGGTACATTTAAAAAACAGA
The DNA here is from genome assembly GCA_031769625.1 of Taudactylus pleione. Classification (NCBI taxonomy): domain Eukaryota; kingdom Metazoa; phylum Chordata; class Amphibia; order Anura; family Myobatrachidae; genus Taudactylus; species Taudactylus pleione. The sequence goes on from JAUIMM010000154.1 coordinate 6,722,605, forward strand.
AGGCAAGCTCCAGAAATTCCCCAGTACCCACTAAAACAGGAGGTAGAATTAGTGGTTTTTCCAATAATTGAGCGATTATTGCAACAAGGAAATTTAGTTCGTACAGCTAGTGTAGCCAACAGTCCCATCTTTCCGATGAAGAAGAGTGGTGGGAGGGGTTATAGGCTGGTACAAGACCTTAGAGGTGTTAATAAGGTAGTAGAGAGCCAATTCCCTGTAGTGCCGAATCCAGCTGTCATATTGATGCAAATTCCACCAAATGCAACCCATTTCACTGTCATTGACCTCTGTTCTGCTTTCTTCTCTGTGCCTCTCCATCCTGACTGTCAGTATCTATTCGCATTTACATACAGAGGTTTACAATACACATGGACATGATTACCCCAAGGTTTCATAGACAGCCCCAGTATCTTCTCCCAGGCATTGCACGACTGTTTACAATCTTTTCAACCTGCCAATGGATCTGTTCTAATTCAATATGTGGACGATTTATTGCTATGTTCTGACTCGTTTATGTCATGTTTGAATGATACTAAACTTTTGTTACTTCATCTCTCACAAACAGGACACAAGGTGGCTAAGGACAAACTACAGCCATGCCAATCCAGAGTAAAATATTTGGGACACTGCCTAACCCAGGGGTTATGACACCTCACAACAGATAGAATCCAGGCCATACAAAACATGACACTGCCGCAGAATCAACAGCAAATTCATACCTTCTTGGGAATGTGTGGATATTGTAGAATGTGGATACCAGGTTTTTCTATTTTGACCTTACCTTTACAGGAATTAGTCTCTTCCTCAAAGCCCGATCATGTCATACACACAGAGGAATCAGAACAGGCTTTCCTTAATCTTAAGGATAGTCTGACAAGAGCTCCTGCATTGGGAATACCTGATTATGAAAAACCTTTTGATTTGTATTGTACGGAAGCCGATGGTTGTGCTGCAGGTGTCCTTACACAAAAACATGGTGATGCCAGTAGGCCCGTAGCATACTACAGTGCCCAGTTGGACACGGTAGCAAGATCACTCCCCACCTGTTTGAGAAGTGTAGCAGCTACCGCTCTATTGGTGAGTAAAAGTGAGGACGTAGTATTGGGCCATGATATGATTGTCTACACTCCCCATGCTGTATCTGCTCTGTTGAACTCAGCTCAAACCAGACATGTCTCCTCGGCTAGGTTCACCAAATGGGAACTAGCTCTTATTCGCTCCTGCAAATATTACCGTTAAACGTTGCAGTACGCTGAATCCAGCAACATACCTACCATATGTACAACATGATGTACAAAAGGTGGAAGGAGAGGAGTTGCTGGTGGGAGGTGAGTTCGGCAGACATAATGATACGCACGATTGTATGACATATCTGAATCAGACCTTTACTGCTAGACCTGACATACATGACACACCTTTAGAGAATGTGGATGTAACTTTTTATATGGATGGGAGTTTTCATAGACAAACAGACACAGGTGAATTATGTACAGGTTATGCGGTTGTAAATGTCACAGACATCATAGAAGCTAAACCTCTCGGTCCTCCTCACTCAGCCCAGGTGGCAGAGTTAGTAGCACTGACTAGAGCATGTGAACTGGCAGCAGGCAAATCTGCTAACATTTACACTGACTCGAGGTATGCGTTCGGGGTGGTGCACGATTTTGGGGCTCTATGGCGTCTGAGAAATTTTATGACAGCAGCAGGCACACCAGTTGCACATTCCCGACACATAAAACATCTTTTAGAAGCAATGCAACTGCCCAAAGCAGTGGCAGTAATTAAATGCAAAGCCCACACATGTGAGGATGACCCGTTGTCACTGGGCAACAACAGAGCTGATGAAGCTGGAAAATGGGCAGCAGGATTAAAAATGTTTTCTCCAACTGAAACAATGATGTAATTTCAAACTATTGATATGCTGAAATTAATTGAGATGCAAAATTTGTGTTCAATTCAGGAAAAATCCATTTGGAAGTCCAAGGGATGTGGGCAAGAGTCCTCTGGGCTCTGGAGGGATGGACATGGTAAGCCAGTAGCCCCCAAGGCATATTACCCCAGCCTGGCTGAGGCAGCACACGGTCTGACTCATCTGGGTAAACAGGGTATGTGCAAGTTGGTGAGGGCATACTGGTGCGCACCAGGTTTTTCTTCACAAGCAGAGAAGATAGCAATGTCCTGTCTGACCTGCTTGAGAAAGAACATAGGGAAAGCGATCCCTACCGAACCGTCCCACATTCCACCGACTGATGGACCTTTCCAGATGATACAACTTGATTTCATCCAATTACCACCCTGCAGGAACTTTAAGTATGTATTAGTGTGCACAGACGTATTTTCTAACTGGGTTGAGGCCTACCCAGCGGCTACTAATACTGCTGCGTTTACTGCCAAGAAAATAGTTCAGGAATTTGTATGCAGGTACGGTATCCCTAAAATCATCGAGAGTGATAGGGGTACCCATTTCACAGGTGATGTTTTTCAAAATATGTGTAAGCTGATGGGTATTAATAGCCGACTTAACACCCCCTACCGACCGCAAGCCAGTGCAAAGGTAGAGAGGATGAACGGGACTATTAAAAATAAGCTAAGTAAAATCATGACTGAGACTGGACTAGGATGGCCAGAAGCGTTACCTTTGGTCCTACATAGCATAAGGAGCACTCCTAGACCTCCTCTGAATCTGTCCCCATTTGAAATATTGTTCGGTAGACAACCTCATTTGATTATAAGTCCAAAGGAAGATCTAAAGAGTAACAATGAGGTAACTGTGAAGTATTTTATATCAATGAGTAAGCAGTTAAAGCAACAGCAGCAGAAACTGAAATTGTTGTCTAATGATATGCCTGAAACGAACTGTCATGATGTTGAACCAGGAGAATATGTAATGATCAGAAATTTCTTGCTTTCAGGTTGTTTGACTGATCGGTGGGAAGGTCCGTACCAGGTGCTGCTGACGAGTACCACATTGTTGAAGGTGGCCGAGAGAGATACCTGGGTCCATTCCACTCACTGCAAAAAGGTAAATCAACCGGTGGAGAAATAAGTCGGAGACAAAGCTGATAGCGTGGACCTGTCGCTCACGAGCTTGTTATGGGAGGATTGAAAAGGTCGTAGTAAGATACCTGAACTGAGAGAAATTTGCAGGTCTTGTTGTGACAATGGACGGGCCTGCTGTGTTCATTTTCATATTCTCTTTTAGAGTGTTCTCTATCCTGGTCAGTCCGGGGATATCCAGTATCTGTGATGGGGGACCGATTGAGGAAACGGGAGCTGATGGCAGTGCTGATGGAGTGGAATCAGGAGGAGTGCAATGCCAATCAGGGGAGTGTCTGACCAATCTTAGTACTGTTATTGTTAAGAGAGCTGTCATTCCGGATACTCGGGGAAGGTGTGGAGGTTTATCGTCTGAAGATTCCTGTATTTGTGAGCTTTGTGGGTCCCTAGTTGATGAGAACTGTATCCAACGGTGCCAACCTAAATATAATCTGTACTGGGGTGGGTATCCTCTAGAGGATTATCATAGCATGGTAGGCACAGTGTTAAATCAAACTGATTGCTGGGTGTGTTCACATGTGCCACAGGGACAGCATAACGTGCGGTTGGTGCCATTTCCGCTGAATATCACAGAAATTTTAGAATTGCAAAAAGGGAAAACCTTGGATGGAAAATTCCTCTCATCCAAACCACCTCATTTCAAACTCCATCAATTCCAAGTAGATAGATCACTTTTGTGTCTAAACATAACCAACCCCAATAAACCCGGGAGTTGGGAAGTGATGGGGAATAAGCAGACGATGACCTTCTCACAAAGAGCTGATAATGAGTCCATAGACCATGACCTGCTGCGCTCCATTAAGTCTGGTGGGAAACATTTTAGGTATCGGTATACATTGAGTTCCACCAAAGAAACTATTGGTAAGGTGCCAAATGGTTATTGTGCTAAAATAATACAGCCAGAAACTTGCATGTACCAGATGGAAGAACCAGAAATAGGATTGTTTGCAAGGGAAATGTGCTTAATGATAATGATGCATACCATTCCTTATGTTCTCCCTGATAATGTATATTTCATCTGTGGAAGAAAAGCGTATAAATGGCTCTCCCCGAGTTCCGAAGGTTTGTGTTACCTGGGAAGAGTAGTCCCAGAAGTTATGACCCTCACACATGTTGAAATGCTGGGTATACATAAAAACACACCGTCACCATATCTTCACACACAATATGAACACAGAGGCAAAAGAAATATAGTACCTGGTGATATACATAAAGCCACTCAGTTAATCAGTGAGACAGCTGGCTTTCAAGTTCTGGTCGCATTGGACCCCACCAGGATCGCTCGGGGTACATTAAATTTTAGATATATCCAGGAACTTGCCAAATTGATAGATAATATCACCGAGATGTACGATGACACATTTAGGTATACAGGGAGAGAATTGCAAGCGTACAAGAAAGAACTGGTGCAACACAGGCTAGTGTTGAATTATTTAACTGCTGTTACTGGAGGGTATTGCGTAACATTGGCCACCCAATTTGGAGTAAAATGTTGCACCTATGTCACCAATGATACCAGCGACCCTAAGGAGGTGATAGACCGGAAGATGGATGAAATTCTGCAGCTAAAGTGGGAATTTCGCAAAAACCATAACGCTTCAGTGGCTGAAATAGGGGAGAAGATAGAAGGATGGGTTTCATGGCTGAACCCAGTGAAATGGTTCTCAGGTCTAGGGGAATGGGTCCAGGAAGTGATCGCCAGCGTAGGCAAATTCTTAATCCTTATACTGATTGTCATCATAATAATTTGCATATGCATCCTGTGTGTTCCTATTGTGTTGAAGTGTGGAAAATGTAAAAACAGAGTGAAACGAAAGAATGAAACTATGATGGTGGTCAGTAATGACAATATGTATACCGAGGTAAATATAGAACTGCATTACAACCCTGAACTAGGAAATACAATCGTTTGATGTATTATATTTAGAAATGCATAGAATGTATTATTGAAATGTTATTTATAGAACACCTCAGATAATGTAAAGTCTCAACTCCCCTTCAAGACTGCTATTATAAGACTGGTGCATTCCCACACCTTTCACATGATCTTCCAAGATCTGCGGTGTGCGTATAATAGTAGTTTTATGTCCCCACCCAGAGACACATTATTGATGGATTAAGAACCACCTTGTGCCATCCCATAATAACACCAAATAATATGTAAATGTAAGCCTAAATTAAATTCTAATAGCAGATTGTGATAGCATGTTGTTTGCTATCAAAGGGTGGACTGTCGAAGCTGAATAATTGCCTGAGACAAGTTCAGTTTAAAATTGAATCGCGGCGACGCCATCTTGTGACTGGCCGCAAGACGCCATCTTGAAAATGAGATCGCAAGATGCCATTTTGCGAATGGCCGCCTAAGCGCCATTTTAGATAAACTCACATTTTAGTACATGTGGCGGTGATACTATTAGCACCATGCGATTGAATTTTTCACCATTTCTCATACACACATTAATACGCACAATTGCACTGTTAACTAGTCGCATATTAGCGAATGCATAGGACTTTTTATGAAACCGATGTTTTATTAGTTTTATGCGCACGCATCTGCCCCAAGTTAACTAGCGTCCTTATATCAAACCCTGAATACCCACACATTACATATTCACACATAAGGTTCAATAAACTTTAAAGTGTATGATTTAAGTTGGTTCAGTTAGTTTAAATGCTGAGAAATAAAGGTATTTGATAACTAAGGGATTATACATGCTAAACAAGTCGTGTTTGGTCTTGTACTGATGCGTACTCTTTTTACAGTATTCCGGTGTTATCGGTGGGGAGGTCGCATCATGCAAACTCAAGTTATGGATCGCAGAACCTACAAGCAACAAAAAGTATATTTCATGAACAACTGTTAGAATGTTGCAGGGGGTGTGAAGAGGAAGATCCCCAGCTGTTAGAGGCAGGGAGAGTCTATTTGAACCAGCCTGTTAAATGTGCTGTAACAGATGCTTCTCCCCTGGGAACCAATGACATCAGCAACAAACTTCCCTATTGTCCTGTTTATTCTGGGGGGGTATAAATATGTGTGCACGAATGCTAGTTCTCAGTTTTCGTGCTGAACGCTGTATGACTAGGGTTCTCTTGCTGATGCCTATCTCCGGGTCCGGAAGCGCCTGCGTATGTATACTGTACTTGGGTCTGTATAATTTTCCTTTTGCGCCTAAATTGTGTCTAGATCAATTGCGTGTAACTGTCTGAACTTTTACCTGAATAACACTTGTGCTTTGGAACCACAGATTCCACGTCTAAGTCTTTATTTATGGTATGACTGCGTACGCAAATTAGCGTCATCCTTAGAAGGTATAGGCAGGACATTAGAAGGTATAGGATGGTGTGTATAAAGATTCTGATCCAGTATTGTTAGGAGGATTTGCCACGGATGGAGGGAAGACCAGATTACCCCAAAGAGAAATATGAGGGGATGAGTGAGGGATACCATGCCATTGGTGGTTTTCAACTGTACATTCAGGGACAAATTGCTATGATTGGCTTTCTTATAAAAATAAAAGTCCAATATAAATTCTATGGTGATTTATAAGTAGGTAAAACAGTTTCTCTGCAGTGTTCATCTTCATTAACTTACTTTCACCGTTGGTGTGTGTGTGGTTTATACTCTTAGGTACTCTTGAGGAAGAAGCCAGCTAGCTCAAGCAGTCAATGGCTGCCAGGATTTGTTGGAACTTGTAGTCCACAACATTACTTAAAATATTCTTGATTAAAAGGCATTACCCTGCAGCTACTGCCAAAGTGGTTCCAGCCTTGAGACCATAAGCTATTCATATATATATTTTTTTTAAAGAATCCTCACCTATGCTGACCAGGGCTTTCACATTATTACAGGGGACACCAATCTGACACAGCCTGGTGCTGGCTGTCATTTTTGCAGGGATTCCAATAAGCAGCCCAGGCAATGACTTTGGTGCTAGTTACTTATTTTAAGGGGAAGGGAGGGGGGGGGAGGCTTTTAAAATCACTTATTTAATCTCATATTTAAACAGTAAACATATTTGCTGCTGCTGTCACCAGCACATACCTTTACATTATTACCTAGGAAGCAACAATAGTTTCTGCTTTCTGAAAGATGTATCTGGAGATGTGATCAAGTTGATCTAGTGTTATGTACCTGTGGTAGAGATATTACACAGCAGCGTTACATAGTATCTTTGTGCTATATAAATAAAGACTAACACACTAATGAAGTCATTACTCACTGCCACAGCTTAAAAGATCCACAGGTGGAGCTAATTATTTCACTTGTGATTATGTGAGGAGACCAGGAAAACATGCACCGTTGGGGATCCTGAGGACCGAGTTTGAGAACCTATGCTCTAGGGCAGGCCTGGCCAACCTGTGGCTCTCCAGCTGTTGTGAAACTACAAGTCCCAGCATGCCTTGCCACAGTTTTGATATTAGGGAATGCTAAAACTCTGGCAAGGCATGCTGGGACTTGTAATTTCACAACATCTGGAGAGCCACAGGTTGGCCAGGCCTGCTCTATTGTGTCAACTGGGATTATGCACAGAAGAGAACAGTCATCACACCTCCAGCATGCATTATTGATCCGAGCTGCGTTGTACAATGCAACATCGGATAATCTGTGCCCAGCTACCTGACCCATTGGGTCACGCAAGCCGGCTGCCACAGATAAAAGAGGCTAGGAAATCTCCATCAGCCAACGGAGATCATGGCTCTTCCCTCCTCCCCCACCCCCAATGGTGGCGACACACCTACGTTTTGGGAAATAGAGGCTGTCGCGGCCCCCTCCCGCCCACAGTCAGCAGCAGACTATAAATCACTGACAGTCTGCTGCCGCTCTGCGTACGAACAAGCAGCCCCCATGCTGCACATGTGCAGTATGGGTCAGGCGCCTGCGCAGATTCCCGACCATCGGGTAGCTGTATTCAGCAGTGCACTACTGAATTAGGCCCTAAGTGCGGATATTCAACCGTATGCTGAGTTGCAAGCATCTATGCGACCACACCGCCACTATTCACAGGCTTGTCCAAATAGCCATCCTCATTATCAGAGCACACTTGCACCAACTCTATGGGGTATATTTACTAAAGTGAGAGTTTTTAGAAATGGAGATGTTGCTCATAGCAACCAACCAGATTCTACTTAACATTTAACTAGCACCTTCTAGAAGATAATAGCTAGAATCTGTTTGGTTGCTATAGGCAACTTTCACTTTAGTAAATATACCTCTATAACTGGTGCACGAGATCAGTTGGGTCTCTGCTTATGCACAGTTCAGCTCAGCCAGCAATTCCAATGACACACCGTCACTCAGCTTTGTCTAGGTGCCAACACCCAGCTGCCATCCAGTTACGCCTATTCAGACTCAATTGGAGTTGGGGCTGAGATGCATACAACTCAGCTACCCATAGATGCATACGCTCGGCTATGAAGCATTCGCAGAGCTAAAAATCACCAGATCCATCCACAAAGTTAACTTGTGTGCAATTCTGCATCATCCCCTATGTGTAGTGCTGCGTAGTGGCATCATGAGGGGAGTCCGGTCTGCACCCAGGTGTCACCCTTGGAGGGGGTGACACAAAAACACTGGCTCCTCTGCAGTGACAGAAGCCGAGTGCTGCAGTGTAACATTCTCCTGCAGCACCCGGCTCCTGTCATAGAAGAGGAGCAGACAGTGCAGACAGCCCAGTCTCCGGGGGCAGCCCAGCATCTCCGGTGATGGTGGACTGCCCCCGGAGTGGTTATCGGGATCTCCCATGAGGCCACTCCCCATTTATTTAGACTACACCTCTTTTGGACGGGCACGGAGAGTATGCAGAGTGCACACTGGGTGTCACCAGACCTAGTGACGCCTCTGGTGCTGTGCAACATGTTAGCACTATATAAGGGACAAATATTATGATATGTATTATTATGTCAAAGCTCTGAAGCCATTAATAACGTTGAATGGGAGAGAATGCAGCTTTGGAACCAATGCTTCTGAAAATTATTTTAAATGTAAGTTGAAACTGTGAAATTTAACTTTCTAACTGGCAAACTACTGTAATTAAATTATTATTAGAGATGTGCATGAAACCCCCGTGTTTTGGTTTTGCTTCATATTCATCGTTGTGTTTTGGTTTTGCAAAAAATACCCTCAAGTGTTTTGGTTTTGAATCTGATTTTTTTTTTTAACATGAAACAGCTAAAATAATCTAATTTGGGCCTAATTTTTGTTCCTACAGTATTATTACCCTCAATACCATTAATTTCCAGTCATTTCCAGTGAATTTTGACCACCTAACAGCTTACAATATTGTTTTCACGCATATTGGCTAAAGGCTGCAGCGAGCTGGCTGGCTACACTAAGGGACAGAGACAAACGCTTGGCAGTTTAAAAAAGAATATAGCACTTCTAGGAAATAGAGAGGCACTGCAGTGGCAGACAGGATGGCATTTTTAATATAAACTATACAATGCTATGGAATGTTATCATTAATAAAGAATCAGATCAGACGTGAAACATTTAGTGGAAACCAGGTAAAGCATTGATTGATTGATTAGTGTTATTATAACTATAAAATAAAACAAATCAGAAAATGGAAAACACTGTTAAGAAACGCATCCAAAATGGATGCATTGCAAGATGTAAAACAGCACTGTAAAGTACAGTAATATACACTATCTGTGAAACACACACAATCTAGGCAAAGCCCATGAAAAGCTGTGCACAATGGAATTGTCCTTGGGCATTACCACACTTATGTTGTATATTAAAAAGAACTTGCACAGTTTAATAAATCAAGCAGTTCAGTGATAGGAATTGACACTTTTGTGGCTGAAGTGCTTGGTTTGTTTGGGCCCCCACAAAACAAGCTACCAATGGGCTTAAGGCAGCTAACAGCGTTGTAAATCATCTCTACACTGGTAACTGTCATTATTATCCTCCTCATGTTTATCAGTGTTAACATCATCATCACCACACACTATTAGTTCATCCCCACTGGAATCCACCATTACAGAAGTCTCTGTACTTTGTTGCATTTGGCGGCAAAGGTCTTTCTCATAGAATTTGTAGTTAATTTTTATGAACATGAGTTTTTTCACATCTTGAGGAAGTAGCCTCATATGTTGATCGCTCACAAGGTTCCCGGTTGTACTAAACACTCTTTCCGAGTACACACTGGAGGGTGGGCAGCTTAAGTACATAAAAGCTAATTTGTACAAGGGGCTCCTAATTAATTTTTTTTACCTCCCAGTAATCAAAAGGACTGTGTAACATGCTAATTTGTACATTGTCATTAAAATGATTCTCCACCATCTTATTGATGCTTAGTGTATCAGATTGAATCACAGTAGATGTGTCATTAATTGTGGGCAATTCTTTTAAGCCTGATCAGATGTCAAAATGGTGTTTTAATTTGGTGCGCTGAGTTGACTCATTACCCTCTTGAAAAAAGTCAGTTTATTCCTGGCAGCAGCATTTGCAGGAGAAACTGAAGCAGGAGACATTGCTTTGTCATTTGAGCTGACAACTTGTTGGCAAGGAGCTCTTTGCAACTCTTAAGATCTGTGGGCCTGATTCACTATGGATCGCAATTCTGCTTATATGCGCGCACCACAGATGCTATTAACAGCGGTGCTATTTTTATGTGTGCATTCACATTGCGAACACAACCAGACATGAGGACGCCTACTTCCCCTTACTCACATCCATATACTAGGGCAACATAGCGAAACAATCGGTAACATCGGACCCATATGCACACTTGCACAAGCCCTGACCTTACTCAGAAATTGATAACAGCCACGCATGTTATCAGTGTTATGACTGCTTATGGCCATGCAATGGATAATTTTTTTGCATGCACTGCAATGGCGTTGAAACACACCACCATGTCTGCATTCCCACAACCACCCCCCACCGTCACCACCCACAAACGGCACTTCCTGTCAATCACTCTGCTCTAGGTCTGCATAGCCTCTGCAAACACAGTTCCCATCGCAATTGCTAATTAGTGCACACGCACTGCAATGCATACACATGCGCAGAATGCAACACTTCTGATTGCGTGCATATTTGCAACTGTGTTCCTTGCTGAATCAGGCCCTGTGTCAGTTGGAAAGACATTATATATGACTTAAACCTAGCATCAAGCATGGTTGCCAAAATTAAGTGATCCAATTGCAAGAACTTGACAACCCTTTGGTCCTGGCGAAGCAAATGAAGAACTTGATTTACAAGTCCAACATACTTAGTGGAATGACTTCATTTAATCTCCTTCAGTTTCTCTAGCTGCTTTTCCAATAGATTTATTAAGGGAATCACCTGACTTAAGCTGGGATTGTCTGAGCTCACTTAATTAGTTACTACTTCAAATGAATTCAGACTGAAAGTTTCAGTAGCTTGCATAAAAAAAGAGAGTATTCTCCAGTGTGTTGGACTAAGGTACATTCCCCCACTCTCCCTATGTCATGGCTTGTTGTATAGGTTTGGATGGCTTGTTGCTGTACCTCCATTCGCTGAAGCATGTAAAGGGTAGAATTCCACTATTGCTTCGGTTGGTGGCATGGCAAATTGAACTGTTCTTGCAGCCGCTGCAATTTTCTACATACGGCTGCTGAATGCCAAAAATGTCCAGAAATTTTGTTGGCCACAGAGAGCATCTCTTGTCTGCATCTTTCAAAAATTCTAAACCACCAAGTTTATTGTGTGGACAAAACATGGGACATGTTCAAATTCACCCAGTTGTAATGCTCTCACAATGTTACTTGAGTTATTGGAAATAACAAATCCTGAGGATAGGGTAAGCTATTTTGCTATGACAGCCCTGAGTTTTTCTAACAGGTTGACACCTGTATGCCTTTTAGTGAAGCCGGTGATACATAGAGTAGTCTGTGAATAAGCTGGTGTTTTCTGTTAGATACTGCTGTTGCTGAAAGCAATACATTCACCCAGTTGCTGTAACAATTATGTAATCTTTAGTTTGACCAGTACCACTTGTCCACATATCTGTGGATGTGGACAGTGGTTACAATAGCATTTTCTAGGCCAAGAACTAGTTTGTTTTTAAAGTCCCAGTACAGGCGGGGAATTGCTGTTCTGGAAAAAATGGAATTGAGAAGGATTTTGATAGCAGGGATACAGGACCTCAATTAACTGTCTAAAACCAGATATTTTGATGATGGATATTGGATGCAGATCTAATGTTGGCATAGCTGTCATGGCTTCAGTGATCTGATGTGCAACTGGATGGCAGCTTTCGTACTTGCTTCTTCTTGCAAATGAGAGTATCACAGTCAATTGTTATTTGAAACTACTAGTATTCTTGGTGCCCTTCTGGGGTGAAGATTTACCTCCAGCTGCAGCCCTAGTGCGCAAGGATTCTTCTGAGGAATCCTGGATAGGGGAGAAGTCAGTTAGCCTTCGCAAATTGGATGCAGGAGGACTACCTCCGATCATTATTGAGAAGATTGATGATGAAAGTGTTGGTGGAGGAGATTGCATGTGCTGGGATCTATTCATGCTGCTGCTAGTTGATGCTGTACTACTTCATATTATTTTACAGGATTTTTGTTATTCTCCCATATAATTTGCTTGAACTCGCTGCAAATGATGTTACAGGGAGGTGGTTCGAAGATGGTTAACATCCCTACCTCTACTTAATTTAGCTTCACAAACAGTACAGATGCTTGACAAATGTTGTTATGATTTGGGTAAAAATAATCCCACATGAAAGAGGTGACTTTTTTGGTCTTATGCACAGACATGACAATGGCCTTCTTCTTATCATGGGCCAGAACTTCTGCCTTTGGTGGCTGATTTACCTTGATACAAACAACATCCTCATTAGTGTCAAATGCACAAATATCTCACTCATCCTGTCGCACTTTCACAGTTTAATCCTCAATGTCTAAGTCACCATTTTTAGTTTTAGTGCTGCTCATTACGACATTTGCAAAGGGTGTGGAACTGGTGGTAGGAGGCTTCTCTAGGAGTACAGTGTCAGAATTGTCTGACTCACACATAGCACTCGTGGACACACTTAGATTCTCCTCAGGGATTTGTGAAGTTTATGAACACACAGTTTGTTATTCAGAGTAATTTTTTGGGGGGTGAACTGATTTGTCTGTTTTAAAGGTGACATGTAGTGATACCACTTTCAGACCGAAGCCAGGGCTTTGACCCTGCTTTGCCCTGGGTTATTGAACACAGTTGGGCCCGTGTCACAGCTCCTATACCCCTTTTCCACTGCACCTTGGTCCTTGGTTATTCCTGGACCGACTCCTTTCACACAGAACCTGTGTCAGCCCTGTCAAATGTGTAAGTCATTAGAAGTGGATATTTTGTTATACCCCTTTTACACCACAGATAAAGCCAGGGTTATTGCCGGATTAACCCGGGATGCTGCTCAGTGTTAAAGGGCTAACCCGGGTCCAGTGATCCGTGATTCCAACCCGGGTGCCAAAAACGTTTGGAACCCGGGTTGCTGGAAAGTGTAATTGGGTGCCCCAGGTCATCTGACCTGTGTCCCGTTAACTGCATACAGAGTGCCGCATTCCAAAAGCTATTAGTGTAAAGGGAGTAACACAGGCTCAGTGAGTGTCAGTGCTCCTGAGTCGCCAATTAGATACTTTTACTGTAACCCGGATTGAATAACACAGGTCACACCGTTTCAGACTGTAGGCAACCCAGGTCAGACAAGGGAATAACCCTCAAAAAAGTATAAAAAAAACAGACTGCGCAATAAGGATCACTTATAGTGTGATATAAATCTAAAAGCTATGGGGTGTATGTGAGAAATAAGGTGTGAAATAAATGAATAAAATGCTGCTATCAGAACAACAGTGGTCACCTGGTACAGACAAATCAGAAAAAAGAAAAGGGGTGATAGCACAACTGGTAGATTGGTGTTGTGTGCTTATTAATGGGTGGACAGTGTAAACTAATTGGATGTACTGGAAATGAACCTGTCACAAGGCAGATAAGTAATTACTATATGGATTTATTGCATGGTAAATTAAAAAAAACTACTATATCTAGTGCAACAATGATGAATGTAAATATATACTGTCAATAAAGTACATAAATAATCAATTATAAATAAGCATTCACATTTGGTAATTGATAAAAAAAAATTGATATAAAAATGTAAAAGGAAAAATTATAATAAAAAATATATATGGCTCCCTGATGTGAAGAAGTCTGTAAAAAACTTCAAGCACATATATCTGGATATTGTGCCAAAAACCTAACCTGCAGGTTGGTGTTGTTTTGTGGTCCGTGTCCAGAGGATTCTTAAAGGTGCTTAGACAGGTGGTTTCTCCCGATAGTATTATCAGCTTGGCAGCTGAGCAGCTTTGTGCAGTGTTCTGGGGGAGATCCTATAGTCCTGCAGGTTTGTGTTGTTTAGTGGTCTGTGTCCAGAGGATTCTTAAAGGTGTTTAGACAGGTGGTTTCTCCCGATAGTATTATCAGCTTGGCAGCTGAGCAGCTTGGTGCAGTGTTCTGGGAGAGATCCTGTGGTCCTGTATAATGTTGACAGAATCCAACTCAAAGGACAGGAAACATATGTTCAGCAATGAGCCCAGTGTAAACATGCAATAACCAGGATCAGCATATGGGGTCCGCCTAATGCGTTTCTCTGTATCAAACAGCTTCACCAGAGGCTTAAACAACCCTGTTAGCAACCTAAGTGGAGGCCCCCGGCAATTTGGACCTGGATAGATCCTTTCACACACAGAAAGGACCCGGCTTGGCCCGGGCAAAATCCCGGGTTAGAAGCTTGGTCTGAAAGGGGTATTAGAGTGAGAAAGTGTTGCATGTGAGGTTTCAGAAGATGCCTGTTTTAGGCATTCTAGTGTATGACCAAGCAGTAGCAGGATCACCACTCACAAAGGAAGACCATGGCCTGAGCCACTGTGGGTGGTATATTGATTATTGTCAATTTTACGTTTTTCAGCAGTAAATTTTCCTTTTATTATTAGAGGTGATGTTTTCTTTAACATTGTGAAATATTTGTATAAATTTCAGGTAGTGTTTCTTAAACTTTGTTTTCCCGGACCACCTTTAGTAGATGTTGAAGTACTATCATGACTGGCAGCAGCCACAGCACTAGTACTGGGTTGCTGCTCCTGCTCTTCCATTGACTGATCCATATCGGCTCACAGCACTCCTAGTAATGACACCCTAATGATGTTATTTTTTAACACACTGCCTCACAGCACTCCTAGTAATGGCAACCTAATAACATTATTTTTTAACAGTTCCTGAACACACAACAAAGTGCCTCACAGTGCTCCTAGTAATGGCACCCTAATGATATTATTTTTAACACATTGCCTGACCACACAACAGTTTTATTTTAATATTTTTTAACACAGTGCCTTAACACACTACACAGTGCCTCAAAGTGCTCCTAGCAATGGCACCCTAATGACGTTATTTTTTATCACAGTGCCTGAACCCACAACATAGTGCCTCGCAGCACTCCTAGTAATGGCACCCTAATGATGTTATTTTTTATGAGTGCCTGAACACACAAGTTTTATTTTAATATTTATCAACATAGTGCCTTAACACACAGCACAGTGCCTATCAACACTTCTAGTAATGGCACCCTCTCCTTATTTTTTAACACAGTACCTCAGCACACACAATGTTTTATTTTTATTTTTTAACACAGTGCCTGAACACATAACACAGTGTTTTAATTATTTTTTTAAAACAGTGCCTGAACACAAAACACAGTGATTTATTTAAAAAAATTTAACATTGCGCTTAAACATACCACACAGTGCTTATCAACGCTTCTCGTAATGGCAACCTGTCATTATTTTTAACACAGTGCCTCATAGTGCACACAACAGTGTTTTATTAAAAATAAAATGTAACACAGTACCAGAACACACAACACAGTGATTTATTTCAATTTTTTTAACACAGTGTTTTATTTTTTAACACAGTGCCTCACAGTGCTCCTATGGCAGTGGCACCCTTTTTAACACAGTGGCTGCCTGAACACACACCACTGTTTTTTTTAACACAGTGCCTGAACACACAACACAGTGTTTTTTTAACACAGTGCCTGAAACCCTGAACACACAACTCAGTGCTCCTGCAGTTTTTTTTTTAATAACACAGTACCCCTTTAACACAGTGCTCCTAATGGCTTTTTTAGTGCCTGAAAGTGACACAGTGCCTGGCTTTAAACACACAACACAGTGCCTCACAGTGCTACAGCGCACAGTCTACACCCTCTCTCTTCTTTCTCCTGTGTGAAATGACGCCCGATCACAATGGAGGCACTTTTATATGCAATCCAAAAAATGTGAGATCCGACACCGGGAAGATAACGCAATCCAAAACACATGAGATCCGGCACTGGAAAGATTAAGTTTTGCCTTGTTTTGGGATCCAAAGTTGGTGGAAAGACCAGAGCTAGGGCTCGGTTCGACTTGTAACCCCTAAGTTCGGGTGTGTTCATATTCCAGGAATCCGAACCCGCACATCTCTAGTTATTATAATATAGCAATTGTTTTTTGCCTAGAAAGCCCACACTGGCCAATTATTGGGGGCTAGAAAATAGCAAGATCAACTAATATGTAAAATGCAGATAAGCTTTTTTGTTTTTTTGACTATTGAAGTTCTTTATAGAAACTGATTTTTTTCAAGAAGGACAATTGTTAAACTGTTATAAGCACACTTTCAGGTAAATATAATAGGGTGCGAGATTGACAAAGTGACATGATTCTGGCGGGTTTCTGGTAGATTGAAGTTTCCGTATGTAATAGAATGTGACTACATGCTAACTCTCCTGAATCTCCCCAGAACCATTCTCGCTGCGACACACCGCACCCTACAGATGTTTCTAACGTTAAACATACAACTCGCTGAATGTGATAGGCAGTGAGTTGTAATCTTGATGAAAATTCACCATCGAGGCCTATTATCACACGTGACCTTTTAGAACACATATAAATCGTATATAAACCTGACATTAGCCATTTCACTTCTGTGTGGCTGTAATCATGGTGTTTTTTTTTTAATGCCTACGGGGTGTACATGAAACAACAAGCAGTGCAGGAGTAGAGCACAGGACCAACATCAGATCCAGGGCACCATTAGGGTACGTAGCAGACGTATTTATAGAACCTAGATGGCCCTGGACTCCTCAGATCAGGAGGTGATTAAGCTTTTTAGGCTGAATCGCATAACCTTCCCAAACCTATATATGAGCATTTAACTAAGTGTTATGTTTCTTTAAGAAAATATGGTGAACATACAGTATATATCCTTCCCCAGTCATGAGTCAGAATTGCAGGACATTACAGTTACCTTCCATAGGCTCTCAGGATTCCTTAATGTACTGTGAGACATTGGGGCAGATGTATTAAGCTCTGGAAAGTCATAAAGTGAAAAGTGAATAACGACCAACCAATCAGCTCCTGTCATTTTTCAAACACAGCCTGTAACATGACATTTATGAGCTGAGTGTCTGGTCATTTAACACTCTCCACTTTATCACTTTCCAGAGAATAATACATTTGCCCTAATATTGATTCTACTCATATTGCCCTGAGAGTACCACATGTGGCAGGGGGTAGGGGGTGGGGGTAGTTTGTCAACAGGCATCACTTCCATTTCCTCAATATGCCTATATTCTGCTTCAGTGGGCTGGCTTCTAGGTATGTTGTGTTTACTGTAACTTCTAACAATTCCTTTATCTACACCAGGTGTGTTCAAGTTTCTTTCTCAAAAACCTCTCCTCTAATGATCCATGTATTCAAGGAAATCTGTAGTGCTGTTTAGAAATCCCAATTAGTAAATGAATGTAGCAAACGTGTTTTGTATAATGTGACACTTAATAATGAATACACCTTTGCACCATATACAAGTTCTTTTGAGGTTTACCTGTTAGTGTTTCTTAGTGTAAAAATGTCAGAAAACAGTTAATTGTAAGTATGTTTTGTATTCTTTTTAACTTCAGGCGATGCAGGTTATGGGTGTGTACCCTGGCTTATGACACCTTTGTTGAGCACACTTGGCCCTGTTCGGCATAAATACAATGAGGTGCACGTAGTGACTTGGACTATGATAGAACGCACCTTTTGCTTATTGAAGAGTAGGTTCAAGTGTCTGAATAAGTTGGGTGGTCTACTGCTTTATGACCCGTGAAAGTGGGTGGCATTGTAAATTCATGCTGTATGCTTCATAATATTCCCCTAAGTCAAGATTGGGCATTATCTTGGCAATATAGATGCATACAGCGATGAGCCAGGTGTCCCTTTACCATGTTATTATGTGGTCAATAAAGTATGGTTTTAAATTGTTGTAATAGTACATATGCCCCATTTTTTGTTAAACCATATATTTCAAACATTTGCATTTATGACTTGTTCATACAATGGAAAAATGTGTAATATATATACATAAGGTACTGTATGTACTCTACAAACATGATCACCTTCAACTTTCTATAGGCTTTTACAAAAGCCAATAAATACATACAGATACACAATCAACAAAACAAATTATGAGCAAATTATAATTTTTTTGGGTTGTGTGTCTACATCTTTGCCCCTACCTGCCCTCCTGCCCATCACATGTGCGCACACTATGCCTCAGGGAACTGGTGAGAGCTGAAGTTGGTAGTGTGGTTGTCTGACTGCTTGTTGTTGAGGTGGATGGTGCAGGTAAAGTTTCTCTTTAGAGAAGAACCTCTCCATGAAGCATGAATAGTGCTTCTGTTTGCTCCCTAATTGATTTGTAACATGTCATCGTCAATCAATAAATGTGGTCATGCTGCTTCTGGTACATTATACTGTGGCATCAGCACGAGCAATTTTATGTAACTGGGATGTTACTTGTCTGGTTTGATCTCTCATGAAATCAATTAGCATTTTCTGTAAATCATCCAGGGATTTGGACATAGCTTTCATAGTTGGCAGGCTTGTTGGTGTCTGTGAGGTCATCTTCTGCTGGGACTCAACAGTGTCCTCTAAGGTGTCTTGTGCTGTCTTGTCTGCAGGCTTTGATGGATCAATAATTGTGAAAATAACATGTTTCTCTCCATCCAAGTCATCTTTGACAACTGGAGATGGTACCTGTGGGATTACAGAATATGTAAGTAATCATGCATGTTACTTCCATTAAACAATGTACAAAGTATTTTACCAACTTTTATGTTTTTCACTTTTAACTAATAATAGGAAGAGCTTTTTTTATTTTTCCTGGCCCATTGTATGCATAAATGTCTTCTTAAATTTTGTTTGTAATTACGTAATCAGACCTTTGACATGATGACATCACTACTGGGCTACTGCTCATGTGCAGCTGGCGCCATCTTTACTGTGCAGTATAAAAGTACTGTGCGGGTGACATGCGGAAAGCACTGCAGGGTCTCATGAGGAGAACCTGAGGCATACACTGTACAGTACCAAACTGAGTGCATGCAGAGACATAAATGAGTACATTGACAAGATGGTATCCATATCTCAGCAATTTACATCTGTAGGAGTCCAGGTGGACGACAAGGAGATTGCGATGGCAATCCTGCAGAATCTAACACATGAATTTGACTTCTATGTGGTGGCTTTAGAATCCACTGCGACTAAGCTATCAAAGGAGATTGTGAGGGCTAAACTGCTGCAATTCAAATAAACTAAAATAAATACACAAACAAGGTTCTATAGAAATGTCCCAACAGATGTCATCAGGTACTTTAAAGCAAATCTCCTCTTGCATTACAGTACCTGATGACATCTGTGGTAATGTACTAAAATAATCCAATCAAAACTAGTCATAGTTGTCCTCATTTTAGCTCAGAGGTAGGTAACCTTGGCTCTCAGACAGTGTGAAACTACAAATCTCAATGCACTCTGGTATCCATCAATGGCTTAGCTCTATGCCCACTTTTGACTGTTTACAAGCTTGTGGAGCAAAAGATAGTATGATAGATCGTAAAGGCATTTTTTAGTGTTCACAGCAATTTTTCAGACAATTACCCCCTGGGTATCAGCCTTAGATATAGCCTCACATTGGTAACAGAGTTTATTCAGTTTCATAAAGTGCCATATAAATGAAATGCAGCAGTATCCAGCATGCAATGGGTTATTAGTACATAGAACTGGGGATTACATCTGGCTTGGAAGAGTTAGATTGATGTATTAAAATACAATCTGCTCAGTGACCCAATTTGGCACATTTTACCTACATTGGAGCTTACTGTATATTATCTCCAGTATGCTGTTTTTTTTAAATGTGATATTTCCTTTTTGTCTGGTTGTTGCAGAATCTGTATTACTATTACTCTTTCAGCAGAACCCCCATTAAAATCTTTTAAAAAAATTAAATTTGTCTTAAAATAAATTATAATGTGCTGTCAGGGAGTGGTAGTGAGAGGAATTATAGTGGGTGACATATGTTATCACAGACTGGTGGCAAGTAGGCGGAATTATATTGGATGAGATAAAGTGCCAGTGAGAAGTGGAAAGGTGAATTACAGTGGGTGAAATATGGTATCATGGAGTGGTCGTTATTGAGTGAAATTACAGTGGGTAAATTAAGGGGGCAGAGTGATTTTGAATGGAGAATTACAGTGGATGAAGTACGGTGACAGGAAGTCGTACTCTGAGCAGAATTACAGTTAACTGGAGTCAGGGAGTGGTAGTGAGGTATTTGACATCATGACGTCACTCCCATAGTTCCGAGGAACGGGCGCTGGGGACAGATGGCAGCAGACACTGGAGCGGGGTTTAAGGTAAGTATTGTTTTCTTTTGTGTGTGTATGTGTGTGCGCGGGGGGGCTTACTACTGGGGGCATCATATGGGGGCACTACAGGGGGCATTACAGGGGTCACTACAGTGGCCTTACTACTGGGGGCATCATATGGGGGCACTACAGGGGCCTTACTATTGGGGGCACTACAGGGGCCTTACTACTGGGGGCTCTCTTGGGAGCACTACAACTGGGGGCACTACAGGGGCCCTTGCTACTTGGGGGTACTTCAAGGGGTATTGCTACTGGGGCACTGCAGGGAGCATTACTTACGGGGACACTACAAGGGCATTACAACTGGGGGCACTACAGGGGCCCAAACTAGAGGGGGCACTACTACAGGGGGCATTACTTTTAGGGGCATTGTTACCAGGGGCATTACTACAGGGGGCATTATTACTACTGGGGGCACTGCGTAAGGCACCATTACAGTGCGCATTGCATAAGGGGCATCATTACAGTGGGCATTTAGTGTTTTAAGGGAATTACTACTGTGGGCATTATGTAAGACCTAAGTTAGGGGGGCCCCTTAAAAATGTTGCTATGGGGCCCAAAAAGTTCTAGTTACGCCTCTGGGTCCATTGGTTGATGTGGCCTCAATCAGCCTGTCGGCACTTGAGGCCGCTTGCCCGCATCCTCTCACAGGTTGTAATACTGCCGTGCATTGGCGGCCGCATCACCACACACACTCTGGGGGCAATCCATTTCCGGCAGTTAGCAGTCACTCGTGTTGGTGATAGGTGGATGGCCGGAAGTTTCCACCAATCAGGGAGTTGAAATCATGCAGTGACAGAGCGCGGAAACATGAGAGGAGAGAACACAGTGTCAGACAGTGTCGGGGATGAAAGCAGGAGGACCGAGCAGGAGCCAGGCAGGTAAGGAGCAGCTGGGTGACTAAAGGGGAGCCAGTGGGCATGCTAGAAGCATGGACGAACAGGTGAGGAGGAACGTGAACGGACATGCAGCACTGCAATAGAACACACAGGTAGTAATGGGACACCGACATTTAGGTGTTTTCCAGCCCTACACAAGTTTAGGACACTGGCCCTCAGCATTAGAGGCCCTGCCCGCACTCATAGAGCAGCACTGAGTGAGGCTGGATGGGACAGACACTGATAACAGCGGAGAGCATAAGTGACTGCATGTCTTACCGGGTTGTACCAGAATAATCCGAACCAAAACATTTTTAATGAGGATGTTTTTGGGTTGGCTGCGCATGTGCCAAGGTACCTCTGTGATGCCACTCACATTGAGGTCTCCTTCACAAAGTGATCGACAGTCAGGGACCGTTTGGGGAATGTTATGGGGAATGGCGGCAAAAAATTAAATCTTTGGGGCGTCATAGCGTGCGTCTGCGATAAAGTGGTTCCGTCGGCTCAGTCCAGATGACCATTCTGCTTGACGATAGGGCTACTCAGACGGCTGATTTTATCGAATGATCTGCATCGGCTACAGCATTAGCATATTTCCGGATAGCAGCTGCAAATGCATTACTGTACATATTTGATTCGGTCAGCAGTAGGTCTCTGTGTACTATAAAGGTGAAGCACTATAAACAGTATTACACAATGCCAGTCTGATTATTACTTTTTAGGGGGTTACCAGCTTTTTAGTTATTATTTCTGATTTGTTTTGCGTGTGAAACAAAGTGTCAATAACAGAAAAACTCATATACAAGCCTTGTCATCACCCATAATGAGCATTCCCCCTTGTCAAGTCACCCCCTAGCAAGTGAGCAAAAGCAGGGTAGGTCAGTGATTTCACTATTACACGTAAAGCAAAAAAACTCTCTACCTGTTAATAGGTTCAAAGAAACCTATGACTATTGGGGCCCCGCATAACTGCTTACAGAGGCGTGCTGGGTTGGATGGAAGGAATATCAATAACAATTGAAATGGGTGGTAAATGGAAATCGATATCTCAAGAATAAAATAAGAATATCGATTTCCATTTACCACCCATTTCAATTATTATTGATTTAAAGGGGGTCGTACTATGAGATAGGATACTTTAACGGATTAGTTTACATCTATAGACCTCCCGATTGGTCATATTATGGGTGGATTCATGTTATATGTTATTTGTCTTGTCTTCTGTCCTTTGTCATAGTTATATTAGCTTGGATTTATTAAAAGTTATGTTTTAATTATTTCATTTTTACAAGAGTGCTCACCAAATAGAGTTTCTATTTCTTCTTTTTTCCCATCTATACTTGTCAGGGCCGCTTGCATGTATTTGCCACCCAGGTTAAAAGTTGCCAGCCATCCCCTGGTTGTGCCCCACCCTAGAGTACAAACATTTTTCTTGAAAATGATAGCTGTATTCAAGCAGGGAATGTTACCTTTATATTTGGTAATATATATATAAATTCAAAAACACGCGGTTGGATATTGACGTGGTACTTCAACTGGACCTATTGTTATGGGACTGCATTCGGAAACGTTGCCACCACTCCCACTATGGACTATTTGGCATTTCTTTATAGGAAGCTTATATTAGACACGTACAGTATTTTGATATATTTAATTTGATGACCCTAGCAAAGGTCATTATAGCCAGGCAGAACATGCTTAGCAGAGGAGTTACCAGACCTGATGAAATTGATAGGTGTCTTGAACAATACTTTGAATCATGAGATACATGTTCAACAGTAGGAAAGCACTATATAAGTACAACAAAATATTGTTCTTTTGATACACTTCACAATATAGGTGGGTTGGGTGAAATGATTAGAAATGGAGTAAAAAATGTGTACCTGGGGGAAACTTCCATTTTTTTTTACTTTTTATTTGTAATTTCCCAAATATGTGACTGTGATTGACTTCCACATTCATGGTTTGCAACATGGATGAATTGTGACCAAATAAGGGGCAATTTAGATATGCTGTTCTGGCATGGCATAATGAAATCAATAACATTGCTAGATTTCCTTTGTTCCCTATAGAGGTGCAGGAAAAATAGAGATGTTAGAGGTGGTGTATATGTGATTTGCTCTAGAGATGAGCAGCTTGGTTTTAGTCAGTTATGTTCGGATCTCAAAAAACGGCATCATATTGGCTATCCGGCTTTCAAGTGTTTTGGATAGCCAAAAAATATATCTGAACTAATTCGAACTTTTGCTAATTTGGCTAAAAAGAACCAAGTCAAAAGACTCAAAACCAAATCGCTCATCTCTGATTTGCCCCTTTAGTTTCTAGACTATGCAGAACTAGAGATGAGCAGTTCGCATACTTGCCTACTTTTGAAAAAGCATTTCAGGGAGATTGTGAAAGCAGCACCTATGAGCGCGTGTTACAGTGGGCGTGTACTGATAAATCTGAGAGGCGTGTCCTAAATCTGACTTACATCCAAATGTAAACCAGCCCAAAAGCAGTTAGCAAGATCTGCTTGTTGATGAATACGCACTAATACTTTTCAGAAAATTATAGGGATCATTGTGCCTTATAATAACCAATGCAAGGAAATTACACTAATGATCCCATTTGAATGTATATATCTCTGTTTTTTAATATAACAGTTTCATAATGGGGGTAAGGATGAAATGAGGGAGATTGCTAGACTCTTCAGGGAGACAGGGAGATTGCTACTATTTCAGGGAGTCTCCCTGACAATGAGGGATAGTTGGCAAGTATGCAGTTCGGATTCCTTGGAAACCGAACCCGCCCGAACATCGGAAATCCGAGTAGATCCGAGCGGCGGCTCAGATCTTCCTGTCTGACTCGAATTCCACTTCGAGGCAAAATATCATCCTCATGGCGTCGGATTCTGGCATCTTTTGGATTCTATATAAGGCATCACGGACGGGACTCGGCACCATTTTCTTGTTAAGCACGCTGCTGTATGCTGCACTTAACTCTGCTGTATAAGCTGCTGTTAGTTGCTTAGTCAATGTGTAGTGTATAGGGGATGCACGCTGCTGTATGCTGTGATGTACCCTTCTGTATAGGCTGTGTCCACACTCACAAGTGGCTGTGCTGCTTAGTTAATATGTATAGTGGGGTGCACACTGCTGTATGCTGTGCTCTACTGTGCTGTATTGGCTTTGCTGTGTCCAGACTCCATCAGTAAGACATTGACGCTCATATATATAAGTCCTGCGACTCCACGTAGTTTCAATAGAGCTGCGCCTGCGACATCAAAAACTAAAAACATTTAATAATTGTATTGTTTGTACTGTTTGGTGCACTTTGTTTTGCTCACATGCATATATAAGCCTTGTGGCTCCAGTCCACGCAGGAATACAGCTGCGCAATCAACAAAATAAATAATTGTATTGTTTGTACTGTTTGGTGCGCTTTGTTTTGCTCATGTGCATACCATATATACTCGAGTATAAGTCGACCCGAATATAAGCAGAGGTACCTAATTTTACCACAAAAAACTGGGAAAACTTATTGACTCTAGTATAAGTATAGGGTGGGAAATGCAGCAGCTACTGGTAGTAATCCCCCCCTGGTACTGCCCCCAGTAGTAATCCCCCCTGGGAGTGCCCCCAGTAGTAATCCCTCCCTGGTAGTGCCACCAGTAGTAATATCCCCCCTGGTAGTGCCCCCAGTAGTAATCCTCCCCTGGTCGTGCCCCCAGTAGTAACCCCCCCTGGTAGTGCCCCCAGTAGTAATATCCCCCCCTGGTAGTGCCCCCAGTAGTAATATCCCCCCTGGTAGTGCCCCAAGTAGTAATATCCCCCCCTGGTAGTGCCCCCAGTAGTAATCCTCCCCTGGTAGTGCCCCCAGTAGTAATCCTCCCCTGGTAGTGCCCCCAGTAGTAACCCCCCCTGGTAGTGCCCCCAGTAGTAATCCCCCCTGGTACTGCCCCCAGTAGTAGCCCCCCCCCCAGTAGAGAGACGTAATAAAAATAAAAAAAAACACTTACCTGAAACCCCGCTCCTGGTCCCGACTCTGCTACCGGCTCCTTCGGCCGCTTTGCATTATGGGAGAGATGTCAAACACACAGCTGCCGGCGGCGGCTGTGTGTTTGGCACTGTGTAGTGCTGACCGAACTCCGTCCGGTCAGCGCTACACACGCGGTGCAGCTGTGTCACAGAGACACAGTCTGCACCGCGCCCCGCATGGTACGCAGCTGAGTGAGGCGCCCTCCAATATATGGCGCCCTACTCAGCTGCGTAACGGGAGAACTGGCCCTGGTCACTCGAGTATAAGCCGAGGGGGGGCATTTTCAGCACAAAAAATGTGCTGAAAAACTCGGCTTATACTCGAGTATATACGGTATATAAGTCCTGTGGCTCCAGTCTGCACAGGAATAGAGCTGCACCATCAAAAAGAAATATATTTTTTGTGCGCTTTGTTTTGCTCATGTACATATATAAGCCCTGTGGCTCCAGTACACGCAGGAATATAGCAGCGCAATCACAAATTAAATAATGGAAGACAAAATTTGGATAGAATTGAGGGAAGATAAGATTGCTGGTTTTCTGCTGGTGTGGGATTGATGACAGCCTTGTTACTGGGTTAATCTGTGTGTGTCAATTTGTTTGGATCAGCCTATGGGATGTTTAGAGGGAGGAGTTATAGTGAGTCTATTTAAAGTGCTGCAAGAGCTCAGCTCGGTCTCTTGTAAGTGGATCATCTTCAGCTAAGTATCAGTGTTGTTAGCTGTTGCTGTTTACTTAGCTCACTTGCTTTTTCTTTTCCCTTCAAATTAAGTTTGTCTTTCATGTCCAGGCCCCGTCGCTCTGCTCCCCCACCCAGCCGGCTGGCGGATTTTGAGCACACTGCCCGCGCCTCTCCCTCCCTCATTTCATCACCCATCTCTCAGCCTCCCCTCTCCATGGCCTCCCCTGCCGGCAATTCCACCCCCCCCCCGCAGTTTCCCCTGCCCCCGCTGTTCCTGTCCCTGCAGACGCCCCACCTGTTTCTCTGGGCTCTCCCTCAGGCATCCGGGCTTCCCCCTCCCTTACACGCAGCGACGGAGGTCACGTGGACGGGCAGGCGGCCGCGCATCCCCCCACGCTCACTGCCGCTTCAGCAACTCCAGTCTCCGGCGCATTCCCCGGCGGTTTCACCGCGCAAGCACCCACAGGTAGGAACAACGTGGCCATCTCTGCTCCGCCGGCCAGTCCCTTCAGCGTGCAGCACAGCGGGGGTCATGGGTTTGCAGGGCTCCCGCCGGCAGCGGTGCTTCACAGCCAATACACAGCACCGGTTGCTTGGCCTTACGCCGGGGCGGTTGCTGGGCTGTTTCCCCATAGCGCAGCGGGCCCCGCGTTGCTGGCCGTGAGTGGACACGCTGGTCTGGCTTCTACGGCGGGCCCTGCGCCCATCTCGCAGCCGGCGATCATTTTGAGTAGGAGCTCCCCCCATTTTCTAAACTCCTTCCTGCCAGTTAGCAGCAGTTTACAGCCTGCTTTAACAACAGCAGGCTGGCTCCCTGCTCAGAGCGGGGTTGTTCCCGTCGGCTTGGTGTCACAATCTTCAATTGCTCCCCCCTGGTTGACGGGATCAGGAAGTCAGGCGGCGGCGAGCACATTTTCAATGCCTTCGGCCAGCACCGGGCCGTCAGGTATTCATGCATCCTGGAGCTCTGGTTTGGCTCCTCCGGTGTTAGCTTCCCCCGCAGTGGCTCCTTCCTCAACCATGTCCGCACCTTATTTCGCTACACATTCTATGCCCTACCTGCCACCCATGCAACACCAGCAATTTTATTACCCTTATATGGCGCCTTTGCAGGTTTACCCGCCTCCTCATGCAACGCCATCTTTTCAAGCACCTCCCCTCCCCCACGTTCCTCACCCGGCACCCGTGTCACCTATTGTGGACGGTTTTCTGCATACATCTACTACCCGTCCTCCACACATTTCCCCCAATGTAGGGGTGCGTACCCCCCCTCCCTCCACTTCCACTGTGCCCTCTTTGCCGGTGACTCACACGCCTATTTCAGTTGCAGTATCCGATATAGCTAGCGGTCAAGCAGGAGTTGGTCAAGTGGTGCCTTCTTTGCCCGAACCGGTTCAGGACGACTTGACACAGATGGTCGGGGCAGTTGAAGCAGCGAAGGACAAAGCGAGTGATGAAGTTCCTGGCCCATCCGGTTCTGGTGAGTATGACACTGCTTGTTCTTCCTCTGAATCTTCCTCTTCCTCTTCCCACTCCTCTGGTTCCCCTGCACACCCCCGTAAGATTGCTAGAATGGTGGCGTGGCGTTTGAAGAAAAAGGCGAGTAACTTGGCTAAGAAAAATGTCGCGTCAGGGGCTAAAGCGCAAGAAACAGGCGCAGACACAGTACATTGCGCGAATACTGCGGTATTGCGCGGCTTGCGAAAAAGTGTCAGACACAGAATTCGAAGAGGAAAATTCGTGGACCTTTTTTCACTCACTGATGAGATGAAGAAAGGTTTCACGCAGGCGAAAAAGGCGGGAGGCATTGGCGAAGATGCCTTTTGCAATTTTAATACCTGGTTGAAAGGCATGCTCATTTTCGCGACATGTTACCTGGAGACCAGGGCAGACGAGCATGTGAATATCATGAGATACTTATTCTTGGTTCTTGACATGTTCGTTCGGTCTCGCAACTTGGCATGGCGTGAATATGACGCTCAATTTCGAAAGAAGCATGATGGTGCTCCCGTCATTCCGTTTGGGGTAAAAGATGTAGAGGTATGGCTGGAGGTGTCTCAGCAGCGTCGGCCTCCCTTGGACGGAGCCCCCTCCCGCAAGATTTATTCTACCAGCAGACAAGGGACGGCAGGTTTGGGGAGAGGAAAATGCTTTGCGTATAACGACTCCAAGTGTACGAGGTGTTTGGGCTGTCGTTTTCGCCACTCCTGTCGTCTCTGCGGGGGGGAGCATCCGGCCAAGCACTGTCGACGTGGAGCTGGAAGTCTTTCACAGGAAAAAGGGGAGGGGCACAAATGAGTTAGTTAAAGCTATTTCCCCAGTTTGCTTGACTTCTCTCACTAGATGGTTAAAGTTATATCCCTGTAGAGAAGATGCTTTGTTTTTGTTGGAAGGTTTTTCAGTTGGCTTTCGCTTACCTATAACAGAGACTTTAATTATTAGGGCGTCACAGAACTTGCGCTCTGCGAGGGAATTTCCAAGGGAGTTGAGTGATAAAGTGAATGCGGAGGTTTTGCTGGGGAGGATGGAGGGTCCTTTTTCTTGTCCTCCTTTGTGTAACCTTTGTATATCACCAGTAGGGGTGGTACCCAAAAAAAACGTCGGGCAAGTTCCGCTTGATTCAGCATCTCTCCCATCCTCCTGGCGGCTCAGTTAATGACGCTATACCCGATAGCTATTGCAGGGTGGTGTATCAATCTTTTGATGATACCTTAAGCTTAGTGCATAGTTTTGGGCGTGGCGCGTTAATGGCGAAGCTAGACATAGAAGCGGCTTTTCGTTTGTTGCCTATGCACCCTGAGGCCATGCAATTCATGGGTTTTCGTTTGGGGTCTGGGTATTTTGTAGATAAATGTTTGCCAATGGGTTGCGCGGTTTCCTGTGCCTATTTTGAGAAATTCAGCTCTTTTCTCCAATGGTGTCTGCATGCCGGAACAGGTCAGACGGGCATAGCGCACTATCTGGACGATTGTCTCTTCATAGGCCCAGGAGAGAGCGGGGTTTGTTCTGATCTCTTGTTTTCTGCGCAGGCTTTGTTTAGAGTTTTAGGTGTCCCCATTGCCCACGAGAAGACGGAGGGTCCGGTGCCTTGTTTATCATACTTAGGTATTGAGATTGACACGGTGGAGGGTTGTTGTAGACTACCTCGAGATAAAGTTGAGAAACTACTTGAGATTATTGCAGTTTGTTTAGCAAAGGACTCAGTTAGATTGCGCAGGGTCCAGTCACTGTTAGGTTCTTTGAACTTTGCCTGTAGGATCATCCCCATGGGTAGAGTTTTTTGTAGAAAATTGGAGAGAGCCACAGTCGGGGCGACTCGGCCGCATCAGTTTGTTCGCCTGATCAAGGATGATCTTCGTAATTGGTCGAGGTTCTTGTTACAATTCAATGGTGAACGTATTTGGCCATCGCCTCCGCTAGCGAACAGCATACTACAACTCTTCACTGATGCGGCTGGTTCGTCCGGTTTTGGGGCTTTCTTTAATGGAGAATGGTGTGCTGCGCCGTGGCCTCTTGATTGGCGAGAGGAGGGACTGACGAACAACATGTTGTTGTTGGAGCTATTCCCAATTGTCGTAGCGGTGGAACTCTGGTCCGTACAACTGAGTAACTGCCATGTAGTTTTTTGGTGTGACAATCTGGGTGTGGTTCACGCTATCAACAATCAACGTTCCTCTTCGCCTTTGGTGTTGCGTTTACTGAGGCATTTAGTTCTGCGCTGCCTTGAGGGTAATATAAGATTCAGAGCTAGACATGTCCCAGGAACGTACAATGAGATTACTGATGCGTTGTCCCGTTTTCAATTTGCGCGCTTTAGAGCACTTGTCCCGTCGGCTTCTGACGTTGGTTTGGTATGCCCCTCATTTGTGTGGCAGATCATCAGACCGGTTTAGAAGGTTTGGCGTTACAATCGCTTGCCCCAGCAACTTTCAAGGCTTGCTCGGCGGCTTGGCGTGATTGGTGCGCACATGGTTCGTTACCTGAAAAGGAGGGTAAGTCAACAGATGAGTTAATTTCTTCCTTTGTTTGGGAGAGATTTAAACAGGGTAGGTCCAGGGCCTCCATGGGATCTGCGCTTGCAGGTATTTCTTTTTTTTGCAAGTTAAAGGGTTTGCACGACCCTACTAGGTCTTTTGCTTTAGTGAAGGCTATGAAGGGTTGGGCTCGGCGGGTACCCGCTCGGTCGGATGCCCGTCGACCAGTAGATTTACAGTTGTTGGAGGGTTTGTTATCAGTTTTGGAAAAAATAGCTTCCGATAATTTTGAAGTTGCTTTGTTTAGACTAGCTTTTACAGCCGCATTTTTTGGTGCATTTAGGGTCAGTGAGTTAGTGGCTTCCAGTAAAACTTCTAATTCCTCGGGAATCTTGTTAAGTGACATCGTTTTTAGGGATTCGGCTGTGCTTTGCAAACTTCGATTCTCTAAAACCAATCAAACCGGCAGAGGCAAGTGGGTTGCTTTAAGTCAACAGGTCGGCAAGAGCGTTTGTCCAGTCCAATTAGCGTCAAGTTATATGGGGATACGTCCTTCTGGTGGAAATCAATGGTTAGTGCATGCTGACAAATCTCCTCTCACTAAGTACCAATTTGCTGCCGTATTTAAGAAAGGCTTAGTAGAATTAGGAGTAGATCCGTCAGAATATGGTACTCATTCCTTTCGCATTGGTGCTGCTACTTGCGCTGCGCTATCATGGGCTTCGGCAGAAGCGATTCAGCAGGTAGGGCGCTGGAAGTCGGCTGCTTTCAAAAAATATGTGCGATGCGACAAGATATAGTTGCGCCTTGTGTTTGAGCATTAGATGCGCTCCTTGCGTCAACCCGAAAGCGTCGCTTACCCGCCAGTTGTTCAATGATTAGCGTTGAGCAATTGGGGGTGTGAAGGGATTTTTTAATTTTTCCTCCCGTTAGCCATGATTTGGCCCAATTTGGTTCACGGGTAGGTTTTTTGGGTTTTCTTCTTCACTCGGGTTACAGTTTTCCCCACATTGGTATCCCTGCTAGATTAGTTGCTATGTGTTTGTAAAGTTGTGTTTTGCTTAAAGTGGTTAAGTTGTGGGTATGGTGCGGTTCTCATGGTTAGGGTTTTATTTTTTCACAGAATTGGCAAAAGAAGACGGGACAGTTTGGCTTGTGGGCCATTCTTATGTATTCTGGGCCGAAAAGCATGTTTTGTCGCAAGGCCAGAACTTGTGGCCTAGTAGCGTTAGTGTCCGCTGGATTGGCGTGAGAGGTTTGCGTGTGGAGGCGGTGTTGGCATTGCTGATGTCTTCAGTGGCGAAATGGGGAGTTCCAACATTCTTGGTTTTACACATTGGAGGGAATGACTTGGGTCAAGTGAAAGGAGTTGAGCTGATTGTGAGACTGCGTGGACTGTTGGATGAGATTCACGTACGTTGGCCGTCTGTGCGGATTGTATGGTCGGACATGATGCCTCGGTTGCAATGGAGAGGAGTGCGTAAGCATGGGGCGATAGAGAGGACTCGGAAGAAAGTGAATGTGGCGGTTACTAGGCATGTCGAGTCTTTGGATGGTGTGGCAATTAGGCATGTTTTTCTTGTTGGGGAGCTTGGGAAGTTTTTCCGGAATGATGGTGTGCATCTAAATGGGTTGGGTACAGCTTTATTCGTGAAGGACTTATTCTCGTTTTTGGGCTAGTTTTGTTTTGGGTGGCGGGCCAGTTTTTAGGGCCTGGCTTTGGCGGGAGTACGCTGCAGCTCAGTGGCTTTAAGTGGCGTAAGACAACTTTGTGGGGGCACTGACCCTCGTTGCCCCTGGCGAATTTGTCCTGCTCCGCGCGGGAGGACCCGGGTGCTGGCTGTACGGTAGCACCTCGGATTGGCCCTAGAGGGAAGTGAGACTCTCACATCGTTAGTGCGTCTAGAGGGGGGGACTTTTAAGTAGTCCTCCGAGTTTTGTTCAGCGTGAAAGCTAGAACTGAGCTTGCAGCGTCTCTTAGCCACCCTGGTTAGGTTGATTGTTTAATTGATAAATAAAAAGCTGTGACCTTTTTTAGCCAAGCTCTGGTGTCCGTGTCTTTATTTACTTATATTTAGTAGTTAAGTAAGTTAAGAAGGTGTTAAAGTTTATTTGAAGCAGTAAACCAATGTAGATCTTATGGAAGACGAAATTTGGATAGAATTGTGGGAAGATAAGATTGCTGGTTTTCTGCTGGTGTGGGATTGATGACAGCCTTGTTACTGGGTTAATCTGTGTGTGTCAATTTGTTTGGATCAGCCTATGGGATGTTTAGAGGGAGGAGTTATAGTGAGTCTATTTAAAGTAGGGGTGTGCACCGGCCACTTTTCGTGTTTTGTGTTTGGTTTTGGATCTGGATCTTTCTTCGTGTTTTGGATCTGGATTGGTTTTGCCAAAACCACCCTTCCGTGTTTTGGGTTCTGGGTTTTGTGTTTTGGATCTGTATTTTTTTTAATAAAAGCATAAAAACAGCTAAAATCACAGAATTTGTAGGTTTTTCTGCTCCTATGCTATTATTAACCTCAATAAAATTAATTTCCACTCATTTCCAGTCTATTCTGAACACCTCACACCTCACAATAGTGTTTTTATGTCCAAAAGGTTGCACCAAGGTAGCTGGATGACTATGCTAAGCGACACGAGTGGGCGGCACAAACACGTGACCCATCTAGGCGTGATACTGCAGTGGCAGACAGGATGGCAGTTTGAAAAACTAGGCCCCAAACTGTACATAATGCAAAGAAAAAAAAGAGGTGCAAGATGGAATTGTCCTTGGGCCCTCCCACCCACCCTTATGTTGTATAAACAGGACATGCACACTTTAACAAACCAATCATTTCAGCGCCAGGGTCTGCCACACAACTGTGGCTGAAATGATTGGTTCGTTTGGGCCACCACAAAACAAGCTGGCAATTAATCTGTCCCTGCACAAACTGGCTCTACGGAGGCAAGATGTCATTGTCATCCTCCTCATCCACCGATTCCTCACCCTCTTCAGTGTGTACATCCTCATCCTCACAAAGTATTAACTCGTCCCCACTTGAATCCACCACCACAGGTCCCTCTGTACGTTCTGGAGGCTGGTCTCCCTGGAAGAGCTGATAATTAATTTTGATGAACATCATCTTCTCCACATTCTGTGGAAGCAACCTCCTACGCCTTTCGCTGACAAGGTTCCCGGCTGCACTAAACACTCTTTCGGAGTACACACTGGAGGGGGGGCAACTCAGGTAAAATAGAGCCAGTTTGTACAGGGGCCTCCAAATTGCCTCTTTTTCCTGCCAGTACAGGTATGGACTGTCTGACATGCCTACTTGGATGCTGTCACCGATGTAATCCTCCACCATTCTGTCAATGGTGACAGTATCATATGCAGTGACAGTAGACATGTCAGAAATTGTTGCCAGGTCCTTCAGTCCGGACCAGATGTCCAAACTTGGTCCTGCCTGCCCTGCATCACCGCCAGCGGGTTGCTTAGGATACCTAAGTTTTTTCCTGGCAGCCCCAGTTGCGGGAGAAAATGAAGAAGGAGCTGTTGACGTGTCATGTTCCGCTTCAGCTGACAGTGTGTTCACCAGCAGGTCTTTGCACCTCTGCAGGCTTGTGTCGGCCGGAAAGAGAGACACCACATACGCTTTAAACCTAGGATCGAGCACGGTGGCCAAAATGTAGTGGTCTGATTTCAACAGATTGACCACCCTGGAATCCTGGGAAAGCGAATGAAGGGATTCATCCACAAGTCCCACATGCCAAGCGGGATTGCTCCGTCTTAGCTCCTCCTTCACTTTCTCCAGCTGCTTCTGCAAAAGCCTGATGAGGGGAATGACCTGACTCAAGCTGGCAGTGTCTGAACTGACTTCATGTGTGGCAAGTTCGAAGGGCTGGAGAACCTTGCACAACACGGAAATCATTCTCCACTGCGCTTGAGTCAGGTGCATACCCCCTCCTTTGCTTATGTCATAGGTGGATGTATAGGCTTGTATGGCCTTTTGCTGCTCCTCCATCCTCTGAAGCATATAGAGGGTTGAGTTCCACCACGTCACAACCTCTTGCTTCAGGTGATGGCGGGGCAGGTTCAAGAGTGTTTGCTGGCGCTCCAGTCTTCGGCACGCAGACGCTGAATGGCGAAAGTGGCCAGAAATTTTTCGGGCCACCCAAAGCGTCTCCTGCACGCCCCTGTTGCTTTTCAGAAAATTCTGCACCACCAAGTTTATTGTGTGAGCAAAACATGGGACGTGCTGGAATTTGCCCAGATGTAATGCCCGCACAATATTGGTGGCGTTGTCAGATATCACAAATCCCCAGGAGAGTCTAAGTGGGGTAAGCCACTGGGCGATGATTTCCCTCAGTTTCTCTAAGAGGTTGTCGGCGGGGTGTGCCTCTTACTGAAACCGGTGATACACAGCGTAGCCTGCCTTGTAACGAGTTGGCGTTTCTGAGATGCTGCTACTGGTGACGCTGCTGCTGTTGCTGCGTAAGGTGATACATCTACCCAGTGGGCTGTCACAGTCATATAGTCCTTAGTCTGCCCTGTTCCACTTGTCCACATGTCCGTGGTTAAGTGGACATTGTGTACAACGGCATTTTTCAGGACACTGAGGACACTTTTTCTGACGTTTCTGTACAGTCTCGGTATCGCCTGCCTAGTGAAGTGGAATCTAGACGGGATTTGGAACCGGGGACACACTACCTCCATCAATTGTCTAAATCCCACTGCACTAATGGCGGATACCGGACGCACATCTAACACCAACATAGCAGTCAAGGCCTCAGTTATACGTTTTGCTTCAGGATGACTGCTGTCGTACTTCATCCTCCTCGCTAAGGACTGTTGGAGGGTCAATTGTTTAGTAAAAGTAGTGGTGTTCCTACTTCCTCTCTGGGATGATGAACGACTCCCAGCAGCAGCAACAGCAGCAGTGGCAGCAGTAGGCGTAGCAATGCAGGATCCTCCGGAGGAATCCCGGATAGGAGAGTCAGTCATGCCAGTGACATGGCCTGCAGGACTACTTCCGATCCTGACTAAGGAGGAAATTGACGAGGAGGGAGTTGACGGTGTGGTTTGCAGGCGCTTGGATACAACAGGATAACGGGATTTAGGTGTCCCTGGACTGCTTACGGTCTTAGCCAAAGTTTCTGAACTTGACAGTAACTTTTTATGAACGCGCTGCAGGTGCCTTATAAGGGAGGATGTTCCTAGGTGGTTGACGTCCCTACCCCTACTTATTTCACCTTTACCAATGGTACATATGGCAAGACAGTTGTTGTCCGGATTTGGATAGAAATATTGCCAGACCAAAGAGGTGGAATGTTTGCTCTTCTGCCCAGGCATGACCGTGATGGGCTTTTTCATCCCACGGACAACAACTGTCTCCCCTGGAGCCTGATTTAAACAAACCACATCACCATCAGAATCCTCCTCGCCAACTTCCTCCTCAGCGCCAGCTACACCAGTATCCTCATCCTGTTGTACTTCAACAGTGACATCTTCAATTTGCATATCAGCAAGTGGACTGTGGGTGCTCCTTTCAGCACTTGCAGGGGGCGTGCAAATGGTGGAAAGAGCCACCTCTTCCCGTCCAGTGCTGGGAAGGTCAGGCATCGCAACCACCACCACACTTGGACTCTCCTTGGGGATTTGTGATATCTTCTTAGAAAGCACAGTTCTTCGCTGTGCTTTTGCCAGCTTAACTCTTTTGATTTTTTTAGTGGGAGGAGGGCTTCCATCGTCATGTGAAGCTGAACCACTAGTCATGAACATACTAGGGATCGACCTTAGCCGTTCCTTGCCACTCCGTGTCGTAAATGGCATATTGGCAAGTTTACGTTTCTCTTCAGCTGATTTAAATGTTTTTTTCAAGGTCATTTTCCTGAACTTTGTCATTTGGGATTGTATGTGCCCTCTATTATGACATTTGGCATCGGCCTTGGCAGACGACGTTGATGGCATGTTATCGTCTATGTCATGACTAGTGGCAGCAGCTTCAGCACTAGGAGGAAGTGGTTCTTGATCTTTCTCTATTTTATTTTTATCGGAGAAAGTTTGGTCCTCCATTTATGTTATATCGATTTGATATATACGTGCGGCTAAACACAGAAAATATTTTTTTATTTTTGCTGGAGAGTAGTGCACGTTGTGGGTTACACCAGCCTTTAAGAAATGAGCCAGCTGGCTCTTTACTTATGGGACACAGGCGCACGCTTGGCGCTGCTCCTTTGTTGATGCACGTGCGGCTACTGCGCACACAATTCACAAACACAGAAAAAATATTTTGTTATTTGGTTTGGAGTGTACTTTGGGGGTTACTGCACCCTTTAACGGTCAAGCCAGCCGGCCCTTTACTTATGACACAGGCGCACGCTTGGCGCTGCTCCTTTGTTGATGCACGTGCGGCTACTGCGCACACAATTCACAAACACAGACAATAATTTTTTTTTTGGTTTGGACTGGAGTGTACTTTGGGAGTCACAGCACCCTTTAACGGTCAAGCCAGCCGGCCCTTTACTTATGACACAGGCGCACGCTTGGCACTACTTTGTTGATGCACGTGCGGCTACTGCGCACACAATTCACAAACACAGAAAATAATTTTTTTTTTGGTTTGGACTGGAGTGTACTTTGGGGGTTACAGCACCCTTTAACGGTCAAGCCAGCCGGCCCTTTACTTATGACACAGGCGCACGCTTGGCACTACTTTGTTGATGCACATGCGGCTACTGCGCACACAATTCACAAACACAGAAAAAAATATTTTTTTTGGTTTGGACTGGAGTGTACTTTGGGGGTTACAGCACCCTTTAACGGTCAAGCCAGCCGGCCCTTTACTTATGACACAGGCGCACGCTTGGCACTACTTTGTTGATGCACGTGCGGCTACTGCGCACACAATTCACAAACACAGAAAATTATTTTTTTTTTGGTTTGGACTGGAGTGTACTTTGGGGGTTACAGCACCCTTTAACGGTCAAGCCAGCCGGCCCTTTACTTATGACACAGGCGCACGCTTGGCACTACTTTGTTGATGCACGTGAGGCTACTGCGCACACAATTCACAAACACAGAAAATAATTTTTTGGGGGGTTTGGACTGGAGTGTACTTTGGGGGTTACAGCACCCTTTAACGGTCAAGCCAGCCGGCCCTTTACTTATGACACAGGCGCACGCTTGGCACTACTTTGTTGATGCACGTGCGGCTACTGCGCACACAATTCACGAACACAGAAAATATTTTTTTTTTTGGTTTGGACTGGAGTGTACTTTGGGGGTTACAGCACCCTTTAACGGTCAAGCCAGCCGGCCCTTTACTTATGACACAGGCGCACGCTTGGCACTACTTTGTTGATGCACGTGCGGCTACTGCGCACACAATTCACAAACACAGAAAATAATTTTTTTTTGGGTTTGGACTGGAGTGTACTTTGGGGGTTACAGCACCCTTTAACGGTCAAGCTAGCCGGCCCTTTACTTATGACACAGGCGCACGCTTGGCACTACTTTGTTGATGCACGTGCGGCTACTGCGCACACAATTCACAAACACAGAAAATAATTTTTTTTTTGGTTTGGACTAGAGTGTACTTTGGGGGTTACAGCACCCTTTAACGGTCAAGCCAGCCGGCCCTTTACTTATGACACAGGTGCACGCTTGGCACTACTTTGTTGATGCACGTGCGGCTACTGCGCACACAATTCACAAACACAGAAAATTATTTTTTTTTTGGTTTGGACTGGAGTGTACTTTGGGGGTTACAGCACCCTTTAACGGTCAAGCCAGCCGGCCCTTTACTTATGACACAGGCGCACGCTTGGCACTACTTTGTTGATGCACGTGCGGCTACTGCGCACACAATTCACAAACACAGAAAATATATTATTTTTTTAGCACTTGGGGGGAGCACCCCTGATGGACAGAGCACCCCCTGGACAACACTACAGCACCCCTTTAGGACTGGGACACTGCACAGGACTTTGGAGTGGACACAGCCTCTATGGAGAACTGACTGCACAACACAGTCCAGCCAGCCCCTATGGACTTTGAAGTAGTGGACAACAGCAGCACTACACTACACTACACTACACAGCCCAGCCAGCCCTAACTCCCACCCTCTATCTTCACTGTCCACAGCCGAGTGAGAAAATGGCGCCGACGCGGGTACCTTATATAGGATCCAAAACCCGCGAGACTCGGAAGGCGGGATGATGACGTTTTGCCTCGATTTCAGATCCGAGTCAGGCGGGAAAAGTCGAGCCTGACTCGGATCGGACTCGGATCGGGGGGGCTCGGGGGGGTTCGGATTTCAGAAATCCGAACCAGCTCACCCCTAATTT
Organism: Taudactylus pleione; assembly: GCA_031769625.1. Classification (NCBI taxonomy): domain Eukaryota; kingdom Metazoa; phylum Chordata; class Amphibia; order Anura; family Myobatrachidae; genus Taudactylus; species Taudactylus pleione. The sequence goes on from JAUIMM010000154.1 coordinate 6,761,281, forward strand.
AAAGTGCTGCAAGAGCTCAGCTCGGTCTCTTGTAAGTGGATCATCTTCACCCACCATCCCACCCAGTTGTTAAGTTGTGTACACTAACTTTTATTTCCAAACAGTTGAGGCACAGCATGGCGGGAGTACGCTGCAGCTCAGTGGCTTTAAGTGGCGTAAGACAACTTTGTGGGGGCACTGACCCTCGTTGCCCCTGGCGAATTTGTCCTGCTCCGCGCGGGAGGCCCCGGGTGCTGGCTGTACGGTAGCACCTCGGATTGGCCCTAGAGGGAAGTGAGACTCTCACATCGTTAGTGCGTCTAGAGGGGGGGACTTTTAAGTAGTCCTCCGAGTTTTGTTCAGCGTGAAAGCTAGAACTGAGCTTGCAGCGTCTCTTAGCCACCGTGGTTAGGTTGATTGTTTAATTGATAAATAAAAAGCTGTGACCTTTTTTAGCCAAGCTCTGGTGTCCGTGTCTTTATTTACTTATATTTAGTAGTTAAGTAAGTTAAGAAGGTGTTAAAGTTTATTTGAGGCAGTAAACCAATGTAGATCTTATTGTATTGTTTGTACTGTTTGGTGCACTTTGTTTTGCTCATGTGCATATATAAGCCCTGTGGCTCCATTCCACGAAAAAATACAGCTGTGCCATAAAAAAAAAAATTGTATTGTTTGTACTAGCGTTCCCGCAAGGCTGTTTCAGTGGGGCTCCGCGCCCTGCCAATTTCTGAAGGGCAGAAAGCACCCTGCCTTCCAGTGCAGTGCCCCACTGAAACAGCCTGCAGGTTCTGTCTTCCACCTGCGTGGCGCAGTGTCCCACGGGTGGGGAAAACGGCAAAGCAGCGGTCACCACCGGTGAATGGAAGCCGGGCGCATGCGCCCAGCATCCATTCACAGTGACCGCAGCACCTGGGGACTGCCCGGCATGTCCGTAAGTGCCGGGCACACCCCCAAGAGTTACGAAAAGGGGACGCTTCATAAAGACACACCCCCTTTTTATTGACCACACCCCATTTTCAGGCGCACGCAGAACCTAGAGTGAACACTATGTACTGTTTTGTGTGCTTTGTTTAGCTCACATGCATATATAAGCCCTGTGGCTCTAGTCCACGCAAGAAAGGAATACAGCCGCGCCATAAAAAAAAAAATTGTTGTAATGTTTGTACTGTTTTGTGCGCTTTACTCACGTGCATATATAAGCCCTGTGGCTCCAGTCCATGCAGGAATACAGCTGCGCCATAAAAAAGTAATTGTATTGTTTTGTGTGCTTTGTTTTGCTCACGTGCATATATAAGCCCTGTGGCTCCAGTCCACGCAGGAAAAAAATTAATTGTATATTGTTTGTACTGTTTTGTGCACTTTGTTTTGCTCATGTGCATATATAATCCATGCAGTGATCTGCAAATTGAAAAATAGATAACGTTCCGTTTAGAGAAGATGAGCAACCAAATACTGTAGTTGCTGCCACCAGTAATGATGACGATGCTGGTCCGTCAACGTCATCTACTAAAGCCGATGCTCAAGGGCATAGAGAGTCTAAAATAAAAAAAAAACAATATACAGCACTGAAAAACATCTAAAGTGTAGTGAAGAAAAACATACATTTACCAACATGCCATTCACCACATGCAGTGGCAAGGAAAGACTTGGCCTTTATTTATGAATGGTGGTTCTGCAAGTGTCAGTGAGGCGTCTTCCTCTGCTTCTCATGGCGATGCAAGACCTTATCACTCAGAGTGTAGAAGAGGTGTAACAAAATATGAAAACCACTAAGGCAGTAGAATAAACTGTGTGTTCAGAAACAGAAATGTCACAAATCCCTGAGGACAGTCTAAGTGTGTCCACGAGTGCGATGTGTGAGTCTGACCTTTCTGACACTGTTGTACTCGCAGAAAAGATGCTTTCCACCTTTTCTGCTCCCTCTGCAAATGTGGGGATGAGATGATGATAGCTGATAACATAAAAATTTAGGATGCCACCGAGGAAGTGCAAGAGGAAGAGCAGGCTATTTGTGTAGCTGACGCCGACACCAATGAGGAAGGCCATTGTCTTGCCTGGGCATGGGACCAACAAATGCACCTCTTATGTGTGGAATTATTTTTACCCAACTCCTGACAACAATTGTCAAGCCATCTGTAGTGTTTGTAAAACCAGGGTAAGTAGAGATAGGGACATTAACCATCTAGGACTCTCCTCCCTGTTACGTCATTTGCAGTGAACTCTTGAAAATTTTTCAATCAGAAACTGGTGCTTAAAAGGAACATCAAGCAGTCCAGCATCAGCTAGCTCCCTTCTGTCAACTAGATCCCTGCACCTGCAATCTCTACCGCCAACACCTTCATCCTCAATATCCAGGATTCCTCAGAAGAATCCTTCAGTGCTAGGCCTGCTGCTGCTTCGGGGTATGGATCTTCATCCCAGAAGGGGACCAAGAAGATTACTACTTAAAAAAAACAACTGACAGTGAAACAATCTTTTGCAAGGGTAAAAAAGTGAGCTGTGAGGTGTTCAAAATTGCCTGGAAATTAGTAGAAATTAATGTTATTGAGGTTAATAATACTCTAGGAACAAAAAAAGCCTGAAATTATGTGATTTTAACTTGTTTTGCCAAGTTTTGGAAAAAAATCCAAAACCAAAACCAGTCACGGTGGTTTAACAAAACCAAAACCGGTCGACAAATTGGAACCAAAACCAGCAAAAATGGCCCAGTGCACATCTCTATACAGAACTGATGTAATCTGTTAAAGCTAGCCATCTAAAGAGGTATGACAAATACTACCGCCCAGGGAGGCCACTATCACTCCACCAGCATTCTCACTCGCCCGGGGCACTAATATGTCTAGTTATGTTTCTACATAAAAGCAGCTATGTTGTAGGCTAAGATTATCTATTGACAATTAGGTCTAAATGTTGTCAATACTTCCTATTGAATTGATAGGTTAGAAACCAATCTAGCTCAGAAAGTAGCTGCTTCTACTGTGTGTTAGTGAATAACCAGCTTTAAATAAGATAGATATTACTGTAACCTTTTCTCGACTTCATGGATAATAAAAAAATATTTGAAGACTACAAGAGCAGTAATGTAAAGAGAAACTACATTATTTAAAAGGTCATTCTATATCTTATTTTGGTTGGCGTAGCTAATATTTTTTTACTACCCAGCTGCTCTAATAAATAATTGAATAGTGTCTGCTCGCTCATGCAATGGACTGGTGTTAGGCAAGCTGATGCAAATGAGTGTAATCACTCTGTGTTTCAGAGGTATAATGTACTTCTTATTATTTACTACCTTTCCTGACCCAACAGCAGCTATTGTCCGTATCTTCCACAATCCTGTTCACCAATACAGATTTTCTTAGTTTAAGAGCATATTGCAGTAGTCATTTCTGCTCCCTTAAGGCAGTGGTTTATGATTTCCTGTTTCTAGTTACTGGATCTCCCTTTGCCAATGGCTGAATAGTAGTGTGCGTTTACAAGACATGCTCTTAAACAATGTCTACATTTTTTTTCAGCAGCAGAACACGTCAAGTGGAGATAATCGACATAATTTTCTACAAAATGCTACCAAAATCATTTGGTTTAAATTTTCTGTGCTGTCTGTGTATATTGCTTACACTTGATTAGTGGTGGATTTTACCTAGGGGCTGCTAGCCCCCTTTCCCCCAGGTAATGTCTGCTACTCCCTGTGAGGCAGTCAGAGTCTGTGCTCTGGCTTCAGGGCCGTTACGAGGGGTTTGCAAGTGCGCCACTGCACAGAGCGCAGGGCCCTGTATGTGGCACTGTTGTTGCCCCACAGCACCTGCATGTGGCTGTTTAGGGCCCTGGTAATTTCATGTGGCTTGTAAGAAGGTAATAAAAAATTGTATTTTCTGCTCTGCTTAGCAGGGGGCACCGTGTGTCCTTAAGTCACAGGTGGGTGGTGGACACGGGCTCCTCCATCAAGCCCAGGTAATTAGTACTCCCCTCTCTTGGCGCCCCTGCCTGCAGCCACTAGCGCCACTGCAGAGCCACCCGGAACGCCCAAGGGACGCTCAGAACAAGCAACCGGCAGCCTGTGGAGCTGCCCGGGCCATCTCAGTGCGCTGCTTACCTGAGAAGACAGTCCCACTGCCCTGGGCGTTATGTCAAGACATCATAGCTTTAGAGAGGTGGGGCCAGCACAATACAGCATAGAGCCCTGTTATGCAGTGGTGTCTCTCTCCACGACGTCACCTGGTGCAAGGAGGGATGCTGTGCACACGGCAAGGGGGCGTGGCCTCGTGGGTAGGGGTGGGGCCATGTGGTTAGGGGGTGGGGCCATGCGGGAGGGGAAGAGGCCTTGCAGCCTGAACCCCCGTGGTTATTACTGGGGAAGGGTGGTGCCGGAGGTACGGACTGCCCTGTTTGCAGTGCCGGCTCCCTCACAGTTAATGCTACAGTGCAGCACCTGTTTCCTGTCACTGAGGGGGAGTCTGCACCTTGGTGTCACCCCTCGGCAGGTTACACCCGGGTGCGGCCCGCACCCCCCTTGTGACGCCACTGCTGTTATGACACTGACTGGCTTCACTAGCAGTGGCTTCCCATTGGAAACACTATCTGCTAATCACACACAAGACAGGCAGTCCCAGATGGAGGTGTTTTTGCGTATGAGTAGGTTTCCGGCACCTGTCAGATCCATTGCACATGAGCAATGGACCTGGAAGGTGGCGGGACAGAGGCAGACGGAATGCCGGGATAGACAGAACGTCGAATGGCAGTCCCCTCACCGAACAGGGTAGGATCCGCCACTGCACTTTATTCTTTATTTCATATATTATAAATCATGCATTTATTTGCTTTATACCTCACCTTAATCAAGGTGTAAAACTTATCAGGTGGAATCTAATAGCCTATGATTTATAATGTTGATTAAGATGCAAAACGCTGTATGTACAATAATTGAGATTAAAGTCATCAATAAATTGCCAGAAACCTGCCGTTTTGAAACACAGTAAGACGATATTCCATTTTTTCAGTGTCTTGTATGCACATCACTGAATGTAATAAGTGCCTAGCCCACAAGTCGCAACCAAACACATCGCGAAAAATCACAGCACATTGAGGTGCCCTAGGCGAGCGAAATCTGCCCTGTGTTACTGAGGCATGCAAGAATAAAAAAGTAAAGAAAAAACACGTGTAACGTACCCCCTTTGTGCAATAATCTATGCTTGTCAGCATTGGTTCCTGTCCTGTAGGGGGTGTTTACTATGTCAGATCAAGCCAAGAACAACAGAACAGGTATTAACAAGTATTAAGTTAGGGAAAATAATTTTTTTTGTTCATGGCACCCATTTTTTTACCGAACGTGGGTACTAATTTATTACTACAGATACTCCTCACTTAAAAACAGAGTTCTATTCCTATGACTATGTCGTTAGACGAATCGGTCACTAAACGAAGAGCTATATATACTTAATAAAGGTAATCATTTTTATTTATTCTGAATAAAAAAAGGTCTATAGGAAACTTAAACTTGATACCGTAACTGTGTTTTACTTTGCATAACTCTTACATACTGTATAGTATAATTAAAGTAATATGAAAAAAAGACATTCAGAATAACATTTTAGTCATTGTACTATGGGTTCCAGCTGGTCGGAGCACGGGCCGTAAGTCCGAGCGGTTGTTAAACAAGTAGGTTTTTAAGTGAGGAGCATCTGTATAAGAATAAGGCAGCACATTATTTATTATTTGATTTCTAAGTTGGCAATATTTAATTTTATTGATTTATGTGGGGGGGGGAATTATTATTATTTTTTTTCAAAGGAGGAAATAATTTATTAAGCTATTTAACAAGGCACCAGTTATATTTTTATTTTATAACTGGAGCAAAATTTTAATGATTACTACCCTGTTACCCACAGCCGAAGTGGTACCAGGAAGGTCCCAAAGGTATCAGGAAGGTCCCAAAGACTGACTACCACGAGATAGTGTGTGTGGAACAAAAATGCTGCTTGGACTTTAACCCTCCAAATTGCTGGATATTACATCAGAATAATTTGTTTGGCAAAACGCAAAAGAGTCCTACAGAAATTTGCGGCAACATTACACATCATCACAAAATTCATGTTCTGTCACATTTCCTCCATTGGCTCTTCTTCTGACTAACATGTTTTTGGCACTGACTTTTAATAAAAGTGTATGTGTTTATTTCTCAGGAAACTACGTTGTTTGTGTGTTGAGGACTGTGGGGCTTTTTATGTGTCTGTGACAGAACTTTTATATTTAATGAATACACCAACCCTTTGCTGCAAAATATTATGTGTACCTTATTCAAGTGTTCAAAAGCATCATGAAATTTCCACCAGCATTCTATGAACCTAATCACTGTAAACATGACACAGCTACAGAGAACTGCCACACATTATTTCAGGCCTCCCTTCCTCCCATGGGTGGTGTCCCCTGCTAAATATAAAGTGACAAATTACTCACTGGTTATCCCTTAAAAATAAGTGCCAGGGGCTTGGGGTTGCTATGGGACCAAATGGTTGCTTGGAAACCCTTGCTAACAATGATAATCCTGGACCAGATGCCACCAGCCATGTCACATGACAGGGATACAAAATCCTTACCCATTATTTACATAAACAGACACGCAAATACATACAAAACTTATATGCTGCACTGTATTATTAACCAATCAAGTTGTAGCAATACTATCTCAAAAGGCAACCACTAAAATGTCTTGCTCATGGGTATTTCTTTGCATATTATTCAACATCTTCTCACAGATAAAGCTACAGAATAATTTGTGTCACTGTAAATAGAAGCTTATGTTTAGATTTACTCTTCAGATGTACTAACAGACGCAAATTAGTATCTACTGTGTAAGTGTTTTATATTCATCTACACTTACATGTACTGCATTGCGCCAGGCCCTTCTGGTCCGTGCACCGTTTATTGTATATAGATGTATACACATCAGAGCCGTAACTAGACTTTTTGGTGCCCTATGCCCTATGTTGCCCCCCCCCCCCCCCATTTTTTAAATAGGGATATAAGATTAGGCACCTGAAAAAGGGGAAGGGCCGGCCAGGAGATGCTGGGGATAAAAGAAGAGGAAGCTACAAGTGAGAATGATAATAAGCAGGAAAATGAACAGGCCTAAACAGCACCCCCTGCCCTGCCATGGCACTGGTCGCACTACCCTAGTTACGGCCCTGATCCACATACAACTTTGCTCAAATCACACCAAATAGCCATAGATTTTACGACATAGCAGCACCAAGCATCTTTCCTTAAATATACGTCTTATTTGCATCACTTATGTGACGAAAGTAAAATGCAAGGGTACATTGACTACTGCCACTGACATTTCATCTACTTGTCCCCCTCCCAGTGATGTTTATCTATAATGTAGCATGTTAGTGATTTAAGAGTACATTAAGGTTTGCAACTAGGACACATTGTACCTGAAGAAGCTGTCAGAAGAATGTTAGTGCTTACTGTATGTATTTAATAATCACTCTACTCAACAAAAACAAAAAAAATATTGATTTTTCTGGATTACAAAAACTGCAGAACTAAGCTCCCTGGAATCAGCAATCTAAAAATAGATTCATATTTGCAATAATAGTCAGCAAGGGGGTTCCCAGATGTGAGGGGGAGAGAGGGAGGGTGGTGAAATGGAAGAGGCAGTGTCAGAGACTACAAGAGATTCATGTGCTGTAGTGATGCAGCACTACAGACTAGATATTAACAGCATTCATTCAGAAAAAAAATCTACTGTACAATATAGCAATGGACCCTTTAAATCAACGTAACCACTATCCAAATACCTGCAAGGTATGTGCTGTGAAGGGGAGGGGATGTAATAGTACATCAATCATCACAATATATTAACATGATACACCTCAGCTATCAGAAACACAGATGTATGCAGGGTGGAATTTACTCTGTACCATTGGCGCCAAGACCAAAAACCAATATAAAAGATGGCTATTTATGATTATTTTAAATATAAAAGCCTAATAGAGTAAATAAATAGTAAATGGTTGAATCCACAAAGTCCTATATAAAATGGTTGAACATATTTACTAAGGAGCGGTTTGTCGAAGCCACTGATCATCGATGGCCTTGACCGATAATTTAAAAATAGCAATAAGAATAAATGCTAAACAAACATGGTTAGCAAACCTCGCCGGTGAAAAGACAGTGAGTTACCATGTTAGATGAAGATCATTAAGGCAGGCAGGGGCAAATTTAGCACTGGAAGATATTGCGAATGTTGTAGGTGGGAACAATATATCTGCATGCGAAGTAGGTATATATCTGCATGCAAAGTCAAGTAGCCATGAGGCAGGGTTGTGCATGTGCTGACAATTTTTATAAACACACAATAGTTAAAGTGGGCAGGTATAGGGTGTGACGCTCCTTGATCAAAGCTTTGATTGACCCCCTAAGGAAGTTAGTGCTGGATCTTTGCTAGCAATGGTCTCATGGTCTGACCTTCCAAATGTGTCTGACAGCCTCGTAACTGGCATGAGAACTATGGTCAGGGTAAATGGCATGAGGACCCCCCCCTTTCCATTACCACCACCACCAGCCTGGTTTCACATACTGTAGGCCATATGTTTACATTTTTCATACTATCACTTCTGAATTCCATATTATGTTATATAAAACACATTTTTCTATAAGTAGCATAATTCAATTATATTTCATTTAATAAATGATTAAAGCACGCAATAAGATAGGAGTGGAGAGAAAACAACAAGCTATTAATTGGTGTGATGGGTACAGTATGAGACAGACCCAGGAAGAAACAGAGAGAGAAATAGAGAGCATCAGAGATTGTGATATCTTCATTCAGACATACAAACTCCAATCTATTATAGCATACCATGTCTGTATAGTTCCAAAGAGAGAGGGAATCAATAATAGGACAGTGTAAAGGTCAGGAAAACAATGAGGGTCAGAGCTGCCAAACACCGGCATGATGGAATAATGCAGTACAATAAATGATGACTGTTTTCACACATAGCCCTAGGGAGCTCCTTGCTCTATGCCACGCTCCAGTCACAATGGCTTAGTATTAGCACATTTATCGGCTTCCTTTCTTCCTCTACTTCGCCCCCGCAAAACGCTTGCCTGCCTATTTTTAGCTTAGCAAGCGACTGTGCTGAATTATTTAGCAAGTTTTACATTGATGGAGGTTTAAAAATAGAACAAAGCTGATTATTTTTCCTTCAATTCCCCAGAAATGAAAGACCCTTTGTGACCTTCTATTCATCACAAATAGCTAACATCTCTGCAGTTTCTGTCCAGGAATCTAGTCAGTCAAGACAGATTTAATGGGCAGGCGTACAAACCTACACCTTAAGAATGAGCTAATAAACAGGTGCATTTGTATTATATAAAGTGAGCATATATGGTATTGAGGGGCCTATTCATCAACACTAAAATAACGTTTTTAAGGACATTTTCCTTTAATAACGTTATTTTGGTATTCATGTAGCCACTTAGCACAGGAGATATCACAGAATCTCCTTGCTAAGTTCCCCTGCGTTAATTTCCACACTCCCCATACATTAGTATGGGGATGTGGAAATTATGGTATTCATCAAATTCCGAAAATTATCAATTCTCGGAATTTGATGCAGTTACTATTCGCCACTGTGAGGTGGCGAATAGCAGAATCCACTTACCTGTATCAGCGTGTGCAGTTCCCCCGACGAGTCCCTCCGGCGCTCTGCTCCGTCCTCAGGCTCCGGAGGCTGGTTGGACATGTGTGCTCCCCAGCAGAGCACAAGAAAGTTTAGAAAAAGAAAAAAATATATATTTTTTTCTTCTAATCTGTCATGTGGTCTGCTGGGAAACCACATGACAGACCAGCAGGACGGAGCCGGAGGCTGCTGCGCGGACAGGTAAGTCGGGGGGGGGGGGAAGGTGAGCGGAGGGGGTTGGGGGGATACGAAACTTAACGCATCTGTAGGCAGTGCTGCGCATGCGCTGGTTTTACAGATGTAACAGCGCATGCGCAGCACTGTTTCCAGATGCGATAAGGTAGTGTAGGCAGGGAAAAGTATCTATTTCCCGAAAAGCTGTCATCGCAAAAATGACAGCTTTTCAGAATAGATACTTATGGAGAGGTGGAATGATGAATTCCACCTATAATTAGCTAGAACTCCATGAGAGTTCTAAAGCTAATTATCTCCATTGAATTTTTACGTTTAATGAATAGGCCCCTTAGAGGTCTATTTATCAATATCCTGTGCTGATTAACAATCTATATGGCTTCTTATTGAAGCAATACAGATTGTAGTTGTACTGGCATTTACCCCACTTCTCTGCAAGTGTTTCTTCCTTGGTGAGGGAACCCTAACACTGCTGGCACACAGAGTTAAGTTGCTGGTATCAAGAGTAAGCATGCATACATTAGTTTAACGTGGCAGGAATCCAGCAAAGCTTTGCTTGTTTAGTCTGTATAGGTTACTCCATCTTAATATGCCCTACCTCCCCTATACTGGCCCGCACACACAGACACACACCCACCCCCCTAAAAAATACACACATACACAAACAAAAAATAAAAAGTTGGACCTAACGGCTCTTCTCTACTACCAAATTTGATATGTTTAAGTTTCTCCCAGCGGCAGATGACAAATTGCAGAGCCGCATTCGACTGGAATAGAGAAAGCCAGCATTGAACATTATCAATACGTTTGAGTTTCCTATAAACTTGCTCAGAGTTGCCGATATTGAGGTTGCAGTCAATACTGAGGATGGGACAGCCTGACTGGCATAGCAGGGGGGGGGGCGATTGTATCACTGTGGCGCCGCCCCCGGTACACAATGCCGAGATTACCGCCATTGTGAGCCAGGGCATGGGGGCATGATGATGCAAGCCCCCCCCCTTCCCCACTGTGGGTGTGTGTGGGGGGGGTCCAGCAGTAGGTGGCATGCTTTTCCAGGTGGTAGGGAGCGCCACATAATTTTTGGGAGCCTCCGCCCGTTCCTGGAGAGTAGATATGTATATTTCATACTTGTTTGTTTCTTCTAAAACAATAACAATAGGTAGTCAGCTACAGATCCTTGCCTTCTTCCATGTCAGCCAGCTAATTCTTCAGTGTTCCAGAAAAGCAGGTAATGAAGGTAACATTCTAAGTAGAATTATATCAGCAGGTCAGGGAAATAATGGGGATACATATACTTCTTTGACAATCATAATGTTGACAAGCAGGAAATCAGCAGCAGATTGCCGGCACCAGTATAAAGCATTTTAACAATGTCAGCAATATAACTGTAAACATGTTGGTAAAGCAGCATGTTTAAGCAGGGGCGTAACTAGGTGCGCAAGGGTCATCAATCTATAATTTGCCGGGTCTGGATGAGGCTGGTGGGCTGTCCAGCAGCTCCCGGAGCACCCCCAGCATGACGAAAATGGGGGCGTGGCTCACGGGCGTATTTCCTGTTAGATCACCCCCCTTGTTGATATTCCACTCCCCTATTTTTGGAGACGCGCACAGATGTCCCTATTCACCTTCTTTAAAAGTTGGGAGGTATGCCTATGTACCACCCAATGGTGACAAATGTATATAACACATGTAATTTTGACAAGGAAGATGAAGCCCACTAAGCTCTGGGTGCCATTGCAGCTGCACCCCTTGCACCTCTGGTAGTTACGCCCATGTGCTTAAGTTATTCTGCTGACACTGTTAAAATGCTTTAAGCAGCATTTTAACTGTATAGGTTTGCTGGCGCCGGCATGCTTTTGACGATCCTTTGCATGTCAACATTTTGATTGTCGATATATAGAATGCATACCAAGGATGTAGCAACAGGCGCTTGAATTGCATGTAGTGTATCAATTTTCATGGGTGCAATTTACGAGACTCTTAATACAGAACTCAGCAAGTCTCTATCATGTGCCTGGGCTCGGAGCAAAGGAGTAAATCAATGAAGCAGTGCGAGTTCATGAAATCTTGATACCTCAGTAAGATGGGCATTAGATGAAGTGTTAGATGCATATGAAGTTTACATAATGTGAATTTATACTCATTTCTATTGCGTGACTAGCATCGTAAAGTATCTTATTCATCACACCATGCAGTAATGAATCTGTCATTGGAGTAGTTTCACAGTCTCTACATATTCTGTAATTTCATGTTATATTATAGCTATAAATCTCAAAGATACATAGTTTTGTGATCAAGGGAACTCTCAGTATAACAAGTAGGGGTGAGCGGGTTCGGATTTCTGAAATCAGAACCCCCCCCGATCCGAGGCCGATACGAGTCAGGCTCGACTTTTCCCGCCTGACTCGGATCTGAAATCGAGGCAAAACGTCATCATCCCGCCTTCCAGGTCTCGCGGGTTTTGGATTCTATATAAGGTACCCGCGTCGGCGCCATTTTCTCACTCGGCTGTGGACAGTGAAGAGGGAGGGTGGGAGTTAGGGTGTAGTGTAGTGTAGTGTTGTGCTGCTGTTGTCCAGAGGGGCTGTGTCCACTCCTCCAAAGCCCATAGGGGCTGGCTGTGTTGTGCTGTGCTGCAGTTGTCCATAGGGGCTGTGTCCACTCCTCCAAAGTCCATAGGGGCTGGCTGTGTTGTGCTGTGCTGCTGTTGTCCATAGGGGCTGTGTCCACTCCTCCAAAGTCAATAGGGGCTGGCTGTGTTGTGCTGTGCTGCTGTTGTCCATAGGGGCTGTGTCCACTCCAAAGTCCTGTTCCAGTCATTAAGGGGTGCTGTAGTGTTGTCCAGGGGTACTCTGTCCATCAGGGGTGCTCCCCCCAAGTGCAAAAAAAATAATATTTTTTCTGTGTTTGTGAATTGTGTGCGCAGTAGCCGCACGTGCATCAACAAAGTAGTGCCAAGCATGCGCCTGTGTCCCATAAGTAAAGGGCCGGCTGGCTTGTCTGTTAAAGGGTGCTGTAACCCCCAAAGGGCACTCCAAACAAAATAAAAAAATATTTTCTGTGTTTGTGAATTGTGTGCACTGTGGCTGCACGTGCATCAACAAAGGAGCAGCGCCAAGCGTGCGCCTGTGTACCATAAGTAAAGGGCCGGCTGGCTTGTCCGTTAAAGGGTGCTGTAACCCCCAAAGGGCACTCCGAACAAAATAAAAAAAATAATATTTTTTCGTGTTTGTGAATTGTGTGCGCAGGGTGCTGTAACCCACAAAGTGCACTAGTCTCCAACAAAAATAAAAAAATGTTTTCTGTGTTTGTGTGCGCCTTAGCCGCACGTATATATCAATATAACATAAATGGAGGACCAAACTTTCTCAGATAAAAATAAAATAGGGAAAGATCAAGAACCATTTCCTCCTAGTGCTGTTGCTGCTGCTGGGAGTTGTTTTCTGTGTTTGTGTGCGCCTTAGCCGCACGTATTTATCAATATAACATAAATGGAGGACCAAACTTTCTCAGGTAAAAATAAAATAGGGAAAGATCAAGAACCATTTCCTCCTAGTGCTGTTGCTGCTGCTGGGAGTTGTTCATCATCCCAGAGAGGAAGTAGGAACACCACTACTTTTACTAAACAATTGACCCTCCAACAGTCCTTAGCGAGGAGGATGAAGTACGACAGCAGTCATCCTGAAGCAAAACGTATAACTGAGGCCTTGACTGCTATGTTGGTGTTAGACATGCGTCCGGTATCCGCCATTAGTGCAGTGGGATTTAGACAATTGATGGAGGTAGTGTGCCCCGGTTCCAAATCCCGTCTAGATTCCACCTGCATCCTCAAAGCAGCAGCGACAAGCGTGCGTCTGTCTGTTAAAGGGTGGTGTAATCCCCAAAGTGCGCTCCAACCAAAATAAAATAATCTTTTTTTCTGTGTTTGTGTGTGAAATGTATGCGCAGTAGCCGCACCTGCATCCTCAAAGCAGTAGCGACAAGCGTGCGTCTGTCTGTTAAAGGGTGGTGTAAACCTCAAAGTGCGCTCCACAAAAAATAAAAAAAATCTTTTTTTTCCGGTCTTTGTGAATTGTGTGCACTGTAGCTGCACGTGCATCAACAAAGGAGCAGCGCCAAGCGTGCGCCTGTGTCATAAGTCAAGGGCCGGTTTGGACATCTGGTCCGGACTGAAGGACGTGCCAACAATTTCTGACAAGTCTACTGTCACTGCATATGATACTGTCCTCAAAGCAGCAGCGACAAGCGTGCGTCTGTCTGTTAAAGGGTGGTGTAACCCTCAAAGTGCGCTCCACAAACAATAAAAAAATTCTTTTTTTTTCTGTCTTTGTGAATTGTGTGGGCTGTAGCCGCACCTGCATCCTCAAAGCAGCAGCGACAAGCGTGCGTCTGTCTGTTAAAGGGTAGTGTAACCCTCAAAGTGCGCTCCACAAACAATAAAAAAATTCTTCTTTTTTTTCTGTCTTTGTGAATTGTGTGGGCTGTAGCCGCACCTGCATCCTCAAAGCAGCAGCGGCAAGCGTGCGTCTGCCTGTTAAAGGGTGGTGTAACCCCCAAAGTGCGCTCCACAAAAAATAAAAAATTCTTTTTTTTCTGTCTTTGTGAATTGTGTGGGCTTTAGCCGCACCTGCATCCTCAAAGCAGCAGTGACAAGCGTGCGTCTGTCTGTTAAAGGATTACATCGGTGACAGCATCCAAGTAGGCATGTCCAGCAATTTGGAGGTCCCTGTACAAACTGGCTCTATTTTACCTGAGTTGCCCCCCCTCCAGTGTGCACTCCGAAAGAGTGTTTAGTGCAGCCGGGAACCTTGTCAGCAAAAGGCGTAGGAGGTTGCTTCCACAAAATGTGGAGAAGATGATGTTTATAAAAATGAATTATCAACTCTTCCAGGGAGACCAGCTTCCATAACGTACAGAGGGACCTGTGGTGGTGGATTCCAGCGGGGACGAATTAATACTCTGTGAGGATGAGGATGTACACAACACTGAAGAGGGTGAGGAATCGGTGAATGAGGAGGATGAGGGCGACATCTTGCCTCCGTAGAGCCAGTTTGTGCAGGGACAGATTAATTGCCAGCTTGTTTTGTGGGGGCCCAAACGAACCAATCATTTCAGCCACAGTCGTGTGACAGACCCTGGCGCTGAAATGATTGGTTTGTTAAAGTGTGCATGTCCTGTTTATACAACATAAGGGTGGGTGGGAGGGCCCAAGCACAATTCCATCTTGCACCTCTTTTTTTTCTTTGCATTATGTACTGTTTGCGGCCTAGTTTTTCAAACTGCCATCCTGTCTGCCACTGCAGTGTCACTCCTAGATGGGCCACGTGTTTTTGCCGCCCACTCGTGTCGCTTAGCATAGTCATCCAGCTACCTCGGTGCAACCTTTTGGACATAAAAACACTATTGTGAGCTGTGAGGTGTTCAGAATAGATTGGAAATGAGTGGAAATTAAGGTTATTGAGGTTAATAATAGCATAGGAGCAGAAAAACCCACAAATTCTGTGATTTTAGCTGTTTTTATGCTTTTTAAAAAAAAAATACAGATCCAAAACACAAAACCCAGAACCCAAAACACGGAAGGGTGGTTTTGGCAAAACCAATCCAGATCCAAAAACACGAAGAAAGATCCAGATCCAAATCACGAAAAGTGGCCGGTGCACACCCCTAATAACAAGATATATATATTTAATTTGATGTGACAGGAATGAGGTCAAGACTGGTGTTTAGGATAGGAGGTGTTTCTTGAACACAGAGTATATTTGCTAAAGTGCAGGTTTTTAGAAATGGTTGTTGCCCATAGCAACCAATCAGATTCTACTTATCATTTATCTAGCACCTTCTAGAAGATAATAGCTAGAATCTGATTGGTTGCTATGGGCAACATCTCCACTTTTAAAAATCCACACTTTAGTAAATATACCCCAGAGAGTCCTATCTTCATAATCTTGTTGAGGTTTATATTTAACATGACAGACATATACGTGCAAATAAGTGTTTGTGTCTGCGTAATGTATGGGCAACGTGGACTGGGAGTATCATAAGCCAATATATTCTGAGAACATTAGTTGCCGTAGCATGGTTCTGTGATTGCATTACGAGAGATGCGATGGTAATGTATATGTCAAAGACATTTATACATACAGATATTGACATGCCACCTGTTTATATGTCAGAACACACTGAAAGCATGTCTCTGTCTTTTTCTACTGAAAAAAACTGTTTAAAGGGACATTATTTTAATTTTATGCAAAAAGAGCACTTTTTATTTATAAAAAAGGAGATTTCTATGGCAGCGAAAATGCTTGCTATAACTTTATTATTCACCAAGGTATTATGATAATTTGGACACATATTTAGTGGTGTTTACAAATAATTTTTCATATTAGCTCCTTAGCAAAACAAACAATATAGCAGCTGACAGGTAATTAAGGTAAGTACAACTAACCCTCTCCCCCCCCCAAGGGGTGCCTAACTCTAACCTCCCCTCCTAGTGCCTAACCCTAACCCCCCCGTAACTGCCTACACCTAACCCTCCCGGGGGGTGCCTAACCCTAAGTCCCCCTAACCCTCCCCGTGGCTATCCGCGCCCAGTTTACCTTCGTTCGGTATGCCGGGCATGGGGCTCCCGGCGTAGGGATAATGATAGGCGTCGGGATTTTGACGCCTATCATTAGTCCCCTGTCGGGATTGCACAGTCGGAAAGCCGGCGGTCGGCATTTCGACCGTCGGCTTCCTGACTCCATACCTTAGTAAACTTACCCCCTGGTGTGCGCACATTCATTGGGCCACACACATGGCTGTGTATGAAATCAAGTGGTTTCAATTCTCTGCTCTCACTTTGTTCTGGGATTGTTATTTTTGTGGCTTTTCCTTTTATACAGCATTCACACCTGGTTGTTGAACAGTCTTATACTGTGAGATCCTTTGTTAGGTCTCTCTTTAGCAGTTATTTCATGCTGTCTGGGCGTCTGTGTCCTAGTTGTCTGTGCCACACATGAATACAGTCAATGTGTCTATGGGCCTGAATCAGCTGCGATTGCTACTGCAATTGCAGTTGCAAATTCGCATAGAACGCAGCTGCGAAGATATGCTAATGCTTACCAAACCTCCACCGGCATAAAGATGCCCACTACTGCTTTCACACATCTGTCCAGTGTCGCTCTTCTGCGTAAACATTGGTACAGTACCATCGATGCAATATCAAACAATCGCTCGAACTGCGTACGCAGTTGCACTTGCGATCGGTACTGAATCAGGCCCTATGTGAGCTTAATCTAATCTGTTGTGTTGCAGTGTCAAGACGATACAGGTGTTTTTCTGTTTTGGCTATGGCTAATACTTTTTTTCCATTCTGGATAATGCACATATTATCTTGGAATTTGACAGTAAGGCCTTTAGCCGCTAAGCACCTTACAACAATTGACCGCCTTCCAATCTGGGAATGTATAATACATCTTTTACTGGTATTGGTAAATTACTATCACTTGCATTGGAGAATATGAGCAGATCGTGCCCTATACCTTCCGCAGTGATATTGTTACCATCTGCGAGATAGATTGCTTCTTTATGACTCATGTCAAGCTCAGTGAAGAAATCTCTGTCATCGGTCATGTCACTAGTTACTTCTAACTCTATATACCAACTGTTGCTCAGATATTTTACTATCGCTTTAAAAGTTCCATTCTACTTGCTTGTGCATATGTTGTTAACTGTAGTTTTAACTCCATGCTTGGAACTTTTCAAAGATAGTTTCCATATAGAGCAGTTTTTCTTTAACCACTTGCCTGGCATGGTCGCATCAGATGCTACCACACCAGACTGGGCTTTCACTAACATGGTCGCATCTGATGTGACCAAGTCAGAGGGACCTGTTGGTCCTTCTACACCTGTGACTCCCCCTCCTGTATGTACCAATCACTGCTGGCCACAGTGAACTGGACCCGGTGGCACCCCCATCCCAGCGCGGTTGCGAGGGCAGCCGTGTTTCATCGAAGCAGCAGTCGCAGCTCTTGTAGCCATGGCTGCTGCTGTGACCTGATTACTGTGGCCAACAGTGATCGGGCAGCCGGCATCACCCCCTTCAGTAGGATGCAGTAGCCGCGGCTCCTGCTGTGTTCCCGGGCCACCAGCGGGGGACACCCTTCCACTGCGGCTCTTGAGAAACAGTGATCAAACTAGTGATCACTCTGATAGAAGCAGTAGCCGTGGCTGCTGCTATGTACCCGGGCAGCCTAGCAGTACCCTGTATGTATGTGTGGAGATGGAGGTTTTAGAACGGCACAAAGGTTTTGGTCCCAAGTGTTTTTCTTGTGCAAATAGCTAAGTGCAAAACTTGTGCTGCATTAACACACGTAGGCCCTGCTGGTAAAGGTAGCAGCAGTCTTCCGTATTTCCGTGTGGCAGCCGGATAAATGTGATCTGAATAGTATACGAAGGCGGGATAAGCGTGAGTATAACTAAGAATACTATGTTTTTTGCTGTATGGCTGTTGATGACAGCCTTGTTGCTGGGCAGATTATAAGGCTGTCTGGTCAGCTGGTTGGGTGAGCCAATGATATTGCTTGAAGGAGTGGTCAGATGATCAGTATATATTGGGCTGTGTGAGCATGGACAGCCTCTTGGTTCCTGGATCTTTGAAACACTATCAGGCTGAGTAGTTTTCCCCTTTTTCTGTATAATCCTACTACCTTTTCATTCCCAGTTATTACCTTGCATCCCCCCCCTTTTTCATATCTTCTCACTGCTTCATCCTGTTACTTACATACCCTGTATATGCCGGCCTGCTCCCCCCCCCCCTGTTTCCTGTCCATGCATAGCCCGGCCATGCCATCCTGCCCCCCCCCCTCCAACCGGGCTAATTAAGCACACAAGCACCGCTCACCTGCACCAGGCATCCCCCTTTCCACCTCCACTTGTTTGGTCCCCCTTATGGCTGCAGGTCCCCTTCTCATCCCGAGTCAGCATGTGTCATTCCGCGCCAGTGGGAGCTCCCACTTCCACGCCTCCCGCTGGTGCACTGTTGTCTGCCCTCTCGCCCCCCCTCCCCCCTCCTTCTCCGGCGGGGGTGAGCGCTCCCGCGCCTCCTGCCGGTTCTCAGTCCCCGGCGGCGCTAGCGCCTCTATGCGCCACCGGGAGCTCCATCTCCATCCACTGGCGCTCCGGCGTCTGCCCTACAGCCCGCTTCACCTTCCACCGGCGGGGGTGAACGCTCCCGCGCCTCCCGCCGGTGCCCAGTCCCGGCACCACAGGTGCCTCCCTGCACCAGCTGTGCTTCCGCGGCTCCCGTGGGCGCTCCTGGTCCCCCCCTTTCATCTCCTCCGGCAGGGGCCACCTCTCCCTCACCTCCTGCCGGTTCACGGCACCATCCTACCCGCCCCCCCCGCGCGCGACATATCCCCCTCGGTCTGGGGGGGTCCCCCCCTTAAATTGTCCTCCCAGCGCCCCCCTAAAATTTCCCTTCCAGCGCCAGCCATCTTCTTTGCCCATGCGGCAGGCTCGGCGGCCATTTTCTGTGGCGGCCATTTTTGTAGTCCCAACATTTAGCCTACAGCCTCTCCTTTCTGCGCTAGCAGCTTTAGTTGCACTCCTTTTTATTAGCCCCTGCTACCTCCACCCCCCCTTTCAATTTTTTTTTTTTTTTAAGCTCCCTCACCCCCCCTCCCCCGGCCTCATATTCATTGTTTTCCTTTCTGTACCCCCCTCATGTGTTATTATTATCTGCTGCCCCTCCTTCCCTGGCTATCCTTCTGTACACCTTCATCCATGCCTCCTTATAATTTGTTTTTCTTATGGCTCCCTTCATCTTTTCTTTGGCTCTGCTTCCTGTACCCCATCTTCCCCTTTATCCACCATCCTCACCTGTTGGTCACATGTACCCTCCCTGCATACACCCCTGTCCCCCCCCCCCCTCGTCCTGCACCCTCTTCTCCTGCTCACTTTTCTCCTTTAGTTACAGGTCGGCCTGGCTCTGTGGGTACCTCAAGATGATGCAGTAGTTCGTGCGGCTAATGTTCCAGTGCGGTGGCTAGTGATCCTGTGCGTGTTGAGACGGTCATGGCGGTCAAGCTGGTTATGGCGGTCGAGCTGGCGGCTCCGCTGCAGTAAAACATCAAAGATGGCGCCTCGCAGAAGCATTGTAGAGGAGGTTCTGGGTCCACCTGGTGATGGCGAGTATGATTGTGTCACAAATTTTGTTATGACTCCAGTTTTTGTTTTTCATCTAACGTTTGCCTGGCGCGCTCGCGTTAGATTGACAGGAGGGTTGCGTAGAGGTTAGACAGGGGGTTTAGGTGGTAATTACAGGGAGGCTTATGACGCAGTCCTGGGGGTTAGGAAACAAGGGTGCTCCTCTGTGCCATGGCTATTTGGCGAACAGAGGGCGAAACACGGGTGGATTCATTATACATCTGTGTTGTGGTTACATGTTTGTCTAGTTTAGAAATTTGGCATGGATTTTATGCCCAATGTGGGCGGAATCATGACGGTAGGGTGGTTATGCCTTTTGTGTACAAAGGGTGTTTCAATTTGTTTATAGGCACGCAGCAACGTCGACCCTCCTTGGTCACGGGGCTGCCTCCGCATTACCTCTTCGAAATGGGGTAATCCTGGTTTATTAAGGCATATGTTTCGCCAGTTATGATCCCCGATGTGTTGTAGGTTGGGCTCTCGTTTGCCCTCATGCCACACTTGCGGAGGTGGCTCCTGTCCAAGGATAGCCTACGGGTATAGGTGGGTTTACCTCCCGACTCAGGGGTTAGCTCCAAGGGAGCTAGTTGGGCTCAGTCGCCATTTTGTTTGGCTGTCTTTCGCGGTGCAGCACAGGTAGTGCAGTGGTTAGCGTTCCTCCTCCCAGCGAAGAGATTGTGGGTTCGGTTTCCACCTTGGTCTGATATCTTCCTGTGTTTGTGTTTCCTCCATGTATTCTGTTTCAATGCATGGGGTTTAAGTGGTATGCAGGTGAATTTGTGAATAATGTTTGCCTTCGGGCGGTGCGGTTTCCGGCACCTATTTCGGGAAATCCATATTTCTTACTTTCGCATGTTCAGGACGGCACTGACCAGGTCGGTGTAGCACATCGTCCGTATTGATTTCTCTTCATGGGTGCGGGAAGGAGTGACGTCTGTTTGGACCTCCTCTTGGGGCGCAGTCACCTTTTTTCCGTGTTTTGGGTGTTCCAGTCGCGCTTGATATGATTGTAGGTTTTGTGTCCTGTTGGTAGGTTGGAGAAGGAGATAGTCACGATTGTCGGTTATGGTTGTTTGGTAGGTTTTTGTAACGTAGTGGGAAATGGATCACATATCACACTAGACATTTAAGGTTTTGAGCCTCAGTGGAAACATTTTAAAAATAAATAAATAAAATAAATAAATAATAATTATGTACGGGGTTTGTAAGTTGTTTGCTTAAAGGCGGCGGGTTTATAGGTTTACACAGTTTGAACAAGCATTTCGTTGTTGGGCAAGTTTCTGGTTCAATTTGACGGTGAACTAATTTGCACTTCAGCGGCAATTTTTTCTGCAATTTGTTTACCAATGAGGCTGGCTGGTCAGGCTTTTTGGGTTTTTCAGTTGTAGGGAAATTTTTCAGCATGGTTTTTTACGATGCAGGTTTTTCGAGTAATTGTTGCTGTTGGAGCCGTTCCCAATTTTCATGGCCAAATTTGCTGGTTAGTGCATCTGAGGTTTAATTATTTTCTAATCTACTCAATAGGGTGCAGTTCATGCCATCTATGACCGAACTCGTTCCTTTTGCGTTTGCGTTGTCATTTAGTTTTGTACGTTTAGTTTCAGAATATTATATTACCGATGTGAATTTCCAGATCTTCTCGTAAAGCGCTTCGGAATATGTGTGCACTATATAAATAACTGGTAGTAATAATAATAATAATAATTTCTACATACAAGTTGAGCTTCGTTTTCTTGTCCCAATGATACCAAGGAGGTAATCGTCTGCCTGGCAATTTTGGCGAGCTTATGGGCTCAGCCATCTACGGAGGGTAAGTTTTTCAATATTGCCTTTACTTCTTTGTTTGGAGCCATTCATAGCGGAGTGGCTCCAAAGCCTCTGCGGTGGCGGCGCCAGCGGGGAGCTCATCTATTGTTAGCTTGAAGGTATTCATGTACATACCCAGTCAGTTATTACATGTTGGGTGAATGGTTTCCCCGTTCGTGTCGTCTCCCGGCGGTTTTTTGATGTACAGTTTTTTATGCGTTGCTTGTGGTTACGGGCAGGTGGCTTTCTGACGGGTGTGAGGCTTCGCTTTTGCATTGGAACTTTCCAACTGCTATTTTGGAGTGTTTCATTTCATCAGGGTTTTTGTTTAAAGATATTGTTTTTCAGGGATTAGTGGTGCTTTGCAAGTTTTCATTGGGTAGTTCAGATCATAGAGGTGGGGGTGGATAGTTTCCTTTTCTTAACATCCATAGGTTCATTTGCCCGGTACGCCTTACGGTGCATTACAGATGTGGCGCCCTGCTAGTGAACACAAGGAGAGTTTACAAGGAGGGTATTAGGCCTCGCTTTTACATTTGAACTTTCCAGTGGCAATTTTGGAGTGTTTAGTTTCGTTAGGGATTTGGTTTAAGATATTGTTTTTCAGGGATTAGTGGTGCTTTGCAAGTACATTGGGCAGTTCAGACTATAAAGGGGGGGGTGGATAGTTTCTTTTTCTCAACATACAGAGGTTCATTTGCCCGGTACGCCTCGCGGTGCATTACAGATGTGGCGTCCTCCTGGTGAATGCAAGGAGAGTTTACATGCCAATCTTACCCTGCATTTCTTCAGTTCCCTTAGAGCACGAGGGTGGTGTACAGGCCAATTTTATCCTACGCACTACATTTTAGTTTTCTGCGGTTTTTGGTCATAGTTTTGATTGGGGCAGTTTCTATGCTTCAGTTTCTAGTACTTAATTTCTTCTAATTGGCGCAGCGATTGCGGTGGCATTTCCTGCAGAGTTTAGGGCGTGCAAATGGCTGCCTATGAGACATATTCAGTTGCGACTAGAACGAGTTGCGCACCTGGCGACAACCTGAAACGTTGTTTACCAACCAATCGTTGAACGACTAGCATTCAACAATTGGGGGGTGGTGAAGGGATTTTTTAATTTTTCCTCCCGGGAGCCTTGATCCGGCCCAATTTGGTTCACGGGTAGGTTTTTTAGTTTTTCCCCTTCACTCGGGTTATTTGTTTCCCCTCTTATGCATCCCTGCTATTTAGTTGCTATGTGTTTTCTTAAAGTTGTGTTGGGATGGTTTGGGTTTGGTGCGATACTCATGGTACGGAACTTTGTTTGCAGCATTGTCAAGTTGGATTGTGAATGATGTGCGCGGTTTGATGTAGATTTTCGTGCTTGGTTTTCTTGTGTCCTCGGTGACTAAATAGGATGTGCTTGACTAGGAGGGTTGCCCGTCAGGGCAACGATGTGCGACAGCAGAAAAGTGCGGGATGATCGTTCGTGGTGAGAGGTTTTGTTGGGCTTACGGACAAATGGGAGGATGTATGATCCGGCTGGTGCATAGTTTGACTTGGAGAGTGGGGCATAAGCATGGTGCATTAGACAGGACGAAGAAGAAGGTGAATGTGTCAGAAGACTGTCATGCGGAGTCATGGGTGGCTTGGTTGTGAGTCATAGCTTTTAGTTGGAGATTTAACTAGGTATTCTTCAATCCTGATTGAGGGCATCTTAATGACTTGGATTCAGTTTCTTTATTTAGGAATTCTTGTTTTGGGCTAGGTCGTGTTGGGTGGCGGGCCAGTTTCCTTTGGAGTCTGGCTTTGGCGGGAGTACGCTGCAGCTCAGTGGCTTTATGTGGCGTAAGATACGTTGTGGGGGCACTTGCCCTCGATGAACCTGGCGAATTTGTCCTGCTCCGCACGGGGGGACCCGGGCGCTTTTTGGTACGGAAGCGCCTCGGATTGGCCCAGGAGGGAAGTGGGACCCTCGCAGCGTTAGTGCGTCTAGAGGGGGGACGTGTCAGTCGTTCCCCGAGTATTTCAGCAAAGTAAAAGCTAGAACTGAGTCTGCAGCGTCTCTTTGCCACCCTGGTTAGGTTAATTCATTATAAATAAAAGCTGTGACCTTTTTTAGCCAAGCTCTTGTTGTCTGTGTCGTTATTTATTAGTTTAAGTTAAGTAAGCTATACAAGGTTGTTAAGGGTTAGAAGCAATAAACCAATGTATTTCTTAAGAGTGGGTTGGAAAGAACATGCGCCTGAAAGTGTAGTAAATTAAAAAATGTGCATGTGCTCAAAAATAATAATTGTGCGTACCGAATAGAAAAATCTTTAAAGCTTATCTGTAGTTCCACATGGGGATTCCACATGATGGGATGAACCTGGGATTTCAAGGGCTGGAAACCTTTATAGGAGGGGCTCAATCAGAGCCAGATGAAACAAATATATAGTGTAGTACTTCCTTAATAATAAGTTGTGTGGTAATAAAAAGAATGTGTACCAGAAAAGCACTTGAATAACAGCGTGTAGTTGTTTAGATCCTGGTCACTCCCTTAGAAACCCCAGCAGTTTTCACATAGGTAGGTTATCAGCTGTGTGGTGCTGGCAGCAGAAGCAGCATGAGAGGAAGGAATTTGTGTATGTATTATTATCATTCTTTATTTATATGGCACCACAAGGGTTCCGCAGCGCCTTACAAAGTACATAAACAAATGAGCACACAAGAACAACAGCGTTCCCTGAAAACTCACCTCTTCAGGCAAGCTTATCAGATTCCAGAACCGCCCACATAACCTTCGTAGCTTCCATGTCTAATTACATCCCCTTTCACAGCCCACACATAACCTCAGACACTGTCTTTCTTTCACATCATCCTGACATTTGGCCGACATTCCTGTGTGACTGGATCATGCAGCCCACCAAGAAACTCTAGAGTCTGGCTGGACCAAATTGCAATATATAGCACCTATCCTTGTGTATCAATGCCTATTTCCCTATAGATTGTAAGCTTGCGAGCAGGCCCTTCCTACCTATATATCTGTCTGTTATTACCCAGTTTTGTTCTATTAATGTTCCAATTGTAAAACGCAATGGAATATGCTGCGCTATATAAGAAACTGTTAATAAATAAATTAATAAATAAATAACAACAGTTATTAACAGTACAAACAATGCATGACACATACAGGATTTATAAAAATTGCTGCATAACAGTGCTGCATGCAGGGTGTCAGCAACTAAGTGTTAGGTGCTGTTGTAAATTAAAATATAAGTAAGGGAAGAAGAAGCACATGTGGGAAGAGGGCCCTGCTCGTGAGAGCTTACATTCTAAAGGGGAGGGGCAAACAAACAGGGGTGACACAAATGGGCTGGATTGTGAGGAAGGAACATGGAGTAGTGGATTAGGATGAGCGCTGGAAAGAAGCCAGGGAACAAAGTTTTCAAGGAATTTTGAGCTAAGGCCAGGGGGACGAAAAAAGGTAGCTACTTGAAGAAGTTGGAAGAAGCGAATGTCATGAGCATTGAATGGAGAGAATGAAATGGAGAGTTTAGTATGTAAGAGTTGGTGGGGGTGACCAGACGATAGAAGTACTCCAACACTGTGGCAACCTCCAAACCAGGGAGTGTGAAAGACTGCGAGGCCTCCAAAGGAGATAGCTGCAGGAGAACTGGTGTCAGATAGATAAATCCAGGATGTGGTGATGGCTAGGAGATTCAAGGAGTTGGAGATGAAGCTGTCATGGATGGGGACCAGTTGATTATAGACAGAACTGTCTTTCCAGAGGACACAGGAGAGAGGGACAGACTTAGGAGGAGAGAGAAGAGGGAGATTGTTAGGTTTACTGTAGTGTGGGGTTAAAATTGATTTAGAGCAGGGGGATAAGGATAGTGTGCATATGTGGTGGGCTTCAAAATGAGGAAGGGTGACAGGAGGTGGTGGGTAAGGTGGAGGTTTAGTGTGGTGTGGGTGAAGAGAGGTAACTTGGAGAAAAGGGAGGGTGCCGGGCTTAGTGGTGGAATAGCAGGACCATGGTGGAATAGGAGTAAATAATAATAGTTGTGAGAGATACGGTGGAGAGTACTAGATGGGATGAAGGGAGACAGAGGAGAGGAGGGAGGTGGAGGAAACTGGTGGGAGGAAAGAGATGGGAACTGGTGCTAGAGGAGAGTGTTATGTAGCTGCTGAGTGAGGGGTGGAGCAGAAGAAAAGAGAGACAGTGTAGATGAGGGAATAGGGGGGTAGCAGCAGTAGTATTGATGAGAGTGAGATACAGGAACAGTACAGTTAAAATGTCTAAAAATCAGATAAAAGGAAGAACAGTGCTGGTAGATGTAAAGGCACAACTACAGTAGTATCTAATAAACAAAATGAGTTTGGAGTTGTTAAAGTTGCAGTACTTTAAAATTAGGATAAAGTATTCTTAAAGATGTATAGGTGTTAAACAATGGTAGATACTACAGTGGTATAGAGATAAATTGACAGTGGTACAGGAATGATTTAAACATACATACAAATATTAAAGTGCAGCAAACTAACTGGTAGTTGCTTGCAATGCAGAAGCAAGGTGTTGGATAAAGGTGTGTCCAAGTTATAAGCTCAGAAGATCCGTTTAAATTGTTTCAAAGTTGTAAAGAGTTCTATTTTTAACTCTTGTCCTCCTGTGTTCCCCCTATTTAACTCCTGTCTAACTCTTTAAATTATGCTGTGCATTTAATACTACTTAGAAAAAAAACACTTTCAAATAAAAACCTATGCAGCCTTGTAACAGGCCTGCAGCCTGTACCCTAGAATCATGTTATTCTATTCCCAAACCTGAATCAGGCCCTAAGTGTAGGAAATAATTATAAAATAAAGAGGGAGTTAGTTTAGAATAAAGCAAGGAACAGTATAAGGAAACAAAGAGTATATATTGACCCTTTTATATTGGTGAGCCAGGGCCCTACAGTTTTAATTATTATTTGATACTAGGATACAGTGGTGGAATCAGGGTTATTCTATAGACCAAAGATTTGCTAGAAAAGTGAGGACAGGTAACAGGTACACAGAAAGAAGTGTTACTAGTGTGTTGTTACTGCACGTCTTTTCTAGAAATTTGGACAGATAACAAGGTTTCGCCTGAATACTAGAACCTAGAAACTGTAAAAATTCCTTGTATACTAGTTATTCCTTGTATACATATGTATATACACATGTGAATATATATGATGATTGGTCTCCCCCTGCCCTCTGCAAATGTGAGGGGGCGGGGGTAGGTCAGGGGGTGATGGGGCGTAACCACGGGGGGTGGGGGTGGCATTTTATGGCCCAGGAGGAGTGGGGGGTGTATGCAGGCCAGTAAAATATTTATTTGGCTGGGGTGGGTGGGGTTATCTAAAAAAACTTATATATATATATGAGTGACACATGGGGAGGCTAAATTCGGCACCCATTTTCCCTGTGGGTGAAAGTGGGGGCTATGCCACAGGTACCTATTATACCTATGGGAGTGGGAGCTGTTATTGACACTGGGAAGGGTTATTTTTGATAGGGGGGTGGAATGCTAAATTACAATGGGGGCCTATGGACAGGGCAGTTGGGGGGGGATGCAAGACATCCCCTAGGTAAAAAAAAAATTAAATAAAATAATTAAATATATTTAAAAAATACTTTAAACTTCATTAAATTAAGACAATTTCAGTGCGGTTTTGACAAAAAAAAATTGTCCGTTAAGTGGTTAATGTCCAATTTTCTTACATCTAAAATATGCTCATTTCCTTATTATGCAACTGGATATATGTAACTTTAAGGGCTTTTTCTGTATCACTGTCCATGTTATTCTGTGTAATTTCTTTTCTGCGCTGATATTCATCTAAGAGTCTGTTTTTCACATAATCAAGTTCTGCTTCAGGCCTTGTTTCCAGAGTATTTATCAGGGCACTGTATGAGTCAGGTAAGCTGCACAGGAGCATGGTTACTATGTGGTTGCATTTTATATCTTCTCCTAAAGATCTGAGCTTCAGTCTCCAGCAGCCCATTTATGTGCTCTTGCATAGTCTTTCCCTTGCTAAGCCTCATCTGGTTTCTTAGCAGGAATTATTTGCTGTTAAAGTGGTTCATTCATGTAGTCTCTGCAATATTCTCATGTCTTATATGAAATAGCTGATCATCTTCAACTAATAAGCTTATGGTAACACATGCCTTTATGTTATTCTTGTCTCATTCCTGATTATTAATCTCTGGTCTGTCTGTAATTATAACTGCCCAAAAACATTGTTGCCGACATTCTGGCTGCCCCTTCCGGAAAGGGAGCAGCCAGATGGGCATGGCAGGGGGTGTGGCCGGCGCAAGCGGACGGGGCCGGACAGCTTGCTGTCATTTGTGGGTGGAGCGGGGCAATGCCACCGCTACACAATGGCGATATTACAGGCATTGTGAAACAGGGAGTGTGGCCAAATTGATGCAATTCAGCGTGAATCGCGTCAACGTCCTCTCCCCCCCCAAGTGTGGGGGTTTCTCAGGTTATCATGGGGGGGTGTGTCAGAGGGCTTGCCTGCCTTTCCGAGGGGCCGGGAGCGGCACCCGAATCGGGAGCGTAGGCAAGTATGCCTTTATATTTCTATTGTTGATAGTTATCATTAAAAGATCTGTGCTGCTTGCCATTTCTTCCCTGTATGTATGTCTCTATACCCTCTGAGGAACTGTATATTGCATCACACTGCTTCTGTGTCAATTTTCTCACAGAAATGTTTCTTGTGCCTCTTGGGTCTCTGGTAACTGGATTTTATGGTAAATTTTGTCTAGGTTCCTTATGCCTGTGACTGGGTCTGGTGGCGCCCATAAACTGTTAGCAGAGGTTGGTAGTTACCAGATCAAGGGGTTTATTTACTAAGCAGTGTTATGAGACAGTATGAAAAGTGATGTCTGTGATAAGGTGCCAGCCCATCAGCCCCCAACTGTCATCTCACAGGCTGTGTTTGAAAAATGACAGTTGGGAGCTGATTGGCTGGCACCTTATAACAGACTTATCACTTTTCACTCTGTCTCATAACACTGCTTAGTAAATAGACCCCCAAATCTCTTCTCTCATACACTGTCAGTAGACACACGCTGGGGAAGATTTTGTGGTAAAACTATAATAATAAACTGGTTTGGTTTAACAGGATACAGATATGTCAGGTATACACATGAACAACAGCATTACTTCAGCATTTCCTCTTCTGGAAAATTCATGTCACAGAAAATACATAACTAGATACTTATATAAATGTGTTATAGTGATAACACCCCAATACTTCATAACAGCACCACCTGCTGTTCTCCCAGTGTAATCACTCAAACACTTAAGTGTCAGTCTGTTGTTATATCCCGTGCTGTAACTAGAGGGTTTGGCGCCCAGAGCAAGAGAATAAACGGCGCCCCCCTTAATTTCCACATGGGCCTAGTGCCCGACAACCTGGTGGTCTAGGTAGGAATTAATGGTATAGCCTACCTGTCCTTAGCAGCAGTCTTCTGCTGCTGGCCCATCCTGGCCAGCGGCACCACCGCCGGTGCTCTTCTGTCTTGAGCCCAGTGTCTTCTGGCCTAATCTAGGGCTGCCGATGCACTTGCCACGATGTCTGCCTCCTCTGCCCGCCGCTGCTAAACAGACTTCTCTGCCCAGTGGCATCTGGCATCAGACACAGCAAACGGAGCCTGCCATTACATGGCGAACCGTGATTGGCTTGCCGCGGCTGCTTTTTATTGGCTGCTAGTCTGTAAGCCATAATTGGCTCATGCCCGGCACCAAATTCAAATGGCCGCCGGAACATGAGATGCACCCAGCGCCAAATGTCACCCGCCACTGGGAACAGTCCGGTGAGATGTGTCCCGCTGGGGACACATCTCATCAGACTGCAGGATTTCCAGTGCTGGGATCAACAGTTGATCCCAGTGTTGGATATTGCAAAGGGAGGCATCGGCAGCGTCCCTTTCTGCCAGGGTGCCGAGGGCAAGGTGCCTCACAAATGCATCCCCCTGGTTACGTTACTGGTTATATCTCAACAGTTTTCATTTGATACTAGTTTGTTAATTAAAAGTAATAAATTAACTGGTTTCTGTGACTCCAAGTCAGTGGGCAGGTGACCAGAATGCCTTTTATGTTATTTTGATGCAAATTATAAGTCTGCTCCACACAGATCAATAGAATGCTAATGCCGCTCAGGAGAGGATGTTCAGAGTTAATTAGAATTTATATATCTGAGGATATCTTATGACCAGGCAACCCAATTAAACAAGGCCTATTGCTTACTTAGACCTGTGAAGCAGGAAACTGAACACAGCAGATATGCAGGAACAAACCACTGCCTAGAAAATGTGTATTCAGCCTGGTCATCCAAGTGTGATTGTACATACAGCAGAGATCAAAGCCTCACCATATTTCATCCAGTTTTGATTTGAAATTGATATTTCAAAGATAGCTGGGAGCGTGCAAACTCATAAAAAATCTGGATTCTATACACAGGTTCAGTTATTTGTAAATCACTAAGATGTATGGTTCTAGAGAAATTATGTATCTAACTTTTCACACATCACAAAACATATTTACACACAGAAAACCAAACCTTGTAGTCATTATACAAGGAGAGTTATGCACAATTATTTGTATTTAAGTTAAAGTTCCATGGACCGTTCTGGGGTGGTCCTAGATTGAGTCAACTGGTCAGCCAGTCAGCAGAGACTTGGATGACATCATCCAGTAGTTGTGATTATCAGCTGATAAAGGTATGAGAACTCTTTGCTCTGAGTTCAAACTTAGGGGGGCAATCTGATTAAGAGACTGTTCCATCACTTTGTACTTCTTTTTGTAAATAAATTATTATTTATTGGTCTAATTTATATATGCTTCAGAACCCAGTATTTGAGGAGGCTATTAGATCGCAAGGTAACGCTATAACTGTTACTGGTTGCTAGAAACAAGGGGTATACCAGCTGTGTGGTAGTCTGTGTCTCCTAATCTGCACAATTGTGATAGTGTATGCTATACCTGTTATTGACGCTAGATGGGGGAGACCTAGTGAAGTTTGTGTCGCTGAGTCTAAGCAATTGTTGTACAGTGTTTCGGGACCGGTAGCCCCTTTGAGTAATCCCCATCCATGGTGACAGTAAAAGAAATTAGATAGAATCTAGGTATTTAAATATCACCTCTGACCATATTCAGTGTGCAAAATTGTCAGGGATACTTAATGAGGACCCTGACACTCATCATCCCCATTAATTTATTAGAGATAGCCAAATTTGGGCATATCTATAATAGGCACATGGGCCTCTGGGTCCAAGGGGGCCCACACTGCACACCCTGCACCCATAGATTATACTTACTACTGCAAAATTCAGGTATTTTCTCAAAGTTTTGCACATGCGCAGTTGAGATATCACCAGGAACATAGTGCAAGATGACATGTTCCTGGAGACCTGCGACTGCACAGTGCCAGAGTCTGCTATGCAATCAGGGGCGCCGAGAGGGGGGGGGAGCGGGTACAGATTACCCGGGCCCGGACTTCCTGAGGGGCCCGGCGGGGGCCCGGGTCCGGGCGCCGCTCCCCCTCCCTCACAGCAGCCCAGCACACAGCGTGTGCTGAGCTGCAGTGGAGACTGCTCGTGGCTGCTGAGCAGCAGCCACAGCAGTCTCCTAAGCCTGTGGGGGGAGCCAGGGGGGCTTTGCGCCGGGCTGAGGGGGCTCAGAGCGCCCCCTCTCCGCGGCGCTGCATATCTTTTTTTTTTTTTCAGGAAGGGGGCGTGACCATGCCTCCCACGATTAGGCCACGCCCCCTATTACCCGGGCCCGCCGCAGCTCTCAGCGGGCCTGTATGCAATTGCAGTGGTGAGAGAGAACGGCCCACGCTGGGGACTGCACATGGGCTCCCTCCTGTCTTAAACTGCCCCTGTAGCTAAGTACTTTAAAAGTAGATAATTTGTTTTTTATTTTATTTACATTGATTTGTCTTTGCAAATAAATGCACTTAAACAGAGTTATAGGCATAGCACTGGCAGTAGTGACTGAGGCCTGGTTATCTCTAAGGTGCTGTAAAAGAGGCTCTGCAGACTCCTAGTAAATCAGTAACATCCCTATATATGTGCAGTCTTTTCTCCCTGAAGCTTTTCAGAATATTCTATCCTGCAAAACAAAATGTGTGTTTCGCATTCAGAAGCATTACTGCAGATATACTACATTCTGCTTGAAACACCCTGATCCACCCCTTTCAGGACAGTTCCAGTCATAATGAGTAAATATGTGTTGCTTGCTGCATATCCATTAAAATAGGTGCTTTGCAAAATATAAGACTCATAATACCACAAAGCACAAATAAATGGCTTGTATGCTAAACAGCATATTGCTACATTTGGGAAATACACTGTGTTGTAGAAACGTATTTAAAATTAAAATTCAAATAAAAAGGATATGCAGTATAATATGAAGCTTAGTGTCCATTTGTCTGTTCTTCCAGGGTTACAAAAAAATAATAATATACTCCCAGTTAGTACTTGCCTACTTTTACTTTCTCCTCGCTGAAAAAAGCCTGAAGGAGATACAGCTGACCGCCGATGGGTACAGGACTGTGTGCTTCTTGTTATTAGGAACCCATGTGGGTCTATGAAGAGGGGGTGGGGTCAAAATGATGCAAATCTCATATTGGCCACGCCCCCTTCTCATGGACCCACGAATCACGGCATTATGCTCCCATCCCGCCCCATTTCATTAGAAGGTGTGTAAGATATGAGAGGAACATCTACTCTACCGGGATTTCGGAGTTCCCCAAAATTTATGGGGTTTACCGGAGAATAGGTAAATACGTCCCAGTTCCTGTCTTTAACCTCCTCCTTTACAATTAATTATTTTTCAAGTGACAATGGGAACTATTTTCAGCTCTGCAAATGGACACACTATTGGTAAGAATGTTACGCGTCGAATGTTAATGTAGGCTGTCATATTGCACTTTGAGTCACCTACACTTTTATACTCCTATGGCTATGACCAACTGTGAGAAAAGATCAAATAAATCTGTATATTAATGTGGATAATATGTGGCTCAAATTAAATTGCCATGAAATATCCATGCATGTACAAAATTAAGGGATACCTGTGTTTGCTTCAAAGGTTATTCAATACAGGGCAAAAGGTGAGCTGCATGATGTTACAGCATCTGCTCCCTGATCAGTGAACCCTTTGAAGCAGAACACTGAGATATGAAAGGGAGAAGGGGTATGAAGGGCACCAATATACTCACTTGCTGAGGAAACTGGTACATGTCATATCATCTCCTGAGAATATTATTTTGACATACTCCAAGACATTGTGACTGCTCATCCCAGGGAGGCTAGTCAAGCAGAGAACAAAGAACTTTCTAACAGTAGGTGTAGATTGTAAAGCACATGCTAACATTAGTCATATGAAAACTAGTTATAAACTTTTATATATCAAATGGATCTATATGTTATTGAAGGAAACCACATAACTTATAGCTCATTATACAATGTCAGAAAAATGTGCTATGTTATATCTACAGAAATATAAACTGACGACCTATCCATCAAGATTATTATTATGTTTCTGTAAGACTCAGATCCAAAGATGTGAAATACATTAAATGCAAAATTATTTTTTAAAACCTTAGAAGTGGGAGTCATTCAGCCCTGACATGAGCGCAGGACCTCACTCAGGCGTTACCAGGACTTTAAATGCGCTTGTAACAGTTTGAAAAATTGTAAGAATAGAATTGGGAGACTGTACCTATTTCTTACTTTTCCTGTTGACATCAGAAGATACAACTCTCAATGGTGCATATTCTGTAATTGTTGTATTATTTAGTTCAAATTGTATTTTGCAGTGTATTGTATGCAGTGTGGTACAAAAAGACAACGTTCAGAATGTTGACATTGACATGTTGATAATGCCAGAATGCTGATACTGTAAATGTCGATATTTGGCATGTCGACTATGCGGTTTCCCATAGGGATCATAACTAACCTTAACCACAGTCTAACCCTAACCCCAAAACCTAACCATGCAGCCAAACCCTATCCAAGGTCTAACAATAACTGTATTTCCAACCTAACTCTAACCTCAATCTAACTCTAATCCTAAAAAGGTTAAAAATCCGGAGTCGACATTTGGTCTGTCCACATTCACAATGTCAACATTATGGATGTCGACATGTCCAATATCGACCTCCCGTCCATGTGGATGTTTTGGTGTGGACATTCTGAACTGTCACCATTGTATACCATATTGTAACAATTTTTGTAACCAAGCCATGGACTATATTTTTGTATATTGAAATCCTTACTGTAACAAATTGTGTCCTTGTGCTCTAATTAATGCATTAGGAGTAAATAACAAAACATTGTTTGGCCATATTAACTGGTGAATGTTAGACTGCAAAATAGTTAACCCTTTAAGTGCTAGTGTCACAGACAAGTATAGTGTATTACCTCTTTATTTAGTAAACCTCCTTTTACAAGGACAGTTATCAGAATATGGCAACATATAGGTAGCAACCACAATAACATGTCTCTTTCTGGGATGTAGTTTGGAAGCAGACGGTCTAAATCCTGACCGCCGGCTTCCACACGTTCTAATCCTGGCGAGGTACTAATGACAGGCGTCTAAATCTAGATGCCTGTCATTAACCAGACGCCGGAAGACCGACGCCCGGCATCCCGATCGAAGGGTTAGGCTAGGGGAAGGGGGGGATTAGGGTTAGGCACCCCCCCCGGGGGACTTAGGTTTAGGTGGTGGGGAAGGGGGGGGTAGGTTTAGGCACTTGGGGGGAGGTTAGGTTTAGGCACCCCTAAGGGAGGGTTAGGGGGGGGGAATTAGGTTAGCGATACTTACCTTAGGGACGATCGGGATTTCCACCCTTGCCGGGCTGCCGCTGTCGGGATTTGAACCGCCGGAATACCTACTACACCCCTCTTTTTTAATGTTGCCAATTTTTCTTGTAGTTTCCAGGCTGTCTCAGACTTGTAGCAATCAGACCAATAATCAAAACCCAGAGGTATGGAAGTGAAATTCAATAGAGATTTACTATGGTCAGATGCGCAGGCAGTCACTTAAGTGCAAGGTGGGGGTCAGTTGGCGATGTCATCCAAGAACCAGGCCAGTAATTGATACAAAGCAGTTCAACACACAGGCGATGGAGCAGTACGGAACATGATCAAAAGGCAGATCAAGTCATATCAAAAACTGGCAGATGGTTATATGCAAAGCGAGGTCAGAAGGCAAATCGGATCAGTACACACTAACATCAAACTGGCAAATGGATGTGTGTTGCAAAGTGAGGTCAGAAAGCAGACTGGGATAGTACAGAATAACATGAAGCGGCACATAGATATATGCAGACTGAGGTCATAAAGCAGATCGGATTGGTACACTGTAACACTAAACTGGCAGATGAAGTATGCAGACAGAGGGCCTAATTCAGAGCCGGACGCTCTAAACGAGCGCCGCTCTGAATCAGGGCATTTTTTTTTTTTTTTGCGTCCTCCTGGACGCTCGCATAGCTGTGGGTTACCACCCACAGCTTATGCGAGCGTCCATGATGATGGTCGCGATGGTCAAGACCTTCGCGACCATCGGGCTTGCGACGAGACCCTTGCGGTAGGGTCTCGTTGCCGCAAGCCCTGGAGTGATTTTGGCTCTATCAGAGCCAAAATCACTCCCACTGACATCACTAGTGATGTCAGTGGGGTCGGACACAGACGGTAGGCGTTCCCATGGGAACGCCTACATCTGACAGCCATGCCCCCGGCACGCCCACCAAAGGGGGCGTGCTGTCACTCAACAGCGACAGCACGCCCCTTTGGTGCGAGATCCAGAGCGACAGCTTGGCTGTCGCTATCCAGGTCTCGCGCATGCGCTAGATGGAGCTCCCTTCACCGTGCGCATGTGCAGTAGGGCACCATCGACCCGCTTGCAAGCACTCAGCGCTCGCGAGTGCGTCTGAATCAGGCCCAGAGATCAATTCAGAGCAGGTCTACAGGTCAATCACCGAGCTGCAGAGTAAAATCTCACTATACTTGTGCAGATTATGTCGAAGCGGAATAATTGGCTGAGACAAGTTCAGTTTAAAATTTAATCGCAGCGACGCCATCTTGCGAATGGCCGCAAGACTCCATTTTAGAAATGCGATCGCAAGACGCCATTTTGCGAATGGCCGCCTAAGCGCCATTTTAGGTGAACTCACAATATAGTACATGTGGCGATATTTATATTAGCACAATGCGATCGCTTCTTTCATCATTTCTCATACACACAATAATACTCACAAGAGCGCTATTAACTAGTCGCATATTAGCGAATGCATAAGACTTTGTATGAAACCGCTGAAAAAGTAGCATTATGCGCACACATCTGTCCCAAGTTAACTAGCGTCCTTATACCAAACCCTGAACACCCACACATTTCATATTCACTCATAAGGTTCAATAAGCATCAAATGTATGATTCAAGTTGGTTTAATTAGTTTAAATACTGAGAAATAAAGGTATTTGATAAATAAGGTATTATACATGATAAGCAAGTTGTGTTTGGTCTTGTTCTGACGCGTACGCTTTTTACAGCATCCCGGTGTTATCGGTGGAGAGATCGCATCATGCAAACTCAAGTTACGGATCGCAGAACTTACAAGCAACAAAATGTTTAGCTGTTGGAATGTTAC
This sequence comes from Taudactylus pleione, assembly GCA_031769625.1. NCBI lineage: Eukaryota > Metazoa > Chordata > Amphibia > Anura > Myobatrachidae > Taudactylus > Taudactylus pleione. Next base: position 6,797,762 of record JAUIMM010000154.1, read on the forward strand.
AGGAGGCGTTATTAGAAAGATTCCCCTGCTGTTAGAGGCAGGGGGAGTCTATTTAAACCAGCCTGTTAAATGTGCTGTAACATATGCTTCTCCTCTGGGAACCAATGACATCAGCAGAAAATTTCCCCTTTGTCCTGTTTTAGTCTGGGGGGGGATAAATACATGTTCCCGAATACAGGTTTTTTGGTCCATGCTGAATGCTGTATGTACTGAGGGTCTCTAGTCTGAGGTCTATCTCTGGGTCCGGAAGCGCAGCATATGTATACTGTACTTGGGTCTGTATTATTTTCCTTTTACTCCTAAATTGTGTATGTATCAATTGCGTGTAACTGACTGTACTTTTACCTGAATAATACTTGTGCGTTGGAACCACAGATTCAACTCCTGTCTTTATTTGCGGTCATACTGCGTAAGCTATTAGCGTTATTTTTAGAGGTTTATAGGAAGGTTTTCAGAAGGTATAGGCAGGGGTATATAGAGGTTCTGATCCAGTTTCGTTAGTTGGGGGCTCGTAAAGAAGTCACTTACCTGCTCACACAGTACATACGGTCATCGATATTTCAGCAAAGGGTGGAGTGGCCACATGCAGGGTTTGCCTGCAACCGCTTTGTGCTGAAAGATCGCTATCCGTCTCCGTGTAAATTAAGGAAGCTGACTAGAATCCAGGGACAAGAGAAGAAAAAGTTTGTTTTCCTCTGTTGATAGAACCTTGCGTTTAGAGGGGTGCCGCAGTATTGCATACGTGGCGAGAACGCATTTTTGCGTACGCAGTTAAAAAATCATTATACGGTGTGGTAGTCGCATAATTGTGTATGCGGCCGGTCACACAATAGCGTATACGCACTTCCAGTTCTGCTGCCACGTGTTTGAACAAAGCCATTGAGGTTAACATTTTTTTTCTATTACCAATATCTGGGTTAAACGTGTATTTTTCTGTGCAGGAAAAAAGTGTGTAACAGTGAATACTTGTTGAACAAAGTTAAGGGTACCATATGATCCTTAAGGGCTAGGTGCAAGGGTTAGCCTAGCCGCTCGGTAAGCAGCTTTACCGTTCTATACACAGTAGCAGGTGTACATGTTGTCTTTGTTGTATAAAGGTGTGTGAGAGTGGCCGACATATAAACTCTCATAGGTCTGGAAGTTACCTTACTAAAGCTTATCCGGGTGTGGAAGTTGCCTGTTTCAAATCTTATCCAGGTGTGGAAGTTGCCTTACTAAATCCTATCCAGGTGTGTGGGTGCCGCCGACTTAAATCGTCCACAGGTAAGTGAAAGTATCTTGATTGTCTTTCACCAGTTTAAATTTTTATTGAAAAGCATAGGAGTTGTCTCAGAATGGGAGCCACGCAAACAGTAGAGATGTTAGGCAATGATGTGCTGCTAATGGAGGCTCCGATTGGATCGGCCCGTCGTATTATGCATACTAAGTATGGTACTTATGCAATAAGGTATTGTGATTTATGGTTTAATATGATGAGGAAGAGTGTTAGACCGTTTCCCAGAATTGGTAGTTTTGACAAAAATGTGTTAGACAATGTCCAGGATCACATCAGTATGCTGCGATCCCGAGAGAAAAAGATTAAGTATTTTGAATGTTTAAAACTGTGGCAGCATGAAGGGGATGCTTGGCTTAAGAATGTGCAAACGACGCAAACTAGCGTTGCGAGCGCATTGCCGGAAAATACGTCCGCGACGCTGAGGTGCAATACAGGCGAGCCGCAAATTGGCGTGCACGTGCGGCAAGGTAGCGTCGTGGAGAGTGTTGTCAGTAGATCATGCTCACCTCCCCAACCTTATGTGGATGGAGGTGCAAGTACAGTTACCAAAAATACCCATAAAAATGTAACAAGTAATTTGTACCCCCTCTTAAGTAACCATAAAGAAAATGTTTATGATGTAGATGATGAGCCTATTGTAATGTCTGCCATTTCCCATGCTGTGCAAATGATAGATGCTGCATCACCACAATCACGAGTGGTGCTGCCATCTCCATCGGTAACAGCAAGGGAAGTGTTAATACACTCTGCACCCATTGAGGAAGTTGTTAATACAATACGTAGCAGCAGCAGATTAAACCCCCAGCCAGGTAACCAGGTCAGAGGTAGCAACGCTGCCGGTCTGCATCCCATTCGGACAATAACTGTTCCGAATGGAAATGCGGATGCAAACGGTGTAGTGCCCACGAGGGAAGTAGTAATGCATTGTCCATGGACAAGAGCAGAACTAATTCCATCATAAATGATTTCCCTGATCCAAAAAAAGAATTAGCCAAATGTCAAAGATTTTAGAGAAATTTGGGAAGTTATCATGAGCCCACTAATAAAGATTGTTGTGTGGTGTTAAGGGCCTGTCTACCACGCAATACTGACGTGACAAAATTTATCACGGATTGTGTATTGGATGGCGACGTTCCCTTAACAGACCAAGTAAACCAAGGTAACATTTCCCGCATTGTGACTCAATTGGGTGTATATTTTCCAGTAGTAGTTAACTGGAACAAAATCTTCGCAATCAAACAAAAGGAGAGTGAAACTGCAGAAGACTATTGCGACCGGGCTCTGCAGGCTATCACCCAGTACACTGGGATAGAAGATATTAAAGATAGCATTCACCACAGGGGAATGATAGTCACGATATTGATGGACGGTTTAAAAGAGAATTTAAAAACTCGGGTACAGACCTCACAGCTTGGCTGGAGGGGACTTACAATAGATAACCTCATAGAGTCTGCCATAGGACATGACAAAAACATCTCAAAAAAGAGGGAGACCCAGAGCGAAAAATTAATGGCTGTCAGTATACAAGCTCTGGAGGGAATGATGGTAACATCACAGCCAACAGACACGCTTGCACTTGCGCACACACTCATGTCAGAACAAGTTGCTCTCACTAACCCCACTCAACAACAAACACAACTATATCCCACTAACCCAATGCAACCACAGGTCCCAGGATATCCACCTACTTCTTACCCCCCACCATACCCTTACCCTCCCTATCCTTACCCATATCCACCACCTTTACCCTCTGCTCAAACTTCACAACACATGCTTTAACCTGAATCACGGACATGTTTTAATTGTAAACAAACAGGACACTTAAGTAGAAACTGCACAGTAAAAAGAGTATGGACCCCACATCAAGGGAAACCTGGATACCCCCATAAGGGATATGCACAGAGACCAGCAAATGTTCAGCAAGCACTAGCACCAATTGTAGCCGTAAATGCTTTATTGGAGAATGGTAGCCAACGCTAGGGGCAGGTCATACCTGTAGTCTACAGATAGTCAGGTTAACGGGAAGTACTAGGGAAGAACCGGTCTTGATGGTTGATGTAGCTGGTACTGAATATCCTTTTCTTGTAGACACAGGGGCGACCAATTCAGTGATGAAATCTCCCGTTAATTTACAGGTGACCAACGAGACAATACCAACAATGGGTGTGACAGGTAAAGTGGAAAGTTATCCTTTAACAAAGTCCGCAGAGGTTAGTATTGGGCCGTTGCATACCAGACATTCTTTTCTCCTGGTTGCCGCGGCTCCTACTAACCTGCTGGGCAGAGACTTGTTATGTAAAATGGGATGTGTCATATATTGCACCCCTGATGGTGTATATTTAGATATCCCAGAGAGAATGGTATACGAGGTTCGGGATATGTTAGACACTCCTCAAAAGATAATGTATCACTCTACCGTTTTAAAAGAAAATCCATCACAAGTAGATGAAATGTTGTCCCAAATTCCAGATTCCCTTTGGACAAAAGATGGACAGGACACTGGATTAATGGCAAACGTAAGCCCAGTAATGGTAAACTTAAAAGGCGGTAGGCAAGCTCCAAAAATTCCTCAGTACCCACTAAAACAGGAAGTAGAACTAGGGGTGTTTCCAATAATTGAGCGATTATTGCAACATCGAATTTTAGTTCGTACAGCTAGTGTAGCCAACAGTCCCATCTTTCCAGTAAAGAAGAGTGGTGGGAGGGGTTATAGGCTGGTGCAAGACCTTAGAGGTGTTAATAAGGTAGTAGAGAGCCAATTCCCTGTTGTGCCAAATCCAGCTGTCATCCTGATGCAGATCCAACCAAATGCAACCCATTTCACTGTCATTGACCTCTGTTCTGCTTTCTTCTCTGTGCCTCTCCACCCTGACTGTCAGTACCTATTCGCATTCACATACAGAGGTGTGCAATATACATGGACACGATTGCCCCAAGGTTTCATAGACAGCCCCAGTATTTTCTCCCAGGCATTGCATGACTGTTTACAAGCTTTTCAACCTGCCAATGGATCAGTTCTAATTCAATATGTGGACGATTTATTGCTATGTTCTGACTCTTTTATGTCATGTGTGAATGATACTAAACTTTTGTTACTTCATCTCTCGCATACAGGACACAAAGTGGCTAAGGACAAGTTACAGCCGTGCCAGCCCAGAGTAAAATATATGGGACACTGCCTAACCCAGGGGTTACGACTTCTCACAAATGATAGAATCTAGGCCATACAAAACATGACACTGCCGCAGAAACAACAGCAAATTCATACCTTCTTGGGAATGTGTGGATATTGCCGAATGTGGATCCCAGGTTTTTCTAATTTGGCCTTGCCTTTACAGGAACTAGTCTCTTCCTCAAAGCCCGATCGCGTCATACACACTGAGGAATCAGAACAGGCTTTTCTTAATCTTAAGGATAGTCTGACAAAAGCTCCTGCATTGGGAATACCTGATTATGAAAAACCTTTTGATTTATATTGTACGGAAGCCGATGGTTGTGCTGCAGGTGTCCTTACACAAAAACATGGTGATGCCAGTAGGCCCGTAGCATACTACAGTGCCCAATTGGACACGGTAGCAAGATCACTCCCCACCTGTTTGAGAAGTTAGCAGCTACCGCTTTATTGGTGAGTAAAAGTGAGGACGTAGTATTGGGCCATGATATGATTGTCTACACTCCCCATGCTGTATCTGCTCTGTTGAACTCAGCTCAAACCAGACACGTCTCCTCAGCTAGGTTCACCAAATGGGAACTAGCCCTAATCGCTCCTGCAATTACTGTTAAACGTTGCAGTACGCTGAATCCAGCAACATACTTACCATATGTACAACATGATGTACAAAGGGTGGAAGGAGAGGAGTTGCTGGCGGGAGGTGAGTTCAGCAGACATGATGATACTCACGATTGTATGACATATCTGAATCAGACCTTTACTGCTAGACCTGACATACATGACACACCTTTAGAGAATGTGGATGTAACTTTCTATACGGATGGGAGTTGTCATAGACAAACAGACACAGGTGAATTATGTACAGGTTATGCTGTTGTAAGAGTTAGTAGCACTGACTAGAGCATGTGAACTGGCAGCAGGAAAATCTGCTAACATTTACACTGACTTGAGGTACGCGTTCGGGGTGGTGCACGATTTTGGGGCTCTATGGCGTCTGAGAAATTTTATGACAGCAGCAGGCACACCAGTTGCACATTCCCGACATATAAAACATCTTTTAGAAGCAATCCAACTGCCCAAAGCAGTGGCAGTAATTAAATGCAAAGCCAACACATGTGAGGATGACCCGGTGTCACTGGGCAACAACAGAGCTGATGAAGCTGCAAAATGGGCAGCAGGGTTAAAAATGTTTTCTCCAATTGAAACAATTATGTAATTCCAAACCATTGATATGCTGAAATTAATTTAGATGCAAAATTTGTGTTCAATTCAGAAAAAATCCATTTGGAAGTCCAAGGGATGTGGGCAAGAGTCCTCTGGGCTCTGGAGGGATGGACATGGTAAGCCAGTAGCCCCCAAGGCATATTACCCCAGCCTGGCTGAGGCAGCACACGGTCTGACTCACCTGGGTAAACAGGGTATGTGCAAGTTGGTGAGGTCATACTGGTGCGCACCAGGTTTTTCTTCACAAGCAGAGAAGATAGCAATGTCCTGTCTGACCTGCTTGAGAAAGAACATAGGGAAAGCGATCCCTACCGAACCGTCCCACATTCCACCTAATGATGGACCTTTCCAGGTGATACAAATTGATTTCATTCAATTACCACCCTGCAGGAACCTTAAGTATGTACTAGTGTGCACAGACGTATTTTCCAAGTGGGTTGAGGCGTACCCAACGGCCACTAATACTGCTGCATTTACTGCCAAGAAAATAGTTCAGGAATTTGTATGCAGGTACGGTATCCCTAGAATCATCGAGAGTGATAGGGGTACCCATTTCACAGGTGATGTTTTTCAAAATATGTGTAAGCTGATGGGTATTAATAGCCGACTTCACACCCCCTACCGACCGCAAGCCAGTGCCAAGGTAGAGAGGATGAACGGGACTATTAAAAATAAACTAAGTAAAATTATGGCAGAAACTGGACTAGGATGGCCAGAAGCGTTACCTTTGGTCCTACATAGCATAAGGACCACTCCTAGACTTCCTCTGAATCTGTCCCCATTTGAAATACTATTCGGCAGACAACCTCATTTGATTATAAGTCCCCAGGAAGACTTGAAGGGTAACAACGAGGTAACTGTAAAGTATCTTATATCAAAGAGTAGGCAGTTAAAGCAACAGCAGCAGAAACTGAAATTGTTGTCTAATGATATGCCTGAAACTAACTGTCATGATGTTGAACCAGGAGAATATGTAATTATCAGAAATTTCTTGCGTTCAGGTTGTTTGACTGATCGGTGGGAAGGTCCATACCAGGTGCTGCTGACGAGTACTACATCTTTGAAGGTGGCCGAGAGAGATACCTGGGTCCATTCCACTCACTGCAAAAAGGTCAATCAACCGGTGGAGAAACAAGCCGGAGACAAGGCTGATAGTGTGGACCTGTCGCTCGCGAACTTTTTCCGGGAGGATTGAAAAGGTCGTAGTGAGATACCTGAACCGAGAGAAATTTTGCAGGACTTGTTGTAAAAATGGACGGGCCTGCTGTGTTCATTCTCATATTCTCTTTTAGAGTGTTCACCATCCTGGTCAGTTCGGGAATATCCAGTGTCTGTACTGGGAGACCGATTGAGGAAACGGGAGCTGATGGCAGTGCTGATGGAGTGGAATCAGGAGGAGTGCAATGCCAATCAGGGGAGTGTCTGACCAATCTTAGTACTGTTATTGTTAAGAGAGCTGTCATTCCGGATACTCGGGGAAGGTGTGGAGGTTTATCATCTGAAGATTCCTGTATTTGTGAGTTTTGTGGGTCCCTAGTTGATGAGAACTGTATCCAACGGTGCCAACCTAAATATAACCCGTACTGGGGAGGGTATCCTTTAGAGGATTATCATAGCATGGTAGGCAAAGTGTTAAATCAAACTGATTGCTGGGTGTGTTCACATGTGCCACAGGGACAGCATAATGTAGGGTTGGTGCCATTTCCGCTGAATACCACAGAAATTTTAGAATTACAAAAAGGGAAAACATTGGATGGAAAATTCCTCTCATCCAAACCACCTCATTTCAAACTCTATCAATTCCAAGTAGATAGATCACTTTTGTGTTTAAACATAACCAACCCCAATAAACCCGGAGGTTGGGAAGTGACGGGGAATAATCAGACGATGACCTTCTCACAAAGAGCTGATAATGAGTCCATAAACTATGATCTTTTACGCTCAATTAAATCAAGTGGGAAACATTTTAGGTACCGGTATACATTGAGTTCCACCAAAGAAATGATTGGTAAAGTACCAGATGGTTATTGTGCTAAAATAATACAACCAGAAACTTGCAGATACCAGATGGAAGAGCCTGAGATAGGATTGTTTGCAAGAGAAATGTGTTTAATGATAATGATGCATACCATTCCTTATGTTCTCCCTGATAATGTATATTTTATATGTGGAAGAAAAGCGTATAAATGGCTCTCCCCGAGTTCCGAAGGTTTGTGTTATCTGGGAAGAGTAGTCCCAGAAGTTATCACCCTCACACATGTTGAAATGCTGGGAATACATAAAAACACACCGCCACCATATCTTCACACACAATATGAACACAGAGGCAAGAGAAATATGATACCTGGTGATATGCATAAAGCCGCTCAGTTAATTAGTGAGACAACTGGCTTCCAAGTTTTAGTCGCCCTGGATCCCACCAGGATTGCTAGGGGTACATTAAATTTTAGATATATCCAGGAACTTGCTAAATTAATAGATAATATCACCGAGATGTACGATGACACATTCAGGTACACAGGGAGAGAATTGCAAGTGTACAAGAAAGAACTAGTGCAACACAGGCTAGTGTTGAATTATTTAACTGCTGTTACTGGAGGGTATTGCGTGACATTAGCCACCCAATTTGGAGTAAAATGTTGCACTTATGTCACCAATGATACCAGCGACCCTAAGGAGGTGATAGACCAGAAGATGGATGACATTCTGCAACTAAAGTGGGAATTTCATAAGAACCATAACGCATCAGTGGCTGACACAGGGGAAAAGATAGAGGGATGGGTGTCATGGCTGAACCCAGTGAAATGGTTATCAGGTCTAGGGGAATGGGTCCAGGAAGTGATCGCCAGCATAGACAAATTCTTGATCCTTGTACTAATTGTCATCATAGTAATTGGCATATGCGTCCAGTGTGTTCCTATTGTGTTGAAGTGTGGAAATGGTAAAAACAGAGTGAAACGAAAGAATGAAACTATGATGGTGGTCAGAAATGACAATATGTATACTGAGGTAGATACAGAACTGCATTACAACCCTGAGCTAGGAAGTACCATCATTTAAATGTATAATATTTAGACATGCATAGAAGATATTATTGAAATGTTATTTATAGAATACCTCAGACAATGTAAAGTCTCAAATTCCCCTTCAAGACTGCTGTTATAAGACTGGTGCATCCCCACACCTGTCACATGATCTCCCAAGATCTGCGGTGTGCGTATAATAGTAGTTTTATGTCCCCACCCAGAGACACATTATTGATGGATTAAGAACCAGCTTGTGCCATCCCAGAATAACACTAAATAATATGTAAATGTAAGCCTAAAATAAATTTAAATAGCAAATTGTGATAGCATGTTGTTTGCTATCAAAGGGTGGACTGTCGAAGCTGAATAATTGGCTGAGACAAGTTCAGTTTAAAATTTAATCGCAGCGACGCCATCTTGCGAATGGCCGCAAGAGTCCATTTTAGAAATTTGATCGCAAGACACCATTTTGCGAATGGCCACCTAAGCGCCATTTTAGGTGAACTCACAATATAGTACATGTGGCGATATTTATATTAGCACAATGCGATCGCTTCTTTCATCATTTCTCATACACACAATAATACTCACAAGAGCGCTATTAACTAGTCGCATATTAGCGAATGCATAAGACTTTGTATGAAACCGCTGAAAAAGTAGCTTTATGCGCACACATCTGTCCCAAGTTAACTAGCGTCCTTATACCAAACCCTGAACACCCACACATTTCATATTCACTCATAAGGTTCAATAAGCATCAAATGTATGATTCAAGTTGGTTTAGTTAGTTTAAATACTGAGAAATAAAGGTATTTGATAAATAAGGGATTATTCATGATAAGCAAATTGTGTTTGGTCTTGTTCTGATGCGTACGCTTTTTACAGCATCCCGGTGTTATCGGTGGAGAGATCGCATCATGCAAACTCAAGTTACGGATCGCAGAACTTACAAGCAACAAAATGTTTAGCTGTTGGAATGTTACAGGAGGCGTTATTAGAAAGATTCCCCTGCTGTTAGAGGCAGGGGGAGTCTATTTGAACCAGCCTGTTAAATGTGCTGGAACATATGCTTCTCCTCTGGGAACCAATGACATCAGCAGGAAATTTCCCCTTTGTCCTGTTTTAGTCTGGGGGGGGATAAATACATGTGCCCGAATAATGGTTTTTTGGTCCATGCTGAATGCTGTATGTACTGAGGGTCTCTAGTCTGAGGTCTATCTCTGGGTCCGGAGGCGCAGCGTATGTATACTGTACTTGGGTCTGTATTATTTTCCTTTTACGCCTAAATTGTGTATGTATCAATTGCGTGTAACTGACTGTACTTTTACCTGAATAATACTTGTGCGTTGGAACCACAGATTCCACTCCTGTCTTTATTTGCGGTCATACTGCGTAAGCTATTAGCGTTATTTTTAGAGGTTTATAGGAAGGTTTTCAGAAGGTATAGGCAGGGGTATATAGAGGTTCTGATCCAGTTTCGTTAATTATTTAATCACACACTTGGAGTTAGTAATCCACTTTAACATGCATGCAATGCTTCAGAACAACAGGGTCATATTGCTGGGCTAATCTACTGAAATGATAGTCTTTTTGTGTGCAAATATTTTATATATCTACTACCAGATATCACAGAGTGTACTGAGTGGGGCAGATTCAGGCTTGCATGCAAGTCTGCCACAGTAGTACCCACAATGCATACCCGGAACTAAATGTGGATTTCACCCATATGTTATATATGGGTGAAATTATATAAAGTTGTAGAGTTGTACATCTCTAACCATATGCTTGGTTTTATTGCAGTCTTCATTAGTGTACACTTGCACCAGCCCTATCTTTAGTGCAAGAGATCCATCTGAATACAAACTGCATAGCCTGCAATAATATCCATATACGCCCTCACTATTCTTAGTTACCTGCAAATACCCTGTTACCACCTAGTTACACTCGTTTAGTAGCAAGATGAGATGCGCAAAACAATCGCTTCTGAATCACCTACAGTTGGCTGTACTACTTAGCTACAGAGAATGTGCTGTGTGAAAAGAAGATCACTGTGCAAAATTAATACCCCTTTTACACCGACCTTAAAATCTCGGTTTGATGCACATCAGCCTGGGATTTTTGTGGGTGTAAATCAGGGATGGGGAACCTCAGGCCCGGGGGCCGAATCATTTGGTCTGGCCCTCTGAGCTTTTTTCTGCTGGCCTCATCTGGCTAACAGGGGGCCTAGAATGGCACCCTCCAACCAGAATCTATGCAGCAGTGCCGCCTGAAGCGTCCTTAGGATGCTTCAGACGGTCACACCGCTACCCTTACAGCTCCCTGGAGCATCCTCAGGATGCTCCGGGCATTGCTGTAATCACTGGCGATTGTGGCCCCGCCCCCATGTGATGTCACACGGAGGGGGTGTGGTCTGCACCAGGCCCACAAATAATGTTATACATATCCAAATGGGCCTCGGCAGAAAAGAGGTACCCCTGGTGTAAATGGACGATCCCGGGTTCAGGGACCCAGGGATCCAACTCGGGTACTCTGCCGGGTTGGCCACGGGTCGTTCCCGTTACCACTGAAGCCGGTTGGCCGGCTTCAGTGGCGCTTGGAGATGACATCATCTCCAAGCATCCACTGGAAACCCGAAAGAGCCGGGTCACTGTGATTTAAGTGGTTTGGGGATGTCTGAGTTTCAGGAAGTAAATTAGTTAATCTGTAGCCTAAATGTAGATGACTGAATTTAAAAACAGCAGTATCCTACGAAGGATAAAACTGTAATAAGGATAAATCTCAGTGCTTTTTTTTTTTAATTAAGACATACTAGAGAAAAAGTTGTTGACTGTTAAGATGGCAGCTGCTTACAAGACAAAACTAAAGTCATTTTACTTAACCTCTGAACTGAGAGGTCTTAATAAGATTAATTAAACTAAAAAAGTGCTGCTTCACTGAAGAATCTGAGTTAGAATGAATTTCAGATGATCATGACATGGGTTAAATAAATCTGCAGCTGTATGCCCTCCTCCCCCTTATGTATCCCAAATTAATTTTAATATAGAGGGGATGGGACCAGCAGCAGCTCCTATCTTCTTGGATGAGGTGGCCTGCCACTGCCGAAGGAGGGGTGGAGACACTCAGTCATGTCCGGCCGGGCCCCGGTGCCTGCACAAACGGCGGTGGCGCTGCACATGTGCAAAACACTGGCTTCTAGAGACTGCATCGGCTGCATCTCCCCTAACTCAACATCCACACCAGTGCCCCTACAAAAAAAAACAGGCATTCCGAAGTAGTTTGGACAGAGTAAGAAGAACAGTGGTACATCTACAATTAAAATACCCGCACGTTTGCCATAACAAGTGCCATTTGGATAGTGCATGCCCAATTTACTGTTTACATTTCATTGCCAAAGATTGCCCAAATATGAGCGTTCTGAGAGCAGACATCAAAAGGTATTATTGGGGTAGCTATTTACCAACCTACATTACTTAATACAGTACAAATGGTACAGACTCTCTTCACAGGACTAACTGGCACACATTTTCCTAATCAAATGGTGTGAGTAAACTTACTGACATTGAGCATGTACGCAGTACGATTCACCAAACCTAGAGGTCCTGTCACTTGTTTTAATTCATACCTGGCTACCCTCCCAATTCGGCCGGGAGTCTCCCGGCCCCCCGGAAAGGCAGGCATGCTTCCCGTCCCCGGCGACCTGTCCGCCACCCCCTGCGCGGTTACAATATAAACCACCGCATCTGAATCACATCACTGTGGCCCCGCCCCCTGGTTCACAATGCCGATAATCTCGCGCTGTCACACCCCAAGCTCTGCCCCAAATGAATCGTCATTGCTGCGTCACACCCCCTTTTGCCGCAACACGCCCCCCCACCGTGGAAGCCCGACAGCTTCCTCCCAGAAGGAGGGAGCTAAAAGTCGGTAAGTATGCTTTAATTGCAATGGACATTGATATTTGTCCTATAATTGCAGGAAACCAAGGAAGCAAAGGTCCCTAGAGGGAACAGAAACATACTGCTGTACCCCTAATGACAAAGGTACACAAGGAAGGTACTAAGTACCTTTAGTATTTACAATGATGAGTTTTGTAGGCTCCTATACCACTTCCACCATCTATACCAGAACATATACTACAATCTATACCAAGATTTAGTGATTTTGCTTGCACTAGCACATATACCTACTCTGGCTCTCCCAAAGCACAAACTTTCTGTTTCTCATTTCTGCCATGCGCAACTAGGTTTTGCTTCAGGAATTTTCCTACAGTACATAGATATCAAGACACACAGAGGCCAATGGCTTACTACAGAGCACCTCTCAGTTCAGTAGGCGTCCTGTCTGTCTGTCTCAGGGCAGTAGCTGCACTATTAGAACATGGTTGCTGACATTCTGGCTGCCCCTTCCGGGAGGGAGCAGTCAGTGGGGCCGGCCCCAGATGGTAGGCGTTCCCATGGGAACGCCTCCGTCTGGGCAGGCACGCCCCCGGCACGCCCACCAAAGGGGGCGTGCTGTCACTCAACATCGACAGCACGCCCCCTTTGGTGTGAGACCCGGAGCGACGGTTTACACATCGCTATCCGGGTCTCGCGCATGAGCACGACGGAGCCGCCTCCGTCGTGCGCATGCGCACTGGGCCAACATCGACCCGCTTGCAAGCGCTCAGCGCTCGTGAGCGGGTCTGAATTAGGCCCATAGACCCCTTAATATGGATCATGTTACAGAGGTGTTGCATCCAGCTACCCGGGTTACTTTTCTAGGGGATGGTGCTAGCAGCATATTACCACTTGCTGCCCAGAATGTACTGCTGGAGAATGCTGATCATGAAGAGGATGTCATTGTTTCCAAGACAAGACTGTTGGATAATAGTTCCACAACAATGCTATTAGATACTGATCTGGGATGATTACTATGGCAATATAATCTTGCCAATAATTTCAAGGATTTCATTCAGTCCAAGCCGTGTGATCTGTATACTAGTAAATGACAAAATGGACAGCTGTAATGATGCAACATTGTGTGATAACACAGATAGGATGTGATAACTCTGAATCCATTATTATTGGAGAAATGTGTAATAGCGATGAAGTGATATTTAGTAATGTTGAATACTGCAATGCTATAGAAATGTGTTATAATTCTGAAATACTGCACCTTATTCTATAATGTATTCCAACACAGCACTAAAGTAAAAGTGCACGCCAAATGAAACAAAATTCCAATTTAGAGCAATGTGCTGAAACTGAAATATATGACAATATTGAAATGATTTGTAATACAGGTTGAGTATCTGTTACAAGTCGCGGTCACGACTTGTCTCCCTCTACCACTTTACCTTCTCATGACGCTGTCATCGCAATACACAAACTTGTGTACCGACTCTCAAAGCAGCATCGCGAAACACACACTTGTGTATCGTATCTCAAAGCCACATTGCAGTACACAAACTTGTGTACCTGCTCACAAGCCACACCATCGGCTCTCATAGCCGCATCTAAAGTACACCCACTTCTGATAATGGCTCAAAGCCGTACCACCGTCACCTAAGCTGCACTATTGACTCTCAAAGCCTCACCACTAACTCATTTACTTCTGTTATCAGCTTCTGCTGCACCACCGGTTTCTAAGCCGCATCATCGGCTCTCAAAGCCACACCACTTGTTCCCAAACTACTGCTGTTCCTCTCACCATCGGATCCCATAGTGTACTTGTGTGAACCGCTACTACCCCGAGTATTAAGACCAGATGGCCACCTAAGTTCCGGTGATCGTTTATAGATCTAAGGGAACAACGGGTGGCTGTTAGTGGCGGAAGACCTCACTAGCCTAGGTTCTAAGGGGTTCACACGGAACAAGCTTTGGGATTCGTAACAGTGTTCCTAAACCAAAAATGCAAAATCTGAAATATCCCAAATTTTTGAGCAAGTGAAACCTTTGCTTTCTGATGTTTCAATGTACACAAACTTTGTTTCATACTGTACGAAACATAAATTAATTTTGCGTTTAGACTTGGGTCCCATCCCCAAGATATCTCATTAGGTTAAGCAAGTATTCCAAAATCCGGAAAAAAAAATCCAAAATACTTCTGGTTCCAAGCATTTAAGATAAGGGATACTCAACCTGCAATTCTGAGCCCTGCAATGTTAAAGCTGTGTTAGAATCTACCCCTGCCTTTCTGCAGCAGCAAAACATGAGACAGAATACTGTAGGTACAGGAGGTCAACACCTACAATGTCACTAGTGATTATGTCGACCTAATTATGCTGGCGCTGAGATCCCAACATGGGGATAATGCTGCTTAGAATTTTACCCGTACAGGTGTGATATCTTGCTTATGAGCAAACTTACCCACATTGTACAGTACAAGCCTAAAATATTATAGAGCATTAAAAAAGTTAATGTCATTTTATATCCTTTTTACTTTAGACCTCTCATTTCTTTTAAAATTTTACATTGTTAGTCCTTGCACATTATGGGGTCAATCCTATTAGGTGCGAATTGCGAGTTTGTTTCTTGAAACTCGCACACTTTGCAGCGAAGCGCACTCCCGTAAATTCTCCAAGCCAATTAAAAATGCCTATTCGCACTACTCGCAGCGGAGGGGTGCGAATTAACTGCCAAATGAGATTTGCAAGAAATGCATAAAATTGTTGGGAGACCATCCTGGACCCCCAAAATGGATAATTTAGTTAGCAGGACAGTATAGAAGGCTATATGTGGCCATTAGGAAGGTACTGTGGGTTTTTAAATGGTGTCAAATGGCTGATTTGTGGGGGGGTTTTAAATACAAGAAAATGATAAACAAACTTTTTTCGTTTAAGCTCAAACGAATTAAAACGAAAAATACAAAAAAAAGTAGGAAAAAGGTGATTTTGGGGTACTTTGAGGGCACCTTGAAAAATATAAAAAAACAATTACATATTTTTCAACTAAAAAATTACTGTAATTAAATTTGGGGTGCCTAAACTAACGAAAAAGTTGATTTTGGGGTAATTTGAGGACATTTTTTACACCAAAAAATTACATGTAATGATTGGACTAATTAAGCAAACTGGAAACTTCCAAATTACTAATTAGTCATTGGGGGCGTGTCCAAGGGGTTCAGCACAGTGTCCCGACATTCCAAACTTAAAATAAAGATTTACCTTTCCATCTCTCACCCTCATGGAGGTGCGAGTGGAAAGTTGCGAATTCAGTCTGACTGATTCAGTGCGAGTTGCAATTTGGATTGCAAAATTAATTTGCTATGTGAATTCGAAGTGAAAATAGCAACTCGCACCTCGCAATTCGCACCTAATAGGATTGACCCCTATTGTTTAGGCTTTTCTCTTGTCATATACCTATCAGTTTTTTTCAGGCCTTTCTGCTGTTGTTATTTCAATGACATTTTTATTTAGTAACGTGCAAATTTATTTTATTTTAAGGCATATCAGATATCTTTACTATCATTGCTTTTGAGGTCTTCTAGTTGTTGATTGCAATAGTAGATTCTGCTCACATTACCTTTTTAGTATTTTTCAGTATTCATTATGTCTCTTATGTCTCTACATTCTACACTTGTCTTCGCTTTTTATGTTATATTTTAGTACTGTAGAATGTAGTCTATTCTCAGAACGTGGGCTGCAGTTGTAGCTCCGTTCTTCTCATTAAGGTTTTTAAAATAGAAAATTGAAGTGTTAGAAGCATTGTATCATTATATTAGTCTGTGATGAATGTTTGTTCTTTTTTGGCCTTTCTTTATACGAGTTTTTGTTATATAAACCCATATACTGTGCCTCTTCGTAGTTCGTATACTGTGCCTCATGTAATTTGTCAAACACCTTGAGTTGTACGCTGTATTTTCATGCCTATTTCTTCTCAGTCATGTAAGCACTATATTTACTGCTAATGTAAATAAAAAGAAGTTAATATTATAATCTAATCATGTATTTGTGCAAACTTCACACACAGAGGTAGGGATAACAGGAGCTATCTCTACCAATGTAGAGTAGACATAAGTGGCTTAGAGGTTAGAGGGGTTAGCTACTAAGGGTCATATTCAATTAGGTGCAAATAGTCCCGGACTTTTTCACATGCTGGACTTTTCGGTGTCATCGCTGGTTTTGCATGCGAAAAAATATCGCACGTGTCACCGCTTATCCCTGTTTTCAATTAGAAATCAGCGAAAACGGGACCAGGCGAATTTGGACCTGGTGAAAAGCCCTGTCAGGGAAATGAGCCTGACAACCCCCAAAAGATGCACTGACAATGGGGATCACTATAGATACCCACGAATAGGCCTGCTGAAGGTATTTGGGGTACTTAAATGCTCTCAATAGCTGCTAATTAGCGTCTTTTCAAAAGTGAAGATTAGCATTTAGCAGGTTTTTTGCTGAAAATAAGTAGTCCCAGCAAATTTGGGGTACATGAAAATGGGTGCTGGCATGTTTTGAAATTGCTAAAGTGAAGTTGTAAAACAACTTAAAAAAATCCACCTTCCGCAAACATTTGCAAACTTAAAAACATCTGGGGCATACTTGGGGACCCCCCTGGAGTCTATTTCGCTAGATTTTAAGTTTGTCCCCCAACTTTGTACTTTTTCACCCCTTTTTTCAAAGTAATTTTTTGGGGTGTACTTAAGTATTTGTTAAACTTTTTTTTGACACAGTTTACCTTTGGGGGAATGTCCCAAGGATGAAGGGTGGTTCCTGCAAGTTTGCACCCCAAAACCCCAATTCTGCATTTTTCTTTCAATAGCTTTCATAGGCGAATATTTTTTGCCTATTCCAATGCATTGACTTTCTGCACCGGCGAAAAGTCTTTGGAATTGAATACGGAGGAAATGTTTTCACCTGGCGAAATGACGTCACCAGCGATACTTTTCCGCAGAAACTGACTTTTCGCACCTAATTGAATACGGGCCTTTGAGGTGTTCTGAAGTTACATTGCTCTTTTATTGGGAGGAGGAGGGGCTGAGAGAAAAGGTTTCCTGTGATTAGACCAGTAGTGTCAAAAATAGTAGTATATATGTGGGGACCCTACATAGTTGAGGCTAAAAGGGAAGGATGTATTCTCTTAGATACCCAAGAATACTAAAGTAATAGTAAGAGGGTCACATGACGGTGAGTAAACTTTGTTTGGCTGTGCTAATTGTTGAATGCTAAACCCTGAATATAAAGGTGGGTACACACCTAAAAGCATACTTGCCGACAATCAGCTCCAGCCTTCCGGGAGGGAGCTGATTGTCGGCTAACAGCAGGGGGTGGTCCGGCCATTGTGGGCGGAGCCAATCAATTTGATTTACATTGGGGGCGGAGCCAGGGCGGGACCGCACGATCGCGTCATCGTGGCTCCGCCCCCTCTTCACAATGCCGTTATTTTCGGCGTTGTGAAGCAGGGGGCGGGGCCACGATGACGCGATTCAGAGCGAATCGCGTCACCGCCCCCCCCCCCGCTGCGGGGTTTTTTCAGGGGGGCGTAGGGAGGGTAGTAGACTTCTGGGAGGCTTGCCTGCCTTTCCGGGGGGCCGGGAGCGGCACCCGAAAATCGGGAGGCTCCCGGCCAAATCGGGAGGGTAGGCAAGCCTGCCTAAAAGATATATCTGCAGATCGAGTGATCTGCAGATACAGTATATCTTTAAATGATGGTCGTTCATGCACACTGAACAACTATCATCTATGCAGGAGCTGTGGGTCCGGCTGGCCAGGAGGCGGGTCAGGGCCGCCCCCCTCCCCGCGGCTGCCACTGTGTATGGGCGATTGGCTGATCGACCGTACACACTTACCGATGGACAGATATGTCTGCAGACATATCTGTCCATCGGCTGTGCTGCACAGCCAATGCGATATGTCTGTGAACGTCATTCACAAACATATCATCTGTACACACTGGCCGACGTGCAGCTAGGGCCGGCAACAGAAATCATGGAGTCCGGTACACCCATTTTTTTAGGGGCCCCCCATCCCAGGGTCCCTGGCAGGTACAAGCTAGCCGCTTGAGAGTCTGCCTTACCTAAATGTGGATTCTCTGGGAAACCTCTGAGCCAAAGTGTCCCTCCATGGGAATCATTATGAATGACCACCGGCTGTAAAGCCAGCGGTTCAAATCCCGACGCTGGTAGCCCGGCAGCAGTGGAAATCCCGACAGAGGATTTGGGTAAGTATCACTAACTCTACCCCCCTACCCCTCCCTTAGGGGTGCCTAACCCTAACCCCAACCTACCCCTAAGTGCCTAAACCTAACTCCCCCTTCCCCGCAGCCTAAACCTAACAGTCTCATTTAGGGCCTCATTTATCAACGAGTTTATCACTCAAAACTAGTGATAAATATCACTTTTAATGATAAATGGTGCTCAGCCAATCAGCTCCCAACTGTCATTTTTGGGAGCTGATTGGCTGAGCACCATTTATCATAAAAAGTGATATTTATCACTAGTTTTGAGTGATAAACTCGTTGATAAATGAGGCCCTAAGTCTCCCAAAGGGGGTGCTTAATCCTAACCCCACCTTCCCCTAGCCTAACCTTCCCGGGGTAGTGCCTAACCCTAAGTTTCCCCAGGAGCCCCTAACCTAACCCCCCCCCCGGCGGCTGTCTGCGCCCGGCTTACCTTTGATCGAAAAGCCGGGCATCGGGCTCCTGGTGTAGGTATAATGACAGGTGTTGTTTCAACGTCTGTCATTAGTACCCTGCCTGGATTTGACAGTCAGGAAGCCGGCGGTCGGCATTTCTACCATCGGCTTCTTGACTGCATCCCCCTCCATGTCCTCACAATGTCCCTCCATGCCCTCACAATGTCCCTCCATGCCCCACACTTACCTTATGATATGCCTGCCTGCCACGGCATCTCTGCTTGGGTGTCTTTTCTGTGGGTCAGCGCCACTCCTCAGTACGCTATGTGCCGGATCCTCTCTTGCCTCTCGGTGCTGGCTTGACTCCGCCGGCTACTTGATTCTCGACGGACTTAACCTAAGCAGCATGGGGACTGGTATTAGCTCCTTTGCATAAGCATATTTTATATATATATTTTACACATAAGCTCCCCATCCCACACTGTGCATCCATATCCCACTTTGCTCCCCCATCTAAATGTGGGTACACACTATACAGATATATCTGCTGATTGAGTGATCTGCAGATATATCTGTAGATGATGGTCATTCATATACACTGAATAACCATCATCTTCCAGGCAGCTGCGAGTCCCGCTGCATGTGTACGGTCGAACGGCTGATCACCCGTACACACTTGCCGATGGACAGATATATCTGCCACCAGCTGTGCAGCACAGCCAATGCGATATGTCTGTGAATTACATCATTCACAGACATATCGTCTGTACACACTGGCCAACGGGCAGCAGATATATTGGCCGATCAATTGATCGGCCAATATATCGGCCGGAGTATTCCCAGCTTAACACTATACTAACAGTATACTCTCTCATTCCCCATCCCACACTGTGCTCTCCCCCATTGGAAGTGGATAGATCCCCTTCAGTATTCGTACCCTGATGTCATCAGGTACTGTCCAACGTCATTCTCTACTATCCACGTGGACATAGAGGCAGGGGAGTAGCGAGGGTGGTTCTGGTGGAGCATGAGCTCCAGGCACCAAAATGGACAGAGGGCGCCATCCAGGGTTCCGGAATTCATGGGCGCTACTCAGTATGATGGCCGCCTGTTAGTTTTATCTCGGTTTGTTTGCTCTATAACCTAAATAAGTTACTGATCTGAGATCCATTCTACAGTTCATGCTCCTCAATCTGCTCAGATTGCCTCCCCTCCAGCCCTCCCTCATCATCTTCGTCACCTCCTCTTACCTGTCAGATTGATTACATTCACTTCTCACCTCTTTAATTCCCTCCCCTCTCTACCATGTGATCAGCTCTTTGCCCCTCCCCTCTCCTTTCTTATTGGCTTTTGTCACCTCCGCTCTCTGATCGGCACTTTCCTCTAACCTCTCCTCTTTGATCCCCTTCCTTCTTCTCTCCTCATTCATTCATTCATTGTGCTTCAATGGACTTAAAAGTGACACATCTGAGGTAAAGTCCTAAACTTCAATTATACGGTATTAGAGTAAATAAAGTCACTGCTATGCTATTTAAAGTAATGAGGTGTTCCCAGGCATAACCACAGTGTTATTTGAAAGGTCTTTTAAAAAATATTAGGAGACCTGAAATAATAATAATGGTGGCAGACAGAACATGATTAGTAGTACTCACATAATATAGGTGCAATGTAGATTTGCAAAGTAGGAGCATAGCTGAGAAGGGAGCTTCCCATAGGTGTCCCCACTCCAGTGACAGCTGCTTGGGGCAGTAATTACAGTAATAAGCTGTGCACCCTGAGGAATTTCATTCTTGCAAATATATTCTGTCAATTTAACTTAATTGTATTATATATTCAGATCGATCTCCTCTATTGACTAATAACAATGATTCAAAGGAGATAAAAGTCAGATCCTGGGTGCTATACATAAATAAAATAAAGCAGTGCCAAAGGTGCTACCCCTAAATGTCAGATTTCAGTGCATTACCGAAGCATTCTATTCCCCCAATGGGACTTCAACACCCAGCATGATACTGCCACTGTTTTCTCTTTTTCAGTTCACTTCAGTATTCCCCCACAGGCTGGCCATACCCCACTGGCACAGTTCAGTACAGGGAGGGGGGAGGCGGTATGACATGCACTTTCTCCAGGTGCCATGGTTCCACGCTACTCCTCTACATAGAGGGGGAATATAAACCTGTGGCGAGCAAAGCGAGCCAACGTGCCTGAAGCATGGTGAGCAAAACGAGCCCGCAAGGGAACAAGGTTCTTTTTTTGGTGGACTGTATGGGCATGGAAACGCACTTCCGCCCTCACTCCACATCACTTACAGATAAAAATACTGTAGGGGATCTATACCTTTCCCTCTCCCATCCCCCTTCTCACATTGTGCTCCCCCATCCCCCACTGAGCTCTCCAATCCATTCATCGCCCACTGTGCTATCCCATCCCACTGTGCCCTCCCATCCCCCATCCTACACTGTGCTCTCCCATCCTCCACTATGCTTTCCAACCCTATTCCACATTTTGTGTTCCCCTCCCAGACTGCACTGACCTGCTGGAGCTTCCTATCTGTAACTTCTGCCGAGTCTGGACTGACTACTGCTGCTGCTGGTGGGCTGGACTGGAGACAGTGGAGAGGCAGAGCACTGGGGTGAGGGCGGGGCTTCCTACTGACTGCTTCTCTCAGCCAGTGATCTGAAGAGACAGTTCAGCTTACATCAAGCTCCTCCTATCAATGGCTGATTGATAGAAGCAGTCATTAGGCAGCCCCATTCCCATCCCAGTGCTCTGCTTCTCCAAGCCCCGGCAGGCAGCATAGCAGTGAGTGACACAGACCGGCCGGCCCTGCTGCTATGTGTATATGCAGCGTGCCGGACGGCTGCAGGTAATTTCTATAGACCGGGTGGAAGATGGCACCCTGCACACCTGGCCCTGCTCACCACTGGACTTGCTGCTGCAGTGATCAGCAGGGGCCCCGTACATGCCTGCACCCTGCTGATCACTGCAACAGCACAGACAGTGGTACACTCTGGGCCCCCTAGGACCTCGGGGTCCGGTACAGTTGTACCCCTGCGTGCAGCAGGTATATTAGCCGATCAATTGATCGGTCAGTTTGTAACCAGCATTGGGTTCCTATTGAT
This sequence comes from Taudactylus pleione, assembly GCA_031769625.1. NCBI lineage: Eukaryota > Metazoa > Chordata > Amphibia > Anura > Myobatrachidae > Taudactylus > Taudactylus pleione. The sequence continues at coordinate 6,820,125 of JAUIMM010000154.1, forward strand.
CTTGATAATAGGTGATTGCAGCCAGTGACTGTGATTTAAGACTGTTTCGAGGAGTAAATCTGATAATCTGTAGCCTATAGTTAGGTGAGTACAAAACTGAATGTGATAATTTGAGGATGTCTTGCAGTAACATAACCGATCAGGTGAGGAGTGTCATCCCTTTGCACTAATGGAGTAGGACAAGAAAAATAAATCAGTATTGGTTCCTCATCCTGATATGCGACAATCCAACTCCAGAACGGATGTTGAAATTCCTTAGGGGTTTATTTACTAAGCAGTGTTAGGAGACAGAGTGAAAAGTGATAAGGTGCCAGCCAATCCACTCCTAACTGCCATCTCACAGGTTGTTTTTGAAAAATGACAGTTGGGAGCTATTTGGCTGGCACCTTTTTTTCACTCTGTTTCCTAACACTGTTTAGTAAATAGACCCCTTAGCCTCCTTTCCCTGCCACTTCTTCCTCTCCAGTGGGCCCGATAATTCACCTGTCACCTACTCTTCGCCACAAGATAAGTGAAATTCTCCCCCATTTTAAGACACTGCCTACAGAACACAATTTCCAGGCTTTGGAGAGTAAACTTCAAACTACCATTCATCAAGAGGTGGCTACCATCCAATCAGACATGGCACAACTTAGGGTACGTATCGCCACTTTGGAGGAACACAAAAAAAGCTTCTGATGATGCTCTTGCCCAATTCCAGGCTTAGTTCACACAAATCGACAGAAATTTGTAAATATCGACTGTACAACCTGGATAACCGTGGAAACTGTAATAATATCCATGTTAGGGCTTACCCGAGGACATTTTCCAGTCTAGCTCGATAGATGTCCTCAAGAATATTTAAAATACTAGGCCTAATGGTATAATTCTGTTTGACAGAGCATCTAGTGCTCTATGCCCTAGAGGTCAACCAACAGACAAACCTTGAGATGTTATTTGTCACCATGGGGGCGATTCAAATGTTTTTTAGGTCGTGATAATTAATGAGCGCCCAGTTTGCTATTCAATTGTTCTGGGCGCTCATTAATTATCACCCTCTTCGCCGCCTATGAAACGAGGTTTAGCCATGTAAAACGGCTAAACCCATCTAAAATTCTGGTTAGGGCGCGATAACTGCGGTTAGCACGCCCTAACCAAGGGGTTTCTCACATTTCTGCTTGCACCCTACTGAGTGCGTGCAGAAATGGCAGCACCGGTGGCTATCGCGCCCTGACAGAGCAACAATTGAATTGCTGTAGGGCGTCTAAAAAAAAAAAAAAAAGCCGCCGGCAAAACATTTGAATCACCCCGTTTGACTATTACACCTAGAAAAGAAGACCTGTCAACTAACCTCTAACCTTCTCCCCTACAGCCCAAGCCTAACCCTCATGCATCCTAGACCTCCACCCCGTAGCCTAACTCTAACCCATCCCCGCGCAGCCTAACCCTGATACTATCGGGATGCCGTGGTCAGGATCCTGGAGCCGGGATTCCAACTGCTGTCAGGATTCTGGTGGCAGTATTCTGAGCATTGGCATCGCGACAACCAGGATGCCAACTACATCCCCTTAGAACCAAGGGCCCTGAGGCCTCTTACAGACACCCTCCACAAACATAAGTTACAGTTTCGCTGGGGTTTTCCATTCAACCTGTAAGTACCTCACAATAGCAAGGTTGAATTCCTACATACACTGTAAGAGCTCGATGCCTTCTACTCTTCCCTGGGTATGCCTTTGTCACTTCAAGATTGGTCAGCACTCCACTGTCAAGTCACGCTCCCTTCCCTACCTATGGCTGGGGAACCCTGGCATTGTGCTACTAGATCAAAACGGAATTTAATATGTCTGTCTGGCCCAAGTTCACCTTACACTACTTGAACATTTCCTGATTTGGCCGATTTTGGTTATTGTTCTATCTTGTTACTTTAGTCACTGACTTATTATTATAATCTTCAATATTTAGCAACGATAGCTGTCAGTGCCGGGAGCCCGAATGAGCAGTTAACTTGCTGCTCCGTTTGGGCGTGAACAGCCACCGACTCCAGCATTATGCTTGCCTCCTCTTGAGGAGGCAAGCAAAAATGTGTGAAAAGTCAGTGGTTTGGACGCTCAAATGGCGATTTCTTCATCCCGTCTGCAGAAGCCCGGGTCGGATAGCTTTTCCATAGCTTATCATAAAGCATTTAAAAACAAATTCGCCCCTTTACTGGTTCAGGTCTATAATTTTATCTCTGATAAGACCTGTTTTTCCAAACAATCTTTGGATATCCACATCACAGTCCTCCCTAAGGAGGCAAAGAACCTTACTCTATGCCAGAGTTATAGGCCCTTCTCGCTCCTTAATATTGATATGAAATTGTACACTAAACTTCTAGCAAATCGTTTAAAACTCCTGTTGACAAAATTAATTAATGGATAACAGGTGGGATTTTTCATAGGACACGAAGCCAGAGAAGAGAGACCACTAAAGTTTTTAACCTAGTCCAATACACATTTCTGTTGTCTTCTCATTCCATTCCTTTATCTAAAAGCACAGAAAAGGATTTTGACCGTGTTAATTGGGGGTTTATGAAAGGTATCTTGCAACACCTAGAACTGGGGCCTGTCTGTCTTTATAGAATCATAGTGCTCTATGATTCTCCATTCGCGTGAATTAGGGTCAGTGGTTCCCTTTCCGAGGCCTTTGATTTAACGAATGGCACTTACCTTTTGTGTTGGCCTTGATTATATATCCATTCATTTCGCTTTCCAACCTGTCATCTGAGTTCAAGGAGTTTGGTAGATTATCAAACTTTAAAATTAATTATTCAAAGTCTATTGCCATGAGCCTGGCAGCTCCTGCTCCCATAGTGGCCAGACTGAAACATTCGTTTCCATTCCCCCTTCCCAGCTCAAATACCTGGGAGTCCAGATTACTAAAGATCTCTCAATTGCTTTCCTCAAATTTTACCTCCACATTACAGGCCATTCGCACAGACTATAGCAAATGGTATTTCAAACATTTATCCTGGATAGGTAGGACGAACATATAAATTTTTTGGCAAGGAATTCATTTTTACTATCTGCTACTAGCCCTCCCAATTCACATCCCTCCATTGTGGCTCCAGGCCATACAGCATCTTATCTGCCAATCTGTTTGGTGTCCGCCACAACTTAGATTCAAACATTACATCTTATACCGCCGTAAGCATTTGGGCGGTTTACAATTTCCTCATATCACCAGCTATTACAATGCCATATTACTGAATCGACTCCTTCAATGGACTTGTGCTAAAGATTCTAAACAATGGGTCTGATGGAGGAATGCTGTTTTGGTCACCCCATTGAAGTCATCCCTTGGCTTCTGAAACTGTCTATTGTCAACCACCCCACCATCACATCCACCTTGTGTTGTTGGCAGAGGTTGCGAGCACTCCCTCAAGTTTCTTCATCAATTTCTCCTCTTATGTCCTTCTTATATAACCCTGATTTTGATTCTGGTCTTCATGCTCCTTCTTTCAAGCTTTGGGTGGCAGCAGGTTTGTTTTGATCCAGTCAGCTGGTGTCCTCGTCGTGCCTACATTCCCTTTCAGAGTTAAAGTCCTTCTGACATTTACCACACTTGGAATATTGGAGCTACTTACAAATTTGCTACTTTCTGGCCACTTCAGTCAGCCTTAGACCTCTCCAGAACTCTTACTTCATTTAATGCTATTCGTGTTCCCCTTCAAGTACCCCCTCACTCCATTTCCGCTTTATATACCTTTTTTATTAACAAAAATAATTAATTCAAATTTAACAATCTCTTCTCTCTTTCACTTTAGTTTTGGAAAGAGATCTTTAAGCTGTAATATCTGAGTTACATTGGAAAAGAATCTTCCAAAACACCAGCTCTTTAAGTTCTGCAACGCTAGAGACTCTTTACCAAGTATTATCTCGCTGGTAAATGCACCCTAATTCATTACACAAAATGTATCCAGGCGGCTCTGATAAGTATTGGAGATGTAAAACGGCTTCTGGAAGCTTTTTGCATATTGGTGGGAATTCCCAAATCTCTTCCCCTTCTGGACATGTCTTCTTGTGTTAATAGTTAATCTTAGGTGGTATGTTTCTAGGGATTTGGGGTTGGGGCTTTTAAGTTTTACCCCTGCCTCAACCAGCACGTATAAGAAATCCCTTCTCCAACACTTCAGTATTGCAGCAAAGGCTGATTCTGGTTCTTTGGAGGTTTTGAACTCCTCCCTCTATCATAGATTGGTTCTCGCAGACTATTATATGGACATGGATGATATAAGAACATTCTCTCTATATAAACACCTCTCAGCCACCTGGCTACCCTGGTTGTATTTGAAAGAATCTACACTATACATCTCATACTTCTGACAAGCTATTATACCCGATCCCCTACCCTCTCCCTAGAGTTCACTCCCTTCCCTTTATCCCTCCATCTTTCATCCTCACTTCTCCAACCCTCCCAGCCTTTTGTTTACATTTGGCTGTACCTTGTTGTTTCTTTACTTGGTTTATGCTTGGTACTCTTTATTGTATTCCCGTGGCACCATTTTTACTGTTGCACCATTTTTTTCACTGTATGTTACTACATTCTGTGATGTGTTTTTTATACTGGTTATTCCTCTTCTTCTACAATGCTTGCCATTTGTTTTGCCACAGATATCTCCCTGTAGAAACTTCTACAGCTGAGGTCTAGATGCATATGGTATATATAGATATTTGTATAAGTTAGCTCGGGCAAAACAGAGGATTCGTTTTTCCATACAGTATTTTAATGCTTTAAGCCATTTTAACCACACTTAGCAGAACAATAGCTCTCCTGACATAATACCTTGAAGACTGATAACACAAATTAAAGCATAATACTCAAAATGAATCAGCTTAATTTAGATGCCAATTAAATTCAAAATTAAAAGAAAGATAACAAGGCCACCTGGCCTCTCTCTACTGATAAAACCTAGCAAGGCATCATCAACAGTCAAACACTGTCCAATTAGTTGGTGATTGTTAAAAGCTCACTATGGGGATGATTCAGAGGTGCACGCAATTCGAATGCATTGCTGATGTTCACGTAGTTAAACAACTGCACATGTGCGAAAAGTCCTGAAAATTCTTATGATACGTGCATTACACAGAAGATATTGTGATCTGGACAGTTGGTATAAGAAATGTGCCGGCAAAATGATCAACATTTCTGGGTGGTGAAGGTGGCCTGAAGTGAACACAAAAAAAGTAACTCATGGTGGTGTTATGGGCGTGTTGCGGGTGTGTAGAGCCACAGCCACAGAGACCATGTTCAGGTGGAGAAACTGCACCTGCTATAGGGCTGGATGTGTTGTGGATCTTGGGTCACACAAATCCCAGTGACTAACAATCAACTCAAAAATCTTTCTACACAGGGGACAAAGAACTGGGCAGCCCCAGAACCATAGGCATAAATACCGATGATGCAGAGGGTGCTGGCACGGGGCCGTGGCTGCCTCCAGGGACCAGCGCTCCCACCGCACTCCATCTAGCAGCACTGCAACAGTCACCCCTGCTGAGATTTGTTGGAGGAGGCTTACAGAAGAAGAGAGTGTTAGCTGGGGGGGGAGAGTGAAACAGCAACAGTGGGGTTACAGCCAGAACAGAGAGGGTTAGCTGGGGGGAGGAGGAAGAGAACAGTAAGGAAGAAAAAAGAGGGAGAGCTAAGAGTAAACACAAAGATAAAGAAGGGAAAGAGTAGGCAGTAAAGGATGGAGAATACAGTACAAAGGAGAGCTGGGGGGAAAAAATGCTGTTTGGTTTGGGGAGATTAACTGAGAGTGTGCCAATAGAGAGTATAATAGGAGTGGATCTGCAGACTAAAGCTGGCCACACATCTAAAGATTATCTGTCCAACCGGCCAACTAATTGATTGGTTGGAATGAAAATCTGGTAACGTATGGGAGTAAATGATGATCAGCAATTTGCTCCTAAATGCCAGAAAACAGATGAAAATGTCCGTCAGACAAGTTTGTTAAATGTTTGATCTAAACAATTTGTTCAAACAACAGTTTTTGTCCATTTTCCGGCATTTGGGAGCAAATTGCTGATTATCATTTGCTTTCATTCCTTACCACATTTTCATTCCAATCAATCAACTAGTTGGATGTAAGTTGGTCTAGTGTGTGGCCAGCTTAAGTTCAGCAGAAGAAGGAACTGGATCAGCTAACAGCAATGGAACCTGTACAACCAATGGATCTTGAGGTTAGTGTTTGTATGAATTTGTAGTTAGTTAAAAAAATGTATTATATCTATTATGATACACCTGAATCAATTGCATAAACAACCTAGAACCACACTACAAAGGTCTTTTGCCTATAACAACCTCCCTTTTCCCATAGAGATAGATGCTCTCACCCAGGGGCTGGCTGGCAACTTTTAGCCTGGGGGGCAAATGCATGCAGGCGGCCCTGGCAGAGGAGTAGCGTGTAGCCGGGTGCCCGAAAGAACGTGCATGCTACGGCGCCCCCCGCCCCCCCTCAGGAGAGGACACCCTTATGCAGGCCTCGAGTAGTGCCCCCAGTAGTGATCCCCCCTATGCAGTGCCCCTTGTGCCCCCAGTAGTAAGCCACTTATATAGTGCCCCCAGTAGTGGTAACCCTTATGCAGTGCCTATTAAATAGAGGCCCCAGTTGCAGTCTTCCCCCTATGCAGTACCCCCACTATTGCCCTTTATATAGAGCCCCCAGCAGTGGTCCCTCAATACAGTGCCCCCAGTGGTAGTTCCCTCCCCCCTATGTAGTGCCCCTAGTAGTAGTCCCCTCCCCCCTATGCAATGCCCCTAGTAGTAGTCCCCTTGTAGTGCCCCTAGTAGTAGTCCCCCCCAGTAGTAGTACCCCCCTTGTAGTGCCCCCAGCAGTAGTCCCACCCAGTAGTAGTGCCCCCCTTGTAGTGCCCCCAGTAGTAGTCCCCCCCTTGTAGTGCCCCCAGTAGTAGTAGTCCCCCCCTTGTAGTGCCCCCAGTAGTAGTCCCCCCTTTGTAGTGCCCCCAGTAGTAGTAGTCCCCCCCTTGTAGTGCCCCCAGTAGTAGTAGTCCCCCCCCCTTGTAGCACCCCCAGTAGTAGTAGTCCTCCCCTTTGTAGTGCCCCCTGTAGTGGTCTCCTCCTTATAGTGCCAGACCCCCCGCAGTAGACACACATAATATATATAAAAAAAAAAAAAAAAAACACTTACCTGACATCCGCTCCTGCTCCTGGTCCCGCCGCCGAGATCAGCTCCTCCGTCCGCCGCTTTGCATTATGGGAGTGACGCGTCACTCCCATTACCCACTGCCTGCGGGAGTCGGAAGATGTCCGGCTCTGGCAGTGGGAGCAGCAGCCGATGAGAGACTGTCTGACTCTCATCAGCTGCTAAAGCAAACACACAGCTGCCGGCTCCGGCGGCTGTGTGTTTGTGCTGTGTAGCGCTGACCGAACTCCGTCCGGTCAGCGCTACACACGCGGTGCAGTCTGTGTCACAGTGACACAGACTGCCCGCGGCCCGCATGACGCTGCGGCCCGGGGGGCACATGGCACCCTGCCCCCCGGCTCAGCCCGCCACTGCTCTCACCGGTACCGAAATAGAAGTTTATACAATAATCAGGTGACCACAGGGTTAATGCTGGATTAGTAGAATAAAATGTGAGTTCAATGATACTGTGGTTTTTGACATTAACAGCAGGAGCTGTAACAACAGGTAGTTTTAGAATAGCAACCTGTAAACACATGACACTTTCCAATATTAAGGTGATACTTAACAACAGGTGATGCAGGGAGCAGGAGACCATGGATTAAACTGGAAAGCACACAGGGATTAAGGATACCAGCAGTACAAAGTATTCATCAAGCACTCAGATCAGTAAGCATACACTAAGGCATGAAGCTATAACTGACAAAGAAGTGAAGGCCTGGCTGCCTTTTAATACACACACAGACCAATGTCAAAACATCAATTAATACCAACCCCCTGCAAGTGAAGTAAGTTACAGGTGTGCTGCGGCACATAGGAGAGCATAGCATTCATCATTGCTAACTCAAATTTTCTATATCAGTATTGATGTTCTTATTTATTTAGGGCTTGATTCAGAGATGGACACTAATGCCGAGAATTTGTACGCAGCGGCTTTGAGAAAATGTGCAAATGTCGCAGCCAGCAGGATTTGTATTAAGATGCCCACTGGCGGATTCGCAAATCCAAGCGACTGCATACAAAGACGCAGCATCGGTCACAGATGAGTCACTTATCGCAGTTCTGAGTTACCCTATAGTTAATCAGAAAGGCTGCCAGAACTGACTGTCTTTGTCTAAGTTTTCATTACCGCTCCCGTTACCTACCACAAACGCTCCCTGACTTCAATGACAGTGCGGCCAAATCCTTGCTAAATTCCAAATGAAACTTGACGCATGCGCAGTATCACTCAGATACATGTGCAGATCACTGATAATCATTAGCATTAATAAACATTAGCATTGCATCCATCTCTGAATCAGGCCATTAGTCATCAATATTTCTGTGTCTTTTAGTTATCAATATTCTTGTGTCTTATTCATCATCGATATTCTCATACCTCAATTTCTACTACTGTTCTCTATGTCATATTTAGGGGCATATGTATCAAAGTTTAATGTGAGATAAGCTTGTGAAATATATATCACCAACCAATCAATTCCAAACTATCATTTCTTAAACACAGCTGCAAAATGTAAGTTAGAAGCTGATTGGTTGGTGATCTAAATCTTACAATTTTATCTCACATCAAGCTTTGATACATTTCTCAATAATTCTATATTCTTATGATATTTGCTGCTGATAAGTCATTGTGTTATTGAAAGCTGAAAATCTGCCACCCTTTCCTACACTCATGGTTATTAAATGTACTGTGGTGGTTTTAGCAGCAAATCTTGTGTGTTCCGTGTTTGCTGAGTATTAGGGTTGGACGGTGTAGGGGCAAAGGTTTCCCGATTCCATCTCTGGTGGACAGAAGACCCTTTCTCTACCCCTTGGCCTATCCAGAGTCGGGTGGAGGCACTGCCATAAGCCAAGAGAAAGAAAGGTGAGAGAATAATTTGTTATGTTACATTCCAAAGCAGCTCTGCTAAATGTATAACTGTTACCTCTCCATTCCACTGCTGGACAGCTGGAGCTTCTGCCACATATTTAAGATAGTGTTCCCACAGATTACAAAACTTGAATGGCTGAGTTTAATTAGCTAAGACATAACTGGCAATACCATATCCATGTATGTGTCTGCAAAGCTGCCTAATATTGGGCCTGATTCAGAGGAGTACACTAATGTCACTGCAGCTGCGTCTGTGAATGCAGCTGCTATGCGAAAATATGCAAACGTTGCAGATGCCGGGATTTGTATTGAGACACCCACCTGTGGCTTTGCAAATCCAATGTTCTGCGTAAAAAGTTGCAATATCTGCGTACAGCATTTGTCCCAGATTATTCGATTGTCGCAGTTCTGAGTACGTCTATGGTCCCGCAGAATGCCCATGGTAAGTGAGACACCGCAGCCATGTTTCCTGCATATGGGATCACAGACGCAGGCAGAAACATGCCTAGAAAACAGTTGCAAAAAAGCCTGCTTTTTGCCGCAACTCCGCTACCTCCCCAAATGCTGCCGGCCCGTCAGTCACACTGCGAGTAAAAAGTTGCAGCGAATGACTATTGTAAAGTACTTTGACGCATGTGCTGTGCAAATTAGACACATGCGCTGTTTAATGATAATCACTTAACTGTGAAAACATCGGCATAATGTACATCCCTTAATCAGGCCCATTGTTTGCTAGTCTTTAAAGAAGCAACTCGAACATCTATACTTATTTAATAAAGTATAAACATTCCATTTCATACATAATATTCAACTAAATAATAAAAAGCCTTTGCTTTAAATAGGTATATGTAGTACTATGCTGTAAGCCCAGATACTTTACTGTGTAGTAGAGCTGACTAGATAAAATGCCTCCATTATACCAAGCAAGCTTTCCGCATATATGATTAGGTCGCCTCATCTCACTAATACTCTCCCTAACAAATCGGATGCACGTTTTCTATTTGCTTTAAATCTAACTGTACTTATAAACATGATGGCTGCTATTATATGACATGATATTTATAACTCTGTACTTACGTTGTTTTAGCAAATAGAGGTAATTATAGGAGGTAATTAAGCTTTACTGAGCCTGATCCTAAGTCGCACGTGATGCGAACACAATTCTGGAATGCTAATGTGAATTAGGGGTGTGCACCGGCCACTTTTCGTGTTTTGGTTTTGGATCTGGATCTTTCTTCGTGTTTTGGATCTGGATTGGTTTTGCCAAAACCACCCTTCCGTGTTTTGGGTTCTGGGTTTTGTGTTTTGGATCTGTATTTTTTTTGAAGAAAAGCATAAAACCAGCTAAAATCACAGAATGTGTGGGTTTTTCTGCTCCTATGCTATTATTAACCTCAATAACCTTAATTTCCACTCATTTCCAGTCTATTCTGAACACCTCACAATAGTGTTTTTATGTCCCAAAGGTTGCACCGAGGTAGCTGGATGACTATGCTAAGCGACACGAGTGGGCGGCACAAACACGTGGCCCATCTAGGAGTGACACTGCAGTGGCAGACAGGATGGCAGTTTGAAAAACTAGGCCCCAAACAGTACATAATGCAAAGAAAAAAAAGAGGTGCAAGATGGAATTGTCCTTGGGCCCTCCCACCCACCATTATGTTGTATAAGTAGGACATGCACACTTTAACAACCCAATCATTTCAGCGCCAGGATCTGCCACACGACTGTGGCTGAAATGATTGGTTAGTTTGGGCCCCCACAAAACAAGATGGCAATTAATCTGTCCCTGCACAAACTGGCTCTACGGAGGAAAGATGTCGTCCTCATCCTCCTCATTCACCGATTCCTCATCCTCACAGAGTATTAATTCGTCCCCGCTGGAATCCACCACCACAGGTCCCTCTGTACGTTATGGAGGCTGGTCTCCCTGGAAGAGTTGATAATTCATTTTATGAACATCATCTTCTCCACATTTTGTGGAAGCAAACTCCTACGCCTTTCGCTGACAAGGTTCCCGGCTGCACTAAACACTCTTTCGGAGTACACACTGGAGGGGGGGCAACTCAGGTAAAATAGAGCCAGTTTGTACAGGGGCCTCCAAATTGCCTCTTTTTCCTGCCAGTACATGTTCGGACTGTCTGACATGCCTACTTGGATGCTGTCACCGATGTAATCCTTTAACAGATAGACGCACGCTTGCCGCTGCTGCTTTGAGGATGCAGGTGCAGCTACAGCCCACACAATTCACAAAGACAGAAAAAAAAGAATTTTTTTATTGTTTGTGGAGCGCACTTTGAGGGTTACACCACCCTTTAACAGACAGACGCACGCTTGTCGCTGCTGCTTTGAGGATGCAGGTGGAATCTAGACGGGATTTGGAACCGGGGACACACTACCTCCATCAATTGTCTAAATCCCACTGCACTAATGGCGGATACCGGACGCACGTCTAACACCAATATAGCAGTTAAGGCCTCAGTTATACGTTTTGCTTCAGGATGACTGCTGTCGTACTTCATCCTCCTCTCTAAGGACTGTTGGAGGGTCAATTGTTTAGTAAAAGTAGTGGTGTTCCTACTTCCTCTCTGGGATGATGAACAACTCCCAGCAGCAGCAACAGCACTTGGAGGAAGTGGTTCTTGATCTTTCCCTATTTTATTTTTATCGGAGAAAGTTTGGTCCTCCTTATATTGATTGATATACGTACGGCTAAGGCGCACACAAACACAGAAAATAATTTTTTATTTTTGTTGGAGACTAGTGCACTTTGTGGGTTACACCACCCTTTAAGAAATGAGCCAGCCGGCCCTTTACTTATGGGACACAGGCGCACGCTTGGCGCTGCTCCTTTGTTGATGCACGTGCAGCCACAGTGCACACAATTCACAAACACAGAAAATATTTTTTATTTTGTTTGGAGTGCACTTTGGGGGTTACAGCACCCTTTAACGGTCAAGCCAGCCGGCCCTTTACTTATGACACAGGCGCACGCTTGGCACTACTTTGTTGATGCACGTGCGGCTACTGTGCAGTGTGCACACAATTCACAAACACAGAAAAAATACTTATTTTTTGCACTTGGGGGGAGCACCCCTGATGGACAGAGCACCCCCTGGACAACACTACAGCACCCCTGAAGGACTGGGACACTGCCACAGGACTTTGGAGTGGACACAGCCCCTATGGACAACTGACTGCACAACACAGTCCAGCCAGCCCCTATGGACTTTGAAGGAGTGGACACAGCCCCTATGGACAACAGCAGCACAGCGCAGCACAACACTACACTACACTACACAGCCCAGCCAGCCCTAACTCCCACCCTCCCTCTTCACTGTCCACAGCAGAGTGAGAAAATGGCGCCGACGCGGGTACCTTATAAAAGATCCAAAACCCGCGAGACCCGGAAGGCGGGATGATGATGTTTTGCCTCGATTTCAGATCAGAGTCAGGCGGGAAAAGTCAAGCCTGACTCGGATCGGCCTCGGATCAGGGGGTTCGGATTTCAGAACTCCGAACCCGCTCACCCCTAATGTGAATATACACACATAACCTGAGTTATACAAATCTATACGATTGCACTGACCCACTATTACATCTGCAGCAGTAGCTGTCATCATTACCATCTGCACTTACACTAACCCCATGGTAGATGCAGGAGATCCTGCCCATGGAACACCCACAAAACCATTCTCTTATGTGCATTCGATATTGCTGGCACCCTGAAATGCCCAATTAGCGGCTGCGGACAAAAGATAGAGATGCGTATGACTTTGAATATAATGTAAGTTTGCAACTATGCGTATACAGTAGGGGTGTGCACCGGTCACTTTTCATGTTTTGGTTTTGGATCTGGATCTTTCTTCGTGTTTTGGATCTGGATTGGTTTTGCCAAAACCACCCTACAGTGTTTTCGGTTCTGGGTTTTGTGTTTTGGATCTGTATTTTTTTGAAAAAAAAAAGCATAAAAACAGCTAAAATCACAGAATTTGTGGGTTTTTCTGCTCCTATGCTATTATTAACCTCAATAACCTTAATTTCCAGTCTATTCTGAACACCTCACAATGGTGTTTTTATGTCCAAAAGGTTGCACCGAGGTAGCTGGATGACTATGCTAAGAGATACGAGTGGGCGGCACAAACACGTGGCCCATCTAGGAGTGACACTGCAGTGGCAGACAGGATGGCAGTTTGAAAAACTAGGCCCCAAACAGTACATAATGCAAAGAAAAAAAAGAGGTGCAAGATGGAATTGTCCTTGGGCCCTCCCACCCACCATTATGTTGTATAAACAGGACATGCACACTTTAACAAACCAATCATTTAAGCGCCAGGATCTGCCACACGACTGTGGCTGAAATGATTGGTTCGTTTGGGCCCCCACAAAACAAGCTGGCAATTAATCTGTCCATGCACAAACTGGCTCTACGGAGGCAAGATGTCGTCCTCATCCTCCTCATCCACCGATTCCTCACCCTCTTCAGTGTTGTGTACATCCTCATCCTCACAGAGTATTAACTCGTCCCTGCTGAAATCCACCACCACAGGTCCCTCTGTACGTTATGGAGGCTGGTCTCCCTGGAAGAGTTGGTAATTCATTTTTATGAACATCATCTTCTCCACATTTTGTGGAAGCAACCTCCTACGCCTTTTGCTGACAAGGGCCCTCATTCAGAGCCGTACGCTCTGAGCAGAGCGCACGCTCTGAATGAGGGCCGGCCTCCATGAAAATGGAGCGTCCTCCTGGACGCTCGTATAGCTGTGGGTCACCACCCACAGGCTATACGAGCGTGCATTTTGATGGCCGCGATGGTCGAGACCATCGCGACCATCGAAATTGCGAGCCGGAGCCTGCGGTTGAGGTTTTCAACCGCAAGCTCCGGAGTGATTTTGGCTCTATCAGAGCCAAAATCACTCCCACTGACATCACTAGTGATGTCAGTGGGCCGGCTTTTGACGGGAGGCGTTCCCGTGGGAACGCCCCCGTCAGGGAGGCACGCCTACCAAAGGGGGCGTGCTGTCAATCAACATTGACAGCACGCCCCCTTTGATCGGACACAACGAGCGAAGGACTTTCCTTCGCTCGTCGCGTCTGGCGCATGCGCACGACGGAGCTCCCTCCGTCGTGCGCATGCTCAGTCCAGAACATCGACCCACTTGCGAGCGGACAGCCGCTCGCGAGTGGGTCTGAATCAGGCCCAAGGTTCCCGGCTGCACTAAACACTCTTTCGGAGTACACACTGGAGGGGGGCAACTCAGGTAAAATAGAGCCAGTTTGTACAGTGGCCTCCAAATTGCCTCTTTTTCCTGCCAGTACAGGTACGGACTGTCTGACATGCCTACTTGGATGCTGTCACCGAAGTAATCCTCCACCATTCTGTCAATGGTGACATTATCATATGCAGTGACAATAGACATGTCAGAAATTGTTGCCAGGTCCTTCAGTCCGGACCAGATGTCCAAACTTGGTTCTGCCTGCCCTGCATCCCCGCCAGCGGGTTGCTTAGGATACCTAAGTTTTTTCCTGGCAGCCCCAGTTGCAGGAGAAAATTAAGAAGGAGCTGTTGACGTGTGTCACGTTCCGCTTCAGCTGACAGTGTTTTCACCAGCAGGTCTTTGCACCTCTGCAGGCTTGTGTCGGCCGGAAAGAGGGACACCACATAGGCTTTAAACCTAGGATCGAGCACGGTGGCCAAAATGTAGTGGTCTGATTTCAACAGATTGACCACCCTGGAATCCTGGCAAAGCGAATGAAGGGCTTCATCCACAAGTCCCACATGCCGAGCCGAATCGCTCCGTCTTAGCTCCTCCTTCACTTTTTCCAGCTGCTTCTGCAAAAGCCTGATGAAGGGAATGACCTGACTCAAGCTGGCAGTGTCTGAACTGACTTCACGTGTGGCAAGTTCGAAGGGCTGGAGAACCTTGCACAACATGGAAATCATTCTCCACTGCGCTTGAGTCAGGTGCATACCCCCTCCTTTGCCTCTGTCATAGGTGGATGTATAGGCTTGAATGGCCTTTTGCTGCTCCGCCATCCTCTGAAGCATATAGAGGGTTGAGTTCCACCGCGTCACAGCCTCTTGCTTCAGGTGATGGCGGGGCAGGTTCAAGAGTGTTTGCTGGTGCTCCAGTCTTCGGCACACAGTCGCTGAATGGCGAAAGTGGCCATAAATTTTTCGGGCCACCCAAAGCGTCTCCTGCACGCCCCTGTCACTTTTCAGAAAATTCTGCACCACCAAGTTTATTTTGTGAGCAAAACATGGGACATGCTGGAATTTGCCTAGATGTAATGCCCGCACAATATTGGTGGCATTGTCAGATATCACAAATCCTCAGGAGAGTCTAAGTGGGGTAAGCCACTGGGCGATGATTTCCCTCAGTTTCTCTAAGAGGTTGTCGGCGGTGTGCCTCTTACTGAAACCAGTGATACACAGCGTAGCCTGCCTTGGAACGAGCTGGCGTTTCTGAGATGCTGCTACTGGTGACGCTGCTGTTGTTGCTGCGTAAGGGGATACACCTACCCAGTGGGCTGTCACAGTCATATAGTCCTTAGTCTGCCCTGTTCCACTTGTCCACATGTCCATGGTTAAGTGGACATTGGGTACAACCGCAGTTTTCAGGACACTGAGGACACTTTTTCTGACGTTTCTGTACAGTCTCGGTATCGCCTGCCCCAGTGAAGTGGAATCTAGACGGGATTTGGAACCGGGGACACACTACCTCCATCAATTGTCTAAATCCCACTGCACTAATGGCGGATATCGGACGCACGTCTAACACCAACATAGCAGTCAAGGCCTCAGTTATACATTTTGCTTCAGGATGACTGCTGTCGTACTTCATCCTCCTCACTAAGGACTGTTGGAGGGTCAATTGTTTAGTAAAAGTAGTGGTGTTCCTACTTCCTCTCTGGGATGATGAACGACTCCCAGCAGCGGCAGCAGGAGGCGTAGCAATGCAGGATCCTCCGGAGGAATCCCGGATAGGAGAGTCAGTCATGCCAGTGACATGGCCTGCAGGACTACTTCCGATCCTGACTAAGGAGGAAATTGACGAGGAGGGAGTTGACGGTGTGGTTTGCAGGCGCTTGGATACAACAGAACAACAGGATTTAGGTGTCCCTGGACTGCTTACGGTCTTATCCAAAGTTTGTGAACTTGACAGTAACTTTTTATGAACGCGCTGCAGGTGCCGTATAAGGGAGGATGTTCCTAGGTGGTTAACTACCCTACCCCTACTTATTTCACCTTTACATATGGTATATATGGCAAGACAGTTGTTGTCCGGGTTTGGATAGAAATATTGCCAGATCAAAGAGGTGGAATGTTTAGTCTTCTGCCCAGGCATGACCGTGATGGGCTTTTTCATCCCACGCACAACAACTGTCTCCCCCGGAGCCTGATTTAAACAAACCACATCACAATCAGAATCCTCCTCGCCAGCTTCCTCCTCAGCGCCAGCTACACCAGTATCCTCATCCTGTTGTACTTCAACAGTGACATCTTCAATTTGCATATCAGCAAGTGGACTGTGGGTGCTCCTTTCATCACTTGCAGGGGGCGTGCAAATGGTGGAAAGAGCCACCTCTTCCCGTCCAGTGCTGGGAAGGTCAGGCATCGCAACCGCCACCACACTTGGACTCTCCTTGGGGATTTGTGATATCAGTTCTTCGCTGTGCTTTTGCCAGCTTAACTCCTTTGATTTTTTTAGTGGGAGGAGGGCTTCCATCGTCATGTGAAGCTGAACCACTAGTCATGAACATAGGGAAAGACCTTAGCCATTCCTTGCCACTCCCTGTCATAAATGGCATATTGGCAAGTTTACGTTTCTCTTCAGATGATTTACATTTTTTTTCAAGGTCATTTTCCTGAACTTTGTCATTTGGGATTGTATGTGCCCTCTACTATGACATTGGGCATCGGCCTTGGCAGACGACGTTGATGGCATGTTATCGTCTATGTCATGACTAGTGACAGCAGCTTCAGCACTAGGAGGAAGTGGTTCTTGATCTTTCCCTATTTTATTTTTATCGGAGAAAGTTTGGTCCTCCACTTATGTTATATTGATATAATTGCGGCTAAGGCGCACACAAACACAAAAAATTATTTTTTATTTTTGTTGGAGACTACTGACCTTTGTGGGTTACACCACCCTTTAAGAAATGAGCCAGCCGGCCCTTTACTTATGGGACACAGGCGCACGCTTGGCGCTGCTCCTTTGTTGATGCACGTGCAGCTACAGCCCACACAATTCACAAAGATAGAAAAAAAAAAAGAAGAATTTTTTATTCTTTGTGGAGCGCACTTTGGGGGTTACACCACCCTTTAACAGACAGACGCACGCTTGGCGCTGCTGCTTTGAGGATGCACGTACAGTGCACACAATTCACAAACAGAAAATATTTTTTTATTTTGTTTGGAGTGCACTTTGGGGGTTACAGCACCCTTTAACGGTCAAGCCAGCCAGCCCTTTACTTATGACACAGGCGCACGCTTGGCACTACTTTGTTGATGCACGTACGGCTACTGTGCACACAATTCACAAACACAGAAAAAATATTTTTTTTTTGCACTTGGGGGGAGCACCCCTGATGGACAGAGCACCCCCTGGACAACACTACAGCACCCCTTTAGGACTGGGACACTGCCACAGGACTTTGGAGTGGACACAGCCCCTATGGACAACTGACTGCACAACACAGTCCAGCCAGCCCCTATGGACTTTGGAGGAGTGGACACAGCCCCTATGGACAACAGCAGCACAGCACAACACAGCCAGCCCCTATGGACTTTGGAAGAGTGGACACATCCCCTATGGACAACAGCAGCACAGCGCAGCACAGCACAACACTACACAGCCCAGCCAGCCCTAACTCCCACCCTCACTCTTCACTGTCCACAGCCGAGTGAGAAAATGGCACCGACGCGGGTACCTTATATAAAATCCAAAACCCGCGAGACCCGGAAGGCGGGATGATGACGTTTTGCCTCGATTTCAGATCCGAGTCAGGCGGGAAAAGTCGAGCCTGACTCAGATTGGGAGGGGTTCGGATTTCAGAAATCCGAACCCCGCTCACCCCTAGTATACAGTCGTAATGTATGCACAGGTTACAAAAATCACTAGATGTAGCCACATTCTGTCTCACATGCAACTCAAAATTGGACCCACTGTGTGCCTCAGACAAAGGTACTTAGCCTATAAATCAGTGTTGGCTAACCTTGACACTCCAGCTGTTATGGAACAACATAACCCAGCATGCACTGCTACAGTTTTGCTATTAGGGCATGCTAAAACTGTGGCAGGGCATGCTGGGATATATAGTTCCACAACAGCTGGAGTGTCAAGGTTATAGCCAACACTGCTATAAATGCTTCAGGGACTCTGGAGAATCAAGCAGTCACCCAGGTATGTCACACTCCAGATACTTGCAATTCTACATGGTCTTGATTGCTAGGAAAGGAAAAAGCAATAAAGAGTTTCTTTTATAATTATGTGAAAATATGTTTAGACTTTTTTATTGATATAAATAAATGACACTACCTACATTTCTATATTCAATCCAGTAACTTTACAGACATAGAGGGGTATTCAATATGGGAGCGAAAAGTCCGTGTTGGACTTTTCACTCCACATCGGAGATTTTCCTGGGATAAAGTATCGGGCGCGCGCCCGCTTTATCCCCGTATTCAATATAAAACCTACGAAAATGGGAAGCTGTGAAGTGGGATCTGCGTAAAAAAACAAAATTTTCCTGGAATAAATTGTAGGACCCCCCTAAAGTTGTAAAAACATGGGGGATCACTATGGGTACCCCCGTTTTAGCCTGCAAATGAAAGTCGGGGATTTAAATAGCCGCAGCAGGTGTTTTTTCCCCGACATTGAAGAAGTGTTGCAGAAGAGCACTTAGGATTTTTTTTTCGTTTTTTTAAGTGGTCCCATCAAATTTGTGGTACATGAAAATGGGTACTAGCATATTTTTATGTCCCTAAAGTAGGGGTGAGCGGGTTCGGATTTCTGAAATCCGAACCCCCCCGAGCCCCCCCGATCCGAGTCCGATCCGAATCAGGCTCGACTTTTCCCGCCTGACTCGGATCTGAAATCGAGGCAAAACGTCATCATCCCGCCTTCCGAGTCTCGCGGGTTTTGGATCCTATATAAGGTACCCACGTCGGCGCCATTTTCTCACTCGGCTGTGGACAGTGAAGAGGGAGGGTGGGAGTTAGGGCTGTGTAGTGTAGTGTAGTGTAGTGCTGCTGTTGTCCACTACTTCAAAGTCCATAGGGGCTGGCTGTGTTGTGCTGCTGTTGTTAATAGGGGCTGTGTCCACTACTTCAAAGTCCATAGGGGCTGGCTGGACTGTGTTGTGCAGTCAGTTCTCCATAGGGGCTGTGTCCACTCCAAAGTCCTGTGCAGTGTCCCAGTCCTAAAGAGGTGCTGTAGTGTTGTCCAGGGGGTGCTCTGTCCATCAGGGGTGCTCCCCCCAAGTGCTAAAAAAATAATATATTTTCTGTGTTTGTGAATTGTGTGCGCAGTAGCCGCACGTGCATCAACAAAGTAGTGCCAAGCGTGCGCCTGTGTCATAAGTAAAGGGCCGGCTGGCTTGACCGTTAAGGGTGCTGTAACCCCCGAAAGTACACTCCAGTCCAAACCAAAAAAAAAATTATTTTCTGTGTTTGTGAATTGTGTGCGCAGTAGCCGCACGTGCATCAACAAAGTAGTGCCAAGCGTGCGCCTGTGTCATAAGTAAAGGGCCGGCTGGCTTGACCGTTAAAGGGTGCTGTAACCCCCGAAAGTACACTCCAGTCCAAACCAAAAAAAAAATTATTTTCTGTGTTTGTGAATTGTGTGCGCAGTAGCCGCACGTGCATCAACAAAGTAGTGCCAAGCGTGCGCCTGTGTCATAAGTAAAGGGCCGGCTGGCTTGACCGTTAAAGGGTTCTGTAACCCCCAAAGTACACTCCAAACCAAAAAAATATATATTTTCTGTGTTTGTGACTTGTGTGCACTGTGGCTGCACGTGCATCAACAAAGGAGCAGCGCCAAGCGTGCGCCTGTGTCCCATAAGTAAAGAGCCGGCTGGCTCATTTCTTAAAGGGTGGTGTAACCCACAAAGTGCACTACTCTCCAGCAAAAATAAAAAAATATTTTCTGTGTTTGTGTGCGCTTTAGCCGCACGTATATATATCAATATAACATAAATGGAGGACCAAACTTTCTCTGATAAAAATAAAATAGGGAAAGATCAAGAACCACTTCCTACTAGTGCTGTTGCTGCTGCTGGGAGTTGTTCATCATCCCAGAGAGGAAGTAGGAACATCACTACTTTTACTAAACAATTGACCCTCCAACAGTCCCTAGCGATGAGGATGAAGTACGACAGCAGTCATCCTGAAGCAAAACGTATAACTGAGGCCTTGACTGCTATGTTGGTGTTAGACGTGCGTCCGGTATCCGACATTAGTGCAGTGGGATTTAGACAATTGATGGAGGTAGTGTGTCCTCGGTTCCAAATCCCGTCTAGATTCCACCTGCATCCTCAAAGCAGCAGCGACAAGCGTGCGTCTGTCTGTTAAAGGGTGGTGACACCCTCAAAGTGTGCTACACAAACAATTAAAATATTGTTCTTTTTTTTTCTGTCTTTGTGAAATGTGTGGGCTGTAGCCGCACCTGCATTCTTAAAGCAGCAGCGACAAGCGTGCGTCTGTCTGTTAAAGGGTGGTGACACCCTCAAAGTGTGCTCCACAAACAATAAAAATATTCTTCTTCTTTTTTCTGTCTTTGTGAATTGTGTGGGCTGTAGCCGCACCTGCATCCTTAAAGCAGCAGCGACAAGCGTGCGTCTGTCTGTTAAAGGGTGGTGTAACTCACGAAGTGCTCCAAAAAATAAAAAACTATTTTTTTAATGTGTTTGTGACTTGTGTGCGATGTAGCCGCACTTGCATCCTCAAAGCAGCAGCGACAAGCGTGCGTCTGTCTGTTAAAGGGTGGTGACACCCTCAGAGTGTGCTACACAAACAATAAAAATATTCTTCTTTTTTCTGTCTTTGTGAATTGTGTGGGCTGTAGCCGCACCTGCATCCTTAAAGCAGCAGCGACAAGCGTGCGTCTGTCTGTTAAAGGGTGGTGACACCCTCAAAGTGTGCTACACAAACAATTAAAATATTGTTCTTTTTTTTTCGGTCTTTGTGAAATGTGTGGGCTGTAGCCGCACCTGCATCCTTAAAGCAGCAGCGACAAGCGTGCGTCTGTCTGTTAAAGGGTGGTGACACCCTCAAAGTGTGCTACACAAAGAATAAAAATATTCTTCTTCTTTTTTCTGTCTTTGTGAATTGTGTGGGCTGTAGCCGCACTTGCATCCTCAAAGCAGCAGCGACAAGCGTGCGTCTGTCTGTTAGAGGGTGGTGTAACCCTCAAAGTGTGCTCCACAAACAATAAAAATATTCTTTTTTTTTTTCTGTCTTTGTGAATTGTGTGGGCTGTAGCCGCACTTGAATCCTCAAAGCAGCAGCGACAAGCGTGCGTCTGTCTGTTAAAGGATTACATCGGTGACAGCATCCAAGTAGGCATGTCAGACAGTCCGTACCTGTACTGGCAGGAAAAAGAAGCAATTTGGAGGTCCCTGTACAAACTGGCTCTATTTTACCTGAGTTGCCCCCCCTCCAGTGTGTACTCCGAAAGAGTGTTTAGTGCAGCCGGGAACCTTGTTAGCGAAAGGCGTAGGAGGTTGCTTCCACAAAATGTGGAGAAGATGATGTTCATAAAATGAATGATCAACTCTTCCAGGGAGACCAGCCTCCAGAACGTACAGAGGGACCTGTGGTTCCAGCAGGGACGAATTAATACTCTGTGAGGATGAGGATGTACATAACACTGAAGAGGGTGAGGAATCTGTGGATGAGGAGGATGAGGACGACTTCTTGCCTCCGTAGAGCCAGTTTGTGCAGGGACAGATTAATTGCCAGCTTGTTTTGTGGGGGCCCAAACGAACCAATCATTTCAGCCACAGTTGTGTGGCAGACCCTGGCGCTGAAATGATTGGTTTGTTAAAGTGTGCATGTCCTGTTTATATAACATAAGGGTGGGTGGGAGGGCCCAAGGACAATTCCATCTTGCACCTCTTTTTTTTCTTTGCATTATGTACAGTTTGGGGCCTAGTTTTTCAATGCCATCCTGTCTGCCACTGCAGTTTCACGCCTAGATGGGTCACGTGTTTGTGCCGCCCACTCGTGTCGCTTAGCATAGTCATCCAGCTACCTCGGTGCAACCTTTTGGACATAAAAACACTATTGTGAGGTGTGAGGTATTCAGAATAGACTGGAAATGAGTGGAAATTAAGGTTATTGAGGTTAATAATAGCATAGGAGCAGAAAAACCTACAAATTCTGTGATTTTAGCTGTTTTTATGCTTTTTTTCAAAAAAATACAGATCCAAAGCACAAAACCCAGAACCCAAAACACGGAAGGGTGGTTTTGGCAAAACCAATCCAGATCCAAAACACGAAGAAAGATCCAGATCCAAAACACGAAAAGTGGCCGGTGCACACCCCTACCCTAAAGTAAGTTTTAAAAAATTCTGCAACTATGCACCTGCCGCTAATAGCCTATTTTAGAAAACACGTGCCGCATACTTACAGAATAGCCCTGAACCTATTTCCCTATTTTTAAACACTTTTTTCCAAATTTTTTTTTTCACCCCAATTTTTTAATTAATTTTTTGGGGTGTTCCTATTTATAAAAAAAACTTTTTTTGACACAGTTATTTTTAAAATGTCATTCCCAGGGGTGCAGGCTATTTTTTTTTAAGCCTGCACCCCTAAACCCCAATTCTGCACTTTCTTTTGCCACCTATTCAGTGGTGAAAAGTTATCCACGTTTTTTTCGAAACTGCGAAAAGTCTTTGAAATTGAATACGGTGTAAAACCAAAACCTCCGAAAATGACGTCATTGGTGCGAAAACATCGCAAAAACTGAGTTTTCGCTCTATATTGAATACTACTAATATTCTCCCTACAGGCAATGGATTCAGCAGTCAATTTCAAGCACTGGACAGCAACTTCTGTTTGTCTGGAGCCAGCATCATGCCATTTTATTCTTGCTTCCCTTTAAATTGCTGCCAGTTTCACTTCTTCCTATGATTAGCTTAAGCAGTGCAATATCACAGAATGGGCTCTATTTATTAACATAATTTTTACTAAAATAAAGTGAAAAAGGGTGTTTTCACACCCTTTTCACATTATTTTAGTATCAACTATAGTTATTGCAGGGCAATTGGAGTAGAATTCGTAAAATTCTACTCCAACCCCTAAGTATCACTTATTTTTAGTAAGCAGATCGCATTTCCCATAATTGTAATGGGAAATATGATCCGACCAAAGATAAAAAAAATTATTTGTAAAAAAATACCGGGCCAAGCCCTGTGATAATAATGCCACCTGTAGGTGGCGTTATCCAGGGTCTCCCCCGGTTACCGGACTCCTACTCTGCTCTAAAAGGCAGAGCGGAGCCGGTCCCAGTGATTAGCTGTGTGGTCTAAACAGACCACACGCTGATACAGTGTAAAAAAAAAAAGTAAAAAAAGAATCACTTATCTGACTCCAGGGGCCGGTGGTCAGGGCTCTGGTGATGACTCCCCTCCGGCCAACTGGTCTCCCATGCTGCACTGCGGCCCGGTCATCAGGTGATCGGGTCCCAGTGCAGTATGGGATATCAGCTGACCGGAGACATGGAAGACATCACCGGAGCACCAATGACTGCAGGTAAGTGCTATTAAGGGAGGGGGTCCGCGATCGCGGGGGGCGGGGCTTGGTGACGGGGGTGGGGCTTAGCGCCAAGGGGGGTAGGAGCGGCGGTCGGGCGGCGCATGCGCGGGGCACTAGTCACGGTATTTTTTTGCGAAAATATTGTGACTAGAGTGAGGAGGGGATTCGCAGGGACAGAGCTTTCTCGCAAGCTCTATCCCTGCAAGGGATTTGTAGTAAATCCCTGTGATATTGCCTGAATTCGCAATGCGAATTCAGTCGATAATATCACACTACAATCTGCATTACAAATGTGGATTGTAGTAAATAGAGCCAATTACTTGTGCACAGGAACTCCCACGAAAATCCACCAACACAAATGTTATAAAAGCAAAGTGTGTATTAGTATGTTATGAGCAAGTTGCCGACTCCAATCTACATTGTAGTTTCAATCTTTGCATGTCAACGGGCATTTACTGCCTACTGCAACTGTGAACCAAGGGTTTTGATTTTTCTTTACATGTGCTTCTGGCGCCCTCTACTGGACTGTAAACTGAAACAACATAAATAAGGCCATTATGGGACAAAACCCTACAATTTTACTCCAAGATCTTCCATGCAACAATTGGTGCTTCTTTATCCATGGCACACCCAAGGTTACCTGATTTTCACTGACTTACCCGCCCCGTTTGCTGGTGCTTACAGAGGGGAATTTGAGCCTTCCAGACAAATGCATTGACACAATTATAGACGACACTTAGTATTAGATCTATACTTTCCAGTACAAAAATCTTTACAACAAAAAGGTACTGACGCTTAATAAAAATTTAACACTAACCATTACATAACTCCCAAGCAACTGTAGTTAAATGTAGCTTAGAGTAGCCACATGCACAAATAAATATGACTGCTGATATTTGCTTGTTGAATATCTGATTGCAAAACCATGGATATTAATATGTAGTTGCCCCTTGCTGCTATAACAACTTCCAATCTTCTGAGAAGGCTTTCCACTAGATTTTGAAACACGGCTGTGTGTAATCCACTAGATTGTAAACTCTAGTGAGCAAGACCATCCATCTCTAGTGAGCAAGACCATCTCCACCAAGTTATGCAATTTTAGCACTGTCATTATGTATATTGTAAGTTATATTTTTCAAAAGAATTAACTAACGGGCGCAATGTGTAATTAATGAAATAAAATACCTGAGATTACTTATAATCGCAGCTCCACCTCATTAATGCTGGATTAACACACGATTAAGAAAAAGGGGAGGGCAATAACTCACAATAGGTAGCACGTAGGGTAATAAATAATCAATACCTTGTTTTAGCCATAAAAGTATATCCAAATTTATTATTCACAATTAATACACATAAAAATTAACTTTTAAAAATATATACAATCTAACACGCAATAAAAGTTCCTCTGGTAATTATACCACTCCTAAGTATTGCTAACTTGCTTGGTGATATTAATATAGAGTCAGTAGCCCAAAGTTTCTTGTGGATGCCAGCCAAAAAGTCCTTGCAGATAATTATCATTATTATCATTTATTTATATGGCGCCACACGTGTTCCGCAGCACTTTACAAAGTACATAATCAAAAAGGTGACCAGTGACTTACAGTACAATACAGTAGAATACAGGACAAGGACATGGATAATATACGTTGCTACATTAGCAACAATAACACCCACATAAGCAGCAGAGCATAGGCAACCAAGTGTTAGGTGCCCAAGTGGGGAGTAAGAAGTAAGAGGGCCGTATCGTAAGAGTTTACATTCTAAAAGGGAGCGGTAAACAGATGTGACACAGATGGGGAGGAAGGAACATGTAGCAGCAAGTTAGGATGAGAGCTGGAAGGTTTTAATGATGTAGTGGGTCTTGGGAGCCTGTTTGAATGATTGTAGAGAGGTGGAGAGTGTCACGGACTGAGGAACTTGGAATTGTGTACCTGAACTGGGTTGTAAGACAGAGACACTTGAACCAGTAGGTAGTTTGAAACTGGATGGTTTAATGTAGTTTCTGCTCATACAGTAATAGAGGAGACTGTGATATAAGATGTTATAATATAGTCCTCTGTGCAGAGAGAACGCAACTAGAAGATACTGAATAAAACTGTAAAACAAAAGTCTTTGAATAGTCACTGGACTTGGAAAGGAACTGTAGGAAGAATCTGTAAACTTGGAACTGAATGAACTTGAAGAATTAGAATTTGACTCCGGACTGGAGCAACGAGGAATGAACTTATAGAACTTGGAGTATGACTCCGGGCTAGAGTAACGTGGAATGAACTTGAAGAACTTGGAATATGACTTCAGGCTGGAGTAACGTGGAAACACACAGGGAACTCAGGAACATAGAGAGGATCTGAGAATCAGTCTTGCTATGCTAGGAAGTATAGGTATCACAACGGGTGCTCAGGAACAAAAGTCATGCAGCAGCAATGGACATTGTTGCGCTGGCAGCCAGCATGTGTTACAGGAAGGTCTTTTATACCATCAGGCTGAAACGGATTGGCTGAAGCAACTTGGAATGGCTGCTGACTGGATGCACGAGTATCACCTGACCCGGCCCAAGATGGCTGCGCTCATGTTCTGGGAAACTTGTATACTGGCACGCCGTGCGCGCATGGATCTGCGGCAAAGGGATACAGGCAACAGCGGGGATTCTGCAGACGATCCACAAGCGGAGGCCCCACATCGGAGATTACTGGAACAGCAGGCCGACGGCTCAGCTGGCAGCGAAGGCACAGACGTATGGGAAGATGCAGGGGTCTAGACGGAGGTCTCTAGCACAGTCTGTGACAGAGTCTAATGGGGAGAGGGAGGGAGTTTCAAAGGAGGTGAGCAGCACAGGCAAAATCTTGGAGGCCGGAGTGGGAGGAAGTAATCAGTTGGCATGAAAAGCGGTATACATTAGTTGAGCGAAGAGGGCAGACAGGAGAGTGAAGGGAGATGAGATCAGAGATGTAAATGGGAGAAGATTGGGTGAGGGCTTTGAAAGTGAGTGTGAAAACCTTGAATTGGGTTCTGAAAGGAAAGTGGAGCCAGTGGAGGGCTTGTAGGAGAGGGGAGGCAGATCGTTTGGAGAGGAAGATGAGCGAGCAGCAGCATTGAGGACAGACTGGAGAGGAGAGAGATGGGATATGGGGAGGCCAGATAGGAGGTTACAGTAATAATTAAATATGGACTTAGACTTCACAACTGCGCTATGCTCAACCTTGGAAAGATGTAATAGGAAACTGCTACATGGCTTTGTGAGTGACAAGCAGAGGGGGATCGCTGATCGTGCTGCTGTAAGCAAGCGCCTTGCTCAACCTTGCACACAGCCACTCGTGCATGGAAGTTGTGCTGATTGATTGTTTTTACCCCAGCTTAGAATCTATGCATAGGGAGTACAGTTACAACATTGTCCGCTCCAGACGGTGGTAATGTTATCTATGTCACAGGACTGCCGGCCAGCAACCCAATAGGGCTAGTGTCTTTGGAGTGGAGTCCCAGAGGTAGAATAGCTGAATCAAACGTTTTTCTCCATCCAAATCAGTATTGACTTTTTTTTTCAGAGGATTTGGGTTACTGGCCCTATATAAATATCAGCAAACAAGTGAGCAATACTTAGGAGTGGTATAATTACCAGAGGAACTTATTGAGAGTTATATTGTATATATTTTTAAAAGTTGTGTATTAATTGTGAATAAATTTGGATATACTTGTATTGTTAAAAAGTATTGATTATTTATTTCTCTACGTGCTGTTTTGTGAGTCATCTCCCACCCCTTTTTCTAAGTTATATTGCTGTCTTCATTATTCTGTACGTACTTCCCTTAGGGATGGCGCTGTGAAACCCTTGTGGCATAATATAAATAATAATTTGCACCCATTCAGCCACAAGACCATCAGGGAGGTTGACCATTGATGCTTGGCAATAGGGCCTTCCTTAAAGCCACAAAGATTAAAACACACTTATATTTAATGCCTTTGTGTTCTTTAGTATTAAGATTTCCCTTGACTGGAACTAAGGCACACGGGCCGGTATGCAGTCATATTATATTATTAACATTCACAATGTCGACATTCAGAACCATTCCAAATTATATTGTCAACATTCTGAATGTTGACAACTTTGTACAGAATGTTACATCACGAACATATCAGTATTTGGGTTAGGCTGCGGTTAGTTAGGCTTCAGTTAGGGCTTGGATTAAGCTGCGGTTAGGGCTAGGGTTAGGCTGCGATTAGAGCTAGGATTAGGGTGCAGTTAGGCCTAGGGTTAGGCTGTGGTTAGGGCTAGGCTGTGGATAGGGCTAGATTTAGGCTGCGGTTAGGGATAGGCTGCAGATAGGGCTAGGGTTAGGCTGCGGTTAGAGATAGGCTGCGGTTAGGGCTAGGCTGCGAATAGAGCTAGGGTTAGGCTGCTATTAGGGCTAGGGTTAGGCTGCTATTAGGGCTAGGGTTAGGCTGCGGTTAGGGCTAGGCTGCAATTAGAGCTAGGGTTAGGATGCGGTTAGGGCTAGGGTTAGGCTGTGGTTAGGGCTAGGTAGGGTTAGATAGTATTGTTGAATTTCTTACCATTGACATGCATAATGTCAACATATTGAACATAATGTCAGTTTTGACTCTGTCAACATGGAAAATGTTGACATTGAGATCTTGTCGACATTCTCAAATCAACATAGTGAATGTCAACGCCACGCCCCAATGCTGAAAACAACTCTAGATCATTATTCTTTCTTCACCAAAAGTTGGCAGTGCACATTCGGGCAGGAAACATAGGGCCTGATTCAGAGCCGCTCGTAAGCGGCCGCTCGTTCGCTCCGAGCGATGTTTGCCCAACTGCGCATGCGTACGGATCGTTATACGCATGCGCGAACCAGTCAGTGCGGTCGAAATTCATGTGCTTGCAAAATAGCGAATGCCTGATAATTTGAGTGACAGGAGTAGGCGTATGTGGGTGGTAACGGGGGAAGGTGCTTGAAAACGGGGAGTGGAGATCCGAACGCAGGCGTGCTTAAAGGTCAAAACGGGCGTTTTATGGGTGTGCATAATTAAAACAGGGGGCGTATTTTTTTTAAAAAACGACCGCAAGTTTTATTCGCTCGTTCAGACCTAGAGGCGTAAACAGACCGCAAAGAGCGAACGGTTGATTTGAATAGCCACCCCTATTTTCTGGACGAGCGAGCGCTAATTGCGTCCGGCTCTGAATCAGGCCCATATTCCTGATATCTGCAAAACTCAGGTTCATCTGTCTGACTGTCAGGTGGTGAAGCATCACTCCAGAAAAAGCATTTCCTCTGCTCCAGATTATAACGGCATTATGCTTTACACTCCAGCTGTCTTTTGGCATTGCACACGGTGATCTGAAGCTTGTGTCCAACTGCATGGTGCTCATGATGAAGGTGCTTGAATAGCACCGAAACGGCTGATGTCGGACATTACTGCATCACAGGACCTGGGACTTAGCCATTCTTGGATGAGTACATTTGGCTGACAGTATTTATGCGCATGTTGCTGCTTTTTACCCAGTTGTCCTATGCCTTTATCTGGATATGCACTTTACTATGGATGCACTGATGTCGTTTTTGCACTTTATATGGATTAAGTCAATTTGCATTAATTATATGGATGTGCTGGCTCTTTTTTCTATAATATAAAATAATATAATAAAATAAGATTTAATGATAGCAAACCAATAGATAAACATAGAGAAAAATGAAATACAGCACTGTGTGCATGCAATACATACAGTGAAAAAAAATATTGCTTCAGGAATGCTTAAACTATAAATTTAATATTATATGAAGAAATATATGTACATACATTTGAAAAATAAACAATGTAAGCATAAAAATCAGCACATATAAATAAATCAGCTATCCTAATAGAGAACACTGCTGGCGAAAACAACTAATGCAATAGTATAAAATCCAATATAAAGGAAACAAAGTATCCGAACCCTTTATAGCAGCAGTAACAGCTTAATTCAAGTCCAGGCAGATAATGTCCCATGCTAGAGCTTGTGCTGTACCAAATCAGCAGGAGAAAATGCAACAGTGTGCAAAAGAGACATTGTATATTTGGCTAGGATATACTGTATAATATATCATATGGTAGATTGAGTCTCTCAAGCATTGAGGGGACAAGTGCCTGGAGGTTCCTAAAATAACACAAGCTCCCGACAATGGTAAAGTGTGTATCTTAAAGATTTAATATAGCTGTAGAGAACCTTAATGTCTTTAGAGGTCTGAATAGGTCAATTGGATACTGGTGTCCGATGCCTTGGGATAAGGAGAGATTCAAGTGCTATACCGGGGCAGCCACGTCTGGCCACTCTTGATTAAATGGTAACTGTAAACTCCAATCCCTGAGGAGTATATATGCCGTGTCTGTGATATGAGTAATCCTCCATGAGTAGTGCCCACTGTAAGGTGGTAACCGACTAGGGCAGAGTGTTTCTGTCTGTGATAATAGATATACAGCAATGGAACTACCAGATGAATACAGGTAATCACTGCCAATATCTGGCGGCCAAGATGTGACTGAGGAGCTGAAAATAATAGTGTGGATAATTGGCAGTGTCTGATAAAGCTGCACACTATAGGAGAATTGCTGCTGCCTATAGATAAACAGCTCAGGTGTAGCTAAAAGGCTGGTAGTGGCTGCATGAACAGCATGCAGAGGTCCGGAGTGTCTCTAAGACCACCGAGGTGCTGTTCCTTTGTAACTGATGCAGCAGATGAGGGACAAGGGGCCACACATGGGAAGGGTAGTTCAGAGGCACAAATGGGTAGGGAGGCATCTGAGGTATACATGGGTGGGGGGTCAGTAGCACACATGGGTAGAGGGGCATCAAAGGCACACATGGGTAAGGGAGGGTCAGAGGCACAGAGGTCAGAGATAGGGGGAGGTTAGCAACACACATGAGACAGAGGTCATCATAATTATGTGAGCCCTGAACATAGTACAGTGCAGCTTGCGCTCATGGGGGCAATAATACAGTGTGGCTGCCTCCTGCAGCGCAGTTTGTTCCTGACGCATTGCTGTTGCTTTTGGGCGGCATCTGGCTGGCTGCCTGGGGTCCTGACAGGCTCCTGTCAGGACCCTGAGCAGCCAGCCGGATTTCCCAAGATGGCCACAGTCCACCAGAAACAGCAGCACTGCAATCGGGGACAAGTTGCGCTGCAGACGATGGCCAAACTATTATTTCCCCCAGCGCAAGCTGCACTGTACTATACAGCAAATATCAATTTAAAATGAAAACTTTTTAGGCATTTCCATAACGCTGTTCTGGATCATATTCCACATTAACTGCTGGAACGGCGTTCGAGAGCGTTCCAGCTGAACTATAGCCCTGAATGTAATATTATTTTACATAAGTATCATGCAATTGGTGTGATTTCCTGCAGGTGGTGCAGTATTCTAAGTGTAGTACTAATGAACAGTGCTTATGGGACACGGTTTTAAATTATTATTATTATTATTATCATTTATTTACAGTGCATCCGGAAAGTATTCACAATGTTTCACTTTTTCCACATTTTGTTACATTACAGCCTTATTCCAAAATGGAATAAATTCATTTTTGTGCTCAAAATTCTACACACAATACCCCATAATGACAATGTGTAAAAAGTTTTTTTTTGAGATTTTTGCAAATTTAATTAAAAAAAAACCACTAAGAAATCACATGTACATAAGTATTCACGGCCTTTGCCATGAAGCTCAAAATTGAGCTCAGGTGCATCCTGTTTCCACTGATCATCCTTGAGATGTTCCTACAGCTTAATTGGGGTCCACCTCTGGTAAATTCAGTTGATTGGACACGATTTTGAACGCATACACCTGCCTATATAAGGTCTCACACTTGACAGTGCATGTCCAAGGAATTGTCTGTAGACCTCCGAGACAGGATTGTCTCAAGAAACAAATCTGGGGAAGGGTACAGAAAAATATCTGCTACTTTGAAGGGCCCAATGAGCACAGTGGCCTCCATCATCCATAAATGGAAGACGTTCGGAACCATCAGGACTCTTCCTAGAGTTGGCCGGCTGTCTAAACTGTGCGATCAGGGGAGAAGGGTCCTAGTCAGGGAGGTGACCAAGAACCCGATGGTCACTCTGTCAGAGCTACAGCATTCCTCTGTGGAGAGAGAACCTTCCAGAAGGACAACCATCTCTTCAGCGATCCACCAATCAGACCTGTATGGTAGAGTGGCCAGACGGAAGCCACTCCTTAGTAAAAAGCAGCCCGCCTGGAGTTTGCCAAAATGCACCTGAAGGACTCTCAGACCATGAGAGACAAAGATTGAACTCTTTGGCGTGAGTGCCAGGTGTTATGTTTGGAGGAAACCAGGCACCGCTCATAACCAGGCCAATACCATCCCTACAGTGAAGCATGGTGGTGGCAGCATCATGCTGTGGGGATGTTTTTCAGCGGCAGGAACTGGGAGACTAGTCAAGATAGAGGGAAAAATGAATGCAGCAATGTACAGAGACATCCTAGATGAAAACCTGCTCCAGAGCGCTCTTGACCTTAGACTGGGGCGACGGTTCATCTTTCAGCAGGACAACTACCCGGCACACAACCAAGATATCAAAGGAGTGGCTTCAGGACAACTCTGTGAATGTCCTTGAGTGGCCCAGCCAGAGCCCAGACTTGAATCCAATTGAACAACTCTGGAGAGATATGAAAATGACTGTGCACCGACACTTCCATTCCAACCTGATGGAGCTTGAGAGGTGCTGCAAAGAGGAATGGGAGAAACTGCCCAAATATAGATGTGCCAAGCTTGTGGCATCATATTCAAAAAGACTTGAGGCTGTAATTGCTGCCAAAGGTGCATCAACAAAGTATTGAGCAAAGGTTGTGAATACTTATGTACATGTGATTTCTTAGTTTTTTTTTATTAAATTTGCAAGAATCTCAAAAAACCTTTTTACACGTTGTCATTGTGGGGTATTGTGTGTAGAATTTTGAGGACAAAAATGAATTTATTCCATTTTGGAATAAGGCTGTAACATAACAAAATGTGGAAAAAGTGAAGCATTGTGAATACTTTCTGGATGCACTGTATATGGCGCCACAAGTGTTCTGCAGCGCCTTGCAAAGTACATAAACAAATAAGTAACCAGCGACTTACGATACAATACAATGCAGGACATGGACATGTATAATAAACATTGCTATATTAGCGACCTTTACACCCACATAAGCAGCCAAGTGTTAGTTGCCCTAGTGGGGATTAAGGGCCCGATTCAGAGCCGCTCGTTCGCTCCGAGCGATGTTTGCCCAACTGCGCATGTGTACGGATCGTTATACGCATGCGCGAACCAGTCAGTGCGGTCGAAATTCATGTGCTCGCAAAATAGCGAATGCCTGATAATTTGAGTGACAGGAGTAGGCGTATGTGGGTGGTAACGGGGGAAGGTGGTTGAAAACGGGGAGTGGAGATCCGAACGCAGGCGTGCTTAAAGGTAAAAGCGGGCGTTTTACGGGTGTGCATAATTAAAACAGCAGCGTCATTGACCACGTCACTGGGTTATTTTATAGCCAGAACTGCTCGCAAAATTGTGGTAGCAAAAACCAACCCCAAGAATAGCGAGCAGTTCATACCCTGGTCGATGTACTCGATTAATCTAATAAATAGCGGACATGACATAGGATGCGAGCGGCCAGGGGGCATATTTTTTCAAAAAACAACCGCAAGTTTTGTTCGCTCGTTCAGACCTAGAGGCGTGAACAGACCGCAAAGAGCGAACGGTTGATTTGAATAGCCACCCCTATTTTCTGGACGAGCGAGCGCTAATTGCGTTCGGCTCTGAATCAGGCCCTAAGAGATAAATGAAAATACAGTAGGGAGCAGCACAAGAAAGCTCGAAAGAGCTTACATTCTAAAAGGAAGGGGCAGACAAACAGGAGTGACACAGATGGGGTAGGAGGGGAGAAAGGAGGATGTAGCAGCAAGTTAGGATGAGAGCTGGAAGGCTTTAATGAAGTAGTGGGTCTCATTTGAATGATTGTAGATAGGTGCAGAGTCTGATGGGGAGAGGGAGGGAGTTCCAAAGGTGGGGAGCAGCACGGGTAAAAGCTTGGAGGAGAGTGGGAAGAAGTAATCAATTGTTATGAAAGGTGGCGTGCATTAAGTGAACAAAGAGGGCGGACAGAAGAGTGAAGGGAGATGAGATCAGAGATGTAAATGGGAGAGGAATGGGTGTAAGTTAGTGTGAGAACCTTGAATTGTATTCTGAAAGGGAAGGGGAGCCAGTGGAGGGCTTGTAGGAGAGGGGAGGCAGATGTAGAGGGCTTTTGGAGAGGAAGATGAGCCGAGCAGCAGCATTGAGCACAGACTGGAGAGGAGAGAGATGGGATTTGGGGAGGCCAGATAGGAGGAGGTTACAGTAGTCCAATCTGGAGATGACCAGTGAATGTATATGAGGGTTTTGGTGGCATCCTGGGTGAGAAAGGGTCTGATCTTGGAAATATTCTTGAGATGGAAACCACAGGACTGTGAGAGGTTCTAAATATGTGGTTTGAAAGAGAGGGAAGAGTCTATGCACTTTGGGACTAGATGAGATACTGTACCTATTGATAGTCTACCATTTGGGGTTCATCTAGACATTGTCTATCTTTTTACGGTAGATCTTTTATACCAAACCCCAATCTTAATGGACATTTCAGAAGCACACCTATGAAGGTATGCATTTTATTAATCAACGTTACTATAATAATTAAGTGATAATGGCGAAACATAGGCTAGCCAAGACTGTATGCAGCATACTATACACTAGGACGCTTAGTATTGTGCATAGAGTATAATTTAGAAACCAGAAACAAAAATTTCTAAAGGACAAATCATTAAAACTTACTATCGCCCCATGACACTAAAGTACGGACAGCGGGCAGACAGCTCACATTATATTCTGCGTACATCCATACAACGTGCCAGGCTGCTGCCTTCTTAACAGTCAGGTCAACTCAACTCACTGAGGAGGAGGAGAGAGAGGAGTCAGCAGCAAACAGCTGAGCAGCTCCCTGCCTGCCTAACACTCTGTCATCATGACTCGTCACACCCTGCCGTCGGATCAGTGAGCTGGGGAATCCACTCTTCAGCCTGCGCGTCTGTTCCCGGCAGCCCTTGCGCTACGGCAGAGCGAGAGACTTGCCAGTCATCCCCGGACCGGAAGCGGAAACTGGCTCTGCGGGCACCGGGTACTACTCAGCATGAAGGAGGCTACGGCAAAACGGCGAGAACCGGTGGATGTAGAGATGAAGGAGGAAGAGCCCGCAGCGGCCACCGGGGAGGGGGGGAAGAAGGAGCTGGACAGCGTCACTCTAGAGGGTATACACACACACACACACACACACCATTGTTCCCTGGATATGTCCCATGTTATTGTGTCTAATTATTACATCCGCTATGTGCTGTCTTCATGCCCAGAGAATAGGGCATACTCAATTCTACGCTCTGTATAAATATATGCTGTCTTAATCTATGTATGTATATGTAATATATAGGTGGCTTGCTATTTCATCCCTTTAATCCGGGGCACATGTGAATTACACAGGTTCTGTGGCTGATAAAAATCAGGACAGAATCAGTGTAATTTATATATGGGTGTACATATAATACAGCATTTAGACAATATAAAAATAAAACAAAGGAAGTTAAAATGAAAATAACAAGGTTCTTTTGTCTAAAACATGTGGACACCCTGTTTTGTAAACATGCCCACTTGTTGGCAGTGAGCTCTCTCTAATCCCTTTAGCTGGGTGCACACTATACGATCATTGCGTGATATATTGTTCTGATAGCATAGTGTGTGTGCCCGATTGCGCGTGGCCGTGGGTTGATCATTGCACGTTCTATCTGCTGTGCAGCACAACAGATGGAACAATGTGATGAACAACGAACGCCATGTTGCTAAAGGCAGCATGGAACGACACAGTGCAGTATGTACAGACGGCACAATGTATCATGCTGTCGCTGGGTACACACACATCGTGTAGTGTGTACCCAGCTTTATTCTGTCAACCATGCTTAAACTAAATATCCTGACTGCTGCATGTTTTTAGATAAATGTAATCATTGCTCCATATGCTTAACTAAATATATACCTGTTGACAGTGTTACCTGATATTATACTAATTAATGAAGTCATGGTATATTCATCGTGTGACTTTAATTGAAGTATCAGAATGGCGCTGTCCATAAACTGCAGGTTCAAATGGGGGTAGTCAGCCCCCTAATAGGTTATACACAAGAAAAAGATGGTTTACCCGCTCTAAATTCCACAATTGGGAATTATTGAATCTATTAGACAATGGGACTAAGTATATAGATGGAACATGTCAATAGATATGCAAATAAAAACATGAATACATATATTGTGCAAATTGGATAAATATACGGCTTGGTTGAAGTAATCAAAATAGAAAATTTAATTGCATCAGTAAAAACACATAATAAACTCAAGTAATATATATAAATAGGCTCTGCTGTGAGATGATCTCGTAAATGGACGCTGCACGTGACAGATGTCCAATAAATATTGTCTAGTCACAGGTACTGATATTCCTTCAATAATCACGTGGGTCAAGTTTGTAAATGTAATCAGTTGTTAAAATAAGCATAAATCAATGCTCAATCTGGATTAATGTCCAGCTGTATATGTATTTACCAGCCTCCAATGGAGCATCACGTCTTGATAGGAATCCAACAGGCAATGTAATCAGTGTTGAATCCATTGGAGAATATTGGGGTGTGCATCTGTAAAAGGGTATATAAGGCCACCATTTTGGTCAAAGGGAATACTGTTACTGAAAAAGGTGTGGGTGATTCCGCATCGAAACGCGTTTGGCTATTCCCCCTCATCGATTGCACCAATGGGACCCTTATCTGACTCTCTTCTGGACCGGCAATTCCTCTAATTCCAGCCATACTCTCCTCCTTGGAACCACGCTGATTACATTGCCTGTTGGATTCCTTAATTAATCAAGATGCAAGATTTGCACAGTGGTTCTGGCATAAAGGCCGCTTTTGATAGGCATAACATGTAATTTTGAAAGAAACAAAGGGAGCAATTATCCTCCAAGTATTGTGCTCTTATGCTACTAATAGTTGTTTGTGGTGTGGAGTATGTGTACAAACATAATTTATTTATTTTGCTATAAGAAGTCGTTTTTTTTTTTCTGTGCTGTAGACATTAAGGAGCATGTGAAACAGATTGAGAAGGCAGTTTCTGGCAAGGAGCCTCGATTTGTTCTACGTGCATTGCGAGCTTTGCCCTCCACGTCCCGTCGTCTTAACCCCAATGTCCTGCATAAAGCCATCAATGGGTTCTTCACCTCCAATCCTACTACCCGTGACATGCTAATCAGCTTCCTGGAGGAGGTAAGAACCTGCCAATAGAAATGTTTTTGTTTAATTCATTGTCAGGCTGCCCAACGTTGCTTCATTTGTATTATGGTTTCTTTGGCAAGATGATGTTCTGTACATAACCACAAACGGTGTCACATGAATGCAGTATGTATGTCTTGGTCAACGAATATTTTCTACTTTCATGTTGACTCTCCAGCTGATGGACACAGAGGGTGATCTGCAGTTCAGGCCACGAACAGGCAAGGCTGCCTCAGCTCCTCTGCTTCCTGAGGTAGAAGCCTACCTGCAGCTACTGCTGGTGATCTACCTGATGAACAGTAAGCGCTACACTGAGGTGAGAGCACCGTTTACTTTAGGACTGCAGAAATATTGGGCTATGGTTACCACAACACCTAAACTTATATAGACTGCATCAGATTTGCTTCATAGTTTTGTAAATACCATTTGCTGTACCACATGCTAAGCTTTTTAATAAGATTATCATGGTTCCTGGATTTTGGGATCACTGATATCTAGGCAATGGGATCTCGAATTTGGATAACTGATACAGGAAGTTCCAAAAATAGGCACTCAAAAGTAAATAAGTGTTGCTGGTCGGTAACAATTATACATCCGCATGATTATAGTGTGCCTCCAATGGCCTCTGTGAGGAGCAATACCAAACTCTGAAAATCTCTGAGGGCTGGGAAAGATGAGTTTTGACATGGTGCTTAAAATTGTGCATACAATATATAAATAAAACTTTTAATTCTTAGACATGCTGGATATAGGTTTCTTGACCACTTCAAATATATAGCACAGAAGTGGGTTTTTTTGGACTTTGCTAACTTGGTGCTCTTATGTCCAGCATTGGTCAGTATAAAACTGCATGTCAGTCATTGATATGTAAAAGATATTTCTTCTAACTTTGACTGGCTAAATAATTTTCCCCATCACCTGTGCATACATATTGGTGGTGTATGTAATTTAATACGTAAAAAATTGAAGAAAAAAAAAAAAATCATTGTATTTGTTTTCACAAATAGACTGTAGGGGGTATATTTACTAAAATGCGGGGTTTTAGAAGTGGAGATGTTGTCGCTGGCAAACAATCAGATTCTAGCTATTATCTTCTATAACAGCAGTTTTCAACCGATTGTAAAGTGTGCCGTGGTGGTCAGAGCCGCTGGGCACATTATACAGTACTGTGACCCGGGCTGCCGCTGAGCTCCTCTGGGAGGTTCAGGCGCGCCAGGGCCGTGACCTGCCTAGGCACGACTGCATGACATCACAGGTCACGCACGCATAATCACTTGCCTGCCTGCCAGTAACTCAGCCAGCTTTGTTCGTCCTGCCAGTGACCCAGCAGTTACCCAGCCAGCTCTTCCTGAGGGCCAGTGACCCAGCCAGCCCATCCTGCTCACGGCCAACCAGTCCTGTGGGGTGAGCCAATCTGCTTCTTTTTCTGTGGAGAGCAATGTGGTGCTTTTTTTTCTGTGGGGGTCAATGTGGTTTTTCTTTGGAGAGCAATGTGGTTTTATTTCTGTGGGGTCAGCAAATGTGATGTTTTATTCCTCTGGAGCCAATGTAGTGTGTTTTGTTCCTGCGGGGGCCAATGTAGTGTGGTTTTGTTCCTGCGGGGGTGTTTTTTCATAGGTGGTGCACGCCGCATCGCCGGATGGTGTGCCTTGGCAATTTTAAAATCTTGTGTAGTGTGCGTCAAGTTGAAAAAGGTTGAAAATCACTGTTCCAGAAGGTGCTAGATAAATGTTAAGTAGACTCTGATTCGTTGCTATGGGCAACATCTCCACTTATAAAAACCTGCACTTTTAGTAAAAATATCCCTTGGTGTAAAAATCTATTTTGAATCATTATAAGCATGCCTTAGATTTCGTAGTTCTTATCTATATAATAAGTGAGAAAGCATGTCTGTCTGTCCTTTTTGTCTTTTATGCACAGCCAGAGTTTTGGACCTAGCTCTACCAAATTTGGCATGGTGGTGTAGTTTGACCAGGATTAGGTTTTTGCCTAGGTTTGAACTTAGTCAGAGTCACTAAAAATGGGGAGACTCTTAAATTACACAGGTTCCAGGGAAATTGGCAGTCTGCCAAAAGCCTGGTGAGAATGCAACAAAAGTATCCATTTCACCTCAGTCTAAGCAAACTTGATGACTCATGCAAGTTCATATTAAAGCCAGAGTCTCTTTTTTTTGCATACAGGGGCATAGAGAGCCGCCCCGATGAAGAGGGCGTGGCCTTATCGCTGAAGGCATGCAAAATTGTTTTTTTATCATTTTCTACAACTCCGCTAAGCGGAGCTGAGAGCCACTAAGCACGGCACAAATCCAGGGGGCGCGTGTGATCAGGCAGAGGAGACTGCAGCAATAAACAGTCTCCCATTGCACTGTGTGCTGGGCTGCTGCCAGGTAAAGGGGTGGGGGTGCAGCGTCGGACCCGCCCCCCACACAGACCCCATTCAGATTATGCCACACAGTGTCCATACATGCCGGCAACTCACCTCATGTCCCTCCAGCAGCCTATTGCCTACCCCTGTGTGCCATCAGCAGCCAGCAGGTGTGGATTTGGGGCCGGGATGCCAGCTAATTACACCTGGCGCACCAGCAGGCAGCAGCAGACATGGTCAGACAGCGCTGGTGCAATTTGAATCTGGTACAAGTCGCAAACCAATTGGAATTCACAGATCGGCAACCAATCAGGGTCAGCCGCTGCTGATTGGCTACCAGTCTGCGAGCTCTGATAGCCTTGCGACCGGCGGTGCTGTCTCTCCATAACTGCCTGCCGGTGCATCAGCTGGTGGACCTGCACCAATCGACATTGCTGACAGCCGGGCCCTCCTCAACGTCCCTGACTGAACCAGCCCACCTTGTGTGTGTGACTGAGTGCAGGGGGAACTGCAAGCCACAGGAGGCAGCTCGGGCACCATAGCAGCCACACCCACTGTAGTTACGCCACTGTTTGCAAGCATGTCAGTGGGGTCCTTTTCAGGATCGATGGAATGGGGTTATAGGCGAGGACAATGTAAACAAATAAAGGCTGCAGGTGTACTTCAGGCTCCCGCCTTCAACCCAGGCAACACTGGGTATCCCAGCTAGTTTTGAATAATTGTGCAGTATTAAAATAAATATAGCAAGCCCGGAAAACTAATTTTTTTTATTTTTTTTTACTGGAGGGAATCATTATAAAAAGGTATAGGGCGCTGCTGAAAAACTGATACTCTAATACCCCTTTTACACCAAAATCCCCGGGTCTGACCCGGGATTGGAACACGTATCAGACCCGGGGCAAACCCCTTTTACACTGCGGTGCTGACCCGGGCTATGCTCGAGTCGGCACCGTTCAACCTTGCCCGGGTCAGAACTGACCCGGCTGCCCGGCAACGGTGAGCAGCGCTTTTCCCCTCCTCCCCCCTCCGCGACCTACTTACCTTATCCTGCAGCGGTCCTGATGCAGGGAGAGCGGGTGGGGTGCGCTGCTTCGTGCCGCTCGGCCAGGCGCTGCTTGCAGTGGCCGCTTGGAGATGTCATCTCCAAGCACCACTGAAGCCGGCCAATCAGGCGGCATGCGGCGCGGCCCGGGTCATCGTGAGCCGGGCCGCGCCGTTTACATTGCAGGGTGACACGGGAATAACCCGCGCTCAACCCTGCAATGGAGCAGGGTCGGATCCCCGGGTCACTGGACCCGGGTTGATCCGTTCACACCGACGAAATTCCCGGGATTATGCGCGTTCACGTGCATCAACCCGAGATATTTCAGTCGGTGTAAAAGGGGTATAAGCAGTTGTAATTAGGAGTTAGTCAGACTCATGGATATAGATAATCAAGCAGTGGTATAAACAGCGCTAGAGACAATGTTAATGGACATTTAATATCACATCAAAAACACACTAAAGTACATAAAAAATACATCTATAATAATAAAACAGCTGACGTGCAAGTTGGCAATAGTGAATATATATATATATACACACACATACACACACACGTTCGTATTTGTAGGTATTGCAGTAGTACAAAGATAGGACACCTGGGTACTAAATAATTGGTAACGTTCTTGTACATCGGTTAGGTCCAGTGGAAAATAATTTTTAAGCAAATTGTAATGTTATTACCGGCTTTAGGCAACGATCATGAGGATCCTAATTAGCAGTGGTTCCAGTCTGCTTGGGAGTCCAACGCAAATACTTGAATCCTTAGCCTCTGGTCCCGGTGTTAAAAGGTGCTGGTGTTTCCAATCTGGATAAGGTCCCAAATAAATAGGGAAATTCCCAATGAAGTAACCCAGTGTCCAAAAGTAGCCACCTAATGCATTTCGCTAGTGCCTTGCAGCTTTATCATATGTACATATTTTTTGTTTGTTTTGATGTGATATTAAATGTCTTTATTGATTTTATTAACATTGTTTCTAGCGCTGTTTATACCATTGCTTTATTTTTACTGTTCTGTCCTAAGAGTGAATATTGTTTTGTTTTTTTCCCCCAACAAACACACGAAAATTGTCTGTGAGAATGTTTTATATATGCAGTAGTGAAACGTTGCCATTTATTATGCAGGCAAATATTTACTCTCTCTAACAATACCACCCACAGGCTCAGAAATTGTCAGACGACTTGATGCAGAAGATTAGCCCTCAGAACCGGAGAGCTCTGGATTTGATAGTGGCAAAGTGTTACTACTACCACTCTCGTATCTATGAATTCCTTAACAAGCTGGATGGAGTCAGAAGGTGAGTGCCTAGAGTGCTTAAGCAATAGACTTGCTCAGTA
Organism: Taudactylus pleione; assembly: GCA_031769625.1. NCBI lineage: Eukaryota > Metazoa > Chordata > Amphibia > Anura > Myobatrachidae > Taudactylus > Taudactylus pleione. Next base: position 6,862,036 of record JAUIMM010000154.1, read on the forward strand.
TCAATTCTATCAACAGCACACCAGCCTTTTTTTTTTTTAATATAAGTTACTGCGGTGTACAATAATTGTAATCACACCTTCTAGTGATTATATGTCTGACCATAAATCTTTTGCCAGCATAGAAGTGAATCATTGCTTATGGAGTGCATATTGTGCATGCTCAGCAATATAATGTTTATTTCTTCTTCCTCCACTAGGGGGCACAAGGATGACACTGGGTATAAGCTGGAGAGGAGAGTGGTCACCAAACAGTTAATTAAAATTACCCACAAACCCAGGCTCTTCTCTATATTCCGCCCCCAGCCACTGGACCTCAGTTTTGAGTTTGGTGCCAAGGCAGGAGCTGGGCACCATTTTTAGGGGGGGGCTGTGTTAGATAGTCCCCATATATGTTTTATTTATTACTTTTATTTTAAACTTTTTTTTTGTTATGAGTCGGCGGTGTAAGGCGTCCTATAGGGCGCCCCACTGCTGCTCCACCACCCTAGCGCCGGGGCCGCAGCACTGACGATTGGGTCAGTGACTTCGGACTCCTCCTACTCCTCACACCAGAGCCGCAGCCGGCGCTTCCCGGGGACAAGTTAAGGTGGCGCCCTGCACAGGGAACCAGAGGTGGCGGCCTAGTGGGGGCTCCTGGTCATCCGCTTCGCCCACTAGCCCACCAGGAAATTATTGTGCAGTGGGAGGCTGCTTACTAGCAGCCACAGGCATTAATCCTGGGGGTCTGGCCAGGCGGGGGGAGGTTGGCGCTCCCTGTTAGCCCTTCTTCCAACCCTGGGGCTCGCTCTTTCAGAGACAGCAAGCCCCAGGCAGGATCCTCCCCTTGAACGGCCATTTTCTTAAGCCTGCCTCTGCAGGCAAGTGTAGAGAAGATGGTCTCCTGTCTCCTCTATAACCTGCTCCCTGAGAACTGGTTATATATACTTAGCTCCTTCCTGCTTATAAAAGCTGGTTTGAGTAATTTTGCCCACATATTCAGCACTGAGTGGTCTGTGTGTATGTGAGTATTTTTTTCACTGTGCCTGTGCGATTGCTGTTATCTCTGGTCACTGGGGGACATCCCTGACAGTTGGTGAGTACAGCTGTCAGTATATTTACATTTGTACTATTAGACCATTTTTACTACCTTCCTTATCCCTTTGCATTGGGAGTGTGGAGATTTCTGTGATAATAACAATGTCCAGAAATAAAACTCCCAAGGATGTGGGTACTGCAGTGATGCACACCTGTTGTCGTCATGTTTCCTCAGGATAACGATGGCCTTTGTGTCTGTTGCTTTATGGCCCTCAACAGACTCTCTGCCGCGGACTCCAGTCAGGAACCGGATTGGGCATTTAGATTAACGCAGGTAATGTCGCAGTTTGTAGACTGGATGGCAACTCCAGTGCCCCCTGTCGCTGTGTCGCAGCTTCCCATGGCAGAGCCACCCTGGATTCAGACTTTTCTACAGTCAGTCCAGGGGTTAGCTCAGGTGTCCACGTCCTTTCAGCAGATGCTAGATAAGGATAGGGTTTCCAGACGCAGACCTGCTGCACGCGAAATCTCTACTCCTTTATCTGGGGGAGGTTCAGACTCAGAAGTGTCTTCAGTCGGCGAATCCATTACCTCTGAGGTTGAGATGTCTTCCATCCCAGAGGAGGCTATGTCTCCTGTAGACGTAGAGGCTCTTATCAGAGCAGTTAAGTCTATTCTAGTGGAGGAATCAGAGCAGCCTCCCAGATCCAAGGCACCTGTTTTTAAGAAACAAAAGAAATCAGTTACAGAATTTCCGTCCTCAGCTAGAAGACCTCCTAGCAGAGGCGTGAACTCTCCCTAGTAGGCACTTTCAAGTTTCCAAGCGCATTGCTACCTTTTACCCTCTCCCAGCAGCGGATAGGGCTAAGTGGAATCTCCTCCTCGCGTGGATGCCCATATTGCTCGTCTTATTAGGTCATCCCTCCTTTCTATCCCTACTGCATCTCTTATAGAACCTAAGGGTAGGAAGCTGGAAAATGTCTTAAAATCCATTTATGTCAATGCAGGTGCTCTGGCTCGTCCTGCCCTTGCATCAGCTTGGGTGGCTAAAGCGATCGGCCACTGGGCAGACGCTTTGGAGGATGGATTCACTTTGGGCAAGCACAGAGGTGACCTGGTGTCCTTGGTTGCGCATCTTAGAGAGACGGCTTCTTATTTCTCCGAAGCGGCCATAGATTCAGGTATTTTTACTTCTAAGGTATTGGCTTCTGCAATTGCAGCCAGAATAGCACTCTGACTGCACACCTGGAAAGCAGACACAGAATCCAAGAAGGCCTTCCCTATTGGGGAATCGTTCTGTAAGGTCTGGAGTTGGATAAGATAGTGACCACGCACAGCACCTCCTTCAGGGACACCCGGTAAAAGTACAGTCGGATAATGCAACCACGGTCGCTTACATCAACCACCAAGGCGGCACTATCAGTCATGCAGGAAGTCAGCTGATTTCTTTGTTGGGTGGAGCATTATCTTCCAGCACTGTCCGCAGTCTTCATCCCAGGAGTTCAGAACTGGGAAGAGGACTTCCTAAGTCGTCAGGACGTTAATGCAGGCAAGTGGATGCTGCATCCAGACGTTTTCCAACTGTTAGTCCGACGTTTGGGTCGGACATAGACATGATGGCATCTCGTCACAATCATCAGCTACTGAGATACTGCTCCCGCACCATGGATCCAGAAGCTCTTCTGGTAGATGCCCTGGCGGTTCCTTGGACCTTTCCCTCTGATTTACATTTTCTCTCCGATCTCAATGATTTTGTGGGTTCTCCGCAAGTTCAAACTGGAGTTAGGCTCTTTGATATTGGTGGCGCTGGATTGCCTTTGGCGCGTGTGGTACGCAGATCTGTTGGACCTCTCCATAGACTAACCACTGCGTCTTTCTCTGTGGCCAGATCTTCTGTCTCAGGGTCCATGTTTCCAATCGGAGCTGACCCATCTTGCTTTGACGGGGTGGCTTTTGAGACATCCATCCTAAGAGCGAATGGATTCTCCAGGAGGGTTGTTTGGACCATGCTGCTAGCTCAGAAACCTTCCTCGGCACATATCTATCACCGGTTTGGCTTACCTATTTTTCTTTGTGTACGACTTGGGGTTTTAATCCCCGGTCTTTCCACCTTTCTAGGATCATTTCCTATCTGCAGACAGGTCTGGATTAGGGCTTTCGTCTTTGAAGGTCCAGGTTTCGGCATTGCCTGTTCTCTTCCAAAGGCAGATAGCACTGCTCCCGGACGTGCAAACTTTTTTCCAGAGAGTTCTCCATGTTCAGCCACCGTTTGTGGCTCCTTTGGGACCTGTCTCTGGTTCACAGAGCCCTCCAGTCGGCTCTTTTTGAGCCATTACAGATGGCTGATTTGCGCAGGCTCACATGGAAAACTGTTTTCTTCTAGCTATTTCGTCGACCCAGAGGGTGTCTGATTTGAGCGCCCTATCATGTTGCTCCCTGTTCCTTATTTTCCTTTCCAACAGGGCTGTGCTGTGGACTTGCCTGGGCAACATTCTCAAGGTGGTTCCCGCTTCCACATTACTCAGGAAATTGTGGTACCTGTTTTCCAGACTACGGATTCTTCTCGGCCAGAGGCTTCCTTGGATGTGGTAAGGGCTCTCTGACTTATACAAAATGACCAGAGATATTCGTAAGTCAGATTCTCTGTTCATCTTATATGACAATCATAAGAGGGGCTGGCCGGCTACTAAACAGACCTTGGCCTGCTGGCTCCGCTTCACCATTCGCCAGGCTTACTCCTTGGCGAACCTTCCTACCTCTGCCGTGGTGACGGCTCATTCAACCCAGTCAGTGAGGACTTCTTGGGCAGCGCGCTATGGGGCTTCTGCAGAACAGCTTTGTAAAGCTACCATGTGGTCGTCTGGTCATACTTTCATCCGTTTTTACGCCTTCGATACTTTTGCATCCTCGGATGCCGTCTTTGTGCTTTCTGTGCTCACTGTAGATCAGGAGTGTCCCCGACCATAGGAGATAGCTTTGGGACATCCTAGTGTCATCCCTGTGCCCCCTAGTGGAGGAAGAAGAAAAGGAGACTTATGTTGCTTACCTGTTAAGTCTCTTTCTTCAACTCCATAGGGGGCACAGGGCGCCCACCCAGTCGAACGTGATTGCCGGGGTGTGTTCCTAGATGACCTGTCCGGCTGTACTTTACATGGTTGTATGGTTCTGTGTGTGCGCCGACCTTCCTTCTCCTGTGCCTCGCTCCTGCCGTGGGCTTGCAAATTAAACTGAGGTCCTGTGGCTGGGGGAGGGGTATAGTGGAAAGGAGTCTGGGCTTGTGGGTAATTTTAGTTAACTGTTTGGTGCCCAGACTCTCCTCTCTAGGCTATACCCAGTGTCATCCCTGTGCCCCCTACGGAGTCGAAGAAAGAGACTTAACATATAAGCAACATGTCTCATTTTTTACAGTATTCTGTTTTAAAATATTATACAGCTTCCTGCATGCGAGATTACGCACGGCTACCCTCAGGCATGATGCTGATGGACAGGCAACGCTACTGAACTTGCTGCTCAGAAACTACTTACAGTTCAACCTTTATGACCAGGCCGAAAAACTGGTGTCCAAGTCTGTGTTCCCAGAGCAAGCAAACAACAATGAGTGGGCCCGGTATTTGTATTATACAGGTGAGGAGTAGATGGCTGTTTGTCTGGTTTCTTCATAATAGGCAGGATGAGAGATATATGCATTTATACTATATATCATTGAAAAGGAATAGGATAAGTCCCAAAATTGTGTAAAAAACAAAAAATGTATCTCTGGGTAACTTGGATAATGGAGTTTAGTGAAGTAGGTCTGTATAATTTAGAATAATAGAGTAGTAATGAGATTGAACCAGATTGGGTCTGCAGTGAAGTGTATACATTTTAATGGGACATAGTTAAATAGGTAATTTCCGAATGTGCGGACTCCAACTTGTTTGTTTACATGGATGTTAACAACCACTTGTCAGCGTGCACTTTTGGGTTCCTGCACTTAATTTACAAGTCTGTAAGAAGTGCTAACATTCTCTCCATACTTGTGTCATTATTCTAGTGATGAATTGTCCACTTTTCTAATAACTTCTCATTGTTCTTTAATTATATATATCATGTTGCCTTGCACTGTGTTTTTGGTCGCTATACATGCTTATGGTTTGTAAATAAGCTACAGCAACGCTCCCCTCTGCCCTATTTCAGTTCATAGGTGTATATATTGCATGTGTTGTCTTACACAATCTCTTCCTTCAGGCCGGATTAAAGCCATTCAGTTGGAATATTCTGAAGCCAGAAGGACCTTGACTAATGCCCTGAGAAAGGCTCCCCAGCACACAGCCGTTGGTTTCAAACAGACAGTGAGTCCTAGATTATCCTGCACATGTGTTGTACAGTCATATAGAGATTTCATGTATAGTTCCTGCTTGTCTCATTATAAACTTACTAAGTGAAAGAATGTCTGACCTTGTCCTTATGTTTCCTCAGGTCCACAAGCTTCTGATTGTGGTGGAACTGTTATTAGGAGAAATCCCAGACCGTCTTCAATTCCGACAGCACTCACTGAAGAGGTCTCTTATGCCTTATTTCTTGCTCACTCAAGGTGAATATTTCCCTCTCTTGCCTTTTATTACATCTAACACCTTCATATGCTTTTTTTAGGGTTTATGAAAAAATTGTCCATTGTTTCTTGTCGATGCTTCCAGTGTATGTAGGTGAAAATTAAATAAAATTTGAGTGCTTTTGTAATCCATACGCATACCTGTTGGTGCCCCCTAGGTTTGCTAGGAGTTAGATGTAGTATTTTGGGGCAGCACAGATGGTGTAATGGTTAGCATTACTGCCTCACAGCAATGAGATCATGGGTTCAATTCCCACTAGAGCCCTAACTGTGTGTAGTTTGTATATTCTCCCTGTGCTTGCGTGGGTTTCCTCCGGGTACTCCGGTTTCCTCCCACACTCCAAAAATATACTGGTAGGCTAATTTGCTCTCAACACAAATTAACCCTAGTGTGTATGTGTATGTGAGCATGTGATAAGGAATATAGATTGTAAGCTCCACTGGGGCAGGGACTGATGTGAATGGACAAATATCCTCTGTAAAGCGCTGCAGAATGTGTGCGCTATATAAATAACTAGTAGTAATAATAATAATAACTTATGGTTTGTAAAATCTGGCTTTAAAATTAACTTTATGGGCCAAATGTTATGAGGTGAGAGTTTAGAAAATGTGAGCGTTTAGCAGTAAACTCTCACCTTGGTTGAGGTTTATCTTCAATATGGGAAAACATCTGGATGAGAGTTTAAGTCATGAGTTTTCATATTCTCACACTCTATTACATTGGCCGAGTTTAAAAAGTGTGAGAGATTACTGCTAAACTCTAACATTTTCTAAACTCTCACCCTATTACATTTGGCCCTATATGTTGGTGAGTACTCCTTCTTACTATGAGTACTACTACCATAAGTAGGAGAATAAAGTTGTGATAACATTTTCTAGCCAGCAGGCATCCCAGAAAGTTATTCAGAGCCTTTAAAAAATACTTATTATCCTATAACTTCCATTACTCTTTACAGCACCCTAAAAACTGCTTCTCTTTCTCAGCTGTACGCACGGGCAATTTATCCAAATTCAATCAGGTGCTAGATCAGTTCTGCGAGAAGTTCCAGACAGACGGAACCTACACACTCATCATCCGCCTGAGACATAATGTCATTAAGACAGGTAAATTAATGGATTACTGTAGGAACAGACCCTGTTAACCCTTGTTTTAGAATAAGAAAGTCTAGCTTTTCAAATAGTGGATTCAAATGTAATCTTGGAATGCAGCACTGTTTGTAGATGTTTGCAAACATTGGAAGTATTGTTATCTGTATATTACCACCAACAATGTATCGGAAACCGATCTGTAGAACTGGAAAACCTGTATGTATAAATTGTATGGAATTTGGAATAAATTAACCCCTGTTCCTCTTCTAATGTCAGCATGTCATGTTGCTATAATTAAATTACCACAACAATATTCAAGCTCTACTTACAGATATACCACATAATGTTTCACCATCAAAGCTGTCGCTGTAGACAACACAGGATTTGTTCTGCCGTCACATCATATCAGCATTGTATGTGTGGCCTCTTTACCCACCTTGTTATCTGATTCTGTTCCTTCTTTCCCTGCTCTAGGTGTGCGCATGATCAGTTTATCATACTCTCGGATCTCGCTGCCAGATATTGCTCAGAAATTACAGCTGGACAGTCCTGAGGATGCTGAGTTCATAGTTGCTAAAGTAAGTGTGGGAGAAGAAGTAAGCATGTCAACTGTAGACATGTAGTCCCGGAGAACATTTACCCAGAGCACCTTACTTTTCCAGACAATGTACAAATTAGTGATGCTAAGCTACAGTCTCAGTTGTTGTTCCTGTCGATGTACAAAAATGGCAGTGATGTAAAACTTAGATTTGTTTGTGTAGCTTATGACTCACGATGGCCTGAAAAATCACACACATCACAACTAATTTTCATGACGCAAGCTCCTGCGAATTTCCTTGGTTGTAAACGGCCATTTGCTATGATCAAGGCAATGTAGCGTATAAATTCTGCAGTGCACAACCTGGGAATGAGTGCATGAATGAGTGGCAAAATCACCCTGAACTCCCAAAAATGGCAAATAAGATGGCAGAACAGTATTCACGGCTGTTGGTGGCTATAAGCAAAGTATTGCATGTACTTAAGGTGTGATGGTTAATTTTTTGTTACATTTTTAAAAATGGTGAAAAATACATGATAGCCAGCAAGTGGGGGAGCGATAAAAAAAAATGTGATTTTGCTCCGAAAATTGTCGGGGAGTTTGGGATGGAATTCAAAAAACTGCTGCAATTATTTTTACCTGCGGCTAAATTCCCGGGACATCGCGCTGAATTGAATTGGCCATATGGATAGTGATGTACATATAATATGCATGTTACAGTCTTCCCATCAAACATGAGCATGACAGCTGATCTAAATGTGCTGCCGTGCATGCACAGAATGACTTTCTCCTGCTGCGACATGGTGCAGGTGATAGGGGCAGCATCCATCTCATGTTGTTACGTTGTGTACGAAACCTGGCAGAGAAGTGTTGTTTTCAATTGATTATTGGAATGTTTTTTTTACATTTAACAATGTTGTCATATCTGCCATGTTCTCCACTTCATAATTCCTCTTATTGCTTGTCATTTTTTTTTAATTTCAGGCAATCCGAGATGGAGTAATTGAGGCCAGTATTAACCACGAGAAGGGTTACGTCCAGTCTAAGGAGATGACTGATATCTACTCTACAAGAGAGCCCCAGCTGGCCTTCCATCAGCGTATTTCTTTCTGCCTAGATATACACAACATGTCCGTTAAGGTAAGGTCACAGGGAGGAGGTGCGTGGGGAAATGGTCAAAATCTCCAGTGCCAAACTGATTCGCAATGACCGCTTCCTCAAGTTACTATGAAATGGCTACACTGAAGAGATAAAAACACTTTAATGTGTCTTGTAGCGTTGATCTCAATGCTTCATTCTAAACGTATGTAATGAAAATGATAGAACAATCACTATAAATACGTTTCCAATTTCTCTTTAAACTTGTATTTGCACATGACATATAATTGTAATAAAATTACAGCAGATATTTCTTTATTTTAAGTATTTGGGAATTTTAACTGCTAAAATGGTCAATGAGAATTAATTTTTGGGAAAGAGTTACTATAAAAGGTATTATATGTTTTGATGGGAAAAATGCCATATAAGCCATTCTACCTTCTTTTTTTTTTTTTTATTTTAATATAGGCTATGCGCTTTCCTCCCAAATCCTACAACAAAGACTTGGAGTCTGCAGAGGTGAGAATCCTAGATTGGAAAAAATGACATAGTGTGAGAAAGGGTTTGTGTGTTGTAGATTGGGATCTCATCAGCTGGATCATTACTTAAAGCTGTTGTCCGATGCTAAATGATATACTGTACTATATTCCCATTACAGATTTGTCCTAGTGTAGGAGATTGTACTAGACGAGGCTGCTTGTGACCTTTGAACCAGCCTGCAGGGCTGATTTCAGAAATGCGCTGGCTAACTTTGCATTCTATACAAGCCTTCCGTTATAACCTATAATTACGATGTTTATCTGTGCTCAATGCACAGTTTAGTGAGTAGCGTGTTCTCTCTATACTATGTTCTACTACCCAAATAGCTATGATAGTTTATACAGGAGCACTGTCTTAAATCTTCTCGGATAGATGTTTAAGGAAAAATGACTTCTGAAAGGACAGATGCTGCTGTCATTTCATACAGTGTCCGGTTCCTTTCTCCTGTATGTTTCCTGCTGTTTGTGCACAGACTGTGAAAAACAGCCGTTGTATAAATGAACCCCTGAAGAAGGACAACACCTTTAACATGTTTCTCCCCACCCCAGTAGACAGTACATTAAGAAACCTTATGTTTGCCCAGTGAAGTCTTATAAAGTTATTTTGCTGAATTTTCAAAATGCTTTTTTGTTCTGAACTGCCCCATTGTCTTTCCCCACAGGAGAGGCGCGAGAGGGAGCAGCAGGATTTAGAATTTGCTAAAGAAATGGCTGAAGATGATGATGATGGATTCCCATGACCCTTACTTTAGTTATGCTTCACATTTATGTTCTGTTTATATCAGGGTTTTATTCGGTTTTGGTTTCATACCTACATGTGCAACTACTCCCTCCCTTCCCCCATAACCATTTTATAAACAGCCAGAAGTGCATGTCTGTTCAGTGGGGAATTGGTAGGTTTCTCATTTACACTGTGACGGAACAAAGCCACCAGTTCCTCCATTATAATGTATTTATGGACTCACCCTGACTACAATCCACTATTGGGCCTAGGAACTTTGGGTTTATCTTCCTCACCTTAGCCCTTCAGCTAGTCTACACTTAATGTCATTCTTTGTGTTCAGTTCATCTACACAAGGAAAGACATGGACCATTTTACAAGCTCTGCCAATCAATTTAATATCCCAACTTCTACTATTATATTGATAAAATGAGGTGTGATCTTAAATGACCAGGCATCATTAACTTATAAACAGGATCTTGTACATCTTATTTTTTATTTTAATGAACAGGACTGTAACATGATGATACTCATCAAGTTTTTGTTTTGCTCTTTAGTATTTCATTAAAGGCTGTTTCTAACCAAATTGGTTTCAGCTGTTATTTGTTTTTGCCCTGAAATTACTTGGTTACATTCAGCAGCCTTATGTTTGTTTTAGTTTTTTTCTCATGTGTAGGACATAGGGCATTTTTATCTATGGCACAGCTTCACGACGTAAAAGATTGGGGTAGTTGAGAGAGACAGGACAAGAAGGCAAAAATGCATAAAAAAAATGGATGAGTACAGAAGACTTGGTGAAAGCTGAGGAGACAATGGAGAGAAAAACGTACATGCAGGAGGCAAGGGGCAGGAGACATAAGGTGGAGGCATTCATGAGCTTAAAGTGGGAAGAGGAGACAAATGGGTCAAAAGGATAGAGAGGACTTGGGAGTGGGCAAAAAGCAAGCTGAGATGGGGATAAGCTGACACGCATAGGAGAACATCATGTAACCACCTAAAGAGGAGCTGAACTTTCAATAGAAGAAACTGGGGACAGGGTAGGTAGCTTGTGTGAGATGCATGTTTATTAGTGGTGGAGGACAACAACTAGTCTCTACTGTACTGCATAACTATCTGCAAAAATTTAACACAGGTGATACCTAAACGAGTACCTGATCTGCAATTTTGTTGTTATTAAGTATTATATATACCAACCATTTGTATACTTAAGTGCACCAGGGATTTGGTATTTCAATGCGACCTGATATGTAACCTTAAAGCTACTACAGTATGTACAGACACAAACTTTTGTTATGTGTACCAAATTGTACTCTTATACTTTGTTCCCTTATATGTTCAAGGTGGCATTAGGAGTGATATTGACTTTCAGGAGACCCAATTACACAATATAACTAACATAAACATTTCTCACATAATTATTGACAATCTAAAATCTGAGCAATTAGGATTGTACATTTATTCAAGAATATGTTTCACCCTATTTTGCATTGTCAAACATTATCTTGACATTTGAACTGATTTTATATCGGTAACTACATTTAACACTTATTTTATAAGATATTACGTAATGCTTATTGTGCAGTGTTGTTTGATACTAGCTCTCGGGATATTAGTTTTTTAACCTATACTTTGTAATATAAGTTAAAGATATGTTTTAATACTTATGACTTAAAAGCGTGCCCCAGCAATAGTCTACTTCTCTTTTCTCAATACAGTTAGGTACACACTGCAATAATCAGGCTGATCAACCAATTCTTGACTGGTTGGCCCGATTATTGCACAGTGTATACACAGCACTCGAAGCAGACAGTCGTTCACAACCCATCAGATCAGCTCACGGTATTTGGAGTGCTGCACAATGTTCGTTGGTCCTGACAAGCCAATTTTATGCAGCGTGTACATGCGTCATTTGACAAACTGCATATATAAACGATAATTGTGTAGTGTGTATACAGTACATCAGATGTTCTCTCGGTCATTTGAGCGGCCCAAAAAAAAAAAAAGAAAATTGTGGATCCTTTCTCTTTCAGGTATGTAGCTAGCTTACAGCCAGGCCTTGCATGCCACATTTGAAGGATCTTGGGTGCAAGAGATCAGTGCTTTCCAGAAAAGAACTAAACTCTTCTTGTCCAGTTCATCCTGAGTTATTTGCAAGTTACCAAAGGATCTAGACCACCATACATCTACAAAGAGTGTCTGTCAGCTTGGTCTGGTAACCACTGTGAACATTGTAGCGGAGTGTGGTTATGATACAGTGGGCATTACTATTAGACTCTTAAGGAGAGTTTTTAGAAATGGAGATGTTGCCTATAGCAACCAATCAGATTCTACTTAGCATTTAAATAGCACCTTCTAGAAGATAATAGCGCGCCCACCCACTGCTCCCCTGGCACAGCTGCCAGGCACTGTACCACTATGGAAGCAGCAGCCGTGACCGGCTACTGCTCTTTCCCCGCGCAGCCAGCGGCACTCCTCCACAGGAGCGGCTACCCTCCCTGCTCTGTCCCCGGCCCCTCCTTCCGACCACAACTCCGCCTCTGCACCCCCTGTGTCCCGATCACTGCTGGACACCATGATCGGGCATTGTACTGCATATAACAATCACACAGATAATAAAGGTATATTATAAGGGCCCTTACATTAAGGCTGAATCGGAAAAAAAAATGTATTCTCCATAGAGAATTCCGGGGGGGGGGGGGCATGGTATTTAAGGGGCTACACCTCAAAAGCTACTTGAGGCACAGTGCTGTACGGGTAGAACTGTCTCTGTGCTACATGCCAAATTTCAGGGCAAAAACATAAAAACGGAGTATTTGGGAGTAAGCTAAAGTTCCAACTGTAAGGTTTTTCTGACACACTTAATTAGGACCACTTTTCTGTTGTTCTCTATGGGGGATTTTTGGGAAGGCATAACTCAGGGTAGGGGGCAAATTTAGACTTGGGGTTTGTTTTATTAGGTAGCTCTTATTCCAGGGTATGTGCTTTTGGGGTTTAGGTAATTGAGAAAGTCAAAATTTTTAAACTATAACCTCACAATTGCGCCATTATAGAGAGAGGACGCTTCAACTTGCGGCGCAGCCTCAGTAGGTGCCTTCAGCAGTTGTGCTCACTGTGGCTTAACTTGGGTGCACCAAGATGGCTGGCCAGTGGGGGGTTGCGGGCATTGGCAGCGGCAGTGTGGTTGGCAGTGAGGGCTGTGGGACCCGGTGGCGATGCGGGTGGCGGCAGACAGATGCAGCATGCACGGATCTGCGAGATCTGTGATGCCTGCATCTGTGTGTGATAAAAATAAACACAGATGCATGGACGGATCAGTGAGTTCTGTCTGTGCTGCTGTGTTTAAAAAAAGTGTGTTAAAAATTTTAAAAAATGCCTTCCCAAATGAACAACCGGCACCAGGCTTGGCAGACCGAGTCCTGGTGGTGCTAAATACAGGGGACAAATGACGTAGGGGGTCCCCCATATTTAGCTCAACCAGCACTGGGCTCTGAGCCAGTCCTGGAAATACAGGGGAAAAAATGCATAGGGTCTCCTTATATTATCCAGAACAGGCACCAGAATTTTTCTAGCGGAAGGGATATTGCCACAGCCAGGGAGCCCTTTCACCGGGTCCCCCATCCGAAGCATCAACCCTGACCGCTAGTCAGCCCAGGCCGGGGAGCCCAATATAGGGGTCCCTCTCTCCAGGGCACCGCAGGCCCAGGCTGATAGCCCGGGGCTATCCCTGGCACCCTGGCCGGTGGGTGCCGGGTTAATTGTGAATAATGTGGTGCATTTGTTGATAGTAACAATATTGTCTTTTGCTGTGGAACTGCAGGACCCAGCAAGCCTCCTCCGCATGCTGGTACTTGTAGAATGAAAAATAGTAATAACTAATTCAGGCACGTCTGAATAGTGTATAAACACTATAGATAATCGATATGATGTACATGAATTCAAATAGCTCGTAAAAAGCAGCTCCTGAGAGGTATATTCTGATTCCCCTCAAATATCAACATATAAAAACCCTAAATCTCATTAAAATAATATGTAGTAACTCTAAATAGACCAATATGGAAGATAACACTGGGGAACAAAAAAATATATTTTTTTTATCTTGCCAAGGATTTAAGATCGGTTTGAGCGTACTCGCAGGTCCTATTTTCGCATTAAATCTTCGCTATAGCTGAACAGTTTTCAAATTAATGAAAAATTATAAATTTCAATTATTTTCTCCATTTGAAGTACCTTACTAGTCTAGATTGCTTTACTTAACATAATCGACTTAGTTTTGCTTTTTTAACAACTACCCTCTTTCAACAATAACAAGAATTTGTTTTATTTGTGATTATGTAGCTGTTAGTCATATTTGAGACACAAAACACATTCAAATCTCCTCAGTAACGCTGTTATATTTGTGGCCAATATAGTGTTGCAAAAGAAAGGAAAAATATAACTGTATTCGTAAAACAAGCTTATCAGGCTTATTGTGGACGTCACATAAGCCAGCAAGACAAGATTTGGGTGCTTCACAAAGTTTGTAAACCTGCATGGAATCACTCCACAGTTGGACTAAAGGTGATCAAAAAGGACTTAATTTCGGCATACCCGTGATGTGGTGTGAGCCAAAAGATCACTTGAGTGACTGCTATTTTTGTGTTGTAAATGTGAAGGGTATGAATCAATTTAAGAAACGCAAATGGGAATCCCCAAGTATAAATTCTGCAAAACAACCGATACCACATAGCGAACATTTACCTGTACCATCATTCAGTTCTTTGTGCGAAGTTGAATGTGATGATGTGGAAATGTTCATTTCATCCAGTGCACTAAGTGACAACACAGATGAAAGTGAGTTTGAAGAAAAATCCTCTACTCTAATTTTCTTAAAAGGAACTAAACGATTTAATTCGTGACTTGAATTTATCAAAAAAAGGAGCTGAGCTTTTAGCATCCAGACTTCAAGAAAAGCACTGTCTTGAGCCGGATCTTACTATAGCGTCGTATCGAAATAGAGAGCAAGCCATACTGCCGTTCTTTAGCCAAGATAACAATCTTGTGTATTGCAACAATATTCCGGAACTTCTCCAGATGATGGGTTTACCAGAATATCGAGCAGAAGACTGGCAGCTCTTTTTGGATAGTTCAAAAAGGAGCTTAAAATGCGTATTACTGCAGAATGGGAATAAATTAGCATCAATTCCTATCGGTCATTCAACAAAACTTAAAGAACAGTATGGAAATATCAAGTTAGTCTTAGATAAAATTGCTTATTCTCATTATGGAATAGTCATGGAAAACAAAAGCACTGGCAGCAAACCGTATGGCCTCCAAGAGAAGTTATAATTGTATAACTGTAGGAGAAGCCAACATCATTCATGAGCCCTTAATTGACAGGAAAAAAATCACTGCCACCTCTCCATATCAAACTGGGTTTAATGAAACAAAGTTGTAAAAGCATTGGACAAGTCAGGCGATTGTTTTATGTATATTTGTCGAATATTTCCATCTCTTAGTATTGAAAAATTAAAGGCAGGAATATATGACGGCCCACAGATATGGAAACTGGTGAAGGATCCAAATTTTACCACATCTATGACAAACTGAATCTGAAGCATGGCTGAGTTATGTGTCTGTCATTCAAAAATTTTTAGGCAATAACAAGGCAGACAACTATCATGAATTAGTCCACAACATGCTAAAATGTTTTGAGAAAGTAGGTGCCAACATGAGTATTAAAGTACATTTTTTGTACAGCCATTCAGATCACTTCCCGTCCAATCTAGGAGATTAAAGCGAAGAACAGGGTGAACGGTTCCAACAGGATATTAGTAATGGAAGAAAGATATCAAGGAAGGTGGGATCGTCACATGATGGCCGATTACTGTTGGAGTCTGCAGAGGTACTGCCCTCAACAAGAATACAAAAGAAAATCCTATAAAAAACGGTTCTCATAGCTTCCTAACACTTATGTATGTAATTATTCTGTGTCTTTTTATAACATTTTCCAAATCAAATTTAATACAAATATATTTTAACTATTTTTAACATTGTTTAATTTTTGATAAATATTAAAGAAATATGCATATCTCAAAAACTAGAGCCAATTGAAAAATAAGCATGGCATATTCATAATTAGGAGCACAAAATTAATCAAAATCGACTCTGAAATGCCTGTCAACAGATTGACTATTCCCCAGTGTAATTAACCAATTTAGAAGGAGCGCTAATATATAAAAAAAATATATAAATTGATATATGAACACCACACACAATAAAATATAAAACAAATAATCAAAAAATTTATAAAAAGTCAAGTTGATCAAGGCAGGCTTACAAAACAAAAATATATACATATATACCATCAGTCCATATTTAATTTAATGACCACAAACATATCAATGAAGTCTCCTAATTTTTAGGATTCATCCTTCTGCAGTAGGTGTCCAAAAATAGGTATAAAATATCGTCTGTGGTAGGAGACGGATAAATGATGTTTAGTATATATCACACTTCTGACCCTCCAATTAGGTAGTGGTCTTGAAAATAAAAAACCTGTGGAGAATCTCTTGTACTTGAATAGATATGATTTTGTTGTATTAGCAACAAAGTCCTGGATCCTCAAGATAACATCCCAATATATGTAACAATAAGTTTTTGTTTGTTCTTCACCGCTGTTACACAGTGGTAAAAGGCAGTCTATTATGGTGTGCACACTAATTCTTTTGGAAGCTGCTTACCGCTGGATACTTTGTAGGGTTCAGTTGTTTGTTGGAGTAAGATCTCTTGGTTCCAGCAGTCATCATTACCTCAATCAAACAGAGGATGAATTCTAACATGTACTGTAGCATAATCCTCTCAGCCAGCAGTATTCATCAGCAATTAGTATCCCATGAACATTAGTACTGTCCTCTATGGACAGTACTACCCGAATGACCGCTTCACAGCGGGATTTCACTATAGAAATCCCGGTGTGGAGCGCTCATTGGCTGAGAGAGGCGACCCTTCGGCCTCTCAGCCAATGAGCGGTTCTCACCATTGACTTCAATGGTGAGAAGTGCAAAAGTATCTTAAGGTTACCTTCGTGCCCATTTCAAAAATGGCACCTCAGCGCCATTTCTGAAATTTAAAGATGGCCGCCGGAAGCAAATCACGGCTCGTGGCATAATCGTGCCGCCCCGTCGGCTGGCTTATTTAAGACCGTGCGAGTCAACGGTACAGCAGTCCGTCAGGGAGGCAGCAGAGAAGAGCTGCCGAAGAAAACAGAAGCCGGGGAAGTCCTGGGGGAGACGGCAGCAGTGGCATAACTAGGGCAGGGCCACCGGGGCTCGTGTCCTGGGCGCCATGGTTGGCCCGTCCTAGTTAGCCAGTGTAGTGCCGACCGCAGTGAGTGCGGTCAGCATTACACATTTACTCATGACCCTGCGCCGTCCTGTGCTGCTCAGTCAAGCCCCCTCCCTCCCCCTGAGTGCTTACCCAATAGCACCAGGCGGTGGGTGGGAGGCGGGTTCAAGCTAGTGCATTTACACACAGATTGCCACCAGCGCAGTGGAAGGTGCAGGAAAATTAAATATTAAAACAATCTGTGTTCTTGTTTTATTTTCATATTTATTTTACAGGGATACTATAGGTACCAGCAGTCCCTTAATCACCCTCTTGCTGGTACTTGTGGTTCTCCAAGTACCAGCATACAGGGGAGGCTTGCTGGGACCTGTAGTCCTACTGCAAAAGACAATACTTTAACTTTCATATGCACCACACTACACTATTAACCCGGTACCCACCGACCAGGGGTTTCGGGGATAGCCCCGTGCTATCAGTCCAGGCCTAGGGTGCCCTGGAGAGGGGGGGTCCCCAACTCCCCAGGGATCCCCGGCCTGGGCTGACTAGCGGTCAGGGGTGATACTTCGGCTGGGGGACCCGGGGAAAGGGCTCCCATGGCGGTGGCATTACCCGCTACAAAAATTCAGGTTATTACAGGGGGACCCTACACATGTTTTCCCCTGTATTTCCAGAACCAGGACTGGCTCAGAGCCAGTGCTGGTTGCGCTTAATACAGGGGACCCCTACGTCGTTTGAGCCCTGTATTTTGGCAAGCAGGACTAGTTCTGAAAAGCCCAGTGCTGGTTGTGCCTCATACGGGGGACACCTACGTCGCATGTCCCCTGTATTTAGCACAACCAGTACTGGGTCTCCAGAGCCCGGGGCTGGTTGGTCCTTTTCTTTGGGGGGGGTGCTGGGGGGGCACTGATCCGTCCATGCATCTGTATCTTATTGATTTTTTTTTTCAGATGCAAGCCGCACAGATCGCACTGATCCATGCGTGCATCGCTGAATCATTTATTTTACCCAGATGCCTGCATCACGGATCTCACTGATCCGTGTATGCAGTCAGATATCTTTAGATCTTGCACGATAGTTCCTAAGTCAAAATGTGCTGTTTAAGCACCATATTGTGTCCTGGAGTGCCGGGGAGTGTTCAACGGAAATTGTTCACGATATTGCATCATGAGCACATCGTTCCGTGTGTAGGAGTCTTAAGAAGCAGTTCAGGGCTGGGACTATCAGCGCCATTGAGCCTTCCTTTTTTTTCAACATTGAATTTTTATTGTTTCAAAAAAATGTTGGGGGAAAAATTATAGGGTACAGAAAAAAAGGAAAAGGAGGGGAGGTGGGGGGGTTAGGAGTACAGTAGTTGCAGTATATAAAACATTTAAGCATTAACATGGTGTACTGACTAAAATAAATATATAGCTACAATCCAAACTTTATCAGCTGTATATATTATCTGATAAACAGTGTAATTATATGGTTAAAGCTTTCATTGATAAATAAGACTAAACCTAAACATCCTGGCTGCCTATATAGTCAAGTTTAATTATTAGATCAGGATAATCAACTCTTCCATAATACGTAAAAGGTAAATATACTACCCACAGCTCGTCAGTAAGCTACAGTTCATGACTTACGGATTGTGTTTTGAAGCCCAATAATCTGACCAACCCAACCATTTAATTAATGGATTTGAGGTCAAAGGGGAATAGGAACCCCCTCCGTCTCAAACTCGCAATGAAGCTGAACATTTTTCTCTATATCCGTTAATGTAGGGACTACTGGGGACCTCTAAGATTGGGCAATCATAATCTTAGCGGTTATAAGGATATGACCCATTACATACCTGTCATTTTCGGTCACATTTCCTTTATATAGATGGAAAATTGCCAGAACAGGGTGAGGTGAAATTAAGTTGAACACCGATTTCCCTAGTTTAGCAATGTGAGGACAGGACCAAAAAATATTAAATAAAGAGCCCGCCTGACCACAGTTCCACCAGCACAGATTGGATTGGGTGTGAAATATTGTGCAGTAAAACAGGAGTGAAGTATAAGCGATGGAGCAATCTATGAAATTGTTCTAAATGTGAGATGCAATTAGATAGCTTATAGCTGGTTTGAAAAATTAAACGGCAGTCCTCCTCTGAAAAAGAGCATGAGAGGTCCATCTCCCATTTTTGTAATGCTCTAAGTTTAATAAATTCAGCAGGGGTTACTAGGTAGGTATACTACCAAGTGATACCTCCCTTGCTATTTGTTTTACATAATTGATTGAGTACGAACTGTGGGAGACTATGGACAATATGTGGAGTTGAGGTTATACTATTCAACCAGTGTCTGATTTATAGGTACTTATAAAACTCTTTAAAACACTTATTGTATTGCAAGTTTATTTGAGAGTATGATAGAAGAACATCTGATATAATGTAATCTCTTTAAGGGAGATTATGCCTTGTGTTTTCCACGTTACGAGAGTTAAGTTAGGAATCTGGGTAGCTATTCCTCGTAGTGTAATATTGGAAGAAGGAAGACTAATATCCGAAGTCATGTTTACCATCTGAAGCCAGGCTTTGCATGATATAGATACTGCCGTGGATCTCTCAATCCATGGCAATTTAACAATTAGAGGAAACCACAGGCAATCATTGAGTGGAAATGGGGACATCATGTCTCGCTCAAGCTGAACCCAAGGCATTACATTTTCTTTAGAGAACCACTTAGTCACTTGTGATAATAGCGACCCTATTTGATAGCACTGTAAATCAGGATATCCCTGGCCTCCTTCCATTTTTGGGAGAGAAAAGATTTTTCTCGCTAACCTTAGTTTTTTGCCTTTCCATACATAGTTAATAAAAAGCTTTTGGAACATAGAGAGAATGGATTTTGGGACAATAATGGGTATTGTTCGGAATAGATATATTAATTTGGTAAAACGGCCATCTTTAAAGTGGAAATTCTACCCATCCAAGAGATATTGTGCATCATCCAGTCGTTATTTGAGATAATTTCTGCAACAAGGGAAGATAATTAGATGATATTAAGTTATGAATAGAGGGTGTCAAGTGGATTCCCAAATATTTAATTGAATTATCTTGCCAGGAATAAGAAAAATTGCTTTAAGATGCGTTAATAAATTTTGGGGACAGTTGATGGGGAGTGCCTCTGTTTTGGAACTATTTAATTTATAGTATGAAACCTCTGAATAGGTTTCCAATATAGCGTGCAATGCTGGCAAAGATGTAAGAGGGTCTGTTATAGTCATTTTATAGTTTTTTATATTCTATCGAATAGTATAGGGCCTGTAATGTTACGATCTTTCCTAAAGGTTTCGGCTAAGGGCTCAATTGCAGGGCAAACACCAGAGGGGACAGAGGGCACCCTTGACAAGTGCCATTCGTAATTATAAATGAGGAAAACAATATACCGTTGATAAAGACTCTGGCTAAGGGGGGAAGAATATAGAGCAAGGATTGATGATAATAGTCTACCCCTAATTCCAAATTTCCAAGACAGCTCTTAGGTATCTCCAGTTCAGTCTATCAAATGCTTTTCAACGTCTAATGATAGCATACTTGCCTACCCTCCCGATTTGGTCGGGAGCCTCCCGAAAATCGGGTGCCGCTCCCGACCTCCCGGGAAGGCAGACAAGTCTACCAGCAGCTGCCGACCCTTCCTACCCCCCACCACAGTTACAAGAAGCTCCCCTGGCTGCGGGGGGCCTGTGACGCGATTCACGCAGAATTGCGTCATTTTGGCCCTGCCCCCTGCTTCACACTGCCTGTAATATCGGCAGTGTGTAGCAGGGGCGGGGCCAAAATGACACGATCGCGTGGCTCCGCCCCCTGCTCCACCTGCAAACTCTTGTAGTCTGGCTGGCCCCGCCCCGTCTGCTGGCCACGCCTCCCCACTCAAGCCGATCTGGCTGCTCCCTCCCGGAAGGGGCAGCCAGATAGTCGGCAAGCATGTGATAGTAAATGGAGAGACTGGTCAAGGTTTGAAAAAGCTTCTAATATATTAATCACTTTCCTCGTATTGTCGGGAGCCTGACGGCCCAAGACAAATCCTACCTGATCTTGATGGATTATATTAGGAAGCAATAAGTTAATTCTATTCGCTAGAATTTTAGCGTATATGTTTATATCGGCATTTAGAAGTGCAATCGGTCTATAATTGGCCATGGAAGTCAAATTCTTTCCCTGTTTGGGGAATGTTACTATTCTCGCCTCCAGCATTTCACCTGGAAACTAACCCGACGAGGCTTCGTTAAATATTTGTACTAGGATGGGGGATAATTTATCCTGGAAGAATTTAAAGAATTTATTAATATACCCATCTGGGCTGGGGGCCTTATCTACTGGTAGGGATTTTATTACTGCTAAGATTTCTTCCTCTGACCATGGTTTCGTAAGGGAGGTGAGAGATTCAGCATCTATAGAGGGCAGATCAACCTTGCTCAAAAAATTGTCTGTCTATCTGTACTGGTGAGGGTTGTGGTACTTCGGGATCGTCTTTCAAATTATATAAAGTAGCATAATATTGCGCAAAGGGGTCTGCGATTTTAGTACCTTTAAGATTAGAAATTGTTCTAATACTTCCATTGGTCTCTTTCCTCTCAGCTTTCGTGCTAATAAACGTCCAGCCCTATCTCCTTGTACATAGTGCTTTTGGCACAATTTAAGCATCATTCGTTGTACTTTTCTGAGTGCTAATGTGTTCCATTCTTCTCACACTTTAAACTTTAAGTAACTCTCTATATATTTTATCGTCATTAGGGTTAAATTTGTGTTTAGCATATAAATCAGCTAGTCTGCACTCTATGTCTACTTGACGTAAAGCAGCTGCTTTATGTAAATGAACTGCAGCTTGGATCGCTGATCCCCTAACTACCGCCTTTAGTGTGCACCAAAACGTGAACGGATTAGTGTCTTCTGGTTTGTTAGTTTCTAAATATGTATAGAGAGTGTTTGATATTGTCTCCTTAGATTCGGGATTCTCCAGAAGATATTCTCCCGGTCGCCAAGTTCCCGGGGGTTTTCTTAATCTGGGGACATTCCATTCAAGGGAAACTGCCGCATGGTAAGACCAAGCTACTGGTAATACCACTGATTGTCTGATATTAGGTAACGACCATTTGTCTGATAGGGCTAGATCTATACGGGAGTAAGACCTGTGTACGTGAGAGTAAAAGGTATAATCCCTTTCGCTGGGGTGCCTTGCTCTCCATACATCATATAGCTCGTATTTACTGAGAATTTGTCTGAAGCTATTGGAGTGATCAGGAGTGGAATATGATCCCACTCTAGGGTTGGCAGAGAGCTTATCTAAAGAGGGGTCCAAGACCATATTAAAATCTCCCAAAATTAACATTAAATCTTTCCTACATGCTTGAAGGGCTGTGCAGAATTTCCTAGTGAAGGATACTTGTTTAGTGTTTGGGGCATAAATGGAAGCAAGCCTCACTGATATATTGTCTATTTTACCTAAAAGTATTAAATACCGACCCTCCTTATCTTTTATTTGGTTATCTATAACAAAATTGCAAGTGTTAGAAAATAAAATCGCCACTCTTGCCTTCTTGGAGGGACCATTGGAAGTATAGCAATGGGGGTATTTCAGATTGGAAAATTGGGGGAGGAGGATTATTGAAAGTGGGTTTCTTGCAAGGCTATTACCTGGGCTTTACATTTAGCGAAAAATCTCATTGCGAGTCTTCTTTTGTTGTGAGAGTTGAGACCTTTTACATTTATAGAAAGTACCTTACCCGTTTGGAGGGAAGGACACAATGCTGGAGATCAGCCCATCTAAACCATATAAAATAGTGAGAACATTTGTATACCATGCAGCATTGTAACTTGTGCAACCGTTGTACCAGGGTGATAAAATAGGGGAGAAAAGAAAAAAACAAAAAAAACAAAACGGGGATAACAAGGAAATAGTTCCTATCAGGGACCACCTCCGTAGGTGGTACATTGGGGTAAGTGGCCAATAAGGCAAATAACCACCGTCGCCCTAAAGCTACAATATATTCCTAGGAAAACAGTGCTCATAGCAAGATGGCTTAAACAGTAGACCTTACTTAGACAAATAATGTATGAGACTAAACTAATTATGAGTAACAATTGGTACACATCCATTATGCAAACTGGGAAAACAGGTATATAAGAAACAAAGGGCCTGATTCAGAGCCACTCGTAAGCGGCAGCTCGTTCGCTCTGAGCGATGTTTGCCCAACTGCGCATGCGTACGGATCGTTATACGCATGCGCGAACCAGTCAGTGCGGACGAAATTCATGTGCTCGCAAAATAGCGAATGCCTGCTAATTTGAGTGACAGAAAGAGGCGTATGTGGGTGGTAACGGGAAAGTGCTTGAAAACGGGGAGTGGAGATCCGATCGCAGGCGTGCTTAAAGGTCAAAACGGGCGTTTTATGGGTGTTCATATTTAAAACAGCAGCGTCATTGGCCACGTCACTGGGTTTTTTTTTAAGCCAGAACTGCTCGCAAAATTGTGGTAGCAAAAACCAACCACAAGAATAGCGAGCAGTTCATACCATGTTCGATGTACTCGATTAATCTAATAAATAGCGGACATGATGTAGGATGCGAGCGGCCAGGGGGCGTAGTTTCCCAAAAAACGACCGCAAGTTTTGTACGCTCGTTCAGACCTAGAGGCGTGAACAGACCGCAAACAGCGAACGGTTCATTTGAATAGCCACCCCTATTTTCTGGACGAGCGAGCGCTAATTGCATCCGGCTATGAATCAGGCCCAAAATGTTCAAATTCACAAATCCAAGGGACATATCTATTATGTCACAAAACATTTTTTTCTACCCAATGGTAATATTTAAGGTGACACAATGAAGATCTTGTCAACTAATATTTGGGGTTTCACACAAACAGAACATCTTAAAAACAGTAAAGATACTTATCCCAGGTTACACAGGTGAGAAGTCCGATTTGAAAAGGATGTCGATAGTGTAGAGCCAATCAAGACCAGTCCTGGTTAACATATATTGTGCTTGGAATCTTCTGTGAGATGTCTTCTATATTCCACAATACCAGCAGTTGGATGCCATCAGTGAAGTAAACCTAACGCGTTTATCGGCCGTAGTGGGTCTGGCCGTTTCCTCAGAGGTGCACTACCTCTGAGGAAATGGCCAGACCCACTAAGGCCGATAAACGCGTTAGGTTTACCTCACTGTTGGATTCAATCAAAATATCTCTATCACTGCATGCACTTTAGATGCAGTAAACATCCCATCACCCGGGCGCTATTGCTACAGTGAGCTCACTTCATAGCGGGACCCACCACGGCTGCAGACCGACTAGCCTATGTGACACTGCTCGGACTCTGAGCGCTCACCAGCCAGAGCCTCATCTATACCATACGGGACTTGGTCTCAGGAAGAGCAGGCAGCCACTATCTTCAGAGCGGCAATCCGGACACTGCGCTCCGTTCACCTCATCCAGCTATCATTACGCCGATCTCAGGTATCATGTATTACCTGCCTCACAGGTCATCAGCTACCTATATTTGCCACACTGGAAGTTTATCCACTTGGTTACTTAATAACTCTAATTCTGACTATTTATATCTGAATGTCACAACTCCTAAATCAACATTCAGACATATCACCACGTGTATGTTATTCAAACAACCAAAGGTGTTCATTAGGTTTTGTCATTGCATTATGTAGTGACATTTTTTTGCTATTTGTTTCCAATTTTTAATCTATTTATTTTATCTACAACAATTGTTTACTTTGAGGTCTATTGTGACACATTATTGTGTGGATAACCCTTCTGATTCATCTACACATTTTATATTGTTATGTTTTACAATATCATTTAAATATTATGGGGTCTATTTACTAAGCAGTGTTATGAGACAGAGTTATAAGTCTGTGATAAGTTGCCAGCCAATCAGCTCCCAACTGTTATTTTTCAAACACAGCCTGTGAGATGGCAGTTGGGAGCTGATTGGCTGGCACCTTATCACAGACTTATCACTTTTCACTCTGTCTCATAACACTGCTTAGTAAATAGACCCCTCTGTCTTTATTAAACATGCTTTTTATTTGATATATTGCCTTTTCAATGCTTTGTTCCACACATGGTTTAGAGTCTTAATTTATTACCAGTGGTTTAATGTTCTTTATTTGATATATTGCGCTCCCATTGTTCTGTTTTTTTGTTGATTTTGAGGTTAGCCACTTCTCCTTTGGTTGAGCTGCTCTATATGCACACATCCATTCCTCACCTTTAGCTACAGCGCCCATAACTTTGTGTTCGCATATGTGCGTCTGTGTGTATGTACCAGAATATATACAGGCGAGCGTCCATGTGTACAGTCAGGTCCATAAATATTGGGACATTGACAGAATTTTCATATTTTGGCCTCTGTTCACCACCACAATGGCTTTGAAATGAAACAAACAAGATGTGCTTTCACTGCAGACTTTCAAATTTAATTTGAGGGTAATTACATCCAAATCAGGTGAACGGTGTAGGAATTACAATGGTTTCTATATGTGCCTCCCACTTTTTAAGGGGCCAATAGTAATGGGACAAGCTAAACAATCCTAAATCTAACTTTCACTTTTTAATATTTTGTTGCAGATCCTTTGCAGGCACTTACAGCCTGAAGTCTGGAACGCATAGACATCACCAGACGCTGGGTTTCATCCCTGGTGATGCTCTGCCAGGCCTCTACTGCAAATTTCTTCAGTTCCTGCTTGTTCTTGGGGCATTTTCCCTTCAGTTTTGTCTTCATCAAGTGAAATGCATGCTCAATCGGATTCAGGTCAGGGGATTGACTTGGCCATTGCATAACATTCCACATTTTAGCCTTAAAAAACTCTTTGGTTGCTTTTGCAGTATGCTTCGGGTCATTGTCCATCTGCACTGTGAAGTGCCGTCCAATGAGTTCTGAAGTATTTGACTGAATATGAGCATATAATATTGCCCGAAACACTTCAGAATTCATTCTGCTGCTTTTGTCAGAAGTCACACCATCAATAAATACAAGGGAACCAGTTCCATTGGCAGCCATACATGCCCACGCTATGACACTACCACCACCATGCTTCACTGATGAGGTGGTATGTTTTGGATCATGAGCAGTTCCTTTCCTTTTCCATACTCTTCTCTTCCCATCACTCTGGTACAAGTTGATCTTTGTCTCATCTGTCCATATGATGTTGTTCCAGAACTGTAATGGCTTTTTTAGATGTTGTTTGGCAAACTCTAATCTGGTCTTCCTGTTTTCTGGCTCACCAATGGTTTACATCTTGTGGTGAACCCTCTATATTCACTCTTGTGAAGTCTTCTCTTGATTGTTGACTTTGACACATATACACATACCTCCTGGAGAGTGTTCTTGATTTGGCCAATTGTTGTGAAGGAGTTTTTCTTCACCAGGGACAGTTGTTTTCCGTGGTCTTCCGGGTCTTTTGGTGTTGCTGAGCTCTCCGACGCGTTCTTTCTTTTTAAGAATGTTCCAAACAGTTGATTTGGCCACACCTAATGTTTTTGCTATCTCTCTGATGGGTTTGTTTTGATTTTTCAGCCTAATGATGGCTTGCTTCACTGATAGTGACAGCTCTTTGGATCTCATATTGAGAGTCGACAGCAACTGATTCCAAATGCAAGTGTCACACCTAGAGCCATATTCAATTAGAGGCGAAGTTTTCGCCTGTCCGACTGTTCGCTTCATTCGCCTGTTTCAGAGGCGAATTTATTCCGTGCTCGTCCCCGCTTTTCGCCTAATTCAATTGCAAAACAGGCGAACACGGAAATAGGCGAATGCGGAACAGGTGAAAAGTACTGAAAGAATTGGGGAAATCAGTCCGTACCCCAGAAAAAGATGCACTAACATAGGGAATCAATATAGATGTGTACTAATAGCCCTAATAAAACTATTTTGCGTACTTAAGTTGTGTAAATTGGCTGCTATTAGCGTCTTTGTAAAAGTGGTGAAGAATGGCATAAAGCTGTATTTTTTGGTGAAAATAAGTAGTCCAGACAAATTTGGGGAGCTTGAAAATGGGTGCTAGCATATTCTTATGTCTCTAAAGTGAAATTTTAAAAACCGTGAAAAATCCACCTGCTGCATGCACCTGCAATCCCAAAAACACCTTACCCATACTTGTGGACCCCCAAGAAGTATTTTTTGCTACTTTTAATGTTTATCCCCCCACTTTTTAAATGTACACCCCAAAAATGACATGTCTTTTTTGGGGTGTTCTTAGGTTTTAGTTTCTGGGTTTTTTTTGCGTATTTGTCCTTTGGGGGCTGTCCCAAGGGGTCTGAGTTGTTTCCCCATGTTTGCACCCCAAAATAAAGATTTTGCATTTGTTTTCACCAGCTATTGATTGGAGAATCATTTTTGGAGAATTGTTTCCACTTAGGCGAAATTGTCCTGGAATTGAATTTGGCGAATTTATTTTAGGCAAATTTTTCACAAAAAAACAGGCGAATATGGCTTTTCGCCTCTAATTGAATTCCCCTCCTAGAATCAACTCCAGACCTTTTACCTGCTTAATTGATAATGAAATAACGAGGGAATAGCCCACACCTGTCTGTGAAATAGCTTTTGAGTTGATAGTCCCATTATTTTTGGTCCCTTAAAAAGTGGGAGGCACATATAGAAACTGTTGTAATTCTTACACCGTTCACCTGATTTGGATGTAATTACCCTCAAATTAAATCTGAAAGTCTGCAGTTAAAGCACATCTTGTTTGTTTCATTTCAAAGCCATTGTGGTGGTGAATAGAGGCCAAAATATGAAAATTCTGTCAATGTCCCAATATTTATGGACCTGACTGTATGTATGTGAATACGCACACGAGCGTCTGTGTGTGTATATGTGTGTGCGTTATGTGCATCAGTGTATGTGTATTGTAGATTCGCATTTTAGCGCATCGGATTGCACCGACGCAAGGTAGCGTCCTAGTAATACGTCATCCAACCATAGATGACTATATAGTCAGATAATAATTGTACAGCGATCATATCCAATTATTTGACTTTGACACCAATGTCGACTAGTAGCTGATACAATGGCTGCCTCCAGCAGAGGCGTATCCATAATGGGTGCAGGGTGTGCGGTGCATACGGGCCCCTAGGTCCAGGTCCAGGGGGGCTGCACACCGCACACCCTGCACCCATAGTATTACTTACCTCTCCGGAGTCCCACATCGGCGCGGGAGTCCTGCGCTGTAAAAACGACGGGGAAAATGGCTGCCATTTTCCCGGTGACCTGCGCATACTCTATAGCCTCTGGGCGCACTCTAGTGCCCAGAGTCTATAACTCCGGCGCTGGCCGCACACAGCTCAGTGGTCAGTGCGCTGCCGGCCGCCAGACAGACAGAGAGGAGGGGGCCCGTGTCGGAGACTGCACACAGGCCCCCTCCTCTCTAGAAACGTCCCTGGCCTCCAGTTTATATAAATTAAGTGCTTTCAACTAGATAGGAAATAAATTCTGTAAAGATGCCCTACTTAAATGTAATTTTATAGTTAACCAGGTATAAAATTACTGTATTATGTCCAAGTTACATAAAAGCACCAGGAGTATCTAGCACTGTTACATATAGCATCCACAATCTAGCAGGGGGCAGTGTTTCCACAGTATATGGTTCAATAGCTTTTAATGCTCACTGCTCTGTGGAGTTATATTACCAGGAAACAAACACACATTGGTTTACAGGATATTGTTATTCTGCCACTATGACAGACAGATGTACGTGCTTTTTAGTGATCAAAACATGGATACACACAGAGATTGGCCATTGCCAAATAAATTCTAAATGATGCTTATCGCTAGGATGCGTTCACTCGTAGCTGGTCGATTGTCGATTTCTGCACATGCGTACGCATCGCAGTGAGCGAGATCGGGAAGCGATCGCTCACTGCTTATTGCAACGGTACAAGTAAATAGGTTTCCCTATACAAAGGCATGGGGTAGCCTTGTGTGGTGAAAGCTTGTAAGTGTTACTATTTTTGCTAGCAATACAGCTTTTCTCCATGACAAGAGGAAATTGTGTTGCCTCACAATACAATGTAATTTGTTAATGTCATTCTATACATGGTCTGAAGGTATTATTTCTGGAATTTCCTGCTGGATAAACAGCAGCTTTATTTAGTGCCTACTGCAAAACACTTTGCTAGCAATTAATGTCACTGTGTGGGCAAAAGTAATAAAACCTTATCCCCAAGTGCAAATTTAATACATTTTCTCTAGCTAGCTGACCAACTAAGGGCCCGATTCAGACCTGCTCATGAGCGCATAGCGCTCGCAAGCAGGTCGATGGTCGGGCACTGTGCGTGCGTGACCCCAGAGCTCGCAGCAAACCGGGGGCGGCTGTCGATGTTGATCGACATCTCGCCCCGTTTTATAGGCGGGTCGGGGGGGTGGCTGCACAAATGGAGGCGTTCCCTTAGAAACGCCTGCCATTTGTGGGCGGCCCTACTGACATCACACGTGATGTCAGTAGTGAAGTTCCTGCTCTATTAGAGCAGGAAGTTCACTGGGGCTTGCGGTGGATGAGACCCTATCACAAGGGTCTCGTCGCAAGCCCGATGGTCGCGATAATCGTGACCATCGCCAGGCCGCCCGCTAAAGCCGTTGGTGGTCACCCACAGCTTAGCGAGCAGCCTGGAGGCCGGAGTAGAAAAAAAAACTGCCCTGCCCTGATTCAGAGCGAACGCTCGCAAATAGCATTACGGTGTGGCATAATGAGTTTTTAAGGAGCATTAAGATGTGGCATAATAAGTTTTTAAGGAGCATTAAGATGTGGCATAATGTGTTATAAGGGGCATTAAGGTGTGGCATAATTCGCTTTAAGTGTATTACGGTGTGGCATAATGTGTTATAAGGGGCATTAGTGTAGGGGTGGCCCGCGGAGCTCTGTCGGGTAGCCCGATGACTGAGGGGAGCTGTTCCCCGCAGCCAGTCAACAGGCTCCATTTGCTGGGCGCCCACTGAGATTGTTACCAGCGGGCGCCCGGCTCCCTACCTGCACTGCACCGCCAGCCGGAGGCTGGAGCTCACTCCTGAGGCACTACATAAGAGGCATTACTGTGGGCACTGCATAATGGGTAGCACTACTGGGGGCACTGAATAAGGGGTACTACCACTACTGGGGGCACTACATAAGAGGCACTGCACTACCACTACTGGGGGCATGGCATATAGGGCACTGCACATGGGGCACTACCAATACTGAGGTCATGTCATAAGGGGCACCACTGCTGGGGGCACTACATAAGGGGCACTACCACTACTGGGGGCACTGCATAAGGTGCACCACTACAGTGGGCATTGCATTAGGGGCACTACTGCTGTGGGCATTGTATAAGGGGCACTACTACTGTGGGCATTGTGTATAAGGGACATTGTGTAAAAGGGGCAATGTTGTGTGTCATTCATGAATAAGGGATACGACTATGTGGTGTAATGTGAATTGGGTGAATCAAGATTGTGCTACTGTGTAGCGTATAGCTTAGTGGCCCTCGGGCTTCGTTGAATTTTTGTGGCCCACACTGTGTAAAAGGTTGAAGACCCCTGACTTATACCCCTTGTACACCAGAGCTAAAACCTGGGTTATTGCAGGGTTAACCTGGGTAGCTCCTTAGTGTAAAATGGGACAGGGTTAGATTTCCGGGTCGAGTGACCCAGCAATCTATCCCAGGTAACTTGCAGGGTTTAACACAGGAATAACCTGTGAAACCCTGCAGTGTAAATGGTACAATCCGGGTCACGATGACCGGAAGCGTAACGCATCCCGGGCCAATCAGTGGTGCTTAGAGATGACGTCATCTCCAAGCATCTACTTCCACGCCGGAAGAGCCAGGTCACTTCAGACCTGGCTCCGGTGTGAACGGCGTCGACTCAGGAATTTCCTGGGTCGGCACCAGCTAAATTCCGGGTCTGATCCAGTTTAGAACCCTGGACCTGATTCAGACCCACTCACTAGGATGCGCTGGCTCGTAGCTGGCCGATTTTTGCATTCTGCGTATGCATCGCAGTGCGCAAACCAGTGCGAGAGTTAGGGAAGTGTTCGCTCGTTGCGCATAGACTGTCCAGCAGAATGAGTGACAGGAGAAGCCGTTTGTGGGTGGTGACAGGGGCTGGCCATTAATAACGGAGGAGTGGAGATGTGAACGCAGGTGTGACTGATCATCTCAATGCCATTTCAGAGGCGTGCATAATTAAGATTCAGGGTCATTGCACACGTCACCTGGCTGTTTTTTACACTCAAGTGATAGCAGTGCTTGCGGCAGAGTATAGTCAACCTCAAGCGCTGCGTTTGGTTCCGATGGTACCCGATGTACTGATGGTTGCATACACTTTCTGGAGATGACGTGCGCAAGTGGGCGCCTTAAGACAGGCTGGTGGGCGTTTGCATACACAAAGCGATCGCACGCGAAGACATAGTCGGCATGCTTATGCCATGCGATCACCTGCCTTGCCGTCATTTAGACGAATTTGCATACGCTGGGTGCGAGCAAACGCATCTAGCGAGCAGGTCTGAATCGAGCCCTCTGTTCCAACCTCCGTGTCAGACCCGGAATTTAGGTATAAAAGCAGTATAAGTGTGTTATAATCTGTAAGGGACAGTACTGTATAATGAAATCACACACCATAACCGTTGTCTTTGGGTGTTTTTTTTTTTGGGGGGGGGGGGCGCCTGAAACTTTTTTGGCAGGGGGCAGCAAAATTTATAGTTATGCCACTGATATAACATCCACACTAGCCATCTATATATTGAAACTAAGGGGTATATTTACTAAGTGGCTGGTTTGTAGCTTAAAGTTAAATCCTATGGCTGCAGAGTTCAGGAATATATATGCTTAGTGATTAATAAGTTGGTCAAGAGGGGTTCGCACCGCACACTCTGAACCCATAACCTATACAGTACTCACCTATCCACCAACGATGCTATGATCACCTGAAGATCTGTGCATGTGCAGTAGAGAAATCCCTGCGAAAATGGTGCCAGTGTTGCTAGTCTACTCATGCATGAACCAGCGAGAGAGGAAGGGGAGGAGGGGTACACGAAGACTGCACACATACCTCCTCCTCTCTTAGGGCTCTATTTACTATAATCCGCATATTGAATGCGGATTGTAGTGTGATATTACCGAGTGAATTCGCATTGCGAATTCAGGCAATATCACAGGGATTTACTATAAATCCCTTGCAGGGACAGAGCTTGCGATAAAGCTCTGTCCCTGCGGATCCCATCCGCACTCTAGTCGCGGTATTTTCGGAAAAAATACCGCGACTAAGAGCCCGCGCATGCGCCGACCCACCGTCGCTGCTGCCCCCCCACCGGCGCTAAGCTCCGCCCCCGGCACTAAGCCCTGCCCCCCGCGATCGCGGACACCCGCGACCCCCCCTTCCTTCATTACACTTACCTGCATCCTCCTGGCCTCCGGTGATCTTCTCCGGGCTTCCCGATCAGGTGATCTCCCATACTGCACTGGGGCCCGATCACCTGATGACCGGGCAGCAGTGCACTGTGGGAGACCAGCTGACCGGAGAGGAGCCATCACCGGAGGCCCGATCACCGGTCCCTGGATTCAGGTAAGTAAAAAAAAATGTTTAATTTTTTTTTTTCTTTTTTTTACAGCAATCAGCTTGCTGTCTATTTAGACCACACAGCTGATTACTGGTACCGGCTCCCGCCTCTGCTCTCCCCGTTAGAGCAGAGTGGGAGCCCGGTAACCGGGGGAGACCCTGGATAACGCCACCTCCAGGTGGCGTTATTATCACAGGGCTTCCCCCGGTATTTTTTAACAATTTGTTTTTAGTAGCTATGGTCGGATCACATTTCCCATTACAATTATGGGAAATGCGATCTGCTTTACTAAAAATAAGTGATACTAGGGTTTGTAGTAGAATGTTACTAATTCTACTCCAATTGCCCTATAGTAACTACAGGTGAAACTAAAATAAAGTGAAAAGGGTGTGAAAACACCCTTTTTCACTTTATTTTAGTAAAAATAATGTTAATAAATAGAGCCCTTAAGCTGCCGCTCATTAGTTGTGACACACAGAAACAGAGCCGTAACTAGACTTTTTGGTGCCCTGTGCCAGAGAGAGCATTGGCGCCCCCCCTTTCCATTTTTTAAATAGGGACATAAGAGAGTGCACCTGAAAAAGGGCCATTGCCTTATAGGGAAGGGCCAGGGAAGAGATAGGGGAGATCAGGAGATGCTGGGGATAAAAGAAGAGGAAGCTACAAGTGAGAATGATAATAAACAGGAAAATTGTAGGCCCAAACAGCGCCCCCTTCCCTGTGCCAAGGGTATGGTAAGCCTAGCTTTGCTTATGGTGTCTATAACTGAACATAGCCGGTAGTTGCTATTTCAATAGAATGTGTGGGAAAGCTAGATATTGCCAATTTAACAAGCAGAGCGAGTACAAGTACTGCAAATGACCTCTCCCACTATCGCTATACCATGATGATGATATTGGAGGATCTGTGCTGGATAAAAAAATGCTTTATTAGTAAAGTTAAACATATTTTCTATTGTTCAATTAAAAAAATATAGAATTTTACCATGTGCACAGGCTTCCTGCACCTGCCTGGAGCAATTTGGACCTTAATCAGGGGTGAATTGGGAATTAAAAGTGGCCCTGGAAAAATTTCTAGAAGTGGCCTCATGTGGACGGCACTAAATCAATTGTAGGTGGAAACAACACCAAAGTAGGAGGGGGTTAGTACATCATTATACCTGTGTTGAAGCTGTTGATTTCAATATTCTTAATAGTCTAGATCAGTGGTTCTCAAACTCTGTCCTCAGGACCCCACACAGCTTACGTTTTCCAGGTCACCCAGCCGGTGCACAGGTGTACTCATTACTCACTAACATATTTTAAAAGATCCACAGATGGAGCTAATTATTTCACTTGTGATTCTGTGAGGAGCTCTGGAAAACATGCACTGTTTGGGGTCCTGAGGACCGAGTTTGAGAACCTGTGGTCTAGAGGCCCCAACACTCATAGACCGTTAAACTGCTATGATAAACCCCAAACCTCCACATTCCAAATAACACCTCCCCCCCCCCACAAGACTGAACACAGACCCCAAAACCTTTAGCAAATAGACACACAAGTTAACTCAAACTATCACAAATATGTGCCCTGCCCACCCTTCAAACCAAAAAAACACCCCAGAAATTGTTACACCCCTAGATAGTACCTACTCCTGTTCCTTTAGCAGATGTCACAATGGTAATTGTGAGCTCTATGGCCAATCCGTCCCTACCAAGAAATCTTTAACAACATTGACAGTTACCGTGTCCCATGGTATATAAAGGACAATTGGACAATATTTTGGTCTGAGAGAGGATTGCACATTTCCCAATGCCAGGTGTTATATTTAGCTTAAGCTTTGGACTGTGCATCAACATCCCACAGACTTTACAGTAAGTTGTGTTATTATCTCGGGTAAGAATTTCTAAATTGTTCCACTTTGAGTGCATCCTACAAGGAAACAGAAGTCAGTAAGACAAAACCCTGTATCCGATTAGACAGGTAGACAGACTGGCCACTGCAAGCTTTTTACCTTTTATGTGCTGAATATAGAAGAAACAATGAAGGGCCTGATCCAGCATTGCATGTACTGTATGTGCAATACTGAATGCAGATTGCCAATAATCAGGAATCTGCGCGTGCGTAGGACCCATTCTGTGAATGTGCAGAACGGGTCCTGCGTGATCACACGCAGACCCTTCTGTGCCTCTGCCCGATTGACAGGCAGAGGCATTTAAGGGACAGTTGTGGGGAAGGGGATGCAAGGCGTTCCCAGAAATGGGGGCGTATCGCCCCATTTTCTGGAAGTGGCAAGGTCAGGGACTGCGTCTACGAGTGCAGTTTCCTGGCCTTGCAAGCCAGCCAGCCTGAGTAAGTCATCAGTCACGATGGTGATCCCAGCCTGCGACCTCAGTCGCAATGCTTGGATCACAAATGCAGCAGGGGGTGTCATACACCTCCTGCTGCATTGCATATTAGTAAGGACGGAATTGCTAATTGCAGCTTTGCAATTCTGGGCCTGATTCAGAGCCGGACGCTCTGACAAGAGCGCTCACTCTGAATCAGGGCCCTCCTACTTAACATTGGAGCGGCCTCCTGGCCGCTCGCATAGCTGTAGGTGACCACCCACAGCTTATGCAAGCGGCCAAAAAGATGGTCACAATGGTCTTGACCATCACGACCATCGGGCTTGCGACGAGACCCTGCGGTAGGGTCTCGCTGCCGCAAGCCCAGGAGTCTATCAGAGCCAAAAGCACTCCCACTGACATCACTAGTGATGTCAGTGGGGCCGGACCCAGACGGTAGGCGTTCCCATGGGAACGCCTCCGTCTGGGCAGCAACGCCCCCGGCACGCCCACCAAAGGGGGCGTGCTGTCACTCACCATCGACAGCATGCCCCCTTTGGTGCAATACCCATAGCGACGGCTGGCCGTCGCTATGCGGGTCTCGCGCAAGCGCACGACGAAGCTCCCTCCGTCGTGCGCATGCGCACTAGGGCACCATCGACCTGCTTGCGAGCGCTCAGCGCTCGCGAGCGGGTCTGAATCAGGCCCTCTGTCTGAAGCTGAATCACCCTCTAAGTACAGTAATTAATATATCACGCCACCTATCAATCTACAAAAGGGAAGTGATTCCACACAGGATAATAATTTTTTCATCAAACTGGTATATTCATCATACCAAGGAAAAAAACAATGGCCCTCATTCAGAGCCGCTCGCTAGCGGCCGTACGCTCGTTCCGAGCGATGTTCGCACATCTGCGCATGCGTACAGTTTTTAGTACGCATGCGCGAACCAGTCAGTGCGGCCGAAAATCGTTTGTACGCTATATAGCGAGTGCCTGCTATTTTGAGTGACAGAATGAGGCGTATGTGGGTGGTAACAGGGGAAGGTGTTTGAAAACGGGGGAGTGGAATTCGAACGCAGGCGTGCTTAAAGGTCAAAATGGGCGTTTTAAGGGAGTGCATAATTAATACAGCAGCGTCATTGACCACGTCACTTGGTTTTTTTTAACTCAGAACTGCTCGCAAAATAGCGGTTGAAAAAACCAACCACAAGAATAGCGAGCAGTTCATACGCTGTACGATGTACTCGATTAATCTAATAAATAGCGGACATGACGTATGGTGCGAGCGGCCAGGGGGCGTTTTTATCAAATAAACGAGCGTATGTTTTGCTCGCAAGTTCAGACTTAGAGGTGTGAACAGACTGCAATTTGCGAACGGATCATTTGAATAGCCACCCCTTGTTTTTGAACGAACGACCGCAAATAGCGAACGGCTCTGAATCAGGCCCAATGATAGGAAAGTAATGTTCCCTTCTCCAGGGGTCTCATTTGTTTCTTATTTGTGTTGGTGGTGTACCTAGAGTAAATATCATATGCATTAGACGTAGTTGAGTGAACAGAAAAAAAGAGACTCTTTTTTAGGGCACTCTTGGAAAAGTCAAATAGAGAATAAATAAAGTACAACTTTTGATTTTTCATTTAAAAAGATAAGTGGTAGCATCCATGAAAAAATAAGGGAAGGTAAAATGTACCTATATGCTCAATATAGCCCTACCTTTTACCGTAGCCCAAACCCCACATGGGGAACAGGGTACTATTCTATCCAATGGGGACAGCGTGGGTATTTATTGGATACTTATTGGTACAAAGTTTAAAAATAATAAAGTACGTATAATGATATATATGGTAGGTGAAAATATTAACAAATTGCAATCCTGATCTGTATACAAATATATTAATAAATAAAGATCTATTGATAGGAAAGTAATGTTCCCCTCTCCAGTGGTCTCATGTTTTTCTTATTTGTGTTGGTTGTGCACCCAGAGTCAATATGTACTCAGTAAAGCTAGGTACACACTGGAGTGACGTGCATTCGTTCTGACATCGGAACGAATGCCCGTCAACAGTGCGTACACACTGGACGAATTTAATGAACGACGTAACAATCACCGTTACATCATTCATTAACAATGCATTGGCCACTAGCGATATTGCTAGGTTTGTGTACAGCAAATGAAACCTAGCGACCACAGGAGTGCGCAATTGCCAGTACACACTGAGCGAAGGAGGCAATATGTCATTCCGAAACAGCATATCGTCCTGACATCGCTCCAGTGAAGCTCTGACACAAGCTAGCCTAGTCCTCTCACTCAGGTTATTCACTGCATCATGCACACAATGGAGCAGTAGAGACAGAACAGGGGGCCTGATTCAGACCCACTCGCGAGCGCTGAACGCTCGTAAGCGGGTCGATGTTGCCCAAGTGCGCATGTGCAAGACGGAGGCGGCTCCGTCGTGCGCATGCGCGAGACCCAGATAACGACGGCCAAGCCGTCGTTATGGGTCTCGCACCAAAGGGGGCGTGCTGTCGATGGTGATTGACAGCACGCCCCCTTTGGTGGGCGTGCCGGGGGCGTGGCTGCCCAGACGGAGGCTACCGCAAGGGTCTCGTCGCAAGCCCAATGGTCGCGATGGTCTTGAGCATCGCGACCATCATTTTGGCCGCTCACTATAGCTGTGGGTGGTCACCCACAGCTATGCGAGCGGCCAGGAGGCCGCTCCAAAGACTAAGAGGGACGGCCCTGATTCAGAGCGAATCAGGGCCAGTGTCCTACACAGCATGGAATAACTTTATCTTTCTCGTTTCCCATAAACTTTTGGTTGCTGCAACCTCAAGAACAGTTATTTATCTTTGTAGGATATATATTTCAGAATTATTGTTCCAGAATACCTTGATGGTTTATGTTTTCCTTCAAACTGTTATAATTTGCACCACTGCCTACAAACACATTTGTCCTTTATGACTCAATGTAATCAGGGTTAGGCAG
This sequence comes from Taudactylus pleione, assembly GCA_031769625.1. Lineage (NCBI taxonomy): Eukaryota > Metazoa > Chordata > Amphibia > Anura > Myobatrachidae > Taudactylus > Taudactylus pleione. The sequence goes on from JAUIMM010000154.1 coordinate 6,899,817, forward strand.
GTTCTACTGAATAAGGCTCCTCATGTCGTGGGTGATGTCATGATGTCACCCGCGCAGTGCATCACTGGGAACTCTTGCCTCTGAAGCGATCGGAGGCTTCTTTAGCCTCCGGTCACTTCAGAGGCCAGCGTTCCACAGCAGGGGTCGGGGGTCGGCGGGGAAAGTGCTGGTCGGTAGGCTGTTTCTGTTGGGTGATGTGCCTGCAGAAAACAGCCTGGGGAGAACACTGATCAATATAAAATTACCTAGGTACCCATCCATTTGGCGAGAATTTTTTTTACTGGGGCCAACCACTGTGACATCCTACTATTTAAAAGTATGTGGTAAAGAGAGATAAATGAGCTCATAAACCCTATATAGTGTATAGCTTGGTTGGTAAGGATATATTGATGTACCCAGAACCCCTGTTATGTTCTGTTATAAGGTTTGAACGAAAACTACTTAGCCGTAACTATGCAATAAAATAAGTATTTATGTAATCAAAAGTAAGTAAAACATATACAAAATGTCACATCAGAGTGATAAAAAGTTGAGGGTATAACGAGTATGGGGAAGTAATAAATTGATCCCATATAGTACTTGATAGGATCAACTGTCTGAATGTGGTGAGTTAAGGTTATATATATTTTTTTTTTATCTGATTTTCCAAGAGTGCCCCAACAAAGAGTCTCTTTTTTTCTCTACACTTTACATGGATCAATATGTAAGGCCAGCACCCATCCTTGTTATATAGGGGGTTATTTGTGTATAGCAAGTAATGTTATGAAGCTCTGACACAAGGTCTGGCTGAATCGGTATGTAATGCCGGCGATTAAATACCGACGCTGAAAGACTGAAGGATGGAGATCCCGACTGGGTCAGGTAAGTACCCTAACCCTTCCCTCACCCTCCCCTAAACCTCCCTTAGTGGTGCCTAACCCTAAAACTCCTGGCATGGTGCCTAACCATAACCCCCCTTCCCGCACCCTAAACCTTTACCTCCCGGGAGGGTGCTTAACCCTAGCCTCTGCCCCAGTGATGCCTAAACCCTAACCCCCCCTCTTGCACTAGCCTAACTCTAACCCTCCCCAGGGGATGCATAACTCTAATCTCCCCCAGGGGTCTATAAACTTAACCTCCGTGGCTAAGAAACCCGGCTTAATTTCGTTCGGGATGCCGGCCATCGGGATTTCGGCATGGGGCTAAAAATAGGTATTTTGGCGCATATCTTTAGTCCCAGGTTAGGCTACCACTAACGGGATTCAGAGGAATCAGAAGAGCTGTTCTGACCTTACTACAGGTTATAAATGTAATGTGACAGGTATTAGTGCAGAAGACAACCCCCATTACCTGTCCCCCCTTCCCTACCATGCCTTGGCACTAGTACACATACTGACCAGCTCCCAGACACTGCAGGTGATTGCTCCTGCTCTGCACTATACACCCTAGGCAGGTGATTCTGCAAATGATCACCGATTCCCTGCAGAGCTCTGTACCCCCAGTGAAGCAACAGCTAAATCTGCAGGTCAGCAGCTGATAGATCACTGAGGGCTCTGGGGTGAGGTCCTAATCTACCGGCAGCCAGACAGACACCGCTCTTTTATGCATGATTCCTGCAGCTGCCCCTACCCACTGCAGCCGCCGCAAGATCCCGCTTTCACATTGACAGATGTGACGTCAATGTGAAAGTGGTATATATATCTCCATGAACAGGGTAGGAGATAAATAGGTTTCTAGGCACTTACATTTGCTGCCTGTTGGCTGATGGCGGGCATTCTCAGCTGCCAGATGGCCGGGAGGATGGGCTGGGCTCCGCTGCTGAGCTAGGTCAAGGGGCTGGCAGTGCAGTCAGCAGCGGGCCACATGTCCAAAAAAAACAACACTCTGCTGCCAGACGGCCCGACAGGCATGTTGGCACACCGGGAATCTTCACGGTGACGTCTACTGCCAATCTGCCCCTGATGATGTATGTGGAGTTGTAAATGATGTGAGACAGGTATGTGGAGGTGTAAATGATGTAGGACAGGTATGTGGAGGTGTAAATGATGTGGGACAGGTATGTGGAGATATAAATGATGTGTGACAGGTATGTGGTGGTGTGAATGATGTGGGAGAAGCATTTGGAGGTGTATATGATGTGGGACAGGTATGTTGGAGTGTAAATGATGTAGGACAGGTATGTGGAGATGTATATGATGTGGGACAGGTAAGTTGGAGTGTAAATGATGTGGGACAGGTATGTGGAGATATAAATGATGTGTGACAGGTATGTGGTGGTGTGAATGATGTGGGAGAGGCATTTGGAGGTGTATATGATGTGGGATAGGTATGTTGGAGTGTAAATGATGTAGGACAGGTATGTGGAGATGTAAATGATCTGGGACAGTTATAGTCAGGTGTAAATGATGTGGTACAGGTATGTAGAGGTATTAATGATGTGCAGGGGTGGACTGGGAACTAAATGTGGCCTCATGTAGACGGCACCAAAGTATGCGGTATTATTATATCACTACACCTGTGTTGAAGCTGTTGTTATCAATATGCTTAATAGTCTAGTGGTCCCAACACTCACCAACCTTTAAACTGCTGTGACGAACCCCAAACCGAAACATTCCAAATAACACCTCCCCACACGAGTCTGAACACAGAGCCCAAAACCTCCGGCAAATAGAAATACAACTCACTTTGCGAGATGCACTGCATGCAAAATGCTATTTTACAGTGTCAAAGTACCTCATTACAGTTGCCACCAGGTACCTCTGGATGGTGGAGCCAGGATGAGAGCACCCAATGAGAGCCAGCTTAACACTTCACCCGGGCACCACTGTTGGATATTTAAATCTCTGAGGAGATTAATGAGCGGTGCATCAAACGACCGGAGCTTCACAGGGGTACAATTGCGGATGGACCAGGAGGTGGAGCTTAGCATGGTGGGGGCGGAGCATCGGACAACATTGGGGAGGGGCTTCAGATGTCCCCCGGCAGTGCGGGGAAAGGGGAAGTAGAGTAACGGGGCTTTGGAGCTCAGACTGGCCGGCCAGGAGTTATTTATTATTTATTTATTACCAGTTATTTATACAGCGTACACATATTCCGCAGCGCTTTACAGAGAGTATTTGCCCATTCACATCAGTCCCTGCCCCAGTGGAGCTTACAATCTATATTCCCTAACACACGCTCACACATACACACTAGGGTTAATTTGTGTTGGGAGCCAATAAACCTACCAGTATATTTTTTGGAGTGTGGGAAGAAACTGGAGCACCCGGAGGAACCTACACAAGCACAGGGGGAATATACAAACTGGGGGCATTGGAGTCCTGCTGGTGGTGACAGGAGAAAAGTTTTTTTCCTATATGCGCTGGAGTGGGTCCTGAGGGTCTTTTTTCATAGGGGGCCTGGAGCTGCAGCTCCACCAACTCCATTATTAATCCAGCCCTGGATGTCACCGCGGTAATTGTGGGCTCTATGGCCAATCTGCCCCTGCCAAAAAGTCTTTAACAACACTGACAGTTACCATATCCCATGGCAGTTAAAGGAGAATTGGACAATATTTTGGCCTGTTAAGAGAGAATTTCACATTTTCCAAGGCCAGGTGTCTTATTCTGCTTAAGCCTTGGTCTGTGCATCAACATTCCACAAACTTTACAGGAAGTTGTGTTATCACGGGTAAGAATTCCTAAATTTATCCACTATGAGTGTATCATATAAGAAAACAGTAGTCAGTAAGGTAGAAATCGCTGTATTCACACAGGTAAACAGATGACTGGCCACAGCAAGCTTTTTACTTTGTATGTGCTGAATATAGAAGAAACAACTAAGTACAGTATTGACTATATGAAGCCACCTACCGTACTGATAAATATTACACATGGATCAATCTGTAAGGCCAGCAGCCATCTTCATTGCATAGGGGGGTTATATGTGTTTAGCAAGTAATGTTGGGCAGCTCTGACACATACACTGTCATGTGTGCCATTTGCCAGCATATCTACAGTCAGGTGCATGAATATTGGGACATTGACAGAATTTTCATATTTTGGCCTCTATTCACCACCACAATGGCTTTGAAATGAAACAAACAAGATGTGCTTTAACTGCAGACTTTCAGATTTAATTTGAGGGTAATTACATCCAAATCAGGTGAACGGTGTAGGAATTACAACGGTTTCTATATGTGCCTCCCACCTGCACAAAGAGGCTGACAACAGGACAGCATGCATGTTTACAGCCAGCAGAGGCACATACCTTCCTATCTCTGTGAAAGTGCAGCTCCAGCTCCTCCTCATCACCAGAGGCTTCCCCTTCTCTTTCTCCTTCCCCCTATTCCCTGGCATCGGCAGAGGGCTGGGGAGGCCATTCACCTAAGTAGGGAACGTTGAAGTATCATTCCTCCATCACCGTGGTCACCCCTGGCCCAGCTGCGGCATTAGCCATGCTCTCTCCCATCTCCCCCGCTGAAAACTCAGCCAGTTGACATAAAGCATATTTCTGGCTGCTGCTGTGTGCTTAGGGCTGCCAGAGGCTCACAGTCAGAGCAGTCTCCCGGGAGGTGGAGCTATGAGTGTAAAGCCTCTGAATAGCAGAACAGCTGTCCGCCTGTCAGAGGAGTCTATCAGCGTCCAGTCAGAGTGCCTGGGGCACCAAGTGAGTAACAGTGACTCACTGTATGTGACTGCCGCGGTGCCCTCCTCTGTCTGGCGCTCTATGCGGCCGCGTACCTGGCGTAATGGTTGGGCCGGCCCTGGACCAACACCCAGATGCTGCAAGGAGAATAGTATATACTGACTCTGCTGCAGTTTATTAATATAGATCTAGAACCCATTGCCGGTGAATTTTTATTATACTGGAAACTGGTGAGAAATTTTCAGCAGGTATCATCGACGTCGAGCATCTGCAAAAGAGGGATAATCCCTGCCAATTCCTCAAGTCTATCTACCTATATATACTAGATACTATACAGGGATGTAGTCAGCGGTGGGCCTGGCGGGGGTGCAGGCATCGGTAAGTGCATCCACGCCGATGTCAGCCATGATAGACGAGGGCGTGGGGGGGAGCAGGTCCATGCTGCATGAATGAGGTAAGTCTGGCTCCACTCCGTGCTGCCACGTCCCCGATTCCTCTGCCTCCACCGTCAGACTATCTTTAGAGGGGCCAATCCTTGTCAGGGAGGCTGTGGGAGCTCCGCCTCTGATCTGACATCTGCTGTTAATCACAGGGCATGCCCCCTCTGTGTGTCACCGCTACCAGCCGAGCCTCCAGAGCCAGGGAATGCCAGAACAGTCCTTACTTCGCCATCTGCCTATCCACCCAACGCAGTGCAGGTCAGGCAATGGCACTCATGTCTTCTCCTCCCAGCGGCTCTTTTTCAACTGTCTTTATGCCCTTGTGGCTTTTCCAACTGTCCCCTGCATACGAGACTCCCCTGTTTGTTAATAAAGTGGGAGAATCCTTGCCTGGTCCTGTTGCGTGTTTATATTGGTGGGGCTAATATATCTGCAGATGATGGTCGTTCATACACACTGAACGGCCATCATCTGTGCCTGACCGTGGGTCCCGGCCTGCAGACCGCCCCGTACACACTTGCCGATGAACAGATATGTCTGCAGACATATCTGTCTATCAGCTGTGCAGCACAACCAATGCGATATGTCGGTGAACAAGAGCGTTCACTGGCATATCACGGGTACACACTCGCCGACGGACAGCAGATATATTGGCCGATCAATTGAATGGCCAATATATCTGTCAGTGTGTACCCTGCTTTAGTGCTGAGAATAAAGGTGGCCAGATATGTTAGTTATTGGATCTCTCACGTACCTATTTATAGAAAATCTGCTATACTGCAATTTATTAGGTAAAATTCACAGAGGCAGCTGAGCGATGCTGTGGCAGTCATTGGATTTGCTGGCAGCAGTAAGATTACTCTAAAGATGGGTAAATACTATACGATGTATCGTACGATATATTGTTCCAATGCGGATATATCATACACATCGTATATTGTGTACGTCCGATCTGTCATTCACGCTGGTCGTTTATTGCATTGTCCCATCTGCACGGCAGACGGGACAATGCAATGGAAGACGCAGTGCTGTTACATGCAGCATGTAACGGCACATTGATGTGATGATTCATAGCGTGCGAGATGAATCATCACATTGCATTGCACCATTGCATGGTGTGTGCCCAGTTTTAGAGTACTCCAATGCTTTACCAGCCGTTGTTGGTTTAGGGCTTTATTTAATTATTTATTTTTTTCTGTATAGATGCTCCGCTATTACCACCCTGAGATGGCGATAATGATCGTAGCACAGTAACCATACTTGCAGCAAAGCGATCCTTGCAAAATAGGTTGATTGCTAGCTTATCCTGAGGGAGATATCACCGGAGATACTTGACTATTGCCACATCCAGTGATAGCATTTAATAAAAAAAAAGGGAAAAATCTCCTTTTCAGAGCTTCATGATAAGACCCCCTAGACCAGGGTTGGTCCTCAAGGCATCCTAATAGTTCATACTTAAAGGCTATTCATACTTAAGTACAGGTGACTTAATTAGCATGTCAGTTTGATTGTACCATCTGTGCACAGGCATGGATATCCTTAAAACCTTGACTGTTGGCCTGCCTTGAGGACCGAGTTTGGGAAACCTTGCTAGTAGTTTATGTTTATAAACTAAGTACAGCTGGCAACTTTGGTATCTGCTCGACAATTGTTAAATTATATAATACATAGTGGGCACAGAATGTAGCCAGAATAACGTTGGCTGAACAGGAACACAGGCATCCAAATATGTATCATTTCATCTTTTTCCTGTTTCTACTAGAATTATATTGTGACAATCTCTTCCTGCATCTGGTTAATGCGTCTTAAGTGAGTGACGTGTTAGAAAAAACATCACTGACAAACTATGTCCTAGGGACTTCCTGGTGCTGACATAATATTAATAATGCATAGTCATACATGCCTACTTTTGAAAAAGCATTTCAGGTAGTGTGCGTTAAAGTAGGTGTGTACTGCTACATCTGAGGGGCGTGTCATAAAACGTATTTACATACAAATGTAAATGTCCCAAAGCAATTAGTGAGATCTACTTGTGATAATTAGTGAGAACACTCTGATACTCTTCAGAAAATGCATGTACCATAGGGATCATTGGGCCTGATTCACTGCGGATCGCTATTGCAATCGCAGCTGCAATTCTGCACGCAGGTATGCTGCAATAATATGCTAATGACTGCAATCACAAAGCTAGTATAGAGACGCCCAAAGCCAACATAGAGACGCCCACTACCGTAATACCTTGCAATCCTGCATATACATTGAGAACATCGAATAACATCGGCCCCTCATGCACAATTACAACAGGTCTAACCTCGTCGCACACATTGAGTACACAAGCTGCGTATGCTGTTGCAGTGGCTAATTTATGCACGCCCATGTTCAAACGGACAGGCACGCCTGCGTTTCTCCGACCACCAAACCCAAATGCTGACCTGATGCCACTCACTCTGTGATGGCTTTGTACCTGCGTAGGTGACCTCAGAGCAATCATAATGCTAACTTATGTATGTACATTGTGGTGAATATACATGCGCAGTACGCACCATCGACTGATCTGCGTACACGGTTGCAATTGCGATCCATGATAAATCAGGCCCATCATACCTTATAACCAATGTAGGGAAATGATACTAATGATCCCATTTGAATGTATTTTTTTATATGACAGCTTCATAATGGGGGTAAGGTGCAAACAGGAAGATTGATAGGGGTAAATTTACTAAAGTGAGAGTTTTTAGAAGTGAGTTTTAATCGTGATGTTGCCCATAGCAACCAGTCAGATTCTAGCTATTATCTTCTAGAAGGTGCTAGTTAAATGTTTAGTAGAATCTGATTGGTTGCTATAGGCAACATCTCGTCTAAAACTCACTTCTAAAAACTCTCACTTTAGTAAATTTACCCCATAGACCAGTGGTCAGGAACAGGGTAAATAACCACACATGGGGTGAAAATTAAATGCCTGGGGGTAATGGACGCACAGCCAGGCATGCATATGAATGGAATGATTCATATGCATGCCCGGCTGTGTCGCAGGGAGGCTTTAAGCTGGACGCCCGCTGAGATGTTATTACCGGCGGGTGCCCGGCTCCTTCCCTGCAGCGCCGCGTTAGCCGGAGGCTGGAGTTCTCTTCTAAATTCCAGCTTCCGGCTCTCTCCATGCGCACTATGGGAGAGACATCATGACGTCTCTCCCATAGTTCCGAGGAGCAGCTGGGCGGACATGATGGCGGCGGATGCAGGAGCGGGGATTAAGGTAAATGTTTTTCTTGTACAAGCGGCACTACAAGGGCATTATATGGGGACACTACTATATGATTTCCTTCCTTTCAAATCAAGGGGTAACGTCAGCATATCTAAATATATTTTGGGGTAAAAGGTAAAAAAGTTCCCTGACCCCTGCCATAGACTCTTCAGGGAGTCAGGGAGATTGCTACTATTTCAAGGACAATCAAGGAGAGCTGGCAATTATGATTTAATGCAGCGGGGGGCGTGGCCGCACGATAACGCTGTTGCGGGGCGTGGCCAGTGCGGGCCAGGGGTGTGGCCGCGACATCGCGTCATCGCAGCTCCGCCACCCTCATCACAATGCCGGAGTAAACGGCATTGTAAAGCGGGGGGCGGGGCCACGATGACGCGATTCAGCGTGAATCACGTCACCGGGCCTCCCCGCTGCGGGGGTTTCCCTAGTAACTCTGCAGGGGGTAGGGAGGGATGGTGGCTTGCGGGAGGATTGCCTGCCTTCCCGGGGGGCCGGGAGCAGCACCCGAAAATCGGGAGGCTCCCGGCCAATTCGGGAGGGTAGGCAAGCCTGATTTAATGTAAGCAAGCATGTACATACATCTTCAACCTTATTTACAGAATCATGCATGTTCTAACAATAGACTAATGTCACTAAGACAAACACATATTGCAGGGGTAGGCGACATGTGGCACTCCAGCTGCTTGTGGAACTACACATCCCAGCATCCGCTGCCACCGTTTTTGCATGTTCTAGATGTGGGTATGCTTAGATGTGTTGTTCCACACGAGTTGTAGTGCCACACATTGCCTACTTCTGACATATTGGGTGATTTAGAATTGATTGTAAAATGCCTATACAGTGTTGGACTAGGCAATGAAGGACCCACAGTAGTGCAGGAATAAATAACTGCCATGCTCTCATCACCAGAGTGATTCTTCTGTCCTTCTGACACAGAGTATGGCTATCATTTTAGCCAGTATGAGGCCTCTATCCAGACAACTTCATATACACGGGCAATGCTGTGTACACTGTTACTAGGTGTACGCAGTTCACCCTTCACAAGCAGAGTATTATGAAGCTCCACATACCAACCAACTGTCATTGCAATGGGGACAAGGGGGAGATGCAGAAAGGGCCTGATTTAGAGCCGCTCGCTAAATACGATCGCTCGCAAGATGTGTATGCAAATTGCGTAGGCAGTGCTTCCGCACAGCAATGCATTAGCACACCCAGTATTTCTTAGAGAGCGATCACATAGTGTATGCAGACACCCACCAGCCTGTTTTAAGATGCCCACTTGTGCACATCATGTCCAGGAAGTGTATGCAACCATCGGTACATCGAGTAATATCGGATGCTATCACAGCGCTTGAGGTTAACCATACCCTGCCGCGAGCACTGAGAGCACTTCAGTGTAAAAACAAGCCAGGTGACGTGTACTATGATGCTGTCTTTTAATTATGCACACCTCTAAAACGCCGTTGAGATGCTCAGGCACGCCTGCGTTTGCACCTCCACTCCCCCATTTTTAATAGCCAGCCCCTGTTATCACCTACAAACGGCTTCCCCTGTCACTCACTCTGCTGGGCTGTCTATGCGCAGCGAGCGAATGCATTGTGAACTTTCGCTAAGGTATGCACATGCGCACAATGCATACACACTGCATACCAATGGCAGTAGCGGGATTATGCATCTTAGCGAGCGGGTCTGAATCAGGCCCAAAGCCTTGGAGAGTGATAAAGTGGAGAGTGATAAAGTACCAAGTAATTAGTTCCTAACTGTCATTTTTCAAACACAGCCTGAAAACTGACAGGAGCTGATTGGTTGGTGCAGTCTGAGCAGTTCAGAAGTCCAATATATGGGCTGCTCCACCAGAATCAGGACAGGTGGCAGAATGTCCTGCTCCTAACTTTTCTAGAAGATTTAACTACCTGATGTTGCATTTCTGGATCCTGGAATGTTGGGACCCTGTTTGGAAAAAAAGGAAATGTACATGAAATATGGGGGGAGATGTATCATCGGCGACATCGCTGATGCGGTACATCCCCCCCGACTTCGCGTACATACTGCGGTTAATTACCGCGGTATGTACCAAGAATATCGCAAAGAACAGCTCTCTCGATGAGAGCTGTCCTTTGCGATGCTGCCGGGCAGAGGGACTTCCGGGTTTAACACCCAGAAGTCCTTCTGCGCATGGGCAGAAGGACGCGGGCCGCGGGGGCTCATGGGAGGGATCCGTCCGGATCCCTCCAAGCCCCGAGCGTCGCGCTAAGAAGCCCGTAGGCTTCTATTGGGTAACGCCACCTGAAGGTGGTGTTACCTAGCAACGCGAAGCAGCAGAATGCAGCGCATTCTGCTGCTTAATACACATGGGGAATGCGGTAAAACACCCGAAAACTGCATTTTCGGGGGTTTTACCGCATTTTTGCCGTTAATACATCTCCCCCATGGACAACTATCAATGAGTGGACACTCTAGGCAGGGCCAACATCAGGGGATGATGGGGGGTACTGATCAGGGCTGCCAAGATCTGGGCCTGGCCCGGGTGAAGGGGCGTGGCCTAACTGCAGAAGGTGTGACCACGACCCTTTAAGAAAAAAAAAACATAGTTGCAGCGTCGCGAAGCGGCACTGAGCACTGGGGAGGGGGGCTCTGTGAGCCCCTCAGCCCAATGCAAATCCATGGGAGGGGGCTTGATCAGGATGAGCTCTCCCCCCCACAGGCAGTGGAGACTGCTGCTGCTGTAAACGAGCCCCAGTTAGTAAGATCTATTTGTTGATGGTTTGCTGATACTTTTCGGAAAATGCATAGGGATCATTGTGCCTTATAACCAATGCAGGGAAATGATACATTTGAATGTAAATATGTGTTTGTTTGTTTTTAATATAACAGATTCATAATGGGGTAAGGTGCAATCAGGGAGATAGCTAGACTCTTCAGGGACTCAGTATGAGCACCAGCCAATCAGCTCCAAACTGCCATGTCACAAGCTGTGTTTGAAAAATTACAGTTAGGAGCTGGTTGGTTGGTACTTTATCTCCGTCCACATTATCTTAATCCAAGACTTAGTAAATGGATCCCTAAGTGCTGTGAGGCAGTAATGCTAACCATTACACCAACCATGTATGAATAGATGTTTCTCATATGAAGTTAAGAATATTGCTTTCCTTTATGGTGTTTAGTTAATTGGAAACTTCCAGCTCAAAGGCGTCCTGTCAGGAGAATGAGGTGAGAGGGCTATAAGCCAGGTGTGTAACTGCTGTGGATAATTGTATTAGACTCGGAATGGGTTACTGGAACTATGGAGACTAGTGCAGACATGCCTGTCATATCAGCTCCCAACCATGCACATTACACTATAAACCGCTAGAAAATAGGTCTGGGAGTGGGAAATTCCAGTGGAGCACGCAAATAAAAAACACAATGCAGGGATTGCTGGTAGAGCTGAATTGTGTATTGCTCCGATGACAGATACTGTTACGCAACTCACTGAGCAAACAGGATGCAGGAAGTTGTCATTGAGCTTTGCAAACACTTGAAATCTTTTAAAAATAACATAATTGCATGGTGCTCTTGCTTGTCTGCTGAGCTCACACTTTGCTTTGCATATTATTGCAGTAAAAGGTAAAACTAATAAAGGGCTATTGTGCTAAAAATTCAAATGTAAAAAAGACAAAGAGACTGCCATCAAAAACAAGGAGCAAATGCTGAATTTATGTGTGTGTTTTATATATATATATATATATATATATATATATATATATATGTATATACACAGAGGGCACTAGATATACAATTGTATAGATAATCTAAATGGTGTTCTTCTATAAGTAATAAGTCCAAAACATGGTCTTTCTTTTCTTAGCTCGAAACTTCAGATGAATTATATTTCTTTGAGTAGAGACTCCAATATGTTAACTTCAAATAGGACCAATAGATACAAAGAAAAATTGGGTGCTGGTCTCACCAGTGACAAAAGATTAGCTGTACTGCTGCACTCAGAAGGGATTGTCAACCTTCAATCAAAGAGAAATCAATTTTGAAGTTTTGAACCTTCAATAAATGAAGAGGGCTCTATACGGCTAACAGGAATGACAATTAATCAATTTATTAAAATGTACACGTACACAGATAATTATATCATATGTCCGACAATTTAGTACAAATGTTATTCAACCGAATGTATTCCTAGTAATCACATTAATATATAATCCATAACCCGATAGGTGCCTGTATTCACATAAAAACAAGTAACCTACAGACAATTAATGATAAATAGTCACAATAAATTACCAAATGCAAAGAACCCATATTATACAGATATTGCACATCACATAAGGAACAAAATTAGTCCTTTTCAGATTTACACAGTATTGAATGAACAATGTTAGTAGGATTAATATCTCCTTAAGCTGTATTTATAAAGTGTACATGAAAATAGTCACTCACGTCACCTGGATACTTGGCAATGGGAATTCCCTTTTGATACAGCCAGTGTTCCTTCAGGTGGATAAATCCTGTCACGAAATTTCCGCTTATTTGTGGATTGGCTGTAGCACAAATGGTCCAGCAACCATACAAAATTTATATTAGACCATGTTTTATCCAAGTCAAGTGGCAAACACAGTCCAGATCGGCTGGTATGCAAGAATTAATGAGATGTTTATCTCGTGCTGCCAATTCCTCCTATTCCTATTGCATGGTAGTGGAATTAACCAGGGGAGGATAGTAAATGCTTCTCCTCTCAGACACTGGGTCGGTGGTCAGTGGCTATACCATGTGAAGGAAGGAAAGTGATAAAGTAATGGGGTTTTGACCAATAGATATCTGGAAGATATTCCCTTCACCAAATCACCCAATGAAGCCAAAGGCCATCAGTAATACCATTTTCACAATTTTATTAAAATCTTTATACAGAAGAATTCTAAAAAAACCTGTGCTTACAGCTTAAAATGTTATTGACATCCAATACCACCATACAGGGAGATGGTAAGTCAAGATGCCTTCAAGACGACAAAGGCCCTTTGCGGTAATGGATGAAGTTCTTAAACCCTACGCGTTTCATCCATTAGAGTGGACTTCATCAGGGGTATCAAAACACATTTAAAATTTAAACAATCATACATGGGAAATACACCATCTTGGATGGGATAATTCATATTGGTCATATTTGAAGTTTACATATTGGAGTTTCTACACAAAGAAAAATAATTCATCTGACGTTTTGAGATAAGAAAAGAAAGACCAGGTTTTGGATTTATTACTTATAGGAGAACATTCTTTAGGAGAACACTATTTAGATTATCTATCAAATTGCTTAGCACCATCTGGTATATTTTTATTTGTGTCTATCATATTTGGTTCCGGCTAACAGGGGATCTACTAAGATAAGCAGCTGAATATTTGTAGCACAAAATAAGGAAATTTTCTATACATACATTTATATACATCTCAATGTAGCAGTACACGTCCACTTTACCACCTCACTCATAGGTGGTCCTTTCACGATCTCCCTGAAAGTAAGCAAGCATGATATATATAAATATATATATACACATGCGCGCATACATACATACATACATACATACATACATACATACTGTGACAGGGTCAGCATAATTCCACATGAGGTAAGTGTGGAATATTCATGTCTCTCAGGTTTGGCAGAGCAAAGGCATTTGGAATGTGTAATGTCCAGTTCAGGTGTTGCCTCAATCAGTATCTAGAAGGCAGCTGATTACAGACACCTGTGTGAGGCTGGTTTAAGAACTGCAGAGATACTGGGGAAACTGAGCCTGATGGTGAGATAGTCGTCTAGCTTATAGGCCCGAGGGTTACTAGTGTTAGGGATCCTGGACCTGTGAGTCCACTGAAGAAAATATTGCTGTTTGGAAGATTTTGCTGTTTGGAAGATTTTGTGTAACATCTTGTCTGTGAAATTGCCATATTCTGTATACCTGCCTGTGGAGAGCAATAAAGCTACTGATGGATTTTACCCGGTCAATGTGATTCTTGTCTCATTTGGCGCCCAACATGGGGACTTGCTGGAAATAACTACGCAGCAAGAGCCTAGATAAAGTGACCGGATCCACCCACAGTGGCAGTTAGATGCTTTGCAGGACACTACCTACTTGGTGAGTGAGTCTCTTTACTAGCAGCTGGGTGGGTGAGTGTGGCGGGCCAGCCATAAAGCGGCAGTTGTTAACAGTGATAATTTGTCTGTGTATATGCAAATTGTGCACAATATAAAAACTGCATAATTCCTATGTATGTTGTTTAGTACCCAGGGAATGTATTGCAGTTTTAAAGCTGCTGTTATAGATTGCTGGATCTGGCTTGCAAAAGAGAATGTATAAAGCCTGCTAAATTTGTCCATTAAGGGATAAAGCAGTGTAATATGGAGGAATTGATGAAAAGGTTTGCTGAATTGGCTGTAGTGCACAAGCTTTGGCTGCTGGGCAACAAACTGAAATTCAGCTATTACATGCAGAGTTAACTGAAGTGAGGAAAGGTGGGCAGGAGCGAGAGGTGTTACAGAAGCTTACTCCATTTGATGACATTGAAGCTTTTCTGTGCACCTTTGAGCATACTGCCTCACGTTTAAAATGGCCTGAGGAGGCTGTCTCACAGGGGAACCTCAGAGAGCATATGTTGATTTAAATGTGACTGAGGCAAACTCCTATCCGCATTTGAAAAAGGCCATATTAAGCAGAGTTGGAGTGACTGGACCTAGCAAAGCTCAGGAGTTTCAGTAATGGTGGCTAAACCCGTCTGAAGCTCCAAGGGTCCAGCTGGCCAAATTAGCCAGGCTGAGTAAGGCGTGGTTGCAGCCGGATAAGAACTCTGCTCAGTGTATAGTAGAGATGGTGGCTTTGGACTATACTGTGCAGGTACTAGATCATGTGGTGCAACAGTGGGCTCTACAGGCTGATCCTCAAACGTTTCAGGAGTTAGCGGTGGTGATTGAATGGTACCAGACTCTTGGGAAGTTAAACAAAGCCAAACAGGGATTCCAGCCAGTTCCCAAGTCTAGAACCCAGGTCCCAGTTGTTACAGCCAACAACCCATCTCCAGCTGTGTGTTTTGACTACGGCGAGCCCGGTCATTTGCGCCAGCACTGCCCAAAGCAGGGAGAGCCGATGGACTGTAGTGTTGGAAAAACAACTCGACCAGTGATCAGCATGGCTGCTGGAAGCACTTCCCCGGTGCAAACCTCCTTGTTTCAATTGATGGTGCGAGTGGAAGGCCAGGAGGTCTGAGCCTTAGTGGATACTGGCAGCAAATTAACCATCATCTCTGCCAACCTGGTTCCACCTGGGGATGATCAGGTGCTACCCCTGTTAAAGATTATATTTGTAGATGGGGATGTAGAAGAATGCCCCCAAGTGTACTTCCCAATAGAGATCAAAGGGCGATCCCTGAAGGGGATAGCCGCAGTTGCCGCCAGGCCACCCTACCCATTGATCCTAGGTCAGGACTTTCCGTTGTTACAAGGGGTGATGATGTGGCATGATGACAGCAGAAGGTCCACATCATAGGTGTCTCAGGAGCCAAGCTCTGCTGTTTCCCAAAGTTTGGTGGTTGTAACGCCCTCCTTGGCCAGTGAGCAACCAGAGGGGAGTGAGACACAGTGGGTTCCCATTGGCAAGGAAGTGTCCTTGCAGGACTTTGGCCAGGATCAACAGAATGATGGGAACTTGATAAATGTATTTGAAAATGTTGTAGAGATAAATGGTAGAGTAATCACAGCTTTACCAGCAGAAGGTGTACCATACTTCGCATTGAAAAATTATTTGTTATATTGTGTAACCTATTTACAGGGTAAGAGAGTAGACCAATTGTTGGTTCTCCGGAAACACGAGCAGTTGGTGTTAAGGACGGCTCATACACACCTGTGGGGTGGCCATTTGGGGGCGGAGAAAACTATCCAGCATATTCAATTAAGATTCTTCTGGCCCAGCATTCATGCAGCAGTAAAAAAGTATTGTCAGGAAAGACAGCACACCAGCCAGGGTTTCGGGCACCCTTGGTTCCTCTCCCTGTCATTTCCGTACCTTTTGAGAGAATTGGTATGGATCTGATAGGGCCAGTGGAAAAATCTGCTCATGGGCATCAATACATATTAGTGGTGGTAGATTATGCCACAAGGTACCCGGAGGCCATCCCGCTACGTAACATAAAATCTAGTACTATTGCCCGGGAATTATTGATGCTATATACCCACTTGGGAATACCAAATGAGGTCTTAACGGACTAAAGTACCCCTTTTGTCTCTAAATTAATTAAAGATATGTGCCGACTGTTAAAGGTGGATAGGATTACTACCTCAGTTTACCACCCACAAACAGATGGGCTTATTGAACGCTTTAACCAGACCCTTAAACAAAAGATAAAAAGGGCCGTGTCTGAGGAAAAGCGAGATTGGGACTTACGCCTACCATATTTAATGTTTGCAGTGCGAGGGGTACCCCAGTCCTCTATGGGATTTAGCCCTTTGAACTCCTCTTTGGGAGGCAACCTAGAGCGATTTTAGATCTGTTGAAAGAAGGGTGGGAACAACAGTTATGCCAAGACCCTAACATCGTTCAGTTTGTGACCCAATTGTATGGGCGTTTAAGGCAAATTGCTCCACTCATGAACGAGCGCATGGATAGGGCACAACAGCGGCAAAAACGTCAATATGACGTGACCGCGGTTAATCGGTCTTTTAAACCAGGAGACTAGGTACTGGTTCTGATACCCACCACTGAAAGCAAAATGTATGCCCAGTGGCGAGGCCCTTATGAAGTTATAGATGCAGTGGAACCTGTTAATTATAAGGTTCGACAGGAGGATAGAAGGAAAGAAGTGAAAATCTACCATGTAAACCTGTTAAAACCCTGGAAAGAGAGCGCTGGTCAGCCCTCTTTGGTTGCCAAGAAAATCCCAGAATGTCAGGTACCCAATGAAGTTACCCTTAATCCCCACCAGAAACAGGAGGCGGTGAGTTTAGTAGCACAGAACCAAGATGTGTTCTCTGCCATTCCGGGAAAAACCCAAATTATACAGCATTATATAGTTACTCCTCCAGGGGTGGTAATAAAAAAGAGGCAAAGTGGGCAGCGATTAAACAGGAAGTAAAGGAGATGCTGCACCTAGGGGTCATAGAGGAATCAAATAGCGAATGGATTAATCCCATTGTTTTAGTGCCTAAGCCTTCAGGTGCTTTAAGATTCTGCAATGATTTTCACAAATTAAAGTGTCACAGTTTGATTCCTATCTGATGCCCCGGGTGGACGAGCTGTTGGAGAATTTAGCAAACAGCCAGTATCTCACCACCCTAGATTTGACAAAAGGGTATTGGCAGATTCCTTTAACTGAAACCGCTAAGGCCAACATAGCCTTGTCTACCCCATTTTAATGGCACACTTCTAATCCTGAGACGTGTGCAATTAAAATGGTGGAGGAAAAATATTTTGGATATATTGTAGGCAGAGGGCAGGTAAAACCTCAGCCCAGTAAGGTGGAGGCGGTCCTCACATGGCCTAAACCCAAATGTAAATCCCAGCTCAGAACATTCCTCGGCCTAGTGGGTTACTACCGCAGATTCATTCGTGATTTTGCCACTAGGCACTAGGGCAGCACCATTAACAGAGTGTCTTAAAAAACAGTTCCCAGACAAGATTGTATGGTCTAGAGCAGCTGCATGGCAGGATTTAAGGCGCACCTTGTGTGCAGAACCTGTTTTGCAGGCTCCTAACTTTAAAAAGCAGTTTATATTGCAGACAGATGCCTCAGGTACGGGATTGGGAGTAGTCCTTGCCCAAGTGGTAGAAGGGGAAGAGAAACTCATCCTCTACCTTAGCCGGAAATTGCTGCCCAGGGAGCGCAAGTACTCAACGGTGGAGCAAGAGTGCTTGGCAATTAAGTATTAAAATATTATTTGTTGGGGCGGGAGTTTTTGTTGGTTACAGATCATGCCCCTTTACAATGGATGCACACGTACAAAGAAGTGAATGCTTGTGTAACCCGCTGGTTATTATCTTTGCAGACATTTAAGTTTGAGGTGCAGCATCGTCCGGGGAAACAGCAGCTCAATGCTGATGCCCTTTCTACAAGGTTTGTTGGGCCCGATCCTCCAAGCAACCCTATGGTGAAGCTAGAGGAGGAGGAAGAGGGTGAGGATGGTGAACGGTGGAAAATGGTAGAGAGCTGTGTACCTGGGTGGATGGCACAAATAAATGTGGGCGTGGTAGATAGCTCACCTGGGTGGTTGAAGCTAAGGGGGGAGGAGTGTGACAGAGTCAGCATAATTCCACATGAGGTAAATGTGGAATATCCAGATCTCCCAGGTTTGGCAGAGCAAAGGCATTAGGAGTTTAGGTGTTGCCTCAATCAGAATCTAGAAGGCAGCTTATTACAGACACCTGTGTGAGGCTGGTTTAAGAACTGCAGAGACACTGGAAAAACTGGGCCCGATGGTGAGATTGTCGCCCAGCTTATAGGCCCAGGGGTGACTAGTGTTAGGGATCCTGGACCTGCGAGTCCACTGAAGAAAATATTGCTGTTTGGAAGACTTTGTGTAACATCTTGCCTGTGAAACTGCCATATGTACCTGCCTGTGGTGAGCAATAAAGCTAATGGTGGATTTTACCCGGACTATGTGATTCTTGTCACAATACATACACACATACCGTACATACATATATATATATATATATATATATATATATATATGTATGTACGGTATGTGTGTATGTATTGTGACAAGAATATATATATATATACACACACACACACATACATATTTATATACATATATACACAAGCATATGCATAAATATGTACAGCACTTATCTAAATATACATGAATACATATTTACAAACACACAAACGCTTCGCTCAGACCAATTTCTTTCTTTCTTTCTTTCTTTCTTTCTTTCTTTCTTTCTTTCTTTATTTCTCTCATAAATTGTGAACATGTTTAAACTACAGTAGCATTAATATGTCATGAAGATTTTTAAATGGAATTTGAGACATACTTTAGGACCTTATTCAGTACAGGCCCGCCCTAGTCAGCCAGTGTAGTGCAGACATCAGTGAGTGCAGTCCGCACTACACAGTTACACACAACACGACACAATGTGTGTGTTCCAGCAGCCAATGAGAGTCAGACAGACTCTCATTGGCTGCTGCGCCCACTGCAAGAGCCGGGCTGGAGCTCACTGATGAGCTCCGCCTTCCGGCTCCTGCAGTGGGTGATGGGAGAGATAGTACCGAGCAGGAGAACGGAGGAGCAGACAGCGGCTGGCGTGGCAGGAGAGGAGATTCAGGTAAGTCAGTGTTTTTTGTTTTGTGTGTGTATGTCTGTGTGTGTTATGTAAAGGTGCATACACACTAGACGATATGCTCCCTGAGCGATATCGTCTAGTGTGTCCCCGGCAGGCTGTGCTCAATGTCGTTTATGACATTGAGCACAGCCGCTGAACGATATCATTAACGATATTGTTCAGCGCCGGGCTCTCTCCCCCATTCCCTGACATGCAGCAACCTGACGAGATCGTCAGGTTGGCCTGCATGTCAGCCCGATGAACGATGATGACGAACGACCCGCGGGAACGCGCGTCGTCGTCATCGTTCATCTTTTTGGGCTTAAAAATGGACGATAAAGTGGACGACTGAACGATAACGATATCGTTATCGTTCAGTCGTCCACTTTATCGCCCAGTGTGTACGCACCATTAGGGGCACTACTGGCACTGTATCACTACTGGGGGCACTGAATATGGAGGACCACTACAAGGGCACTGTATAAGGGGCACTGCATAGGGGGAATCACTACTGGGCGCCTGCAAAAGGGGGACCACTACTGGGGGCACTGTATAAGGGGCACTAATGGGGGCCTGCATAAGGGGGACCACTACTGGGGGCACTGTCTAATGAGCACTAATGGGGGCTTGCATAAGGAGGACCACTACTGTATAAGGGGCACTACTGGGGCCTGCATAAGGGGTACCACTACTGGGGGTACTGTATAAGGGGCACTACTGGGTGCCTGCATAAGGGGGACCACTACTGTATAAGGGGCACTACTTGGGCCCGCATAAGGGGGGCCACTACTGGAGGCACTAATGGGGGCCTGTATAAGGGGGACCATTACTAGGGGCACTGTATAAGGGGCACTACTGGGGCCTGCATAAGGGCGACCACCACTGGTGCCACTGTATAAGGGGCACTACTGGGGGCCTGCATAAGGGGGACCACTTCTGGGGCCACTGTATAAGGGGCACTAATGGGGGTGTGCATAAGGGGTACCACTGCTGGGGGTACTGTATAAGGGGCCCTACTGGGCCTGCACAAGGGGGACCACTACTTGGGGCACTGCATAGGGGACACTGTATAAGGGGCACTGCATTAAGGTGCATATAGTGGCGAGAAAGGGGTGTGTGTCATGATGACACGCCCCATTTTTCAGTGGCACACCCATTTTTCAGCGCACATAGGGGAGGGGGCTCCTTTTTTCAACTTACACTGTGCTCCAAATACCCTAGTTACACCATTGGATTTAAAATATGCTAATGACTTAGCTGATGTCTAGTGCACAGAGACACCCACCACATTGGTCGCTAGCCGAACCTCTGAGCAGGCTTATGCTGCCTCAGAATGTCTGTCTCACCTAAGTAGCTGGGACCTCTGCAGCTGCGTACGAATTCAGAGAAGCTCACTAGGGCACACCCAGAAAACGGTCCTGACACACCTGCGTTTTTCTAGCCACCCCCCATCGACTTTGCATGTACCTTTGAATCAGGCCCATAGTCACTAAAAACTGGCAAATTATTTTAGTATGCTAGTTAGGAGGCTCCATTTCGAAGCATTGTTGCAACAAGTGAAATTATTTGGGGAGGTGAAATAATACTGGAAAACACACACAATTTTCAAATTGTGTGTGTGTGTACATAATAAGAAGCCCAACTTTTTAGTGGCCTAAAGAGGAGTGGCCTTGCTCTAAATAGGGTGTAGTATGGGCATATAAGGTCTTATGTGAATGGATTTTATAGTTAGGAATGTTGGCAGGTATATATATATGCTATATGGCCAAAATGTATTGTTACTCTATCTAATTAGTGTGTTTTGGCCATTTCAGCCCAACCTAACAGGTGCATAAAATCAAGCAGTGGTGCATAAAATCTAAATGCAGTCTCCACAGTCAAACATTGGTGAATGGGTCATACTGAAGAGCTCAGTGACTTTGATGCTGTCATAGGATGCCACTGTTCCAACAATTCACTTTATCAAATGTCTGCATATAAAACTGGCAAGATCATCGGTAACTGCAGTGCTCACCAACGCATTACAATTACAAATGGCCTAGCATCCGCAGCACAAGTTTCAGAATACCATACGCAATGCTAAACGGGATCTAAGTGCCTAAACCTAACCTTCCCTTCCCCGCTGCCTAAACCTAAGTGTCCCGTAGGGGTGCCTAACCCTAACCTCCCCCCGGGGGTGCCTAATCCTAACCCGCCTTCCCATAGGCTAACCCTAACCTCCCGGGGGGGTGCCTAACCATAAGTCGCCCCCAGGAGCCCCTAACCTAACCCCCCCCCGCGGCTGTCCGCGCCTGGTGCCCAGCTTACCTTCGATCAGTAAGCCGGGTGTCGGGCTCCCGGCGTAGGTCTAATGACAGGCGTCGGGATTTCAACACCTGTCATTAGACACTTGCCAGGATTAGACAGTCGGGATGCCGACGGTTGAGATTTAGACTGTCGGCATCCCGACTGCATACCTGCTACACATTGGCTCAAGTAGTGTAAAGCACACCAACATTGGCATCTGCAGCAATGAAAATACTTTCTATGGAGTGACAAATCGTGCTTCACCATCTCTCAGTCTGACAGACATATATCGGTTTAGTGGATAGCAAGAGAATGCTTCCTGTCCAAATGCGTACGGACAGCTGTAGACTTTGGTGGAGGAGGAATGACGATCTTGGCTGTTTTTAATGGTCTTAGCATCAGTGAAGAGAATTTTTATTGCTACAGCATACAACGACATTCTAGAGAATTGTGTGCTTTCAACTTTGTGGCAAGAGTTTGGGGAAGGCCCTTCAGCATAACAGTGCCCTCATGCACAAAGCGAGGTCCATAACTTGCCTGCACAGATCCTATCTGCACAGAACCCTGACG
Organism: Taudactylus pleione; assembly: GCA_031769625.1. Lineage (NCBI taxonomy): Eukaryota > Metazoa > Chordata > Amphibia > Anura > Myobatrachidae > Taudactylus > Taudactylus pleione. Next base: position 6,922,268 of record JAUIMM010000154.1, read on the forward strand.
TCAGCCCCAACAAATTCCTTTTGGGCCAGGCCTTATCGCTCAACGTCATTGCCCTACCTTACTATTGATCTTGTGGCTAAATAGATGCAAATTTCCACAGCAATGTTCCAAAGATCTAATGGAAAGCCTTCCCAGAAGGCTGTTATAAAGGCAAAAATAGGACCAGCTCCATATCAATCCCTATGGTTTTGGAATGGGATCAGGGGCAGAACTATGGGAGACAATTGAGGCGCCTGCCGCCGAGCGCCAGCACTGAAGGGGCACCTCCTCCATTGCCCACAATATATTCACCCCACTTAGGGCTGTAAATACGTACCTGGAGTGTACCATCACCCAATACATGCCACCTCTTCCCGGCACCTGAGAAGCTACCATAACCTTATACTAGTGGAGGGCTCCATGTCAGACCATCAGATGCCACTTCCATCTATCTAAAGCCTGTCCCCACTCATTAATATTGTTGCTCCTCAGTAGCTTCTCATGCCAGTGTGACTCAGGCACTCCCCCTCACCCACAACTCCCCGTCTCTAACAGGGAGTTGTGGGTGATATATAGCTCTCTTATATAGCTGTATATACCCGAAAAAGGGGGAGATATCCTGCAAATTTACTTTAGTAAATAAGCCTAATAGAAACAAATTCACATATTCTATATTAGTGTTTTGTGCGTATAGATAGATATGCACCATATTTATTTTCCCTTTTTTTAGGGGGTGGGCACCAAATTATAACTTCCCTCCGGGCATCTGGGATGAACTTAAGCCACTGAATTCGATATTGATAAGCACATATGGGTGAGATTTTTGAGTGCCCACATACACTTTTGACCACACTTGGAACATATTTGACTACTCTTTAGGTAAGACTGGGTTACTCCTGACTTTTTGGGGAGTCCTACAAACTCCCAGAAAAGTAGATCACAGCCACTTCCTAGTCAAATGGGTAGGAAAGAGGCGAGATGACATGTTTGTCAGAGAATTACATCATTTTATCCCCACCCGATCTCCATGGACCTGCAATTCGAGGCATTTAGCCACAAGGGGGTGGTGCCTAATATAAAAAGAGCTTTCCCTGACATGGTCGCATCTGATGCGACTGTGAGCCGTATTCAATATGAGCCGCGGCCTGGACATTCCGCCTACTTCACCTGTTGTGTAGGCGGAAAGTATCGCAGCCGTCCCGGCTTTTCCACGTATTCAATATGGAAGTATTTAAAAACGGGACCCAGCGAAACTTGGACAGGCGGAAAGTTCTGTCACATTTGGGGAAATCAGCCTGACACCCCCCAAAAGATGCACTGAGATGGGGATTCCCTATGGTATTTGGTGTTTTTAAACAGGCTGAAGGTATTTGGTGCAGAATTGGCGTTTTGGGGTGCAACATTTCAGAAACCACCCTGCAACCTTCACACAGTCCCCCAAAGGTAAACTGTGTCAAAATTTGTTTAAAAAATACCTAAGAGGACCCCAAAAAAAAGCACTTTCATTTTGGGGGTGAAAAAAAAATTGGGGTGTACAAAGTTAAAAACTAGCGAACTACAATCTAGGGGGGTCCCCAAGTATGCCCCAGGTGTTTTTTTCATTGCAGGTGTTTACGGCAACTTCAACTTCACTTTAGCAACTTTTAAATACACTCATCCCCATTTTCAAGTACCCCAAATTTGCTGGGACTACTTATTTTCAGCCAAAAAAACTTCTAAATACTATTCTTCACCACCTTCCCAAATCCCCAAAATAGTAGCTATTGAGCCCGTTTAAAGACCCCAAAAACCTTCAGCAGGGCTAATCGGGGGTATCCAGAGTGATCCCCCATGTCAGAGCATCTTTTTGGGGGTGTTAGGGTGATTTCCCCAAAAATCAGCGAAGTTTTCGCCGATTTCATATTGAATACAGGTATAATCGGGGGCGCGCGCGATACTTTTTTGCTGGGAAAAGCTCCGATGTTCATTTAGTATAATTTTGACAAATCTGCATATTTGTTAAAAAAATATATACGAATCAGGTTTAAACAGCTATTATTTACATATTTTGATAATAAATAAAAAAAAATCAACATTTTGGGGGCATGTTTGGAAAATATATTAGCCAGTTATGTGGTTACTAATCAAGTTATTATACAACCAGAAAAGGTGATACAACCTTTCTAGAAAGAATTGTGTGTCACTTACACATAATATAATCGGACTCATTGTGCGCTGTCATTACAATCTATTACAGTGTTTCCCAAGCTCTGTAAGACGTTGGCTGTACATCAATTATTACTGCATGTACTCAGGGAAATAGAGAGAATCACACAGCAAAGCATTCCCCTCCTCTCTATCCCTCTCTCCTAAACATAGTCCCAACAGAAACAATATTAAACAAAAAAAGCATTTTATTCTTTGATTAGAGAAATATACATTGGGTGACATTTCTGAAAACTGGTGCACAAAAGTGTTATTAGTACTTATTACCCCAGCCAATTCGTCAGATTCTGTCATTTTCTAAGTACAATTGAAACCTTTTTTTTTTAAGCAAACATCTGCTATGGATTGCCGCACCCTTTCAGGCTAGGCAGATGTGCACAAGTTTACTAAATGCTGTTTATGATCATAAACTCACTTGTGAATTTGCATTATATGCTTTTATTTGGGGGAAGAGATTATGTAATTTGGCGTGTTTGGAAAATGAAAGCATGTGTCTGTATGGTTGCTGTGGGTTATGTTTCCTGTGCACAGTTTTCATACATACTCCTAATTTTTTATACATGCTGTGAGAATTTTTGTCCGTTTGACACTAAACTTGCAGACTTATATCAATGTTCTCTCCAGGAGATCATGGGGGGAGATGTCCTTTTAGGATGGGCAAAGGTGCATTCTTCTGTGAATTGCATTATTGCAGTCCAGCTTTACAATGCACATGATGATGTGGTTCTCTATGAATTGCTTCATCAAGACTCAGAACCGCTCAATTCTCTATGGAAGTGAGCAGGATAGAGAAGTCTGGTTTACTGTCTACTGTCTAAACATTATTTAAAGTTAATATAGCTTTTCAAGTCACTTTTACTCTTCTATTTTTAGTTTTTTTTAAGATAACCTGCAATGTGCACTGACAGTATATTTTCCATTTAAACAGCCATTTCCAAAGTTGTCTGAAGAATGATGAAACGTATTGTAGATTAATAGGGGTATTCAATATGATGCGAAAACGCAGTTTCTGCAAGGTTTTCGCTCGGATGATGTCATTTTCGCCGGTTTTACTTTTACACCGTATTCAATTTGAAAACTTTTCGCCGGTGCGAAAAGTATATTGCATTCGACCCTGTGGAAAAGTATCACCAAGGATTGGGTGGCGAAAAAAAGTGCAGAATTGGGGTTTTGGGGTGCAACATTTCGGAAACCACCCTGCAACCTTCAGACAGTCCCCCAAAGGTAAACTGTCAAAAATAAAAAAAAAAAATACCCCAAAAAAATCACTTTCATTTTGGGGGCGAAAAAAAAATTGGGGGGGTACAAAGTTAAAAACTAGCGAACTACAATCTAGGGAGGTCCCCAAGTATGCCCCAGGTGTTTTTTTATTGCAGGTGTTTGCGGCAAGTGGATTTTTCACATTTTTAAAAACTTCACTTTAGTAACTTTTAAATATACTCATCCCCATTTTCAAGTACCCAAAATTTGCTGGGACTACTTATTTTCAGCCAAAAAAACTTCTAAATACTATTCTTCACCACCTTCCCAAATCCCCAAAATAGCAGCTATTGAGCCCATTTAAAGACCCCAAAAACCTTCAGCAGGGCTAATCGGGGGTATCCAGAGTGATCCCCCATGTCAGAGCATCTTTTTGGGGGTGTTAGGGTGATTTCCCCAAAAATCAGGCAAGTTTTCGCTGATTTCACATTCGCAGGGTGCCGTTTTCGACGATTTCATATTGAATACGGGTATAATCGGGGGCGCGCGCAATACTTTTTCACCGGTAAAAGCTCCGATGTGCGGCGAAAACTTCGATCCGCATAGACGGCAAAGTTTACGTTTCATATTGAATACCCCTGTAACACAGAAACTACTTCTATCACATTATTATACATAGAAGCAGCCAATAACAGCCTGGGGCAACCAATGGCTCACGGTGAATGAGCAGTCATAAACGTTGATACAGGCTATTGTGCCATAAGAAAGTTTTCCATGCACAAGAGGACAATCCAACAGGGCAGAGTACACAACAGGACCATCCAACATGGCAGAGTACATGTGGACAAGATATCAGACGGTATCAAGCAATGAACCAAGTATGGCAAGGATGAATTCTTGTTACAACTCCCATAAACACAATGCTAAGGATCTATACCAGTGGTTCCCAAACTGTGCGCCGTGGCACCCTGGGGTGCCTCGGGACACTAGCAGGGGTGCCTCAGGTTGGGGGTCCAGCACCAAATTAAATTATTTATGGTCAATGTAATGTAATTATGTGGAAAAACAGAAGTGCAAACCTGTCCACCACTATATAACCAAACCTAAGGGTGACAAGTAAGCACAAATTACTTCACTTTATACTTTACATTTTTTTCTGAGTTTCTCAATAACAGACTTTTAGCTTAGGGGTGCCGCGAAAAAAATTGTGATACTCTAGGGCACCGTAGTTCAAAAAAGTTTGGGAACCTCTGATCTATACAATTTCAACTGAAAATACTAAAGATATTCTGCTAAAGCAACCTTTTAATATTGTTAGATACCCTACAGATTGTCAGCTTAAGAACAGGACCCTCTTGCCTCTTTGTCTGTCTGTTATTATCCATTCTTGTTGAACAGGCACAATGAAATATGCTGTAATTGTATAAATAACTGTTAATAAAATAAATAAATACACTATATTAAGGACAATCTTCCTGAGCTATAAGCTGCTCCCACACTGCATAAACAATAATTACATATTTTTTTTTATTAACATCAAGTATTATTTTTTTGCATTTATCAGTCATTCTGTATTTTTATTAATTTATTTTAATATTGTTACCCCTACAGATTGTACTCTTATGAGCAGGGCCCTCTTACCTCTTTGTCTGGTTATTACCCAGTCTTATTGAATACATGATTTGTTCCCAATTATAAAGCACAATGGAATATGCTATAATTGTATAAATAACTGTTAATAAATAAATACACTATATTAAGGACAAACTTTCTGAGCTATAAGCTGCTCCAACACAGCATAAACAATTAATTACATTTTTTTTATTAACATCAAGCATTATTTTTTCTGTATATCAATCATTCTGTATTTTTATAAATTTTTTAATTTATTTTAAAAAAATTCTTAATGCACCAATTTATGCATATCCGCCAATGAAACGGCACTGGAGATATACCATTAGGTCAGTGTTAAAATACACCAACAATTGGGTAAATAAATATTTAAATTCACATGAGATCTATTGGTTGTCCTTGATTATCCTATATATCCTCATCACACACACCATTTATACATTTACATACCTTTACAACTGTTCAACAAATAAAAGTCTATACAAGAGAGTGCTGGATAATTTTTGTATATCTCCATTCCAATTGAGGCTGTCCACCAGGGCTCCTCTGTTTGGTTTTTCAGTGGTGTGGCATGCGTGATGTCATAACACAACAAACATGTCATGATGTCTCTCCCATAATGCAGAGCGGCCTGGCCCGACGAGAAGATTGAGGATCGGATGGCGGCGGCGGGATCAGGATCCAGAGTGGGATTCAGGTGAGTGTTTGGTTTTTTTTTTTTTTTTTTTCATTTGTGTGTGTCTGCAGGGGGCACCACTACTGGGGTCTACTACTGGGGGGGAGGACAACTACTGGGGGCACTGCATCGGGGGGACACTGCTACTGGGGACACTGCATCGGGGGAACTACTACTGAGGGCACTGCATCGGGGGGGATTCTACTGGGGGCACTGCATGGGGGACCACTACTGCGGACTACTACTGGGGGCACTGCATCATGAGGGCATGCTACTGGGGGCACTGCATTGGAGGGGGCTACTACTGGGGTCTACTACTGGGGGGAGGACTATTACTGGGGGCACTGCATAGGGGGGACTACTACTGGGGACACTATATAAAGGGCACTACTGGGGGTACTGCATAGGGGGACTACTACTGGGGGCACTATATAAAGGGCACTGCATAGGGGGGACTACTACTGGGGGCACTACACAGGGGGACCACTGCTGGCCCTGGCTCACTACATAGGGGGATCACTACTGGGGGCCTGCATAAGGGGGGCAACTACTAGGGGCACTGTATAAGGGGCACTACTGGCGGTCTGCATAAGGGGGACCACTCCTGGGGACATTGTATAAGGGACACTGCATAGGGGGGATCAATACTGGGTGCCTGCATAAGAAGGGGCACTGCATAGAGGGATCACTACTGGGGGCCTGCATAAGAAAGGGCACTACTGGGGGCCTGCATAGGGGGACCACTACAGGGGGCACTGTATAAGGGGCACTGCATAGAGGGCATCATTACTGGGGTCTGCATAAGAAGGGGCCTGCATAGGGGTGACCACTACAAGGGACACTGTATAAGGGGCACTACATAGGGGGACCACTACTTGGGGACACTGTATAAGGGGCACTGCATAGGAGGGATCACTACTGGGTGCCTGAATGAGAAGGGGCACTACTGGGGGCCTGCATAGGGGGGACCACTACAGGGGGCACTGTATAAGGGCACTGCATAGGGGGGATCACTACTGGGGGCCTGCATAAGGGGGACCACTACAGGGGGCACTCTATAAGGGTAATTAATGGGGGACCACTACTTGGGGCCTGCTTAAGGGGGACCACTACTGGGGGCACTGCATTGGGCTAACTGTACAAGGGGCACTGCATTAAGGTGCATATGGAAATGTTCCCAGAGTGACGTGTGTATATATATATATATATATATATATATATATAAAAAATAAAATATTGGTGCGTATCCACAGTCTCCCTAAATGTTTTACCTGCTCCATTTCTTCCTTTCCTTCCTCTATGCGCTCTCCAGCCAGCCCCTGCCCTTAGGGGTACTTAACCCTCAACTCCCAGGGTGGTGCCTAACCCTAAGTCACCCCCAGGGGTGCCTAAACCTAACCCTCCCGGGAGGGAGCCTAAGTCTAACCCCCCCCCAGTGGTGCCTACCCCTAACACCCCTTCCCCTAGTCTAACTCTAACCCTCCCCAGGGGGGGGCCCAAGCCTAAGTCCCCCCGGGGCTGGCTAAATCTAACTGCCCCCCTGAGGCTGTGCTAGGGTCCGGACTTACCTCGATCAGTCCCCCATCTGGCTTCTGGTGTCGGGATATAAACCGGCGGTATTTAGTCCACCGGTCTATTAACTACATCCCCTGAGAACAGCTATATTTTCATTACTGAATGAAAAGTTCCACATGTGATTCAAATTATTTCACTTGCGATTCTGTGAGGAGACCTGGAAAACATGCACTGTTCATGTGTACCGAGAACTGGATTTGATAAGCACTAATCAGTGATAAAATATAACTGTGAGTACCAGTGAATCGTATCAGTGCCTTAATGATATTGACTGGTAGCATTAAGAGATAATTTAAAGCTTTTCAAGGCTGTGTGTGAAGCTATCACTAGAAAAACACAATCTATTCACCAGATTTTAGGTGCATGCACACGGTCAGATATGTCAGATGAACGATTGAACGACTGAACAATTGGACGATTGAACGATTTGCAAACAATCTGCAAACGATTTGCAAACGATTGAACGATTTCAGCCTGCATTAAAATGAATGGAAATTGTACAAAACACTGCAAACACATCAGATGTCAGATATCGTTATCTGACAAACGGGAACGCGCATCGTTCTTCATTCATCGTTGCACACGTCAGATTTTTCTTTCAGATAAGAACGATTTTTTCAGTCGTTATCGTTCAGATCTGAAGAAAAGTCTGACCGTGTGTATGCACCATTAGTATGGACTAGCCTTTGATAAATAGGCTGTTTATAGGAGAGAGCCCTAGAGTTTAAAATAATAAGATAAAACTCTACCATGTTAGGTCATTAATCCAAGAGAAATTCAATACAAATGAATAAAGTTGGTGGCAGATTATTCCTCAAATTCAACTCACAGATCAGACAAATTATTTTAGACTGTCAGATTGTTTGAGAATCTCAGGAAGCCTGAATCAGTTCTCTGAAAGACCTCATGATGGCAGCACCCTGTCCATTACCACTGTGTCCTTTGCCTAACCAGGAGTAATTGATGAACAGCTATTGCTTTACTGTTAATTACACACAAGTTAGTCACAGTGTACTTGTTAAGTAATGACGCAGTGGATTACATCACTAGGGCAATTCCATATTATTTGGTATAAAAGTATCAGGAATTACCTAGGAATGGAGTATTCAGTAACTGACCAGACTACTGAAATCATTAATTTTTCCTGATCTTAAACTAAACTAAAAAGAATGCTTACAGCAAGAGGTAGGTATATTTATTGGTATAAGCCAGGTTTAGCTATTAGTTCATTCTTTGTAAACATCTTTTCTGTCCATATTTAGATTTCAATGTACTTAAATAATTGTGATTATTACGTTAGGCACAGCACTATCTCGTTTTTGGTGGGGTTAGAAAGGGGTGTGTAAAAATCCAAAACAACCAATCAGGTATCTGCTTCATTGTGTAACTTGTATTAGACAGCTAAAGCTAAATGCTGATTGGATGTTACAAATTGCTGCACATTTACGTTCTGATATTAAAATCACTTCCATGTGGTGTTAAAATTGTATTTTATAAATGGAGATTCGATTGAGCATTGTATTTAATTTTATATTGACAGCTAGTTTAAACATTGAGGGCCAAGATTTGTGTTTGCAGTACTTATTATTATAACCCAAGAACATATTGGGTTAAACATTTTGTTACATAAGAATGTATGGCACGAAGATGTCCTAAGGGTGAGATAAAGAGAAGGGGAAGTGGGAGGAGTAAGGGAGGCACAGGATCCATAGAAGTTTCTTACAGTTACAGAATGAGAGGGGTGTGATGTGACCTATTGCCTGACAGACACTTGTTTGTCTATTTACAGGACTGGCTGTAGCCCTCCCACTCATTTGTACAATCATCGCAGCTCCTTTACGAATGGATCCAGCTGTACTGCTCAGTAATAAAATCAAGGAAGAAGCAATGGATATAAAGGACAGCATGGTGAGTACTTACTGTTAGCTTTATGTCACCCAGCTGCATAGCCACTAATGCTTATACTAAACCAGACTGCAGAGTGATTTAGAACCTGACCTTCTCAATGTCCTCCCTGTCACAGTGGCACATACTTAGCAGTCAGTTGTATCCCTGAGTCCTCACTCCTCATAGTGTCACATCCTTAATAGACAGTGTGTACCCCTGTCTCCTCATTGTCGTCATGCCACATCCTAATTAATTAATGGGTACCCCTGAGTTCTCATTGTCATCATGTCACATCCTTTTTAGTCCGTGTGTACCCCTGAGTCCTCATTGTCGTCATGTCACATCCTTAATAGTCGGTGAATTCACCTGAGTCCTCACTGTCGTGTCACACAGAGCTGTAACCATCAATTTTAGCATGTGGGGTATGAAGGAAATAAGGTAAAATTGGCACCACCTCTGCCCTCAACTTTACCTAAACTATTAATTTCTACTTCTCAACCCTTTCAGCTGTAAATGGTAAACCACAGTGTCACTGTGTTACTAGTCACTGTATTCCCCAATGTCCTCCCTGTCAGTGTCACTGTGTTACTAGTGACTGTATTCCCCAATGTTCTCCCTGTCAGTGTCACTGTGTTACTAGTGACTGTATTCCCCAATGTTCTCCCTGTCAGTGTCACTTTGTTATTAGTCGCTGTATTCCCCAATGTTCTCCCTGTCAGTGCCACCTTATTTCTAGTCACTGTATTCCCCAATGTCCTCCCTGTCAGTGTCACTGTGTTACTAGTCACTGTATTCCCCAATGTCCTCCCTGTCAGTGTCACTGGGTTACTAGTCACTGTATTCCCCAATGTCCTCCCTGTCAGTGTCACTGTGTTACTAGTCACTGTATTCCCCAATGTTCTACCTGTCAGTGTCACTTTGTTATTAGTCGCTGTATTCCCCAATGTTCTCCCTGTCAGTGTCACCTTATTTCTAGTCACTGTATTCCCCAATGTCCTCCCTGTCAGTGTCACTGTGTTACTAGTCACTGTATTCCCCAATGTCCTCCCTGTCAGTGTCACTGTGTTACTAGTCACTGTATTCCCCAATGTCCTCCCTGTCAGTGTCACTGTGTTACTAGTCACTGTATTCCCCAATGTTCTCCCTGCCAGTGTCACTGTGTTACTAGCCACTGTATTCCCCAATGTCCTCCCTGTCAGTGTCACTGTGTTACTAGTCACTGTATTCCCCAATGTTCTCCCTGCCAGTGTCACTGTGTTACTAGTCACTGTATTCCCCAATGTTCTCCCTGCCAGTGTCACTGTGTTACTAGTCACTGTATTGTCCAATGTCCTCCCTGTCAGTGTCACTGTGTTACTAGTCACTGTATTCCCCAATGTCCTCCCTGTCAGTGTCACTGTGTTACTAGTCACTGTATTGTCCAATGTCCTCCCTGTCAGTGTCACTGTGTTACTAGTCACTGTTTTGTCCAATGTTCTCCCTGTCAGTGTCACTGTGTTACTAGTCACTGTATTGTAAAATGTTCTCCCTGTCAGTGTCACTGTGTTACTAGTCACTGTATTCCCCAATGTTCTCCCTGTCAGTGTCACTTTGTTATTTATCGCTGTATTCCCCAATGTCCTCCCTGTCAGTGTCACCTTATTTCTAGTCACTGTATTCCCCAATGTCCTCCCTGTCAGTGTCACTGTGTTACTAGTCACTGTATTTCCCAATGTCCTCCCTGTTGGTGGCACTTTGTTACTAGTCACTGTATTTCCCAATGTCATACCTGTCTGTGTCACCATGTTACTAGTCATTGTTTTCCTCAACAGCCTCGCTGTCCTTAGTGCCACATTGTTACTAGTCAGTTTAAACTCCAGTGTCCTCATAGTGTCACATTGTTACTAGCCAGTGTATACACTAGTGTCATGGTGCCACAACTTTACTAGAAAGTTTATAGCACCACCCTGAGTCAGAGATGAAGTACAGCGCCGCAAGGCATTAAAGCTAACCACTGTGTCTTCCACAAGGATATTGCATGAAGGTTGTATCCATAATAACACTAAAAATACTTTTTACAGAACTTAAATGAAGATTACTTGAAACTGGAAGTTATAAGGAGAAACCTGAGAATCTTCCCACTATCTCTGGAACAGTGTGAAAATGGTAGCATTATCCAGGTGAGTACCATCAGGCTAGTTGCTTTGTACTTTATACTAAAGATGAGGCTTTGTTCTGTGTAATGATACAGAACAAATTATTTGGTAATTTTCACTAATAATGCATATATTGCACTGTGTAATTGAACTGAATTCTGGCTCTGATTCAGTGCCGTAACGTCTGACAGAGCGCTTGCTCTGAATCAGGGCCGTCCCTCTGAATTTTTGAGAGCGGCCTCCTGGCCACTCGTATAGCTGTGGGTGACCACCCACAGCCATAGCGAGCGGCCAGGAAGATGGTCACGATGGTCAAGACCATCGCGACCATTGGGCTTGCGACGAGACCCTTGTGGTAGGGTCTCGTTGCCGCAAGCCCTGGAGTGCTTTTGGCACTCCGTCTGGCCAGCCACGCCCCCGGCACGCCCACCAAAGGGGGCGTGCTGTCACTCAACATCGACAGCATGCCCCCTTTGTAGCGAGACCCATAGCGACGGCTTGCCCGTCGCTATCCGAGTCTCGCACATGCGCACGACGGAACCGCCTCTGTCGTGCGCATGCGCACTGGGCTAACATCGACCCGCTTGCGAGCACTCGCGAGCGGGTCTGAATTAGGGCCTCTGTTGTATAAGCTATTGTGAAATGCTTGAACTTGTATTCCACAAGAAATACAGGCCAATGTTTGCAAAAACTGCTATACACTCTATACTGTTGTAGTCATGCTTTCTTGTATAGTGACAATGAGTATGTATGAAATGAAAACATGCTGGAAATTCATAATCATCCATAAACTTGTTGAAATTAATAATGAGATACTGATAATGAACCTAAGGGGTGATTCAGCAGAGGACGGAATTGCAAAGCCACACACAAGCAGCTTGGCAATTCCATCCTTGCAAATATGCAAATGCATCAGGAGATGTCTGATACCCCTGGTGCATTTGCAATCCCAGCACTGCGACCAATATTGCAGGCTGTGATAACCATCGTGACCATCGATGCCGGCCAGCTGAGTAAGTCTCACCTTATGCAAGCTGGCTGGCATGTGAGGCCAGGAAACTGCATCCATGGCCGCAGATTCTGACCTAGCCACTCCCGGATGATGGGGGAAACATGCCCCCGTTTCTGGGAACTATGGCCGTCCCCGCCTCCACACTGCCCTGTAAATGCCTCTGCCTGTCCTGTTCTGCACATGCACAGAACGGGTCCTGCACACTCGCAGATTCCTGATGTCGGGAATCTACGTTAAGCATTGCACTTACGTGCGGTGCTTAATCGTGCACCTAATACATTTTTTTAGTGTTCCTAAAGTCAATACACTACTTTCCAGTTTTCCGGATACAAATCTGATCGGCGACCAAAACCGCAGATCTGTGGACATCGACAATCGGCGATCTTTTGGTGAATCGGAGAACAACATAAATTATCCCAATAATTTTTGGGTTGGAATCGGTGAATTCAGGATTTCCAGCATGTAGGATTTCTCAGATTCCCCAGAATGGGGAATTGGAGCAATCCATTGTAGATCTATGGGCTCCATCACTCGGTCCCCAGGACCCCAAATAGTTCATGCTTTCCAGGTCACCTGTGAATCTTTAAAGTATGACAGTTGGTGATACACCTGTGCAACTTGGTGGTCTGGACAATGTGACCTGTTAGGAGTCCTGAGAATCGGGATTGAGAAACTCTGCAATTTATTATTAAAAACAAATAATCATGATGGTTTCATACTGATAATGAGAATGTCTGAAGTAATAAAAAAGACATTACTATATAATGATACAGTGTTTTAATCCTTAGTACAGACCGCCTTATATATTGATATTAGACATCTAGTTTGTACCAATATTGTAGCATAGTGATTTAATTTAAAGTGTTAACAGTACAATTATACTTTTTATCTGACTACTTCCGTCTCCCCTAAACAGGGTGATTGCTACATAAAGTTTTTAAATGGCTTGAAGACTATGTACTCCCTCCTCAACTCTACTTCTTTGCACGACCTGACCGATCTGCGCTATGACCTGTTGGAGTTTATCACCATGATAGAGGAAAAGGTAAGCTGGTGAACAATATGGGGAAACTTGGATTTGGGGAAACATGTCTGTGTCCCGGGGTTTTGTGCACGTTATCAACCCGAAATTGTCACCTGTATTCAATAAACTGAAGTCCTCAGGGACCACTGAGTGCATGTTTTACAGATCGACCTAGTTGGTGCAGTTGTATTTATTACTGGCTGGCACATTTTAAATGATTCACAGATGGAGCTAATTATTTCAATTGTGATATTGTGAGGAGATCTGTAAAACATGCACTGCTAGGGATCCTTGAGGACTGGAGCTGGGCAACTGTCCTAGACCCTCAGTAAAGAAAAGCTCTGAATACAAGTTCACAGCTATTATCATGCACTGTGCCTTTCCAAGCTCAGTATCAGACAGAGGGCAAAATTTACTAAGCGGCGGTTTGACGGCAGTTTCTATTCTATTCTAAACCCCGGCGGTTTGGTGGCGGTTTCTATTCTATTCTAAACCCTGGGGGTTTGGTGGCGGTTTTGCAGTGGTTTTAGCCTTAGTAAATTTGCAGAAAGCAAAACCGCCACCAAACCATACAGCGTTAACAATGCATGATACATCCTGCCCCCTATGTTGCACCCATGAATTGTATTTTGTATCATACTTTTTAGATAGATGTTATATTAATCTGACCTGCTCTTTTCTTCACCAACAGATGAATGGTACAGGACTTTCTGTTGTTCCTCCATCTCCTCAAGAGTGGCCTAATAATCTTTCCGATTACCAGAAGGAGGCTGGGGTCTTCCTCATCCTCCATGACCTCTGCGATGCCTTGAGCACATTTCAGAAAGGAGTCAGTAATATGGTGATTGTTTAATATTTAAACATCCTCCATTCAACCAAAAACCTGTCATTGCAGACAGTGTCTGCAATTGTAGAAACACGAGTAGTGAATATTTCACTTTAATGGTATCAAACCTTTCCCATGTCATTCAGGACAACTGTTCCAGCTCAGTTTTGTTTCACGGTGTTGGGCATATTCAGCCTTCTCTACCTTAATGTCCCTTCAGCATTTTAAATTTCCTGAGCATCTTAACAAATTTAGGCCCTCATTCAGACCCGTACGCTCTGAGCAGAGCGCACGCTCTGAGCAGAGCGCACGCTCTGAATGAGGGCCGGGCTCCATTTTCATGGAGCGTCCTCCTGGACGCTCGTATAGCTGTGGGTCACCACCCACAGGCTATACGAGCGTGCTTTTTGATGGCCGCGATGGTCGAGACCATCGCGACCATCGAAATTGCGAGCCGGAGCCTGCGGTTGAGGTTTTCAACCGCAAGCTCCGGAGTGATTTTGGCTCTATCAGAGCCAAAATCACTCCCACTGACATCACTAGTGATGTCAGTGGGCCGGCTTCTGACGGGAGGCGTTCCCGTGGGAACGCCCCCGTCAGGGAGGCACGCCCCCGGCACGCCCACCAAAGGGGGCGTGCTGTCAATCAACAATGACAGCACGCCCCCTTTGATCGGACACAACGAGCGAAGGACTTTCCTTCGCTCGTCGCGTCTGGCGCATGCGCACGACGGAGCTCCCTCCGTCGTGCGCATGCTCAGTGCATAACATCGACCCACTTGCAAGCGGACAGCCGCTCGCGAGTGGGTCTGAATCAGGCCCTTAGATCCTCTATGTGCCTTCTCCTGCCGCTGGGTTTCTCCCTTGTCTTACTTACCAGAGAGGCCTCTGACTGTATTAGGAAACTCCTCAAAGTTTAGAGCAGGTAGAAGTGAAAATGGAAGGGTAAATACTCAGGGCATCACTGATTTTTCTCCAACATCTGCATAATAAAAGCTGAACTAAAGAACCCAAAGTAATTGCCTTAAATTTCAAAAGAATAATAATAATAATAATTGCTAAATTTTGGGCAGCATGGTGGTACAGTCGTTAGCATTGTTTTACAACACTGGAGTCAAGGATGTGATTCCAACCAGAGCCCTTCAGGTGTGGAATTTGTATGTTCTTCCCATGCTGGTGTTTGTAAAACCAGTGGTACTCAGGTCTCCAGACAAAACATATTGGTAGGTTAATAGGCCTCAATTAATAATAAACCTCTATTACTACTGAGAATGAGAAGTTACTCACTGCATACTGCCATTATACCTCTGAGTCCTCTTTCTCACAAGTAACCTTGGTTTAATTAAATAATCACAAATTATGCAATAGATATACCCCTGTAGGAGGTGGGGTCATTGTCCACCCCAACGCCACATGTCCTGTAGAAGGGATTAGAAAACATTTTTACCAATAGTAAATTGGTTATGTTTATTTGACATGTCACTGTGTTCTATTTCAAATGAAAATAATAACAATAATGTACAAGTTGCTGACTGTATACTGTTCTAGTTTTGTGTGTTGTAATATTTAAAATATTTATATTATTTAATTAATATTCTGTTATTTTTATGCTACATTGGTCTATTTTCAGTATATTTATTATTTATATGTATTTAACTAAATTGTGTTATTTATAAAATAATGGTCATTTGACAATCTTTGTAATGTTCAGAAAAAAATAAATATTTTTGCAAAAATAATTCATATTTGTTTTATGATGTATATGTGTACAAGTATTATGATGTCCTGTTTTTCACTGTTGACCATTTCCAATGAGTTGTTATTACTTAATAAAGAGAGCAGAAATGAATTCAGTAAAACAGAGAGCAGAAATGAATTCAGTAAAACGGATTACCAATACATATGTTTTTTCCAATCGCCCGTATCCCATACCCATCCCCTCCAAATAGTCCTTCCTCCGTGATCTCCCATAACACCACATTTCAGCACTTACACAATATGTATATACCTGGTTAATGCTGTGAATCTATTTTAACCAATACCTTGATATTACTACAAATAAAGGTTTTAATAGATCCAAGTATGACTATTATCCAAGAGTGCCCCAACAATACAGTACATGTTCTTTTTGAATGTATAGCTTTGCAATATTTCCCTACTCTAGGGGAGTACCTTAACTCAGAAGTGTCACTAGGGTTGGTGTCACTTGGTGCTATAACGCATGGTGACACCCCCCCTCCCCCTCCACCAAAAAAAAATAGAAAAAATCAGGACCAAGGTGTGCAGCTCCATGCTCTCTCCCCCCTTACCAGTCACGCAGTCCAGTACTCACACTGCAGTGCTTCACCCAGAATGCCGGCGGGCATGAGCAGAGAGAGAGTGAGGTACTCACAAGATGATGACATCATCTCACGGGACATATAGCTCCGCATCGGCGAGATATAGTGGGCACTAACTATGATAGCCACATAACACAACAGTACCAGTTCAGACCGGACATTAGGCTGGCCCGGAGAGCCTACGCCCAGTGGCAGGGCCATTTCAACGGGCTGGATCTTCCAGTGTGAACCTCCAAAATATGCCCCCCCCCCACAAAAAAAGCTTAATATAGTAAAAGTGGTCTCATGATAAGGAGCGTTGTTATCAAATTAAAAGACTACCTTATGAATAAATAATGTTAACATTGCGGTCTTTGGTGTCACCCCCTTGGAGGGTGACACCTGGTGCAGCCCGCACCCCCCGCACCCCCCTTGTGGCGCTACTGCCTTAACTACCTACTCACTACATACACAGGGGGAGATTTATCAAAGCTTAGAGAGAGATATAAAGTGGAGACAAATACAGTACCAACAAATAAGCTCCTAACTGCCATATATTGCGCCACAAAGGTTCTGCAGCGCCTTACACAGTACATAAATGAGTACACAAGAGAAACAGTTAATAGTAATACAAAACAATGCAGGACAAGGACATGGTTTATACACATAGCTGCATAACACAAGAAGCAGGGTCTCAGCAACCAAGTGTTAGGTGCCAATTGGGCAGTTAGGAGTAAATGATAATATAAGTAGGGCAGGGCCGAAACTAGGATTTTTGTCACCCGGGGCAAGACAGTAATTTGGCGACCCCCCCAACAAAAAAAAGCAAAGAGTGCATTCCCGAAAAGGGTGTGTGGCTTCGTGACACAGTACTGCCCCTTACACATTATGCCACACAGTAATGCCCTTGCACATTATGCCACACAGTAAAATGCCACTTGCATATTATGCCACACAGTAATGCCCCTTGCACATTATGCCACACATTAATGCCCCTTACACATTATGTCACACAGTAATGCCCCTTACACCCTATGCTACACATTATGCCACACAGTAATGCCCATTATAAAACATTATGACCCTCCACTCTAGCAGCCTCTCACCCTTCCCTTCTGGCAACCTCTTACCCTTCAATCAGCCCCTCCAGCAGCCTCTTACCATGCCCCATGTGTGGCTGTATCAGCAGGTGTTGATTTGGAGCCACAGTGGCAGGCAGCCATCCGTAGCCCTTGAGAGACATTGCGCCGCAGTCACTCTAATGTGGCACCGGTTGTGAGCCAATCAGAGCTCGCAGACCAGCAGCCGCTGCTGATAGGCTGCCGGTCCATATGCTCCAATTAGCTCGCAACCGGCGCCATCTTAGAATAACTGCAGTGCTGTGTCACTCTCTCAAAGGCTGCTGTGGGCAGCTCCAAATCAACACCTGCAGCCACCAGGACCCCCTATCTCCTCGGCAACCCCATCAAGTCTGACGCCTGGTGCATGTGCACCCCTAGCCCTCCTCTAGTTGCGGCCCTGAGTAGGGGGAGGAGAAACACTTGAGGGACGAGGGCCCTGCTCGTGAGAGCTTACATTCTAAAGGGGAGGGGCAGACAGACAGTGGTGACACAGATGGGGTAGATAGTGAGGAAGGAGCATGGAGCAGTGGGTTAGGATATGTGCTGCGGAATGTGCGTGTATAAGATGACCTGATGTAATGTCAAAGTTAAGTCCTTCATTCATCTATCTCTATGACAAAAAAATAAATTATGTTTATGTGTTATTTACTTGAGAGATGTACAAAATAAAGTTGTAACACTTTAAATTGTGTGTTTTACATTTTAGCATCTAAATACATCCCGCTAAAAATGCAGCTATTATGGGACTGTCCCACCATCCTAATACAGTAGGGGTGCATCTCACATGCTAGACTCACCCACAAACAGGTGCAGCCATGCCCAACATGCTGTTGTCCCACAGGATGTTGCTGTACCCGGGCCCAGAATTTCTCTTGGCAGCTGTAGAGGTGACAGGCAGAACCAGGAGGGAATGGGGCTTAGTGGAGGGGTAGCAAGCCCATGTAGGGAGGGAGGTGGATGAGAGAGTGGAGGAACAGGAAAGGTAGGGGAAAGAAGCAGAGGGTTGGATGGGAGACTGATACGAGAAAAAAGGGGGAACAGCAAGTGGAGAAGACAAGAGGAAGAGGATAGGGATGGATAAAGTAGAGGAATATGTGGACACTGAATAAGGGGGGGTGTTTGAAGAAAGGGTGTCCATGCTGTGGACGAGGTAATAAGTGAGATGAAAACTGGAGTGGAGGCTGTTTGATGTAGGGACAGTGTGGATAAAAGTTGCTAAATGTCCAAAAATACAGGTAAAGGAACTAATGTATGAGCGCAGCTCCAAAAGTGAAATATAAAGAGAGGTATGTGAGTAGTGGGTGACGGAATAAGTTATTAAAATAATGATTAAAATGGATAGATGTGCTGCAATGGAAAAAGGCAATACAAACAAGATTTTCTGTAATATGAAGGCAAAAATTACAATGTGCAGAGCCAAGCCAGTCAGAAGTGTTTTGAACAACAACAGCAATCAACAAGAGCAGCACGCAGATAGGGAAGCACTTGCAATGTCTAAGCAGTGAGTGCAGTAAGGAGTTTCCTGGATACAGCAGCATACAGCAGCTGTTGGTGAATTTGGTAATTTACATAAGTATGTTGCTTGATGTTGTTCAGAAAGTGTTCTGCTTTTGAGGATGTTTTCCCTCAGTTTTCCACCAGCTTAACTCTGGCGTAACTCCATCTTAGTTATCAAATTGTAATTACACTTATAATATAACACTTTGAATTTAAAACTGACTATCGCAGCCTACATCTATGCAGCCTAACTAATCACTAATGACAGTTACAAGTTAATTGGTTAATGCTTTAACTCTCTCCACTTTATTTCTCTCCAAGCTTTGATAAATCTCCCTCTAAATATTTACTTTAAACCAGTACTCTTTTCCACTTCAGCCATGGTGCTGTCAGCTGTCAGAGGGAATTCCAGTGACAGCAGCCATCTCTGGAGAAACACAGACAGGAGACCCCTGTGTGATTGGCCAGTGCCACACATCGGGCTCTAAGACCCTGTTACCTGACTCGGTGCTGCTGCTTCGCCTCCTGGGGTGTCACTGTGGATCACTGCAGCGGTCCATAAAACTTGTATTTTATTAACCTTCTCTAAGGTTAGCATGTTTTCAGAACTTTCCCAATCTCAGCGCTGCATGGGCACCACCATATTGGTTACAGTCAGCTGATTCCAGATTTGCCAACCAGAGACTGCTTTTCCTCCACCTGACTTGAGCAATGAATAGGGATTCCCAGCACCCCACTTAAACTCTAATAAATTGCCAAAACAACTTGTGACCGATTACCTAAGCCCAGGACTGTTTCCCGCACCCCTGGTGGCGTTGAGTGCAGGATTAATGGAAATAGTTATATTGTTCTTTAAGGGAGACCTACAGGTCCAGCAAGCCTGCCTCAGCATGTTGGAACTTGTGGAACAAGTGCCAGCACACCTGGACATTAAGGGTCTGCTGGCACATGTAGTCCGACTGTAACGAAAATATTACAATAAAGACAGAACACATACAATTGTTTTTAATAATTTATTATTCAGGACTTCTGAGGTCTTCTATTTTCACCTGGTGGGCGACAGCATGTAAGCTCTTTTGCAAGGCCGCCGCCCACCAGGCCTTCCTCAGCATCTTCTATCTTCAGTAACTCTCCTCAGCTCCTCCTCCTCCTCCATCAGACTGCCTGCTCCTGCCTCGCGCTGATATCCACATGAATGCCAGGACCCAAGGATTTCCAGCAGAACATTGCCCAGAGCATCGCACTGTCTACACTGTGGGAAGAAGGCTGGCTTGCCTTCTTCCCACAGTGTATCCTGCTGCCATCTCTTCCCCAAGTAAATTACAAAAACGTACCCGGCTGTCCACATGATATAAAAGAAAAAATTTAAATTCATCAGACCAGGCTACCTTCTTCCTTCGTTCCATGGTCCAGTTCTGATGGTCATGTACCTAAATGTAGCTTGCTGTGATGCACTGTCTTCTGGCACCTTTCTATCATAGCCAGCATTAATTTTTTTCAGCAATTTGTGCTACAGTAGCTCCTCTGTGGGATCGGACCACTTTGGCTCCCCACTCACATCAATAAGCCTTGGGCTTCCATGACTCTGCCACTGGTTCACCAGTTGTCCTTCCTTGGACCACTTTTGGTAAGTACTAACTACTGAATACTGTTAACACCCCACAAGGCCTGCCATTTTGGAGATGCACTGACCCAGTTGTATAGCCATCAGAAGTTTCAGCACATCAACTCCAAGAACTGACTGTTCACTTGATGTCTAATATATCCCACCTCTTGACAGGTGCCATTGTAATGAGATAATCAATGTTATTCACTTCACAGTGATTTTAACGTTATGGCCGATGGGTGTATGTGAAGACTCAATTAGCATCTCTCTGATACTATGTAAACATAATGTTCCTAAATTTAGTTTCTGCCCCATCTTTGTATCCGGACTATCTATGGTTAAATGTAAAAATTTGAGTGTCAAATTCAGAGCGCCCTAAGTTTCCTGTTTCCTTTAATCAACAATCTTAGTTCTGAAAAAGTATAATTGCTCTACAGACTTCCTGCCAGCATATCACTCCTGAACAAAGACTTATTTTCTCACGAGCCTGTGGGCCATCCAAGACGATATTATTTATAAATGTTCTCATTAAAATAACGGTTATACTAAGAAATTATATTGACTGACATTTTTTCTTTTTGGTGTTATGCTATTGTGATGACATTGTTACACGAAACAGCATCTGGTACTGGTTGCTGCTGGGTGGTGTTGAGAACCAAACAACCCCCTAGTTATCAGCACCTTCAATTGTGACAGACTATTCTGGTGATCTAGGACTTCCATATTCAATCGGAGGTATTATGGCAAGTGCTGAAGAAAATCTGCTGAGTTTTTAAATTGGCTTTGGTCAAGCATCTGCGGCAGTGCTAAGTGACAGGCATGGGAGACAGAGGGACTGTGGGTGCAGCATGGCCTGGCTCCGGCTGCAGCTCGAGTGACTTCCGAGGCCAGACTCACTTACCTAACCGGCCTGGTAAATATACGGGACATTCTCAGCACATTGAAATATATGTCCATAGTCTCCTTTTACTTTACCAACTGTGCCTCTATAGTTTGTCTATGGAAAACTCTATTCACATGAATATCTTTCTGGATCCCAACTAAACCCAGTCAACACCGATACACTTGAGACCTATTTTAGGTCCAATTAAGGACTGCAATTAAGTGGTTATTTAAGTATTATGGGTTTAGGTGTCATTCCGAACCACTTTGATGATTTAAAGAATTATAGAAAGTATTAGTTGTATAGGTAAAAACGTGTATTAATATGTGCTGTGATATATGTTTAATATTTTATATTGACCATGTCGACCTTCTGACTGTCGACATTCAGAACCTGTCAACCTTCTGGTGTCGACCTTCAGACTGTCAACCAGTCAGACCACACCCCAAGAGATAATATATACTTGTATATATGCATATTAAAAATCTCAATCTTTATTTAGGTATGTATTAAAAAGGTTTTCATAATCCAAAGCAGGGGCAAAACTCCCAGAGATAATGGAGGCACCTGCCTCTGTGTGCCAGCTCTAGAGGGGCTTCTCCAGGCAGAGAAGAGGAAGGGGAGCCTTTCGGCCGCTGAGGACTAGCTGGGGGATATTGTGGCTGCGGAAGTCAGTAAACCTGAGGACAGGGCGGCCACACTCCCCACCTCCAGCTGGAGCCCAGCCTCAGACAGAGCCAAGCGTGGGAAAAGCAGAGCTGACCATGAATCACACCTCAAATAGCACAAGTGTCCTTACACCGGCTGCAAGAAGGTGTATGGCAAGGGAAGCCGGCGGACGCAACGCCGACCGCCTGCTTCCCGACTGCTGAATCCTGGCAAGGGTCAAATGAAAGGTGTCGAAATCTCGACACCTGTCATTTTACCTACACCGGGAGACCGGCATCCCAATCGAAGGGATGCCGGTGCGTGGACAGCTGCAGGGGGGAGGGTTAGGTTTAGGGCTCCCGGGGGGGACAGGGTTAGGCACCCCCGGGGAAGGTTAGGGTTAGGCACCCCCCGGGAGACTTAGGTTCAGGCGGCGGGGAAGGGGGGTTACGGAAAGGCACTTGGGGGGAGGTTAGGGTTAGGCACGCCTAAGGGAAGGTTAGGGGGTAGAATAGGTTAGTTTATACTTACCTTCCGACGTTCGGGATTTCCACCTGTGTCGGGCTGCCACTGCTGGGATTTGAACAGCCATGCGGCCGGCAGTAAATCATACTGATTCCATATGGCAAGTCCTCCCATCTATAGGCACATCTGAGGATGCACATAGGTCAGTGCCAGGCACACACACAGCCTCAGACACACTAACACTGCCCCTGTAGCACTACAATACACCCTGCAGTGCTGTAATGTGTGAGGGTCACCCTTTGATCAGGCAGGATGGAGGTGATATATGGGGCAGATATAGAATGACCTCCCAGCCAGGGGATAAAGTGGGCAGAAATGGGGCAGAACTGGATTCTGTCAGTTCTATTTGGAGGCGGAACTAGTTCAGCAAATGCCGGGTGCCGCTGAGATTTTGTAACCAGCATGCGCCTGGCTCCTTCCCTACAGTGGCAGCCGGAGCCTGGAGTTAATTCCTGAGCTCCAGCTTCCGGCTCCTGCAGTGGGCACTATACTATGGGAGAGACGTCATGACGTCTCTCCCATAGTTCCGAGGAGCAGCCAGTTGGACAACAATGGATGCAGGAGTGGGACATAAGGTAAGTATCTCACACAAGACAATGCTAAAATTCTAATCCATGGACTCATTATTTCCCGCATTGACTATTGCAATAGTCTCCTTACTGGCCTTCCCAAAAACAGGCTATCGCCATTACAATCCATTATGAATGCAGCTGCGAGGCTTATCTTCCTTGCCAAACGTTCATCGTCTGCTGCACCACTCTGTCAGTCCCTCCATTGGCTGCCGGTTTTCTATCGTATTCAATATAAAATACTTTTACTTACACATAAGGCTATTAACCAAACCACACCAACATACATCTCTTCACTCATTTCAAAATATCTCCCAACCCGACCTCTCCGCTCAGCACAAGATCTACGTCTCTCATCCACACGCATTACTTCCTCCCACTCACGGTTACAGGACTTTCTTCGGGCTGCACCCACTCTATGGAATGCCTTACCACGCACAATAAGACTTTCTTCTAGTCTCCAATCCTTCAAGCGTTTCCTGAAAACTCACCTCTTTAGGCAAGCTTATCAGATTCCAGAACCGCCCACATAGCCTTCATAGCTTCCATATCTAATTACATCCCCTTTCACAGTTCACACATAACCTCACACATGGTCTTTCTTTCACATCCTCCTGATATTTGGCCAACATTCCTGTGTGACTGGATCATGCAGCCCATCAAGAAACTCTCCATTCTGGCTGGACCAAAATTGCAATATATAGCACCTATCCTTGTGTATCAATGCCTATTTTCCTATAGATTGTAAGCTTACGAGCAGGGCCTTCCTACCTATATATCTGTGTGTTACTACCCAGTTTTGTTCTATTTATGTTTCCAATTGTAAAGCGCAACGGAATATGCTGCGCTATATAAGAAACTGTTAATAAATAAATATCTATTATAGAAATACCAATGCTATCTGGAATACACTGATTTTCTAGGTAAACATCTATTTGCACCAGGTATCTATTATAGAAATACCAATGCTGTCTGGAATACACTGATTAATATCTATAAACTCCAGGGTGACTTTAGATCTGACTATATAATTAAAAATTATCTCCTAGATTCATGGGATGCTGTTTTGGCTCTGTTTGTTTGCATTAGAATTTTATGACTTGTATCTGGTGTAGGTGAGGTTATTGGGGGTGGGTGCAATCAGTGACTACACATGTTATGCTTAACTATATACTCAGTAGGTTACAAGGCTGACTAGAGTTTTATTTCAAAGTGTTTTTTTTTTTCTGAGTGAGACTACATTTACAGCATAACTTAAAGAGTTAAACAGGAGGACGACATTTTAAAAGAACTCTATAACTTGGAAAAAATGCAAAGGATCTTCTGAGCTTCTGGAAACCCTGCTACTCAGCCACCAGATTTCATTACAACCTGGACACACCTTTTGCCAATACCCTGCTTCAGCATTTCAAGCAACTACCTGCTTGCTGAACATTTAATTCTTGTATGATTGTGTTTCTTCTCTACACTGTTTAAATCATTCCATTACCACTGTCAATTTATCTTTGTACCACTGTAGTATCTACCATTGTTTCACACCTATACCTTTTTTTTATAATCATACCTTGTACTAATTCTAAAGTCTTGCAACTTTAACAGCTCTAAACTCCTTTTTTGTTTATAATATACTTTTATAGTTGTGCCTTTACATCTTCCAGCACTGTTCTTCCTTATCTCTGATTTTGACATTTGAACTGTACTGCTCCTGCATCTCACACTCATTACTACTACTGACTTTTCCCTCCCCCCAACTGCCTCATCTACACTATTTCTCTTTTCTTCTACTCCTCCCTCACTCAGCTGCTACATTATTTTCTCCTCTACCACCAGTTTTCACCTCTTTTCTCCATCCTGTTGAAGCTGGATTATTGGCTGAGACAAGATCAGTTTAAAATCGAATCGCAGCGACGCCATCTTGTGACTGACCGCAAGACGCCATCTTGGAAATGAGATCGCAAGATGCCATTTTGCGAATGGCTGCCCAAGCGCCATTTTAGATAAATTCACATTTAAGTACATATGGCGATATTACTATTAGCACCATGCGATTGCATCTTTCATCATTTCTCATATACACACAATTGCACTGTTAACTGGCCGCATATTAGCGAATGCATAAGATCCTATATGAAAACGCTGTTTATTAGCTAAATGCGCACGCATCTGTCCCAAGTTAACTAGCGTCCTTATATCAAACCCCACATACTCACACATTACATATCTACATACAAGGTTCCATAAGCTTTAAGGTATAAGATTTAAGTTTGTTCATTTAGTATAAATGCTGTGAAATAAAGATTATTTGGTAACTAAGGTTTTATACATGATAAGTAAGCCGTGTTTGGTTTTGTACTGATGCGTACTCTTTCCACAGTATTCCGGTATCATCGGTGGGGAGATCGCATCATGCATTCTCAATTTATGGACCGCAGAGACTTCAAGCAACAAAATGTATATAATATGAACAACTGTTAGGATGTTGCATGAGGCGGGAACCTAGAGACCCCCAGTTGTTAGAGGCTGGGTTGGGTCTATTTGAATCTGCCTGTTAAACGCTCTGTAACAGATGTATCCCCCTTGGGAACCAATGGCATTAGCAACAAACTTCTCTATTGTTTTGTCTATTCCGGGGGGGTATAAATATGTGTGCTCCATCACTGGGTCTTAGTCTTCCTGCAGAATGCTGATTGACGAAGGGGTTTCTTGCTGATGCCTAACATCTGGTCCGGAAGCGCTGCGTATGTATACTGTACTTGGGTCTGTATAATTCCTTTGCGCCGAATTGTGTCTGGATCAATAGCGTGTAACTGACTGTACTTTTACTTGAATAATACTTGTGCTTTGGAACCACAGATTCCAGGTCTGAAGTCTTTATTTACTGTATGACTGCGTACGCAAATTAGCGTCATCGTTAGAAGGTATAGGCAGGATATTAGAAGGTATAGGCAGGATATTAGAAGGTATAGAGGTTCTAAGGCAGTATCGTTAGCTGGGGGCTCGTAGTGAAGTCACTTACCCACTCACATGGTACATACGGCTATCGATATCTAAGCAAAGAGTGGAGTGGCCACATGCAGGGTTTACCTGCAACCGCTTTGTGCTGAAAGATCGCTATCCGTTTCAGTGTGAGCCAAGGAAGCTGACTAGAATCCAGGGACAAGAGAGGAAAAAGTTTGTTTTCCTTTGTTGATAGAACCTAACGTTTAAAGGGGTGCCGCAGTATTGAGTACGCGGCTGAGTCGCAGTTTTTGCGCACAGCAAAGACGCACTTTTGCGTACATAGCTAAAAAGTTGTTATACGGCTGTGTGGTAGTCGCATTATTGTGTATGCGACTGGTCGCACAATAGCGTATACGTACTTCCGGTTGTGCTGCCACGTGTTTAAACTAAGCCGTAGAGGTTTACATTTTTCAATTGTTATCAGTATCTGGGTTAACGTGTATTTTTCTGCGCAGGAAAAAGTGTGTAACAGTAAGTATTTGTTGGTAGGGGTAACTTGTTCCCTACAGTTAAAGGTACCGTATGACCTTTAAGGGCTAAGCGCTAGTCGCTCGGTAAGCAGCTTACCGTTCTATACACAGTAGCAGGTGTACATGTTGTCTTTGTTGTAGAGAGGTGCGTGGAAGTAGCCGACATGCAAACTTCCATAGGTGTGGAAGTTGCCTTTTTCAAATCTTATCCAGGTGTGTGGGCGCTGCAGATTTAAATCGTCCACAGGTAAGTGTAAGTATCTTGATTGTCTTTCACCAGTTTAAATCTTTATTGAAAAGCGTAGGATTTGTCTCAGAATGGGAGCCGCGCAAACAGTAGAGATGTTAGACAATGATGTGCTGCTAATGGAAGCGCCAATTGGATCGGCCCATCATATTATGCATACTAAGTACGGTACTTATGCGATAAGGTATTGTGATGTATGGTTTAAAATGACGATGAAGAGTGTTAGACCGTTTCCCAGAATTGGCAGTTTTGATAAAAATGTATTAGATAATGTCCGGGATCACATCAGTCTGATGCGCTCCCGAGAAAAAAAGGTCAAATATTATGAATGTTTAAATTTGTGGCAGCATGAAGGGGATGCGTGGCTTAAAAATGCGCAAGCAACGCAAACTAGCGTTGCGAGCGCATTGCCAGAGAATACATCCGTGACGCTAAATTGCAATATGGGCGAGCCTCAAAATGGCACGCACGTGCGGCAAGGTAGCATTGTGGAGAGTATTGCCAGCAGTGCACGCTCACCTCCCCCACCTTATGTGGATGGAGGTGCAAGTACAGTTACGAAAAATACCCATAAAAATGTAACAAGCAATTTGTACCCTCTCTTAAGCAACCATAAAGAAAGTGTTTATGATGTGGATGATGAGCCTATTGTAATGTCTGCCATTTCCCGTGCTGTGCAAATGATAGATGCTGCATCACCACAATCACGAGTGGTGCCGCCATCTCCATCGGTAACAGCAAGGGAAGTGTTAACACCCTCTGCACCCGTAGAGGAAGTTGTTAATACCATATGTAGCAGCAACAGATTAAACCCCCAGCCAGATAACAAGGTCAGAGGTAGCAGCGCTACCGGTCTGCATCCCATTCGGACGATAACTGTTCCGAATGGAAATGCAGATGCGAACTGTGTAGTGCCCACGAGGGAAGTAGTAATGCATTGTCCTTGGACAAGAGCAGAACTAAATTCCATCATAAATGATTTCCCCGATCCCAAAAAGGAACTAGCCAAATGTCAAAGATTTTTTAGAAATTTGGGTAGTTCACATGAGCCAACTAATAAAGATTGGCGTGTGGTGTTAAGGGCCTGTCTACCACGCAATACCGACGTGACAAAATTTATCACGGATTGTGTATTGGATGGGGACGTTCCCTTAACAGACCAAGTAAACCAAGGTAACATTTCCCGCATTGTAACTCAATTGGGTATATATTTTCCAGTAGTAGTTAACTGGAACACAATTTTCACCATTAAGCAAAAGGAGAGTGAATCTGCAGAAGATTATTGCGAACGGGCTCTGCAGGCTATCACCCAGTACACTGGGATAGAAGATATTAAAGATAGCACTCACCACAGGGGAATGATAGTCATGGTACTCACGGACGGTCTGAAAGAGAATTTAAAGACTCGGGTTCAGACCTCACAACCTGGCTGGAGGGGACTCACAACAGATACCCTCATAGAATCTGCCATAGAACATGATAAAAACATCTCAAAGAAGAGAGAGATCCAGAGCGAAAAACTAATAGCTGTCAGTATCCAAGCTCTGGAGGGAATGACGGTAACATCACAGCCAACAGACACACTCGCACCTGCACACACACTTACATCTGAACAGATATATGCCCTCACTAACCCCACGCAACAACAAACACAGCTCTATTCCACTAACCCAATACAACCACAGGTCCCATACTACTCACAAACTTCATATCCCCCACAATACCCTTACCCTCCCTATCCTTACCCATATCCACCACCTTTACCCTCTGCTCAAACCTCACAACAACACATGCCTTCACCCGATCCACGAACATGTTTTAATTGTAAACAAACAGGACACTTAAGTAGAAACTGTACAGTAAAAAGAGTAGGAACCCCAAATCAGGGAAGACCTGGATATCCCCATAAGGGATATGCACAGAGACCAGCAAATGTCCAGCAGGCACCATCTCCAATTGTGGCCGTAAATGCTTTATTGGAGAATGGTAGCCAACGCTAGGGGTCAGGTCATACCTGTAGTCTACAGATAGTCAGGTTAACGGGAAGTACTAGGGAAGAAGCGGTCATGATTGTTGATGTAGCTGGTACTAAATATCCTTTTCTTGTAGACACAGGGGCGACCAGGTCAGTGATAAAATCTCCCGTTAATTTACAGGTGATCAACGAGACAGTACCAACAATGGGTGTAACAGGTAAAGTGGAAGATTATCCTTTAACAAACTCCACAGAGGTTACTATTGGGCCGTTGCATACCAGGCATTCTTTCCTTCTGGCTGCCGCGGCTCCTACTAACCTGCTGGGTAGAGACCTGTTATGTAAAATGGGATGTGTTATATATTGCACCCCTGATGGTGTGTCTTTAGATATCCCAGAGAGAGTTGCACACGAGGTGCGGGATATGTTGGACACTCCCCAAAGGATAATGTATCACTCTACAAGTTTAAATGAAAATCCATCTCAGGTAGATGAAATGTTGTCCCAAAATCCAGATTCTCTTTGGACTAAGGATGGACAGGACACTGGATTAATGGCAAACGTAAGCCCTGTAATGGTAAATTTAAAAAGCGGTAGGCAAGCTCCAAAAATTCCCCAGTACCCACTAAAACAGGAGGTAGAGTTAGGGGTTTTTACCAATAATTGAGCGATTATTGCAACAGGGAATTTTAGTCCGTACAGCTAGTGTAGCCAACAGTCCCATCTTTCCAGTGAAGAAGAGTGGTGGGAGGGGTTATAGGCTGGTACAAGACCTTAGAGGTGTTAATAAGGTGGTAGAGAGCCAATTCCCTGTAGTGCCAAATCCAGCTGTCATTCTGATGCAGATCCCAAAATGCAACCCATTTCACTGTCATTGACCTCTGTTCTGCTTTCTTCTCTGTGCCTCTCCACCCTGACTGTCAGTATCTATTTGCATTCACATACAGAGGTGTACAATATACATGGACACGATTACCCCAAGGTTTCATAGACAGCCCCAGTATCTTCTCCCAGGCATTGCACGACTGTTTACAATCTTTTCAACCTGCCAATGGATCTGTTCTAATTCAATATGTGGACGATTTATTGCTATGTTCTGACTCGTTTATGTCATGTTTGAATGATACTAAACTTTTGTTACTTCATCTCTCGCAAACAGGACACAAGGTGGCTAAGGACAAACTACAGCCGTGCCAATCCAGAGTAAAATATTTGGGACACTGCCTAACCCAGGGGTTACGACATCTTACAAATGACATCTTACAAATGATAGAATCCAGGCCATACAAAACATGACACTGCCGCAGAATCAACAGCAAATTCATACCTTCTTGGGAATGTGTGGATACTGTAGAAGGTTTTTCTATTTTGGCCTTGCCTTTACAGGAATTAGTCTCTTCCTCAAAGCCCGATCGTGTCATACATACAGAGGAATCAGAGCAGGCTTTCCTTAATCTTAAGGATAGTCTGACAAAAACTCCTGCATTGGGAATAACTGATTATGAAAAACCTTTTGATTTGTATTGTACGGAAGCCGATGGTTGTGCTGCAGGTGTCCTTACACAAAAACATGGTGATGCCAGTAGGCCCGTAGCATACTACAGTGCCCAATTGGACACTGTAGCAAGATCACTCCCCACTTGTTTGAGAAGTGTAGCAGCTACCGCTCTATTGGTGAGTAAAAGTGAGGACGTAGTACTGGGTCATGATATGATTGTCTACACTCCCCATGCTGTATCTTCTCTGTTGAACTCAGCTCAAACCAGACACGTCTCTTCGGCTAGGTTTACCAAATGGGAACTAGCTCTAATTGCACCCGCAAACATCACTGTTAAACGTTGCAGCACGCTGAATCCAGCAATGTATTTACCATATGTACAACATGATGAACAAAGGGTGGAAGGAGGAGAGTTGCTGGCGGGAGGTGAGTTCAGCGGACATAATGATACGCACGATTGTATGAAATATCTGAATCAGACCTTTACTGCTAGACCTGACATAAACGACACACCTTTAGAGAATGTGGATGCGACTTTTTATACGGATGGGAGTTGTCATAGACAAACAGACACAGGTGAATTATGTACAGATTATGCTGTTGTAAATGACACAGACATCATAGAACCTAAACCTCTTGGTCCTCCTCACTCAGCCCAGGTGGCAGAGTTAATAGCACTAACTAGAGCATGTGAACTGGCAGCAAGCAAATCTGCTAACATTTACACTGACTCGAGGTACGCGTTCGGGGTGGTGCACGATTTTGGGGCTCTATGGCGTCTGAGAAATTTTATGACAGCAGCAGGCACACCAGTTGCACATTCCCGACACATAAAACATCTTTTAGAAGCAATCCAACTGCCCAAAGCGGTGGCAGTAATTAAATGTAAAGCCCATACATGTGAAGATGATCCGGTGTCACTGGGCAACAACAGAGCCGATGAAGCTGCAAAATGGGCAGCAGGGTTAAAAAGGTTTTCTCCAACTGAAAAAATTATGTCTTTCCAAACAATTGATATGCTGAAATTAATTGAGATGCAAAATTTGTGTTCAATTCAGGAAAAATCCATTTGGAAGTCCAAGTCCTAATTGGTTTTAAGCAGGGATCTGGCATTTTGACTGCACTTTAACAAGAGGCACAATCTAGGTAAGTCCTAAAAATGTTTATACTGCAGTGCAGCTAAGGGTTGATTTTTGGGGCGTGGGTCCCCTGGATTGATTTGGTTGGGCTGCTTCAGGGCATCGCATTATATACACATTTTTCCTTTCTTTCACTTTTAGCACTTTCATTGTTTGTTTGATATATATGTATTATTTTCACATCTTTATTTCTCACCTCCCTACATGCAGCAGCAGCTGCTGCTCTTATCTATCCTACTTTTTTACACTTCACCTTTCCTTATTGGAGTGATGCCCTGGGGTGGTATGTGCAAGTTGGTGAGAGCATACTGGTGTGCACCAGGTTTTTCTTCACAAACAGAAAAGATAGCAATGTCCTGTCTGACCTGCTTGAGAAAGAACATAGGGAAAGCGATCCCTACCGAACTGTCCCACATTCCACCGACTGATGGACCTTTCCAGGTGATACAAATTGATTTCATCCAATTACCACCCTGCAGGAACCTTAAGTATGTATTAGTGTGCACTGACGTATTTTCTAATTGGGTTGAGGCCTACCCAGCGGCCACTAATACTGCTGCATTTACTGCCAAGAAAATAGTTCTGGAATTTGTATGCAGGTACGGTATCCCTAAAATCAGAGTGACAGGGGTACTCATTTCACAGGTGATGTTTTTCAAAATATGTGTAAGCTGATGGGTATTAATAGCTGACTTCATACCCCCTACCGACCGCAAGCCAGTGCCAAGGTAGAGAGGATGAACGGGACTATTAAAAATAAGTTAAGTAAAATCATGGCAGAGACTGGACTAGGCTGTCCAGAAGCGTTACCTTTGGTCCTACATAGCATAAGGACCACTCCTAGACCTCCTCTAAATCTGTCCCCATTTGAAATACTGTTTGGTAGACAACCTCATTTGATTATAAGTCCACAGGAAGACTTGAAGGGTAACAACGAGGTAACTGTAAAGTATCTTATATCAATGAGTAAGCAGTTAAAGCAACAGCAGCAGAAACTGAAATTGTTGTCCCATGATATACCTGAAACTAACTGTCATGATATTGAACCAGGAGAATATGTTATGATCAGAAATTTCTTGCATTCAGGTTGACTGATCGGTGGGAACAAGTACTACAGGTGCTGCTGACAAGTACTACATCTTTGAAGGTGGCTGAGAGAGATACCTGGGTCCATTCCACTCACTGCAAAAAGGTCAATCAACTGGTGGAGAAACAAGTCGGAGGCAAGGCTGATAGCGTGGACCTGTCGCTCGCGAGCTTGTTCCGGGAGGATTGAAAAGG
Organism: Taudactylus pleione; assembly: GCA_031769625.1. Classification (NCBI taxonomy): domain Eukaryota; kingdom Metazoa; phylum Chordata; class Amphibia; order Anura; family Myobatrachidae; genus Taudactylus; species Taudactylus pleione. Next base: position 6,955,195 of record JAUIMM010000154.1, read on the forward strand.
TTGTAGTGAGATACCTGAACTAAGAGAAACTTGCAGGTCTTGTTGTGACAATGGACGGGCCTGCTGTGTTCATTTTCATATTCTCTTTTAGAGTGTTCACCATCCTGGTCGGTGCGGGAATATCCAGTTTTTGTGATGGGAGACCGATTGAGGAAATGGGAGCTGATGGCAGTGCTGATGGAGTGGAGTCAGGAGGAGTGCGATGCAAATCAGGGGAGTGTCTGACCAATCTTAGTACTGTTATTGTTAAGAGAGCTGTCATTCCAGATACTCGGGGACGGTGTGGAGGTTTATCGTCTGAAGATTCCTGTATTTGTGAGCTTTGTGGATCCCTAGTTGATGAGAACTGTATCCAACGGAGCCAACCTAAATATAACCCGTACTGGGGTGGGTATCCTTTAGAGGATTATCATAGCATGGTAGACAAAGTATTAACTCAAACTGATTGCTGGGTTTGCTCACATGTGCCACAGGGGCAGCATAACGTAAGGTTGGTGCCATTTCCGCTGAATATCACGGAAATTTTAGAATTACAAAAAGGGAAAACATTGGATGGAAAACTCCTCTCATCCAAACCACCTCATTTCAAACTCTATCAATTCCAAGTAGATAGATCACTTTTGTGTTTAAACATAACCAACCCCAATAAACCCAGGAGGGGAAGTGACGGGGAATAATCAGACGATGACCTTCTCACAAAGAGCTGATAATGAGTCCATAAACCATGATCCGTTATGCTCAATTAAATCTAGTGGGAAACATTTTAGGTATTGGTATACATTGAGTTTCACCAAAGAAATTATTGGTAAGGTGCCAGATGGTTATTGTGCTAAGATAATACAAAACAGAAACTTGCATGTACCAGATGGAAGACCCAGAAATAGGACTGTTTGCAAGGGAAATGTGCTTAATGATAATGATGCATACCATTCCTTATGTTCTCCCTGATAATGTATATTTTATATGTGGAAGAAAAGCGTATAAATGGCTCTCCCCGAGTTCCGAAGGTTTGTGTTACTTGGGAAGAGTAGTCCCAGAAGTTATCACCCTCACACATGTTGAAATGATTGGTATACATAAAAACACACCATCACCATATCTTCACACACAATATGAACACAGAGGCAAAAGAAATATTATACCTGGTGACGTGCATAAAGCCACTCAGTTAATTAGTGAGACAACTGGCTTTCAAGTTTTAGTCACACTGGATCCCACCAGGAGTGCTCGGGGTACATAAAATTTTAGGTATATTTAGGAACTTGCTAAATTGATAGATAATATCACCGAGATGTACAATGACACATTCAGGTATACAGGGAGAGAATTGCAAGCATACAAGAAAGAACTGGTGCAACACAGGCTAGTGTTGAATTATTTAACTGCTGTTACTGGAAGGTATTGCATAATGTTGGCCACCCAATTTGGAGTAAAATGTTGCACCTATGTCACCAATGATACCAGCGACCCCAAGGAGGTGATAGACCGAAAGATGGATGAAATTCTGCAGCTAAAATGGGAGTTTCGTAAGAACCATAACGCTTCAGTGGCTGAAGTAGGGGAAAAGATAGAAGGATGGGTTTCATGGCTGAACCCAGTGAAATGGTTCTCAGGTCTAGGGGAATGGGTCCAGGAAGTGATCGCCAGCATAGGCAAATTCTTGATCCTTATACTGATTGTCATCATAATAATTGGCATATGCGTCCGGTGTGTTCCTATTGTGTTGAAGTGTGGAAAATGTAAAAATAGAGTAAAATGCAAGAACGAAACTATGATGGTGGTCAGTAATGACAATATGAATACCAAGGTAAATATAGAACTGCATTACAACCCTGAACTAGGAAATACCATCATTTAATGTATTCTATTAAGATGTGCATAGAATATATTATTGAAATGTTATTTTTAAACACCTCAGATAATGTAAAGTCTCTTTTCCCCTTCAAGACTGCCTTTATAAGACTGGCGAATCCCCACACCTTTCACATGATCTTCCAAGATCCGCGGTGTGCATATAATAGTAGTTTTATGTCCCCACCCACAGACACATTATTGATGGATTAAGAACCATCTCATGCCATCCCATAATAACACTAAATAGTATATAAATGTAAGCCTAAACTATATTTTAAAATCAGATTGTGATAGCATGTTGTTCGCTATCAAAGGGTGGACTGTCGAAGCTGGATTATTGGCTGAGAGAAGATCAGTTTGAAATTGAATCGCAGCGACGCCATCTTGCGACTGGCTGCAAGACACCATCTTGGAAATGAGATCGCAAGATGCCATTTTGCGAATGGCTGCCCAAGCGCCATTTTAGATAAATTCACATTTAAGTACATATGGCGATATTACTATTAGCACCATGCGATTGCATCTTTCATCATTTCTCATATACACATTAATACACACAATTGCACTGTTAACTGGTCGCATATTAGCTAATGCATAAGATTTTATATGAAAATGCTGTTTATTAGCTAAATGCGCACGCATCTGTCCCAAGTTAACTAGCATCCTTATATCAAACCCCACATACTCACACATTACATATCTACATAAAAGGTTTCATAAGCTTTAAGGTATAAGATTTAAGTTTGTTCATTTAGTGTAAATGCTGTGAAATAAAGATTATTTGGTAACTAAGGTTTTATACATGATAAGAAAGCCGTGTTTGGTTTTGTACTGATGCGTACTCTTTCCACAGTATTCCGGTATCATCGGTGGGGAGATCGCATCATGCATTCTCAACTTATGGACCGCAGAGACTTCAAGCAACAAAATGTATATAATATGAACAATTGTCAGGATGTTGCATGAGGCGGGAACCTAGAGACCCCCAGTTGTTAGAGGCTGGGTTGGGTCTATTTGAATCAGCCTGTTAAATGCTCTGTAACAGATGTATCCCCCTTGGGAACCAATGGCATCAGCAACAAACTTCTCTATTGTTTTGTCTATTCCGGGGGGGTATAAATATGTGTGCTCCATGAGAAGCGCTGCGTATGTATACTGTACTTGGGTCTGTATAACTCCTTTGCGCCGAATTGTGTCTGGATCTATAGCGTGTAACTGACTGTACTTTTACTTGAACAATACTTGTGCTTTGGAACCACAGATTCCAGGTCTGAAGTCTTTATTTACTGAATGACTGCGTACGCAAATTAGCTTCATCCTTAGAAGGTATAGGCAGGATATTAGAAGGTATAGGAAGGAGTGTATAGAGCAGTGTTGGCTAACCTTGACACTCCAGCTGTTGTGGAACTATATATCCCAGCATGCCCTGCCACAGTTTTAGCATGCCCTAATAGCAAAACTGTAGCAGTGCATGCTGGGTTATGTAGTTCCATAACAGCTGGAGTATCAAGGTTAGCCAACACTGGTATAGAGGTTCTAAGGCAGTATCGTTAATCCATAGTTCCCTCTATGTTCTCCCCCTCCTCTGTCTCTCTTCATCAGATATAAGTCTCTCCACTGCATCTCCCACAACTCCAGTATTATTCACTTCTCTTCCACCATGGTCCTGCTGCACCACCACTAAACCCTGCACACTCTCTTTTCTCCAAGTTACCTGTCCTCTCCCCCCCCCACACCACTCTAAACCTCCACCTTACCCACCACTTGCTGTCACCCTTTCTCATTCAAAAGCCAGCCACATACCCCCACACTATCCTTATCTCCCTGCTCTAGATCAATATCACCTCCACACTACATCAACACTAATAATCTCATTCTCCTCTCTCCTGTTCCCTCTGAAAAGCCAGTTTTGTCTATAATAAACTGGTCCCCGTTCATGAGTACTTCATCTGCAATGCCTTGATTCTCCTTGCCATCACCAAACCCTGGATTTACCCATCTGACACCACTGCTCCTGCAGCTATCTCCTTTGGGGGCCTCACATTCTCTCACACACCTTGGCCTGGAGGTTTCCATGGTGGTGGTTTGGGGTCCTGCTATCCTTGGGTCACTCCTACCAAGTTTTACCTTCTGAACCCTCCATCTCATTCTTTCCATTTGACACTCATGACATTTGCCTCTTCCAACTTCTTCGAGTAGCTGTCCATTTTTTTTTTGTCTCCCTGGCCTTCGTTCAAGATTCCTCCATCACTTGGCTTCCTGGCTCTTAATCTTCAAATGGGCTCTCAAGACCCATTTCTTTCTCAATGCTTTCCAGCGCTCATCCTAACCCACTACTCTATGCTCTTTCCTCACTATCTAGCCCATCTGTGTCACCCCCGTTTGTCTGACTCTCCCCTTTAGAATGTAAGCTCTCGCGAGCAGGGCCCTCTTCCCTAACATGCTTCTTCTTGCCTAACTTTTGCTTTCATTTACAATGACACCCTGCTGCTTATTTATGTGTTATGCAGCATTGTTTATAAATCATGTACTTGTCCTGCATTGTCTGTACTGTTAATCACTGTTGTCTTGTGTTCTCATTTGTTTCTGTACTTTGTTATGCGCTGCGGTACCCTTGTGGCGCCATATAAAGAATAATAATAATATTGTGTGTTATTGTTTATTTATGTGTAGGGTGCACTACTACTGGGGGCATTACTACAGGGGACATTACTAATGGGGGCACTGCATAGGGGGCATTACTCTTGACCTGTGAGCACTGCATAAGGGGCACCACTACTGGGGGCACTGCATAAGGGCCACCACCACTGCAGGCATTGCATAAGGGGCACTACTGCTGTGGGCATTACATGTAAGGGGCACTACTACAATGGGCATTGTGTATAAGGGACACCACTGTGTGTCATAACATGAATAAGGGATACTAATATGTGGTGTAATGTGAATTAGGGGCACTATGTGCTGTGTAATGTGATTAAGATTATGCTACTCTGTGGCATTATTTGAATTGGGAAAACTATTGACTGACCACACCCTTTTTTTACAGCGCACATACTGTCCCTTTATTAAAAAGGAACTAGGGATGGGGATGGGGGAGTGAGTTCCACCACGTCTCCAGACCACTTTAAGCACTGCTCTCAGCCCTTATCATACATGTGCTTACACACCAATCCTCTACTGTGCAGGTGTAATGTACTGGAGTAGTAACAACTAGAGTTGATACATGTTATGAAACACTTAATGTAGCATAGGTAACACGTGATGAGACATTATGTAGTCTCAGTGATACTGTACTTGTGATGAGACATGGTGTGGTATGATTGGTACATATGACGAGACTGTGTGGCATGGGTGATACATATAATGAGACACGGTGTGGCATGGTGATACACATGATGAGACACTGCCTGTAGCATGTGTGTACTGAAGCATATGTGTGCTAGTGACAGGGCGCTGCAGGCTCCCCAGGAAGTGAGAGGTGCAGTAGAGATGAGTGGGGTAGGACCTTGTATGTGATGTGTGTCAGTGCTGTCAGTGCAGTGTAACCAACACCTCTGAGGAGCTGCCGCGGGTGTCAGAAGTCTGAGCAGGTGCTGGAGCAGACGGAAGACGGAGCAAGCAAGCGAGGTAAATAAGGTAATTCTTTTCTTGCATAATTGCATTTATTGCAGACAGCATGTTATTTATTACATGTATTGCAGGCAGCATGTCATTGCATTTATTGTCAATTTTTTCTTTTATTGTGTATGAATAAGGTTGTGGAGGAAGGGGGTGGAGGAGTGGGCAAAGGTGTGTGGGGGGGGTGGGGTTGGGGGGCCCTTCCTATTTTGCCAGACCCAGGCCCCACAATTTCTGATGTCAGCCCTGATGTCATGTGATGCCTTTTTTTTTTTTGCGGCCCACACACTCTTAGACCTTGAATATTCGTCCCAGTTGGGATTTTGAGTTTGACATGCCTGATCTAGCATAACATATAACATAACATAGTTATAGGTGGAAGTTACAGAATCAATTTAGATTTTTAAATCACACTTTTTTTTTTTCAGCACACATCTTTACTTTACTTTTCTATTTTTATACAATATTTAGCCTAACTTAGGATTCCATTTGAATTATGTTTTTTGTAATGCATACCTAAATAAACAGTCTCAGTGGGTGGGCGCAACACAGAATAAGGAGAGGAGAAGAAGAAGGAGAATATATGCTACAGGATAATGGCTACCAATTTCCAGCACAGAATCCTACAGTACATGAGTGGCCAAGGATGTGTGGTGAATTATAGGTGACATGCTTGGGAAGTGTGCCTTAGAGAGCGTGATCTTCTCCACTGTCGATCGGCAGTTCGTGAACACTTTTGCAGGTATCTGGAGCATTTGGAATGCCAGTGTTGAGGAGTAGATCTGCGAGAGTGAGTAGTAATCGCCGAGTAAACAGAGTCCAGAGCAGAAGTAAGGGAGGCATTATATAGGGAAGTGGCTTGTTCAGGGCAGGAGAGAGAGAGAATAGGGGAGAGAAGCGAGTCAAGTAGGGAAGAAAAGGAAACTGTTTTGATAGCCTCAATGTTACGCTTCATGATAGTGGCTTTTGGAGGTAGAGGAGGGGAAGGAGAGAGGGACAGGTTAAGAGAGAGAAGGTGATGCGGTCAGAAAGGGGGAATGGGGAATTGGAATAATCAGAAATATCACAACGGTGAGTGAAGACCAGATCAAGCAAATGGCCACTCACATGGTAGGGTGAGGAGGTCCATTGGGAGAGGCCAAATGAAGATATGAGGTTTAGGAGTTTGGAGGCAGAGGATTCTGTGTGGATATCAATTGGAATATTGAAGTCACCTAGGATAATTGTGGGAAGGTCTGAGGAGAGAAAGTGAGGGAGCCAGGAAGCAAAGTTGACAAGGAACTTGGAGGGAGGGCCAGGGCGACGGTAAATGACAGCTACTAGGATATGTACTGGGTAGAGGCATATAGCATGGACTTCAAATGTAGAAAATGTAAGGGATGGTTCAGAGAGTATGGGTTAGTATGAGTAACCAGGGGATAGAAGGACCCCAACACCACCACCATGGCAACCCCCAGGTCGGGGGGGGGGGGAAGGTGAAGTCCCCAGATGAGAGAGCTGCAGGAGATTTGGTGTCAGAGGGTAAAATTCAGGTTTCAGTAATGGCTAGGAGATTCAGGGAGTTGGAGATGAAAAGGTCATGGGTGGGGACCAGTTTCTTACATACTGACCTGGCATTCCAGAGGGCACAGGATAGAGGGACAACGTTTATTGGATAGATTTGAATGAGATTATCAGAGTTGCTGTAGCGTGGAGGTGAGATTAATTTGGTGGACCGAGATGAATAGAGTGTAGCGATGGTGCGGTCTCCAGTGCTAGAAGGGGAGCCAGTAGAAGGTGGGCAGGGATGGAGATTAATTATTTGTGGATGGATGTGGGGTGAAGTGACATGGAGAGGGGGGTGGGAGGAGGGATTAGCAGTGAGGTAGTAGGACCCCAGTGGAGTATAAGATAATGAAAGTGGATTAATGGAAGAAGATGGGGAGAAAGGTAAACAAAAGAGAGAGGATAAGGGGAGGAGGAAGTGGAGGAGACAAGGGGGAAATGATAAAGGTGGAAGCAAGAGGCAGAACAAAAGATTAGGTAGACACTGAGTGAAGGTCGGAGTTGAAGAAAACATGGTCATGGTAAGGATGAGGTAAATAGGGGAAGAAAAAATTAAAAGTAGGAATGAAGAAAGAATGTAAGAGAGAGTGCAGATTTCCAGAAATGCAAGTACAAGTACAGTGTGGGAAAAGTGTCTGTACAACAAAAGTTTATTATTGAGTATAATAAAAGTGGGTATATGCTCTGTTAAAGGGTGTGTGTGTTGCATTACAGGGAATCTGTTCAGACCTTTATCATGTATTACCTTTGCCTCCATTTATTTTGTATAGCATTCTAGGCATGTCCTGTTACCAATCATGTATTTTACTTCAATGTATGGACTATGGGCCTGATTCAGCTTCAGACAAAATAGCTAAGATGCTTTCAAGCAGCTTAGCTATTCCGTCTGTGCTGATATGGTAATGCAGCTGGAGCCATCACGCCTCCTGCTGCATTACATATCCTAGCTGCATTGTCAATCGCTGACAGTCTGCTGCCAGTTTACGTGCGGAGTCGCAGAACAATCTGCGCAGATTCCTGAACATGTGCCCTTTTACCTTCCACACTCATTCCCTTTTATCTTTCTGCACCTTTCCCTTCCCCCTTAAAAGGTTCAATACAAACTATTGATGAAAAACGAAAGAGACAAATTAGCGGCTTCATTTAAATTTGTTTAGATAAATACATTTCACGTAGTATTCAAATTGCATGCTTCACTCCTTTTTTTGTATTAAGAATTTTTGTATGATACCTAAATTCTTGTGGCACTCCCAGCTCAGTAACTGTGACTTATACAATGTGACCCAACATACAATTTTTTTTTCTGTTTTTCTGTATTGGATATACTTATGGTATTGGTCCTTAATTAAAGAACAATTACATTTGCTGGGGCTACTGTATATAAGTAAACGTTATATGAATACATAATAATCTGTATACCCAAATGTCGCTATTTAGCATTGTAAGTCGTACAAGAAATAATTGCTTTCCAGACTTTGAGTGTGGTTCCAAAGTACAAAAAGTTATTATTCACATAAAAGCATATACTTACATGCCTTGATCTATAATACAATTAGCGCAAAGGTTATTCAATCACAAGGTACAGTCGATACATACACAGGCGCTCTGGATCCAGATTTCCTGGCATCAAAGGTGAAGCCTCCGTCAAAAGAAAGGATAAGATGACTGACTACTGGAAATAGAGCGTCTGAATATATACCCTTACAGAGAGTAGGCACTACAATGGAAACGAGTTGGCATAATCCCATTGGTTCTTCTGTTACAATGTAGTTCATAGGTCAATTTGTACAGTAATGGTTCAGCCCTCCAACGGTCCTTTTTGTGTGTTTTCCCGCCGAATAACAAGTCTAAACTGGCTAATAAACATTACATTACAGAGTACATTTCAATACCTAACTCTCTATGATTCATAACTTGCAGACGCATGTCGCGATCTCCTTGCCGATGGAACCGGAGATCTACAAATAAACAGTGGTTTAGAATAGCACCAAACATGGTCTGCTTATCATGTACTAAACCCTAGATATTAAATACTTGCATTTCACAATCATAATTGATAACGAATAAAACCTCTAATATTAACCTTAATGCTAGGGAACCTTTTTATGTAAGTATGCAATGTGTCGGTGTGGGGATATTAAAGAAAAGACGTTCGTATGCGTTGTGCGTCTACGTATTTGTGAAGTACACCATGGTACGTGCTTTGCGGGGTTGTTCATATTAGATGTATTAATAAATGTATGTATCTGTATAATGAGGACTTTTAACCTAGGTCAGTGGCAGACGCACGATGCTAATAATCATAATATAGCGCTGTACACGGGGTATCATGTAGACAATGCAAAATGGCGTCATGCGGACATTATTGTTATAATTTAGGTCTCAGCCAACCATCCGGCTTCGACAGTTAATAAATACATCTATAGTAGATCTACAGATGTGTCCTCATACACTGTTGCTCAAGTCGAGGCAAATAGCCCCTCTGTCAGCACGCCAGGTCCTGTGCAATCTGGCCGCGCCAAGATTCTGTCTCACTCAAATGTGCAGCTTATTCTCTTAAATAAAAACTACTGAAAGCAACAAAACTACTTTGATAGATTGCACTGATCAATTTGATGTGTGACATTGTATATCTGATGGTGCGTCTGCACCTGGCTCCCAATAGTGAATGCGTCTTTGTCCCCTGATCTTATGCCACTCTTCTGAGCACTGGATATGATTACAATATAGTTGCACATTTATACGTATAAAACGGGATGTAGTTATCATCCCGGCTGTCAGGATGCTGGCGCTGGAATCCTGACATCAGCACTAGGGGGAGGGTTAGGTTTGGGCTGTGGGGGAGAGAGGCTAGGTTTAGTCACTAGGGGGCGGGTGAGTGTTCGGTTTAGGCTGCGGGGAGGGATGGTTAGGGGTAGTGGTAGGGGAAGGAGAGTATACTTACCTCCTTCTTTTGGGATTGTGACCCTGTTGGGATGCCAGCGTCTCGATTCTGACTGTCGGGATCCTGAGCCCCGGCATCCCGTACCCAACCTTATAAACCTATGTAATGTCCACATAGCCCCTATTGATTTATACAAAAGACACAACTGCAGTGAATACATAAAATACATTCAAGGGCATTTACAATGTATCATTTTCTTGCTTTTGGGTCCCCCTGTGTTGATCTCCTTCCATATCAAAATGGCAACAAAACCTGACATAAGCAATTCTATTAAACTCGACTTGTTATGACATCTTATTAGCAGTAATTTGGAGCTGGTCTTTTATCTTCTTAAGTTCTAGGTCCATATTAACGGTCTACTTTCTGGAGATGCTTTCACAAACTACATGTATACATAAGTTTGTGTAGACGCATACAAATCAGTCCTGGGATGCATCAAGCAGCACATTTTGAATACGATGCATCCCGCCACTGATCGCATGCATAGCAGCTTTTAGTAACACGGTATGCATGAAGATTTAAGCAAAGGACAGCTCTTCCGATATGAGTTGTCCTTTGTGGTATGAGGACTTCCATGTTTATGACCCGGGAGCCCTTCTGCACATGAGCGGCTGTTGTCCAGCACATGCGCAAGCCGCAGTGGACTGTGGAAGGGACCCTATTGGACCCCTCTCGGAGAGGTCTCAGAAAACCAGCTCTGGAAAGTTTCACTTTTATCGGAGCTTAATGAATATGAGGAATGCGGTCAAGCCTCTGAAAGTGCCATTTTTGGAAATCTGACCGTATTTTACACGATAGTGCATCCCTCACCTGATCTAGAGCTCAGATAAAAGATTTAAAAAAAAAAAAAAAAAACTTTGTGAAAGATTGAAAATAGAGTGCACTCTTCTGCAAAGCAAACTAAACCCAGAATGTCCTCCTTCATCAGCAAAAAGAATGAGTGTTTGCATTGTTTGCAAAATGCTACTACTCTGTATTTAGCAACTCCTCCTATTGGGCCAGATTCAGAGTTATACACTTTTAGTGTAGAACTCTGGATGCAGAAGCAATGCTAATGCCACAGGAGGCATCTTGTGCGAATAGACGGCTCCTGCCAGGGGCGTATTATGAGAAGAGGGGACCCACGTGCAGACTCAGTGCAGGCCCCTCCTCCCTCCGGCTTAGTGCCAGAATCTACTGCGCATTCACGGGTCTCCGCGCCATTTTCCCAGGGACAGTAGTACTGCGTCTGCGCAGGTCACTGGGAAAATATCCACCATTATTTTCCCAGTGATTTTTGCTGCTCTGCAGCGCCATCTCGGAGCTACAAAGCAGCACTACGGAGAGTTGAGTATAGGACTATAGGTGCAGAGTCTGCGGTGTGTGGACCCCCCCCAGACCCAGGGGCTCATGTGCCCCACACATCCTGCACCCATAATAGATACGCCCCTGCATCCTGCAGGCTTCTGTGATCCGCTGCTGCGCCCAAAGACACAGCATAGGTGGTGCTTCCATGCAGCTGAAGCCAATGAAGCTGCGTGCAAGGACGCAGCCACTGGCTTCAGCACACCCAGAAAACCGGGGGCGACATCTCCTCCCCCCAATTGTTTTCTGGCACCCTTCCTGACCTCGCCTCCAAATGGAGACATTGATCTACACATGCAGAGTACAAATCCTGTGCATGCGCTAATCGGCCAGGAAACCAATGGCACTATGAACCAGGCCAATTGTCCAATGCCAAATTTTGATAATTTGCAATGACATTTTTTCATTTTACATAATTATTTTATTTTGGTTATATGTTTGATGTTGCAACTTTTTATTGCCTTTGTGATATTTATGTTAATGTGCTATATTATTTAAAATAATTGACAAATATTGATGGACAAGTTCTTAGTGAAGAATTAGAACAATAGCGTGCAAACATAATTTCCCAGCAGCTTGGAATTTTACTACTGATTTTATAAGTTTGCAATTTCTCTGTGATTTTATGATCTCTGGAATTCCCAACTTTACAAAACCTCCTACCATAGGCTACCCTCCCCAGTTTCATCACTGTCACAGGAGATAACAAACCCTTACTTATCTCCATACTGTCCGAATGACATTTGAGATAATCTTAAAGAATGTTGCTTCCCAGAACCCTTTTATTTGGTGTGTGAAACTTGGCTGTAACCCTGGAAAGCCAGGGGTAGGTTAATGGTAGGATAACATCTCAATCATTGTTTCCCACCTCAGTCCTCAAGGCAAACTAAGAGTCAATGGGCATAATGCACCATCCTCAAACCTCTGAAAATGCAGTTTTCGGAGATTTGACCGCATTCCTGATATCCATCAAACTCCAGAAAGCTTATTCCCAATATGCAACGCCATCTATAGATGGCGATGTCTAACAGAAGCCTATGGGATTCTTACCTGGAAATTTCCCCCAGAGGTATTTAATAGGATCCCTCCCAGTGTCCCCTGTGGCTCATACATGCTCAGAAAAACAACCAAATCATATACCCGGACGTCCTCACAACACAAAAGGACAGCTCTTATCAGAAGAACCATCTTTTAACCGCAAATCTTCATGCATACACTACAGCGTTAATAAACACCACTATGCATGCAATCAGTGGTGAAATGCATCTCATTCTCCTGCCAGTGGCCCCACCACCTTGTGTGATGTCAAATGTCCGGGGGCATGGCTGTCATAGTATGCCCAGTGAGCCCTGCTCTGGCATTGACTGGGTAAGCTCACCTGCCAACATCAAGGCATCTCCTAGATGAGTCCCTAGCCTCTGTAACAAAAAGTGTACTCAGGATGTCTCAACACAGACTGAGGTTCCAGAGGGGCTCATTAATTATCTGATATAGGCCCATTACAATAGTGTTTCCGCATGTGGTAAAGGTCAGTGGCATCTCCTACCTGCGGTCTTGAGGGGGCTGTCCTCTGCTGTCCACACCATGTGTGTAGAAGTAAAAAACAAAATCCTACAGACCCATGTGCACAAGCCGCAGTGAGCCCCTAGAAGCCCATTACAGCTACAGCGAAACTTGTTCATGCCCACCCCACTTCCCTGCAGCTACTGGGGACTGCATCCCCTAGAGGCATATTAGAGCTGGTGTAAAGGCAGGTACAAGCAGCTTCAAATTCCTCAAATTTCCTGCTGATTTTTGTTCACAAGTGCTCTGGCTCTCTCTCTACAACTGCAATGTCCAACTCAATCTCTAAATCCCTTTGAATATTTTCAAATATTACATTTTTTAGGATCCCTACCACAGACCCCACTTCTCCGCGACCTCACTCCTTTTGAACGACTTTGTAAATATTGCCCTATGTCCAAAGGGACGATCTCTCAAATATACGGCATCCTCATTGATGCTGCTCTGCCTACTAATAATCCCCATGGCAGTTCTGCACACGATTTGGTGTGAAAAAGCTGCCAATGTGACACACATGAATCCTCGTGGGAGATGGATCTTGGCCCTCCACCTGACGAAGAAGCTTGGGATGACATGAGACTGGCAATTGCTAAAACCTCTATCTCTACCTGCCTTAAAGAAACTTCTTACAAATTGTATTACCATTGGTACTATACCCCTACTACAGCTCTCCCATATGTTCCCTTCTGCTTCACCCCTCTGCTGGAGAAACTGTGGCCGCCGAGGTACCCTAACCCATATCTGGTGGATCTGACTGGCTCTTGAGCCTTTTTAGACCTCAGTTCATGCTCTTCTGAGCACGGTCTTTGGAGACCCGATTCCAAAAGACCCATAATCTTCCTTTTAAGTAACCCCCCCCCCTGATCTCAGCAACCGCTGTTAAGTTGTTTGCCCACATTTTAGTTGCTGCTAGAAGTTTGATTGCCCGCAACTGGAAAAACACTCTTCCACCGACCCTCTCTGCCTTAAAATCACAAATCCGACATATAGCAGAAATGGAAAATATTACCTACTATCTTCATGATAGAGGCCATGTTTTCTCAGGTTTGGGCTCCGTGGCTCTCATACGACAGCACTTCGCTACATCTGCTCCCTGCGCTCACTACCCATATGCGATTCCCCCCAATCCGACTTCTCTATGCAAACCTCCCTCTAATTGACTGAATATTCTTCTCTCCTATTCTCCAAATGGCAAGTTTTTGTTTTTATTTTCTTTCTACCTTAGAAAATGCCTAAATCTGGGCAAAAAGTATTATAACATATTTTGTTTCTCTTGATAGTCCTGTTCCCATGCCCCAAATGTTTATTGCTACTTAAATTATTGAAAAAAAAATGGCTCATGTACACGGTTTACTATATTTGTGTTTTTTTTATGTTACTCTTATTATTTAGAAAGCTCATTTCAAAAAATAAAATAAATTGTTTAATGAAAATAATAACATGACTTATAACAGTAGTACAGGGGTTCTCAGCTCCAGTCCTCAAGTGCTACAAACAGGTCATGTTTTTTGGATGCCTTGCACAGAGGAGTTACTGTCACGAATCTGGGTTTTAGCATTTGTGACAAGCTCAGACACTCCTTCATTGCCATCTCCAGGCCTATGCAGCAACTTTCCATTGCAATTACCTGATGAACCTGAGCAGCTCAGCAGTGCTCACCTGATCCTCTTTCTCCAAAGGGGCTGAACTGTCTGCTATTTAAACTTGCACCTGAAGTCAGCACATGGCCTTAACAATGTGTTCCTTCCCAGGATAGTTCTAGGCTCCAGGCTTACGCCTTGTATCTGGATATCGTGTCCTATGTGACTCTCATTGCTATCTTGTGGACTCCTCGCTATTTACCATCTCAGCCTCCAGTGCCATTCGCTGTAGCATTTATCACCACTCCATCTGCCGCTGTGTATTAGTCATCTGTCAGTGCTGCAACTTCCACGATGGATACAGCCTTGCTCCAATCACTTCCCTCAGCCAGCGAGTACACAGTTGCCTGCATTCCAACTGCCACTGTGTATTTGCCGTCTGTCAGTGCTGCAGCTTCCACACTGCATACAGACCAGCTCCAGCCACTTCATTCAGCCAGCAAGTATACCTTACCTGCTTTCCAGTTGTGTGCTATTGTCTTGGGCTGGTTCAGAGAAGGGTGCTGGTTCCAGAGCTAGGGTTCAGTGTGCAGTATACGGTCTGTACACTGAAGCATCCAGTAAGCTTTTCTTATCCTGACTCTCAGTTACTGGGATCCAGTTCTTGTGCCAGAACAGTACCAGAGATGCAGCTTCCTGTAGCTGTACTCTGACTACATAAGACTCCGATCCCTGGCCTGAGTTCCAATCTACCAGCACTATATTGTTCTGAGTTCGGGAGGTCCCCTTTGTCCCTGGAGTGTATCGTTGGTCTTGCTGCCCTTCACAGGTCACTGAGTGGACCTGGTCTGTTCACTCCGGTTCCTATTCAGTATCCATGCATATTACAATTCTGTGGTTCCTACACCGTTACTAGTGTGCCTACAATCCTGTTTATATCCATGAGCTAAAGTATAATTAAACCTCCATGTTTCCTATGCACATCCATCATCCCTTAGGCTAGTTTTACACACAACGGTTTTGTCCGTCCAGAAAAAAAAAAAAAAAAACTTTTTCCGGAGAGATGACTTCTTTTTACATGCAAGGGATTTTTTTTTTTTTTTTGGATGAAACAAGCACAGACTACAAGGCCTCCGGACGTCTGAAATCTGTGTGTGTGAAAGCATACATAAAGTTATGTGAGGCACTAAGTTCTGGAGACAGCACAGCAGCCGTCCTAGTCAGTGGTTATCACGGCTGTAACACGGTGACCATGCTGTATTCATACAGCGTGAACGCCCTAATGTATTTGTAACTTCCACTGAAATAAACGGGGTAAAAAACTTTAGTTTTTCTTTCGGACGGACAAAACCGTTGTGTGTGAAACTAGACTAAAGGTGCGTACACACAGAGCGATTAAAAGTGAATTATATGAACGATAACGATATAGTTCACTTTTATGTACTTGCCAACCTGTCAACGACCAACGATGCGCGTTCCCGCATGGACAATAAAGATATCTTTCATCGTCCATGCATGAAGGCCAACTTGGACGATATCATCATCTTTGCCTGTTCAGAGATGTGGCAGGATGACTTCACTGAGAGGTATCTTTGAATTATATCTTTCAAGTCATTGGTGGTACAGATCGTACCGTGACCGCATTTAACTGGGTCAGTAGTTATCCTACCTACTTCCACAGCCAGAGATCCTCCACAGAACCTGTGGGGATACTTGAGGGTTGAGGAAACACTGGTTTAGTAACTAATTGAGTTGAGCTGCCCACTGATTAGAATATGCTAATTACATGAGTAACTACATGTGACATGGCTTATTTTAGTGCATGCAGATGATAGAACAGGTAAGCGCAGCACATTTTTTAACCTTGGTGACAGAACAAAAGATATATTTAACTTTTACATTTAATTTCATTGGGCTTGGCAGCTGGTCCACACCTCTAGCCTATGTAGCTCATGTAGGCCCTAAGGGCAAAAATAGTTTATCCTCTATTTCTCTGAGTCAGTACAGTTCATTCACACTAACAATCATGTTAATATGTAGTTGGATAGTGATTTCCACTGAAAAGAGTCAAATATAGCTTTGTAAAAACAAAAAATATGCACCGCTGGCAGTATAGTGACAGTACAGAGAAATCAGAGGAAATGACAGAAAACAAAGAAATGCTATGTAGCTGTAATCATCAACATATATGGCAAACGATAGGCATAATTTGACGTATTTCGAACCTTGCCAGGTAACTTCTGGGAATATGCAGTAGTAAGTTTAGTTGAGCAAGCATGGATATGATTATCTTTAGTATTCATACTATACACGGAGCACAAATAAATGTTTCTATATGTTTATACAGTACAGATAAGATCTCTCCTTACCTGAAAACTATTTTTCCGATAATAGTACTAGTCACACCACTGTAATACTGAGGAAATTATGTCTATACCACTTCCTGAGCACCAAGTGATAATCTAAGCATTACGGTTGCTATTAACCAGCTTTACAGAATATCAGCTTCTATGCAATAATGCTCAGACTGCTCCAGCATCCCGTTCTGCATTCACTGCCAGAGCATTCACTTCTATGCAAAATTGCTTAGCCTGCCCAAGCAACCCCTTCTGTGTGCACTACTCAGCAAGCCTGAGCAGGACTGATTATTATTAAACTTTATTTATAGGGGGCCACAAGTTGTTTGCAGCGCTGTACAGATGGCAAAACAATAAGCCAGTACAGTAAACCAGTAACAAATGGAACTACAAATCTCAACACAGCCACTGATGCAAGGGGTGCATTGGAAATATTCAGCATAAGCTGAAACCTGTAGCTATTAATGTTGGTACAGATATCCGGTCTAATGGAGGGTACACACGGTCAGATTTTCTGGAAGATGATAACGATTGTAAAAATCGCTACATCGTTCATGGTTGACATGAATCGACGAACGATGCGCGTGCCCGCATGTCAGATAACAATATCTGAAATCAACTGTGTTTGCAGTCAGATTTGGACGATTTCATTCATTTAAATACTGTCAGAATCGTTCATGAAATAGTTAGTAAAATCATTCATCGTTGATCTAGCTATTCTGAGCGTTTGTATGCACCATAGAGCTTGCCATACACTAGACCAACTTGCCTCCAACCATCCAACTAATTGGTTGGTTGGAATGAAAATCCGGTAACGCATGGGAGCAAGTGACAATCAGCCATTGTTTCCAAACACAGGAAAACGGACGAAAGCTGTGCTCAGACAAGGTGTTTAAATCAAACTGATAGACCTTTTCGTGTTTTCCGGGGTTTGAGAGCAAGTTGCCGATTGTCGTTTGCTCCCATACATTACCGGATTTTCATTCCAACCAACCAACTAGTTGGATGGTTGGAGGAAAGTTGGTCTGGTGTATGGCCAGCTTTAGTCGTCTGAAGAAACAAAAACAGGAGGAGTGGAGTGCAGGGGCAGAGAGTCAAAGGAGGAGGTGTAGAGTGTAGTTGGTGTGCAAGAGATGTAGGTAATGAGAACAGGAGGGAGGAGGGCCCTGCTCATGGAGCTTACTGATCCGCCAGCCTGAACATCCTCTTCTGTGCAACGCTGTCAAATCATCCCTTTATGTACATGCTACTCAGCCTGCCCCAAAATCCCATTCATTTCTATGAATCTGAGAAAAGATCATTGGCATTATTGATTTTGTGTACCTTTTGTGATATAAGACTGATCCACTTCTACCCTTTTTGTCTTATGTTGATTGTGAATTCTGGTGATAATCATTGGTTTTAGTGTGAAGCTGCACATTGTTTGGAACACTTCAAACTGGTGTACAGTCCTTGTTTGTTTGAAAAGTTAATTGCTGAATGAGCCCTCATGTTTCCATAGGGCGTACCCAAGTACAACTTCATTGTATATCTGCTACAATTCACTTCTTGCAACGAGTCAAACAATGAATGTGATGAGTTCCAGAATGGTCAAATAAAAAATCAAGATAATAGTACAATCTTTCATTAGTAGATTCAAATTTGCAATTAAAATAGAGTCTCAGGCAAACCTGTACCAAAGTCACATGTAAGAAAATTTTTATTTTGATAATATAAATTATACAATAATAACATAAATCCCTACAAAAGTATTCTTACCGCTAGAGAACGCTTCTTCCCTTGGATATCTGACAGCCACTATAGTCGGGAGCAGTAATCTGAATAAGACATATAGTGGCACCACCAGTTGTTATTTAACATCATCATTTTCTAAAAACTGACAGCTATGATGAGGCAAATATCAAGCTTAGCCCAGGGGTGGACAAAATAATATAGAATTCCCAACCAGTCACTTAAATTAGGAATGAACAAAATCTTTTACAGGAGCAAACATGTGTACCCATTGACATTAACAGAAAGAATTCCCACTGGTTAGATGCTAACAGTAAGGTTTTAGGCACATTGGCTGATGAAGTATATCCAGCCCTGGCTCAACTAGTTCATGAGAATGCATCAATTCATTAGCTCCAAGTTAATTTATAAGTTGGATTAATGATGTATATTGGTTCAGCGAACAAAATGGACACACAGATATATGGGAAATATCTTGCAGAATACTTAAGTTCTTCCATATTTTGGTGCATGATGCCTACATTGTATTAAAACACTATTAAAAATGAACCCTGGCCACTATATTGTTTAGCGGAGCTGATGACCTGTTCTACTTGTACGACAAAGTTACTGAACAGCGGCAATAATGTATTTTTTTCCACTCTGGTTTGCGGAACTTCGTGGATGGGTTTCAGGATAATGGATCCCTTGCATTTGTGTACATACATGCTTTAGATCATACTCTGGTCAGTACACAAAGGGCCTGCCAGAGCACAAGCAGCAGTAGCTCCAAAGCTTGATACCTACCCAGATCCTGGCACTTGTACTAATCAGCAAGATCACTTCCAACGTCACTGGGACCTGTTAGTGCAGCAAGAAGATATCCAAACGTACATGTCTGTAGTTTAAATTTTTCAACAAGACCGATGATTATATTGATTTCTATAGACAGATTGTTGGGCATCAAGGTATGTTTTGGGCAACAGTTGCTGGAATATCTGTCCTACTACTTTCAATAGAACATCATCAAGACGTTTGACACAGTGTGACACTTTGGCAGCAAAAGGTATGATGGATATAAAAGTGGATGGAATTTTGTCTGCAGAATGCTTGGTGAGATTAGGTAGTTGGCCAAGTTGGTTTCAGGCAACTGGCAAACCATACAGCAGAGAGAAATGTTCATATAATAGATCATCATAGAGCAGTCAAAGCCTTAGCAGCCACTCTTCTCCCAAGTGGAAGGGTCAGGTCTGTGATAGCTAACACAATTTTAGGACTAGACAGGGTGGAAACTTTAACCAACTCAGAAACCTGTGTAGGAAAAAGAAAAATATATAAAATGTAAATATTAAAATAAAATCACATTCAATGGCCATTAATCAACCCTTTCATTGTATTTTAACAAATGTACCAAAATTGTTACAAAACAGACATTAAAAGCCACTGAGAGAAAAAAATTGATTGAGCAAGGTTGCAAACCTGTTAGCCCTTCCCAGCAGAGGACGAGTGGGGCTTGTCCACCAGATGTACATTAAAATGGTGGAAGATAAGTCTCCTCTTTCGAACAATATGCCCCATTAGTAGTTATTGTCTGGTAATCACTAGTCAATGACTAAATAAGAACACAGAAAATAAATGTTTCCATAGTGTGTGGGGGCGTGTGGGTTGGAGGGAGGGAGGGGTGGAGGGAGGGAGGACATCTTATGTCAAATGAAAAAAATGGTCGCCTCATTTAATGCAGGATTTCTAGTTTAAATAAAGCTTTGTTGGTCTACCATTTTGTTGACAGACATTATATAAATCTTTATTATTATTTTTTCACTGCCTAGATTTTTACAAATATATATATATTTTAAAAATTACTTTCAAGTGCAGATTTTCTTTTTTTTTAAATTAAGGTTCACACATAGAATTCAGCTTTTTGCAATTTTGTAAATGGTAATTAATGCAGAAGCAAGAACTACAAAGTATTTTTGTGTTTTTAAAAATAAAATCATTTGCTTTTGGTTCACTTTCTCTAAATTTTAATTAAAAAACAAACACTTGACCATTTTGGTTAAATTTTAATTGACGTGTTCAAATGAGCAAAAAGAAGATTTTATACTGTATTGTAAAATCAATCAATCAGTCCATTTGGGGGACTCTGGAAACAATGGGGTTTTGTGAGAAGGCTGAGGAGTAGACACTAAATAGTTAATTCTATTGAGGCTGAAACTCCCCTCCCACTTAAACCCTCCCATCTCCACCTACAACTCTGTTATTACTCTTCCAAAGCCTGATGGAAAACACAATCATGCACCACACACAACAAAATTAACAATTGGGAACGAGGCCTGGGTCTCTCAGACACAAAGAAATTGATTTTACAGTGAGTATAAAATCTTGCTTCTTTTTCTGGGTGACACTGAAAACAATGGGAGTTTCCAATGCAAGACCAAGAAGGAAGGGTACGTTCTGGCAATGCCGGGCACAAAACTTTACGTCGATACCTAGCGTCTTTAAAAGCAAACGTGTGGACCCTGTAAAATTTTGTAAAGGTGTACGCAGAGTTCCAGGTAGCCACCCTGGACAACTGCTCAACCAAGGCATCCTGCTACACTGCCCAAGAGATGCCCACAGTCCCTGTAGAATATGCCCTCATGGGATCAGGAACCAGCTGTCCCACAGACAAATAAGCCTGTCAAATAGTAAATCTAATCCACCAGGCAATAGACTGCTTAGAAGCTGGCCAGCCCCACTTGTGAGCTTCAAACAAAACAAAGACTCTCTCTCTTGTGAACAGAAGAGGTCCACACCGCATAAACGTGCAATGTCCTGATCACATCAAAGAGATGGAAAGAATACCCTCTGAGAAATTAGACAACTGAAATGCCTGCAAAACAATCTCCTGATTGATATAAAAACAAAACTACAGAACTTTGGCTAAAACGACAGGCTTGTATGCAAAATCACCCTATCAGTTTAGAGACTCTCCTTGCAGGGGCTATAGCTAACAAAAAACAACTTTCCATGTAAGCCAGCATACCTCTCCCTTTCGAAGAGGTTCGAAAAGGAGCTTGTTGTAAGGGGGGTATCCACTTAGCGATTTAGCCAAGCAATTCCATGATAACGACGTAGTTATCGTGCAATCGCTTGCAAATCGCGCATGCATCGAGCATGTTTTGGTCAGAAGTGACCAGCGATGCGCGTGCCCGCTGGTCGCTTCCGACATCGCCCGTACATGCTGGTCAACCTGACAATCTCGTCAGGTTCAGCATGTGCGGGGATGAGGGATGTGCTGGGACTGAACGAATGAACATTCAGTCTAGGCACATCACTAGCTATACAAACGAGAGCACTATTGCAATGTCGTAATCGTGCTCTCGTTTGTATATCTACAAGTGGATACCCGCCTCCTCCAAAACCATATTCAGATCCCATGGTGGAACTGGCGGAACATAGAAAGGCTGAAACCCTGAAAAAGAATAGACAAGGCCAAAATTTGGCCCTTCAAAGAAGCAAGGCATAGGGCCCTAGTCTAGCCTCATCTGTAAGAAAGAAAAATATGTGGCAACCTGAACCAAGAGGCCAGCAACCCCTGGCACTCACACTAGCCAATATACGTCTTCCAGATCTTATGATAGATGGCTGCTGTTACAGACTTCCTAGCCTTAAACATAGTCTGTACTACTGCCTTTGAGAACCCTCTAGATCTCAAGATATGGGTTTCAAGTGCCACACCGTTTAAGTCAGATATTGCAAACTTGGGTGTAGGCATGGTTTCTGAGTGAGCAGATCTTCCCTGATATGAAGGCCCCAAGGGGAATCCTCCAAAATGGACAACAGATCAGTATACCATGGCCTTCTTGGCCAATGTGGAGCCACAAGAAGCACATACCACCCTATCTCTCCTGATTAGCTGTAGGACTTTCAGCAACAGATGAAGTGAAAACAGATAAGTTAGCTGAAAAAAACCAAGGTTGTATGAGGCTCTTTGGATCTTGCTCCATAACAGGGAATCTTTTTTGACCTGGAAGTCATGAGATCTGTCTCTGGAACCCCCAGCATTCCACAACCAAATTGAGCACCCCCTGATAGAGTTACCACTCTCCTGAGTGAATCTGTAAATACTGCAAGATGACTATAACAAACTTCACTGCCCATCTTATTATTCTGGATGTCTCCGACAATGCTAGACAATAACACCCTATTGGCTTATGTACTACACCCCTGTGGAATTGTCCTATTGTATCTTGATAGGACACTTCTGAAAAAGGTTCTGAGCCTACATACTGCCCATAGTTCCAGAACATTTATTGGAAGAGCAGCCTCTTTCCTAGACCTAAAAACTCTAAAACTGCAGCCCCAAGGTAAGTGTCCTCCAAACATATAAACTTGTATCTGAACAGTGACCAGGTTCTGGTCCCAGACTGAGAATTGCCACCCCTCTTGCTCCTCTGGTAGCTTCACAAACCAAATCTGGCAACTGGCATGTCTGAAGAGAAAACCTGTAAAATCTTCCCTAAAAGTCTCATATCAGGATTGACAGTTACCGTGCATGCAGCAAAGATCCCCCCAGAGACTGCAGAGTTGCCACTTTTCTCTCTGGAAGGAAAACTCTCTGATAAGTGGTGTCTAACAGCATTTCTAAAAACACCATACGCTGGGCGGACACCAGCATGGACTTTGGGAAATATTTGATCCAGTCGTGCTCCTCCAAAGTTTATATTATAACCTGCAAATGAAGTTTGAGATGCACACTGGACCGTGCCTTCATCAGTAAGTCATCAAAATAAGGGAGAATGGTAATCCCCTGTCTCCTTGGCCAAGTCACCCTGGCTGCCATAACTTTGGTAAATACCCTTGGAGCCTTAGCAATCCCAAAAGGGTAAGGCTTGAACCAACCCACCGCAAACCTGAGAAGCTCAGGATCCCCTGCCCAGATTGGCACATGTAAATAAGAAACTTTGATGTCCCATGACAATAGGATTTCCCCCACCATCGGTGAAGTAGTGACGAATAGTTTACATTTTGAACGTTGAACGTGTCTACAGATAAATGACTGTTCAATCCTCTGAGAATGAGTACTGGGAGAAAAGAGCCGTAGAATCCCAAGCCTTCTTGATTCTGTTACACCAGAACAATTGCTTGTGGATGTCAGCAGTGCTAGCACTGCCTGTTGCACAGCCACTCTACTGACCAGGTCTTTTGTCAGAGGAGGACACGCAAGATCTAAAATGTATTCTTGGAAAACCACACCTCTGACCCAAAGTTGATCTGAACTAGGTGTCCCAGAACTGAAGCAGACAAGCCCCTAACTACCAGCAGTCCAGTACCAGTCTGCAGAACGTCAAGCCTGAAGACTTACTTCCTGGTTTGGGTTGTCACTATCAAGTCGCTATGGCCAACCAACATATCCCCTCTACTATAAGCCCCTGACTGTCCACTAGAGTTCAAAGCCCAAGACTTTTCATGGTATTAAAAGGACCTAAACCTAGGCGTTTAAGCCTTAGGAGGCAATACCGGAAGATAATGAATTTTATCACCTGTCGTCTGGGAAATGATTTGATCCAATTCTGGACCAAACAGCCACTTACCCTCAAATGAAATTGTTCCCAGGGTTCTCTTTGATTCTAGGTCTGCCTGCCATGAACCTAACCACAAAAATGGCCTGGCAGAAACAGCTACGGCTGATATGTCCAAAGGAAAAAAAAGAGGACGCATGGCCCAGATAGATGGAAGCTTGTTTTTAATTATCCAGCATGACCAGGTCTGATGAATCCATACTGGATTGTATCCTCCTCTGTCAACTCCATTGCCTTGTTTAACCACGCCACAGCCAGGGCCAGTCACAGAGCTGTATCTGCAAGTGCGAATAAGGACTTGCAGGACTGACTGTAGCTTTAGCCAGTCTAGTAATACCAAAGACTGCACCTCCCACACTACCTCGTCCCATTCAGAATGGTGAATCCAGTCTCCTCTTCCTCCTCCTATTTCTGAGACTTCTTCACTTGAAAAGATGGCTCTGTGGCACACCTGACACTTCTTAGAGCGTGTCGCCACAGAAGTATCAACAAATTTGTCTATAGCATTACAAACTTGAGAGAGTCCCTTCCCAATTTTAAGTGCCCAGCTGGGTTCTACCATATTACCCTGATCCACAGGGATAGGTGACCTGGGAGCTAACAATGGCTGATCACAGAGTAGAGAAGAAACACTTCCCTTTATCTGCCGATTTACCTGATGGGCAAAATCTGCAATGAACTGAACCATGACCTTCGCCCTAACAGGCATATCCTCTAAAACTGGCAAACCCTCAGATGTGAGCTGACTGAGTACCTTGGTCACACATGCCACACAAAAGGCATTCGGATCTGTGCTTCCACCTGGAATTCTGGCACAACAGATTGAACATGTATAATGCAAAGCCTGAGCAGTCCCCCGCTTCACTTTAGGATGCTTACACAGAAAAGGGGGATAAATTCTACCCAATACTTCAAAGAGCTAGTGAAGAAATTACATATTTATTTTCAAAATCAGAGCCCAGTCACTAAGGTAAGTTTAAACTTACCCTTAATAGTTAAAGCAGAACCGGCTTCCCTGTTTGCAACAAAAGTTACAAGAAAAGAAAAATCCAGTCATGCAAATCTATAAAAATATTTGCAGAGCTAAGCAGCCTCCTTACCAAAGACCCCAGAGACATTCTCAAACAACCTTCAACTAGCCCACTCCTCACCTTCAGCCACTAACTGGTACAAAAAGGTGCCTTTTCATATGCCCCTGCTGCACCAACTGCCATTTCCAATCACAGTTCACCAAAGTTGCTAAACAAACAAAAAAAGTGAAGCGTTTACCGGGGCAGAGAGACCGTAGGCCTCTCAATTGCAACCCCAGTAGCCCACATGGGCTTCCTTTCCTTCCACTCAGCACTACCTGGCGGTAAGCTGTGGCAGGATGCAGCGGCACCAGCAAGATTGTTTTGTCTATTACCGGAAGACGCCTAATTGTAGAGGAGTCAGCTGGACCTCAGTGTCCTCATTCCACCTGTCCGGTAACCCACAGGGACAGGCTCCGGTTGGTGTTTGTGCCCCATTAACATGTCCAAGCGCTACCTTACTGTACCATAGGCTGCAACAGTATTTCTTTAAGGCCGTGTCTTCCAGGGATGGGGGTCTATAAAAAGTGCAGTATTTTCGGACCTATGCCCACCTGTGGGTGTCTGGTGTCAAGGGTCCCATGTACAACCTCCGTTTGGGCCCCTCCTTTCTGTCAGTGCACTAGATTCTGCCAGAATCTACTGCGCATAAGCGAGTCACCGGGAAAATGTCGGTACCATTTTCCCAGTGATTTTTTTACTGCTCTGCAGCGCCGGTCCAGCACTGCGGAGCAGCACACCGGAATCCGCGGAAAGTGAAGTGAGCCTGGCCCATGTGCACCGCACACCTTGCACCCATTATAGAGACGCCCCTGCTGGTGTGCCCCCCACAGTCGTTTGGAACAGTCTGCAGTCATTTGGGGACAACACCAAGCTAATGGTGCTGTAACCCCGCTCCAAAGGCACATAAGGGGGTTGAGGTGCTGGTTGAAAAATACTAAATAAAAAGACTAGAAACAAGTAAAAGTCTACTAACAACTTTGTGTCTCTTCTGCAGGCATTAAATAAAAAAAGAAAAAAACTGAGTTGCAGGTTGAGATGAGAGGGTTTAAGAGGGAGCAGAGTTTCAGTCTCAATAGATTTAACTATTTAGCGCCTACTACACAGCCTTACCATTTAACCCCAATGTTTCCATCGTCTGCCAGATAGAACGAGAGGAAAGGCTAATGGTATAGATGTGACAACATACATCTATCCTCCGTGCACTACAAGTTGCGTTACACATAACGTGTGAATGCCATATGACTTGGTAGCGTTGAGCGTCTTTTCGTGCAACTTTTTCCCTTCAAATGCATCTTATTCGCACAGCGATGAGAATAGGACACACAAGCAGCCAGTGATCAAGATGAGCTTTGTGGGTCCTTCTCCACTGTTTTTGGGTCCCATCACATAAAGAGGGGGGGTTGAGGCAGGAAGCAGTTGGGACAGTGCTGGGGGTAGGTAGCAGTTGGGGTAGAGGGGGATAAGGACAAGCAGCAGTTGGTGTAGAGCTGGGGATAAATGCAGGGAGAAGTCGGGGTAGAGCTGGAGCTACAGGGGAGTAAGGGCAGGCAGAGCTGGGGGTAGAGAGGGATAAGTGCAGACAGCTATTGCGACAGTGCTGGGGGCAAGGAAAGGGCTAGGGGCAGGCAGTGCTGGGTGTGGGGAGGGTGCAATGGCAGATAGCAGCTGGCGCTATACTGGGGGACAAGGTGGGGGTTAAGAACAGGCAGAACTGGGGGAAAGGGTAGATAGCTGGCGCACTACTGGAGGGCAAGGAGGAGGTTAGGGGCAGGCAGTACTTGAGGTAGGGAGGGGGCAAGGGTAGATAGCAGCTGGGGCAGTACTGCAGGCAAGGAGATTAGAAACAGGCAGTGCTGGGTGTAGGAAGGGGGCAAGGGTAGACAGTACTGGGGGAGCAAGGAGGGGGTTAGGGGCAGTGCTGGGGTCAGGATAACAGCAGGGGCACCACTGGGGGTAGAAAGGGGGCAAGTGTAGATAGTAGCTGGTGTAGTATGGGAGGTAGATAGCAGCTGGCGCACTACTGGGGAGCAAGGAGGGGGGTTAGGGGCAGGCAGTACTTGGGGTAGGGAGGGGGCAAGGGTAGATAGCAGCTGGGGCAGTACTGCAGGCAAAAAGGAGGTTAGAGACAGGCAGTGCTGGGTGTAGGAAGGGGGTAAGGTCAGTACTAGGGTGCAAGGAGGGGGTTAGGGGCAAGCAATACTGGGGGCAGTCCTGGGGGTAGGGAGGGGGTCAGGATAGCTGCTGGGGCAGTACTGAGGGTTGGGAAGGAGGTAAGGGTAGACAGCACTTGGGGTAGAGGTTACCTCCTTGCTTTTGCTGGGAGCCCCGGCCGGGTCACTGTTGCAGATCCTGTGCAGTGTCCACCTCAGCTGGCTGAAGAAGCGCAGGCTGCTAAAGGGGCCCACCACCAACAACACTGCTGCATTCAAGGAAGAGATGCCCGATGCAGTGCAGATTGTGACAGACTCGGGGAGAGCGCGGGCAAGGAGGGAAAGGGGTGGTATCAGGACTCGCTGCCGGGCCGCCATTGGCTGGGGACACGTTGCTGCCGGGCCGCCATTGGCTGGGGACACGTTGCTGCCGGGCCGCCATTGGCTGGGGACACGTTGCTGCCGGGCCGCCATTGGCTGGGGACACGTTGCTGCCGGGCCGCCATTGGCTGGGGACACGTTGCTGCCGGGCCGCCATTGGCTGGGGACACCCAGCCGGGCACCGTTAGGCTTCTGCAGCTCACACAGCGGAGCGCATTCTGCGATACCCACTCGGTTTTAAAAACTGGGTCCACAAATGCCTGTATCGCGTAAAAACGTGCTATAGCGCGCGTATTTTGCGATACCTGGCAGCTATTGCTGATTAAAAGTATATGCGGCCTACCTATATTCTGTGTACGACTGTGCATGCGACATGCTACATTACAGTGTAAGCGGCTGTGATACTAACGTAGCATTTCACATACAGATGAACCCGCACACAGAATATAGGCAAATATCATTTTAATCAACAGAAGCTGCTTATGTGTCCTATTTGCATCGCTCTGCGAAGACTCATTTGAAAGGACAAAGTACGAAAAGACGCTTGCCGCTACAGAGTCACACCACTGCACGACTAGAAGGGCTGTTTAACGCGCAAGGAGGCTACAAGTATGTGGACACATCTTTATGTTCTGAAAATACAGTCTTCAGAAAAAACAGAAGGTATAGTTTGTGTTGGTAGTGCATGAAATAAAATCAGTGATAATGATGTTGAAATGTGACAAGCGCAAATAAAAATGGCCATAGCACAGGGGTGAGAAAACCCTCAGCTGCGAAGGAGTTAATAGACAGAAGATAATAGTAAAGTACCAAATACATTTTTGAAATGACAAAGGGCCTGATTCAGAGACGGGAATAGAATAAGTTATAGCAAGCAACTGTGTAACTGGACAAACCATGTTGCAATGCAAGGGGGGTAAATATTAAGAGTTATGGTAGACTTACCTTTGTTAACAGTTTTGTAAACAAGCCTAAGGCAGGAGCAGGAAAGAGGAGAAGGAAGAACAGTACACACGAGAAACACTCTCACAGAAGATGAGGGAATGAGTGACCAAGAGGAAAAAAAACCCAGTGAAGCCAGGTGTCAGGGTGGGCACCATGTGGACCCTATGGACTTTGAAGAAAGAGTTAAACAAAGGTAAGTCTACCATAACTCTTAGATTTCTTCTTCAGGGTCCATAGGGATCCACAGGGATACCATGGAGATGTCCTAAAGCAGTTTTCCGAGGGTGGGTACGCTGCTGAACAGAAAGGAGAATCCGGCGCCCAAATGAAGCATCCTGAGAGGCAAAGGAGTCAAAGACGTAGAACCTAAGAAAGGTGTGGACGAAAGACCACGTGGCTGCCCTGCACAATTGATCAGCAGAAGTGCCACGTCAAACCACCCATGATGGTCCCACAGACCGAGTAGAATGTGCTGTAAATGTGTTTGAAGCTTACACGCAAACTGATCTCCCTGTTCCAGAGATTGTCATGCGGAGCCATCGAGCCACAGTCTGTTTGTTAGCTGGCCAGCCCAGCTTGTGAAAGCCATACAACACAAAAGAGAGAATCCGATTTCCTAAAGGAGTTGGTACGATCCACATAGATCTGAACAGCACGAACCACATCCAGGGAGGCTTCACCTGTAGAGAGGTCTGAGGACTGGAAGGCTGGAACCAAAATCTCTTCATTCAAATGGAATCGGGATACCACTTTAGGGAGGTACCCAGCCCAGGTACAGAGGACAGCTCTATCCAAATGAAAGATCAAGAAGAGGGAGCGACAGGAGAGAGATGTCAAGTCAGATACCCTGCTGGCAGAGAAGATAGCGATGAGAAAGAGCGTCTACTGAGTCCAGAGGTTCAAACGGAGAGAAGCCTGTAGAGCCCGGAGAACAAAGGACAAATCCCACAAGGCCACCGGAGGAACAAAAAGGAGGTTGAAGGTGGAGAATACCCTGAAAAAATGTTCTAACATCAGGCAGGGGAGCAATCCTTAGCTGGAACCAGACTGACTGCGCAGAAGCCTGAACTTAAAAGGGAGGCGAGGCAGAGGTCTAACCCAGCCTGGAGAAAAGCAGGCACCCGGGAAACCCTAAAAACAGTATCGTCATAACCTCTGCGAGAGCACCACTGAAAGTAAGAGTGGCAATTCTGCAATAGATGCGGGCTGAGGAAGGCTTACATGCCCTGAGCGGAATGAGAGAAACCGTTGGCTCTTGAGCGATGACTCAAGAGCCACGCCATCAAAGACAGATGAGGTAGGTCCGAGTGTAGACACGGGCCCTGTGCTAACAGATCCGGCCGTAGAGGAGTGTCTATGGAGACTCCGTGGGTCGGTGAACCAATGGCGCCTGGGCCAGGCTGGAGCCATCATTATCAGTGTCCCACCTTCTTGCTTGAATTTTCGGTGAACCGTTTAAAGGAGGGAGATATGCAAGATTGAAGTCCGACCTTGCTGCCATAGCATCCACGAAGGCGGCTGAGGGGTCTCTGGTCCTGGACTGGTACCTGGGGACCTTGTGGTTGTGACATGAGTCCATGTCTGGTAGGTCCCATTTGTCCAAAGACATCCGGGTGTAGAGTCCATTCTCCGGCATGTATGTCCTGGTGGCTTAGGAAGTTTGCTTCCCAGTTGAGGACTCCGGGGATAAACAGTGCCGAGATTGCTGAATGATGACATTCAGCCCAGACCAGGATGTTTGCTACTTCCCGCATGGCTGCCCGACTTCGCATGCCTCCCTGGTGGTTGAGGTAAGCCACCACGGTTGCGTTGTCGGACTGGATTTGGACTGGCTCCAGGATGTTTATGGGCAGGCGACTTTCCTGGGTAGTCCATCGTCCCTGAAAGGTATGATGACCGATTACTGCGCCCCATCTGTAGTGAGGAGCTCACATTTTGGGATCCAGAAGGGGCCACCCTTGTTCAGATGGGAAGTCTGCAGCCACCATGAGAGGGAAAGCCGAACCTCCGGAGGGGGGAGGGTCGTCTGGGACCGGATCAGATGATACTGCCCGGGAGAGAATCAAATATTGAAGAGGCCTGGAGTGGAACTTAGTGTATTCCACCATATCTAAGGTGAATACCATGGACCGCAGGACCTGCATTGCTGAGTGAATGGATACCCTTCGATTGTGGAACAACTTGCGCAAATGCAAGTGCAGTGCCGAAAATCTTGTCGGCTGGCAGAAAGATCCTTTGTACTTGAGAATCCAGAAGTGCACCCAGATGGACCATCCGCTGTGTTGTAGAGGGAGAATTTTCTCCAAATGATGATCCAGCCATGTGTTTGTAGGCAGACCATGATCAGCTGGAGATTGTGTTGTAAAACAGTTGGTGAAAGTGCCAAAATTAAGGGGTCATCTAGGTATGGCAGGATCCTAATTCCCCGACGCCTGAGGTGAGCCGCCCTATCTGCCATTATCTTGGTAAAAACCCGAGGGACAGTCGACAGACCGAATGGCAGTGCCTGAAACTGGTAATGTTACTTCAGGACAATAAACCGTAGGAACTGTTGGTGGGTTGGTTTAATAGGCACATGCAGGTATGCATCCTGAATGTCCAGAGAAGCAATAAAATCCCCAGGTTCCAATGCCAGGACAATTGATCGTAGTTTCCATGAGGAATTCGGGTACTCGGATAAACCTGTTGAAGTATTTGAGATTCAGAAAAGGCTGATGAGAAGAGAGTGGAATAAAAACCAGCTCCTTGTTGAACCGAAGGAACCGGTATTATCACACCTGAACTCAGCAGGGAGTGAATGGCTTCTTGGAGAGCCAGGGTCTTGATGGGGTCTGATGGAGGACTTGTACAAAAAAAATTGCTGGGGAGGATACCACAGAAAGTTGAGGGCGTACCCCTGAGAGACCACTTCTTGGACCCAGGCATCCGTGGTTTTTTGACACCATGAGTCAGTGAACCAAGGAAATAGACATCCCATCCTTGGGTCCCCCAGGAGGAGGCCCGCCCCATCAGACGGAGGGTTTGTCTCCAGACTTGGGGGTTGTACGTCTGGCCGTCCAAGGCTGCTTGGATCGAGACTTAGTGATCTTGTGTGAATTGGGCTGCCCCATTAGCCACAATTTTGTCCAGCTCTGTGCCGAACAGCATATCTCCTGAGAAGGGTAAGTATTCAAGGGCCTAATTGGATTTCGTGTCTGCTTTCCAAGATCGTAGCCAAACAACCCGGCGGGCGACTACCGCGGTCACAGATGCCTTAGAAGCAAGAAGTCCAGTATCCAATGCAGCTTCTCCCAAATAAGAGGCAGTTTCCCGGATGTGGGAGATGTAGGCCAGTTGCTCCCTGGTAGCGTATGATGGCAGGCTGTCTTCCAGTGCATCCGTCCATCTTTCGATAGCCTTAGCTACCCAGGCCGTGGCCATAGCCGGCCGAGTAATAGTGCCAGAAAACAGACTTGAGACAAGTTTCTAGTGTTCTATCTGTAGCGTCCTAAAGGGAGGATGCGGATGGTATAGGCAGCGTAGAGCTTCTGACTGGTAGCAGGGACTTCCCACTTTTTACCCTCTCCCACCTGGTGAGTATAGACACTAGCCTTTTTGGAATCTGGAACCATTTGCCAGGAGTACTCCATGCTTCCCCCATAAGCTCAGTGAGCTGTTCTGATCCAGCCTTAACCACCTTTTGTTGTTTAAACACGGGGGTTTTAGACTTAGGGGCCAGTTTCTCATCCTCTATATTCAAGATTGATTTAACCGCACTCACTAGAGAAGGGGCATCCACTGTCGAATGACTGTCTTCCTCACCCAAGTGAGACACGTATGCTTCCACAGATGATACGTTAGAATCAGAAAGCACAGTGGACTGAGGATGATACAGGTCGCCTATGTGGTTTGGCGGCTAACGGTCTGTCCGCCTGTAACATTTGCTGATAGGCGGCAGACGTTTGAGCCATATTCTGAACTGAGTGGGCAAAAACATCCATCCAAGGAGGATGCATAGGGTGTACAGACATAGCATGCTGTAACAGCTGTGGGTAACCCCATGGTCGGAGGCAGCTTGTGGGCTGATAAGCTGTCCACTAGCTGCGTCATAACCTGTGACAAGGAGGATACCCAAGGTGCCTGCTGTGGTGGAACATAACAATTAGCACACAGACCGTCCTACACAGAATCCTGAAGGGACATCCTGCTGAACAGAATCTGCAAGTAACCAGCACAGGGGCAGCAACCTCCAGTTTACCTTTGCCTTTAGACATAGTAATAACCAGCAAGCAGCACACAATCAGTGTATAGCTAGTAATGCAATGTGACAAAATGCAGGTAAATTTGAAGTAATATAGAACCCCTACACACCTGGTTGAGTGTGAAGAAAAAACAGCAGGGATAGATATAACTGACAGTCAGAAAGTTTAAGACAGTATATCACCACAGCAGATAGCACAAGTCACATGCATATAAATATCCTTGCAATGGGCACTGAATCAACTACTCAAGCCTTAATAGGCTGGAAGGATTGAGCACTGTATAACCTGGCTCCTGGGAGAGTTATACAGGGAGACTGTACCTTAATCTCCCGAGACCTGTAGCTTCAGCCAGGACTGGATAGTACACACAGGGAGGACAGGAAGGGGACAGGGAGGGAGAACTATGGGCCTGTTTCAGACCTGGACGCTATTTGTGTCCGCTCGCTGGCTAAAAGGGTCGGCTATTTAAATCATGTGCTCGCACTGCGTCGCGTAAAGCCACCCACTAAGTAATAGCGAGCGGCCGCACTATGCGCTCGCAACTGTATAAAGACGCCCCTTTGCCACTCGCAACACACGTGATCTCCGGCAGTTGTAGGATTAATCGGGAACATTGAGAGCCATCGGAGCTGCTCGCAGCGCTTGTGGTAGCCTTTTCCCACCACAACACTGCGAGCAGTTCAGGCTAAAATACAACCCAGTCACGTGTAATGACGCTACTTTGCTAATTATGCACGCCCAGTAAACGCCGTTCTGACGGTCGGGCAGGCCTGCATTCGCACATCCACACCCCCGTTTACAAGCACCTTTCCCTTGTTACCACCCACAAACGGCACTGTCACTCAAAATAGCGGCTGTATATACACAAGGGGACAGGGAGGGGAGGACTGTATATACACGGGGACAGGGTGGGAGCGAGTATTGTATATACACAGGGGGACAGGGAGGGGAGACAGTGCAGACATAGTGACAGGGAAGACAGTATGAGCACAGTAATAGATAGGCCTGTGATGATATACCTATATATCACCTTTTTTCCTTCTCCTGCTGTGGCTGCTCCCTGTCACTTTCCCGTGGCTCCGCTACATTCTCCGGCTGCCCTCTTCGAGGTCCTGGCCGAAGTCTTTGCTCTGCTCTCTAGGTGGGTCCGGTTCTGAATCATGGAGATCGGCTGCACCTCAGTCTGAGCCGTCCAGCCCCACCTCCTGCTTCTTCGCGCAGGACGTGAAGTTGAAGTCACCCCGTGACTTCTGGACTGCCTGAGCCACTGGCGCTGTGACTGCTGCTACTCAGCTGTCTCTCCACGGCTGGGCCCGGCAGTAGCTGAAGGGGAGCAGGGCTCAACCGGCAGGCATATCCCATTTAGGCGCCAGCAGCAAGCAATGTCATGCATCTCAAAGAGGGGGAGGAGCTTCAGGGGCAGAGCTACGCAGTGACCCACCAAATGCCAAGCTCCACTGTGCAAAGTGCCGGGGGGGGGGGGGGGCTTTATTCGCGGTCCCCAGCTGGCTCCATTCAAAGAAAAAAAAAATGGTTAATCTGGGGGGATGTGGCCGGGGACAGTGTGTGGGGGCCCCCTATATCTGGGGGCCCCGGGACGACCGCCCGTCGCCCTGCCTATAATCCGGCCCTGGCTTCAGCATAGCCCCGGGCAACGGCTGCTAATTGTCTCATATAGGGAAGAGGGTGAAGAGGAGCAGCTCAGAGGCGGGAAACCTCTTGTGAGGGTTGGCGCTCTGGCCTGGGGGAAAGGCTGCAGGGGGAGAGCTTACCTCCCCAGTGCTGTATCAACCGCCGGGTGCCCTGGCCTGTTCAATGGTCTCCGATGCCAGACTGAACTGCCCCAGTGGTCTAGTGGGGGTGCAGACGAACCAGACGCCCCACTACAGCGCCATCCGGCTGGGCTACACAACCAGAGGCAAGGACTGCATAAACACGCGATTCCCCGCAAGCTGGGAATCGCCTTACCTGTCCTCCCAGTTTGTCCGGCTGCAGCCCTGGGTTCCAGTGGAGCGGCTAGCCTAACCCCGCTGGTGCCCATTGTAATCACCGGACAGCTCACCGGTGTTGCGGCACCGGCGGGGGGAGCTGGAGCAGTAGCGCAGGCACCCATTAGGACGCCTCGCTGCTTGCTCTGATGAGAAAAAATATTTAAATAAATAAAAGTAAAGTTTGGGGCTGTTAACAGCAGTCCACCTGTCTAAAAGGTGCGAACGGCCCCGCCGGCACCTAACGAAAAACTGTATGCCTGTGGCTGGGGTATATGTGGAGGAGGTCTGGTGCATCCTGGGAGCTAAAGGTTTGACTGTTTGGTGCCCGGATCGCTCCAACCACACACACCATGGTATCCCTGTGGATCCCTATGGACCCTGAAGAAGAAACATACATTGTTTTTGTGTGCAGGGTAAATACTGACACCTTTTCCATGTAGCCCACAAATGCTGGCTAGCTTTATTTTTATACTGAAATTTAGATTTCACTTTAAACACACCCTGCCCAAATCTAAATCTCTCTGTACATCTGCCCCACCTGCAGTGCAGCATGGCTTTACCAAGATGCTGAGTTACTTGCTCTATCCTACTCTATTCCCAACTCTGAATCAGGTCCAAAATCAGTAACAAAAAACAGTATCCACAAAAGGTCCCTATACTCACCATGCTGAAGGGCATAAACTGCAAGATCCCTCCTTTCCCTCCATGTTCCAAGCTCTCGACACATTCCTCCATAAACCACTGCACAAACTGTGTGTGGGCACCAGCCGTCCGGGCTCCGAGGATGGATGAAATCAACAAGAAGAGGTTGGCTATGAGCAACAAGAAACAGAAGAGTGATCAGTGAAGAAGGGATAAAACATCTTCCAGTTATTAGGTACATAAAATGGAACATAACAAAACAGGAAGTGAGGGGACACTGCTCATTACAGCTTACAGTCTAAACATACGAGGTATATCTATTAAATAATGAGACTGATTAAATAACTCATCTTTATTAATTGGTATTACAAATGTAATGTTTGTCCCCTTCAATATACTCCCCATTTGCACCAATACATTGCTGTAGTCTTGTTTTCCACTGGTCGAAGGCATGGATGGAGCAAATCAATTTCTGTTAGTTGTTTCAGCGTATCTGCCGTTTTCTTCTTTACAGCATCAACCGATTCAAAATGTGTCCCTTTAAGCACGGATTTAACTTTTGGGAAAAGATAAAAGTCACAAGGTGCTAAATCGGGCGAATATGGAGGATGTGGAAGTGTAGTAATGTGACTGTCGGTCAAAAACTGCTTCACAGAAAGTGCTTCGTGAGCAGGCGCATTGTCCTGGTGAAGAATGAAACCATTTTTCCACAGTTGCAGCCGTTTCTCTGTTTCTCTCAGCTTTTTCAAAACTTCCTTATAATAACTGTTGTGCCTTCTGGAACCGGGATGCAATCGGGAAACCGGCAGACATGACCCCGACAGCCGGATTTCTGACTGCTTTATCCGGGCATGGGTTAAATGACAGGCGTCATTTTCCCGACGCCGGTAGACAGGCGCCCGGCATCCTGATCGAAGGGACGCCGGGCGCCGCGAGCGGACAGCCAGCCGGGGAGGGGGTTGAAGAGTTAGGTTTAGCGCACCCGGAGGGGACTTAGGGTTAGGCACCCCAGCGGGAGGGTTAGGCTAGGGGGAGGGAGGGTTAGGCTAGGGGGAGGGAGGGTTAGGCTAGGGGGAGGGAGGGTTAGGGTCAGTGTGACTGATACATATGAGGTGTAGAGCTGGTGTACATAATGGGGGACTGGGACCATCGAAAACTAGATATTCTGCATACAGTCTTGAACAATGACGTCTACCAATAACGCTAATGGTGGTACACAGTGACTAGTTGTACAAATGAGAGAATACAATGTCAAATGGTTGTTCAGAATGGTGATTTGTAGATCTTTTTTGAGAGGAAGTGATAAATGAGGACAGCTGTAGGCGATAGGCAGGAGACAGATAGTGTGATAAACAGAGAAAGCCCTGCAGACCCTCCTTTCCATCAATTATCTACCGAATATGACACACTTTTCATACACTATATATCGGTTTAAACTTCAAACCCTATTAAATCACATCTTGTAATAAATTCATCAGTTACCAGGGTGGCCTGGACGGTATACAATCGGGAAGCCGGTTGCCTCAATACCGGCAGCCGGCTTCCCGACTGTCATATCCCGGCGAGGGTGAAATACCGGGCGTCTGGATGTAGACGCCGGGAGACAGGCGCCAGGCATCCCTTCGAGCGGACAGCAGGTGGGGGAGGGGGCGAGTGTTAGGTTTAGGGCACCTGGGGGGGGACTTAGGGTTAGTCACCCCCCCGGGAGGGTTAGGCTAGGGAGGGTTAGGCACTCCCGGGGGGGACTTAGGGTTAGGTACCCCCCTGGGGGACTTGGATTTAGGCAGCGGGGAAGGGGGGTTTAGGGTAAGGCACTTAGAGGGGGGATTATGGTTAAGCACAGGGGGGCAAGTTAGGGTTAGGCACCCCTAAGGAGGGTTAGAGGGGTTAGGTTAGTACATACTTACCTTAGGACGATCAGGATTTCCAGCACTGTCGGGCTTCCACTGCCGGGCTCTGCTGGTTTGTCGGGCTGCCGCTGCTGGGATTCGGACTCCCGGCCATGCGGCAGCCGGGATATCATACCGATTCCGGCCTGGACTGCATACTAATGGGCCCAACTGCCTGACTGTTGGGAAGTGGGCAGAGCACTGAGTCAGGATGTTGGTGACATATGACAGAAATCAGTAAGAGTATTAATTCTTATCTATTGGTTACAGGAATACAGCAGTTATAGGCATCTTGCAGCAATAGTGCAGGATGTTTAGGAATAGTAATTACATGGTTAAATGTTGGCACTGAGAATTATCTTTAGATCTCCTGCCCAAACTAACTTCCAGGATACCTGCTCTGGTGATTCAAGCCCAAAGGACAACAGTCTATTTTCTGCTCCTTCTGAAACCCTCAGGGCTGTGTGGCACTTTTTCCTATATGTATCTAGGCAGCAACATAAGAAATCCCTTCAGTGCCACTGCTCTGCAGATACAGGCTGGGGCTGAGATGTTGCAGCTAGCGGTCAATGTTTTGGCTCAGGGCCCACAAGCAAAGCAGAAAATGTTGAAGTACACAGAAATTCAGTTGAACTTTGAAATGGAATGTGCCTCCTTTATTCACAAATGAGGTTACGAGCAAGTCTTCACACTCTAACAGGAGTCGCCTGCAAGCCACGTTTTAGGGCTTGTTGAGATTATATATCAGACAGTATTGAGTAATAATCGGTTAGCCAATTCAGCTGCAAAAAGTGTTTGAAACCTTTTGTATAGTCATTGACAAACTCCTGCAACAATAATGAGAAACAATAAAATTCTCCCTGATATCCAATTTATGAGGTACGTATCAGAAAGAGAGAGAGACTTAGAAATTGTAGAATTCTACAAAGGACACTAGGAAGTTGTGCTGTGCAATCTTACCTAGCACTCTGTTTAGTGGCTCTTTAGAGCTGATGTTGTGGATTTGCGAGGCAGACAGAGAGCTGTTCATAGGACGATCTGCTGTAAGTGGAAGAGACATTATTTAGTTAGTAATCCACATGCATTACTGGATAAGAATGGTACACTTCCAAGGAATAAACCCCCCCCCACAAAAAAATTATGGATTTATATAATTTACTTACTAGGTTATACAAGTCCATATAATTTGTTTGATATGCAGACGTGTCCTCATACACTATTGTTGCAGTCAAGCCAAACAGCCCCCCTGGTTGTGTCAGGTCCTGTGCGACTGCTTGCGCCTAGCATTTTTTATGTTGTACTTGTAAATGTGATGCGACTAAGATGCACCAAGAGACTGTACGGATTAATTTGATATGCAACACTTGTATGTCTGGTGTGCGATCGGGTCTGAATCTGTATACGAAGTGCTATGATGCAGCGGTCGTGGATTTTTTCCACGCCAAGTTGCATTGTGCTCCATTTACAGACTCAGTCGCACACAGACATACAACTGCCGCATACCAAATTAATCAGTGCAGTCTCCTGGTGCGTCTTAGTCGCATTGCATTTTCGGGTGAAAGACGCTCGGCGTAAGCAGAGTCACATTAGACCTGGCTTCTCACTTACACCAGGTGTCTCGTGTCACATGACATATTGAGACTTGGGGCCAAATGTAATAGGGTGAGAGTTTAGAAAATGGTAGAGTTTAGCAGTAAATTCTCACACTAGTACATTGGTCGAGTTGTTTTATCAAAATGGAAAAATATCTGAATGAGAGTTTCAATCGTGAGAGTTTTTCGAGTCTGAAAAACATAAAAGTTTGCATGTTCTCAGACTCTATTACATTGGCTGAGTTTAAAAAGTGGGAGAGTTTACACTCACATTTTCTAAACTCTCACCCTATTACATCTGGCCCTAGGTGCATGAGCACATCTGTAATTGCCCTTGGACATAACTACGTGCCAGTAAAGGGAAAAGCATTAACTATATGTAAGCGCAATGAAAAATCACAGAAATGCCTGGACAATAAAATTTGCTATGTTGTATAGATCGTCCTGATGCTATTTCAAATAAATAATAATACCGTGGGGTATTTTACAAGATAATCAATTATTAAATGACATGCAAATGCTGTGTACAGCAAAACAACTAAAACAATACCAAATTAAAACAAGGAAATCATGCAATGGTTAATTTAAAATATGCAATGATTCTGTAAAACAATTGTGTATTTTTCTTATAATACGAAAATGTATAAATTTATGTATTCATAATAATTTTTTCTTATTACTAAATGCAAAATGGTCATTTCAAAATATTATATATATATATATATATATATATATACATATACACACACACACACACATTGTGTGTGTATATGTATATATATATATATATATATATATATATATATATATACACACACACACACACAGTCAGGTGCATAAACATTGGGACATTGACAGGATTTTCATATTTTGGCCTCTATTCACCAACACAATGGCTTTGGAGTGAAACAAACAAGATGTGCTTTAACTGCAGACTTTCAGATTTAATTTGAGGGTAATTACGTCCAAATCAGGTGAACGGTGTAGGAATTACAACGGTTTCTATATGTGCCTCCCACTTTTTAAGGGGCCAAAAGTAATAGGACAAACTAAACAATCCTAAACTAACTTTCACTTTTTAATACTTTGTTGCAAATCCTTTGCAGGCAATTACAGCCTGAAATCTGGAATGCATAGACATCACCAGACGCTGGGTTTCATTCCTGGTGATGCTCTGCCAGGCCTCTACTGCAAATGTCTTCAGTTCCTGCTTGTTTTGGGGCATTTTCCCTTCAGTTTTGTCTTCATCAAGTGAAATGCATGCTCAATCGGATGCAGGTCAGGGGATTGACTTGCATAACATTCCACTTTTTAGCCTTAAAAAAACCTCTTTGGTTGCTTTTGCAGTATGCTTCGGGTCATTGTCCATCTGCACTGTGAAGCGTTGTCCAATGAGTTCTGAAGCATTTGACTGAATATGAGCATATAATATTGCCCGAAAACACTTCAGAATTCATTCTGCTGATTTTGTCAGCAGTCACATCATCAATAAATACAAGGGAACCAGTTCCATTGGCAGCCATACATGCCCACGCCATGACACTACCACCATCATGCTTCACTGATGAGGTGGTATGTTTTGGATCATGAGCAGTTCCTTTCCTTCTCCATACTCTTCTCTTCCCATCACTCTGGTACAAGTTGATCTTTGTCTCATCTGTCCATAGGATGTTGTTCCAGAACTGTAATGGCTTTTTTAGATGTTGTTTGGCAAACTCTAATCTGGTCTTCCTCTTTTTGAGGCTCAAAAATGGTTTACATCTTGTAGTGAACCCTCTATATTCACTCTTGTGAAGTCTTCTCTTGATTGTTGACTTTGACACATATACACCTACCTCCTGGAGAGTGTTCTTGATTTGGCTAACTGTTGTGAAGGGGTTTTTCTTCACCAGGGAAATAATTCTTCTGTCATCCACCACAGTTGTTTTCCGTGGTCTTCCGGGTCTTTTGGTGTTGCTGAGCTCTCCGGTGCGTTCTTTCTTTTTAAGAATGTTCCAAACAGTTGATTTGGCCACACCTAATGTTTTTGCTATCTCTCTCATGGGTTTGTTTTGATTTTTCAGCCTAATGATGACTTGCTTCACTGATAGTGACAGCTCTTTGGATCTCATATTGAGAGTCGACAGCAACTGATTCCAAATGCAAATGTCACACCTAGAATCAACTCCAGACCTTTTACCTGCTTAATTGATAATGAAATAAGGAGGGAATAGCCCACACCTGTCCATGAAATAGCTTTTGAGTTGATAGACCCATTACTTTTGGCCCCTTAAAAAGTGGGAGGCACATATAGAAACCGTTGTAATTCCTACACCATTCACCTGATTTAGATGTAATTACCCTCAAATTAAATCTGAAAGCCTGCAGTTAAAGCACAACCTGTTTGTTTCATTTCAAAGCCATTGTGGTGGTGAATAGAGGCCAAAATATGAAAATTCTGTCAATGTCCCAATATTTATGCGCCTGACAGTGTACATTATATATATATATATATACATACACACACACATATATATATATATATATATATATACATACATACATATACACATACATACATACGTATATATATATAAATGTATAAATAAAAGTACAGGTTGAGTCTCCTATATCCAAATATTCCAAAATAGGGAATTATTTTAGTATGATTGATATAGCAAAACCTTTGCTTTTTGATGGTGTTTAAGGCACAAATATATTAAAAATAAAGAATAAAATTACCTTCAGGCTGTGTGTATAAGGTGTATATGAAACAAATGAATTTTATGTATGTACACAGACTTTGCTTGAGCCACAAAATTATTGAAGATATTGTGTAAAATTACCTGCAGGCTGTGTGTCTAAGGTGTATATGAACATAAATATACTTTGTGTTTAGATTTGGGTCCCATTTCCAAGATATTTCATTATGGAATGCAAATATTTCCAAATATGGAATATTCTGATATCCAAATACCCCTGGTCCCAAGCATTTTGGATATGGGAGACTCAACCTGTATGTGTTAACTATATGTTGATATTATTGTATTTGTATAATCCATACATTCTAATGTAATTTTATATATATATATATATATATATATATATATATATCTATCTATCTCTACTGGTTTATGTTATATTAATGTAATCTAAATATTATGAAAACATGCAGTAGTTTATCAAATAACCAAAAGGAAGAATGCAGCAGTAACCAGTGGCAACCAACTAATATATCAGCAGCAGAATCGTTCAATAACAGTGCTTGTATATATTAACCATATGGAAATGTGCAGCAGTTTTTTTAAGAACTGGAGGAAATTATTTAGAAACTAATGGCAAAAAATCATTAGACCAACAGCAGAACAATTAAAATAATAATACTTATGAATATATAAACTACTAAGCTATTAAGCATCAAAGACACAATGGCAACAGTTCAAGAGTGCAACAGTAACAGCGGTAAAATAACCCTTTTTTTTCTTGCAAAGCATCAACCAATAAAATAGAACTAGCAAGTTGCCATAACAACTGACACCTTGCTATATAGGAAGTATAAGCAAGACACTGATCACATGACCCTGAGGAAGCCTCTGATGGGGAGAAACTAGTTGGTCAGAGAAGCACAGACAGACTGGGACACAGAAGCAGCGCGATCCAGCGGTTACCAGCAGCCGCATCCCACCTTGCCGACGGCGCCCGGCTAAAGGGAGGAAAGAGAGGAAGCACAGGCTGTTAGTCAAGGAGCACCATGGCTCACCAAGCTGCTGGAGCTGGAGTATTCTGTTTAAACAGATTTTGCACAAGGTACCTTATGCATGCACACAGTGATGAGCAAAGTAAAGAGACAGCACTTTGCAACATGACTCTTTATAAGTGAACAGTGCATATATATCATTTTTATATATATTTTTTTAAATTTATGAATAAAGAGCTCTTTTTGCACGTTTAAGGAAAGTCAGTTCTTCCAAACTTGAGGCAACAAGAAAGTTATTGCAGATTTTCCAAAGACTGCAATTAAGGCAGCACGATATAAAAAGCACTTTTTTCTTACATGGATATAGAAACTATTATAAAAGCATAATTTAATAGGAGTACTAACTCTGCACAAATGTGAGATGACACCTTATAAGTGAATAGTATCCATTTTATAAAAGTTTGAAATTAATGAACAAAGATCTCTTTTTGAACCTTGAGAGAAAGTCTGATCATTTACGCCTGAGGCAGCAAGAAAGCTACAGTACTGCAGATTTACCACAGGCTACAATTAAGGCTGCACAATATATAAAAAACACTTTTCCTTACACGGAAATAAGAACCTTTATACAAGCAATATCTAATAGGAGGTACCAACTCTGCACAAATTTTTTAAAGAATCATTGCATATATAAATTAACCATTGCATGATTGCCTTGTTTTAATAGTGTATTGTTTAAGTTGTTTTGCTGTGCACAGCATTTGCATGTCATTTGATAACTGTATATGTTGTAAAATACCCCACAGTAATATTACTTATTTTGACTAGCGCCAGGACAATATATACAACATTTGTCCAGGCAGCTTGCAAAATAAAGGAGCAGCGCAGGTTTCTAACATCCTCAATTAGAATAAAATTCTCTACTGGTAGAGAAACCCTATAATAAAGTAAAAAAAAAAAACTGTCTGCAGGAGGAATCAGATTTTAAAGAGACCCCTTTAAATTAGATTAGAAAAAAGTTTACTTTTAATTAGTATATTTAGTCATTAATTTCAAATATTTCATCTTAACCAAACAATGTTATAGCACAGACCGATGTCTTCCAAAAGGAAGATCATAGTTACTATTCTTTTTTAAATAATATATACAGCCATGGCCAAAAGTTTTGAGAATGACACAAGTATTGGTTT
Organism: Taudactylus pleione; assembly: GCA_031769625.1. Lineage (NCBI taxonomy): Eukaryota > Metazoa > Chordata > Amphibia > Anura > Myobatrachidae > Taudactylus > Taudactylus pleione. Next base: position 6,999,044 of record JAUIMM010000154.1, read on the forward strand.
TCACAAAGTTTGCTGCTTCACTGCTTCAGTGTTTTTAGACCTTTTTGTCAGATGTTACTATGGTATACTGAAGTAAAATTACACGCATTTCATAAAAGGCTTTTATTGTCAATTACATTAAGTTTATGTAAAGAGTCAATATTTGCAGTGTTGACCCTTCTTTTTCAAGACTTCTGCAATTCGCCCTGGCATGCTGTTAATCAACTTCTGGACCACATAGATGGCCGCCCCATTCTTGCCTTATCAATGCTTGGAGTTTGTCAGAATTTGTGGGCTTTTGTTTGTCCACCCACCTCTTGAGGATTGACCACAAATTCTCAATGGGATTAAGGTCTGGGGATTTTCCTGGCTAGGGACCCAAAATTTTGATGTTTTGTTCACTGAGCCAGTTAGTTATCACCTTTGCCTTATGGCAAGGTGATCCATCATGCTGGAAAAGGCATTGTTCATCAACAAACTGTTCTTGGATGGTTGGATGTTTTGGTACCATTCTTTATTCCTGGCTGTGTTCTTAGACAAAATTGTGAGTAAGCCAACTCCCTTGGCTGAGAAGCAACCCCACACATGGAATAGTCTCAGGATGCTTTACTGTTGGCATGACACAGGACTGATGGTAGCGGTCACCTTTCCTTCTCCGGGCAAGCGTTTTTCCAGATGCCCCAAACAATCTGAAAGGGGATTCATCAGAGAAAATAACTTTACCCCAGTCCTCAGCAGTCCAATCCCTGTACCTTTTGCCGAATATCAGTCTGTTCCTGATGTTTTTACTGGAGAGAAGTGGCTTCTTTGCTGCCCTTCTTTACACCAGGCCATCCTCCAAAAGTCTTCATCCTGTGTCATGCCAACAGTAAAGCATCCTGAGACCATTTATGTGTGGGGTTGCTTTTCAGCCATGGGAGTGGGATCACTCACAATTTTGCCTAAGAACACAGCCATGAATAAAGAATGGTACCAAAACATCCTCCAAGAGCAAATTTTCCCAACCATCCAAGAACAGTTTGATGACGAACAATGCCTTTTCCAGCATGATGGAGCATTTTAAAATATAAGAAGCGCTGGTCCAAAATTAAATAGATATATAACTGTGATTGCTTGTGAAACAATAAATTCTTAATATATTTTGTATTATTTATCTGCAAGACCATTCAAATAAAAGGAAATAATAATAAATAAGGTAAAAGTAATATGATGTATGAAAGACAAAATCAAACTGAAAATGAAATAAAAATAAATACTAATAAAAATAAAAATAATAATAATGTATAAATGATCGCAATGATGTTTATGCTCTTTAAGGGTCGGATGGGTGCCCGCTGCTATAATGCAGTGCTGCGGGTTTCTGTCCCTACCTTTCCCTGAGACACGGTGTTCAGCTCGCTGCACGCGCCTTCAAATCCGGTGGTGACTCCGGCGCTCAGTGTTGGAGAAAACACTTGTGCTCTGTCCCGTACTGGATGCGGTGTTGGTTGCTTGCCGCTTGCTCCGGTTCGCTACCGTCCGCTTTTTCCTTCAGTCCCCTTGCTGGTTAGCTGGCCAGAATGGGGTAATGTCAAATGCTGTGTTGGTGTTTGGTAAAAAAGCTCCAACGCGTTTCGTCCACGTGACGGACTTTATCAAGGAAGCTGGTCTGCCAGTCACTGTTCCCATTAGTACTCTGGGGTCTCTGGTGATTGGCTAATAGGTGCTGTTGCACCTGTGATGATTAATTACCTCATTAGGGTTCTACATTTTATTAGAAATACTTTAAAATCACCTAATGCAAGTAAATAAATACTGCTATAGGTTTAAAAACTTGTGCGATCATGTTGTAAAAAATATTAAAATGAATAAATGTATAAATTAATAGATAAATAAATAAATAATAATAGCACCTGGTAAATGTAAATGATTATAAATAAATAAGTAATAAAATATAGAAATAAAAATAAATAATAGAAAATAGAATAAAATAATAAAAGAATGGTTTGCAGACAATTATAAAATGAACTTTGGCTGTGGTGTCAGGACAAAATTAAAACAAAATTAAAAACAAAAATTAAAATAAAAAATTAAAAATTATTTTCTATCCGTCAAAAAAGAACTCAGTTCAAAATCTATATTGAGGCCCCCTGGGTGCAGGGTTTTGAGCTCATAGATCCATTGGGTTTCTTTTTTGACATACGATGTAGATAGTTTCCTCCTTTCCAATCTTGATCCACTTTATGTATTGCCATAAATTTTAATCCTTTTGGGTCATTATTATGTTTTATGTGGAAATGGTCCGAGACACTGTGTGTTCTTAGACCTTTTCTAATATTGTTGATATGTTCATAAATTCTCATCTTCAGTTTTCTTTTTGTGCGTCCCACATACTGTAATCCACAGTCGCATTGTAATAAATATATAACCCCCTCGGTGTTGCATGTTAGATTCTGTTTCACTGTATATTCTTTATTGGTGACCTGTGACAGAAAATTCGTAACTGCTTTGGTTGATACTGTATTCATTGTGCTGCATCCTCTACAATTGTTACAGTAATAAAATCCCTTGTTACTTTTGTTGCCACTTGGTCCTAGCAGTGGAATATAGCTTGAGATTAGTGACGTTTTCAGGGTGTTTGCTCTTCTGTAGATAATTTCTGGTTTTGCTGGGATGATCTCTGTTAAAAGTGGGTCTGTCTTGAGAATATGCCAGTGTTTTGTCAGTATATTCCCTAGTAACTTGGTGTTACTGTTATACTTTGTAATGAAGGCAACCTGTGGTCTCTTGTTTTCTTCTGGTTTCTTGTATTTAATGAGGTCATTTCTATTCTTTTTGTATGTTACTTTTAGACTGCTTTCTAGTAGTTCTCTGTTGCAGCTTCTATCCATAAATTTCTCCTTCAATTTACTACTTTGTACTATGAAGTCTGAGTCCTTGGAACAGTTCCTTCTTATTCTTTGGAATTGTCCCCCAGGTATATTTCTAATCCATTGAGGATGGTGATTACTTAACGCCAATAAATAATTGTTGCAATCCACTTCTTTTATGAAAGTTCTTGTTTCATTCTTGTTGTTTTCTATATATATTTCAAGATCCAGAAAGTTAACGCTATGTTTACTGAAGGATGATGTGAACTCCAAGTTGAAATTGTTCGAGTTGATGTACGTCAAGAACTTTTGTAGGTCTTCTTGGCTTCCGTCCCAAATTAATAGCACATCGTCTATGTACCTTGTCCACATGTGTATATTTGTTCCGTAGGGGTTATTCTACCAGATGTAGTCATCTTCCCATTTAGATACAAACAAGTTTGCATAACTTGGTGCGAATCGACTGCCCATTGCAGTCCCAGTCTGTTGTTTGTAGTAATTGCCCTCGTACCAGAAATAATTATGTTCTAGAATAAATTCTATGCAGCTCATAATAAAATTAGCTTGACTGTTTGGAATGTCTGATTGATTGCACAGGTAATGGTAAGTATGGGCACATCCATCCGCATGCCTAATGCATGTATAAAGTGATTTGACATCACAGGTGACAAGTATAAAGGAGTCTTTCCACTTGACCGTTGCAAGTCTCTGTAGCGTTGCTGTTGTATCTTTTATAAAACTCTTCTGTACACCTACAATTGGTTGTAAAAAACAGTCCACATATCCCTATAGATTGGATGTGATAGATCCTATGCCTGATACTATTGGGCGTCCCGGGGGGTTTCTTTTGTCCTTATGAATCTTCGGGATTTGATAGAAGACTGGTATTCTGGGTTCTGTTGTCTTGAGATAGGTATATTCATTTCTGGTAAGTATGCTTAAATCTAGACCTTCATCTAAAAGTTCTGTAAGTTCTTTCTTATATCTCTCTGTCGGATCCATTTCTAGTTTTTGGTATGTTTCTGTGTCCATAAGAAGTCTAGCTGTTTCAAGTTTATAGTCAGCAGTGTTCATAATGACCAGGCCACCGCCTTTATCTGCTGGTTTTATTGTGATATCCTTATTAGTTGTTAATTCTTCCAAGGCTTCTTTCTCTTTTTTTGTTAGGTTCATTTTAATTTTAGATTTTTCAGGTAACATGTCAATATCCTTCTCCACCAGTTTCTGGAATGTTTCCAGACCTGCTCCTTTCACATGGTAAGGAGTAAAATGACTTTGTGGCTTAAAATGCGTGTGTTTGAAAACTTGATCCGTACTGCTCACAATAAAACCAGCAGATAAAGGCGGTGGCCTGGTCATTATGAACACTGCTGACTATAAACTTGAAACAGCTAGACTTCTTATGGACACAGAAACATACCAAAAACTAGAAATGGATCCGACAGAGAGATATAAGAAAGAACTTACAGAACTTTTAGATGAAGGTCTAGATTTAAGCATACTTACCAGAAATGAATATACCTATCTCAAGACAACAGAACCCAGAATACCAGTCTTCTATCAAATCCCGAAGATTCATAAGGACAAAAGAACCCCCCCGGGATGCCCAATAGTATCAGGCATAGGATCTATCACATCCAATCTATCGGGATATGTGGACTGTTTTTTACAACCAATTGTAGGTGTACAGAAGAGTTTTATAAAAGATACAACAGCAACGCTACAGAGACTTGCAACGGTCAAGTGGAAAGACTCCTTTATACTTGTCACCTGTGATGTCAAATTTATACATGCATTAGGCATGCGGATGGATGTGCCCATACTTACCATTACCTGTGCAATCAATCAGACATTCCAAACAGTCAAGCTAATTTTATTATGAGCTGCATAGAATTTATTCTAGAACATAATTATTTCTGGTACGAGGGCAATTACTACAAACAACAGACTGGGACTGCAATGGGCAGTCGATTCGCACCAAGTTATGCAAACTTGTTTGTATCTAAATGGGAAGATGACTACATCTGGGAGAATAACCCCTACGGAACAAATATACACATGTGGACAAGGTACATAGACGATGTGCTATTAATTTGGGACGGAAGCCAAGAAGACCTACAAAAGTTCTTGACGTACATCAACTCGAACAATTTCAACTTGGAGTTCACATCATCCTTCAGTAAACATAGCGTTAATTTTCTGGATCTTGAAATATATATAGAAAACAACAAGATTGAAACAAGAACTTTCATAAAAGAAGTGGATTGCAACAATTATTTATTGGCGTCAAGTAATCACCATCCTCAATGGATTAGAAATATACCTGGGGGACAATTCCAAAGAATAAGAAGGATCTGTTCCAAGGACTCAGACTTCATAGTACAAAGTAGTAAATTGAAGGAGAAATTTATGGATAGAAGCTACAACAGAGAACTACTAGAAAGTAGTCTAAAAGTAACATACAAAAAGAATAGAAATGACCTCATTAAATACAAGAAACCAGAAGAAAACAAGAGACCACAGGTTGCCTTCATTACAAAGTATAACAGTAACACCAAGTTACTAGAGAATATACTGACAAAACACTGGCATATTCTCAAGACAGACCCACTTTTAACAGAGATCATCCCAGCAAAACCAGAAATTATCTACAGAAGAGCAAACACCCTGAAAACGTCACTAATCTCAAGCTATATTCCACTGCCAGGACCAAGTGGCAACAAAAGTAACAAGGGATTTTATTACTGTAACAATTGTAGAGGATGCAGCACAATGAATACAGTATCAACCAAAGCAGTTACGAATTTTCTGTCACAGGTCACCAATAAAGAATATACAGTGAAACAGAATCTAACATGCAACACCGAGGGGGTTATATATTTATTACAATGCGACTGTGGATTACAGTATGTGGGACGCACAAAAAGAAAACTGAAGATGAGAATTTATGAACATATCAACAATATTAGAAAAGGTCTAAGAACACACAGTGTCTCGGACCATTTCCACATAAAACATAATAATGACCCAAAAGGATTAAAATTTATGGCAATACATAAAGTGGATCAAGATTGGAGAGGAGGAATCTATCTACATCGTATGTCAAAAAAAGAAACCCAATGGATCTATGAGCTCAAAACCCTGCACCCAGGGGGCCTCAATATAGATTTTGAACTGAGTTCTTTTTTGACGGATAGAAAATAATTTTTAATTTTTTATTTTCATTTTTGTTTTTAATTTTGTCCTGACACCACAGCCAAAGTTCATTTTATAATTGTCTGCAAACCATTCTTTTATTTTATTCTATTTTCTATTATTTATTTTTATTTCTATATTTTATTACTTATTTATTTATAATCATTTACATTTACCAGGTGCTATTATTATTTATTTATTTATTTATCTATTAATTTATACATTTAATAATTTTAATATTTTTTACAACATGATCGCACAAGTTTTTAAACCTATAGCAGTATTTATTTACTTGCATTAGGTGATTTTAAAGTATTTCTAATAAAATGTAGAACCCTAATGAGGTAATTAATCATCACAGGTGCAACAGCACCTAATTAGCCAATCACCAGAGACCCCAGAGTACTAATGGGAACAGTGACTGGCAGACCAGCTTCCTTGATAAAGTCCGTCACGTGGACGAAACGCGTTGGAGCTTTTTTTTACCAAACACCAACACAGCATTTGACATTACCCCATTCTGGCCAGCTAACCAGCAAGGGGACTGAAGGAAAAAGCGGACGGTAGCGAACCGGAGCAAGCGGCAAGCAACCAACACCGCATCCAGTACGGGACAGAGCACAAGTGTTTTCTCCAACACTGAGCGCCGGAGTCACCACCGGATTTGAAGGCGCGTGCAGCGAGCTGAACCCCGTGTCTCAGGGAAAGGTAGGGACAGAAACCCGCAGCACTGCATTATAGCAGCGGGCACCCATCCGACCCTTAAAGAGCATAAACATCATTGCGATCATTTATACATTATTATTATTTTTATTTTTATTAGTATTTATATTTATTTTTATTTCATTTTCAGTTTGATTTTGTCTTTCATACATCATATTACTTTTACCTTATTTATTATTATTTCCTTTTATTTGAATGGTCTTGCAGATAAATAATACAAAATATATTAAGAATTTATTGTTTCACAAGCAATCACAGTTATATATCTATTTAATTTTGGACCAGCGCTTCTTATATTTTAAACTGTTCATTCTCATTGCAAAATAGAGAATATAGAAGCTGCTATAGGATTCCAGGTGCGCTTTGTTATTACTCTCTGTTTATGATGGAGCATTTTGCCATAAGGCAAAAGTGGTTACTAAGTGGCTCGGGGAACAAAACTTCAAAATGTTGAGTCCATGGCCAGGAAACTCCCCAGACCTTAATCCCATTGAGAACTTATGGTCAATCCTCAAGAGGCAGGTGGACAAACAAATACCCACAAATTCTGACAAACTCCAAACATTGATTAGACAAGAATGGGCGGCCATCAGTCAGTATGTGGCCCAGAATTTGATTTGACAGCATGCCAGGGCAAATTGCAGAGGTCTTGAAAAAGAAGGGTCAACACTGCAAATATTGACTCTTTACATAAACTTAATGCAAATTACAAGAAAAACCTTTGACGCTTATGAAATGCTTGTAATTTTACTTCAGTATACCATAGTAACATCTGACAAAAAGGTCTAAAAACACTGAAGCAGCAAACTTTGTGAAAACCAATACTTGTGTCATTCTCAAAACTTTTGGCCATGGCTGTACACATTAATTGAATCATATGGAGCAGTGAGGGAGAAAAAGCACCATTTCAAAATGCCTATAATTCCTTTGGGAACACCTGTTACACACAACTGTGACAGTTAAACTGAGATATCTGAATTGGTAGTTAAATTAAACTGCTACTGTACTAACACCTGACAAAATGAGGTTTCAGACTTGGCAACTATGGAGCCTTACGTCTAATGGACAATGTCCAACTAACTTTGAACCACCAAGTGTCCAAGGCAAAAAAATTGCAACCTGTCTTCTAAATTTAGAAGACAGGTTGCAAACAACCCAAGGTGATCTCTCAGGGAAAATCTGTGGTAATGGTAAAAGCACTTGACAGTTGTCTGAGGCAATGTTGGCATTGCAGTACTACCTCAAAATAACAGCGCGCAGAACACCAGTAGTTGTTTAAGGAGAAATTTAAGGATTTTCATCTGTTCCATGTGCAGGTTCAGCATTTATGAACCTGCCCAGGAGTGATAAATACTTTACCCAATGACTACAGAGATTTTGTAACGATCATGTATAAAGTACCTTACCACAGTTATTGCCTTGGGTGAGCTACATTTACTGTCATTATATATCCAGGATCTGTTTTTACATCTATGCTTATAGATTTAGGAGAGACTACTGTCTTACACATACATTTACACAACATGATATTACAATATATTGGCAATAGTATACTAGAATAGAACATCCTATCCCTGTGGTCCTTATGCTCTAACAAACAGTTTTCAGTAGTTTACAACAATGTATAGTGTAAAACAAATATACTTTATTCTATTATTGTTGCACTATATGTGATTGATTTTCAACTTTGTTCATACATATGCTTTTTTTCTTTTTAATTGTATCAAATCATTTTGGGAATATATCCACAGAGTGACTGATTTATTGGTATAGATGCATATGATCAAGTGTTTTTTTTCTGATTACTAGTTTTGAAAAGGGCCCACTGGGTTTTGCTCCCCAGGTTCCCTCCCACACTACCACTTTGGACTCCCAATCTCGACCCATGTTTCAAACACTGATTAGTTATAGAGACTGGGATTCTATAGTACGTGCTGCTAGGAGTTCAGGAAACGCACAACTTTAGAATGCAAAAGGTCACTTTCCAGATTTCTCGGACACTACTGCAAAAGCAACAAGGTTCATTTATGCCAGTCAAAAAGCAAGTTTGCAACCAAAGCCTACACAGTATTCTATACGGTTTCTATCATGTCTATGAGTTCTACATAATGGCATGGCACGGTATCAGATGCTCAACATTGGTGGGAGAATAAGTTATTAGACAATTAATCTCCAATTTGCAATTCCATAACTAGTCAATAGGATGATCACTCACTTAACACTATCAAAGGGCAGTATTCAATTAGCCCCAAACATTGTTTGGGCACTAATCGATTCCCTGCGGCTATTCAATTAGCCCCGTAGTCCAGCCCAACGCCGGCACTTAACGGGGCTTTTTATTTTGGGACCTGATATGTCCCGAAATATTGTCCATGAAAAGTGCCTGGTTTTCACAACTGCGATGGCGAAAAACACATAGGATCCGTGATAAGTTCACGGACCTATGTGCTTTTGCCCGAAAAATCCTACTTGTTTAGCCGAACAAATACAGTTATAAAAAAAAAAAAAAAGGGTGAAAAACAGGGATTATCTGCGAAAAATCCCTGTTTTTCACCCCCGAAAATATATCGGGGCTAATTGAATATCCCCCAAAGCCTTTCACTCTACAGTGGTAATATATGTGCTTAGTTATGTCTTAATTTGACTTTGGGTCCCAATTTAATATAAAATGGATGAGGATGTTATACTATTAGGGGTAAATTTACTAAAGTGAGAGTTTTTAGAAGTGGAATGTTGCCCATAGCAACCAATCAGATTCTAGCTATTGTCTATAAGGTGCTAGTTAAATGTTAAGTAGAATCTGATTGGTTGCTATGAGCAACATCTTCACTTCTAAAAACTCTCACTTTAGTAAATATACCCCTTAGCCTGTATCTTAGGAACTAGTGGGTGGATTTCCTTCATTAGCAATCAGCAGTACAGGTAACAACAAGGGCATTAAGGGGACTGAGGGGTATATTTACTAAAGCTTCTAAAACAGATACAATTCTGTATAAATTTTTAGGATGCAATTGAGAAATGATAGCTAGCACCTGATTAGTTGCTATGGGCCATTTTGTAATTTTTAGAAGCTTTAGTAAATATACCCTTGAGACTTGGTGGACAAAAGGAGAAACTAGCAATATAAATTGATCAAATACTCTTATTTAAAAATTCCAATTAATTATTATGAACAAATGATCAACTCATATGGAACATACCCAGATTTAAAAATAAACAGGGATATATCCCTTATTTTCCAATAGACATTTTTCCCTTCGGACAAATTCCTACAAGACCCTTACTAACAATCTCTTAAATATATTTTATTTATATACAGTTTTAACTCATCTAACATCATTTGAATACGGTCCCGCATATCTTTCACAGTTTTGCAGAGACCAAAAAAGTAAGGAGGAATGGTAGTACTGAACAATTATACAGATCACCTTGTCAGTTGGTTTATAGTAAATATCAGCCATACCCATTTGTTAATAGCCAAAAATGAAGCATTCAGCCCTGTAATCACAGTTAAATATTTGTAGGAGAATGGGGTGTTTTATTGTATTGTGAAGGAGCAACAACAGCTCAACTACAAAGCCACACAAGCTCAAAGAACGCCAAGTGCTGATGCACGAAGTGCGTATCGTAATAACTACTGAGTTCAAAACTGACTGACATTAGCACAAGTACTTGTTGAGAGCTTCATGAATTGGATTTCCTAGGCCGAGCACCAACAGGTAAGCCTTAGATCATCATGTGCAATGACAAACGTTGGGTAGAATGGTTTAAAGTACCGCCATTATTTTCTGGAGAAGTGGAAATGCATGATTAGTCTTCCCTCTAGAATGTTTTAGCAGGGCACCGCGCCCAGTCCCATTTTAAGATGGCAAAATGCGCCCTGCCCTACCTGCCGGCGCTCTGCTGAAACAGCCTGCCAGGTGCCATTCCCACCCACGGGCTGTTATGCCCCATCGGGGAGGGGACTTGCGATGCAGCACTCACCGCCAGTGAATAGATGACTATTCACAGTGAGGGCAGAGCTTGTGGGCAGCCCAGCATGTCTGTAAGTGCTGGGCCTGCCCCCAAGAGTGACGAAAAGGGGACGCGTCTTAAGGATACGCCCCCTTTTCTTGTGGCCACGCTCATTTTCAGGTGCACGAGCGACTATTCCTTTTTTACAATCCGGAGCCCTGCCCAGTGCCGGACCTAGAATTAACACTACATAATAACCCTTCACTACCTGGCAGTCCAATAGGTGAATTCAGTCTTGACAAATGCCAGGGGAACACTTCTTCACCGAATGAGTACGGTCACTGTAAAGTTTGGTGGGGGAGGAAAAATGGTGTGGGGCTGTTTATCGTGACTTGGCCTGGGCCCCTTCAACTCAGTCAAGGTGAAATCATAATGTTACAGCATATAATGACATTCTGGAGACTTGTGGTAACAATTTGGGGTACTCTCTTTCCTCTTTCAGCATTTACATGCTTCCATGTACAAAGCACGGTTTGTCACATTTGGTTGTGGAAGAATTTGACTGGTCTGCACAGGCCCCTAATCTTCACCCGAATGAAAACCACTGGAATTGGAATGCTGACTGCGAGCCAGATATTAATCACCTAACGTCAGTGCCAGAATACGAATGTTCATGAGGTTGATTGGATGCAAATCTCTGCAGCCAAAATATAGTAGAAAGCCTTTCTACAAACGTGGAGTCTGTTATAGTAGTAAATTGGGAGAATAATTTATTTTAATCCCCATGATTTTGGAATGTTATGCTCAAAAAGCATTTATGGTGTGATATCCAGGTGTCCACATATATTGGCCATGTATTGCAACTGAAATTCTTCAATCTTCTTAGATCTCTCCCTATCTCCTCACGGCACTCATCAGTGGCCTCACTTGTCACCCTGCTCTGCGCTGCCTAGTGCAACAGGGCATGTTTTCAGGAATGGCCCAGACAGCAGATGATGTACTGATCTATCACTCTACTGTGGTGTGGGTATTACAACTCTCATTCCAGTAACAGTAGATTGTTACCCACGTAATTACACAGGCTCTTTTGTTATGCTGCACTACTAACTAATGCTGCTGAATAGGTCATAAGATCTTCTTCATTCTCAGCAAGATTGCTGTGACAATACTGTGCATGCCATTACGTTTATTATTGTGTAATACCTAGCAGACCACAAATTGCCTCTGTTTATTCCAGTGGAAGTGTTCTTGATTGCACAGTGTATGCAATTTTCACAGGCTGCTCAGAGAGAGAATCACGAATAACTGTGAATTGTATGAGATGTGTATAACTATGTTAGCCAATATACTCTATTACTTTGCATCTGTGCCTATATTATCTAGACATTTTTGGTCAGTGGTGCCAGAATTTGATACAATTTTTCTCTCACACTACCCTTATTTCACTTATATTTTCACCTACATCACTCTCCTCTTTTATTAAGAGCGGCCACCCCTCTCACATATCACTCACACACCACATCGCACTTTACCCCATGTAAATTATTTCTACTGAACGGTGTTCCTTTAAATCTATAGTGCTAGTGCATTTTAGTATATTGATTTAAAAGTTCTATTTTAATTTTGCTTATATCTATATATACACATTAGGAGTGTGCCCCGGTATAGAGTACTGTTTCTTCTTCCCCTTTGTTGTCCCAGAATTTTGCTCTATGAAGCACCTCCTCCACTTTTTATCCCAAAATAGGGATTGTGGTTACCACTTTATAGTCAGCTTGGGACATAACATCATGTCCCTTGAACATATCTATTAATTTTCTGTCTAACTTAGTGTGCTCCAGTGCAGCCTCCTTTTTTCATGCCCTTTCTATCATAGCCAGCATTAACTTTTTCTGCAATTTCTGCTACAATAGCTTTTCTGTGGGATAGGGCCAGATGGACCAGCCCAGAGGTTCCCAAACCGGTCCTCATGTCACCCCAACAGTACAGGTTTTAGAGATATCCATGGTTGAGCACAGGTGATTAACTCAAATTGACTGAGGTTCTAATTAAGTCACCTGTGCTCAACCATTGATATCTCCAAAACCTGGACTGTTGGGGAGCCTTGAGGGCCGCGTCTGGGAACCTCTGGGCTAGCCTTTGCTCCCCAGATGCATCAATGAGCCTTGGGCACCCATGATCCTCTTGCTAGTTCACTGCTTGTGGAGGGGCTCGACTGCACACCCTAATAATAATGAAAAGCGCCATCATGCTGAGATTTTAAAGTAATATACACAAGAAAAGAAATTGCAGATGCACTATGCGATTATTATTCAGATTTAAATGTATATTGTAATTATATATCATATCAGAGGTAGTCAGCATATCGTTGGCCAATGATACGGGCCTGCCCACCAGCGTCAAGGTCACCTCGTCGAGCAGATCCCTCTGGGGTTCGCATCTGGGGACCTGCTCGACGAGGTGACCTTGATGCTGGTAGGCAGGCCCGTATCATTGGCCAACAATATGTTAACTACCTCTGATATGATATATAATTACAATATACATTTAAATTTGAATAATGATCGCATATTGCTTCTGCAATTTCTTTTCTTGTGTATACAATTCACTGCTTGTCCTTCCTTGGACCACGTTTGGTAGATACTCACCACTGCATACTGGGAACACTTCACAAGACCTGCCGTTTTGAAGATGCACTGACCTAGTCGTCTAACCATCACAATTTGGCCTTTATCAAAGTTGCTGAGATCCTTATGCTTGCCTATTTTTTCTGCTCCTAACACATCAACTTCAAGAACTGACTGTTCACTTGCTGCCTATTATATTCCACCCCCTTACAGGTGCTATTTGTAACAAGATAATCAATGTTATTTATATAACCTGTCTGCTTTTATTAGCCGTAACAATAAAACCACAAATGGAAACTATTTATCGGTCAATTTTGTTGACCTGTAATGATCATGTTTCATTATAGAACATGTTTCTTGTAACGTCATTATTAACACTATCTGGAGGGTTGTCTACTGAAATGTTGTATGGATTTCATTTGCTTTAAAATAAATAATCTGGTAATTAGAGCTGGACATATCCATATGTGGGGTATAATTATTTCTATTTTGGACATCTTGTGGTTCAGTGGAGAAAACTTGCCTTCAAGCAGTTGATCTGCATTACTGGTTCACCCTGGGAATAATTAATATTTACATGGTATCCTGTTCATCACATCCGGTCCTAAACACCAAACCTATACATGGAAACACACCAACAACTCATTGACAGGAAATCTGTCACTCCAAAATTCTAGAATTACATCACTTAGAGCGTACAATACAATGAAGTAATCTCCTGGAGTAATGGATCAGGCTGATGTTTACTCATGCATCAGGGAGGGCAAAGGTGTTTTAGTGCTATTTTTAAGCCTCTGAAAGCAGAAACTTCATGATATGCATCAACAGATGACGTAAACCGCTGACGAAAAGAGATTCACCATATTGTCAAGTAGTGGAACCAAAGTTTAAAGAGAAAGAGGAAGTAAGAGGAGTGGAAAAAAAGTAATCAAAAGGAAGTTTTCAGATTTTTTTCCCCTTTTCTCAGGATGTGAAGGCCCTGGTGAGCACGTGTGCATTCATCAGCTAGGAGATGCACTGGAGAACACTATTTTGTGAAGTTGAGAAAATGATACATTAAGAAACGCTCATACAATGACAGGCAATTTCCTATTGTGCTGTGAATGATTCTGCATTCTAGTCCTGTTCTTCGATAGATATAAAATATGACTTCCTGTTTTGCTGCCCTAGAAGTCAAGCGTGCATAATCTAAAGGGAAAACAATTTATAAGTAGTGCATATTTTCATATATAGTGGCGTGAGTAGGTGGTTCTACACAGGAGTTATATTTAATTTATTAATAACAGCCCTGCAAGTATTGCTGGAGCTTGGTTCACACCAGACATCCCATCTATACATAAACGGCAGGCTTTGATTAAGGACATGACTGGTATATGTGAGGTATATCTATACCAATAGGAAAGCTATAAATCTCATATAGTACCAGTCTCGCTCTGGTTTCCGTCGAGGTGATGATGACCACTGACTGGTACACAACTGACCTCCTTCCCTCCCTCCCCCCAGGATGCCCTGCTCTGTAAGCTCTATGCCTAAGGTTCCTTTGCCTCTGTGATTCATCTGTTTGATGAGACAGTACTGATACCCTGTTATGACTTATTGTTTTATGCCTGCACATGTATAAGTACACTCTTCCTCTGTGATATACATTCTATTGATTTCTTTTGTGTGTTAATGATGGTTCGGTCTTTTCCTTTTTACAACAAAAGAGAAAAGTCAATAAAGACTACTTTAAAAGATTTAAAAAGTCCTTGCCTGGCCAAGGTAAATTTAAGGACTGTCAATAGGATGAACAAATGTACGCCACCGATGGGATTACTAAAGGATAGGTATTATACCCGAACCACACACATGAATGGGGAAGGCAGTTCCATTCTCTTCAATGGCATTCAGTAAACATATCCCTTGACATTCATAAAGAAAGTGACCATTAGTAACTGATAAATTGTAAATGAATTGCAATATGACCGACTGCATAACTGTTCACAAAAATAATATAGGGAACGAATTAGAGGTGAAGGAAAATGAAAAAAAAAAAAAGAAGACGAGGAAATGGACTGTAAGAATGCAGAAATACTGAACTACGCAAATAAAGGTTTGTGGTTTTCATTTCTTCACAATCATTGAGGGCACTTCTAGCTTACGATGCCAAGAGTCTAACCCAGGTCTATTGTTTTAACGAGAGGGAATTCTCATTAGGCTGTTATAGGAGGGTGTGCCGAGACTACCACCAGGAAGTTGAGAGAAAAATTTCAAAAAGGTGGTAGGATTAAAATGAAATATGTCACACCCTTAACTGGAGGATATAGTCACAACCAACATAATCTGGACAGCAAATTAGTAACTAAATATTGGCAAAGGCAAATTGAAACCTCTGGAAGATTAGTACCTGTTTATGAACATTTATGAAGATTAAATAATTTTACTGCATGGCCCTTTCATTCACCACCCTAACATTATTTCTACTATCCGGGTGTGGTATAAAAGATAGACCGTAATTAGATAGACAATGGGCAAAATTTACTAAGCGGTGGTTTGACGGCGGGTTCTATTCTATTCTAAACCCCGGCGGTTTGGTGGCAGGTTTTATTCTGTTCTAAACCCCGGGGGTCTGATGGCGGTTTTACAGCGGTTTCTAAATGACAGCCCTGTTCTATTCTATTCTAAAATGTGTTTTGATGGCAGTTTTGCAGCGGTTTTGGCCTTAGTAAATCTGCAGATAGTAAAACCGCCGCCAAACCACAGTCAAAACACATTTTATAATAGAATAGAACAGGGCTGTCATTTAGAAACCGTTGCAAAACCGCCACCAAACCCCCGGGGTTTAGAACAGAATAGTACCCGCCACCAAACCCCCGGGATTAGAACAGAATAGAACCCGCCACCAAACCGCCGGGGTTTAGAATAGAATAGAATCCGCCGTCAAACCGCCGCTTAGTAAATTTTCCCCAATGTCTAGATAGACATCAGATGTTAGACAGTCAATAGTAATACAGGGACAAAAGGTCGAGAGGGACAAAAGTCAGACACACTAAAGGTGGGACACACCTGACAGATATATCTGCAGACGATGGTCGTTCATACACACGGAACGGCCATCATCTGCTTGTGTCCTCGGGTCCAGGCGGCTGGTGGGCGTGTCCCGTCCCCCTCCTCGCGGCTGTCGCTGTGTGTGTAAGGGCGGACGGCACACCTGCCGATGGACAGATATGTCTGCAGACATATCTGTCCATCGGCTGTGCAGCAAAGCCAATGCGATATGTCGGTGAACGACGACGTTCGCCGACATATCGCGGGTACACACTGGCCGACATGCAGCAGATATATTGGTCGATCAATTGATCAGCCAATATATCTGAAAGTGTGTACCCAGCTTAAAGTTTGACATGTAAGAAGGTCGACAGGTACAAAAGGTCGACATGGTCAAAAGTTCAACACAAAAATGGTAGACTTTTTTTTTTTGCTTTTTAGCCCTAATCTTCACCCTAACCCAAACCATGGGGGTAAGTGCCTAACCCTAACCCTCCAGTAAGCACCTAACCCTAAAATAAAAAAAATAAAGTGTCAACCATTTTCATGTCGAACTTTTGACCCTGTCGACCTTCTTACATAGTGTGCCTAACCCTAACCCTCCAGTAAGCGCCTAGCCCTAAAATAAAAAAGTGTCAACCATTTTTGTCTATCTCCTCCCAGTCCTCAAACCCCCGGCATCTCTATGCCACTTTCAACTCCCTACTCTGCACTTCCCCTCCTTGCCTTCCCTCCTCGCTCTCTGCCCTCGACTTTGCCACCTACTTTTCATCTAAAATTGACTCCATACGTGAGGACATCATATCCCATCAGACCCTCAGCACTCCTCCCCCTCCTTGCCCTTACCACCCCTCCCCTTCTGTCTCACCAACTCTGACATCCTTCTCCCCTGCTTCTGGAGAGGAAGTCATGGCCCTCATCCGGTCCTCCCCTCCTTCCACCTCCCCTCTTGACCCTATCCCTTCCAGTCTCCTCTCCCACCTGTCTCCTTCTGCCTGTTCCCATCTGGCTCACCTCCTTAATCTCTCCCTATCATCTGGCACTGTCCCTTCTGCATTCAAACATGCTCTTGTCTCCCCCATTCTTAAAAAACCTACCCTTGATCCTAACATACTTTCCAACTATCGACCCATCTCTCTTCTCCCTTTTGCTTCCAAACTCCTTGAGCGTATTGTCTACAACCGCCTTACCACTTTCTTTCCTCCCACTCCCTCCTTGACTCATTTCAATCTGGCTTCCGATCTCTCCACTCTACTGAAACTGCCCTCACGAAAGTCAGCAACGACCTCCTTGCTGCCAAATCCAAGGGCCACTACTCTCTGCTCATTCTCCTTGACCTCTCTGCTGCATTTGACACTGTCGACCACCCTCTCCTCCTGCAAATCCTTTACTCTCTCCGTCTACGTGACACTGCCCTCTCCTGGCTTTCCTCCTACATCTCTCTGATCGTTCCTTCGCTGTGTCCTCAAATGACTCCTCTTCCCCTCCACTTCCACTAACAGTAGGAGTTCCCCAAGGTTCTGTTCTTGGACCTCTCCTTTTCTCCCTATATACAACCTCTTTAGGTGAACTCAACTCCTTTGACCTCCAATATCATCTGTATGCAGATGATACTCAAATTTACCTTTCCACCCCTGAGCTCACCCGTGAGCTCCTTACCCGTATCTCCAACTGTCTCTCTGCTGTCTCTTCGTGGATGTCCCAGCGCTTTCTTAAACTTAACATGTCTAAGACTGAGCTAATCATCTTCCCACCCTCTTCCACTACATCACTTTCCACAATTTCATTATCTATTGATGGCACAACTATCTCCTCTAGCCCCAAAGTGCGCTGTCTTGGAGTTATCCTAGACTCCTCCCTCTCCTTTAAACCGCACATTCAGCACCTCTCGCAGTCCTGCCGTTTTCACCTAAAAAATATCTCCAGGATTAGACCCTTCCTCACCCAGGATGCCACTAAAACCCTCATCCACTCACTAGTCATATCCAGATTGGACTACAGTAACCTTCTCCTAGCTGGCCTCCCAGTCTCTCACCTCTCTCCACTACAATCTGTTCTTAATGCTGCTGCTTGGCTCATCTTCCTCTCCAGACGTTCTACATCTGCTTCCCCTCTCCTTCAAGCCCTACACTGGCTCCCCTTCCCCTTCAGATGCCAATTTAAGGTTCTTACATTCGCCTACAAAGCCCTCACCAAATCCTCTCCCGCATACATTTCTGACCTTCTCTCCCTTCACACTCCCGCCCGCCCACTTCGCTCAACTAATGCATGCCGCCTCTCTTGCCAACTGATTACTTCCTCCCACTCCCGCATCCGAGATTTTGCCCGTGCTGCTCCCTACCTTTGGAATGCTCTCCCTCTCCCCATCAGACTCTCCACCTCTCTACAAATCTTCAAACGGGCTCTCAAGACCCACTACTTCATCAAGGCCTTCCAGCACTCATCCTAACCCACCTCATGCTCTTTCCTTCCTATCTTCCCCTTCTGTGTCACGCCTGTCTGTCTGGCCCTCCCCTTAGAATGTAAGCTCTCATGAGCAGGGACCTCTTCCCTCATGTGCTTCTCTTTACATTTTCTTCTACTCTCTACTCCCCATAGGGCACCTAACACGTGACTGCCAACTCCCGGCAGCTTATTGTGAGTGCTTTAATCACTATTTCAGCAATGTATATAAGTTGTGACCTTGTCCTGCACTGTAATGTACTGTAAGTTACTTGTTTCTTGTTCACCTATTAGTTCTATGTACGGCGCTGCGGAACACTTGTGGCGCCATATAAATAAAGGATAATAATAATAATAATAATAATAATAATAATAATTTTCATGTTGAACTATTGTCCCTGTCGACCTTTTGTCCATAACTATTAACTGACTAACATCAGGGGCCAAATGTAAAGGGGTGAGAGTTTAGAAAATGTGAGAGTTTATCAGTAAAACTCACACTAATACATTGATCAAGTTGTATTTTCAAAACAGGAAACACCTGGATGAGAGTTTAGATCTTGAGAGTTTATAGAGTCAGAAAAACATGCGTTTGCATGTTCTTCTCTTTATTACATTGGCTGAGTTTAAAATTGTGAGTTTTCTCTCACATTTTTCTAAACACTCACCCCATTACATTTGGCTCCTTCCTAGACATTGTCAATTTAATTACTGTCTATCTATAGTCCGGAACCCCTACTATCCATCCCCACTCTTCTAACACACTCAACTGCCTTCTCTGCCCACCGGCACCAAACCCTTTTCCTTTCCCCACTACTTCAAAAATAAAATCAACATCATTCAACTAAATACTACACCATCCATCTTGTCCTGCATTCCCCAATCTACACTCCAGGTTTTTTGTTTTTTTTTTGAGATCTTTCTATCTAACTTACATACCCTTTCAAAAGAATTGCAATATAATCTTATTTGAACTTATATTAGTGTATCACTGATTTCTATACTGTCCTCCCTAACAGAGGACTGGAAAAAATACATATAAAACAATTATTCAATAATATAACATCCTTTCACAACTGCCATGTTAGAGTTAGTCCAGGAGCCTCTACGGAGAACTCTACTTACTGGGGTTGGGTTGAACAGCATGTTCCTCCTCATTGGAGCTGAGAAGACGCATCAGTTTGGATTGCTGTGTGTCATCCAGAGGAAAAAGGCTGCTGTAATCCTACGAAAAGAAACACGCATTGTCTTCATAACCATTAACCTACCACAAAGTATTATTACATTTAGTATAACAACAAAATTAAAGCAACAGAATAACAGCTTTCCCATATACCCATAAACTACACTATATTAATCTAAAAGATGAATGCAGGATTCTCCAATAGGAGTGGGTAGAACTATTCTATATGCACTGTAAGTGCAAATACAGTTTATGTAGAATATCCATTGTAAAAATGTCCTAATAAACAGAAGTCTTGAGAGTTGGCTGCAATAACTGTTGAGTAAGAGAGTCATTTTGAAAACTGTTCAATTATCATAAGAAAATCAAAGATTTATTGGCATCAATGATGTATGAGGCCTTAAGTGTTGTCCATAATTCTTAGTTGATTGATACGTTGAAATCTCAATTCATGGCTGCCTTCACTTTGTGTAGGCTATGGATAGAACTTACACATTTTACTGTGTAATAAATAATACATCTTCAACTGAAATCATAGTGAACGAATGAAAACTGGACTGAATGCACCATGTACACACCTCAATGTCTTCCCTATGTCTTTTCCTTTGTCGGTGTGAAGGCTGTCCTTTGTTGTGGATGGAGTAAGAAGTCATTGCACACCAGACAGACAGCCTACAATAAAGAATACAACCATACATGAAGAAGGGCATCGAGAGACAGGCAACACCACACAGCAGTTGGCAGGACAGACTTAGTGTCAAAAAACAAAAGCAGGTCATTGAATGGTTTACTCACTTTGCTAGTGCCCGGCCTGGTGGATCCATCAATGTGTGCCATTTGGCAGAATCTGTCAACAGAGAGGGTAGAACATGTCCTAGGAGGGTGAGCGTGAGCTGCTGCATGTCCAAGCAGAAGATGGCATACAGCAGTTCCACTGCTCGCACAGCAAATTCCATCCGAGTTTCTCTCAACAGCTCCTGCACGGAAGAGATTGATGATTCAGTTAGAGATTATGGGCCCAATTCAATGCTGCGTCAGCTCTCGTGTCTGTTGGCGGAGTCGCTGGAGTGATAATATGGAAATGCTAATTTCAGCCTACCCCTTATGTACTAGCATACGCCTGAATGCTCAAGCACTGAGTCGCCCACTTTCAGCGTCTCTGCATGCTGTAACACTGCCGGTGATTCTCATAATCAGGCCCTATACCTCTATTACTTGATTAATCTAAATTAGTGTCATATAGTACATAGATACATAGAATATATTTAAATATGTTGACCCAAAAAGGCATCTTGCAAACATTTTCCAACGTGTTTAAAATAGCAGAGCCACAAGAGTGGGTAAAAAACCTGCAATTGTTGGTGCCCTAACTAAAATAGAATGTCCATCCCCTCGCCAACCAAACGTGGGAAGTTCACTCTCTGATGGTAATCTCCCCTCTATTACCTGGGCTAGACTGATGTACAGTGGCTACAATAGCAATCCCAAGAAAGGAGCTCTCAAACTAAAACCGCACTGGGGAATCAGTTTGCCTGTCAGGCAGATGGCAAGTGAATGGATTGACTGCGAATTATGCCCATTCTGGTAATGTATACTGTACACACCTCCCTCTCAGACAGTTTGAACCTTCTATTCAGTACTTTCTAATGCACCAGAAACGATTCTACATGAACAGCTGTCAAAGGCAGCATGATGGCAGATCTTAAAAAAATATATATTTTTAAGAAAAATTGATTCATTTTAAGTCAAGACCCTACTCTTAAGGATCTTATACCTGCAGTTCCCCAGTTTATATACAGAAAAGCACCAAATCTTAAGAATCATTTTGTGAATAGTGCAATCGAGGAAAGAAAAACAGGACGGATTAAAACTAAAGGGTTCCACAGATGTGGGTTTTGTAAGGTTTGCATTTTACATAAACAACCACCCACTAAAATAGAAAGTGTGTTTTCCAGTAGCACGCAAAATGAATTCAAGATAAAAGATTTTATGATGTGCAATAGCACTAACTGCATTTATTTAATTGAATGCAGTTGTGGCCTACTGTATATAGGCAAGACAAAGAGAAGATTGAGAGACAGGAGGTCAGAGTATTTGTGTAATATTAAAAAAGGCTTTGACAAACACTCTGTATCAGAACATTTTAAAAAAAGTTCATGAGTGTTCTGTATCGAATATCAAACTTATGGTAGGTTTGAGGAAAATAACCGGGAATTGGAGGATCAAAGGTAGCGAAAAAGCATTAGCCCAAGCAGAAAAGAAGCTTATTTATGATTTTAAAACATTAGAACCTAAAGGGTTAAATAGTGATTTCGAGATTAAATGGTTTTTATAACATTTTATTTTGTTTAAGCCACTTTGGTTTTTAGCTATGTTCTTATGATGTTCTTATGTGGTTATGGGTGTTTATTAACTCCTTTTACATTTCCCTTTTTATGATGTGATTCACTTTGATAAGTATGTAATTTTTCTTAATGTCCAGCACTTTATTAAGGAGTAGGAACTTAGTTCCAAAGATTTATGAGTAAGAACTGTAGTTGATCCCCCCTATGGTCCAATGGTCGCTTCCGGTGGGGAACGCTGAGGTAAAGGACCCGCTATGGCGGTCACGTGTTTGTCCGCGGAAACCGGAAGTTGATATTAAACACTGGGGGACTGATGGACTATGCCGCGCACTGTTCCGCCGGAAGCGGAATAGGAGACGCGTGCACCGACCGATAGACAGGTGGACGAGTCAGACCCGGCGCGCCGGAAGAGTGACGTCACTTCCGGCGCTTATCCCCTGTTGTCTTTTGATGAGGTCCATGCGACCGCAGAATGACAAAACGACGTCAGTTCCGGTGCGCGATGGACATATTTAGTGTTGTATTTGGTCACACCCCCGTAATTAGTCTACACTATAAAAAAGATGTCTAAGTCTAGAGTTGTCACACTTTGATAAAGGCAAAAAGCCGAAGCGCGTTAGTGTGACAGTGTGACCATAAGGACCGCGTCCTGTTAGGGACTGGACTGGATTGGAGAGGTACTATACGGACATGGTCTTTTTATCCGGAACAAAAGCCCATTGGTGTATATGTTGACATCATCTGCCTTGATCTGAAGGCCCCCTCTGGTAAGCAGGCATTTTATTGTGAAAATATATGTATGTAATAAAGTTTTGTGTGGAATTACACTAGGGGGTATCCCGGTTTCTAAATTGTTTTTGAGGGACAATGGGATTCTTTCATAGAAGTCCATCTAGGTGAAGTTAATGGATTGGAAAAGTCGAGGAGAGAGATTTCAAATTTATATGTAAGTAAGGATATTGATTATCCCAGTAAAAGGATTCACATTTACTTATTGGTTGATTTTCTCTTCTCTCGGAGGAAAAAAGAGGAAGATACACATTCCTATTGGATAGAAGACTGGTGATTTATATGGACTTCCTTTAGATTATAATAGTGGACAGTATTTGAGAGGTACCCTCAGGAAATTGCGCTTGGTATTTATGTTCTGTATAAGTGTGGTGGGGACCACATTATTTGCTAAGCAGCATATTCCATAATCCGGAGTGCAGATTTTTTTACTATTTTTTTGAATATACAATCCATATAACGTTTCGATTCGCGATGCAACAATATATCTTACTACGGAACGTATAGTGTGTGCCCAGCTGAATTCCAGCTTCACCATAGTTGAAGTTACAAGTTTCAGTCTCACCACTTCTTGTGAGCAATGATTACTCACAAATCTGCCCACTGATTAAGTAATAATTAAGCATATAAATCAATATTTATCTCCCAAGATGCAAATCAATTCTATAATTACAAGTAATTGTTCTGTGGCTAAAGCTTACCATCTTTGTTTGCAATTACATTCGTTAGTTGATTGCTGTATTGCATAATACATACAGTAATCCTTTAATTCTGAAATACTGCACACGGAAAAATTAAAGTCCTGTACTAAAAAGGGCCACTAACATAAAATACAAGGTCATCTGATATGAAGAAACATTTGTAACATTTACAGTACAGGCTTCAAATATCTGTTATCAAAGCAATTCATGTAACATTGTTATCCGTCAATTTCCGCTGCTGTAGTTTTTCCAAGCTAAAACAGTAAGCGGCACCAGCCAAAACACATGCCACGATTTTAGTAGGAAAAATAAGAACAAAAACTCATACCAGACAATTTTATTATTTAATACACCATACACACACACGTACGTACCAACTTACTGTAGATCACCTGGATCTCTCTCTGTACTTATATGTCATTATGTTTTTGTTTGTTGTCTAAGTCACTCTGCTGACACCTCCCCCCCTCCCTCCCTTTTAGGTCACGGTCAGTCTCTTTTCTATCTCTCTTTTTTTCTTTTGCTTCTTACCCATGTCAACCACTGCTAACCCACCACCCCAACCTGCTTGTCTTCAATCTGTTGCTGGAGTAGGTGTTTGTAAGGCTTGCGGAGGGACATCATTAGCTGCAACACCCATAAGCTCTAATTTGCTAACAGGATCAGGTGTTTGGAAAGCCTCACTTCATTGTGCCCTCTAAATGTACAATTCAGCAGCTGGCTGAAGTGCAAGGCAGTCACAGCGGTTACTATAGCAACTAGCTGTTTATATACCCCACCTATAGTCTCATTTCCCTACCAATTGCTTTCTCGGTCTTCTTTCCAGTGGAGAAAACATTGAAAGGCTGGGAAATAGACTATAGCAAGGGAGCAAGCAGCTTTCTGCTCCAGTGACTTTGTAACTCCTGAAGTGCACTTTTAGATAAGAATATACATGAATATTTTAGGACCCTATTTTCAGTCTTAAAAGCTATGCTACAAAAAAATATGGTAACTAATAAATAATATAATGTGAGAATCAATATGCAGACTCTATTGCTGACCGATCTCTGTACTGATTGTCTTTCGTGCCTGGCTACCTGGCTGCTTCTGCCCTATGCTATGCAATGAGCATATCTCCTTACAACCAAAGACAACACTGGGGTTTACATAATGGTTCATTATTATTGACATGTTTCTTTTACACTTTCACTCAGGAAACAGGACACTGGGGATTACCAATAATGTGTCGCAATAGCCTTCCAAGCATTATCATCAATAGATTTAGAACTGATAAACTAAAATAAATATGTTTGTGAATATCACTAGTAAATGACTCACTAAAGTTAATTTTACTTTAGCTTTATGGCCATTCCATGCCTACAACAGAAATGTTTCTGCAATGACTCCTGTAGAATACAGATAAGCGGTCTGGTTTTGGCTTGCATCTTCCCGCCAAGTTCGGCAAAACATCATCTTTTATGGACAACGCGTCATCTTTGTCCGTGAAATATGATGTTTTGCCTCGCTGTGAGACTTGAACTTGGTGGGAAGTTCCGACCCAAAATTGAAGCGCTCATCTCTAATGTAGATAATATGGTTATATAATGATTTAACAAAATCACATTTACTATGGAGTCTGAAGTGCTTTAGAGTAACAACTTGCCCCACCTTCACCAAGTTGTTGCAGAACCAGTAGACTCCTCCCATATGAAGTAGTGTGTCAAAGATGTGGAGTGATCGGATGTCCACCCAGCCCTTCTCTAATGTGGTGCTGAAGGCTCCATGTAAGACCTCTTTAATAGGCTTTTTTGGGGGTAGCCGGTGAACATATGGCACAGGTTCACTACCATTCACTGAAAATTTAATCTGAGTGGCCGTCTGTTGCAGGACTTCTGAGCACATGTTCTCCAGTATGGAACTCATGATGATCACTCTGGGCAACAAATAAAGTAAGTCAGGAGAATTGAGGAGATAGGGAGCAAACACATTATTAAAATGACACAGAGGCAATAGAACATGCAAGATGATATCAGCAATGAAAATGGCAGGGAAGATACAAACGAAACAATATACAACTAACCTATCATAAACAAGAATGCGTTTAGAATGCTGTCTGGTGAAGGAAGAGGGCACGGCTTCTTGTAGACTGCAGTATAACACGGTATGTAGCCAGCATCCTGGCTGAAGGGATGCAGACAATCTAAATACTGGCACTGGAATCCAGACAGCAGTCGGGATCCTGGCTCCAGCATACAGGCCGTTGGCATCCCGAAGGTAAATATTGGGGGTTAGGGTGCAGGGTTAGACACTAGGGGGAGGTTAGGTACTAAGTGGGAAGCTTTGGGTTGAGGGTGCGGGGGTTAGGTTCAGGCACCAGGAAGGGAGGGTTAGGGTAGGGAGAGGGTTAGCATACCGACCAACAAGTGTCGGTATGTTAACCCTGTCAGGATCCTGGCATCAAGATTCTGACCGCTGGGACCCCATACCCAACCCTAACACACTTATACAGTAGCTTCCAGTAAGCAGTGACTGGGCAATCTATAATTATATTGGGAATGTCAGAGTCTGTGTAAAGTAAAGGGTCCTATGCATTCTCTCTCTGCTTCGCTGTTACTATATGTTAAGGCAGAAGTAGCAGTGAAATAATGAGAAGGGAAAAATGCTACTTATTACGTGTTTGCCTAGACATGGGCAGCAGTGAAGTAAGAGCTCACAGTAATGGTCACAATGACAACATGGGACTATGCGATGTATATGATTAGCTACGGAGACTGACTAAATAGCTCCTTGGATATAAGGATGCCGGATATGGGATTCATTACCTGTACATAAAAAGCAGACTACTACAGAACAGATAAACAGAGATATAAAACACAATTAAATGTTCTAAAGTGCACCACATTAGCGATGTAGAACATACAGAAGTGTCCTCACACCTAGCCTCAACACGCCATGCAGCATGAGATGCCAAGTCCGGTGTGATTCTACTTGTGCGTAGTGTCTTACTTGGATGAAAATGTGTCTTCGTCGCAATGCGACGCACTGATTAATTTGATATGCGACACTTGCATATCTGTCTGCAATTGAGTCTATAAATGAAGCACGGAACTTGGCGTTTTAAAAAACACGGCGGCTGCACCATAGCACTTCGTATACAGATTCACACTCAATCACACTCAGATATACACGTCGCACAACAAATTAATCAGTACAGCCTCCTAATGTGTGTTTTCGTCACATCGTATTGTGAGTAAGACACATTTTCGGATGAAAAAAGATGCTCGGTGAAAGTAGAGTCACATGGGACCTGATACGCAGAGAGGGGCTATTTGCCGTGACTTGAGCAACAGTGTATGAGGACACATCTGTATCTTAACAGCTCACCTCTATCATTTATGAAATGTACAGTATGTATGTTCTACGTAGTATAACTCTCTAATGCGCTCTGCTCAACCCTACCACAAAATATGAGTTACAGTGGGAATCTGATCTGGGTGCCCCTCCAGAGGAAGATTCACAGACCACTATACACAAGCTAAAAGAAACTGCCTATAAGGTATATTACAGATGGTACTTGGGGCCTACCAGGCTGCAAACAATATGAGATATGGTAAGACACCGTGGGGTATAGGTGATGACGTCAGGCATCGGGCACCATAGAGTTAAGTTTTCAGCCTCCATGATGCACCAGGGTCCCCCTCCTATACCCCGCCCCAAGTCATATCAGTTACGTACCAAGCCATAGGCCGGAGGAGGAGAAGGAAGTGAGAAAAAAAGATCTGGACACACACAAGAATCACATTCTCACCAGAGGGAGACGAAAAAAAAACCGGTGACCAGAGTAAAGCCCATCTGCAGCACAGGTGCGACAGGGCGGGAGTCCTGTGGAACCCTATGGACTTCGTAGAAATAGAGATAACAAAGGTAAGTTCTTACCATCTCTCATATTTTCTACATCAGGGTCCATAGGGTATCCACAGGATACCTTGGGGATGTCCCAAAGCAGTATCCTTTAAGGGTGGGGACGCTCCTGTGCTGAAAGGAGAATCCTGAGAGGCAAAGGTGTCAAAAGCGTAATACCTCACAAAGGTATGGACAGAGGACCACGTGGCAGCCTTGCAGATCTGGACTGCAGAGGCACCACGTCGAGCTGCCTATGAAGGACCCACAGACCTAGTGGAATGAGCCCTCACAGAGGATGGAACCGGAAGGCCTTCATGAAGATAATCTTCTGAAATTGCCATACAAATCCAACCTGCCAAAGTTTGCTTTGAAGCAAGCCAACCCTTTTTACGGAAGCCATAGAGGACAAACAAGGCGTCCGACTTCCTAAACGAAGAAGTGTGGTCAACATAAATCCTTAAGGCCCGCACAACGTCCAAAGTGGCCTCAACCACTGAAAGATCAGATGAGTTAAAAGCCGGCACAACGATTTCCTCGTTGATGTGGAAACTTGAAACAACTTTGGGAAGGAATCCAGGACGAGTGCGCAGAACCGCCCTGTTCCTATGAAAAATCAGAAAAGGGGGTCTAGAGGAGAGAGCCCCTAAGTCAGAAACACGTCTGGCTGAAGCAATGGCCAGAAGGAATATTGTTTTAGCTGTCAGCCATTTAAGGTCAACTGAGCCCAGTGGTTCAAACGGCGGTCCCTGGAGAGCCCTCAGGACCACAGCTAAATCCCAAGGCGCCAACAAAACGTGGCTGAATGCGAAGAACACCTTGCATAAAGGTGCGCACATCAGGGAGCACAGCAATCCTACGATGGAACCAGACTGACAGGGCAGACACCTGCACCTTCAGAAGCCCATGGTCTAGCCCCGCCTGTAGGAAAGTTAACACTCTAGAAGTGGTTCTCGGTCCTCAGGACCCCACACAGTTTACGTTTTGCAGGTCACCCAGCAGGTGCACAGGTGTATTCATTACTCACTGACACATTTTAAAAGGTTCACAGGTGGAGCTAATTATTTCACTTGATTAAGTGTGGAGACATGGAAAACATGCACTGTTTGGGGTACTGAGGACAGAGTGTGAGAACCTGTGCTCTAGACAGACGGAACTCCCGAGGGGCATAACCTCTCGGTCGACACCACTGGAAGAACGTATGCCACACACGATGGTATATCCTTGCAGAGGATGGTTTCTGAGCTCTTAACATGGTTTGTACCACAGAGCTGGAAAACCCCCTGGACCTTAACATGGCCGTCTCAACAGCCACGCCGTCAAAGACAGCAGAGCCAGGTCCGGGTGAAGACAAGGACCCTGTGATAGCAGGTGCAGTCGTAGCGGCAACCGCAGAGGAATGTCCACGGACAGACTCTGAAGGTCTGAGAACCAGTGCCGCCTGGGCCACTCGGGTACCTCCTTCCTGTTTGAATTTCCGGATTACCCATGGAAGGGAAAACGGAGGAAAGAGATAAGCAAACCGGAACGTCCACTGGACGGACAGAGCATCCACCAGAGACGCCTTTTCGGCTCTTGTTCGAGACCCGTACACCGGCAACTTGTTGTTGTGCCGTGACGCCATGAGGTCTATCTCTGGAAGACCCCACCTGTCCACCAGAAGTTGAAAGACGTCCTGGTGCAGAGACCATTCCCCCGGATGTACGTCCTGGCGACTGAGAAAATCCGCTTCCCAGTTGAGGACTCCCGGGATGAATACTGCAGATATAGACAGGAGATTTAGCTCCGCCCAGACCAGGATGCGGGACACCTCTACGAGTGCCGCCCGACTTCGGGTTCCTCCCTGTCGATTTATGTAGGTCACGGTGGTGGCGTTGTCCGACTGGACCTGCACGGGGTGACCTTGGAGAACCCGATGTGCCTGCTGGAGAGCATTGAAAACCGCGCGGAGTTCCAAGATGTTTAGTGGAAGCTCCTTTTCTGCCTGAGTCCCACCTTCCCTGGAACAAGTGTGGACCCGTTACAGCTCCCCAGCCCCGAAGACTGGCGTCCGTTGTTAACAGGACCGAGTTCGCCACTCAAAATGGACGACCCTTGTTGAGGTGGGTCGTCTGCAACCACCAGGCTAGAGACAGGCGAACCTTCGGAGTGAGCACCATCGTCTGGGACTTTAGACTCTGAGGCAGTCCATTCCATTTGGACAGGATCAATTGCTGCAGAGGTCTGGAGTGAAACTGGGCATATTCCACCATGTCGAATACTGACACCATGGAAGCCCAGCAACCTCATCGCCGAATGCAGAGACACTCGGCGACTCTGCAGACAACTGCGCACCCTCAACTGTAAGGCAGAGATCTTTTCCCCCGTCACAAAGCTCTGCTGCTGTCTGGAGTCCAATAAGGCTCCGAGGTGCAAAATCCTCAGACGGGATCAGGGTGGACTTTTGCCAGTTTATTAACCAGCCGTGACGTTGCAGTACTGCGATCGTCAGGTCCAAATGACGTAGAAGGAGCTCTGGAGATCCTGCCACCAACAGAAGGTCGTCCAGGTATGGCAACATGCGGACTCCCTGCAGCCGCAGGTAAGCCGCCATGACCTTGGTGAACACTCGTGGTGCTGTCGCCAGGCCAAAAGGTAATGCCCGGAACTGGGAGTGATCGTTGCGGATCGCAAACCTGAGGAACTGCTGATGGCGCAAAAGAATAGGGACATGCAGGTAAGCGTCCTGTATGTCCAATGACACCATGTAATCCCCAGGTTCCAGCGCCAGAATGATGGACCGTAGGGTCTCCATCTGAAACCGCGGCACCCGCAAGGACTTGTTGAG
Organism: Taudactylus pleione; assembly: GCA_031769625.1. NCBI lineage: Eukaryota > Metazoa > Chordata > Amphibia > Anura > Myobatrachidae > Taudactylus > Taudactylus pleione. Next base: position 7,029,567 of record JAUIMM010000154.1, read on the forward strand.
GGCCTTGAGGTTGAGTATCAGACGGTACGACCCATTGGGTTTCTGCACCAAAAATAGATTGGAGTAGAAACCCTGGCCCCTCTGGGAGAATGGAACAGGCACTATAACTCTAGCCTGGAGCATAGTGTTCAAAACCTTCCGCAGTTCCAAGGCTTTGTTCCGGTCTAATGGAAGGCCTGTGGCGAAGAACCGGGATGGGGACCTGTGCCGAAAGGAGAGGGCATACCAGTGAGAAACCACCTCGTGAACAAAATTGTCTGTCGTGGTTATCGACCAACACTGGACGAACTGCAGCAGGCGGCCTCCCACTTTGGGATCCCCCAAAGGGAGGCCCGGACCGTCAGGCCGCAGGTTTGTCATCTGACTTAGGGACCGGACGTCTGGTACTCCAGGCCTGTTTCCTGGGCTTGGCCGATTTCTTGGGCCCAGCCTGTCGGGGAAAATACTGTGCTTTAGGCCTACTCTGGGCCCTGTAAGGCCGACGTACCCGAACTTGAAGGGACCGCAGCAGACGGGGACATGCAGATTTGGTTGCCGGCAGCATGGCTACAATTTTGTCCAGATCCGGACTAATAGGACTTCTCCATTAAAAGGCAAAGCTTCTAAGCCCTTTTTGGAATCAGCGTCCTCCTTCCAAGATCGCAACCATAAGGTGTGACAAGCAGCAACAGCTACCGAAGAAATCTTAGATGTGAGGATACGGATATCCAAGGCTGCTTCATTGATGTAAGTGGCCGAATCCCGGAGATTGCCTACCAACTCGGCCTGTTCAGCCGAACAGTCGGAATCCAAAGACGCCTCCAAACTATCAGCAGAGCGCTCCATAGCTCTAGCAACCCAACATACGGCCATAGCCGGTCTGGATGCCCCCCCCGCAAGGGAATAAATGGACTTTAGGCAGATCTCCACCTTGTGGTCCGTAGCATCCTTCAAGGAGGACATGGAGGGCATGGGCAAGGTGGCACTTCGGACTAGGCGTGTCACATGAGAATCCACTTGTGGAGGGGATTCCCACTTAGAAAAATAATTGTCCGCAAACGGACAAGCCACAGCTAAGCGCCTCTGAGGCTGATATCGTTTACCAGGGTGTTTCCACGCCTCCTTTAAATGGTCTACTAACTGACCCGAAAGAGGAAACACTGTGGCGTCACCCTTAATATCCTTAAAAAAGGCATATTTGGACTTGGCCACCGGAGGATCGTCATCCTCAATAACTAAAGCCCTGCGGACTGCCCGAATAAGGCCAGGAATATAAACCTTGGACTTAGCGTCCGACTCTTTAGTACGGAGAGGTTCTTGGTCAGATAAATCCAGAATCTCCCCATCTTCGGACGTCACGTCGTCATCCTCATAAGGAGCAGACAGAGACGCCACAGGCCGCAACACAGACTCCCCTTGTAACACGTCCGACAAATGCTGTACCGAATTTGTCAGTGAATTAACGCTCCTGTGAAACCTGGGGAGGGGAAAAAGGGAGACTGTGGGGTACCATCAGTTGTCTCGGGAACCCCTGCATGGGTGACGAGACCACTGACTGCTGGGACAATCCCAACTAGGAAAACGCAGGTGGTGGAGCTAACTGGCCCACTAGGGTTGTAAGCGCTTTAGCGAAACAAGCCAGGGAGGTTCCTGTACCGGGGCCGTGACAGTAATTGGCCGCGGTAATAAATAACACTGCCGACATAGCCCCTCCGCGTTACCCTCCCCCTCCGCTATTGGTACATTGCACTTAGGGTCTCATTCAGACCCGATCGCGAGCTCTGTACGCTCGCAAGCGGGTTGATGCTACCCAAATGCGCATGCACACGTCAGAGGCGCCTCCGTCGTGCGCATGCGCGAGACCCGGCGAGCGACGGGGAAGCAGTTGTTCGGGGTCTCGCACCAAAGGGCACCATCGACAGCACTCCCCCTTTGGTGGGGGGAGCACTCCAAAAGCACTCCTGGGCTTGCGGCAAAGAGACCCTACCGCAGGGTCTCGTCGCAAGCCCGATGGTCGGGATGGTCTTGACCATCGCGACCATCTTTTTGGCCGCTCGCATAAGCTGTGGGTGGTCACCCACAGCTATGCGAGCAGCCAGGAGGCCGCTCCATTTTAATCTAGGCCGGCTCTGAATCAGGCCCTTAGTACACATAAGCTGGAGAGGAAATTCACTCTCAGACATGATGGTAAGCATGTGACCCCTCTCACTGATACTCGTTAGCATAGTGGGAGAACCACCCTGCAATCACCGCACCGCAAGGGCTTTAGCAGAGGAAGAGCAGGGACAGTAAAATGGCTGACAGTAGAAAGTGAAAGTACAGGCAGCAGTCACATACAATGCAGAAGAAATTAATCCCTGCAATATCAGCGCTGTTCCTCAACTACACAGAGTCTGGTAGGACACAGCGCTGCATACACAGACCTGTAGTCGGTATGCCGGCGGACCCAGACCGCGATGCCACCGTCAGCAGCTCCAGCAGCGTTCACCATACAAAGATGGCCACCGAGGAGCAGAGAGGAGGCCGGCCTGGGGGAGGAGCACTGCCACAGGACCAATCGGCAGCGCAGAGAGGGCTGTGTGCAGCGGGGGAGGCGCCGGCTGTGTACAGGGAAGGCGCGCTCCCCTGGCATGCAATTAACCCCTGGGACGCCGCAGTGCTTGCCGCTCAGCTGCGGCCCGCTGTCCCAGGGGGGTAGTGGAAGCGCAGGTTAGTTACCTGGCTCCACACTGCAGCCAGTCCCCAAGGAGCCCCCTGCCTGGGGCCTGTGGACCATGTGCTCAGCAGGGACCCACCGCGGGACCTCCGCTGCTTACCTGCTCCCCTTGAATTCGGCCATGGTCCGAAACATCTGGGGTCACCGCGAGCCGTGACCCCAGATGCTTACCAGCATCCCCGGATCAGTACCGGCGTGGTGTAGGGAAGACAGCATGGACGTCAGCATTGACTGTCCATGCTGTACTCCCAGATGTGCAGCCACAGCTGCCTTGAAGAAAATTTCAGGGGCTATTCTTCGCCCCCATCTAAACATGTGCTCCGACTCCGAGCCGGGCACCAACGAAACTGAGATGCCTTGGCTGGGGGGCGGGGTATAGGAGGGGGACCCTGGTGCATCCTGGGAGGCTGAAAACTTAACTCTATGGTGCCCGATGCCTGACGTCATCACCTATACCCCAAGGTATCCAGTGGATACCCTATGGACCCTGATATATTTCTACATGGTTCTGCCTCTCCTCAAGCATTCAAAGCAAGCAGCCCAACATTACCAACACTAAAGATCAGTGGTCCTTTCTCCTGGGGCTCCCCATCAAATTACTTAGACAGGTCAATAGATAAGTTGGCATCCCAGATACTCAATGCAACCTGATGCTTCCTAATTTCTAAAAATGAAAAAAAGTGGTGGTGTTACCCATAGCAACCAATCATATCCTATAATTTAGTTTATTGCATTCTAGAAAATTATACATATAATCTGTCTGGTTGCTATGGGCAAAACCTCAACTTGTCCGTTTTAGAAGCTTTAATAATCTACCTCTTAATCTCTTATTAGAAGCACCCGACCCTCCCTTCTTACAAATGGTCATTAACAAAATTTGGCACTTGGCTGTGATTGAAAAACCACCACAACATATCTAAATGAATCACACAAATTCTCTCAGACATGGTCCCATTATTACATACTGTACACCTACTCCTAAGTAGGGCTACTTCCTGCCACATGAATCTCTTTCCATCCCGGCCATAAGCAAGCCCCTCCACTCCCCCAAGCCAACTTATTTACCCAAGCATATTTATGAAAAGTCATATGTATCTGTACGGATCAAATTGTAATGTTTGACTTTGCAAAATAATTTAGAGATTTGAACTCCCATATGATACTGTGTTTGTATTCCATATTTAGTAATCAACTAATCACCACTGTGTTAGTGTCCTACTATATTATGGTTTGTATGTGAAAATTTGAAAATAAACACTTCGCAAAATAAAAATATCTCACCGCTCACTGTAGAACTGCAGTGTGTTGTCTCCATACATGGATGATCCCAATTGCCGGATCATCTGCAGAGACTTATCTCTTTCATCTAGACCCAACATCCGAACATGAGCCACAAGCCAGGCTACAGCACACACTGCCAGGCTGCACACCTTCCCTTTAATATTGTCTGTAATTTTCTGCAATTTCCAAAAAGAGATAGACAGAGATAATTGCCAGTGTACTAAGAAGAGAAAGGGGCTGAGGAACATGCAATGTGGTCTGTACTAGGAAGGGGATGAGAGGTATGCACACTGATGTCTGTACTAGTAATGGGGTGAGAGGTATGTACACTGATGTCTGTACTAGTAATGGGGTGAGAGGTATGTACACAGATGTTTGTGCTAGGAAGGGGATATGAGGTATGTACACTGATGTCTGTACTAGTAATGGGGTGAGAGGTATGTACACTGATGTCTGTACTAGTAATGGGGTGAGAGGTGTGTACACTGATGTCTGTACTAGTAATGGGGTGAGAGGTATGCACACTGATGTCTGTACTAGTAATGGGGTGAGAGACGTACAAAGATGTCTGTGCTAGGAAGGGGATCTGAGGTATACACACTGATGTCTGTACTAGTAATGGGGTGTGATGTATGTGCACAGATGTTTGTGCTAGGAAGGGGATAAGAGGTATGCACACTGATGTCTGTACTAGGAAGGGGATGAGACGAACGTACACTGATGTCTATACTAGGAAGGGGGTGAAAGGTATGCACACTAATGTCCATTTACTAGGAGGAGGTGAAATGAAAGTTTATTTAGATATTGATTTATACCTGAATGGCGTCAAAAGTAAGAACTCCATTCTCCCAGGCATTATGAACCTCTAAGATTGCAGCAGGAATAATTAGACAAACTTCATGCCACTTTGTCTGACTGCACAATATAGAGAAAAATATATTTATATAAAAAACGAAACAAACTGTAAAATATACTACATTACAGTATCTTTCCTAATGAACATTTCCATGACTGTTCTGAGTCTTTTGTTAATGTGTAGGTTATGGAGATTACACCAAAGTGTAAATTATAAAATGTTGTATTGCAAAAACAGTTGCTCTATCAGCTTTACAGTAATTTCCTACTTAAAAATTATTACAATAAGTTAATATGGTGAAGTCCGGTTATATGGCTCGCCCTGCAGCTGCACTTAAAGGTCTTGTAGAGCTCAGACTTGCAAATAAAATGACACTATTGGATGAAAGCACATGGAACCTTTGATTGTAGTGGCAAACCGAAGCATGGTAGTGTTTGGTCTATATTCTCATAGTTTTGTGTGACATACACCAGTTTCATCTCTGTGGATGTATTCAGAAGAGTAACCAAAGCTTCCACTTTTGGGATATCAGGATGGCGAAAGCAGGGGTGCTCTGGGTTTAGGACCTTGCCCTCTCCCGGCATGCAAGTTTGCATCCAGCTCTCAAAGAATGGAGTCTCTGATCCAGCACTTCCATCTGACAGGATCATCTGTAACAAAAAAAAACCCAATGTTTATAGAATAAGGAAATGTTTTGTCTACCTCTACTTGCAATTCTTCCCAATTCTCTGCATCTTCCAGCTCTGGCAAGCACAGTATAAAAACTATTTCCCAGGAAGCCAAAATTGGTTTCGGGGCTTCAGCTATTGCTGGTAAATTAAGAGCACCTAAGCTACAGCCTCTGTACTTTATACCAGTGTTCGCCATGGACGAATAAGAAAAGAGTTATGGTAATACACAATTTTTACTGAGCTGTCCAGTATAAAAGTAGCGTATTCACCTAACAGGACCTATACAAGGGAGGACCTGATTCAGCATCCTCTCCCTCTACAGTCTATACCATGAAAGACATCAGGTAAACTCAGTATTTTTCTAATAAAGCTCAAAGAACTGAACCAAAAGTACAAAACAAGAGACTGCAACGAGAACAATCTCCAACTAGAAGAGGAATAATCCTACAATAGCAAAAAGGGTAACAAACAAGGAAGAGTGTGAAAGTTAGTTAGTGAGTCCAGTATCCTCTACTGAACTCAGAGAAAAAAGTATTTATTGCTAGGACAAAAATCCCATGTTCTCTTTCATCCATTGGGACAATGCAAACATATTGGGATCTCTCAAATGGAAGGTATGCTCTGAAGTTACACACACAGCACACTGGATCCAAAACATTTAGTGAATGTGAAACCCAGATGGCCACCCAAGACATCTGCTCAGATGAGACCCCATGCTGCACCACCAAGGTTAACCCCACAGATTGGTAGAATGAACCCTCGCGATTTCATGAACCTGCTGTTCTGCCCCTAAGTATAGGTGTCGAATTACCAAAGTAATCAGCCTGGCAGTGGTCTACACCGGTCAGACTCTTTATGGGAACTGTAATAAACCAGCAGGGGTGTGTGCAATTTCCGCCTCATATAGACATAAGTGCACAATGCCTTTACAATTCAACAGAGCCCTCTTCATCTGGAGACCATGGGCGTAACTACCATAGGTGCTATGGGGCCCAGAGCTGAGGGAGGCCCAACTTCCTTGTTAAAGTTACATGTGTTATATACATCTTTTGCCATTGGGTGGTACACAGCGTCCCTTACAAACTTACTATGGGGCCTTCAAATACCTAGTTATGACTCTGCTGAAGACTAATCCCAGTCTAAGGCTGGGATCACAATGATCCAATGAAATTACAACTTGAAGACCCACCTTTGGCTGAAAGAAAGGTTTGGTCCCAAGAACAGATAAGTGAAAAATCTAAAACATTGGGCCGGAGGAGGAGACTAAACAGAGAGAAGGAAGACTGGAACACACAAGAAACCATACTCACAGAAATGGGAGACAGAAAACCGGTGACCAGCCACACAGCCCATATGAAGCCAGGTGCCGTCAGGGCGGGTGCCCTGTGGACCCTATGGACTTCGTAGAAACAGAGATAACAAAGGTAAGTTCTTACCATATCTCTTGTTTTCTACTTCAGGGTCCATAGGGGGTCCACAGGGTTGACCTTGGGGATGTCCCAAAGCAGTTCAACTAAGGGTGGGGATGCTCCTGTGCTGAAAGGAGAACCCGGCGCCCAAAGGATGCATCCTGAGAGGCGAAGGTGTCAAACGCATAAAACCTCAAAAACGTCTGAATTGAAGACCAAGTGGCAGCCTTACACAGCTGAACAGCAGAGGCGCCACGTCTAACAGCCCAAGAGGGACCCACAGAACGAGTGGAATGAGCCTTAACAGAGGCTGGCACAGGTAAACCCTCCTGTGCATAAGCCTCACAAAATATGAGATATGGTAAGAACTTACCCTTGTTATCTCTATTTCTACGAAGTCCATAGGGTTCCACAGGATACCTTGGGGGTATAGGTGTGACGTCAGTCGCAGGGCACCAAAGAGTTAAGCTTTCAGCCTCCCAGGATGCACTAGGTCCCCCTCCTATACCCCGCCCCCAGGCCAAGGCACCTCAGTTAGTTACCAAGCCATAGGCCGGAGGAGGAGAAGGAAGAGAGAGAACAAAGATCTGGACACATACAAGAATCACATTCTCACCAGAGGGAGACGGAAAACCGGTGACCAGAGCAAAGCCCATCTGCAGCACAGGTGCGACAGGGCGGGAGTCCTGTGGAACCCTATGGACTTCGTAGAAATAGAGATAACAAGGGTAAGTTCTTACCATATCTCATATTTTCTACTTCAGGGTCCATAGGGTATCCACAGGATACCTTGGGGATGTCCCAAAGCAGTATCCTTTAAGGGTGGGGACGCTCCTGTGCAGAAAGGAGAATCCGCCGCCCGAAGGAAGCATCCTGAGAGGCGAAGGTGTCAAACCTGTAATACCTCACGAAGGTATGGACAGAAGACCACGTAGCAGCCTTGCAGATCTGAACTGCCGAGGCACCACGTCAAGCTGCCCACGAAGGACCCACAGACCTAGTGGAATGAGCCTTCAGAGAAGGAGGGACCGGTAGGCCCTCATGAAGATAAGCTTCAGAAATAGCCATACGGATCCAGGCTGCCAAAGTTTGCTTTGAAGCAGGCCAACCCTTTTTACAGAAGCCATAGAGGACAACAAAGCGTCCGACTTCCTAAACAAAGAAGTGCGGTCCACATAAGTCCTTAAGGCCCGCACAACATCCAAAGAGGCCTCACCCACGGAAAGACCCGGTGAGTTAAAGGCCGGAACAACTATTTCCTCGTTAACCTGAAACTGGGAAACAACTTTGGGGAGAAACTCGGGCCGAGTGCGGAGCACTGCCCTGTTCCCATGAAAAAACCAAGAAAGGGGGTCTACAAGAAAGAGCCCCTAACTCAGAAACACGTCTGGCTGAAGCAACGGCCAGAAGGAAAACAGTCTTAGCTGTTAGCCATTTAATATCCACTGAGCCCAGTGGTTCAAACGGCGGTCCTTGGAGAGTCCTCAGGACCACAGCCAAATCCCAAGGCGCCACAGGTGGAACAAAGGGCGGCTGAATACGGAGAACACCTTGCATAAAGGTGCGCACATCCGGGATTGTAGCAATCCTACGGTGAAACCAGACAGATAGGGCCGAAACCTGTACCTTCAAAGAAGCAAGGCGAAGCCCATGATCTAGTCCCGCTTGCAGGAAGGCGAGAATCCGAGACAGACGAAACTCCCGCGGTGCATAACCTCTCGGTCGACACCACTGGAAGAACGTATGCCACACGCGATGGTATATCCTCGCGGAAGACGGTTTCCGAGCTCGTAACATGGTACACACCACAGAGCTGGCAAACCCCCAGGACCTCAGCATGGCCGTCTCAACAGCCACGCCGCCAAAGACAGCCGAGTCAGGTCCGGGTGAAGACAAGGACCCTGAGACAGAAGGTCCGGTCGTAGCGGCAACCGCAGAGGACTGTCCACGGACAGACCCTGAAGGTCTGAGAACCAGTGCCGTCTGGGCCACGCGGGAGCTATCAACAGGAGCGTCCCTCCTTCCTGTTTGAATTTCCGGATTACCCGTGGAAGAAGGGAGACCGGAGGGAACAGGTATGCGAACCTGAACGTCCACCGGACGGACAGAGCATCCACCAGAGACGCCCCTTCGTCTCTTGTGCGAGACCCGTACACCGGCAACTTGTTGTTGTGCCGGGACGCCATGAGGTCGATTTCTGGAAGACCCCACCTGTCCACCAGTAGTTGAAAAACGTCCGGGTGCAGGGACCATTCCCCTGGATGAACGTCCTGGCGACTTAGAAAGTCCGCCTCCCAATTTAGCACTCCCGGGATGAAGACCGCTGATATGGCCGGAAGATTGCGCTCCGCCCAAACCAGGATCCGAGAGACCTCTACGAGAGCCGCCCGACTGCGAGTTCCTCCTTGCCTGTTTATGTAGGCCACGGTGGTAGCATTGTCCGACTGGACCCGCACCGGGTGACCCTGGAGAAACCGCTGTGCCTGCAGGAGAGCATTGAAGACCGCACGGAGTTCCAAGATATTTATTGGAAGCTCCGCTTCTGTCGGTGTCCACCTGCCCTGGAACAAGTGTGGACCCGAAACTGCTCCCCAGCCCCGAAGACTGGCGTCCGTTGTCAACAGGACCCAATTTGGAACCCAGAACGGACGTCCCTTGTTGAGGTGGGTCATCTTTAACCACCACGCAAGGGACAGGCGAACCTCCGGGGTGAGCACAATCGTCTGGAACTTCAGAGACTGAGGCAGCCCGTTCCACTTGGACAGGATCAGGTGCTGCAGAGGTCTAGAGTGAAACTGGGCGTATTCCACCATGTCGAACACCGACACCATGGAGCCCAGTAACCTCATCGCCGAGTGTAAGGACACCCGGCGGCTGTGCAGACAACTGCGCACCCTTGACTGTAAAGCAGAGATCTTGTCCTCCGTCACGAAGATCCTTTGCTGTCCCGAGTCCAATAAGGCTCCAAGATGCAGAATCCTCCGAGACGGGATTAGAGTGGACTTCTGCCAGTTAATTAGCCAGCCGTGCCGTTGCAGCAGTGCAATGGTCAGGTCCAAGTGGTGTAACAGGAGCTCTGGAGATCCTGCCACCAATAACAGGTCGTCCAAGTACGGCAACATGCGGACTCCTTGCAGCCGCAGAGAAGCCGCCATGACCGCCATAGCGTCCTGTATGTCCAATGACACCATGTAGTCCCCAGGTTCCAGCGCCAGAATGATGGACCGTAGGGTCTCCATCCGAAACTTCGGGACCCGCAAAGACTTGTTGAGTGCTTTGAGGTTGAGAATCGGACGATATGACCCATTGGGTTTCTGTACCAAAAATAGATTTGAATAGAAACCCTGGCCCCTCTGGGAGAATGGAACAGGCACTATAATTCCAGCCTGGAGCATAGTGTGCAATACCTTCCGCAGCTCCGTAGCCTTGTTTCGGTCTGATGGTAGACCCGTGGTGAAGAATCGAGCCGGGGGTCTGTGCCGGAAGGAGAGGGCGTACCCGTGAGAGACCACCTCCAGAACCCAAGTGTCTGTCGTAGTGAACGACCAACACCGGGAGAACTGCAGCAGGCGGCCTCCCACCCTGGGATCCCCCAAGGGGAGACCCGGACCGTCAGGCCGCAGGCTTGTCATCTGGCTTGGGGGCCGGACGTCTGGTACTCCATGCCTGTTTCCGGGGCTTGCCCGATTTCTTAGGGCCAGCCTGTCGAGGAAACGACTGTGGTTTGGGCCTGCCCTGGGCCCTAGATGACCGAAAGGACGATGGTCCAGAACCAGAAGGAGCAGCGGCCGACGGGAGACAAGCAGATTTGGCTGCCGCCAGCGTGGCCACAATCTTATCCAGATCCGGACCGAAGAGAACTTCTCCGGTAAACGGCAACGCTTCCAGACCTTTCTTGGATCTGCGTCCGCCTTCCAGGATCGCAGCCACAAGGTGCGACGAGCAGCTACCGCTGCTGAAGAAATTCTAGACACCAGAGTACTAATGTCTAGAGCCGCCTCGTTGATGTAGGTGGCCGAATCACGGAGATTGCCAATCAACTCCGCTTGTTCGGCCGGACAGTCGGATTCAAAAGAAGCCTCTAATGAATCCGCCCAGCGCTCCATCGCTCTGGCAACCCAGCAAATGGCCATAGCCGGCCGTGCTGCCCCCCCTGCAAGGGAATAAGCGGACTTCAGGCAGATTTCTACCTTGCGGTCCGTAGCATCCTTAAGGGAGGACATGGATGGCATCGGCAATGTGGCACTACGGACAAGACGGGTCACGTGAGAATCCACCTGTGGAGGGGATTCACACTTAGCAAAATAATTATCCGCGAACGGATAAGACACCGCCAGGCGTCTCTGCGGCTGGTATCTTTTGCCAGGTTGTTTCCACGCCTCCTCTAAATGGTCCACCAACTGACCCGAAAGAGGAAAGACTGTGGCATCGCCCTTCACATCTTTGAAAAAGGCATACTTAGATTTAGCCGCTGGGGGAACTTCGTCCTCAATCACCAAGGCTGTGCGGACCGCCCGAATAAGTCCAGGAATATATACTTTGGACTTAGCATCAGCGTCCTTAGTATGGAAAGGTTCCTGATCGTAAGGATCCAGAATCTCCCCATCATCAGACGTCCCTTCGTCATCCTCATAAGGAGCGGACAGAGACGCCACCGGCCTTTTATGAGGCCGCATCACAGACTCCCCTTGCAATACATCCGACAAGTGCTGTAAAGAACTCGTCAGGGAGTTAACCCACGCTGGCTCCTGAGAACCCGGGAGCGGGGAAATAGGGAGACTGTGGGGTACCACCAATTGTCGTGGGAACCCCTGCATGGGTGACGACACCACAGACTGCTGGGACAAACCCATCGGAGTAAACGCGGGCTGCGGAGCTAACTGGCCCACTAAAGCTGTTAACGCCTGAGCGAAACAAGCCCAGGGCGGCTCCTGTACCGGTGCTGTAACCGTAATAGGCCGCGCCATGGACAACACTGCCGGCAAAGGCCCTCCGCGCTACCCTCCCCCTCCGCTAACGGTACTTTGCACGTGGTACACTGTAGCCGGAGGGGAAAATCACTTTCAGACATGATGGCACCACGTATGTGACCTCTCTCACCAATTAAGTATTAAATAGGCGAGAGACCACCCTGCAGCACCGCACCGCAAGGGCTTTAGCAGAAAGAACAGGGACAGTAATAAAGCTGACAGTTTTGAAGAATAGTTACAGGCAGCGCTAGCACAGTCACATACAATGCAGAGAAATAACAATTCCTGCACTAACAGCGCTGATCACTCAACTACACAGACACAGGGCCTGGTAGGACACAGCGCTGCATACACAGACCTGAGCCACAGCGGAGGAGAGGTATGCGGGGGGACCCAGACCACGATGCTTCCTTCCAGACTTCCAGCAGCGTTCACCATGCGTTGCAGAGAAGATGGCCACCGAGGAGCAGAGAGAAGCTGGCCTGGGGGAGGAGCGCTGACACAGGACCAGTCAGCACAGTGCAGAGAGGGCTGTGTGCAGCGGGGGAGGCGCCGGCTGTGAGACAGGGAAGGCGCGCTCCCCTGGCATGCATTTAACCCCTGGGACGCCGCAGCGCTACCGCTCTGCTGCGGTCCGCTGTCCCAGGGGGTAGTGGAAGCGCAGGTTGGTCGCCTGGCTCCACGCTGCAGCCAGTCCCCAGGGAGCCCCCTGCCTGGGGACTTAGGACCATGTGATCAGCGGGGACCCACCGCGGGACCCCGCTGCTTACCTCTGTCCCCCTTGAATCCGGCCATGGTCCGAAGCATCTGGGGTCACCGCTAGCTGTGACCCCAGACGCCCACCAGCATCCCCGGATCAGTACCGGCGTTCTGGTACCGGCGGGGTGTAGGGAAGACAGCATGGACGTCAGGACTGACTGTCCATGCTGTTCATCCAGATGTGCAGCCACAGCTGCATGAAGAAAAAGCTTCAGGGGCTCTTCTAGCCCCCACTCCAACAGGTGCACCCGACTCCGGCCGGGCACCAAACTAAACTGAGGTGCCTTGGCCTGGGGGCGGGGTATAGGAGGGGGACCTAGTGCATCCTGGGAGGCTGAAAGCTTAACTCTTTGGTGCCCTGCGACTGACGTCACACCTATACCCCCAAGGTATCCTGTGGATACCCTATGGACCCTGAAGTAGAAATAACAGAACAAAGCCAACGGGCTAACGTTTGTTTGTTGGCAGGCCAACCCCTCTTGTGAAAACCAAAGAGGAGAAACAATGAATCAGACTTCCTAACAGAAGCAGTCCGGTCCACATAGATTCTAAGCGCCCGGACTACATCTAAGGAAGTTTCACCAGCTGAAAGATCAGGTGACTGAAAAGCTGGCACAACAAGTTCCTGATTGATGTGGAACATCGAAACCACTTTAGGCAAAAACTCAGGACGAGTACGGAGTACCGCTCTGTCCTGGTGAAAAAACTGAAAAGGAGGGGATAGGAAAGCGCCCTCAATTCTGACACCCTCCTGGCAGAAGCAATTGCCAGGAGAAAAACGGTCTTAAACGTCAACCACTTGAGTTCCACTGACTCAAGAGGCTCAACAGGAGGACCCTGCAGGACCCGTAGCACCACCGCCAAGTTCCAAGGAGCCACAGGTGGCACGAAGGGAGGCTGGATTCGGAGAACACCTTGGGAAAAGGTGTGAACATCTGGCAGTGTAGCAATCCGTCGTTGGAACCACTCGGACAAAGCGGGCACATGAACCTTCAGATAGGCAAGGCGTAAGCCGAGGTCCAAACCTGATTGAAGAAACTCGGAACACCTGAGGATCATAGCTTCTGGACTCACACACTGAAAGTAAGTGCGCCACACCCTGTGGTAAATCCGTGCGGAAGCAGGCTTGCGTGCCCTGAGCATGGTACCAATAACTGAACTCGAGAAGCCCCAAGACCTCAAGACGGCTGTCTCAAGAGCCACGCCGTCAAAGACAGCCGACCCAGATCCGGGTAAAGGCAGGGCCCCTGAGACAATAGGTCCTGACGCTGAGGAAGAAGGTACGGAGCGTCGATGGAGAGGCTCCTCAGATCGGAGTACCAAGGACGTCTGGGCCACTCCGGAGCCACCAGCCCAGCATACCACGCAGCTAAAATGTTAGAATCAAATGCACCCATCTTTATATATTTATATATATATATATATATATATATATATTTATTTATTAATATGTCTTTATACCAAACCCCGAATACCCACACATTTCATATTCATATACAAGGTTCAATAAGCTTTAAAGTGTATGATTCAAGAACGTTCAGTTAGTTTAAATGCTAAGAAATAAAGATATTTGTTAACTAAGGAATTATACAAGATAAACACGTCATTCTTGGAGTTGTTCTGATGCGTACTCTTTCCACAGTTTCCCGGTGCTATCGGTGAGGAAATCGCATCATGCATTCTTGAGTTATGGACCGCAGAACCTACAAGCAACCAAAATGTATATTTTAGATTCAACTGTTAGGATGCTGACGAAGGCGTGAGGAGGAAGACCCCTAGCTGTTAGAGGCAGGGAAAGTCTGTTTGAACCAGCCTGTTAGATGCACTGTAACAGATGCTTCACCTCTGAGAACCAATGACATCAGCAACAGACATACCTTTTGTCTTGTTTATACTGGAGAGGTATAAGTATGGGTGCACGGACACTATTTGGAGTCTTCGTGCTGAATGCTGAATGACGAGGGGTCTCTTGCTGAAGCCTATCTCGGGGTCCAGAAGCGCCTGCGTACGTATACTGTACTTGTGGTCTGTATGATTTACTTTTGCGCCTAAATTGTGTCTTGATCAATTGCGTGTAACTGTCTGAACTTTTACCTGAATATCACTTGTGCTTTGGAACCACAGGTTCTATGTCTAAGTCTTTATTTATAGTGTGACTGCGAACGCAAATTAGCGTCATCCTTAGAGGTTTATAGGAAGGATTTTAGAAGGTACAGGTATATAAAGGTTAATTTCTAATATTGTTAGCTGACAGTAAGTAGAAATAAGCACAGACAGCAGCACTAGCAAAAGTCACATACCATGCAGAGAAGTTATACTCACTGCACCTTTCGTTATAATCAACCTCCCAGATTCAGTGTCTGGGAGGGCTATAGCGCTGCGAACACTGTCATTTGCAGGGACACGTACCGCCTGGGAGATCTGCATTAGCCACAAGAAGATGGCAGCTGGAGAGCTCTGAGGAGGAGTGGCCGAAGCAGGAACAGCCCAGCGACGCCAGCACGCATGAGAGAAGGCGCGCTAGGCTGAGGGGAGGAGCCGCTAAACCAGGGAAGGCTGCCTCCCCTGGCTAGTGATTAACCCCAGGGACGCTGGTTCCCTTCCAGCCATTACTCCCTGGTGGTCCAGCGGTCACGCGGGGTATGCCATGAAGGGGGAGCCCGCTGCCGTTACTAGCGCCGCCGGTCTGTCCCCAGAGACCGGCGGCTGAAGACTGCATTAGATTCCCCCACGCACAGCGCAAAGAGCTGCACGCGCTTACCTGGCCCCGTGCGTCCGGCAGCAGTCAGTGGGAGGTCCCGGAGCCAGGCTAGTACTGACTCCGGGGTCCCGCTGCGATCCCCAGATCAGTACTGGCGTTGCAGCGCCAGCAGGGCTGTGGGAGCAGCAGCGTGGACGTCCAGATGGACAGTCTGATGCTGCAGCTCTGAAGATAGCAAAGGGCACCAACTAAAACTGAGGTGCTGTGGCTCGGGGTATAGAGGACGGACGGACCCAAGTGCATCCTGGGAGCAGCAAAGCTTTAACTGCATGGTGCCCGTGGATCCAGATCCAGCTATATCCCCAAGGTCAACCCTGTGGACCCCCTATGGACCCTGAAGTAGAAACGTACCTTTTTTAACCCTCTGTCTTCGAAGTCATTAGGGTCCGCAGGGAGACCTTGGGGTGTAGGTGGTGGATGAGGACACCGGGCACCACGCAATTAAAGCATTAGCTCCCAGGATGCACCAGTCAATCCCCCTATACCCCGCCCCCGAGTCAGAGGCACCTCAGTTCGTGACAAGCCGGAGGAGGAGGAGAAGAGAAGACTGGTACACACAAGAATCACACTCTCACGGAGAAGGAGACAGGAAACCGGTGACCAGAAACAGAGCCCATATAAAGTCAGGTGCGTCAGAAAGAGTTAACAAAGGTAAGTTTTACAATAACACTCATTTTCTTCTTCAGGGTCCATAGGGAGACCTTGGGGATGTCCCGAAGCAGTTATTTAAGGGTGAGGACCCGGCGCCCAAATGAAGCATCCTGAGAGGCAAATGTATCAAAGGCATAGAACCTCAGAAAGGTATGGACAGAGGACCACGTGGTCGCCTTACAAAGCTGCTTAGCTGAGGCGCCATGGCGAGCTGCCCACGAGGGACCCACAGAGCGAGTAGAATGAGCAGTAACAGTAGCCGGCACAGGAAGGCCTGCCTGCGTGTAAGCCTGTGATAGTCATGCGAAGCCATCTAGCCAATGTTTGCTTGTTGGCTGGCCATCCCTTCTTGTGATATCCATAGAGCACAAATAAGGAGTCCGATTTCCGAAAGGAACAGGTACGGTCCATATATATCCTGAGGGCACGGACCACATCCAAGGAGGCCTCACCTGCCAAGAGGTCTGGTGATTGAAAGGTCGGGACTACAATTTCCTCATTAATGTGGAAACTAGTAACAACTTTTGGAAGGAACCCAGGGAGAGTCTGAAGTACTGCCCTAATCTGGAGGAAACTTAGAAATGGGGAGCGCCAGGAGAGTGCCCCTAGATCTGACACTCTTCTGGCTGACACTATAGCCAGAAGAAAAAGTCTTCACTGTTAACCACGCGAGTTCCTCAGAATCCAGGGGTTCAAATATAGGACCCTGGACGGCACGAAGAACTACTGACAAATCCCAAGGAGCCACTGGAGGGACAAAGGGAAGTTAAATCCGGAGGACACCTTGGAGGAAGGTGTGGATATTCGGTAGTGGAGCAAGCCTACGCTGGAACCAAATGGACAGAGCAGAGACATGCACTTTCAGGCTGAGTCCTAGGTCCAATCCAGCTTGAAGGAAGGCCAGGACTCTGGAAATCCTAAACTGGCAATCGTAGCTTCTGGTACGACACCAATGGAAATATGTATGCCACACTTTGTGGTAGATCCGAGCAGAGGCTGGCTTACGCGCTCCGAGCATAGTTTTAACTACAGCGTTAGAGAAACCTTTGGACCTCAGGAGGGATGTCTCAATAGCCACGCCATCAAAGACAGACGACCCAGGTCCGGATAAAGCCAAGGACCTTGAGACAACAAGTCCGGTCGTTGAGGCAACAGGAACAGAGTGTCGATGGAGAGACTCCGAAGATCTGAGAACCAATGATGTCTGGGCCAAGCTGGAGCCACCAGCAGCACAGTGCCTCCATCTTGTTTGAACTTCCGAAGAACTCTAGGAAGAAGGGAGACTGGAGGGAATAGGTACGCAAACTGGAAGGTCCACTTCACTGCGTCTACAAAGGTTGCCTCGGCATCTCTTGTTCTGGACCCGTACACTGACAGTTTGTGATTGTCTCGGGAGGACATGAGGTCCACCTCTGGGAGACCCCATCTGTTCACTAGGAGTTGAAACATCTCTTGGTGAAGCAACCATTCCCCGCGATGCACGTCGTGACGGCTGAGGAAGTCTGCTTCCCAATTGAGAACTCTCGAAATCAACACTACAGAGATGGCCGGGGGGTGACCCTCGGCCCATGTCAGAATGCGTGACACTTCTGTCATTGCTGCCTGGAGAAATTGGCCGCCAGAGACCACAGAGGGGCGTGGTCGGAGGAGGAGATGCTAATTGTTTACCCAACGTGACGCTCGATTCCCGCTCCATATGCACCCTGGTGGTCTAGTGGATTACGATGGAATGAGCCTGTGTTCACACTCAGCACCTCCGGTCTGTCCCCTGAGACAGGAGGTATGACTGCCAATGCGCGGGTCACTGCTAGCCATGGACCCACCTTACCTGTCCCCTTGTATCCGGGTCGCACTCTGGGTCTGTCCACAGGGCTGGCTAGCGAATACCTCGGGATGCCCGTCGAAATCCCCAGCCGAAACTGGAATTGTGGCGCCCGGAGAGGTGACGGAGCGGCAGCGCAGACGTCCTGTGGACAGTCTGCTGCTGCGGGCTCACAGGAAAATATATAATAAATAAATCATTAAAAAAAAAAGCTATTTGGGCTGCCTAATGGTGACCAGACTCCGGCCGGGCACCGACGAAACTGAGGTGCCTCTGGCTCAAGGGCGGGGTATAGGGGGATGGACCGATGCATCCTGGCAGCTAAAGCTTTAACTGCGTGGTGCCCTGTGTCATCATCCACCACTTACACCCCAAGGTCTCCCTGTGGAGCCCTATGGACCCTGAAGAAGAAAATAAGTGGTGTTATACCAAACCAGTTATCCACTCAGAAGGAGTGATGTTGAATTTCTTTGGTGATCCAACCATGAAACTCAAAGGCCTGGGCCATCTTCTGAACATGAGGCTGCAGAAAGGCTGGGGAGAGCCCACCTTGATCAGCAGACTGCCTATCACCGCTAGATGATATTTGTGATTGCTGTTTGCACTGTAACCAGGCCGAAAGACAGAGCTTGAAACTGAAAGTGATGGAACATAACGGCAAATCTGAGTTGACAATGGATCCCTCCAGACTGGAACATGCAATTAAACATCCTTGATGTCCATAGACACTCTGAACACAACCTATGCTGTTAACCTTAAATACTTCACCTTGAAATGCTCTACCCACAATTAGACAGTTAGGAATTTTACATTCAGTATGGGTCAAACCGGTCATCACGTCTATGCACGGACCCATCTGTCGTGCAATCCAATTTCAAAAGTCGTGATGCGGAATTCACGCAAATATTCTTCCTGGTTTTACCCGCGATAAGTATAGGTGAAAATGGGGAAATCTGCCTGTACCCCGAAAACATTCAAAGTGATATAGGATAACATAGAAGTGTATTATTGGCCCTAACAAAAGTATTTGGGCTTCTTAACTTGTGCCAAATTGCTGTTTTGTGCATATTTATAAAACAAATACTGATAGAAAGCAAGTGTTTTTTTTGCAAAATACATTTTCTTTTTAAATAAGGGGTGCAAAAATGCCTATGAGTGAATATTTGTGTCATTTAAAGACACTTAAAAAAACTTCAAAATACACCTCTAAAGGTGCCTAGCCACTAAACGATTAAAAGAGAACGATATCTGTATCATTAGATAATAGTTTGAAAATTGTTTGCAGATTGTTTAAAAAAATTGGTCTTTTAGACATCAATCATCGTGCAAGCATGCTGGTTTAGCATGTTTGCAGATGATTGATTGTGCCTACACTGAACGACTGCTCGTTCAGTGCAGACTGACAAACGACTGCACGATTACAATGTCGTAATTGTGCAGTCTTTTACCTGTCTTCTAGCGGATAGGCACCCTAACACCCACCTGCAATCTTAAAAACACCTGTCCCATTCATATAGCAAACTGGTTGTGGACTGCAAAATAGACACAAACTTCATAACAAGCTGCAATGCATAAGCTGCCAGCTACTGCTGTGTATAACTTCAAGCAGGCTTGCCTCTGTGAGGTAGGCCCTACCAGACATGAGGTGTTTTATAGGTATAGCACCTTCCCTCAGTGCCCAAAAGTTAGATGGTTGCCCGCCCAACATCGTCTGCTGTCTAATATGAGGCAGCCTGGACAGGAATCTTCCAAATGTACTGCTCTTTACATGGAGTAATGTGTCTGCAAATTAAAGACCCCACTAAGAGTGGGGTACTAATATTAAAGTATCCCAGTGCGCTGGAGGCATAGAATCCTAGCCAATACCAGCACCAGCAGTGAATGTAATATACCTCCTCCTATCTCAATTCAACATATATACATAATATAATGCAGCTGCCAGAGATGTGTGGGTGGTGGTCTGAGTGGAGAAACAAAGAAAATAAAGTCTAAATAATAGCCATTGTAGCAGGGTTCAGGCTATTGCTGCAAAGGCGATAAAAAAAAAAAAAAGCGTCACGGAGGCTGTTCGGGGTATAAAGGGGTTGGAGATTGAGCTCTGGGAGGTAATTTTAAAACTGTTCATAGCTCACGTCACTGCAGTATGTATACCAGAATATCCAGTGTCCCCCCATGGATGAAAGAAAACATTTTCATGAACACACAAAACCCCAAAATATGAATATTCATACACCGTATGCTCACTACACTGGTTGAAAAACAATCACTGGCACACAAATAACTTGTGACAATTTACCCGAGTGGAAAGAATAGTAACTATTGACCAACAGCTCTCTCTTGTGGATTTGAAGAAAAACTACTCTTCAGAGACACACACACACACACACACACACACACACACACACACACACACAAAAGTATTCTCCCCCTTGGGTTTTTACCTCTGCACAAAATAGTCTAATCTGGTGAAGTGATGAGAAAAATATATATAAAAAAAGAATCTTTATAAATAAAATTCTGAAAATTGGCATGTGCCTATGTAATCACCCCCTTTGCTATGAAGCCCCTCAAAAGTTCTGGTGCAACCAATTACCTTCAGAAGACACAATTAGTGAAATGAAGTCCACCTGTGTGAAATCTAAGTGTCACATGATCTGTCAGTATAAACACCTATTCTGAAAGGCCCCAGAGGCTGCAACACCACTAAGCAAGAGGTATCACACCATGAAGACCAAGGAATCTCCAAACAAGTCAGGGACAAAGTTGTTGAGAAGTACAATTCTGGGTTGGGTTATAAAAAAATATCCAAATCTTTGATGATGCCCCGGAGTACCATCAAATCCATTATCATCAAGTGGAAAGAACATGGTACTACGACAAACCTGCCAAGAGGGGGCTGCCCACCAAAACTCACAGACCGGGCAAGGAGGGCATTAATCAGAGAGGCAGCACAGAGACCCTGAAGGAGCTGCAGAGTTCCACAGCAGAGACTGGTGTATCTGTGCATGTGACCACAATAAGCCGTACACTCCATAGAGCTGGGCTTTATGGTAGGGTGGCCAGAAAAAAGCCATTACTTAGTGATAAAAATAAGAAGACATGATTTGAGTTTGTCAAAAAGCATGTGGGCGACTCCCCAAATCTATGGAGGAAGGTGCTCTGGTCCGATTGAGACTAAAATTGAACTTTTCGTCCACCAAGGAAAATGCTATGTCTGGAGCAAACCCAACACATCCCATCATGCCAAGAACACCATCCCCACAATGAAACATGGTGGTTGCAGCATCATGCTGTGGGGATGTTTTTCAGCAGCAGGGACTGGGAAACTGATTTGAGTTTAGGGAAAGATGGATGGTGCTAAATACAGTGATATTCTTGTGCAAAACCTGTTTCAGTCTGCCTGTGATTTGAGACTGGGACGGAGGTTCACCTTCCAGTAGGACAATGACACGAAGCATACTGCTAAAGCAACACTCGAGTGGTTTAAGGGGAAACATTTAAATGTGTTGGAATGGCCTAGTCAAAGCCCAGATCTCAATCCAATTGAGAATCTGTGGTCAAACTTGAAGATTGCTGTTCACAAGCAGAAACCATCCAACATGAAGGAGCTGAAGCAGTTTTGCCTTGAGGAATGGCAAAAAATCCCAGGGGCAAGATGTGGCAAGCTCACAGAGACTTATCCAAAGCGACTTGCAGCTGTAATTGCTGCAAAAACGTGGCTCAACAAAGTACTGACTTTAGGGGTGTGAATAGTTATGCACGCTGAAGTTTTCTGTTATGTTGTCCTAAATGTTGTTTGATTCACAATATAAAAAAACAGCATTTTGGTACTTACCGTTAAATCCATTTCTCCGATTCTACAGGGGACACTGGAGCTTCATGACAGTGGGGTATAGACGGTGGGTTGAGTTGAGCCTGGCACTTTAAAAATCTACAAGTGTGACTGGCTCCTCCCCCTCTATGCCCCATCAGCCCCAGTTTTAAAGAACTGAGTCCGAGAGGAGACGGAGAACAGATTGAAGAACAGAGAAGGAGAACAGGAAAAGAAACAATCCAAACTACTGACACACTGCAAGAACACAGCAGGCTGCAGGGATAAACAGTCACACAACGAGAACAGACCAAACTGCAACAGAACTGAAGCAGAACAAGTAACCGATAACAGCACTGGGTGGGCGTCCAGTGTCCCCTGTGGAATCGGAGAAATGGATTTAAGTAAAGTAAGTACCAAAACCCTGTTTTCTCCTTCATCCACTAGGGGACACTGGAGCTTCATGACAGTGGGGACGTCCCAAAGCTACCCTCCTGGGGGGGGGAGAGTGCTGAACGCCCTGCAAGACACAAACCAAAATTTGAAGCAGAAGCCGCAAATGTGTCAAATCTGTAGAAACGTACAAAAGTATGAACCGAAGACCACGTAGCTGCTCTACAAAGATGTGAAGCTGAGACACCTCTACGTGCCGCCCAAGAAGTACCCACAGAGCGCGTAGAATGCGCAGAAATGGATACCGGCGGTGGTCAAGCAGAAGCAACATATGCCTGACGAATAGTCAGACGAATCCACCTGGCCAAAGTCTGCTTAGACGCAGGCCAGCCACGCCGATTGGCATCATAAAGGACGAACAGAGCCTTTGATTTACGTAGTCCCTCAGTAAGGGGCACATAAATGCGAAGTGCCCGAACCACATCCAAGGAGTGAGAATCCCCGGAAGAGTCCGACAACGCTGGCACTACAATTGGCTGATTCAGATGAAACTCCGAGACCACCTTGGGCAAAAAGGAAGGGTGGGTACGAAGTTCCGCCCGATCTTCGTGAAAAATCAAGGGGAACGGCAGGACAAGGCTCCAAGTTCAGACACTCGTCTGGCCGAAGCCAGGGCCAATAAAAGGATCATCTTCCAAGTCAAATACTTCAATTCCACATCCTGCAAAGGCTCAAAGGTGGATGACTGAAGAAAAGATAAAACAAGATTCAGGTCCCAGGGAGCCGTGGGTGGCACAAAGGGGGGCTGAAATCTAAATACCCCTCGAAAAAAGGTCTGAACCTTCGGAATCAGAGCTAGGCGACGCTTGAAAAAAATAGAAAGAGCAGAAATCTGCACTTTAAGCGATCCCAAGCGTAGGCCCGCATCAAGACCTTTTTGAAGAAAAAGAAGACGACGCGGTAAATGAAAAGAGGAAGTGGAAGATCCACGACCTTCACACCAGGAGATATAAGCCCTCCAAATGCGATGATAATGCGCTGATGTTACCGGTGTTCTAGCCCTAAGCATGGTAGGAATGACTGACCTAGGAACACCATGGCTTCTTAGGATGGCGGTCTCAATAGCAACGCCGTTAAACGAAGCCGCCGTAAATCCGGGTACACACATGGACCCTGTTATAGAAGGTCTGATTGTAGCGGAAGAGGCCAAGGTTCGTCTGCCAGAAGGAATAATAGGTACCAAACCCGACTAGGCCAATCCGGAGCCACTAGGATGACTGTGGACGACTCTCGTTTGATCCGCTTGAGAATCCGAGGGAGAAGCGGAAACGGTGGGAACAGGTACACAAGGCTGTACGGCCAAGGGATCAGTGAAGCATCTGCTCCCACCGCTGCCGGATCCACGGTCCTGGAGCAGTAAAGGGGTGGTTGATGATTTATCCGTGATGCCATCAGGTCGTTCTGTGATTTCCCCCATCTGCAAACAAGTTGATGAAAGACCTCGGGATGAAGGGACCACTCCCCGGGATGAAGATCCTGACGACTGAGGTAGTCCGCTTCCCAGTTGTCGACTCCCGGAATAAATACTGCGGAAATTACCTCTACGTGTTTTTCTGCCCACAGAAGGATGTGACTGGCTTCTCTCATCGCC
Source organism: Taudactylus pleione (assembly GCA_031769625.1). Lineage (NCBI taxonomy): Eukaryota > Metazoa > Chordata > Amphibia > Anura > Myobatrachidae > Taudactylus > Taudactylus pleione. Next base: position 7,053,297 of record JAUIMM010000154.1, read on the forward strand.
AGACGACTGCGGGTTCCTCCTTGGCGATTTATGTATGCCACTGCCGTGGCGTTGTCGGATTGTATCCGAACCGGAAGTCCTCGTAACAGAGGAGCAGCCTGTATCAAAGCTCTGTAGACTGCCCGCAGTTCGAGAACATTAATTGGTAAGAGGGATTCCTGGTGCGACCAAAGTCCCTGGAAGTGATTGTCCAGAACCACAGCTCCCCATCCGCGGAGGCTAGCGTCTGTGGTGACCAAGGCCCAATTCCAAATTACGAAGCGCCGACCCGCTAACAGATGCTCCGCTCCGTCCGAAGCCACCAGAGCAAGGATATGCGGGTCCGGGGAGACAGACGCACCAGCCGATGCATCTGTAGGTGGGACCCGGACCATTGAGACAGAAGATCCAGTTGAAAAATTCTGGAGTAAAATCTGCTGAATTGGATAGCCTCGAAGGAAGCCACCATTTTCCCCAGGAGACGGATGCAAAGATGCACAGACACTTTCCTGGGTCTGAGCACCAAACGAACCAGCTCCTGTATGGCTATGGCCTTGTCCCTTGGCAAGAATATACGAAGCAGAACAGTGTCTAGAATCATTCCTAGGAAGTGAAGTCTCTGGGACGGCATCAACTGAGACTTCTGGAAGTTCACAATCAATCCGTGTTGAATGAAAATCTGATGTGTAAGGGACACTTGGTGTAAAAGGACTTCTGCCGTCGGAGCCTTGATGAGTAAATCGTCTAGGTACGGAACTATCGTCACGCCCTGAGAGCGCAAGTGAGACACCATGACGGCCATCACTTTGGTGAATATCCTGGGAGCTGACGAGAGACCGAACGGCAGGGCCTGAAACTGGTAATGAGCTTCCTTGATGGCAAATCTGAGGAAAGCCTGGTGAGGAACCCAAATTGGGACATGCAGATAGGCGTCCTTGATATCTATCGACACCAGAAACTCTCCTGCCTCTAGTCCCGCAATGACAGAATGGAGAGACTCCATCTTGAACCTGTGAAATGAAAGATACTGGTTCAAGGAATTCAGATTCAGAATGTGTCTGACTGACCCATCCGGTTTCGGAACCACAAAAAGGTTTGAGTAAAACCCTTGTTGTCTTTGTGCAGTGGGAACCGCAACAAGAACCTCGGCCAGCAAAAGTTTCTCGATCGCTTGACGCAAAATTAGTTGCTTCAAGGGATCGACGGGCAAACCTGTTGTAAAATAACGCATAGGAGGAGTGAAAGCGAACTCGATCTTGTATCCTTGAGATACCAGATTCCGAACCCAAGTGTCTGGAGAAGTCTGTCTCCAAACCTCCGAGAAACGCTGGAGACGAGCCCCCAGCTTCGGATTTCCGAGATGGGATGGGAGCCCGTCATGCCACAGGCTTGGGATCTGGACGGCGGGCATTAGTCGCTTGACGTCCTCTAGCACGGCCTCCTCGCCCCGCTGAAGACGAACCTCGCGATCGTCCCTGAAATCTTGCAGATGCTCGAAAGGAACGAAAGGAAGGTCCCCTAAACGAGCGACGTGGAGGAGGTGCTGATGAAGGTAGAAAAGTACTCTTACCTCCAGTGGCCAGCGAGATCCACTTGTCCAGCTCTGGACCAAATAAAATATCGCCTGTGAAAGGAAGAGCTTCCACTGCTCTTTTTGACTCAGCATCCGCTTGCCAGGCACGAAGCCAAAGTGCCCGGCGAGCAGAGACCGCCGAAGCAGAAATCCTAGCGCCTACCTGGCCGATATCTCTTTAGGCGTCTCCTAAGTATACTGCAGATTCCTGAATATGTTCTGCCAAGGTAATCAGATCTGCCCGCGGAGTGTTGGATTTAAGACCCTCAGTCAATTGTTCCGCCCATTTTTCCACAGCTGGCCGGAGAAGTGCACCTGCAGCCGTATAAATGGATTTCAAAGTGGTTTCTAATCTCCGCTGTGAGGTTTCCTTCAATGTAGTAGCTCCTGGAACAGGCAACGTGGTCTTCTTTGACAACTGAGAAACCGAAGAATCCACAGGTGGCGGGGTGTCCCACCTCTTTCTATTTTCCGCAGGAAACGGGTAAAGAGAGAAAAAAACGCTTAGGAATCTGGAATTTACGGTCCGGATTCTGCCAGGCTGCCGTCATCTGTTCGTCCAACTGGAGAGAAACAGGGAATGTGACAGCAATCTTCTGTGACCTGGCAAATAAGGAGTCTTCTAACGATTCTGGAGCTTCCGGGCCAGAAATCTTAAGAACTTCCCTCACCGCTAGGATGAGTGCATCAATACCTTGCATTGCCTCAGGTTCTTGTGAGTAAGTCTCTACGTCCGATTCGTCCAGCATCTCCCCTTCCTCCTGAGACGAGTGATCCGCTGCCGAATCCTCATCCGACTGTAGAACCGCCGGAAGAGCCCTCTTCTTAGATGAGCGACTTACCGTAGCTTCAGGAGCTTTAGACGCAGAACTCAAAACCTGAGCAAGGCTATTCACCGAGCGGACTAAATTCTGAGCCCACGCTGGTTCTGTTGCTAAAAAAGAAGGGTGAGATGTGCTAGGTAGATCTCTGGCGGCCTCCCGTTCCCTACAGGAAGCGGCTAATTTAGAAGAAAGATCTGCCATGACCCCTGCCAAACTATTTATGAAGGAGGGAGTGACAGACTGCGTGCAAGCACTCTCTGCTTCACACGTGTCGCACAGGGAAGACCCTTCGGAGCGAGCATGGGTAAATTTTTTCCTGCACTTAGAGCAGGCAAACAGTTTTTGCAAAGCAGCTTTTTGGAAGTAATCATTTACTCACAGACAGACACCACATACAACTCAGTAATGCAGAAGGAGTATAGGGAGAAGCAGAATTTCAATAATAATGCTACTCAAGATTGTGCATACTTACAGGGCTGCTGCGGCCAGAGCGCTGGGCAGTGAGGGGAGAGCGGGGACCCGGACACAAGCCGGTGTTAGCTGTGGCGGGCCCCGCTGAGTCTGATGACTCCTTAACTGCCAAAAAGCAGCCTCCCCTCCATAGGGTGCCCGGACACAGGCTGCAGTAGCCATGTGGTACCCTCTCTGGCGGCTCCCACGATGCAGGCAGACTGTCACAGCCAACAGTCTGCCTGTCCTCTTGCTTTCTTTCTTTTTTCCGATATTAAAATTAATTTAAGGGCTGGAGACAGCCCCTGTGCACCGGCTCTACTCGGGCACATTTTAAAAACTGGGGCTGATGGGGCATAGAGGGGGAGGAGCCAGTCACACTTGTAGATTTTTAAAGTGCTAGGCTCAACTCAACCCACCGTCTATACCCCACTGTCATGAAGCTCCAGTGTCCCCTAGTGGATGAAGGAGAAACACCACAACTTCACAGTTGTAGGCATGTCCTGTGCATTAAATTATGCACACCTTCAAACAATCCATTTTAATTCCAGGTTGTGAAGCAACAAAACATGAAAAATGCAAAGGGGGCTGAATACTTTTGCAAGGCACTGTAAATCCCCACAGGCTAAGCACTCCTCCTCAGTATGCTGTAATGGTTAGGTGCCTCCCGCAGATAATAAAAATAGCAGACAAAGGCGGCGCTACTCGCAATAAGCACTCACATTAAGCTGGGTTCAAAGACCTCTAATTTACTTCAACATTTCAGTCCACTAGTACATCAAGAAAAATGTATTTTATCAGCACTTTCATGTATAGTGTTGAAAATGATTTATTCCTGTGTAATACCACATACTCTGAATGCATTAAAGTATATAGGCACTATAAAGATGATGTATTCTTGATATGGCGAGGTACTAAGGAAAGCTTTATTGCAATGATGGAAATGGTTAATATCAAATTTACGTATGATATCAGTGCTGATAAAATACATTTTCGTGATGTACTAGTACCGATTATTAATGGCAAAATTGTTACTTCCATTTACAGAAAACCCATGGATCGCAACAACTTACTGCTAGCTTCAAGCCACCATACCAGAAACCTCATCATAGGTTTGCCCTATTCACAGTTTTTAAGGGTACACCGCATTTGTAATGATGCTGTGGATGAAGAGAGACAACTTGACCAGATGATGGATAATTTCATCACAAGAGGTTATCCCATTAAATTAGAGAGGTAAAGAGTAAAGCTTTGGCTGCTCCCAAAAGGGCGATAAGTACTACACATGAAAAAGTTGCCAATCCTGATATAACAGTGTGGGTTAATGGCTTTAGTGCCAATAGTAACACCATGATTAGCACAGCCAAATGCTTTTGGCCCTTGATTAAAACCGATTGTAATTTACCCACCTTGAAGAATTCTTTGATACTCCATTGTTATAAGTGAGGTAAGAATGTCTGTGATTGGCTGGTCCACACTGATATTTATGGCTTTAGTAGCAGTAATACATCTCATTTTATGACCAAAAAACCTGGGAACTATAAGTGATTTGGTTGCACAACCTGTGGCTTCCTTGAAACAGGTGATAGTTTTGTAGTCACAGGACACAGGTTTAAGATCAAGCACATCTTGACATGAACTAGCCAGTTCGTAGTGTCGGACATCTGTATGTAGGCAAAACTACCAGACAATTCCATGAGCGCATGGCACTTCATAGAGCTGCGATCCGGCAAGCTTTGTCAGGCAAGGATAATGGATAATGACCAACCAGTGGCCTGCCACTTTAAGGATTGTATACACAATTTGTCTACATTACGTTACAAAATGATCGACCATGTCCCTGAGAATTTGAGGAGGTGTTGATAGGGCCAAACCTTTGTTACAAGCAGAAACTCGCTGGATTTTTCCTCTTAATACAGTGCAACCGTATGGGTTGAACAAAACTATCACTCACATGTTTTAATTAATGTAGTTGATTAGTTGCATAACATTCTATTGCCTGCAGTTTAGGCTTCATTATTGCAGATTTATTTCTAGCTCGAGTAGTACATTTAGTTGTATGATATTTATCCTTTATTTTTCTGTTACTATATTGGTGATGGTTTTGCACTCTTTTGTTTATAGTGTTACCATGGTGAGCCTGTTGCCAGACATAGTGCTTGCTGTGTGGTGTGTAGTGATGACATCAGACCCAGCCTCCGGAGGACGGCGAGGGGAGCACTCGTGGTATGTATGTACATGTATTTAGGAAAGTGCATTGATTGAATCTATATTCTTCCTGCCGAAAGTCCGAGTGGACTGAAACAAAGTAAATTAGAGGTCTTTGAACCGAGCTTATTGTGACTGCTTATTCCGAGTGCCGCCACCTTTGTCCACTATATATACAGTATATATATATATATATATATATATATATATATATATATATAAACAGTCTATATATATATATATATATATATATATATATACACACACACACACACACATATATACATACACACATATATACAGTCATATATATATATATATATATATATATATATACACACATACACACACACACATACATACATACATACATACATACATATATGCATAAATAAAAGCAGACCACACATTTAGAAAGACTTAATGATGAAATACCTCTGAGCCATAGGTCTGTGCCACATGACAGAGCATCAGGAAAGAGATATCAAAAAGAAGAGCCCGGGTTGATGCAGCTTTTGCTGTACAGAAAGGAATAAACAAGGAGGTAATTTATTTAAGCTGAATAGACATACAGTACTCGGCTAAATCAACAGCAATCATCACCTATTGCTATGATTCAGAAAACATGTTTAAGTATGAACTAATGAGTCTATATGTGGTCAACTAGTAATTATGTGATTAAAAATTTGCAGGATAAGCAAAGTAATGAACAACATGAGAAAAGTGTATTTGATGCTTGTTACCTTTGATAAAACAAGTACTACAGACACTATAATGGATTAGTCCATTGACAGCAATGAAACACAGAAAGATGTCCAACTTACAGCTTTCAGCTCCGATATGCCGGGTAAATTCATTCAACCTGGAGGAATAAAGCACATGTAAAATGCAGGCAACTGCAGGAACTCAGATTCACAACGACAAGTCTCACACTACAAATAACTTACTGGATAAATTTGCGGGCAAAAGATTTCAGTTTCCCAGTAGCAGCTGCTGCGGCCAATAGTAGATCCAGACTCTTCCCAGTCAACATATGCCCCAAGACTCCCAGAAGACCCTCCGGAGACTTTGAATGATCTGCATCCATAGTCTGTAAAACAAAAACTAACTCTGAACAAGAGGGATCACCTATGAGTAAACAGATTATAGAAAAAAATAAAAATACATTTTCTTAACTTCCTTCTTCATTCATAATGATGTTTTGCAGAAAATATAGGACTTTGAGGAAAAAAAAGGCATTTATTACATCATGGCTAAAGGGGCAACGCTTCACTGTGAGCCTATGAAAGCCATTTTCACTTCCAAATAAAGAATAGCAACATCCAATCCACAAAAAATACAGAGAAATATTTTACCTTTAGGGGCACTCATCATTAGACAGTGGAGAAAGCCATTCTGGGGTCTGAACACATTTAAGAAGAAGTAGATCATCACTTCACTATGAGTACTGATATTACAGTGATCTTCCTACTGAATGGATAGGCTGAGTTTTGGTTGAGCTCACGCAATGGTTTCCTTCACTTTGGTATAGTAGTAGCACACGCAAAGATGGAATGAGGATGACACCACAGTCATGTTACAGTGATACACTATAAACTACTTTCTGTTCAGTCACGGCCCTAACAGGTCTCTCACCTTCAGGATGTTGGTCACAGTGGGCTCTGCACGGAGTATTAGCCCTGGATTGGGTTGGATGGCCGAGCTTTCAGATGAGCGTGGAGCATGTTCTCGGTCTGCAGACCTAGATAATAACAGGTGATATAGGATAGTGATTTGGAAAGGATCTTAGGCATGAGAAATGCTGGGAATAGAAGATGTGTTACCTTTTAGCTACAAGATTCTCCAAGTGAAGATCAGACAGCAAACCCAGCTTGTTACATTCCTGTAGTAACAAACCTACACAGTCACAGCTGGAGAAGAGACATACAAATACTAAAGTTATTCCTGATTGGTTTACCTAAACTGAAAAGGGGGCTTATGTAATACTCAATTAAATATCATTGTTCAAAAGTTTGCTGTAGTCAGAGTAATGAAAGCAGATATCTCATTAGTTGGTATGGGTTACAGCACGTATTCTGCATGTACCGGCCCTATTGAGTGATATCACAAAAAAATAAATATATTGAAACATTACTTTTTTTTACCTTTAAAAATAGAAAATATCAAATTGATGTTTGTTTCGACGTTAAAAGTCAAGAAATTATTCTAGAATTTAGTGGATTCTAGTAGACTGCTGTAAAGGTGTATGGGTGATACTAAGTGTCAGCCCTTACCCAAGAAAAAGCTCCCACTAATATCAGTATGAAAGAATAAAAAGCTCCCTCTAATATCTGTATGAAAATAGGCTTTTTGGTAAACTTACCATTGAATCCTTTTCTCTTAAGCAGGCTGGGGAACACTGGACCATGGGACTGTCGGTTGGGGCTGGAGCGAGCTCTTAATGACACTGTAGCTTTAAATCCTAGCTCCACCCCCCTGCAATCCCTTAAGTCCAGTTGTCTTTAAGTGCCTGAGGAGTAGGGCACGTTTTGGATGGGCTACAGTGCAGCCCTTGTAGGTAGCCAAGTTTTGGGTTTTATTTGTAAACTTTTTTATTTTCTAGCTTAGGATCTCTCTCTGTGCTGCTTGTAGCAGCGCACAGCATGAGTGTGGGCGGCTGCGGGAGCTATGTACTGGTGTCCTGGCTACTGCTGCAAACTGTTCAGAAAGATGGCTGCTGAGCTCCGGAGTTCTTTGGACCCTGCTGGATGGGATAATCGGCTGTTGCAGTTTTCTTCTCAGCTCCTCTCCTCTACAGCAGTTGGCCTTTCAGGACAGCTAAGTATATTTGTCTGTTGCATTTATTACTTCTGCTGGGTTCTAATTTACATTTTCCTCCCAGGTGTGTCAGATGGCACAAAGCGAGAGTGTATGTGACAGTTACAGGGTTTTAATCCTCTGAGAATTTGCTGCTGCTTTACTGACGTCAGTGAGGACTACCGGTAAGTCTGATTGTGCCACACCCGCTGAGGCATGGGGGGAGTAGCTCTGCCGACACAGACAGTGTAAGCTCAGTACTTCTTTAAGAGAGTCCGGAGAGGAGTAGCAGGAACCCCGGGAAACTGTTCAGAACAACCAAACAAATCAGTAGGGAAAAATCTGGTCAAGAACCAAACACCTTGCACCCTCAGAACCAAACACCTTGCACCCTCCCTCACGCCTGAGCGTGAGGGAGGGCTCGCAGTGTTCCCCAGCCTGCTTAAGAGAAAAGGATTCTACGGTAAGTTGACCAAAAATCCTATTTTCTCTTGCAGCAAGGCTGGGGAACACTGGACCATGGGACGTTCAAAAGCCGCCCCCAGGAACGCTCAGGCTGCCTGGCCGGAGAACTGTATGATCAAAGTGGGCGCCGCCGGAGGCAAAAAAACCTGAAACGTAAAAATTAACAAACGTGCGGACAGGGGACCAGATAGCTGCACGATAGCCCTGTGCTGCTGAAGTCCCGTGTTGCGCTGCCCATAAGAGCACTGTCGCCCTAGTGAAAGGAGCTGATACCCAGTCCGGGGCGGAAGACCCGCACCAGAATAGGCTGAAGTGAGATCGAGCGGCACCAACGGGCAAAGGGGCTGCTGAGTAGCTGGCCCACCATGTGCATGCATGTCAGAAGGACCCGTCGAGAACAGTGCGGCATACCAAGAAGGCGGAACCCAGGAGACTGCAGAGCTCAGCACAACTACCAGATTCAGATCACCCCAGTACCGGGAATCTACCAAAGGATGAAGAACCGGAAGGACAATATCCTGGTGTACGTACAAGGCTGAAATCCTGTACGAAGAACCGCCCAATCTTCATGGAAGATAAGAAAATAGACGGCTTGTCAACCATAAATCGGAACTATGCCGTGGGAAGGCAATAGTCCTAAGGAAGATCAGCATCCAAGCAACAGACTGAAGATCCACTGAACGCAGCGACTCCAATAAAGTCTGTGTGACAGCCGATGAGACTTGAGTAAGCTTCCACGGCACACCCTAAGGACGAAATGGTGGCTTAATATGCAGCACACCTCGTAAAAATGGCTGAGTCCTCGGAAGAAAAACAAGCGCCGCTGGGAAGAAAATGACAGGGCCTGTAAAAAGCCTGTATAGACACAAAACCAAGTCGGGAACTGGCCTCCAAAGCCTCCAGAAGGAAGGCTAAGAAACGGGAGAGTCAAAAACCTGTAACGATTACACCAGAAGTGGCAGAGATTCCAACCCGGAGGCAAGTGCAAGATAGAAACGGAGTCCGGGCACCCAGCCTGGTGTGGACCACGAGAGAGAAACACCTGCAGCTTTCTCACTCCGAGTTACAGAAGTCCGACTGAAAACCAACAAAGGAAGGTGCCCTAGTAGAAAACACCACCCCGGACCTGAAGACTTTGGGAAAACGTCTGCGTACCATGAACCACATAGCCAGCCTGGAGCCCTCGGGAGGTCGCAGTTCTACTGGAGACCTAAGGAAAACAGGAGGGATAGTGGAAACAAATGCTCTGTCTGAAAACTTCCATGGCACAGTCAAGGCAGCCACTTGAAACCAGCGGACACCCGGATCCCATTGCAAACTGTAGAGCCTAACAAATGTGCCGAGAGGCCATGTGATCTCCACGCAGAAAACCTCACGCCAGGATGGCAAGACCACCACTGGAAGAGACCCCCGTCCTTAGATACACATGGTTCTGCTGAGGACGTCCACTGTTCAACTACCGGGATGACCACCACTGAGAGTGTCGGAATAAAAGGTCTCCTTCCCGGAAAGACATCTGCATCGCTGCCATGCTCTTGTGCCTGCCGGAAGATGTACAGATGCCACCACCAGGTCGTTGTTCCAGCGAGGATGGACAGTGCCCCTATAGAGGCAGACGATGGCTTGAAGCTCGAGCCCGTCGAACAGCTGAGCCATTGTGGACACTGACCCAATGGCCCCGGAGCCAAAATGCAAGTTCACAGCACCTCAGCCCAAGAGAATCCAGGCTGTGATCACAATGAATTAGGGCCTTTACGAATGATTGGACCTGGAGGAGAAGAACCTCAAATCCTCCACCAACAGAGAGTAATGGATGCTGAGACGAGAGGGATGCAGAGCAACTCCGCCACGTTTGGAGAATTATCCACTGGGACTCTTGTGAGTAGAACCCTAACCACTGAATGGTCAAAGGTGAGACAAACATGACCCACAAGCGAATGTTCCAGTAGGCCGACTGACGACCCACCGACCGAACCTGTGACAAGCTGCCGAAAGAAAAATCCTGCCGGTGTCGGAGGCCACCTCCAGAACTGAAGGAACAGACAAAAAAACAAGGGAGACCTTGGCAAAATCGCGATACAGCACTGATTTGAAAATACTTGAAACAAGTGACCTAGGAAGGTCTGCAAATATAAAGCCGAGGCAACCGTACCAAGCAGAACCTCCAAAGGGGATCGAATTAAGATACGGTTTGTGCACACTATGCGCAGCAGCACTTACTGTATGTTGTTGCAAACACATAGAGCCTAGGCTCCACCGCACGGTAGGGCCTGGAATAGACAGGGGATGATTACCCGCTGAAGAAGACACGCATTCCAGACATCTCGGTTGTTGGCCCCCCTGATTGGGGGGGAGGGGAGTCTACATGCACTGAGCTACCCACTCCCTGGTGCTCAAGGCACAAAGAGACAAGAGCTGCTGAAAGGAGCCATCCGGCATATGAACTAGGCAAGAGAGAGAACACCAGTTTTTGTACCTGCGGCGGAACTGGAGCAAAATTTGCCGCCTAAGAGTGGAAAGCTAACATAGCCCAAGCAAAAAACTGTCACAGCCAGGGTTCAAACCTGTCACCGCATGCTTTGCAGCCAGGCAGCTTACCAATGAAGTAATCGACTGCTAACACTTGATTCCACATTCTAGGGTAGAGCAATGTGTAAAAACAAGAAAACCACAGCCTGCAGGCGGACCTCCGAGGTCCCAGGTGGAACCATAGCGAAAGATGCCAAGCACTGCGCCGCCTGAAGATGGCACTCAATGGTCACCAAACCGGAGCAACCTCCCTACCACCAGGAATCGAATGGGAGGGGGGGAGACACAGAGAGAGAGGGGGGGGAGACACAGAGAGAGGGGGGGGAGACAGAGAGAGAGGGGGGGGGAGACAGAGAGAGAGGGGGGGGGGAGACAGAGAGAGAGGGGGGGAGACACAGAGAGAGAGGGGGGGAGACACAGAGAGAGGGGGGGGGGAGACACAGAGAGAGGGGGGGGGAGACACAGAGAGGGGGGAGAGACACAGACAGAGAGAGGGAGACACAGACAGAGAGAGGGAGACACAGACAGAGAGAGGGAGACACAGACAGAGAGAGGGAGACACAGACAGAGAGAGGGAGACACAGACAGAGAGAGGGAGACACAGACAGAGAGAGGGAGACACAGACAGAGAGAGGGAGACACAGACAGAGAGAGGGAGACACAGACAGAGAGAGGGAGACACAGACAGAGAGAGGGAGACACAGACAGAGAGAGGGAGACACAGACAGAGAGAGGGAGACACAGACAGAGAGAGGGAGACACAGACAGAGAGAGGGAGACACAGACAGAGAGAGGGAGACACAGACAGAGAGAGGGAGACACAGACAGAGAGAGGGAGACACAGACAGAGAGAGGGAGACACAGACAGAGAGAGGGAGACACACACTGAAAGGCCCTAGGCTGCCTTGGAGCTGTGGCCCCAGAAGGGAGAGGGCTACGAAAACATGCTCCCTGAAATCTAACCAGGGAAGAATCGGGTTGTATCAGACTGACCTTGGAAGGATGCACCAGCTCGAACAAGACGCATAAACATGGGAATGCGCCCCCCTTCGGTAGGACGGGCACAGGCAGAAAAAATGCTTTCCCTACCAATGGGGATTATCCAGTTTGGGCCAAAAGAGAACATCCTTACCAAACAGAAGACAGTCCAAGGAACCCTCTGGTAATAAATGAGAAGCGCAAAGCCTTTGAGGCAAATAATACATATATGTGTGTATAGGTTCTTCGAAGTAAACCGGCCTTAGCTGCCGGAAGCTACTGTATCTGTGCCGTGTCTTGCCTGGCCTCCCCCACAGAATCTGCCACAAAAGTCCCGCCACTGCAGCAGGGCTGCCGCGAATGTCCTGCCACTGCAGCAGGGAATCCCAGGGCGAATCACTGTGAAGCCCCTCGACGAATATGTCAGCAGAGGTGCCCACAGCTCTTGCCACACATGTCGAGGCTCGCCAAGGCCGTATAACAACCCTAGACCCTATCCGAACAGACCGAAGACAAACGCAGCAACTACCGTGGGAGGTGCTTCCACTTTGATACTGAAGCAGCTGGAAGCTACTGTGCGAGGAACGAAGCCCTCTGAATCCAGCGTCTCTGAAGCCTCCCCGAGGAGACCGGAGAGATTGCTGAAGGGAAAGAGGTGACTTCCTGTCTCCAACTCTTGGACAGACCCACAGCCACCGCCACCGCCTGGGAATCCATATCCAAATCTCCTGGAGAGTGGCGCATAACAGCAATGACTCAAAAAGAACATCCTCACCCCTTTGGGACAGCGCAAAACCTCGTCAGTTCCTGCGCATGCAAAACGGCTAATGTGCCCCAGGAAGGAGGAAGATGCCTCCAAGACCAGCCCTTAGCTGTGCGCATAGCAGAGGATTCATGAAAAAAAAAAAAACAACAGATATAAATAATGGCGCCGCCTGCTGCAAAGCACGGAGCCAGTGCAGGACAAATCCAGGCTGGGAACTTTACCCAATAATGGGAAAAGCCTGTGCCAGAGATGGGGGAATAGATGCCTGTGCAACACCGGCGGGTCCTATACACACAAGGCCCCCCGAGCACCAACGCCCATTACCCTGTGCATGGGAGACACATTGCCCAGAACACAGCAAAATCCCTGCATACAAACTCCATACAGTTATGGCTGTAGTGGGAACTGAACCCATGACCACAGTATTGTGAGGCAATAGTGTTAACCATTACACTGTCTGTGTCGGCAGAACTACTCCCCCATGCCTCAGCAGGTGTGGCACAATCAGACTTAGTCCTCACTGACGTCAGTAAAGCAGCAACAAATTCTCAGAGGATTAAAACCCTGTAACTGTCACATGCACTCTCTCTTTGTGCCACCTGACACACCTGGGAGGCAAATGTAAATTAGAACCCAGCAGAAGTAATAAATGCAACAGACAAATATACTTAGCTGTCCTGAAAGGCCAACTGCTGTAGAGGAGAGAAGCTGAGAAGAAAACTGCAACAGCCGATTATCCCAGCCAGCAGGTCTAAAGAACTCCGGAGCTCAGCAGCCATCTTTATGAACAGACTGCAGCAGCAGCAGCCAGGACACCAGTACATAGCTCCCGCAGCCGCCCACACTCACGCTGTGCGCTGCTACAAGCAGCACACAGATAGATCCTAAGCTAGAAAATAAAAAAGTTTACAAATAAAACCCAAAACATGGCTACCTACAAGGGCTGCACTGTAGCCCATCCAAAACGTGCCCTACTCCTCAGGCACTTAAAGACAACTGGACTTAAGGGATTGCAGGGGGGAGGAGCTAGGATTTAAGCTACAGTGTCATTAAGTGCCAGCTCCAGCCCCAACCGACAATCCCATGGTTCAGTGTTCCCCAGCCTTGATGCAAGAGAAAGAAAAAACTCCCTCCAATATTAGAGTGAATGAAGAAAAAGCTCCAATATCAGTGTGAAAGAAAAAGCTCCCTCCAATATCAGTGTGAATGAAGAAAAAGCTCGCTCCAATATCAGTGTGAATGAAGAAAAAGCTCCCTCCAATATCAGTGTGAGTGAAGAAAAAGCTCCCTCCAATATCAGTGTAAATGAAGAAAAAGCTCCCTCCAATATCAGTGTGAATGAAGAAAAAGCTCCCTCCAATATCAGTGTGAAAGAAAAAGCTCCCTCCAATATCAGTGTGAATGAAGAAAAAGCTCCCTCCAATATCAGTGTGAAAGAAAAAGCTCCCTCCAATATCAGTGTGAATGAAGAAAAAGCTCCCTCCAATATCAGTGTGAAAGAAAAAGCTCCCTCCAATATCAGTGTGAATGAAGAAAAAGCTCCCTCCAATATCAGTGTGAATGAAGAAAAAGCTCGCTCCAATATCAGTGTGAATGAAGAAAAAGCTCCCTCCAATATCAGTGTGAGTGAAGAAAAAGCTCCCTCCAATATCAGTGTAAATGAAGAAAAAGCTCCCTCCAATATCAGTGTGAATGAAGAAAAAGCTCCCTCCAATATCAGTGTGAAAGAAAAAGCTCCCTCCAATATCAGTGTGAATGAAGAAAAAGCTCCCTCCAATATCAGTGTGAATGAAGAAAAAGCTCCCTCCAATATCAGTGTGAAAGAAAAAGCTCCCTCCAATATCAGTGTGAATGAAGAAAAAGCTCCCTCCAATATCAGTGTGAAAGAAAAAGCTCCCTCCAATATCAGTGTAAATGAAGAAAAAGCTCCCTCCAATATCAGTGTGAATGAAGAAAAAGCTCCCTCCAATATCAGTGTGAAAGAAAAAGCTCCCTCCAATATCAGTGTGAATGAAGAAAAAGCTCCCTCCAATATCAGTGTGAATGAAGAAAAAGCTCCCTCCAATATCAGTGTGAAAGAAAAAGCTCCCTCCAATATCAGTGTGAATGAAGAAAAAGCTCCCTCCAATATCAGTGTGAAAGAAAAAGCTCCCTCCAATATCAGTGTGAATGAAGAAAAAGCTCCCTCCAATATCAGTGTGAATGAAGAAAAAGCTCCCTCCAATATCAGTGTGAAGAAAAAGCTCCCTCAATATCAGTGTGAATGAAGAAAAAGCTCCCTCCAATATCAGTGTGAAGAAAAAGCTCCCTCAATATCAGTGTGAATGAAGAAAAAGCTCCCTCAATATCAGTGTGAATGAAGAAAAAGCTCCATTATCAGTGTGAAAGTAGAAAAAGCTTATATTTGCAGTCGAAGGTGAAAACAAATTGCACATTTAAATCACATGTATTCATTATTTAAAGGAATAGGACAACTAAATTGTCAGAAATTTGTCTTAAAAGTTTAAACCCAGAAGTAAATGACTTACTTGCATCTCTGGTCGGCTTTGTCTAGTAATGGGGTCAGTTTGAGTAAATACTCAAAAGCAGTGTTCATATCTTCGCTAAAATCCTATGAGAGACAGGAGAGTGACATCACTGGATGTTTAATGTCCATATAATACACAGTAACTGCCGAGTGATAAGATGGAATATGTGCGCACATGTAATGCTCAGTGAATGCTGAGTCATATAAAGGGATATTTATGCACATGTAATGCTCAGTGAATGCTGAGTCATATAAAGGGATATCTATGCACATGTAATGCTCAGTGAATGCTGAGTCATATAAAGGGATATCTATGCACATGTAATGCTCAGTGACTGCTGAGTGATATAAAGGGATATCTATGCACATGTAATGCTCAGTGAATGCTGAGTCATATAAAGGGATATCTATGCACATGTAATGCTCAGTGAATGCTGAGTCATATAAAGGGATATCTATGCACATGTAATGCTCAGTGACTGCTGAGTGATATAAAGGCATATATGTACATGTAATACACAGTGTCTGCTGAGTGATAGGATGGAATACATGTGTACATGTACTGAATACCCAGTGACTGTTGAGTCTACATGTAATACTATCACGCATGTTCCATCCTTAATGACTTCTGAGTGATAGGATGGAATCGTGAGTACATGTAATTAATATTCAGTGACTGCTGAGTGATATAATCCACTGGGTATTACATGTACACATAATCCATCCTATCACTCAGCAGTCACTGAGTTTTAATTACATGTACTCACATATCCAATCCTACCACTCAGAAGTCACTGAGCATTTTGTGTACACATATTCTATCTTGAGAGATAGAATGGAATACGTGTGCTCATGTAATTAATATTCATTGACTGCTGAGTGATGGGATGGAATACATGTGTACATGTAATTAATATTCATTGACTGCTGAGTGACAGGAACTAATGTGTGCACATGTAAAATTTAGTAACTGAACAACAGTATGGAAAATGTGCATACATGTAATACTCAGTGACTTCTGAAAGTCAGGATGGTATACATATAGCAAACGTTGCTCCTCACCTATATGGGGGGAATTCAATTGTGTTGCACGCCGACGGCCACTAAATGGCGCCCGACGGAGCAGTGTAACTGTAACGGGTTCGGGATTCGGTGATGCTGACAGGCGGCTCGCTCCCCTTCTCCCCCCCCCCAGGTCCTTCTGTGGATGTCTGCAGGCTGTGTGTGTAGCGAGGCAGCTGGCGCTGGGTATTTACTGTTAGAGATGAACTTCGAAGTGAACACTATCAGGGATGTGCGGTCAGGATAGGCAGAGAATCCCGTCATACTCCCTCCCCTATAATACACCAGAGATTTGATATAAAAACAGTTTTTATACATGTGTGCCTCCCCCCAGCCATTGACCTTACCGCACATCACAGATCTCTATATATCACTGGGGGCAGGGTGCCAGCCGGCGCTGGCTCATTACTATTGCTATGTACCACTACAGTAACCATCCAGCGCCGGCTGGCCCCCAGCCTCCACTGATATATAGAGATGAAAGTGCACACTAACAGTAACCAGCCAGCTCCAGCTGCCTTGAGCCCCTAGTGTACAGTCCCCCATGGCCATGCATCCTGTAACGTTTTTTTTTTTTACTTTGAAATGTTGGACAGTATATTACATCTCTACTAGCAGCCTCCCAAGCGGACAAGCACAAATGACCGAAAAGAGATCCGTTTCAGCACTCAAACAGGACTTTTCGTGGAGGGGGGGTCAATGTTCCGTCAATGTGATGGGCTGCTATGTATTATGTATATACAGTATGAGAGTATTACCCAGCAGCAACGAACAGGGTGACCGTAACAGGCGGGTCCGTGATATAATGTATCATCTCTGCGGTGCGTATACAGTGTATCTATGTATGTATATGTCTGTGATCTGTTCGCACCCCGCACTGCACATGGGGCCATGGTGTATGATATGATATTGTATTGTTATGTTATGTGTCCCCTCTGTGCATCAGGCAGTTACCAATAGGGTGTGTAAGGCTTTATACAGAGATATATGTTGTATATCTATATATGTATAAGACTAACGCTGCTCCTCACCTCTATGGGGGAATTTAGGTGGAATAAATGCTTACTGTATATTGTGTATATGTGAAGGGCTTACCTGATCCACCTGCCACAATTTCTTCAATTTTGAAAGCACCTGTGGGATCTGAAGAAGGAACCACCAGAATAAATAGACTGAAGCGTGAGAACAGGGCCTTCTTACCACTGTGTGTAATTGTGAATACTAATAGAGGTATTCAATATTAAACGTTAACCTCGCTGTCGAAAATTTCGCCGCACATCGGAGCTTTTGCCGGCGAAAAAGTATCGCGCGCACCCCCGCTTATCCCCGTATTCAATATGAAATCGCCGAAAACGGGACCCGGAGATACATGGATTGGCGAAAACAAAGCGGAATTTTTTGGAAATAATTGTAGGACCCCCTAAAGATGTCCAGACCTCGGGATTCACTATGGGTACCTCCGTTTTTGCCTGCAGAAGAAAGTCGGGGTTTTTAAATAGCCGCAGCAGGTGTTTTTTTCCCGACTTTGAAGAAGTGATGCAGAAGAGCATTTAGCTTTTTTTTTTCGTTTTTAAAAGTGGTCCCATCAAATTTGGGGTACATGAAAATTGGTACTAGCATATTTTTAAGTCCCTAAAGTTAATTTTTAAAAATTCTGCAAAAATGCACCTGCCGCTACTTTGCTCAATGAAAAAAAAAACACCTGCCACATACTTGGGGACCCCACCAGAATTCATTTAGTTAGTTTGGCATCCTTTTTTTATATTTTCACAAATTTTTTTTTATTTTTTTAACTTTTCCATTTAAGGGGACATTCCCAAAAGTACAGGCTATTTTTTTATAAGCCTCCAACCCAAACCCCAATTCTGCACTTTTTTTTGACTTGCTGTAGTGATTTGAAAAATGATCCCAGGTTTTTTTAAAAATGACCCTTGACCCCATTAAGGAATAAAAACGGGAATTTTCGGGAAATATGCCTGGGACCCCCCTAAAGATGTCCAGACATGGGGGATCACTATGGGTACCCCTGTTTTTGCCTGCAAAATAAAGTCGGGTTTTTAAATAGCTTTGCCAGGTCTTTTTCTCTGCCTCGGCTATTAGAAACCCCGACTTCCTTCAGGAGATAAAAATGGGGGTACCCATAGTGATCCCCCATGTCTACACATCTTTAGGGGGGTCCCTAGAATATTTCCCGAAAATTCCCGTTTTTGTTGAACCTGTAAAAAAAAAGTAGCATCGGTGCGAGTTTTCGCTCCATATTGAATACCCTTAGAAGTCTTGCTTGATTATAGTATTTGTTACCAGTTGCAAAGTACTGCGTTGTATACTAGAATCATATAAATTAATGTTAAAAAAGAAAAACTTCCAAAAGAGCCCTGAAAGAGGCAGATGGAGAACTGTGAAGCAAGACTGCCGTTAAAGGCAATAAACAGAACGTATTTTCTCAATGGGAAAACTTTTTCTCTGAAGCTAAATGGTGACACAAAACCAGAAAAATTACCTTAGACACTAATTAGATTAATAAAATTGTATTATAATAAACAGTGTGTGTGTGTGTGTGTGTGTGTGTGTGAGTGTGAGAAGACTGATCCCCCTCCTAATTAACTCCTAACCTTATAAGCTCCAGAATGCAAGTGGGCAGAACAACCTGAGGAGTCTGTGGGGTTGATCCACACAAGTCCGATTTGTGTAGCAGTGGGGATATGGTCAAAGGACTGTGGAGGGCAAGGTGCTGCAAAGAGGGTCTCTTGGAAAGCTACAATATGAACTTTGGTTTTAGCAAAATAATGCAAGGCAAGTCGTCTCTTATTCAGGAAATTTAAACTCTTCAGAAAGACGGAACTTTAACCAACCACTTCTAATTAAAAGCATAAAATCAGAGCAAATAACATCATTATATTAAGCAGTGTATGGAGAGTAGCATATAATGTACCCAGAGAGAGGGGACAGGAGAAAGTGGGGAGAAAAACCAACTGGAAAAAACACCTAAATAAGAAACTGAAATCTCTTTCATAAGAAGCTAGAGAGGACCACCAACCAAGGTGACACAAAAAAAGTGGAGGGGGGTAGAGGCCCCTCTCCCACCACTCCAAACCCAACAGAAAATCAAAACAATCAATCAAAACTAAACATGTAAATAGATGCCAAATAACAAATAAGATGAACAGCAGCAAAATAAGATAGAGACCATGTTATATACAGAGCACCGTAAATTCCTAAGCATTGGAAATATATCTTACCAGCACCAGTTCAAAGTCCCGGTGCCTCAAATTAGTTAAGGGCGAAAACACAAGCAAAGGCACATTTAATAGCGCAGTAGACGCTGACATGTACATACTTTATTCATAAATAAAAAGGAAACTGAAAAAGGCTGTCAACCATTAGACCATCAAGGACCAGTCCTTCTGAATGTACTCTCAAAAGGAACGTCTGCAATATTCCAAGAGGAGAGCAGCTTGCATCATTTGAAGAGACTGTAACCGTGGATCGAGTAACATCGGACCCATACGCAGTTAGGGCCGGTCAGACCTCACTCAGGAATTGCTTACTTCTGCGCAAGCTATGAGACCTCAGGCTGCATCTGGTATCGCAGTAGCTAATTTGTGCACGCCCACGCACTGGCCTGCCTACGTTCGCCCGACCACCCCCCACAAACGGCACTAACTGTCACTCTGCCATGGGTCTCTGTATCCTCTGCAATCGCAACATTTGGTTCACGCATGTACAGTGCGAAGTAATTGGCCAATTGCATGCGTATAAGCAACTGTGATCCTTGCTGAATCAGGCTCTATGTGCAATAATGAGAGTTATGGTATTGACTATCGCCAAATCCCAAGGAGCCACTGGGGGGACAAAGGGAGGTTGAATCCGGTGAACACCCTGCAGAAAGGTGTGAATATCCGGGAGCGGAGCTGTCCTACGTTGGAACCACACTAGCAGTGCAGAGACCTGCACTTTCAACAAGGCCAGATGCAGGCCGAGGTCCAACCCAGTTTGAAGGAATGGCAGTATTCTGGAAATACGAAACACATGAGGGTCGTAATCCCTAGAGCAACACCACTGGAAATATATATGCCACACTCTGTGGTATATCCTGACCGAAGCAGGTTTTCATGCTCTAAGCATCGTGTTGATGATAGAGCCTGAGATCCCTTTAGACCTTATGAGGGATGTCTCAAGAGCCACGTCGTCAAAGACAGACGATCCAGGTCCGGGTAACGACAAGGACCTTGAGACAACAAGTTCGGATGTTGAGGCAATAGGAAAGCAGTGTCGATGGAGAGACTATGTAGATCTGAGTACCAATGACATCTGGGCCAAACTGGAGCCACCAGCACGACCGTGCCTCCGCCCTGCCTGAACTTCCGAAGAACCTGAGGAAGTAGAGATACTGGAGGAAATAGGTACGCAAACGTGAAGGTCCACTTCACTGACAGAGCGTCCACCAAGCTTGCTTCGGCATCTCTTGTTCTGGACCCGTACACTGGCAATTTGTGATTGTGATGGGAGGCCATGAGGTCCACCTCTGGGAAGCCCCATTTGTCCACTAGGAGTTGAAACACCTCTTGGTGAAGAGACCATTCCCCTGGATGCACGTCATGACGGCTGACGAAGTCCACTTCCCAATTGAGAACTCACACAATAACCACTGCAGAAATGGCCGGGAGGTGACACTCTGCCCATGTCAGAATGCAGGACACTTCATTGCTGCCCAACTTCGAGTGCCTCCCTGATGGTTGATTAAGCCCCTGTGGTTGCATTGTTGGGCTGAACCTGCACGGCTTTTCCATGAAGACTGTTTTGCCAACATGAGGCCCTTGTACACAGCCCGAAGTTCCAAGATGTTGATTGGAAGGATTGCTTCAACCGCTGTCCAAAAGCCCTGAAATGAGTGCAGACTGGTCACTGAGCCCCAGCCCCGGAGACTGGCATTTGTTGTTAGAAGTACCCAGTCCGAGATCCAAAAGGGGCGACCCTTGGTAAGATGAGATGTCAGGAGCCACCAAGACAGAGACAGATGCACCTGGAGAGAGCACCATCGTCTGAGCCTTGATCCGGTGGGGTAATCCGTTCCACCTGGAGAGGATCAGCCCCTGCAGGGGTCTTGAATGGAACTGAGCATATTCCACCATGTCTAATGTGGATACCATGGATCCTAGAACCTGTATCGCCGAGTGAACTGACACCCGGCGACTGCGGAGCCACCTGCGCACTTGCAGTTGCAACGTGGAGATCTTTTACAGAGTTAGAAAGATTCTCTGCTGGTGAGAATCCAGAAGGGCTCCCAAATGAGCCAACTGTGAGGGAATTATGGGGGACTTTTTCCAATTGATCAACCACCTGTGCGCTTGTAGACAAGCGATTTTCAGACATAGGTGGTGTTGAAGTAACTCTGGAGAACCCGCCAGCAAGAGGAGGTCGTCCAGGTATGGCAGGAGTCGTATACCCTGACTCCGCATATGGGCTGCCATGATAGCCATAACTGTGGTAAAGACCTTTGTAGCCGTGGATAGACCAAAGGGCAGCGCCCAAAATTGGAAGTGTTGGTGCAGAATAGCAAACCGTAGATAACGCTGGTGAGAAGGCATTATAGGGATAGGTAGGTAAGCATCCAGAATGTCCAGGGATACCATGTAATCCCCAGGTTCCATAGCCAGTATGATGGAATGTAAAGTTTCCATACTGATCTTGGGCACCCTGAGGAAATTGTTCAGAGATTTGAGGTTGAGGATAGGTCGATGAGACCCATTCGGCTTCTGAACCAGAAACTGGTACAATTTCCCCTGCTTTCAGCAAGGACTCTATGGTTTCCTGGATCTGCAAGGCCTTGTTCTTGTCGGAAGGAGGGCTCATGCTGAAAAACTGGTGGTGAGGTCTTCGAGGGAATGAGAGGGCGTACCCCTGAAAGACCACTTCTTTTACCAAAGCATCCTTGGTGGTGTGACACAAGCACTGGGCAAACTGAAGAAGTCGGCCTCCCAACCTGGGATCCCCCAGAGGGAGGCCCATCCCATCAGGCTGAGGGTTTATCTAGCTTGGAAGTAGGGTGTCTGGAACTCCAGGCCTGTTTCTTAGGCTTGGTGGCAGATTTGGTAGCTGATTGTCTAGGAAAAGACTGTCCTTTGGGCTTTCCAGGTCCTTCTTAGAATCGGCATCCGCCCTCCAGAAGTGCAGCCACAGGGAGCGGCGAGCAGACCAGGCCGCGACTCTGGAGGTCAGTAGACTGGCATCCAAACCAGTCTCACCAACATAAGCAGCCGCATCTCTAATGTGGCCCACCAGAGACCCCTGAGCCTCAGGAGCCTCCTCGGTGAGGGAGTCCTCCAGAACATTTTTCCCCTGCTCTCAATTGATTTGGCCGGCCATGAGATAGCCATGGACAGGCGGGCAACAGCTCCTGAGAGAGAGTAAATCGATTTCAGGCACGTCTTCACCTTCCTATCTGTAGAATCCCTCAAGGAAGAATTGAAGGCATAGGTAGCGTAGCACTTTTTATCAAGCAAGTAACATGAGAATCCACCACAGGATGTGATTCCCATTTCTTGCAATGAACCTCAGGGAATGGATAACATGAGGCCAAATGCTTTTGTGGCTGATACCTCGATTGTCAAGCCTAAGCCATGTGGTCTACAGCCCGTCAGAGAGGGGGAAAACTGCCGAAGACACCTTTACCTGTTTAAACTGAGGGTGTTTAGATTTAGGTGCAGGTTCGTCATCTTCTATAACTAATATGGATCTGACCGCCCGCACCAAAACAGGGACATACTTGATTTAGACTCCACCTCCAGCGGAGGGGAATCTGAGTCAGACGCATCATCTACCTCCCCATCGTCTGACGACATATCAGTCTCTGATCGTTGTGTAGACTGGGATGAAAACACTGGGCGCTTAGATGCCTACTTAGGCCTTTCATTCTGTAACATGGTCTGAAAGGCCGTAGAGGAAGCTGCCAAAACTTTGTACTGAATTAGATAAAACATCCACCCAGGGTGGCTGTAAAACTTGTGGTAGTCCCTGAAAGGGAATGACTGACTGTTGTGGTACCGAAGGGGATTGCATGTACTGCGGTAAACCCTGGTAGGGAGTGACAGTCTGTATTACAGGAGTAGACTGCAAAAATTGTGGGATACCCTGAGAAGGAAGGATGGCTTGTTGAAATAACACCATATGGGGCTAAAAGTCCGGGCCCACCAAGCGACCTGCAATGGAGGCCGGGACTTGAGAAAAAAACGCCCATGGGGGGGATCCTGTCCCGTAGTTGGGGGGTTTGAGGGGCCAGGCAACTGATAGCACCTCACACATAACCCATCCTGAGTTAAATCCTCCTTACTCACCCCTGCAGCTCATAACTTGCAGGATAGCAGAGTGGGTGCAGTAGTGTGCTCGATATCCTGGTCAGCCATGTCTGATTGACAATATAGATATATATTTGTGGAAATATCAGGTAGCGCTATACTGGAACTGACTGATGCTAGGATTAGCTGCAGGAACCCACTTTCAACTGGTCCTACTAAAATATGGCACAGTGCAGCAAACATCAGTATGTGACAGACTTCACAAATATTGTCAACTATATAAGTGAGGTCCAAGAACCACACTAACTACACCTGTATTAGGGCAGATCATAAAGTAAAGGGATATAAACTGACAGTTGGGAGAAAAAAACACAGATAGTCAGTGCTAACATAACAGTCACATATGATGCAGAAATATTATATACTGCAAAATGGCACTACATTCAACTGCCCAGAATGTGTCTGGGAAGGCTATAGTGCTGCATACACTAACCCAAAGGAGAGGTACGCAGGGGGACTGGACCACACGCGGTCCTAGGAGATCTGCAATGCACCATCCAAGAAAATGGCCGCCGGAGACCTCAGAGACGGCATGGCCGCAGGAGGAAGCAGCTCAGCAAAGCCAGACCTCAGAGGAAAGGCAAGTGGAGCTGAGGGGAGGAGCCGCTAAAACCGGGAAACAGTCTCCCCTGGCTGACGGTTAACCCCTGGGACACTGGTTCCCACACCAATAATGTCCTTGGTGGTCTAGTGGAGCGCAGGGTATAGAGGCCTGCGTCCACACTCAGCACCTCCAGTCTGTCCCCTGAGACTTGGAGGTATGACTGCTAATATGTGGGTCACCACCTTACCTGTCACCGTGCATCCGGCCGCAGTCTGGGTTATCCCACGGGACCCGGCTAGCACAGACCGCGGGGTCCTGCCGAGATCCCCAGATCAGTACTGGCGTTGCGGCGCCGGCGGGGTGACGGAGCGGCAGCGCAGACGTCCTATGGACAGTCTGCTGCTGCCCACTCTGAAGATAGAAGAAAAAACTACCAGATCATAAAATAAAAATAGCTTTGGGGCTGCTAAGCAGCCCCCCTGTGTTAACAGTGACCCGACTCCGGCCGGGTACCAACTAAAACTGAGGTCCTCTGGCTTGGGGGCGGGGTATATGGAGGATGGACCAGTGCATCCTGGGAGCTAAAAGCTTTAACTGAGTGGTGCCCGGGATACAGATCCATCACCTAAACCCCAAGGTCACCCTGTGGAGCCTATGGACCCTGAAGAAGAAATAACATTAAAAATATTACCACTGTCTGCATACCATACACTAGAGCCAGCAATTTTGTAGAGCTGAACATATGAGAATACATCCTATGCATTCACTAGTAGCCAATGTTTCCACAGGGATTAAATGCTTACGTGTACTGACAGGCTTTATATGCTGCACCTAAACATACAGAACAATGCTCCCTCTTTTGAAGCATCTATGGCCTGATGGTTTGCGGTACATTCTGCAAGTTTAGATATGCAAATGAGGCCAAAAAATAAAAATAAGTGTCTGTATGTTTCCCCCCCCCCTCCCAATTAAAAACATTTACGAGAACACACCTTAAGGAAAGTGAATGCAGTCCACTTCAGCTCATCAGTTCCAGCAGGAGACTCTATTAACCCCACAACACAAGCTTTCCAAATCTCCAGGAGGAAGAGGTGAGATGGGATGCGCTGTGTAGGAGAGGACATTGTCATAATCAAACAATTAATTAGCACACTGATAAAGAGGGATAATAGCACATTGTTCTGACCGCAATGAATTAACCTAGTGAAAGATTTGGGAGCCGATTAGAAATATGGAGAAAAGGGCATGGTTGTGGTAGTAATAGTAGTGGTGATGGCGGAGGCAGTGGCAGTACTAGTATTAATGGTCAAAGTAGTAGTACTAGTCTACTGTAACCTTTATAATTGCTGTACAGTTAATAGATTATGTCATCACCTGCATCCTCTTCACAGTGTTCAGCTGCTCCACCAATGGCTGTGCCTCCCCTGTCAGGTTCATTGCACCTTCTAACATAACAACAGCATGTACCGTTGGGAAGCCAGTCCTGTGTAGCTGGTCAGAGTGAGTGGACAGCAAGGATGGAATACTGCGGAGGGCAGAGAGCAACAGAGATGGTAAATTAAATGTGCTGTAATACACCAAATAGACATTTAAAATAAAGGCAAAATTGAATCTTTAGAAAGAGGGGGGGGGGGTTGTTGTACCTTTTTATCTCTACAAATCTCCATGACAAAACTAGGATAATATAGAAGAAAGAAAAAGAAAGAAATAGAAAACAGAACTAAAACCGTCCCAACAGTACTATGGACAGGAAGAGAACAGAAAACAGAAGCCCCGGGAGAGCATAGAATCTCCCATTGAATCAGAATGAGAAAAGGATACTTTTACGGTTAAGTATAAAAATCAAGCTTTCACTAGGGCCAACCATAAGCAGTCCTCAAGGGAGGGACAGTTATGTAGCTGTGTGAAACACCTTGCGTATTTTTGGATGAACGGTGTCAAACTGGTATAATTTAGCAAAAGTATGCATGGATGACCAAGTAGCTGTCCTGCACAACTGCCCACTAACCTAGTTGAGCAAGCAGTTATCTGAGGAGAAACCGGCTGACCTTGAACCATGTAAGCCAGTCGAATGACAGTTCGAAGTTAGCGAGCAATAGTTTGTTTTGAAACCGGCCATAATCCAGTACCACAATCTGTTAATGTGGAATTTCTACAAAACGCAAAGAGGAAGGCTTTGTCCTGAAATAACCCGATCTCATGAAAAAGTAAAAAGGGGGAATGACAGGACAACACACTGAGTTCCTACAACCCTTCTGGTTGGAGGCAATGGCGGGGAAAAAAAACAATATTGCACGTCAAAAACTTTAGATCAATAGAATTCAATGGTTCAAAAGGTTTCCACTGCATAGAACGAAGGAATATATTGAAATCCCATGGAGCAGTGGGGGGGGGGCGGAAACAAATTGGGGTTGCACATGAAACACCTCTTGAAAAAAAATTTGTAACTTTGGAATTAAAGCAAGCAGGCACTCAAAAAACAAAAAGAGACAGCGCAGATTCCTGCACATTCATGGATACAAGATGCAAAGCAGCATACAAACCCTCTTGCGGGAACTAAATATGATTAGGATGTGGGAAAATGGCTAGTCTCACAACAGGAAATATAAGTCCGTCAAATCCGGTGATAATTTTTATCAGAAACCGGCTTTCTGGTTCACTTGGATCTCAAGATGCCGGCCTCAACAACTACACCATTAAATTCAACTGATGTACTGATACACTATTACTGCAGTCACACCAAACGGTCCTCCTCAGCACGCCAGGTCCCGCGCAACAAGAGTCTTAGTTTAAATTGGATGCAACAAACTGCTTCACGAGACTGCACTGATTAAATTTAATATGCAACACTTGTATATCTGTGGGCAACGGAGTCTGACTGTATACAAAGTGCTTCGAAGAAGCGGCCATGGCTTTTTTTCAGGCAAAGCTCCGTTGTGCTTCATATACAGACTCGTATGAACACAGATATACAAGTGTCAAATTAACCAGTACTGTCTCGTGAAGCAGTTTATCGCATTGGACTGCAACTAGGAAGCATTTTCAGGTGGAAAATATGCAAACAATAGACGCTCGGCACAAGCTGAGTCGCATGGGACCTAGGGGTAGATTTACTAAAGTGTGGGTTTTTAGAAGTGGAGTGATTGCCCATAGGACATCTATAAAGCAGTATGAACAGACCTTGAGTGAGTAGATTGGGATAAAGAGGGATGCACCACCAGCACACTACGAAGGTCTGAGAACCATGACCTCCGTGGCCACTTTCGAGCCACCAGCATTACGGTCACCCATTTCCACTTTATCCGCTTGAGGATACCAGGCAGCATTGAGATTGGAGTAAAGAGATAGATTAATTGAAAGTCCATAGAATCACCATGGTATTGACCAAAAGAGCACCTGGGTCCTGGAGCAATAACAATCCACTTTTAGTTTAGTCGAGATGCCATCATGTCGATGTCTGTCAAATCCCATCTGTCGACAAGAACTTGGGAGACATCTAGATGAAGAGATCACTTTCTGGGGTGGAGACCTTTACAGTTGAAGTAATTTGCCTCCCAATTGTCGACCCCAGGAACAAAGACGACTAATATAGCAGGAATGTGCCGGTTCATGATGTTGACTGTCTCCATCATGGCCAGCGAACTTCTAATGTCCCTCTGGTGGTTCAGCTAGGACACATCTGTGGCATTGGTCAACTGAATCTTCACTGGAGATCTGTGCAAATTAAACCAAAAAGTAGAGCTATGGTAAGAACCCTTGTTATCTCTTTTTCTATGAGGTCCACAGGGTGACTTTGGGGTATAGGTGATGCAGAGTCATCCGGCACCTTATGCAGTAAATTCTTCTCTCAGGATGCAACGGGACTCCCTCTATACCCCGCCCCCAGGCCGGAGGCTCCTCAGTTACGTAGCAAGCCAAAGACCGGAGGAGGATAAAAAAAGAGACGAAAGTCTGGCACACACTAGAATCACATTCTCACACAGAAGGAGACGGAAAACCAGTGACCAGAGAGAAACCCAACTGAAGCACAGGTGCGTCAGGGCGGGTGCTCAGTGGACCATATGGACCTCGTAGAAAAAGAGATAACAAGGGTAAGTTCTTACCATATTCTCTACTTTTCTACTTCAGGATCCATAGAAGGTCCACAGGTTGACCTTTGGGATGTCCCAAAGCAGTACCTTCAAGGGCGGGGACGCTCCTGTGCCGAAAGGAGAATCTGCCGCCTGAAGGAAGCATCCTGAGTTGCAAAGGTATCAAAAGCGTAATACCTCAAAAAAGTCTGGATAGAAGACCATGTGGCCGCCTTACAAAGCTGAACAGCCGAAGCACCCCGACGAGCTGCCCAGAAGGGACCCACAGTCCGAGTAGAATGAGTAGTAACAGAGGGCGGCACAGGAAGACAGTGTAAGCCTCAGAGATTGTCATAGGCAAGCCATCTAGCCAAAGTTTATTTATTGGCCGGCCATCCCCTCTTGTGGAAACCATAAAGTACAAACAAGGAGTCCGATTTCCGAAGAGAACTGGTACGATCCCCATAAATCTTGAGCTCACGTACCACATCCAATCAGGCCTCACCTGCTAATAGGTCTGGAGAGTTAAAGGCCAGTACAATAATCTCCTCATTAATGTGGAAACTAGAAACCACCTTAGGAAGGAACCCAGGGCGAGTTTGAAGCACTGCCCTGTCCCTGTGAAAAAAACAAGAGAAATGGTAAGAACTTACCCTTGTTATCTCCGTTTCTACGATAGGGTCCACAGGGTTGACCTTGGGGGTATAGGTTGGGAACCAAATCCGGGCACCATGCAGTTAAAGCTTTCAGCTCCCAGGATGCACTGGGTCC
This sequence comes from Taudactylus pleione, assembly GCA_031769625.1. Lineage (NCBI taxonomy): Eukaryota > Metazoa > Chordata > Amphibia > Anura > Myobatrachidae > Taudactylus > Taudactylus pleione. The sequence goes on from JAUIMM010000154.1 coordinate 7,082,194, forward strand.
ACTCTCCCTATAACTCCGCCCCCAGGCCAGAGGCACCTCAGTTTGTAAGTAGCCAAAGGCCAGAGGAAGAAAGAAAGAGAGAAGACTGGAAAACTCAAGAACCATACTCACAGAGAAGGAGATGGTAAACCGGTGACCAGTACCACAGCACATATGAAGCCAGGTGCGTCAGGGCTCTTGTTTTCTACTTCAGGGTCCATAGGGGGTCCACAGGGTTGACCTTGGGGATGTCCCAAAGCTGTCCTTATAAGGGTGGGGACGCTACTGTGCTGAGAGGAGAATCCGACGCCCAAAGGAAGCATCCTGAGAGGCAAAGGACACCAATGCATAGAACCTTAGAAAGGTGTGGACAGAAGACCACGTTTCCACCTTGCAAGGCAGAACAGCCGTGGTGCCACAGCGAGCCACCCACGAGGGGCCCACAGCCCGAATAAAATAAGCATCATCAACAGAAACAAAAAGGCCTGCCTATGTGTAGGCCCCTGAGATAGGCATACAAAGCCATCTAGCCAATATCTGTTTATTGGCCGGTCATCCTTTCCTGTGAAATCCAGAAATCCATAGACCACAAATAAGGAGTCTGTTTTCCTGAAGGAACTTGAACGGACCACGTAAATCCTGAGAGGCCGGACCACAGTCAATGAGGCCACCCCAGCCGATAGGAGGAGACTGAAATGTTGGTACAATAAGTTCCTTAATAATATGGAATCTCAAAAACCACTTTAGGAAGAAACACAGGGCAAGTTCGACTCACAAACCTGTCTTGGTGAAATATCCAGAAGATGGAGCCCCACGAGAACGCTCCCAATTCCGACACTCTCCTGGCAGATGCAGACGCCATAAGAAAGAGTCTAAGCCATAAACCATGTAAGGTCTATCAAAACTAGTGGTTCACATGAAGGCCCCAGGAGGGCACGAAGAACCACTGCCAAATTCCAAGGAGCCCCTAGGGGGGATAAAGGGAGGTAGAATCCAGAAAATACCCTTAAAGGAGGATCTGGACACCTGAGAGTGGAGCAATTCCACATCCGAAACATCCTGACAGTGCAGAGACCCGCACTATAAGGGAGGCCAGGCAGAGGGCTAGACACAAGGCCACTGGAAGGAATGCCAGAACTTCTGGAAATCCTGCACACCTGAGGATTGTAGCTTCAGGTACGATACCATAAAGGAATTACGCATGCCACATTCCGAGATAGATCCCAGCAAAAGCTGGCCTACACGCTCTAAACATCCCGATGATGACAGAGCCAGAGAAGCCTTAGGACCACAGTAGGGACGCAGTTAAAGACAAACGATCCAGGACCAGGGAAAGGCAAGGACCCTGAGACAACAGGTCTGGATTTTGAGGCAGCAGGAACGATGTAGAGACTCCGAAAATCTAAGTACCAGTGACGTCTGGGTCAATCTAGAGTCACCAGCAGGACAGTACCTCCGTCTTGATTGAACTGCCGAAGAACTCGAGGAAGAAGGGAGAACGGAGGAAACAGGTACACAAATTTGAAGGGCCACTTCACTGACAACACGTCACCTGAAGGTTGCTTCAGTAACTCTAGTTCTGAACCCTAAAACAGGCAGAGTGTGATAGAGTCAGGAGGCCATGAGGACCACCTCTGGGAGGCCCCCTCTGCTCACTAGGCGTTGAAACCTCTCTTGGAGAAAAGACTAGTCCCCGGAATGCACGTTGTGACGGCTGAGGAAGTCCGCTTCCCAATGGAGAACTCCCGGAATGAACAATGCAGAGATGGCCAGGAGGAGACCCTTGGTCTGTGTCAGAATGTGTGACACTTCTGTCATTGCTGCCCAACTACGAGAGTCTCCTAGATGTAAGCCACTGTTGTGACATTGTCGGACTGAACCTTTACAGGTTTACCGTGAAGTATGTGTTAGGCCAGAGCGAGGGCCCAAGACAGCTTGAAGTTCCAATAAGTTTATTGGCAGGGCGGAATCGACAGACGACCAACAGCCCCGAAAGTGGTTCAGACCGGTCACTGTGCCCCTGAGACTGGCCTCCGTAGTAAGGATTGCCCTAGCTGAGATGGCCATAACCACCCAGAAATAGACAGACGCACCTCCGGAGAGAGCATCATCGTCTGAACAGTGATCAGATGGAGAAACCCGTTCCATCTGGAGAGGATCAGTTTTTGCAAAGGCCTGGAATGGAACTGAGCATATTCCACCCTTCCGAAGGTAGACATCCTGGATTCCAGAACCCGCATTACAGAGTGCAATGACACTTGTGACTGTGGAGACATCCGCGCACTCGTAGTTGAAGAGTGGATATCTTGTCTGACGTCAGAAGGATTCTCCGATTCTGAGAATCCAGCAGGGCTCCCAGATGAATCATACCCTGTGAGGGATTCAGGGAGGACTTTTTCCAGTTAATTAACCATTTGTGCTTGTGAAGGAAAGCAATGGTTATCTGTAAAAGGCCTTAAAGTACCCTGGTGATACTGCTAAGAGCAGGAGGTCGTTTGGATACAGGAGCAGTAAACCCCGGTGGGGCTGTGGACAGTCCAAAGGGCAGAGCACGAAAACTGGAAGTGTTGCAGTGGCACACACAGCAAACCTGAGCTCACGCTGATGAGAAGGCTCTATAGGTACACGTCCTGAATATCCAGCGATACCATAACGTCCCTAGGTTCCATAGCTCAGATGATGGAGCGTAGGGGTTCCTCCTGAACCTAGGCACCTTTAGGAATTTTTTCAGGGATTTGGGACAGAGGAAAGGCCAATGAGGACCATTCTGCCCCAGGAAAAAAAAAGTAGAATAACCAGTCCCTCGCTGAGATAGCGGGGCTGGTATAATTACCCCTGCTCACCGCAAGGACTGTATAACTTTCTGAATTGTAAGGCCTTGTTCGAGTCTGAAGAAGGGCCTGTGTAGCATACATGTGGGGAGGCCGTACCAGTGAGAGACTTCAACTCTTACCCAAGCATCCATTGTGACTTGACACCAGCACTGGGCGAACTGAAAAAGTCTGTTTCTCACTCTGGGATCCCCCAGATGAAGACCTGTCCCGTCAGGCTGAAGGTTTATCCTTAGGTTTAGAAGCAGAGCGTCTGGATGTCTACGTCTGCTCGGTACCGGGTATGGCGGCCCTCGTGGAGGCAGACAGCCTAGGAAAAGACTGGCCTTTAGGCTGTCCCCGAGGACAAAAAAACTGGAGAGATGTAGTCCGAGACATTGTAGTGGGAGTAGCTGAAGGTGGACATTTGCCGATTGATGCTGCCAATCTCCTCAATATAAGGTATCCATTTTAAGGTCTATCTTGGAGTCCTCCGCCTTCCATGAGCACAGCAATAGGGTATGGCGGTGGATACATTCGCAGCCGAAACCCTGAAGGTTAGGAGACAGGCATCCAATGTTGTTACTCCAACATATGAAACTGCATTTTAAATATGAGCAACAAAAGGCATCTGATCCCCAGAAGTTTTTGAAGGAAAAAGCTCTACAAATGCAGCAGCCCAGCACTCAATAGGATTATCCACCCATGCGATAGCCATGGTTGGACGGGCAACAGCCCCTGAAAGCGAGTATATTTATTTCAGGTAAAGTTACCACCTACGGATCCGTAGAATCCGGGCAAGGATGGGAGGCGTAGTAGCGCTCTTAATCAGACAAGTAACATGAGAAACCACCACAGGAGGTGATTCCATAACTTATGTTACCCATTCCCTGAGGGTCATTACAAGGCCCATCGCTTTTGTGATACCCCTTATCTGGCAATTGCCAGACCCCCGCCATATGATCCACCCACTGGTCAAAGAGGGGGAAAACAGCCAAAGGCACTTTAACTGAGGGTGATTTAATTTAGGAGCAAGTTTGACATCCTCTAGAACTAGGATGGACCTGACCACCAGCACCCAAACAGGGATAATAATACTTGATATAGGCTCCCCCTCGTGTGAAAGTAATAGGGATCCGAAACATTATCCGGATAACCCTTGGCTGACGAACTGCGTTACTGCCGTACAGACTGAAGAGACACCACAGGGCGTATATTAAGCCTTCTTGTGTTTCTTAGAATAAGACATCCACCCAGGGTGGTTGCTGTGGTAATCCCTGCAAGGTACCTGAGGGAATTGCATGTACTGTGAAAAACCCTGGTATGTGTCACATGGGTAAATTGCTTCAACTCTTACCCAAGCATCCATGGTGACTTAACACCAGCACTGGGCGAACTGAAAATTGCAAGAACTGTGAGATACTCTGAGAAGGAAGGGTAGCATGTTAAGGTAACCCCAAGCGGGTTATAACTATGGGGGCCGCCCGGCGATCCGCAATGGAGGTCAAGGAATAAAACGCCCAAGGGGGTCCTGTAAGGGGCCCGGCACCTGATGGCACTTAATATATAACCCTTCCTGAGTCAATTCCTCCGTACTCACACCTGCAGCACATGACTTGCAGGATAGCAAAAATGGGTGCAGTATCGTGCTCTATTTCCTGGTCAGATATGGAAATATCAAGCAGCGCTATACAGGTCCTGACTGGCGCTAAGATTAGCTGCAGGGACCCATTATCAGCATATGAAACACACAGTTGCAGCTAAAATAAGGCAACATGCAGCACACAACAGTATGTGACAAACTTCACAAATATTGACAAGTATATATATGTGAGGTCTCAGAACCACCCTAGGTACACGTGTATTCGGGCAGATTGTAAAGAAAAGGGATAGATATACACTGACAGGTGAGAGAATAAAGCACAGACAGTCAGCACTAGCATAAGTCACATACGATGCAGAAATATATATAAACATTACATATAGTATACTGCAAATGTCGCTACATTCAACTGTCCAGATTCAGTGTCTGGGAAGGCTATAGCGCTGTGTACACTGACCTAAACGTACACAGGGGGACTGGACTCACTGTCATCCTAGGAGATCTGCTGCTGCACCATAGAGAAAATGGCTGCCTGGAGACCTCAGAGGAGCGTGGCCCACGGAGGAAGCCAGACCATGCGCTGGAAAGGCGTGCTGAGCTGAGAAGTGCCGCTTTCCCCTGGCTAGGATTTAATCCCCGGGACGCCGGTTCCCGCTACCGGCAATTACTCCCTGGTAGTCTAGTGGTCCCACGGGGTATGCCTCCAGAGAGGGGGTGCCCGCCGCCACCGCTAGCACCTCCGGTCTGTCCCCACAAACTGGAGGCTGAAGACTGCATTTACACGAGGGTCACCGCCGCGGCTTTCCTGATACTTATTAAGCCTTCTTGTGTTTCTTAGAATAAGACATCCACCCAGGGTGGTTGTTGTGGTAATCCCTGCAAGGTACCTGAGGGAATTGCATGTACTGTGAAAAACCCTGGTATGGAGAGACAGTCTGTGTCACATGGCTAAATTGCTTCAACTCTTACCCAAGCATCCATGGTGACTTGACACCAGCACTGGGCGAACTGAAAATTGCAAGAACTGTGAGATACTCTGAGAAGGAAGGGTAGCATGTTAAGGTAACCCCAAGCGGGTTATAACTATGGGGGCCGCCCGGCGATCCGCAATGGAGGCCAAGGAATAAAACGATTCAGTGTCTGGGAAGGCTATAGCGCTGTGTACACTGACCTAAATGTACACAGGGGGACTGGACTCACTGTCATCCTAGGAGATCTGCTGCTACTCCATAGAGAAAATGGCTGCCTGGAGACCTCAGAGGAGCGTGGCCCACAGAGGAAGCCAGACCATGCGCTGGAAAGGCGTGCTGAGCTGAGAGGTGCCGCTTTCCCCTGGCTAGGATTTAATCCCCGGGACGCCGGTTCCCACTACCGGCAACTACTCCCTGGTAGTCTAGTGGTCCCACGGGGTATGCCTCCAGAGAGGGGGAGCCCGCCGCCACCGCTAGCGCCTCCGGTCTGTCCCCACAAACTGGAGGCTGAAGACTGCATTTACACGAGGGTCATCGCCGCAGCTTTCCTGATACTCGGCGCTCTGGCAGCAGTTTTGGGATTCCCCAGAGCCCGGCTAGTACAGACTCTGGGGTCCCGCCGTGATTCCCAGATCTGTACTGGCGTTGCGGCGCCAGCGGGGTGTAGGAGTGGCAGCTTGGACATCCTATTGACAGTTTGACGCTGCCGCTCTGAAGAGTGTTAAAATAAATAAATAAAATTAACAAAACTAACAAAAAACATAAGCTTAGGGGCTGCTATGCAGCTCCCCTGCGCACAGGGTGACCCGACACCGGCCCGGCACCAACTAAAACTGAGGTGCCTCTGGCTTGGGGGCGGAGTTATAGGGAGAGTGGACCCAGTGCATCCTGGGAGCTGAAAGCTTTAACTGCATGGTGCCCGGATTTGGTTCCCAACCTATACCCCCAAGGTCAACCCTGTGGACCCCCTATGGACTCTGAAGTAGAAACTACAAATGGGGAACGACAAGAGAGGCCCCAAATCGGAAACTCTTCTGGCAGAAGCAATGGCCAGAAGAAAAACAGTCTTGGCAGTAAGCTATTTCAGGTCCACTGAGCCCAGTGGTTCAAAGGGAGGGCCCTAAGGACAACAGCCAAATCCCAAAGCGCTACAGGAGGGACAAAGGGAGGCTGGATACGAAGGACCCCCTGCACAAAGGTGCGGATGTCAGGAAGAGGAGCAATCCTACTCTGGAACCATACAGAAAGGGCCACGATATGGACCTTCAGTGTAGCAAGGCGGAGACCAAGGACCAAACCCGCCTGCAGAAAAGCCAACACTCTGGCTATCCTAAACACCTGGGGGTCATAACTTTTTGGATGACACCATTCAAAATCGGTATGCCACACCCAGTGGTAAATCCTGGCAGAAGCAGGTTTACGTGCTCTGAGCATGGTGTTAACCACAGAGCCGGAAAAACCCCTAGACCTTAGGAGGGATGTCTCAAGAGCCACGGCGTCAATGACAGACGCCCCAGATCTGGGTAGAGGCAAGGACCTTGAGACAACAGGTTCGGACGTTGAGGCAACAGCAACGGAGTGTCGATGTAGAGACTCGGAAGATCTGAGTACCAGGGGCGCAGGGGCCACCCTGGAGCCACCAGCAGGACCATGCCTAACTCTAGTTTGAACTTTCGAAGAGTGCGAGGAAGAAGGGATAACGGGGGAAAGAGGTACACAAACTGGAGGTCCAGTTGACTGACAGAGCGTCCACCAGCAAAGCCTTGGCGTCCCTTGTCCAGGACCTGTACAGCTGCAGTTTGTGATTTTGTCGAGAGGCCATGAGGTCCACGTCTGGAAAGCCCCACTTGTCCACTAGGAGCTGAAACACTTCTTGGTGAAGAGACCATTCCCTGGGATGCACGTCGTGATGGCTGAGGAAGCCGCTTCCCAATTCAGCACTCCTGGAATGAACACTGCCGATATGGCTAGTAGATGGCCTTCCGCCCATGTCAGAATGCGTGATACCTCTGTCATTGCCGCCTGACTTAGAGTTTCCCCTTGACGGTTTAGGTAAGCCACCGTCGTGGCACTGTCTGACTGCACTAGCACAGGTTTTCCGTGAAGCAGCAGCCTGGCTTCTTGCAGGGCCCTGAAAACTGCCCGCAGTTCCAATATGTTGATTGATAGCGCTGATTCCTCTGCGATTCACTTTCCCTGAAAGGACTGTGGATCTGTCACTGCACCCTAACCCCGAAGACTGGCATCAGTCTGAGATCCAAAAGGGACGCCCCGTGGTGAGGTGGACCGTCTGTAGCCACCAAGTTAGAGACAGACGCACCTCCAGGGAGAGCACAATCATTTGAGTCCATATATGATGGGGTAATCCGTCCCACTTGGAGAGGATCGATTTCTGCAGAGGCCGGGAATGAAACTGGGCATACTTCACCATGTCGAACACAGCACCAAAGAACCCAGTAACTGCATCGCTGAGTGGACTGACACTCGGCGACTGTGAAGGCATCTACGTACCCGCGTCTGCAAAGTGGAGAGCTTTTCTGTTGTCAATAAAATCCTTTGCTGTTGTGAATCCAAAAGAGCTCCCAGATGGAGCATCCTTTGAGACGGAATCAGTGAGGACTTCTTCCAATTGACCAACCAGTCATATACCTGGAGCACAAATATCGTTAGCTGCAGGTGGTGGTGAAGTACCTCTGGGGACCCTGCTATTAGTAAGAGGTCGTCCAGGTATGGTAACAGTCGTATCCCCTGCAGCCGAAGATGGGCTGCCAGGCAAAACATACACAAACAAGAATGTACAGTGCAAGACAGAAAAAAATATAAGTGAATAGAAATGATAATAATATTTCAAGACAGTGATGGTCACCTGTAATTAATATATGTAAATATATCCAATAGTTCACTAATATCTAGTATACCAGTATAATATATTCTCACCAACAAAGGGAGTCACCAGTAAACAGAAAGATTTGTCGTGTTGTAATCAATATAGCATATAATCCTATACTATGGGATCTCCCAAGTATAGGGCACAAAATTAAGTAGATCTTAAATCAGATAATTGAAAAGACACACCTCATAGGTGAATAACCATATTTTATCAGACAATTCAGTACAAGTTATTCCTTCATGCATCAAATGAGGTGAAATATATGAAACATATACCTTACATAAACAGTGAACATATACACAAATATTAAAAAGCTGATCACCACATTGTTGTATATAATATGTATCACAATTTAATCAATAGATGGAGGCGTCCCTCCCTTCTACCATGAAAAAAAGGAGATAAGTGCACTTACAATTCAGATTCTCCTTTTCCACGTCATACAAGTATCAGACGTGGAATTAGTGTCACTGACATATGGCACATTGGAAACAGTGCAGATTGATTCTGCTGTCCACGTATTCCAGAGTCTCTGTTGCCAGAGACAGCGCAAGGAGCCTGGTTGGGGACAACCAATGAGAGAGCAAAAAAATAGAAAAGGCAAGGGTACCTGTCTCTGTATCTCCCAAGGCAGGATCATGGTGTGGGGGTCCTACAGTGCGCACTGTGTCTCCTCCCAGCTATGAGGCCAGCGCGCATTTCGCCGGGGGCTTTTTCAAGGAATATAGGTAGCAGAATCTCTGAGGTTCCCCACAAGATTCAGCTGTTCTCTGGTAGCAATTGGGGCTAAGGATGTTTCCAGGCTGTTAGCCCAACATTCCATGGCCCGAGCCACCCAGCAAATGGCCATAGCTGGTCTGCACGCAGCCCCCGAAAGAGAATAAACAGATTTAAGGCAGACCTCTACCTTCCCATCTGTAGAATCATGCAGGTATGACATGGAAGTCATAGGAAGCATTGGGCTTTTTTACCAAGCGCGTGACATGGGAATCCACCACCGGTGGAGTCTCCCACTTGGCAAAATAATTCTCAGCAAAAGGATACGCAGAGACTAGACGCTTCTGCGGTTGATAACGCTTCCCCAGCGTTTTCCAAGCTACCTCCAAGTGATTCACCAGTTGGTCAGACAATGAGAATGTAGCCTCAGTCACCTTTTCATCCAGGAAATAAGCATGCCTAGATTTAGGCTCATCCTCCTCAATGATCAGGGCTGCCTTCACAGCCTGTATCATACCTGGAATATATATTTTTGACTTAACCCCTGCCTCTTGAGGAGGGGGCTCAGAGTTAGACTCATCCAGAAGCAGCCAATCATCAGATGACACATCATCTTCATCCCATACAGTAGGTTGCGACGACAGCAAGACCATTTTAGCCAGTCTGTTGCGGGTGCGTCAGTCTGCCGTACCTCAGTCGCACCTTGCAATATAGCAGGAACTGTATTAACCCACTGGGGGGGCAACACGTGTAGGTGCAGATGGTTGCAGCAGGTTCTGTGCTGGCAAAAAGTGCTTGCTGTTGAAAACTGAACTGTGGAAACACAGGAGGGCCTGCCAAACGCCCCATAATGGTTGTCAGTGCATTTGCAAAGCACTCCCATGGCGGCAGAAGCCGCAGAGAGACCTGGAGGGGTATAACAACGCAAACATAACTCCTCAGAGGCTAAGTCCCCCGCCCGTAACACCGCTGTACATTTTTTACAGTACAGCTTAGTAGGAGCCACATTAAGCATGTCACTCTCACTGCCAGACATAGTGAAGAGGATACCACTTTATATATGTGAATGCGTAGTAAGGTCACAGACTGCGACTTTAGCTGCACCCGCACAACACTAGTGCTATGGCTTAGAATAGCAGAATAGGTACAGGGATAGCAAAAAAATGGCTGACATTACAGAGAGAAGCTCAGACAGACAGCACTAGCATACAGTCGCAGACAATGCAGAATAATAACAATACCTGCACTTAGTGGCACTTTCTTTTCAACCACACAGACTAAGCGTCTAGTAGGACAAAAGTGCTACATACACTGACCACCACCAGGAGGAGTGGTATGTAGGGGGACCTGGACTCCGCACCGCCCCGCTGAGATCTGCGACACACAGCCAGGAGAAATGGCCGCTGAAGAACTCAGGGGGGGTGGGGCCGGAAGAAGGAAGCTGTCACAGCCCTGTCAGACCATGGTGGAAAGACGCGCTGTGCAGCGGGGAGGAGCCGGCTGTAAAACAGGGAAGGCTGCCTTCTCTGGCCAGCGATTAACCCCTAGGATGCTGGAGCGTTCCCGCAAAACACCAGCCCGCTGTCCCAAGTGGCCTTGTGGAAGCGCAGGACTCCACACGCTGTCAACCCGAGGGAGTCCCCAGCCCTGGAGGAAAAAGACTGCAATTCGGCACTCACCACCGCAGTGCGTGTCACTTACCTGCCGCCCCGTAGTGTCCGGCCGCAGTCTAGGGATCCTACGGGGTCCCTGCTAGCTAAGACCCCAGAGGCCTGCCGAGATCCCCGGATCAGTACTGGTGTTTTGGCGCCAGCGGGGTGATGACACAGCAGTGCGAACTTCCACTGGACTGTCCGCGCTGCCACACTTAGAAGAATCTTCTTAGCAACAGCCCCACTGCGTGTTCAGTGACCCGACTCCGGCCGGGCACCCAACAAAACGGAGGAGCCTCCGGCCCGGGGTATAGAGGGAGACCCATTGCATCCTGGGAGAAGAATTTACTGCGTAAGGTGCCCGGATGACTCTGCATCACCTATACCCCAAAGTCACCCTGTGGACCTTCTATGGATCCTGAAGTAGAAATGTGTCCAGGGCCCAGAAAGATAGCCCAGAGCTCTAGAACATTGATAGGAAGGAAATTTTCTTGACTGGTTCAGAATCCATGGAAGTGAAATTACTGAACAACTGCTTTCCACTCTTTGAAACTGGTATGCATAGTCACCAGAGTCCAATCCTAGATGGCGAGGGGCCAGTCTTTGTTGAGATGCATCACATCCAGCCACCATAGGAGGGAAAGACCAGCGCATTGAGAAAAATGAATGCCCTGGGAAAGGTGAAGATGAGACAGGTCCACCTTGGACAGCAGATTTATCTGGAAGTCCCTAGAATGAAACCTGCCAAACTGGGCCACCTCAAAAGGACATAACAAGCTTCCCTAGGCACATGCAAAGGTGAACTGAGGAATTTCTGGACCAGTCAAGAAAAGACCCATCCTAACAGTGTTCTAGAGTTAAGAGCTATCTTCCTGGCCCTGGCTGCTTTTCAGTTCCATCTGGAAGAGTTTCCAGTGAAGATACAATTGGACAATACTATGGTTGTGGTTTATCTGAGCCAACAGGGGAGCATGAGATGCTCACTGACCATGAAGGAGACAGTCAACAACATGAAGTGGGCGGAGGAGCATGTCAATGCCATACTGGTGGTCTTTATTCCCGCGGACGACAATTGAGAAACAAGACCATCATCTTTGTCAAAACCAAGCTAATCATGGACTGAATATGACCCTCTTGAGAGAGAAGTTGAAGATCATGCCTAGAAAGAGCTTTGTCTGGGAGGGACATGAGACTGAAGAACTTATGCATAAAGAGCGTTGATCAGCAGGCCTAGTGGGTCAACTGTCATTCCCAATGATCCCAGATGAGCGACCAAAAGTGCCATAACCTTTGTAAAGACACATGGAACAGTAGAAAGGATGGAAGGCAAGGCCCTGCATTGGAATGGCGATCCTGAGTCGCAAACCTAAGAAGTGATAGATGAGGTTCCCAAATGGCAATGTGAAGAAAGGAAATCCTACTGTTCACAGAAACCATGAATTCCCCTGTTCCATGCCTACAATCGCTGAATGCAAATATTCCATTTTGAACCTCTGGATCTTGAGGTGACCATTCAGAGATTTCCAGGGCAGATCGTGCCTGAGGTCGTTTTTGCTTTAAATTTTGAAGCAGCAAAGATCATTGGTACTGCTCTCTGCTCTTGCCAGAGAGATTTCTTGCATCATTACCCTTCCAAGATATTATGGATAAACGGAAGTAGAGACAGCCCAGGGCAAACAGAATATATAAAACAGAAGAATCTGGATGGATGTTCTACTAGAGGAGACCACCAAGGCTGCGTTGTGAGATGTATCCGAGGCAGGAAATCTGGTGGCCAGAAGAGAGGAGCAGTGGACAGGGTTAAGTCCCACTCTAAGGGCCTGGTTGACAGGATGCTGCAAATCAAAAAGACTGGCTCCCTGGGCTCTCCATCCTTAGCGAGAGGTGCCTGAAGGCAGCCATCAGTATCCCCGCCCTCCGACCTGCCCTACAACCCTGCTCCGAATGGAAGATCTGGTTCCCTGGGTAGGCAAAGACGTAAGAGTGTGGGGGGTAAGCGACCGCAGCTGCTAGTAGAAGATCTGTCTGATGGTGGAACAATACTTACCGCTATGATCCTGTTTCCAGTGCAGGATAAGAGCACCAGTTTTGGATGACAGCTGCACCTGGGGGATCCCTGACACAAACCTGTGTCATGTCCCAACCCCATGGAATACACCCCATGGAATAGGTAGACTCCCGTGCTGTCATTTAGGTCATAATGTGCCTCAGTGTGTTCACTAGTTCAAAAATAATTCCTAGGCATATAGGTACAGGTTACAATATAGTTTTCAATGTATATAGATAATGAATGCACTATAACAAATGCCTGGTGATGGAGAAATTGTGCACACCAAAGCCACTAAAACCTTTTCATCCTTTAGCAAATCTAAAAAAAAAATTTAACAATCCTTTGCACAAATGTACTGCAAGAAACGCTGCAAGCCTTTATCCTGCGCCCAAATACGCAGATTTACAGTACTCAGATAATCATAGAAGCTGTTTTCCTTTAATTGTTCCTCACTGTTGCACTTGACTGGCGATGTGTGTGAGAGAGACTATCTAGCGTAACATTGCAAGATTCAACCCAGATGATGTTGCAATGGATGTGTTTAGCACTTCTGATTTACACTCGCTGAACAGTGTGGACATTACTACTATTTATTTGGAAGGCTGGCCTTTTCTATGCAAACTGTTTTCCATTGATTGCACCTTGCAAGATTACCCAAACTGCATCAAGTGATATAATTTGAAGGAAAGACTGTTCAATTTGTATTGACGGGAATTGCAAAGATATAGATTATACTGAAGTTATGGTCTCTTTGCGATGTAAACCACCAAAACCGAAATAGTTTGAAGTACAAAAAATAGCCCTTCACAAAACTTAAAAGCTACCCGGGATGTAGTTAGGAGCCGCCAGTTTCAATCCAGACATCGGAATCTCGGCAAGGGATTTAAGATATGAGTCGGTATTTCGACGCCTATCTTAATCCCAACGCAGGAACGCCAACCCGAACAATGGTAAGTCCGGGCGACTTTAGGGGTTAGGATTATGGAGTCTAGCGGGGGTTAGGATTAGGTTTTTGGCGGGGGGGGTGGAGTTTAGGTCTAAGCACCCCTAGAGGGGAGGGTTAGGCACCCCCCCCCCCACCCCAAGGAGAGATTAGGGTTAGGCACCCTCCCCAGGGAAGGTTAGGGAGCTGCACCCCCGGGGGAGGGACTGGGAAGGGATAGGGTACTTACCTGCCCCAGTCGGGATCTTCATCCTGTCGGGCATCCGCTGTCAGGATTTGAACAGCTGCCAGTATTTCAATCCCATTCCAGCTACCCTGACCCTACTTTTAAAACAAGATTATTCATCTAATGAAAAATGTATTTAAAAAAGCATAATGTGAGAGTGCTAGCTACAGACAGCAGTTAAAGCAAATTTGTGACCCAGTGCTGATAGGATAACCCTGACTTTACAGAAGCCAATGCCACTAGAGGAGCTGCAGAGTGTAAAAAAAGAGAGACAAGCCGGCAAAAAAGAAAGAAATGAGTGGTTACGCATGCTCAGTGGAGACAGACACGCAGAGAAGCAGTGCAGGAGAGTGGGGTGAAGTGCTGCAGGTCCATGAGCCAGGACTAGGCAAGCAACGATGCTGATGTGTTGCCATGTGCCACTGATTACCCGCTAATAGTGTGCTGGTGACTGCAGTAGAAGCGCCAGCAAATTGAGTCTGAGATCCTGAGACAGTGTGACAGCGCTGCTAGCCGCAGCAGAGATCAGTGGAGGCTGCCTGAGTTAAAATGTATGAAAGGGAGACATTCCTAGGGAAACCATGTTAAAAGCATTTGAAAGTACTGAGTAACCCTAATCTTTACAAGAGACTGAGCTAGAGATCTTAATATGCTGATAGAATGATATATGTGTGGTTTGATTGACTATTGATCCAGTGACTACGTCTAAGTAAAAAGAGAGGAAGCCATCCTGTGAGAGAATTATAAGCTGATTAAAGTGCACTTTGGGACTGAGCAATTGATACTATCAAGTGCTGAAAATAAATGTTACTACAAGTGGAACTGTGTTTATTGTGCTTTATCACTGAAATGTAAAGCTATTGTTTTATGCAACAAAGAAAGACCAGCATTAGATGCTAATCCTATTACTTCTGCCTACTGTGGATTAAAATTACATGCATTTTATAGGACAGTGATCACCTAGCAAGAGTACTCAACAAAAGAACTTTGTGTTCACTTTAAAGTAAATGACTTATCAGTCTGGGGTTTTGCTAGTCTCCTGAGTGTGTTTTGTGAAGGCTATAGTGTGTTGAGAAACTTGTGTTTTGAAGCAAATTAGAAACTGCATTTTCCCTAGTTATAGCCAAAGAGATGCTGCAGCAGTTAAGTTAATTAAGCCTATTCAACTACTAAAGAGAATTATTGCCTATTGTCTACTTACTACCGTATTGCCAACTACTGTCTTATACATGTCATATTTCATGTGTGCCAGGATGACTGTCATTTCTACGGCAATTATTTTCTCCATCGTGACCTTTCCTGTACTCACATCCTCTTTATTCTATTTATCAAGGTTCTGTTATGTAATTTTGCTGTATGTATAGGGCTAGCCTCTCTGCTACAACCTGAGGTTGATAAGCTTGTGGAGTCGTTGCGAGAAAAGAAGGAATAGCCGCTGAAGCTGCCATCTCAGCTGTAAGGAACTATCTAAACCTAAACATATTTGAGCCCACTCCAATATCCATGGTACCACACTAGGTTTATTTTTGCTTAACTACATGGGGGGCGGGGGGGTGGAATCAATTCAACGCGATTTTGAATAGCCGCAGGAGAGCGCTCCCGCAGCTATACAATACACCACGCTGTGTGGTCGGAGAATGCCGGTTAAGGCACATTAACCGGCATTCTCTGACCAAAGTTCAGGGCGCGCGGCTGTTAGCGCCGCGCTAAGCAGAAAAGCAGCTGCATGCCCGGCACTTTGGTTAGATTTCTCCTCGGTGCAAGAAGAAATGATTAGCGCGCCCAAACAGCGCGGTGAATTGAATAGCTGCGGGAGCTCCCTCCCGCGGCTATTCAACATGGCGTTGAATTGAATTCCCCCCATGGTGCCTTGTACAAGAGGGGCCATTGAGGACCACTTATTACTGATTGCTGTGTGTGACAAGTTCCACATGTCTTTATCCAAAAACAGAACGTAAAAATAGACTTGCTTTTCTGCACAAAGAAAAATCAATCAGTGAGGTTTGTCTCCCTTTAAATAAGCTATACACTTATGTAAACAAGTTACAATGAAGATTCACAATTAATTATGAAAGCTTATCACAACTGGAGAGTTATTATATTTGCAAATGACAGATTGGATCAATTTTAGCTTTAATGAAACTTTAACACGATTACCTTGGACAAGTGAATCCTCTTCTGATATCATATTAACATTGCAAAGACTCAGGGTATTAAATATAAAAAATGCACAAGGCTTTTGAGTTCCCAGAAACAAAATAATGCATGCAGTTCTTTTTTCTATAAAACTACATGCAAAGTAAAATTAGTCAGTTAGATAGGGCAGTACCTCCTGATTAGTGAGACGCAATCTTCCGCCAGGCTCCTCAGCTTAACACTGGGAAGTAGATTTATACATTCGGCAAGTCGTAGCAATGACTGTTCCACAGCTGCCCAGGAGGCTACAAGTAGATAAGACATGATAATGAGGTCTGACATAACTGCCAGCTAGAGACCATCACAAAGCACAAGTGCCACAATCTAGATGACACTGCTGATCTCATATAGAAATGAGGTACGGCAATGATCATGAAGCACAAAAAGACTACTTGGCTTAGGAGGTAGAAGCTATCATATACATTAGTGCAGTGGATCTCACAATTATGAAGGGAACATTTGAGAGGTCTCAGATAAATATAACTAAGTGTGTAGCCTACTTAGAACTACAGGGCTGTTAAAATTAATAAAGCATCCTTATTTAGAGCACTCTGGAGTGAGTTCTAAGGTACTTCAGAGGATGTCCTAGACATTATTTGACAACATTGTAATTGGTTACAAATTTTGTCACCAAGTGTTGATGTGGCTATACAGATCACTTGTAGAGCACTACAATTGCTAAGGCAAAGCTTTACAGGAAAACTGGTCATCAGCCGCTACTTTCATACATGTTAGCCACCTCAATCAATCAATGGATCTCACCCAATGCAACTTTTTTTTTTTTTTTTTTTTTTTTTTTAAAGATGCAGGTGTATCGTGGAAGATGTTATGCTCTGTCAGATCTGGAAGACAGCATTATAAATCATATTTGGGCCATTCCATCTAATGTGATAAGTTATGCTGCTATAGAAAAAGCTGTTCTTTATATGGAAGCTGTTGTAGACCACCATAAAGGACACATTGAATTTTTTTTTTTTTAAATAAATAGTTAGCCAATACTTCCAATGAAGTACCTGAGTGCTCTAAGAAGGGATACTTTCATTTTAACAGCCCTGTATGTTAGTTCATATGCCATGCCTATAAGCTTACCAAGAGTATATTTCTGATAAGATGCCCTGATCAGAGACAGTAGCATTCTTTGAGAGATCTCACTGACAACACATCCATCTGCATAAACTAAGTCACAGTGATCCTGAGCTGGCTTCTCAAGTGTCAAGCTGGCTACACAAGACAGCAAAACCAACAAACATGACAGATAGGGCAGTGCAATATTAAATAAAAAAACATATCAAGCTTGTTGCTTGTTCAAGAATGCAGGTTTAAGATGACTGATGACAGCTTGTGATAATTTCTTAGGGCTTTAGCACTATATAGCAAGATTTCATTCAACTTTGTCTCAAGTGTCATTCTATGCAAGAAGCAAAATCACAATGTATTGGTTTATTGATTCTGCTAGTTACTGACTAAACCTGTAATGGTTAAAACAAAATTGCAAAAACAGTGTGCTCTTTGACCAATTTATAACATACATTGCTGAATCTGGTGTGAAACTTCAAATTTTTTTTTAGTATTACAAACAGAGGAAGAGTAACCAAACAATACTAAATTGATTGCCTACTTGGTTCCTCAAGCTTGGCAATGTGGACGAGTGCACGGTTCTTGGTGCTGGCAAGCATGGACTCAAGCCTCTTCAGGCACATTGACAGTTGACATTCCCCAGTCATTGGATCTAGAACCTCCTTTAGCTTCTCGGCATAGAAAGTGGAGCATCGCAGGAGCCAGTTTGTAACGCTCATTAGGGCCCGACAAAGGCTGATGCATTCTTCTGCTTTACCATGACAGCTGTGAGCACAGATAAAGACACATATGAAGACCTTAATGCCAAAGATGGAGACAGGATGATTCACAACTTCAGAAGCCCACATTAAAGAAGCAATCACAATTATTTTTTAACTTCGTATTGTATAGAAGCATGTATCTAGAATCATATGAGAAGCCCATAAGGTCACCATCAAGGGCAGAATACATTGTAAGGCCTCTGTGGTAAAAACTTGCCTCCCTTGATGTTCAAACAGTTTCTCTTGTTGACGCAACATAAGTAATTCGCCTAGGAAAAGCTTCTCATACAGATCAACACATTTAAAGACCAACTGAATGTAAAGCGATGCTCTCTCTCAAAGATGCTAAAACTGAAAAAAGTTAAGGCAGCCATTTTTTGATAAAGCCCATAAGGCAGGCTCTACTTTGGAAAATAAACTGTGACAAAAGTGGGCACTCGACCTGATTAATGAGAATTAAAAGAATAAATGATGCTCAAACCACTTAAAAGCCCACCAAAGTTGTGACAGAATTTCAGAGGGACCTCACAAACAAATTTACACCATTTGTCAAGATATTTCCACATGCCAAATCCTCAACTACTTACTCCTTCACTCCCCAATCCGTCCTAAATTAATTTTCTCCAGTGATTGAGTACGAAGGCTCCGCATTCCTCATCTCATCCTATACCCTTACGACCCGACCCCTTGCTACTTCCTTTGCATAATCTTCTCTCTCATGCCCACTTCTAGCTCATCTCTGCTACTGGCACATTTCCACCCCCCCCTTAAACATGCACTCATCTCAATCCCAAAGAGATCTTTCAATTTAGACAATCTTTCCATATACTGCCCTATTCAGTGGTGTATCTATAATGGGTGCAGTGTGTGCAGGGCACACGAGCCCCCGGGTCCAGGGGGGACCCGCACCGCACACACTGCACCCATATTTTTTTTAAACTTACCTGTCCGAGGTCCCGCGTCGGGTGTCACTGCTGCTCAGAACACCGAAAAAATGGCAGCCGTGGCCATCTTCTGGTGTTCTGCGCATGCGCAGTAGACTCCGGGCACACTCTAGTGCCCGGAGTCTACTAATGCTCCGGTGGCTGGCCAGCCGCAAGGGAGAGAGGAGGGGCCCCGCACGAGGAGTGCACACGGGCCCCCTCCTCTCTTAAAACGCCCCTGGCCCTATTCCTCTCCACCCCAATGCCTCCAAACTACTTGAACAACTTGTTTACAACCACCTATCTTACTTTCTTACCATGATTTACTTACAGCAAGTCTTATGCTAGGTACACACTTGTCCAATCCACTGCAGATCAGACGGTTTATACAATCCTACTGCAGACCTGCTCGCAAATTCTACATCCAATCCTCACTACTCACTTGCCTGCTGTAACCTGATTATTGTAGGCTACTCACTTGCCTGCTGTAACCTGATTATTGTAGGCGGGACAGGATTTCAGGTTTCCACAAAAAAAGAAAAAAAATACAAACGGTGTGAGGTTCTCCCAGAGCCATAACTAGCCGCAGGCTCTTGGAACTGGCACTGGTTCTAAAAATACGAGGAACAAAACAAGTAAGGGTACCCCGTATTTTCAGAACCAGCACTGGGCTCCACTAGCAGGGGGTAATGCCAGAGTCAGGGGACAAACTTTCCAAGGTCCCCCAGCCAAAGCATTCATACCTCCTAACTAGTCAGCCCAGAGCCGGGGAGTCCTGGGGGAAATAATAAAGTAAAAACATAACACCGAGTATTTTAATAATTTATTTTGCTGCACCTTCACCTAGGGGGGGGCGGCGGCCTTTAAGCGCTTATCATGGCCGCCGCCGTCCAGGACTTCCCTGGCGTCGATTTTTAGGAGCTCTTTTCGCTCTTCCTCCGCCGTCGGACTGACACCCGCTGCCTCGAGCCAGCTTATATAAGTCAGTATTAAAGCGGCAATGACAGGGCTCGCCGTGACAGGCTCGCCGTGGCCATCTTGTGTTTCAAATTTTTTTAAAATGGGAAGCCACACCGTCGACAGCTGCTGAACTCTGCAAGGTAATCCACCTCCTGCATCGTCCTGCCGCGCCACCACTGCTGCCATGCCCTTCTTGTCCCGCCGCCACCATTCCCGCAGCACTGGCAGATGGTGCCGGATCCCACACCACCACCACGCTGATGGTGTGTTGGGCTGCCGGGACCGGAGATCAGTTGTCCGCTCCGGTCTCTGCAGCCTACACACTACAACGTTGGTCGCCAGGTCGAATCGCCTATGCATGTTGACAGGTGACCAAGATCTGGTCTGCGGATCTTTCGGCAGTGGGTACACACTTGTCCAATATCGGGCAGACCAGTCAGTCGGGAGTCGGATCCCCCGAAGATTGGACAAGTGTGTACCCAGCTTAAGGGTCGCTTCTCCATACTCATCCTCCTGGACCACTCTGATGCTTTTGCCGCTGTTGATCACTCACTACTCCTGCACACCCTTCACTACAATGGCTTCAAGACACAGGGCCTGATTCAGACCCGCTCGCTAGGATGCACTCGCACGTAGCCTGCCAATATTTGCAATATGCGCATAAGACACAGTGCGTGAAGCGATCGCCCCTTGTGCAGAGACGCCTCGCTAGAATGAGTGACAGGACGAGCAGTTTGTGGGTGGTGACAGGGGATGGTCGATGGAAGAGGGGGTGTGGTGGTGCAAATGCAGGCATGTCTGTGCGTCTGAACGCCGTTTCTGGGGCGTACATTAAGACGCATCGTTAGCATACAAGTCACATGGCTAAATTGCACGCAGCAGCACTCGCAGTGCTTGCGGTAGGGTATGGTTAGCCAGAAGTGCTGCGTATGGGTCAGATGGTACTCGATGTTACCGATTGTTTCATACACTTCCTGGAGATGACGTGTGTTACTAAGGGGAAGTGGGCATCTTGTGACAGGCCGGTGGGCATCTAAATACATACCGTGATCGCACGCCAAGACATAGTGGGCGTGCTAATGTCTTTCCGTGTGATTGCGGGATTAGTATACTTTGGCAGCTGACGGCTGCGTGCGAATTCATCTTGCGAGTGGGTCTGAATTGGGCCCACCCTGTTCTATCTGTGCAACATCTCCTGAAGACCAACTCCACTAATTCAGCCTCAGTCACCACCTCCACGCCTATGACACCCAAAGCGACTTCTCCCTTGACCTCTCCCATTCTGTATTACAAAAACGCTTATCTATTCACTCATCTCCCATCTTGATTACTGCAGTTTCCTCCTATCTGGCATTCCCCTCACCCATCTACCCCAAATCAATACATTTCAAAAAGCTGCATAAAGATTAATCTCTCCACGTATCTTCAAACAATCAATTCAAATTACTCAGCCCTCACCAATAGAACATCCTTATAAGTCGCCCTCTTAGACCTAACTTCTAATATGCGGCTCAACTCTGGCAATCACCTTACAATTCCGCCTACACCATCTGTCCAGTGACGATACCTACAATGGAATTTCCTACCAAGCCCAATCAGACCCTGCCATGGCCTACAAATCTTTACATGATCTCTGAAAATGCATCTACTCCCAAATATACTAACCACACTAATGCACATACACAACTGCCTCAATTTCCGCTCTAGCTAATAGCTGCTTATTGGTTGCTATGGGTTACAGGTTTGTTTGTTTTTTAAACTTGACTCCAAGTCTGTCAAGTGAAATAAAACATTGGTTAATATAATTCTTGGAAGAAGTTAAACATTACCTCAGATTATCACAGAACATGTCCATGACTTCCAATAGGGACTGGATGCAGAGATCTCTTGAGAAGTCATCAAACTAAACAGGAAAACAAAACAAAAAGAGACCACTGTACATGGTTATCATTTGTATATACACTTGGCTCCATTTGAATCTTATACTTCTGGGTAGAGACTGGCTGACTAATCGGCCGTTCAATTGAACGGCTGATATATCATGTGTGTCGGACAAAGTGTACAGATGATATTGTCTCTGAACGATGTGCAGCACAGACGATGGCAGATCAATCTGCACAGTGTGCTGTGTGCACGGGCGGTCAGATGACACTTGGTGCACAGGTTGCCGGGAGGGGGGTGCGACGCCCAGATGGCAGAGATGGTTGTTCAGTATGTATGAACGACCATCATCTGCAGATATAGCTTTCCAGGTGTGTACCCAGCTTTAGGCTCATATGTGAGATACAGCCTGCCGAGCACTTCCTATTGCTCCACAAATCCATCATACAGTGTGTCCTTATACTCACCACATTATCCCTATATTTAGTATTATCTGATCTCGTATCCATAAGCAGAACATGTGCTCCTTCTCAAAATTCTATTTTTGTTACAGTACTGCACGGTATCGCATGCCACAAATGGAACCTATTACCCTACACAACTTCTTTCTATGGTAAACCCCATATAACCTTCCCATTGCTGCATTTTGCAAACGCTAAAGGGTTACATTCCTCTTACATACATCTCCCTCTCTGCTGACCATATTTCTTTCCCTAATGTAAATATTTGCGTTTCTCAGCTAGAGACCAGAAGTTTTTTTTTTTCCGCTCTGGAGGCGAGGTGACCAGAGAGCAATATTATGTACACATAAATGTATACAGAAAAATGTAAACATGCAGTCCTCATTTGCCTTCAACAATCCAATGTTTCTTTATAAAAGGGAAAAACAGTCTCTTTCTGTAGTTCCTGCTCAGTGACATATCCTCAGTCAGGCTGCTCATTTCATCTTCAATCTCGTCTGGTTAATTTGAGATGGAAAAATATAGACGGCAAACAGAAACCAGTTATGGTATTTATTTAACTGCAGCAGCACTCAGTGCAGTGTACTGGGTGTTAACTAAAAATAATCTACTTGGTGGTTGTATGGTTATTTAGGATGAACAGACATCTGCCCATCATGCAAAATCCTCCCTGGCTAGCTGGCTGACATGGTTGTCTCTATTTATTATATTAGGCAGTCTGCCCCAAAAGAATACATCATCAATGCACTTAAATTTATATTTCTGAGCCATGCCCCCTAGAATTATTCAGTGCTGAGTTACTACCCACTATCTGGCTGATTCCAAGCTATCACAGAGCTCTGACTACTGAGGAGCCAGGTTGACAAGATATACTCACTTCTGGGCAACATCCTTCCAAGTCCATATGTACACAAACATATACGATGTATACATACAGACGTGCACACACATTCTCATTTTATCACTGTTAAATTGTCGCAGAGATGTAAGAATTGCCAAAGCACACCTCAATATATCTGCCCACCAGAGAGTGCTCCTTTGGAAATCTAGTACCTGAGATCAGTCTCCAGGAATATAATCTAGCCTCACCTCGAAGTGTAATTCCATAGACAGAAGATGCAAACAGTAAGAGTTGCCCCCCAATATTTGTCAATTTTATTTTTATTTTTTCAGAAACATGTAGCTATTGGTTTCTTGTTTTCTGAATTATATATTTTTTAGTTGAAACACATGTAAGGCCTGCTAAACCTAGGCCCCAATCCTAACGATTTGCAAGTCACACTCTCAGAGCTATAAATGTAAAGAGGCAAACCTTCAGGGATCTAACTGTTGCCAAGTATCACCAAGAGAGGTCTAAAGACATGGAGGCCTCATCCCAAGTGATGTTATGCTGATCATCCAGCAGTGATTGAAAAATGCACACTATAGCATGTTTTTACGGACTACAAGATGTTTGGGACACAGTTTTTAAAACAGAGTGGGTCCTGCAGTGCCACAGCAGCCAATCAGCGCAGGTGGATTCTCCTCACTACAGCTCCCAGAATCCCCCTGGTGCTTGTGGCTCTTCCTTCCTCTGTGTCTGCTTCTGCAACTGCAGCCCGCTCCTCGCTTACCCAGTCTCAGATAGACTCAGTCATTCTCCTGGTGCTCCCCGGTCCGGTCCCTCTCCCACAAACTCACACTCTGCTCCCGCCTTGGCCGCTACTGCTCTTCACTCACTGTGCCTAAGTCTCCGCTCTGTGAGGATGTTGGACCCGAGTGGGGGAGGTGTCTGCCGTGGTGCGGAACACTACGGACCCGTTCGTGCTGGCGAAACACATCCAAATCGGAAGCTGGTGCCGCTGCTGCTCAGGTGCACATAGGTGGAGAACAGCGCCTTAAAAGGTGAGAGCCCCTGTCCCTGGTGTTACTGGCTGGCTCTAGCTCCTGTCACTGGCAGGCTGGGTGGCCCCTTCCATGGTATGGGAAGGAGCCCAGCTGTGCACCCCGCAATCCTGACTGTCTAATTATGCATTTCTATCCCCAAATGTGTAGCTGTGTATATTTCCCATTTACCCCGTTAACTGTGTGCACCCCACCTTAGCCCAAGCACTGCCTAATCTCAATACCGCCTCAGCTATCCACCCTTGCCCCCTCCATTTACCCAGCATCGCCCATCCGCGAGTTCCTCCGTGACCCCAATACTGCCCCAGCTATCTACCCTTGCCCCCTCCCTACACCCGGCACTGTCTGTCCCTATCCTCCTCCTTGCCCCCAGTAGTGCCCCAGCTGCTATCTACTTACACCCTCTCTACCCTTATTAGTACTGCCTGTCCCTAACCTCTTCCTTGCCCCCAGTCCTGCCCCAGCTGCTATCTACCCTGCCCCCTTCCTAGCCCCAGCACTATCTGCCCTTAGCACCCTACTTGCCCCAGCACTGTCACAACTATGGTCTGCACTTACCTCTCCATAGCCACAGCTATGCCCGCCCTAAGTACCCTCTAGGCCAAGCTCTACCCCAACTTATACCTGCCTTTACCCTCTGATCTACCCCAACTGCTGCCTGCCCTTAACCTCCCTGTACCCCAACTGCTAACAGCCCACAGGTCTGTGCCAACTGCTGCCTGCTCTCACCCTCCCATAATATGTAATGGGACCCATAAACAATGTAGTAGGACCCCAATTTTTTTAAGTAAGGGGTCCCTGGGACACACAATATGTTTCGCTCAGCGTGATCACTGATCCAGACTGCATTACTGCAGCAGATATTGGGCCTGATTCTGAGATTTACACAGACTGAGGGATTGTTAGACATTGCGCTTGTGTGAATGTCGCACTGTGCACACGCAGCGATTGTATTGCAATCACGCTCGCACAGAGTATTCGCTCTCAAAGTGAGTGACAGGTAGTCAGCCTTTGGGGGAGGGTTAGAAAAACGCAGACATTTGTTGTACCACTTAAGCGCTGTTTCATGAACATGAATAAATTAGCCATTGCAATCTCCTTCACATCAGGAGTGCGATCTGTGTATCAGGAAAGCTGCATGGTTTGCGGATGGTCAGACTTACAAACTGCGTGACTGCACAATCTGCGTCGATGTTACCGATGTTTACCCTGCTGTACGCTGTCAGACAGAAATGAGCAGTGGGCGTCCCTATGCCTTAAATAAGCTTTGGAACACATTAACTTAGTTTAGCAACTGCGATCCGTAAGAGAACGCAGTTGTGATTGCATTAGCGTAAATCTCAGAATCAGGCCCATTGTGTACTAGGCAAAATATTGCAGAATGTATGGCCTGAAAACGAATGAGATGCACAACAGGAGCTTACTGGTTGGTAATTTAGAGCTCATTCAGACCCGCTCACTAGATGCGTACGCTCGGACCCGGCGTATGCAAATTCAGCTAAGTGACGGCAAAGCAGGCGATCGCACGGCAAGGCATAAGCACGCCAACTAAGCCTTGGCATGCGATCACTGTGTATGCAGACGCCCACCAGCCAGTCTTAAGACGGCCATTGCGTACCTCGTCTCCAGGAAGTGTATGCAACACTTGAGACTATCAGGCACGCCTGCGTTCGCATGTCCACTCCCCCGTTTATAGCGGCCAGCCCGTCACCACCCACAAATGGCTTCTCCTATCACTCACTCTGCTGGGCAATCTATGCGCAGTCAGCGAGCGCTTCCCGATCCCTTGCACTGAGATGCACACGCAGATTGCGACAATCGGTCAGCTATGAGCGAACACATCCTAGCGAGCAGGTCTGAATCAGGTCCTTTATCTCTCTCTAAGGCTTAGTACATAGACCCCCTTTCTCTCTTCACTTTCCATCTCTCCAAGGTTTGATAATCTTCCCCATTTATTTAGAAAATGATATCAAACACCAGCTTTCATGTCTAATGCTGGGTACACACTGTACAATATAGCGTTGATACTGTTGGCGAACTATATATTGTACACTGCATCTGCGGGTATGTACACAATCTGAACGACGTCGTCCACAGACATATTGTATCGGATATGCAGCACAGAAGATGCAATATATCTTGCAGATATATCATACACATCTGCAGGTGTGTACACACGACCGACCAACCCATATGCTGGCCACACGAAGCAGTGAAAATTATGTCAACACTGCTTGCTATGGCCAGACATATCGGTCGGCCAATTGGTGGATATGCACAGCTGCATATTTACCAAATCAGACGGTCGATCCATCATTGCAGTGTGTACTCCATACAACAATCCCCGGAAGGTATTACAGAAAATTGTTGCATGCTGGATTCTGAAGATTTTAAAATAATTGTCCCAGTTAGTGCAAAACCTTGGTACAAGTCTGTACACATCACGCTCCAAAGGCTCAGGTTCTCTAAACTGATAATCAAGCAAGCTCGAAAATTAGACAATTCACTAGCTGGATGTGGTCACATAGACATGCCACCTGATGTTTTTTGTATCTTCTGTATAGTTCCCTTCTGAACGAGAAATAATTATTTTCTTGAAAACCCTGACAAGGCGTACACAATAACTATGTTTTTATAAACATTTAAAGGAATTTACCATTAGACGACTCTAACCATATACAAACTGTAGATTATACCTTGCTAATAGCCATCAGGACTGTAGAGTAAGACACCATCTAAAAGAGAAAGAGTGGTTTATTGCAAAAATACATCACAAAAACTCATGTGCTAAATCAGATTTTCTTAACCTATAGGTCAGAATCACAACTAATTGTTAATCTTGCTTTCATTATAAGCACACACATTCCTAGTTATCACCCTTATTAACAATATACTTAAACCTATTTAAAGCAGTAAAATAATAAGAAATTAGTATAACTTTAAAACTAAACAATGAATCGCAGAGCTATGCACAAAACTAAGGCATTCATATACAAGGTGATTCTGAAAGTAATTTTAGCTCAAACTGCCCATAAATTTCTGCAAATATGGGTCCAACATGTGGGTCATTCTCAATTAACACTTGATATGGATCTATTAGACCAGGGGTGGCCAACCAGTCAGAGGCAAAGAGCCAAAAATCTGTGGTCAAGGTGAATAGCCGATCACATGCGCACGTAAAAATGGGGCGTGGCCTAGCTGTCACAACAGCCATGCCCCATTTTTGTGCGCACGCCTTTGGTATGACATTCGCAGGCGCATGACCTTGTGTCACACCCCCATTTTTAGTCGCGCTGGTGGCGAGCCCAGCACGTTGAAAACACACAATTTACATAAAGTTCCCAATATAATTTTTTCACTGTTGAAGTGAAAGAAAAAGCCAGAGCAATATAGAAAACATTGAAATAGCCACGTTCACATAAAATACACACAAACAAGCCAGATCCATATAAAATACATTTAAAACACATTGAAATCCAGGACCACATAAAATACATTAGGAAAGCCAGTACCCATTATACTGTGTCCCCTGTAGTTGTGCCTATTAAGCAATACCCCCAGTAGTCGTGCCCCTTCTACAATGCCCCCTGTAATCATGCCCATTAAGCAATGCCCCCAGTAGTTGTGGCCCTTATGCAATGCCCCCTGTAGTTGTGCCCATTATGCAATGTCCCCCAGTAGTTGTGCCACTTCTGCAATGCCCCCAGTAGCTGTGCCCAAGAAGGAATGCCCCCAGTAATTGTGCCCCTTCTGCAATGCTTCCTGTAGTCGTGCCCCCAGTACTAGCTCCCTCTCCCCACCCACACCCCTATGAAGAAACTTACCTGTCTTCATGCTGGCACCGCTCCACACAGTGAGGGCTCCCGAGTCCAACCGTCGCTGCTGTTGCAGCTTCCTGCTGGATCTAACTGGATCCAGCAGACTTGCGGGCTCCTCGCATGCGCACACTGCAATATTGGGAACGCTGGCCACTGAAGCGATCAGAGGCTTCTTGTGTCTCTGATCGCTTCAGAGACCAGCATTCTCGGCATTAGTGGGGGTCTGCCGAGCCGCATTGGAAACTCAAAAAAGCTGCATGCGGCTCAAGAGCAGCGGGTTGACCACCCCTGTATTAGACGTAACTAGGACTAGCAGAAAAGTCATGGAATAATAACACCAATCTGAACATATATGCAAACATTGTCCAACCAAACTGATTGCCACTCATGGGATCTGACATGCTGGCCTAAGCACTTAACGTATGGGACGCATATATGTGGGCCCTTTTCAATAAACATTAGCACTGGGATCAATAGACATACCTGAGAGTTAATTGCATATTTGAGATAAGAGAGGATGAGAGGGTTTGGTGCTGGTCCAATCATGGCCTGATCCAAAAGTGCTTCTGTCAATGCACAAAAACACAGCTGACATTACTGTGGTGTAATAATAAACCATTAAAATTAATTAAAAATTTATATTACCAGTACACAAATGGTTGTGGGGTAGGGAAGTAGAAAAGGAAAGAGAATAGAACAGTCGGGCATGATTTATACATTTGGAATATTCCGTTGGTACATACTGATATAATTATGACCTTAAAATGATATAGGTCACAACACATTCCTAATGGAGCATACACACGGTCAGATTTTTCAGATCTGTCAGATGAACGATTTGAATGATTTTACCAAAGATTTGAACGATTTTTGACTGCATTAAAATGAATGAAATCGTCCAAGTCTGACTGCAAACACATCAGATGTCAGATATCGTTATCTGACCATCGGGAACGCGCATCGTTCAAATTGTTCATCTGACACATGTGTCAGATTTTCCTTCAGATATGAACGATTGAACGATTTTTTTAATTGTTATCGTTCAGATCTGAAGAAAAATCTGACCGTGTGTACGCTCCATAACACAATTATCCTAAACAAATATAATATTCCTACTGTATGAATTACTGGGCAGGAATGGAAGAATGTTAGTAGGGTATGTGTGTGTAGGTAAAAATGGAAGGGCAGATGGTCTTAACCATTATGACAGAAAGTTAAGTCGATACTAAATGTGTGTGTGGATTTATAGTAATCAGTGCAGTCATGTAATATGTTCAAGGTGGTAAATATGCCAGATTGTATTGATGACTGTTCTGATTGGGGGAATATATGCATTTTTCAAATTAGTTGCCACTAGGCAGTTGGCTACACTTGGCATATGTCTAAAGGCGTATATCCACTACACCAGGGGTGGGGAAACCTTTTTTTCTGCTGAGGGCCATTTTGATATACATAATATTATTCGTGGGCCTGGTGCAGATCACGTCTCCTTTACACGGGCGGGGCCACAATCACCGGTAATTACAGCGGTGCCCGGAGCATTCTGAGGATGCTCCGGGGAGCTGTAAGGGCAGAGGTGTGACCGTCTGAAGCGTCCTAGGGACACTCCAAGCAGCACTGCTGCATATATTCTGGTTGCAGGGCGCCATTCTAGGCACCATTGCTAGCCAGATGAGGCTAGCATAAAAAAGCTCAGAGGGCCAGACCAAATGAATCCGCGGGCCCTGGGGCTGAGGTTCCCCATCTCTGCACTACACAATAAAATTGGACGATTGAACGATCACTAAATCGTTATCGTTCATTAATCGTGAAGTGAATTTGCCGGCAACGACCAGCGATGCGCGCTCCCATTGGTTGCTGTCGGCATCTGTCATCGTCTGAACATACTGCCCAACCTGATATCGTCAGGTTGGGCATGTTCAGGGATGAGGGAGGGTGCCTGCACTGAACGACATATTGTTCAGTGTGGGCACATTATCCACTGCACAGTATAATGAACAATGAAATAGAAAGCACTGTGTTAAATTGGATATGAATATAAATTTTTATTGAGTTTAGTTAATTATATTTCATTTTTGTTTATTGGCCCCATTTATTTAATTTTATAGTTTTTATTTAATTTTATTTCAATTTTTTAACCCATTATATTCATATACAATTTAACGCAGCACTTTCTATTTCATTGTTATATTGAAACTATTTATGTTTATGAAAACTGCTTAATATACTTCAAACACGCTTGATTTCTTTTGTCACAGTATAATGAACGATAACGATGTCGTGCAATCGTTCTTTCATCGTGTAGTGCAGGGCTCGACAAAACCCGGCGCCAGGTCGCCATGGCGACCAGATTTTCAGCCCTGAAAGTGCAGACCACGAGCACGGTCCACACTACAGAGTAACAAACACACAGCCGCCAGCGGCGGCTTGTTATAGCAGCCGATGAGAGTCCGTCAGACTCTCATTTTCTTCTGCGTCGTCCACGGAGTGAGCCGGCTGGAGCTCACTCATGACCTCCGCCTTCCGGCTCACCACGCAGCAGGTTGGGAGAGACCTCAGGACGTCTCTCCCATAGTGCAGAGCAGCCAGGAGTAGCAGACAGCGGCGGTCGTCGGCAGGAGCGTGGATCAGGTAAGTTGAGTTTGTTTTTGTTTTTTTAGAGGGCTCTGCATAGGGGGGGGTAGCCGCTACTGGGGACACTGTAGGGGCACTGCATAGTTTTTGTGCCCGCTACAGTGGGGGCACCGCATAGGTGGGGGTGGCCGCTACTGGGGACACTGTATGGGGGGGGCCACTACTGGGGCACTGTACAGGGTGAGGCCGCTACTAAGGGCGATGCATAGTGGGGACTACTACTGGGGTCACGGCATAAGGGGGACTACTATTGGGGGCACTGTATAGGGGGGGACTACTACTGGGGCAATGCATAGGGGGGACCACTGTACGGGGGTGTGTGGCCGCTACTGGGGCACTGTATAAGGGGAGGGAGACGGGGGGGGAGTGTTACTAGGGCACTGTATAGGGGGCGCTACTAAGGGGAATGCATAGTGGGGACTACTACTGGCGGCACTGCAGAGGGGGGACTACTACTGGGGGGCACTGCATGGGGGGGCGGGACTACTACTGGGGGCATTGCATAGGGGGACCACTACTGGGGGAACTGCATAGGGGTGTCTAAAGCATATTCTTGCATCTGGGCCCACCAGACTCTACTTCGGCCACTGCCAGCGGTGGCTTTGCTTCCCCGGGTATTTTGGCTGCGGAGGGGTCGTCTTTCTGGGGGTTGGTTGCCTGGAGAGGCAGGTTAGCTGCTCAATAATGTGGCTGTGGGAGGGTGGTTTACCTGGGGTACCCCGTTAGTGGTGTGGCCATGGGGGTTGGTTGCCTGGGGCACAGGTGCTCAGTAATGCTGCCTCGGGGGAAGAGGGGGTCTGGCTCCTACACTTTCATCCAGGCTCCTAGGTTTTAGAAAAATCTGTCAAGCCCTGGTGTAGTAGATATGCACCTTAAGTTTCCAAGTGTTTTTACATACACCTGTGATGAGGCACGGTAGGGAGAGAAGGGAGGGAAGGAAAAAAGACATAGGCCCGTATTCAATTTGGAGCGAAAAGCTGGAATCTGCGAAAAAGTTTCGCTGATGACGTAATTTCGCCAAGCGGAAAAGTATCGCCGTATTCAATTTGAAAGACTTTCTGCCTAGGCAGAAAGTCAATGCAACGTAATAGTCGGAAAAGTTTTGCCTATGAATAGCAGGAGGCAAAAAGTGCAGAATTGGAGTTTTGGGGTGCAACGTTGCGGGAACCCCCGTGCAGCCTTCAGACAGTCCCCCAAAGGTAAACTTAAGAACACCCTAAAAAAATCACTTTCAATTTAGGGGCAAAAAAAAAAAAAATGTTGGGGGACAAAGTTAAAAACTAGCGAACTAGAGTCCAGGGGGGTCCACAAATAGGGTCCAGGTGTCACATTTTCTAAACTCATTTGGCCCATGGCGTTATCCTGCCACAGTCCCTCCAGCTGCAACTGGAAGCAGTTGAAAATATTGTAAGTAGACGGGAGGGGAACAAGTGCCTCCTATAGGGGCGCAAGAATATATGGTCTTTGATTTGGATGTCGATGGGCTCTCGGCTTCTCTCTTTCTTCTATTAACTCATTGATCAGGATCCAATATATCTCTCCTGTCTTCATGTTGCCTGGATTCTTGTGGATGATTTGGTGTAATGTTTATCAAAAGCAGGAATCTCCCACTGCTTTTATAAATTCTAATTTGCAACCAAGGTACGTTCTTATCAAGCCAGGATTTTCAAAACCACAGGTTTTTGGCACATTTTGTTGAAGAATTTAAAATGCCCCATAGCTTTGTGTTAAATAATATTGCCGATTTATTTTCCACTATAAAAACTTTTTGAAGAATTTGGTTTGCAAAATAAACTCCCAAGACTTTGCAAGGCTACCGTCAGATACAACACACACACACATATATACATACATACATACACAGTCAAGTGCATAAATATTGGGACATTGACAAAATTTTCATATTTTAGCCTCTATTCACCACCACAATGGCTTTGAAATTAAACAAACAAGATGTGCTTTAACTGAAGACTTTCAGATTTAATATGAGGGTAATTACATTAAATCAGGTGAACGGTGTAAGAATTACAACAGTTTCTATATGTGCCTCCCACTTTTTAAGGGGCCAAAAGTAATGGGACAAACTAAACAATCCTAAATCTAACTTTCACTTTTTAATACTTTGTTGCAAATCCTTTGAAGGCAATTACAGCCTGAAGTCTGGAAGGCCTAGACATCACCAGACGCTGGATTTCATCCCTGGTGATGCTCTGCCAGGCCTCTACTGCAAATGTCTTCAGTTCCTGCTTGTTCTTGGGGCATTTTCCCTTCATCAAGTGAAATGCATGCTCAATCAGATTCAGGTCAGGGGATTGACTTGGCCATTGCATAACATTCCACTTTTTAGCCTTAAAGAACTCTTTGGTTGCTTTTGCAGTATGCTTCGGGTCATTGTCCATCTGCACTGTGAAGCGCCGTCCAATGAGTTCTGAAGCATTCGACTGAATATGAGCATATAATATTGCCCGAAACACTTCAGAATTCATTCTGCTGATTTTGTCAGCAGTCACATCATCAATAAATACAAGTGAACCAGTTCCATTGGCAGCCATACATGCCCACGCCATGACACTACCACCACCATGCTTCACTGATGAGGTGGTATGTTTTGGATCATGAGCAGTTAATTTCCTTCTCTTCTCTTCCCATCACTCTGGTACAAGTTGATCTTTGTCTCATCTGTCCATAGGATGTTGTTCCAGAACTGTAATGGCTTTTTTAGATGTTGTTTGGCAAACTCTAATCTTGTCTTCCTGTTTTTGAGGCTCACCAATGGTTTATATCCTGTGGTGAACCCTCTATATTCACTCTTGTGAAGTCTTCTCTTGATTGTTGACTCTGACACATATACACCTACCTCCTGGAGAGTGTTCTTGATTTGGCCAACTGTTGTGAAGGGGTTTTTCTTCACCAGGGAAATAATTCTTCTGTCATCCACCACAGTTGTTTTCCGTGGTCTTCCGGGTCTTTTGGTGTTGCTGAGCTCTCCGGTGCATTCTTTCTTTTTAAGAATGTTCCAAACAGTTGATTTGGCCACACCTAATGTTTTTGCGATCTCTCTGATGGGTTTGTTTTGATTTTTCAGCCTAATGATGGCTTGCTTCACTGATAGTGACAGCTCTTTGAATCTCATATATGAGAGTCGACAGCAACTGATTCCAAATGCAAATGTCACACCTAGAATCAACTCCAGACCTTTTACCTGCTTAATTGATAATGAAATAACGAGGGAATAGCCCACACCTGTCCATGAAATAGCTTTTGAGTTGATAGTCCCATTACTTTTGGCCCCTTAAAAAGTGGGAGGCACATATAGAAACCGTTGTAATTCCTACACCGTTCACCTGATTTGGATGTAATTACCCTCAAATTAAATCTAAAAGTCTGCAGTTAAAGCACATCTTGTTTGTTTCATTTCATAGCCATTGTGGTGGTGAACAGAGGCCAAAATATGAAAATTCGGTCAATGACCCAATATTTATGCACCTGACTGTATGTATGTATGTATATATCTCTCTCTCAAGTCAAGGGCCACGCTCACATAATAAAATTCTCAAAATATCCTGGGGTGTCACCCATGACGTCCAAATGGAAAGCTGCTGGTGACGTGTGCGTTCCAACTTACCGGAAGCACTGCCGCGCTTTCCCCGCGGTCCTCGCATGCGGCTCACACACCGGAAGGAGTGGTGTGACTGTGCCATGCTACACGTGTGGACGCTATGGGGTAGGTGCTATGTGATCTATATTGATGGCTGTTAGTGATTGTGTTTTGGCGCCCTTTTGCTGATTACTTGGGGTATTTAGTGACCTGGTAGGTGGGTGTTCAGTGTACACGGGATCTGCAGGGATTGATTGACTTCTTGATGTGCATGATGTACGGTTGTGCCTCTTGAAAATGGTTCTGATGGGACCGGAAAGTCGAGACAATACTGCTTTACCTGTCCGCTCAATATGTGAGGAATACATTTTTGATACCTTATGTGCTAATCTGGTGAGTGTCCCTTATTTTTTCTCTATATATATATATATATATATATATATATTATATACACACATAGTGCGAAATAATCGTCCAATTGCGTGCGTATTAGCAACTGCGATCCTTGCTGAATCAGGTCCTCTGTACCTACAGTGACCGATTGCTGATGTTGGGTAAATAATGTAGCTGGGGAAGGGCTTTTTTGTTTTTTTCAAGATACCTAGGCATTCAATTGGTTTAGTCAACAACATAACAAAAAGACAAACTGTTAAAGACATTATCCGAGAATCTACAAACATTATTTAAAGCCAGGTCAACCATTAGTTTAGGCCTGTTAGAGTATTTTTTGTAGCATTACCTTTTAAGTTGACCATGCAAAAGGTGTCCTAACAGTTTATCGGATAGAAAAGATCTATACCTCATGTTAGTAATTTATTCAAGAAATGCTTTTTATGTCTTGGCCTCCTCCATTGCAACTTCCTGCTATGCAGTTTCCATTTAAACAATTGAAAGGTTGACACTAAGGGGGTAAATTTACTAAGGGTCGATTTTGGTAGATTTGGGCTTTTTGTGCGCTATCCCCCCAATTTGGCAAATCGGAGATTTAGTAAATGGCACACCTGCATTGAAACCGCATGTCAAACATGACTTCAGATGGCAATAGGCATCGTACGGTTACATAGACGAGAATAGAAATCACAGACTTACTAAGAATCATAACGTGCGTGTGGGAATTTTTTTTATATATATATATATATATATATATATATATATATATATATAAATAGATGTGCCTCCTCAAAGGGATTAATGGAGTGGCTGCTCACAAGGGTTACTACCAATTTATCTAGGGTGACTAGATAAAGAAATATAATCCAACTCGCAGTTTCAAGCAACTACTTTCATACTTAATACACAAATCAGTTACAATATAATATAAAAAGAGAGAGGGACAGACATTTCCTCCACTAATTTAGAACACCTCTCTAAATACAGAAAAGTAAGACGAAAATTTCAACAAAGTTGTAAAATATAGCTCAGATAGCACACTGTATCATATGCTAGTGAAAACGGAAGAAGTCCTATTGTAAAAGCTGGAATCAACTGAGTGGAGTTTCCTATAATATCCACTCTCTTGGTTATATTTTGTCTAACTATAATAGTTACCAGATCAACGCGGCTTCCATGACTAAGGGCCTGATTCAGAGCCGGTCGCTATTTGCGGTCGTTCGTTCCAAAAAAAGGGGTGGCTATTCAAATGGACAGTTCGCTCTTTGCGGTCTGTTCACGCCTCTAGGTCTGAACGAGCGAACAAAACTTGCGGTCGTTTTTTGGGAAACTACGCCCCCTGGCCGCTCGCATCCTACGTCATGTCCGCTATTTATTAGATCGACCAGGGTAAGAGCTGCTCGCTATTCTTGTGGTTGGTTTTTGCTACCACAATTTTGCGAGCAGTTCTGGCTATTAAATAACCCAGTGACGTGCTCAATGACGCTGCTGTTTTAATTATGCACACCCATAAAACGCCCGTTTTGACCTTTAAGCACGCCTGTGATCGGATCTCCACTCCCCGTTTTCAAGCACCTTCCCCTGTTACCACCCACATACGCCTCTTTCTGTCACTCAAATTATCAGGCATTAGCTATTTTGCGAGCACATGAATTTCGACCGCACTGACTGGTTCGCGCATGCGTATAACGATCCGTACGCATGCGCAGTTGGGCAAACATCGCTCGGAGCGAACGAGCGGCCGCTTACGAGCGGCTCTGAGTCAGGCCCTAAGTTCAAAATATAGCGGCTGCACTCTGTTTATAATGGAATGTCCGTTAATAGATAGCCGACTCCAAATATGCAGAGGGTAGTACGATGCGAGTCTAATTGGGGAACATATTAGACAGTCAGGATTTGCCTACTGCTGGTATGGAAGCCGGCAGTTTTGTTATTACAGGCACCGCTCACTTTACGCCGATAGCGATCCACTGGTGGCTAATTACTGCAAATCCTGGTGGCCACGCTATAGAGCTATTATGAAAAAACTTCATTGTAAGAGAAATGCGTCAAGGACAGTAGGGTGCATACCCATAAATAGCTCTATAACGTGGCCACCAGGATTTGCTCTAGTGGATCACTATAAGCCTAAAGTGAGCGGTGCCTGTAATAACACGTTTGCCGCACAGCCGAAGGAGTGGAAACACTGTGAGCCATGACGTGGGACAGAAGCTGCTGGTGCAGCATCGAGCTGGGAGAATGTAGAAGCGGTGGAGCTGGGTAAAGTAACAACACAACACTGCTGGCTTCCATACCAGCAGCAAGCAAATTCTTACTGCCTAAAGCGGTCCACAATTACACTCACATCTAACTACCCTCTGCCTATTTGGAGTCGGCTATCTATTAACGGATACTCCATTATACAGAGGGCCTGATTCAGAGACGGACGCTCTGAAAGAGCGCTCGCTCTGCTTCTTTATGGGTGTTGGTATTCTGACTGTAGGGATGCCGCTGTCGGTATTCTGACCAGCGGCATCCCGACCACCAGGATCTCATACCCACCCACATCTCATTGTGACGCATTTTTGGAGAGAAAAAAAAAACGTGTGCCGAGTAGGGAATTTTTAGCACGAATGCAGCAAAGATGTGTAAGGACACATCTGTACATCTCTGTATCAGGCCCCAAAACAGTAAAATTTCAGACCATTCCTAATCTGATGACAAAAGCCACTAAGTTATGTAATATCATGAATCTAGCAATAAAATGCATGCACATGACACTAGTACACCACCAAAAACAGTAAAAATCTGATTAGCAATAATATAAAATGATTACCAAAATGCAAACATATTTGCTAAAACAATGTTCACACACAAAATACTGAAGTAAAAATAACAGCTTCATTTTTGTTTTCAGCGTGCACAAGGTCCTTCATTAGAAAATGAACAAGAATCAGCAGTTAATACATTTAAGAAGGTGGAATCTCCAAAATTTTAAACATATCCTAAAGAATGTGATTAAAGTCCACCAAACTATTGAGATGAATGTGGCTGTTCAATTCACCATCTGAAGAGACAAAGCGGCTGATGCTGAATGGATCACTTATTGGGCATAAATCACTCTTTATAAAACATAGCACATCTCCTAACAAAAATAGGCATACACATCTTGAGATGGTTCCGGTCGTGCCGCAGCGGCATATACTGTTGGTTTAAGCAAAGTCATCATCATCAGCGTGTATTTTCCCCAGACTTCAAAGTGTGTGTGCAGGCCTGCATGAGCCACATTTGCATGAACACACCCTTATAATACCTGACCTTCGTCTGATTTTCCTTCCCCTGGTATACCTCTCCAGACATGTGCCAGATACACGCAACTCTACACTGACACATATGTATCTGTTCTGTTAGCATGCACAGTGTACAATTTACGCTACACAAACTGGTGCAAGTCCAGTTCCAGACCTAAAATGTGCTGAAGAATATAGCATATGCATGTTTTACTTGGGTATTTTGCACTCTAGATAAGAGGTTCTTGTACATTGTTTCATCTGACCTGCTAAATTCAAGATGTCCCATGTGACTCCTTTCGGAAAGAATCTCTTCATGTTGATAGCCCATTGGTAATCGCTCCACCTCTCCTTCCAGGCATGAAGGATGGCCTGCTTAAGGTTTACCAGTTTCATTTCTAAAGGCTATCCAAGAAGAAAATCTTCGATGTAACCTTCAAATAGATCAGAAAAGATGATATAGTAGTAATGAACAAGGATTCAACACAGTGCTAGCCTACTCCATTGTTGCTGGAGTTACCAAC
Source organism: Taudactylus pleione (assembly GCA_031769625.1). Taxonomy (NCBI): domain Eukaryota; kingdom Metazoa; phylum Chordata; class Amphibia; order Anura; family Myobatrachidae; genus Taudactylus; species Taudactylus pleione. The sequence continues at coordinate 7,120,411 of JAUIMM010000154.1, forward strand.
ACAAATATAAGTAAACATATCAAGTGAACCATGATGATGATAATCTATACATAGTATAAAATAAGTTTCTTCAGGCTAATCTCGAGAACCACTGGATGGATTTTGATGCAGTTTTCACTAATCTATAGAGCATTTGATGAGGAAGGATTAGGTGTATGAAAAATTAATGTGTGACAAAAGGAAGTCGGGAAGAGACTTTTTTAGTGAAGCAAGTCAATGAAAAAACAGACGTCCGAGTGCTTTCTTGGCTTACGCTGCCCAAACCGTTAGATAACTCACAACGACCGACTTTATTTTATACCATGTAGAGATTGATACATTAATTTTCTGGAGAAACCGGATAATACGCAAGTCCAGTTTACTGATATAAAATTGCAGTTTTTCCATTTTTTAGCATTACTATTTCATTTATGTGAAAAATTATTCTTTAATTTAAAATGAGTTCAGTTCCCAGTAACAGTCTGCTTTGGCATGACAATAAATAAAGCACAGGGACAGACACTTAACGTGGCTGGAGTTGACCTAAGTGGAGACCGATTTTCTCATGAAGAACTTTACGTAGCGGGTAAGTTCCAGACGACCAATGGGAGACTGAGCTGTTGCAAACAAGTAAACTTTTATTCCAGACTTGAAAACTAAAGGCAGTGCCAGTGTAATGGCTTCTTACACAAGGCAAAAAGTTCAAGAGCAACAATTCAGCTTACATGAGACAACAGTTCATACGAACGAGTATGCACAGTAAAGTCAGGGTTCAGGTTGTCTAGCATAGAGAGGGCTGCCAAAGGTGCAACCTTTCCCTCACATTCCCCCTAACTTATCTAACCAGGTTTTTAGACCATAGCTGGTCATAATTGAGGTATGGTGTGGTTCCTCCCTGGCTACACGTGGTTAACCCTTTCCTCAGAATGTGGGAGAGGCCCACCTTGCCACAGTGGCCATTTTGCGAGTCACGTCCAAACTAAATCTTTCATGTTGACAACAGGAGGGAAAACGACTAATGCTGTCTACAAGACAATCTTACGGGACCTCGGTTAAAAAAAGACTATCGTCTTAAATTCAACATTGCTCCCATGGGAAACCGGGGCGGGTCGCTAGTAATAAATAAAATAAAACAACAAATCAAAGTACTAGAACACCAGATTTTCCAGAATTATGTATGCCCTTTGTTAGGTTATCCTTTTGTACAGGCTATGAACACATTGTCGAAGCCGGATAATTGGCTGAGATAGGATCGGTTTAAAATTAAATCTGCGCAAAGCCATTTTGCGACTGGCCGCCCAGCGCCATTTCAGTGAATCTCGCCCATTATAAGTACAAATGGCGATGCTATTATTTAGCGTTGCGCGATTCCCACACAATAGAAAGTTAAAAGTCCTCACCATATAAATAGTCACCAAAACATATAAAATGATTATCCCTGCAAAACACGTACCATGATGTACTCCACAAACATGCAGTCGCACAGCCCTAACTAGCGTCTTTTCCCAAAATCCCAATACTTACACACTGCACACTTACATAAAAGGTTCCCTAGCATTAAAGTGTAATATTCAAGTTTTATGCAGTAATTAATGTTTTGAAATAAAGGCTATTTGATATCTAAGGTTTAGTACATGGTAAGCAGACCGTGTTTGGTGTTGTACTGATCCACTGTGTCTCAACAGATTTCCGGTATCATCGGTGAGAAGATCGCAACAAGCGTCTGCAAACTATGGACTACAGAGAGTTAAAACATTAAAATGTACTCTGTAATGTTATCAGCTTAGATTAGCATGCAGCGGGAAAAAGGACACAAAGGGCTGTTGGAGGCTGTTTGTGTCCTTTCGAATTGACCCATGAACTATAATGTAACAGAAGAACCAGGAAGAAGAACCAATATAATCATGCCAAACTGTTCTATTGTATTGCCTATCCCTGTAAAGAGTATATAGGTGGGCTCTCTGAACTCAGAAGAGAGTCTTCTTGCTGTACTGTTGACGGAGGTTTCTATACTGATGCCGGTATCTGGGTCCAGAGCGCGTGCGTATGTAACAACTGTACCTTGAGTCTGTATGATTTATTTGCGCTAATTATCTTTAGATCACAGCGTGTAACCATCTGTTTTTATATTGAATAATAACAAATAACTTTTTGTGCTTTGGAACCATACTCAAAGTCTGAAAGCATTTATTTCTTGTGCGACTCATTGCGTTAAATAGCGACAATTATTAGAAGGTATATGCAGGATTTTAAAAGATATAGACAGGATTGCATAGAGGTTTTAAATAGGTATCCATAACATTTAGGAGGTTGTGTGCTATGTGTTTGCCTACTTTCTATCATTTTTTCAGACATGGCTACACCCCAGTAATGCTATACTCCTTTTCAACTAGGCCATGCTCTAAAGCTATTGTATTGAGAGTGTAAATAAAAACTGTAGTAGGAGTTTTCAAATTTGTGATGTACCCTTTGCATCACAACATGGTTTGTTCAGGTGCATCCTTAAGTTGGATTTGTCTCCACTTTAGTTTGCTCACACTTTAAAGGGGCAATTCAATTACTTGCTTCTGGCTTAAGTGCCAAATGCAAATCAATCAGGAAAGTCAATGACCATGACGTAAAACAGGTTTTTTTCATAAATATCTGCTCACAACCTTTAGTGGTGGGTGCAGAAATGAGCGATGTCATAATTGCCAGTTTGAGCAGGTTTTACTTAGCCAAGGCGACTAACAATATTATTATGTGCGGGCTATTAAACAATCACCTTATAAGAGTAAAATCCAATCAGCTTTGATCATATTTCATAATGAAAATAAAAATAAAGTTGAATCAGAACAGCATTGCTATTTGTTTGGATTCTGGATTATTAAACCAGAAAGTTCATGTGATCAGTTTTGTAATGTGATATTTCAGCACAGCTGCATTTAGTAGTCATGGCAAACAGCCAATTACTAGTTTGTGTGGGTCCCATAACCTGTGTGCCGAATGCTGTCAGGCCATTACATAACTTGTAATCCCCCCCAAAAAGGGGTTCTGGTTACATGCCTGTGTAACTTATACGCAGCTACTACGACTCCTACATAATCAAAAAATGAAATATCTGAAATGTATTTATCTCTGAATTAGGTTTACTGTAAGTTTTGATTTCAGAATCGCTGGTAGGTGAAAATTGTTGATCTCCCTTTTATCCCCTCCACAGTGGAAAGCAAGTGTGGCTCATCCACATATAATTAAGACATTACCCCGACCATCCATTCCTAAACCCCCACTCAAAACCCACCCACTGCGCATGATGATTGCTGGGAACTCCTGGTAGCTTGTGGTGCACATTGGGAAGTGATATTAATGAAAGGAAAAAAAAAAAAGGAAAACTAACCCACACTTGAAAGAATGTGGTCAATCTATCAAATGATGTGGCCCTTTAGGAGCTATCAAGCTACGTTACAGAAAAGTTATTTTCCATAGTAGGGTGGTATCCAGCGATCCAAGCGCCCCTGGCAAAGTAAGGGACTGGCGCCTCCCCACCCCCCGTATTGTAACTAGGGAAAGAGCGAGCTGAAAAAGGGGCGTGGTCTCATGGGGAAGGGACATGGCCTCAAAATAATACCCCCCAATTCAAATTACACCACACAGTACTGGCCTTTACTCACATTACACTGCATGGTAGTATCCCTTCTTCACATTAGGCCACACAGTAGTACCCCATATACACATAACGCCACACAGTAGTACTCCTAATACATGTTACACCACATGCTAAGAGTCCCTAGAGCCACACAGTAGTACCCCTTATACACATTATGCCACACAAAGAGAAGAATAAAGGCCCCCAGGAGTTGGGTAAGGAATGCCAACACTCAGAATCCTGACGCTGTCATCCCAACAGTGTTAGGAAACAAAACTAATAATTGTATTATCTGCGCTAATTGGGATGAAAAGAAGACCTGACTGAAAATAAAAATAAAACACAATATAATTTATCAAAATATAAAAGGAAATTTAATATCCTGAAACAATAATATGACCGGTCATAGAATATCACATATAAGATAATAAAATAATATTAAAAACAGAAAATTAGTATAAGCTAAATAAATCAATAATACACTATAATGTATAATAAAAGCTAAAGGAGGTGGATCCTAAATCGGCAACCCAGCGGTATTTAAACTACAACAGGAGGAAGCAGAAGTCAGTGAGGAGGAGTATAATATAGCGTTCCCGCTAGGCTGTTTTAGCGGGGCGCGGCGCCCTGCCCTCCTTCTGGACGGCAAAAAGTACCCTGCCCTCCAGAAGGAGGGCAAAAAGCGCCCTGCCCTCGCAGCCTGCGAGTGCAGTCTTCACCCGCGGGTCGCAGTGTCCGGTGACCCGGTCACCGCCGGAGAATAGACGCCGGACGCATGCACCCGGCATCTGTTCTCACTGTCTGCAGCGCTTGGGGGCTGCCCGGCGTGTCCGTAAGTGCCGGGCATGCCCCCAAGTATGACGAAAAGGGGACGCGTCTTATAGACACGCCCCCTTTTCGGGCGTGCGCACAAAGTTTCCCTCTCTAGCTCCGGCGTCCTGCCTGTCGCTGGAGCTAGAGTGAACACTAATTATACATAGATGGGGAGGAATAAAGCTGCCAGATGGAAACAGCAGTCAGTGGAGACAGGAGGGGAAGAAGGAGAGGGGTTATAGTACCTAAATGGGGAGGGAAAAAAGCCCTCCACGAAGGAGTAGCAATCAGTGAGGAGGTGGGGGGGTATAGTACATACATGGGAATGAATAAAGCTCCCCAGGAGGGAGCAGCAGTCAGTGAGAAGGGGAGGTGTAATACATACACAGAGAATATAGCCCAGCGATGAGATTAACCCCCCTCATAATCAAATCCCCAAAACCCATCAATCACCATTATCCCTCATATCATGCCCCAGGGTCGTTACCTGGAAGCTTTGATCCCTTCCTTTTCAGCGGCCCCAGAGTGCCCTCCTCCTCCTGCAGCCTCCAGTCTCCCCCTGTCACGGCCAGGGTATTTCAGCATGGCGCTAGGCGAGTGTTACCTGTGAGGTCATTGTGGCGCGGGCTGTCTGGTGGCGGAGCTGGTGTCTGGCGGGGGGCTTTGGCTGCGCGCTTTGTCGTGCGGGCCTGTTGTCACTCTGCGCTGGTAAGGCCTGGCGGCGTCTCCGTTCCATTTGGCATGGGCGCCGCCATCTTGCCTTCTGGCCATGTGCTGCGGCTGGCCAATCCTGGTGAGTCACATGTTCCCTCCGGCCAGTAACAGCACGGCATGGTGTATTTAGGAAGGGTCAGTGCCTTCCTTCTTTGCCAGTGCAACGTGTATCTCAGCCTAGCTGAGAGGGAGTTCTCTGTGCTTTCCTGTTCCTGTGAATTCGCTGTCTGCCAGTCTGCCTGTCAGCTCCTAGCTCCCACTGGACTACCCCACTTCCTCCATCACCCTTGCCCATACCTGAGTGCCTGAGCCTGCTGACATCCTGCGCTTCAATTCACTACCTGCAAACCTGGCTTGGTTATTTTCAGTTTCACTACCTGCACACCTGGACAGCTCTAATTGTTTCTACTTGGACATTAACCCTTTTGCTCCCACCACAGAACTCTTGTGCACATTTATATATTCCTGGACTTTTATTTACTGCCACATTATATGTCTACTCAAGCACTTATTAAAGATCCTAGTTTTATTTTCAAATCTGCTTCTGTGATCGCTCCTGCTACCACCCCGGGTCCACAAACAACCCAGAACATCACACCCCCGATTCCCGAATGATGAGCGGAGCCGCAGAGACCCCTTCAGACAGCCCCCTGCGAGGCGGCCCGGCATCAGGGTCAGGCAGCCCCCTGCGAACCAACCCAGCATCAGGATCATACGACAGCGAGCTGCGCCACCCAGAGGCCTCTGGGAAATGTAGTTCTGAGGCCTCCGGCACCGACCTGCACTGCAGCTCCCATGGTGCCCCTCTGTGCACGGTAATAGGAGGAACTACTTCTGAGTTCTGAAAAGTAGTTAAGACTCTGAACTACCTATGCGATTCTACCCTTGGCCATGGGTGGCACCCCTCCCTCGGCCAGTGCCCCTTGTGAGTGTCATCCTGGCCAATGGGTAGATACGCCCCTGTTCCATAGAGTGGGAGGGCGCATACTGCCCTATTTCAACCATACTAGTCTGAACACACGTAGGGACACCCAAGTTTGAAAGAGGAGAGTATCTGACTTTTCAACAATGTGTCTCCTTAGTAGATAATGTCTGATCACCAAACAAATAACAGTATATAAAAAATTAAATTTCCCACAGATTAGGATGTGTGTGTGGGAGGGTCTTAAGCTCAGATCTCCCCATATTGTGTCAAATAAAAAAGAGGGTCCTCTCTGTTAGGATTAAATCGAGGCAACAATTCCTTGCTTCTGGTAGAAAATCCAATTATCACAAAAACATTTGTATGATGGTCATTGAGGTTTTAAATGCAAGTGAAATTTAATATCTATTAAATATCAAAATATACAGTGTTACACTAGTTTTTTCTCCTCACTTCTTTCATACAAACCATCAATATGGAGTAATTTGAATTAAAGATAAAGGCTCATTGGATAGGCTCATTAATATTCATCCTCAAGTAATGGAGCGTACACACGGTCAGATTTGTCAGACTTGTCAGATTTGTCAGATGAACAACTGAACGATTAAACGATTTGAAAGATTTGAACGATTTTACCAAAGTTTTGAACGATTTGAACGATTGAACGATTTTTGACTGCATTAAAATGAATGGAATCGTCCAAGTCTGACTGCAAACCCATCAGATGTCAGATATCGTTATCTGACAAACGGGAACGCGCATCGTTGATCGTCCGTCGTTCAGGCATGTCAGATATGAACGATTTTCCTTCAGATATGAACGACTGAACGATTTTTAAATCGTTATCGTTCATATCTGAAGGAAAAATCTGATCGTGTGTATGCACCATAAGAGTATGCAATCTACACAGTAAAGAAGTGTGGTGTTGGATTTATATTTGATAAGCTCTACACCCTTAAGTAAAGCTGGGTACACATTAGACAATATTTCGCCCAATCCGACGGATTGGTCCGACATATCGTCAAAAATCGGCTTGTGTGCACGCACTATGTTGGTCCATGTGCGCTACTGTTTGTTTGTCAGTCGCATTGTCAGGTCGGCCCTACATGCAGCTCAATCTGACACTGCGACTGACGACCCCATGCAGCAGGATGCGGATGGTGCAGATATATCGGGCAGTCAGCACTGGATTGTGTAATGTGTACCAGCGACCCAATATGGACTGGATGATGCAAATGAAGTCAAGCTTTCAGTCTCTCTCCAGAATGACGAGATCAGAGTGTGCTGGGACTTGCACTGCAGTTCCACTGTAGCTGCAGAGACACAGGTTACCTGAGAATGGTTAGAGGCACCTCGAGTTTCCAGCTATGACCAGGTTCATCATTAATACATCTCTGGCACAGTAAAAAAATACAACATTAAATATTACAGTGAATCCCTCACACGCAGGTGACCAGAATGCAGCACAGCAGGTGGGCGCAGCACCAGTGATCGTGAGAGCATGCCATTGCTCCCTAGCCTGTGAAGGGGAGCGATGTACGTCACCGGCCACCTATTCACATGTGATTTGTGACCGGAACATTACAGAGCTGCTCCACAGGTCTAGCGCCCCTCTTACCTCCGGTCTCTATACTCGCACCTCCGCTCTAGCAGCCGCCATGACAGCTCATCACACCTGATTGGCTGTCGCAAGTGAATGACGTCATTTTCGGACGATAGGAATCTTGGGTATTGTAGTTTTGTAGATCTTGGCGGGAACGTGCAGCAGAGAGAGAGCGAGAGAGCAGCAGCCGCGTGACGTTTGTTCCCGAGCGAGGGAGGTGGTTGCTGCCATGCTCGCCACAAGGTTATAGTTCCCCTCTATGCCCAATTGGATAGTAGGGAATGACATTTGACACTGGCTGATGACGTCAGGGTCCTCTACGTGAGGGGGATTTAGACATTTCTTTGCTTTGCCATGGTGACCGCAGCTGACAAGTGAGGCCGCATGTCCAGCTGTATACAGTCTGAAAATAGCGCATTATATCGCATCTGGTTATTGTAACTATAGTGCATACTTGTCAAGTCTCCCTGGGGGGAATTCAATTCAACGCTATGTTGAATAGTTGCTGAAGGGAGCTCCCGCAGCTATTCAATTCACTGCGCTGTATGGGAGTGCTAAGGATTTATTCTCACACCCCCCCTGGGGATGCGAGGAGAAATCTGACCAAAGTGCCGGGCGCGCAGCTGTTTTTCTGCTTAGCATGGCACTAACAGCCGCGCTCCTGCCACTTTGGTTAGAGAATGCCGGTTAACACCCTTGTTAAGGCGAGATAATCGGCATTCTCCGACCACACAGCGTACTGAATTGAATATTCAATTCGCGTTGAATTGAATCGCCCCCCTGATTGTTAGGGAGACTCCATGAAATAGCAATTTCCCTGAAGATTCCAGCATTCTCAGTGCTGCCAACATTTTAAAAGAATTACCTGGGTGCTTAGGTGTCGACCCATTATACTAATGTCTTCCTGGGGCAGATGTATTAAGCTCTGGGAAGTGATAAAGTGAAGAGTGATAAACGACAAACTAATCAGCTCCAAAATGCCATGTTAAGGGCTGTGGGATCTATTTGCTAAGCAGTGTTAGGACACAGACAGAGGTATTCAATATGGGAGCGAAAACTCAGTTTTTGCGTTAATGTCGCACCTATGATGTCATTATCGCAGGTTTTAGTTTTACACCGTATTCAATTTCAAAGACTTTTCGCAGGTTCGAAAAGTCTTTGATAAAAAACGGGGATAACTTTTCACCATTGAATAGGTGTCGAAAAAAAATGCAGAATTGGGGTTTAGGGGTGCAGGCTTAAAAAAAAATAGCCTGCACCCCTGGGAATGACATTTAAAAAATAATTGTGTCAAAAAAAGTTTTTAAAAAAAATATGGACACCCCAAAAAAATTATTTTAAAAATTGGGCTGAAAAAAAAAATGGGAAAAATTGTTTAACAATAGGGAAATAGGTTCAGGGCTATTCTGCAAGTATGCGGCAGATGTTTTCTAGAATAGATTTATAGCGGCAGGTGCACAAATGCAGAATTTTTAAAAACTTACTTTAGGGACATCAAAATATGCTAGTACCCATTTTCCATGTACCCCAAATTTGATGGGACCACTTAAAAAAACAACCTAAGTGCTCTTCTGCATCACTTCTTCAATGTCGGGGAAAAAACCACCTGCCGCGGCTATTTAAATCCCCGACTTTCATTTACAGGCTAAAACGGGGGTACCCATAGTGATCCCCCATGTTTTTACAACTTTAGGGGGGCCCCACAATTTTCTTAAGGAAAATTTCGTAACTTTATGCAAATCCCACTTCGTAGGCTCCCGTTTTCATTAGTTTCATATTGAATATGGGGATAAGCGGGCGGGCGCGCGGCCGATACTTTATCCCAGGTAAAAGCTCCGATATGAAACGTAAACTTCGACAGCGAAGTTTACGTTTCATATTGAATTCCCCTCAGAGTGAAAAGTGACAAGGTGCCAGCCAATCAGCTCCTAACTGCCATATCTCAGGCTGTGTTTGAAAATTGATAGTTGGGAGCTGATTGGCTGGCACCTTATCACTTTTTTTTTTTATCACTTTTCACTGTGTCTCCTAACGCTGCTTAGTAAATAGACCCCACAGCCTGTAACACGGCATTTTGGAGCTGATTGGTTGGTCGTTTATAGCGACCCATACACTTGCTGATTTTACACACTCGATTTCGATCAGTCGCGCATATCGTGTGTGTTTTGGCATGCTGTATGATGGCGATGCGCGTCCCCGCCGTTGTACATCGGCATCGTAGATCTTATGGATAAACCATAAGATCTGCGATCCATCATGCTGTTAAATAGGTAACTGAAGCATCTTGTAAGATGCATCGTCTACCATTCACAACAGCATACGATGTATCGGGCTGAATTTGAAAACATACCGAGGTGTCGTACGTTTTCAATTCGCCCCGTGTATGGACCGCATATCACTCTCCTTTTTATCACTTCCCAGAGTTTCATACATCTGCCCCGTGTGGTACAGTCACAGGGAGACATTGAGGGATATAATCTCTGTCACGGCATATCGGTTATAATGGTGTCTTCATTTTTCTTATTCAATAACTATTAAGGTCCGAAGCCCATTACATCTATATAATAAGCTAGAAGGTGTGTCTGTTTGTCCTTTCTACACAGCCAGAGGTTTGTACCTAGCTCCACGAAATTTGGCACGGTAGTGTAGTTTGCCCAGGATTAGGTTTTTGCCTAGTTTTGAGCTTCATCAGGGACACACACTGCCACACTATCCCATGAAACTGGAACACTCTTAAATACACACACCGTCACAGGGTAGTGGATAAACACCCTTCAGCAGGTGGTGTATTGATCTTCAGTATTTGTACCTGGAAGTGCGATTCCATGCCCATAAATGCCACCAAAAGAAGCAATTTGTTACCACAGGTTTATTTTTCCCCTCTATGCCCACGTGGATAGTAGAGAATGTCGTTGGAGAGTAACTGATGTCAGGCTCATCAGTAGCTCAATACTCGATACATTCAGACTGTAGCAGACTGCATATTCAATCCACAATCTTTGATTCTGGCAAAGCTTAGTATACAGCCATGGCCAAAAGTTTTGAGAATGACACAAGTATTGGTTTTCACAAAGTTTGTTGCTTCAGTGTTTTTAGACATTTTTGTCAGATGTTATTATGGTATACTGAAGTAAAATTACAAGCATTTCATAAGTGTCAAAGGCTTTTATTGACAATTACATTAAGTTTATGCAAAGTCAATATTTGCAGTGTTGACCCTTCTTTTTCAAGACCTCTGCAATTCGCCCTGGCATGTTGTCAATCAACTTCTGGGCCACATACTGACTGATGGCCTCCCATTCTTGCCTTATCAATGCATGGAGTTTGTCAGAATTTGTGAGTTATTGTTTGTCCACTCGCCTCTTGAGGATTGACCACAAGTTCTCAATTGGATTAAGGTCTGGGGAGTTTCCTGGCCATGGACTCAAAATTTAGAAGTTTTGTTCCCCGAGCCACTTAGTTACCACTTTTGCCTTATGGCAAGGTGCTCCATCATACTGGAAAAGGCATTGTTTGTTACCAAATTGTTCTTGGATGGTTGGGAGAAATTGCTCTTGGAGGGTGTTTTGGTACCATTCTTTATTCATGGCTGTGTTTTTTGGCAAAATTGTGAGTGATCCAACTCCCTTGGCTGAGAAGCAACCCCACACATGAATGGTCTCAGGATGCTTTACCGTTGGCATGACACAGGACGAAGACTATTGGAGGATGACCTGGTGTTAAGAAGGGCAGCAAAGAAGCCACTTTTCTCCAGGAAAAACGACTGATATTCTGCAAAAGGTTCAGGGATTGGACTGCTGAGGATTGGGGTAAAGTTATTTTCTCTGATGAATCCCTTTTCAGATTGTTTGGGGCATCTGGAAAAAACACTTGTCCGGAGAAGGAAAGGTGTGTGCTACCATCAATCCTGTGGACCTTTCCTGTAGGAAAACTATCCACAACTTTTTGCAAAATGTCTTGGAAGACATCATTTCGTGGCTGGGTAGAATCATCTCTGTCAAAATGAATATTCTTCCTAAATGGCTCTATCTATTCCAGATACTCTCTATAGCCATTCCCTACTCTCTCCGCCATAGTTATCCTCTGCCATCCTTAAAAAGCATATTTCCGGAGGTGGTAGGGGTCTTCCAGATTTTAAAACTCTATAACTTGGCTACACATTTCTCCCAAATTGCTTCCTCCTATTCTCCTTCTGGAACAACCTCCTGGCTTGACATTGAAGCCAGCCTTATTAACTTCCCAGATCTGTTCTCTCTCTGGGGGCTTGCAAAAGAGGCACCCCCCTTCTTCAGCCTCCCCCTACTCTTAAATTTCTACTACATCAGTGGAATCTATACTCTATTAAGTTCTCCATCAACTCTCCTATATCTCCCCTTACACCCATATGGAGCAATCCAGGTTTTCCGCTGGACCTACAAACGACCCGCATGACACGGTGGACACATCTGACCCTCAAATTTCATGTGGATTTTAGTGCAGACAGGCTTTGGCTTTCCTTCTGAGATCTACAGTGGAAAGTTCCTACCCATCCTCTCAGCCCCTTCGAATACCTCCTAGTACCCTGTTTTCTATTGATTCTGTTTATATGTTCTGATTTCCATTGTATTTATATACAGTCAGGTCCATAAATATTGGGACATTGACAGAAGTCTCATATTTTGGCCTCTATTCACCACCACAATGGTTTTGAATTGAAACAAACAAGATGTGCTTTAACTGCAGACTTTCAGATTTAATTTGAGGGTAATTACATCCAAATCAGGTGAACGGTGTAGGAATTACAACGGTTTCTATATGTGCCTCCCACTTTTTAAGGGGCCAAAAGTAATGGGACCATCAACTCAAAAGCTATTTCATGGACAGGTGTGGGCTATTCCCTCGTTATTTCATTATCAATTAAGCAGGTAAAAGGTCTGGAGTTGATTCTAGGTGTGACATTTGCATTTGGAATCAGTTGCTGTCGACTCTCAATATGAGATCCAAAGAGCTGTCACTATCAGTGAAGCAAGCCATCATTAGGCTGAAAAATCAAAACAAACCCATCAGAGAGATAGCAAAAACATTAGGTGTGGCCAAATCAACTGTTTGGAACATTCTTAAAAAGAAAGAATGCACCGGAGAGCTCAGCAACACCAAAAGACCCGGAAGACCACGGAAAACAACTGTGGTGGATGACAGAAGAATTATTTCCCTGGTGAAGAAAAACCCCTTCACAACAGTTGGCCAAATCAAGAACACTCTCCAGGAGGTAGGTGTATATGTGTCAGAGTCAACAATCAAGAGAAGACTTCACAAGAGTGAATATAGAGGGCTCACCACAAGATATAAACCATTGGTGAGCCACAAAAACAGGAAGACCAGATTAGAGTTTGCTAAACAACATCTAAAAAAGCCATTACAGTTCTGGAACAACATCCTATGGACAGATGAGACAAAGATCAACTTGTACCAGAGTGATGGGAAGAGAAGAGTATGGAGAAGGAAAGGAACTGCTCATGATCCAAAACATACCACCTCATCAGTGAAGCATGGTGGTGGTAGTGTCATGGAGTGGGCATGTATGGCTGCCAATGGAACTGGTTCCCTTGTATTTACTGATGATGTGACTGCTGACAAAAGCAGCAGAATGAATTCTGAAGTGTTTTTGGGCAATATTATATGCTCATATTCAGTCAAATGCTTCAGAACTCATTGGATGGCGCTTCACAGTGCAGATGGACAATGACCCGAAGCCTACTGCAAAAGCAAGCAAAGAGTTTTTTTAAGGCTAAAAAGTGGAATGTTATGCAATGGCCAAGTCAATCCTCTGACCTGAATCCGATTGAGTATGCATTTCACTTGATTAAGACAAAACTGAAGGGAAAATGCCCCAAGAATAAGCTGGAACTGAAGACATTTGCAGTAGAGGCCTGGCAGAGCATCACCAGGGATGAAACCCAGTGTCTGGTGATGTCTGTGCGTTCCAGACTTCAGGCTGTAATTGCCTGCAAAGGATTTGCAACAAAGTATTAAAAAGTGAAAGTTAGATTTAGGATTGTTTAGTTTGTCCCATTACTTTTGGCCCCTTAAAAAGTGGGAGGCACATATAGAAACCGTTGTAATTCCTACACCGTTCACCTGATTTGGATGTAATTACCCTCAAATTAAATCTGAAAGTCTGCAGTTAAAGCACATCTTGTTTGTTTCATTTCAAAGCCATTGTGGTGGTGAATAGAGGCCAAAATATGAGAATTCTGTCAATGTCCCAATATTTATGGACCTGACTGTATGTGTGTATATATATATATTTGAAAATGTGGCTCATTGTTGAGGCTATTTGCACTTATATGTATGTTTACATGCTCTTTAAATAAACAGTGATCACGCTGAGCAAAATAATTTATGAGCACAGGGACCCCTCACTTTAAAAGTTTGGGGTCCTATTCCACTGTTTTTGGGTCTCATTACATATTATGGGGGGTGAGGGCAGGCAGCAGTTGGGGTAGAGCTGGGAGCAAATGCAGGGAGAAGTTGCGGTAGAGCTGGGGCTAGATGGTGAGTTAGGGCAGGCAGAGCTGGGGATAGGGAGAGGTAAGTGCAGACAGTAGTTGCGACAGTGCTGGGTGCAAGGAGGAGGATAGGGGCAGGTAGTGCTGGGGGTAATAAGTGGGCAAGGGTAGATAGCAGCTGGGGCAGTACTAAGGGTAGGGAGGAGATAATGATAGCAGCTGTGGCACTACTGGGGGCAAGGAGGAGGTTAGGGACAGGCAGTTCTGGGTGTCCGAAGGGGACAAGGTTAGATAGCTGGGGCATTATTGGGGCAAGGAGAAGGTTATAGATAGGCAGTGCTGGGTGTAGGAAGGGGGCATGGGTAGATAGCTGGGGAAGTATTGATGGCAAGGAGGAGATTAGGGACAGGCAGTGCTGGGGGTAAGGTGGGGGATACACACAGCAGTCAGTGTAAATGGGAAATACACAGTCGGGGATAGTGAAGGAATGCACAGTTACAGTCAGGATTGGGGGGGCGCAAAGCTGACCAGTAATACCAGGGGAAGAGGTCACAGCCGGATAGTGACAGGGGCACAAAGTCAGCCAGTAACACCAGGGACAGGGGTCCTCACCTTTCAGGGAGCTCCTCTCCACCAGCAGTGGTACCAGCTTCCCGATGTGTTTCTGCAGCACCAACGTGTCTGCAATGTTCTGCACCACAGCCGAAACTTCCCCTGCCCGTGGCTGACACCTCCACCGCCCGAGTCCAACATCCCCACTGAGGCACAGTGATTGGGAAGGAGCTGGAGCCGAGTGTGAGGCAGAGAGACCGGAGTGTGGCTGAGTGAGCCGGGGGCACAGGAAGAGTGACTGCTATGAGTCTGTCTGAGACAGGGCAGGCAGAGCTGGGGGAGACAGATTCTGAATGAGTACGAGGAGCAGACGGCAGCTACGGAAGCAAATTCAGAGGGATGAGGAGCCGCAAGCACTAGGGGGATTCTTGGAGCTGTAGTGAGGAGACTCTGCCGGGGCGATTGATTGAGAAGACGCCGCTTGCGGTGATTGGATGTTGAGGTACTGTACATAGGAGAAACAGCGCTTCCTACAGGACCAGCTCAGTTTAATAAACCAGAACCCCAACTTCCTGTAATGTGTAAAAATACACTATAGTGCGTATTTTGCAATCACAGAATAAAGATTTTTTTTTAAAGAATACAATAAAGAGGGCTCAAACTTATGTATAAGGTTGGAATTTTTGTTACTTAAACCTATACAAATTTTATTTATGCTATTTTGTTAGAACATGGTTAGTGGGTGTCTATCTGTATCCCTATAGGTCAGTGACCAAACAATTTGTATTAAAGGATACATGTGATTTAATAGATTTTTATCGTGCAAAGAGTGTTGTTATCACTCATTTTATACAAGGGTTCTTTATTAAAAGTTAAGTTTTATATTTCCTATCATATCCATTAATCATATCATCATAATTTTCAGTGAAAGAGAGCCCCAAAAAAACAGTTTTTGTCTTTGTTTGCCTCTATGCAAATTGTAATCATGTGCATCACATAAATATCCTGGGAGCACCACCAACATAGTGTCATCTAGGATTTACCTACTGATAGACCATTACGTTGGTTTCAGTGAAAGATATTTACTTGCTGACACTGTATTTCATTTTACTCATGTGCTTTGGACATGCCAGCACACTATTATTCCAGCCTTGGTCTCCCCATTGCACTGTTGTACTAAACTTGGAAACCCCCTGTCAGGGTTCGGCCTAGGATCGGCCGTTACCCACACTAGCACCGGCTTCCCCTGACTTCTCATGCGGTCAGACAGGTGCGGGGCGGGTGACGCGCTGAGGATTCTGCCTTAGGTGCTTCTGGACTTACATGTGTGGCTCCATGTCTTGGTTTCCGAGGTTCCGTCATGGGCGCCGCCATGTTAGTTTTTCTCACCTCACTGTTTCCTTAACTAATGGTACAGTAATCTCGATCAGCTGACGCTGTCATCCAATGAACTGCTACTGTAGGGTTTATAACTGGGCTCTGGACACCAGGAAGTTGCCTGTGCAACATCGTCATTTCCAGTGTATCCTGTTTGTTATTCTGCTCCAGGTTCCTGTTCCTCGTTCTCTTAAGTATTGCTATTGCTTCCCATTACCATTTGCCAGTTCGTCTGCAGTCGCACATTGTGAACACAGTACACACCACAGTGTACAATTACGAACCTTATGGTGTACGTCTGGAGTCGCACATTGTGTATATAGTACACACCATGGTGTTCAACTACCAATCATCTTCTGGTGCGTCTGGAGTCGCACATTGTGTATACAGTACACACCATGGTGTACAACTACCAATCATCTTCTGGTGCGTCTGGAGTCGCACATTGTGTATACAGTACACACCATGGTGTACAACTACCAATCATCTTCTGGTGCGTCTGGAGTCGCACATTGTGTATACAGTACACACCATGGTGTACAACTACCAATCATCTTCTGGTGCGTCTGGAGTCGCACATTGTGTATAAAGTACACACCATTAGTGTTCCTTCTAGCTCCGGCGGGAGGCAGGGCGCCGGAGCTAGAGAGGGCATGCACGCGGCGCGCGCGTGACCGAGAAGGGGCGTGGTCATCGGAAAAGGGGGCGTGTCTATAAGACGCGTCCCCTTTTCGTCACTCTTGGGGGCGTGCCCGGCACTTACGGACACGCCGGGCAGCCCCCAAGCCCTGCAGACAGGGAGAATAGATGCCGGGCGCATGCGCCCGGCGTCTATTCTCCGGCGGTGACCAGGTCACCGCATGTGGGTGAGAACGGCTCCCGCAGGCTGTGAGGGCAGGGCGCTTTTTGCCCTCCTCCTGGAGGGCAGGGTGCTTTTTGCCCTCCAGAAGGAGGGCAGGGCGCCGCGCCCTGCTAAAACAGCCTAGCGGGAACGCTACACTATGGTGTACAACTACCAATCATCTTCTGGTGCGTCTGGAGTCGCACATTGTGTATACAGTACACACCATGGTGTACAACTACCAATCATCTTCTGGTGCGTCTGGAGTCGCACATTGTGTATACAGTACACACCATGGTGTACAACTACCAATCATCTGGTGCGTCTGGAGTCGCACATTGTGTATACAGTACACACCATGGTGTACAACTACCAATCATCTTCTGGTGCGTCTGGAGTCGCACATTGCACACAATACAATGTGCAAAGTGTACAGTGCACAAAGTTCCCCAACCATCCTCCGGTGCGTCTAGAGTCGCCCTTTGTGTACACAGTGCACACCTGTGTACAAATTATGAAACCATCCTCCGGTGCATCTGGAGTCACACATTGTGTACACAGTACACACCACGGTGTACAATTAACAATCTTCCGGTGTGTCCAGAGTCGCACTTTTGGGTACTCAGTACACACCACTGTGTATAATCATCGAACCATCCTCCGGTGCATTTGGAGTCGTACCTTATGTACTCTGGGTCTGATTCAGACCCGCTCGCAAGCGGGTTGATGGTGGGGCATTGCGCACGCTTGAGCCCTGAAGCAAGTGAGAAATTCACTCGCTCCGGGGCTCGCTACAAACGGGGCGGCTGTCGATGTTGATCGACAGCTCGCCCCGTTTTGGAGACGGGGTGGCTGGACAAACGGAGGTGTCCCTGAAGGAACGCCTGCCGTTTGTGGGCAGCCCTACTGATCACTCGTGGTGTCAGTAGTGAGCTTCCTGCTCTATTAGAGCAGGAAGCTCACTGGGACTTGCGGGAACAAGACCCTACCGCAAGGGTCTCGTCACAAGCCCGATGGTCGCGACCACCTGGCCGCTCGCAAAAGCTGTGGGTGGTCACCCACATCTTAGCTAGTGGCCAGGAGGCCGGGTAAAAAAAAAACCGTCCGCCCTGATTCAGAGCGAACGCTTGCTTTTTGTGAGCGCCTCTGAATCAGTCCCCCTGTACTCACCACGGAGTACAATCACTGAACCAACTTCTGTACCAAAGGGTATACAGTAGTATACACGTTAGTACTTTTCCCAAGTATTTCTTTCAGGGCCATAGTGGTGTATTTCTCTCCGTTTCCCAATTGTATCGGGTACCTGACCAAAGGGCCACGACCTGCTTGTCGGGAGCAGCTAAACCCATATCCCGCTTGGAGGGGTCACTGGTGAACACCTTCCTTAAGGTTAGACTCTGTGCCTTTGGTCAGGTCTCGCCAACACCCGTAACTTGTGGATGAGGAGAATTTATATTCAGGCTCTTCGCCTCCGATTCCTACTTCAACCCAGGACCACAGCTTTAAACCCCTCAGAAGGGGATTCCTCGGAGCCGAGCGTGACACCCCCCTTTGCATTACCAGCCTTATATGCTGTCATCAAATAATAATACCAGTCTATTCCCCTGAGCACATGACGGCCACTGCACACTTGTGTACCGAGTTTTGCCCCACATATTGATAAATCAGACTTTGACACCCACCACTACCCCACATTCAAATTGTTTGTGCCAGTCTGTGTATCCATGGCATCATCTTTATTTCCTCCTGTGGAAAGAGCTGCACTTAATAAATTTCTAGCTATAATAAAGGCTGATGCTGGTGAAGCATCCCTGCCTGTGCGATTTGTTAGAATGAAAGTTGAACAAGCAGAGCCAAGTATCGTTAGCCCCCTCCTGTAGATTATCCCTCTTAACATTTCTTGCTCATTGAGAGAGCTGACAAAAACGAGGGGGGCTGGTGGAAGTATGGTTGCTCTACAGTGTGGCCCTCACTCAGCAGCAAATTGATGGATGGAAGACTTGTTGTATTTGTGGAAAATGATAAACAAAAAATGTATGACCTTTTAAATAAACAAACCTTTATTCCTCCTCCACTGCCAGGTTTACTTTAATAAATGAATCCATTTTAATACATATATTTTAAGCTGAGCAGGAGAAATAGTAGTCACCATGGTGACCAGAGCATGCGTTTGTTGCTGAAAAGCATAGAGCTGTACAATAAGTGAGACGGAATTGAATGTACATTGGTAACAATACAGGGATATGCATTGAACAGGAGGTTAGAAGATAATGTTTGTTAATGCTTCATTTTCTAAGAATTCATCATATGTTGAAATGCAATAAATGTGTAATTGTCCTATATGCAGTTAGCAACTCTGCCTCATTGTTTTATCAATTGTATGTTTTCTTTTTAATTTTTTTTAAACCTGTGAAGGATCCTAACCAAGGCTTTAGTCGCTGAACCCAGACAGTGAGTCATAGGCTGGTAAGGGCAGATCTATTGTAGCCTTATATTTTCTTGTAACTTTAATCGGGGACAAACAAAAGTTAAAATTAGCGTTCCCGCTAGGCTGTTTTAGCGGGGCGCGGCGCCCTGCCCTCCTTCTGGAGGGCAAAAAGCACCCTGCCCTCCAGGAGGAGGGCAAAAAGCGCCCTGCCCTCACAGCCTGCGGGAGCCGTTCTCAACCGCGGGACGCAGTGTCCCGCGGGTGGAGAAACATGCGGTGACCCGGTCACCGCCGGAGAATAGAATCTATTCTCACTGTCTGCAGGACTTGGGGGCTGCCCGGCGTGTCCGTAAGTGCCGGGCACGCCCCCAAGAGTGACGAAAAGGGGACGCGTATTATAGACACGCCTTCTTTTCTGATGGCCACGCCCCCTTCTCGGTCGCGCGCGCATGCCCTCTCTAGCTCCGGCGCCCTGCCTCCCACCGGAGCTAGAAGGAACACTAAAAATGAATAGTTTAATACAGTCAAATTGTCTCACATCCTTTCAGCAATAGAGGGAAGCATTTCAATGTCTTGTATATAGAAAGGAACTTATTTTTTTAAGGAAACTTTCATTTGGAAAACTGAGAGGATCTTTGGTCTCTCAATAATGCCACGATTTTGAGGAATTTCAAGAACAGGATAGGCTAAAGGTTTTGTACATAAAAATGCAATAAACTGGAATGTACAGAAAAGTATGGAATATTGTTTCAGTTCTTCTAATACCTTACTCATAGAGCCGGTGTGCTATACTGTACCTACTGAAAAGGAAGTAGTACTTGATTAAAGCATGGTACACATTGCAGGCTATAACCTCCATTAGAGAACCGTGATTCAAACTAGCTCTTAAATCCTCTCGTATCCATACTTGGTAGTACTTACAGTTGTTAAAATGTCATTTGCCTTTTCTACCTCCATATGTTTATCTAATACCACTATCACATAAATTATGTACTGTCCAACACACTCCTCCACTGTTAATGGTCTGTATAGCACCTTTCTCTCCATTTAAATCAGCATTGGCATTGCCTCTGGCAATTACTAATTTCAGGTTTACAGGACAACACCTTTGTAGCGCAGCAGGTTTTATTATTTAGTCAGAATGAAAAACTTGTACTGTATTTTTTAAGTTCTATAAAACAAAAAAAAAATAGGCAAAATGCAATATCTGGCAGATGGTTTGACTGTATGCAGTAGGGGGAGCTGTCTAATTTTCTCATTGCTATCCATCCCCAGTCGGCCACAAGTTGGAGCTGGAAATTTCCACTGGTTTCTTTAAAAAAACTAAACTATACATTTAGGAGACAAATTACCGTGTCACTCTCACACACACACTTTTTTCTCTTTTTTGAATACTAGCATTGAAGTTGGTCTCTGCTCTATTCATATATATATATATATATATATATATATCAAAATCACATGGCTGGCAATCCATGGTAACTTAAAAAAAACTTGCCCTGGTCCCGGCAGAGGTACATATAGAGATCCCTAATCAATAAAGTACAAAGCAGTGGCACTCACGGGTCTTGCACCTGAAGAATAACACAACAGCTTAGTTGTTTGTTCGACGTTTCAGTCTTGATCAAAGTCTTTGTTGACTGAAACATCGAACAAACAACTAAGCTGTTGTCTTATTTTCTTATTTTTCAAGTGCAAGACCCATGAGTGCCACTGCTTTGTACTATATATATATATATATATATACACATATATATACACAGTCAGGTCCATAAATATTGGGACATTGACAGATTTTTCAGATTTTGGCCTCTATTCACCACCACAATGGTTTTGAAATGAAACAAACAAGATGTGCTTTAACTGCAGACTTTCAGATTTAATTTGAGGGTAATTACATCCAAATCGGGTGAATGGTGTAGGAATTACAACAGTTTCAATATGTGCCTCCCACTTTTTAAGGGGCCAAAAGTAATCGGACTGTTAACTCAAAAGCTATTTCATGGACAGATGTGGGCTATTCCCTCGTTATTTCATTATCAATTAAGCAGGTAAAAGGTCTGGAGTTGATTCTAGGTGTGACATTTGCATTTGGAGTCAGTTGCTGTCGACTCTCAATATGAGATCCAAAGAGCTGTCACTATCAGTGAAGCAAGCCATCATTAGGCTGAAAAATCAAAACAAACCCATTAGAGAGATAGCAAAAAACATTAGGTGTGGCCAAATCAACTGTTTGGAACATTCTTAAAAAGAAAGAACGCATCGGAGAGCTCAGCAACACCAAAAGACCCGGAAGACCATGGAAAACAACTGTGGTGGATGACAGAAGAATTATTTCTCTGGTGAAGAAAAACCCCTTCACGACAGTTGACCAAATCAAGAACACTCTCCAGGAGATAGATGTATATGTGTCAAAGTCAACAATGAAGAGAAAAGTTCACAAGAGTGAATATAGAGGGTTCACCACAGGATATAAACCATTGGTGAGCCACAAAAACAGGAAGACCAGATTAGAGTTTGCCAAACAACATCTAAAAAAGCCATTACAGTTCTGGAACAACATCCTATGGACAGATGAGACAAAGATCAACTTGTACCAGAGTGATGGGAAGAGAAGGGAAGGAACTGCTCATGATCCAAAACATACCACCTCATAATTGAAGCATGGTGGTGGTAGTGTCATGGCGTGGGCATGTATGGCTGCCAATGGAACTGGTTCCCTTGTATTTATTGATGATGTGACTGCTGACAAAAGCAGCAGAATGAATTCTGAAGTGTTTCGGGCAATATTATATGCTCATATTCAGTCAAAT
This sequence comes from Taudactylus pleione, assembly GCA_031769625.1. Classification (NCBI taxonomy): domain Eukaryota; kingdom Metazoa; phylum Chordata; class Amphibia; order Anura; family Myobatrachidae; genus Taudactylus; species Taudactylus pleione. Next base: position 7,142,566 of record JAUIMM010000154.1, read on the forward strand.
GCTTCAGAACTCATTGGACGGCGCTTCACAGTGCAGATGGACAATGACCCGAAGCATACTGCAAAAGCAAACAAAGAGTTTTTTAAGGCTAAAAAGTGGAATGTTATGCAATGGCCAAGTCAATCCCCTGACCTGAATCCGATTGAGCATGCATTTCACTTGATGAAGACAAAACTGAAGGGACAATGCCCCAAGAACAAGCAGGAACTGAAAACATTTGCAGTAGAGGCCTGGCAGAGCATCACCAGGGATGAAACCCAGCGTCTGGTGATGTCTATGCGTTCCAGACTTCAGGCTGTAATTGCTTGCAAAGGATTTGCAACAAAGTATTAAAAAGTGAATGTTAGATTTAGGATTGTTTAGTTTGTCCCATTACTTTTGGCCCCTTAAAAAGTGGGAGGCACATATAGAAACCGTTGTAATTCCTACACCGTTCACCTGATTTGGATGTAATTACCCTCAAATTAAATCTGAAAGTCTGCAGTTAAATCACATCTTGTTTGTTTCATTTCAAAGCCATTGTGGTGGTGAATACAGGCCAAAATCTGAAAATTCTGTCAATGTTCCAATATTTATGGACCTGACTGTATATATAAACCAACATGGGACATTATTACTGAGAATTTAAAATACAGTTCCTCTCCGTGACAAGTCTTCGTTTGTTTACATACAGAGTAATGGAAGCTTCCAGTGGATATAAATACCCCATTTGATTGGGAGACACTTCAAGACTCAGGTGACTACCATGCTTACCAGCCCTGGCCCTCATGCTACTAATTGCCACTGCCAGTCTCCAGATTCCCCAGTGCTCTGCAACAGGGAGAAGCAAATAAACAGAGAGCTGCCACGTATACATTTAGAATACTTTCTGCTCTTCCTATGTATTTTTTTTCCTAGGCAAAGTGGCTATAATATATTGAAAATCTCCCTTCACTCCAGCCACTTTGCCTCAGAAATGTATATATAATATATACATACACGTATGCGTATAGAGGAAATGGGCTCTCCAGTGTCCAATGTTTTATCAAGGGTGCCAGGATATAGTAGATGTAGTGTAAGTGATGGAAAACTGCACTCCGGGTTGTGATTCAAACACCAAACTGTTTATTTATAGTATGTGAAATATACAGCCATATTTCGGGCAGGCAATCGCCTTTTCTCATATATATAATATAATGTGCCCATACACACCTATCCTCAAATCGCACCAGATACCACGTTGGCATGCCAAGGACTTTACTACGTTTTCTTAAAATGTGAGTCTTAATCTGCAACTTTATAACAATTCCTTTGCAACAAAACACTATTCCTAAACACTTAATGGGGTATCCAATTAGCAGGGCTAAAATAGCCCTGCTAATTGAGCGCGGCGGGGCTATCCAATTAGCCCCAAAGAGACCTGATGTGTCCCGAAAAATAATCCACGATAAGTGTTGTTTTTTTCATCACCTAAATGGCGAAAACACATAGGTCCGCGAGCTTATCACAGGTCCTATGTGTTTTTGGAAAAACTATCCTATTTCGAGCAAAATAATAGGATAGGGTGAAATAAAACATTGTTGAAAAACGGGGATAATCGTCAATACCTGTTTTTCGATGATAACGGCTATCCATTAGCGCGCAAACAATGTTCAGGGCTAATTGGATACCCCCCTTTGTACACTATCAGGAAATTAACGAGCAACATTAAGGAAAAAGTATGCGATGAGGCCAAATTCGAGTGATCTATGCCATGCCTAGTGCCAAGTATTTCTCTTTAATCCACTAGGGTACACTGGAGTTGCTTACGATGGGGTATAGAGGCGTGGATAACTGGAGCCGGCACTTTAAATAATTTAGAAGTGTGAAGCTCCTCCCCCTCTATTCCCCACCAGCCCTCAGTTTAGAAAATGAAGACCGAGAGGAGATGGAGAACAAGCGGAGTAAAAAAGGAGAGGAGAGAAGAACACACAATAATCAAAGCATACAACATACGGAACAAACCGAACAGGCGGGCTAAGAGCGCAGAGGTGGGCATCCAGTGTCCCCTGTGGAATCAGAGAAAAGGATTTACCGGTAGGTACCAAAATCCCATTTTTTATACTTAATCTGCGTCTTTATTTGTATGCGACTAAGAAGCAAAATTCAATAAAAAAGTATGCAAGCACAGGAATCAAGTTGTGCCATATGAACCTTAAAGGGTAGGTAGGTTTGTGTAGGCAATGATATATAATTTGCTACACGCCGTTGTCAGTCTGAGTGCCGCCTTCATTGCTTGATGTACATTGGGAGTCTTTCCCATAGGAGGGCACTGGAGCACGCTTCCATTAAAGCCACGGGAGTGCCAGACCAACACTAGAGGGACTGTGTGTGTGTATATATATATATATATATATATATATACACTGAAGTGCCCAAAGTCATGGGATAGCAGTATGTTAAGGTAATGGTAGGTGGCGTCACTGTACTGTGATATTTTCGAAATGTCCAGACCTGCATCAGTTGTAATCTGACATCTCGTGAGTCAATTTGAGCACCAGTTAGGCTGCTTATGGCAAGGCGACGTGAATTTTCTGCGTTTGAATGGGCCATGAAAGTGGGTGTCTGACGGATGGGACATTCCATTTCCGTAGTTGTGCGGACATTCGATATTCCTCGATCTACAGTGTCACACGTGTCCCGGGAATACCTCATAGGGGGTATTACCACCCTCCGTGGACTACGCAGCGGTGTCTGGACAGAATTGTCTGTGGTAACTAGCTCAAATCACCTCCACATTCAATGCAAGAGGTACCAGATACATATCCAACAGGTTAGAGCAGTGTTCTTTTGTTTTGTTTCCATGGGATATGGAAGCAAAAGACATACCAGTGCCTCTGTTAACACTACGGCACCAGACACAGCACCTCCCCTGGGCTTGTGACGTTGCTAATTGGACCCTGTTTAAAATTAGGGTGTGCAGCCTAAGCCCCCTTCCACTTTTCATCCTGGAGGACTGGCAACGTGGTGTGGTCCGATGAGTCACAGTTCTGGTTGTTTCAGGCTGATGGTAGGGTTCGGGTGTGCCGCGGACCCCACTTGTCAAGGCACTGTGCAGGATGGTGGTGGTTCCATAATGGGGTGTGTTCACGTGGCATGGGTTGGGTCCATTGGCCCGCCTGAACACGTCATTGACCGGTAACTGCTAAATTACATTGCTTAGTGACCATTTGCAGCCCGTCATGAACTTTATGTACCCCCACAACTATGAAATATTTCAGCAGTATAATGCACCATGTCATCACTCCCAAGTTGTCCAGAATTGGTTTGAGGAACATTTTGGAGAGTTCCGATGAATGGTATGGCCACCACTTTCGCCCAACATGAACCCAATCAAGCTTTTTGGCACGTGGTGGAGAGTTCCATTTGCACCCAAGAACATGCATCTACAAATATCAGGGAGCTGTGAGAAGCTATCCAGGTGGATATCTATCCTAAGATTTTCAGTCCACTTGTGGAATCAATGGCACATCAAGTTGGATAGTAGGATGAAGCTAGGTGGTATTGGTGAGCCACTGAAGCTGTGCTGGGATAGTGTGATCTGCCTAAACAAGATTAAAAAGGTGTGACCATACCTATCTGCTGCCCAGATGATACAGCCCAGGTGGGGCTGGTGCAGCCAAGCTGGCCAGTGGACCATGCCTACTAGAAGCAGGCTGGACTGAGACTTTGCATGAGGTGTGTAGACTATCTGTGCTTGATAGTTATTGTTGAGGAAGTGTCCTGAATGGGGGCTAGGTTTCTTATTTACTGTTGCTGTATGCTGATGATATTAAAATTGCGCCGTGGCGTGACTCGGTAGGGCCGAGCGTCTTTCGTGCAACTTTTTACCTTCAAATGTATCTTATTCACACAGTGATGCAGATAGCTAGCACAAGCAGCTTCTGCTGATTAAAATTATATGCAGCATGCCTATGTTCTCTGTGCGTCTGCGGGTGTATCTGCATGCGAAACGCCACGTTACAGTGTTACAGCCCCGCGTGAATAAGACGCATTTGAAGGTAAGAAGTCGCATGAAAGACTCTCGGCGTTACCGAGGCACACGGAGCTCCCGCCTTTTATGTGTGGCGCGACTTGTAGCGCATGGAGGATAGATGTGAGTGGACACATCTGTATATACCCCAGAACATCTCTCTCTTTCTCTCTCTATATATCATATAATTTTCTAGAAATAAATGTTGCTTGAATGATACCAGTAGCATACATACAGTAATTGTTCAACCCTGATAATGATAGATAAGTCTTAAAATATTAAATATAGATGTATTACTGGAGTATTACATTTTATTTGAAATACCCCAGTAATACAATTTTATTTATTGTATTTTATTTTTCCTAGGTGAAATAGTCCTCATTTATAGATGATGCAGTAGTCTGTTACTGAGGGAGTAACAAATATTTAATTGTCCGTTTGCTTCACAAAGTTTTTTATTTTTAGGTATCAAAAAGTTTTTGGATTTCATTTTCAGTAACAAATGTCTCCGTTTTTACAGTTAACTTATGTGTAGATCTTCTTAAAGAGAATCTAATATTTTGTTGGTTTCTATTGACGACTGGTTCTGACTCATGCCCCATTTGTTGCCTCTCCCCCTGGTTAACCATTTACAATCCCACACAAGTACTGGGCACCAATGATGCAGGCTCTCATCTCCTCCTCCACTCTTTGCAACTTATGGAGACTAGTTTTTTCACATTGATTTTTACTTCTATAGAGCTAAGATTTACAAGAGCCTACAAAGCAGTATTGTAACAAAGCCCCACTCAAAGTACTGCATTTCCAGTATACACTGAAAAATATCCTGCTGCTCAATTGTCTGTGAGTGTGAAATATGGACAGGAGCCTCTGTAGAATGTATGTACAGAATAAGAATTTTCATGAGACTGAATCCCCACTCACCCTGAAATTAAATGCCTGATTAGTTGCTGTGCTTTTTATTTTTGTTTTCCTATTCACCATGCAATACCTAACCCCCAATGGGGTTAATCACAAGACAATTACAGAGAGAGGGGCATGATACTTATCAGTGGGCAGTAAAATCTAATCAGGAAGATTTCTAAAGAAGACTGGGAAAATGTGAAGTCATTGACATCAACAATTAGATAACAGCAGTGCTTCTTTTTTTTATTTTTTTTTTAGGTACAAACAAACTCTGATTTGAAGAATAAACAAATGCACACATCTCTAAAACTTTTAGTTTATCAGCAGGCTGTCGCACCCTGCCATTTTGAAATTGCTGAAATGCACCCTGCCCTTATGGCAGCGCCCTGCTGAAACAGCCGTCCCCTCCTGGCCGCAGTGTCCCAAATGGGGGGGAGGGTCGGGGGAGTACCGGTGAAACAATCACCGGTGAGCAGTGGCGTAACTAGGGTATTTGGAGTACAGGGCAAATTTAAAAATGGAGCCCCCCACCACCACAACCACCCTATGTGTGCGTGCCCCCCCCCCCCAAAAAAATGGGCGTGGTCACTTAAAAATGGGGCGTGTCAACATGACACACCCCTTTCTCGTCCCTCTGAACCTTCATTTCCATATGCACCTTAACCACAGGAGTGCCTTTTATACAGTACCCCCAGTATACAATGTCCCAAGTAGTGGTCCCTCTTATGCAGGCCCCTAGTAGTGCACCTTATACAGTACCCCCAGTAGTGGCCCCCCTTATATAGCCCCCCATTAGTTCCCCTTCTAAAGTGCCCCCAGTAGTGGTCCCCCTTATGCAGCCCCCCATTAGTTCCCCTTATACAGTGCCCCCAGTAGTGGTCCCCCTTATGTAGTGGTACCCCCTATGAAGTGCCCTTTATATAGTGCCCCCCAGTAGTAGTCCTCCCCCCCCTATGCAGTGCTCCCAGTAGTGGTCCCCCTTATGCAGCCCCCCATTAGTTCCCCTTATACAGTGCCCCCACTAGTGGTCCCCCTTATGCAGTGCCCCCAGTAGTGGTACCCCCTATGCAGTGCCCTTTATATAGTGCCCCCTATGCAGTGCCCCCAGTAGTGGTCCCCCTTATGCAGGCCCCCAGTAGTGATCCCCCCTATCCAGTGCCCACTGTAGTGGTCCAGGTCCTCCCATTGTAGTGACTCCAGTAGTGGTCCCCTAAGTGTAGTGCCCCTAGTAGTAAGCCCCTTATATAGTCCCCCCCCCCAGTAGAGGTCCCCCCTCCCGATGCAGTGCCCCAGTAATAGTCCCCCCCCTCAGTAGTTCCCCCAGTAGATGTCCCCCCTCCAGATGCAGTGCCCCCAGTAGTAGTAGCCCCCCCCCCTCCGATTAGTGCACACAAATACAAGAGTAAGGAAAAAAAATAAAAATACACTTACCTGAATCCACTCTCCGCCTCCGGCCCCTGCTCCTGCCGCACGTCAGTCCTCCCGGGCTGGCACGCTCTGCATTATGGGAGAGACAGCAAGACGTCTCTCATAATTACCAACTGCAGGAGCCAGAAGGCGGAGCTCATGAGTGAGCTCCAGCGCGGCTCTTGCAGTGGGCGCAGCAGCCAATGATAGTCTGACTCTCATTGGCTGCTGCTTAACACACACATCACTGCCGCGCGGCAGCGATATGTGTGCAGCAGCAGCCAATGAGAGTCTGTGTGTAAAAATGTACAGCCTGAGCCCGCCTCCCACCCTCCTCCTGGCGCTCTTGGGTAAGCGCTCAGGTGGAGGGAAGGGGCTCGGTAGTAAGTATCTACATGAGTGCTGGGCACGCTCCCTACAGTGATGAAAAGGGGGTATTTCTACTTTCCCACCAATTTGTGGGTAATTTATGATTCTAGATGCCTATGTGGTACAATCAAGCGCCAACCATTAACACTCATTTGTATTCCCAGCAATGTGGAACACAACATCTTATATAGTAGAATCCCAAATGGGAACCAGCAGCGCGAGCTAACGATATGGCATAGGACAACCAATGTATAGGAACGGAACAGCGAGACCGCGATATTTAGGAAAAAAAACAATCAGTAAACATACACAATATAAAGCAACATGAGTTGTATCAAACATTGTTACGCAGGATGGGATTTAGCCGATACGCAGTTCAGTCATTAGAAATTAGCCTCCGACCTGGCATATGGTGTTTTCACGAGGTGCCATAAAAAAACTGTATTTCTACTTCAGGGTCCATAGGGTATCCACAGGATACCTTGGGGTATAGGTGATGACGTCAGTCTTCAGGTACCACAGAGTTTTCAGCCTCCCAGGATGCATCTGGGTCCCTCTCCTATACCCCGCCCCCGGGCCAAGGCATCTCAGTTTCGTCGGTGCCTGGCCGGAGTCGGAGGCACTGTGCAGAGGGGGGCTATGAAGAGCCCCTGAAGTTTCTTTTAAAGGCAGCGCTGGCTGCACATCTGGGAGTACAGCATGGACAGTCAGTACTGACGACCATGCCGTCTCCCCTACACCCTGCCGGTACCAGAACGCCGGTACTGATCCGGGGATGCTGTAGACATCTGGGGTCACAGCTAGCGGTGCCCCCACATGTCTTGGACCATGGCCGGATCCCAGGGGATAGCAGGTAAGCAGCGGGGTCCCGCGGTGGGTCCCCGCTGGTCACATAGTCCTGAGTCCCCAGACAGGGGGCTCCCTGGGGACTGGCTGCAGCGTGGAGCCAGGCGACCAACCTGCGCTTCCACTACCCCCTGGGACACCGGCCGCTGCTGAGCGGCATGCGCTGCGGCGTCCCAGGGGTTAAATGCATGCCAGGGGAGCGCGCTTTCCCTGTCTCACAGCCGGCGCCTCCCCTGCTGCACACAGCCTCTCTGCTCTGTCTGATTGGCCATAGTATGTCAGCGCTCCTCCCCCAGGCCGGCCTCCTTCATCCTCTGCTCCTCGGTGGCCATCTTTGAAGCATGGTGAACGCTGCTGGCAGCCTGTGAGCGGTGGTATTGCGGTCTGGGTCCCCCAGCATACCTCTCCTCTGTTTGTCACAGGTCAGTGTATGCAGCGCTGAGTCCTACCAGCCTGAGGGTCTGAGTAGTTGAGAACCAGCGCTAATAGTGCAGGGATTTGTTTCTTCTGCATTGATTGTATGTGACTAATCTGCTAGCCTGCTGTCTGTACTTTCACTTTCTACTGTCAGCCTTATTACTGTCCCTGATCTTGCTCTGCTCAAAGCCCGCACGGTGTGCAGGGTGTTATTCACATTATACCAATACGTATAGGTGTGAGTGTCACATACTTACCATCATGTCTGAGACTGACTTTCCTCTCCAGCTCATGTGTACTAAATGTAAGGTACCAATAGCGGAGGGGGAGGGTAACGCTTGGAGGGGTTATGTCCCCAGTGCCTGGCACTGTCACGGCCGATTATGGTCCCGGTACAGGAACCTCCCTGGGTTTGTTTCGCTAAGGCGCTTACAACCCTTGTGGGCCAGCTAGCTCCACCACCTGCGTTTACCCAGACGGGTTTGTCACAGCAGTCAGTGGTTTCGTCACCCATGCAGGAGTTCCAGAGACAATTGATGGTACCCCACAGTCACCCTGTCCCTTCCCAGGTTTCTCCGGAGCCTGCGTGGGTTAATACTCTAACTACATCGGTTCAGCATTTGTCCGATGTTTTACAGGGGGAGTCTGTGTTGCGGCCTCATAAACGGCCGGTGGCGTCTTTATCTGCTCCTTATGGGGATGACGATGAGACGTCAGATGATGGGGAGATTCTGGATCTCTTTGACCAAGAACCTCTCCGTACCAAAGAGCCGGACTCTAAGTCCAAGGTGTATATCCCTGGTCTTATTCGAGCGGTCCGCTCGGCTTTAGTTATTGAGGATATTTATCCTTCGGTGGCCACATTCATATATGCCTTTTTAAGGATATTAAGGGTGGGGCTACGGTGTTCCCTCTTTCTGATCAATTAGTGGATAATTTAGAGGAGGCGTGGAAAAATCCAGGTAAACGGTTTCAGCCCCAGAGGCGCTTAGCCGTGGCTTATCCATTTGCGGTCAATTATTTTTCTAAGTGGGTATCCCCTACGCAAGTGGAGTCACATGCCTAGTCAAAAGTGCCACGTTGCCTATGCCTTCGATGTCATCCTTGAAGGATGTCACTGACCGCAAAGTGGAGATCTGCCTCAAATCCGTTTATTCCCAGACCGGCTCTGGCCATGTGTTGGGTAGCCAGAGCTATGGAGCGCTGGGCGGATAATTTGGAGGCGTCTTTGGACTCTGACTGTTCGGCTGAACAGACCGAGTTGGTGGGCAATCTCCCAGATTCGGCTACTTACATTAATGAAGCGGCCTTAGATATTTGTATGCTCACCTCTAGGATCTCCTCTGCAGCCGTGGCTGCTCGTCACACCTTATGGTTGCGTTCTTGGAAACCGGACGCGGATTCCAAAAAGGGATTAGAAGGTCTGGACAGGTACTATTTGGTCCAGATCTGGACAAAATAGTAGCTGCGTTGGCAGCAGCAAAATCTGCATGTCTTCCGTCTGCTACGATTCCTTCTAGTGCTGGTGGATCGTCCTTTCGGCCTAACAGGGCCCAAGGTAGGCCTAAAGTACAGTCCTTTCCACGGCAGGCTGGGGCCAAGAAATTGTCCAAGCCCAAGAAACAGGTCTGTAGTACCAGACGTCCGGCTCCTAGGTCAGATAACAAACCTGCGGCCTGACGGTCCAGGCCTCCCTTTGGGGGACCCCAAAGTGGGGGGCGCCTGCTTCAGTTCGCCCAGTGCTGGTCGAGGACTATATTCTGGCACTGGAACCTGGGGACTACATGGTGTCATTGGACATCCAGGACGCTTACCTGCATGTCCCTATTCTTTTGCGCCATCAGCAGTTCCTCAGATTGGCAATCTGCAACGAACATTTCCAGTTCCGGGCACTGCCTTTTGGCCTCGTGACTGCTCCACGGGTATTCACCAAGGTCATGGCGGTCATGGCGGCTCTCCTGCGGACGCAGGGAGTCCGACTGTTGCCTTATCTGGACGACCTCCTGTTGATAGCGGAGTCTCCAGAGCTTCTTTTACACCATATGGATCTGACGATTGCGGTACTGCAACGTCACGGCTGGTTGACAAACATCCACTCTCACCCCGTCTCAGAGGATCCTGCACCTCGGGGCCTTATTGGACTCCAGGCAGCAGTGGATCTTTGTGACGGAGGAAAAGATCCTTGCTTTGTAGTTGAGGGTGCGCAGTTGTCTGCAGTATCATCGAGTGTCGATACACTCGGCAATGAGGTTATTAGGCTCAATGGTTTCGGTATTCGACATGGTGGAGTACGCCCAATTTCACTCCAGACCTCTGCTGCTATTGATCCGGTCCAGATGGAATGGATTGCCTCAATGTCTCAAGTCCCAGACGATGGGGCTCACTCCGGACGTTCGCCTGTATCTAACCTGGTGTTTGCAGACGACCCACCTCAACAAGGGTCGCCCGTACTGGGTGGCGAACTGGGTCCTGTTAACAACGGACGCCAGTCTCCGGGGCTGGGGAGCTGTCACAGGTCCACACTTGTTTCAGGGCAGGTGGACTCGGGCGGAAGCAGAGCTTCCAATAAATATTTTTCAGCTCCATGCGGTGTCAAGAGCTCTCCAGCTGGCACAGCCGGTTCTCCAGGGTCACCCTGTGCAGGTCCCGTCGGACAACGCCACCACGGTGGCCTATTTAAACCAGCAAGGAGGAACCCAAAGTCGGGCAGCACTCGCAGAAGTGTTCCGTATTCTGGTCTGGGCGGAGCGCAATCTCCCAGCATTATCAGCAGTGTTCATCCCGGGAGTCCTCAACTGGGAAGCGGATTTTCTCAGCAGGCAGGACGTGCATCCGGGACAGTGGTCTTTACACCAGGACTTCTTTCAGAGTCTGGTGGACAAGTGGGGTCTTCCAGAGATAGACCTCATGGCGTCCCGGCACAACAACAAGTTGCCGGTGTACAGGTCTCGAACAAGAGACGCGAAGGCGTCTCTGGTGTATGCCCTGTCCGTCCAGTTTGCCTACCTTTTCCCTACGTTTTCCCTTCTTCCGCGTGTAATGCGGAAATTCAAATCAAGAAGGAGGTACGCTACTGTTGATAGCTCCCGAGTGGCCCAGACGGCACTGGTTCTCCGACCTCCAGAGTCTGTCAGTAGACGTTCCTCTGAGGTTACCATTACGACCGAATCTGCTGTCACAGGGTCCTTGTCTTCATAATACGCTTTTAATACGGTTATTCCCATCTCACTAACATCTAAGTTGTTTGACTTGGGGTTAAGTGGGTCTATTTGTAACTGGGTTTTAAACTTTTTAACTGATAGACCACAAGTAGTTAGAATTGGAGGTGCTGTGTCGGGGGAAGTGTTGATTAAGACTGGTGTTCCCCAGGGTTGTGTTCTCAGCCCCCTATTATACTCGCTATTTACCCACGACTGCGTGTCGACTTCTGATTCTGTGAAAATCATCAAATTTGCTGATGATATTGCAGTCGTTGGGTTAATTAGCAGGAATGATGAGTCCCATTATAGGAAAGAGATCAAAAATTTGGTTTCTTGGAGTGGTGATAATCACTTGCTCCTAAATGGTGACAAGACAAAAGAACTGGTAATTGATTTTCGTAGGAGATGTTTAGAGCAGAAATTGCCAGTGTCTATTAACAACCAGGATGTTGATATAGTTGAGTCTTTTAAATTTCTGGGTATCCAGGTTGCGGCAGATTTGATATGGTCTTTAAATACACTGTCCCTAATTAAAAAGGCGCAACAGCGTTTGTTTTTCCTAAGACGTTTGAGGGCCTCGGGAGTTAGCAAAGTAACTATGCTAAACTTTTACAGATGCTCAATTGAGAGCATTCTGACGTTTGGTATCATTATCTGGTATGGCAACTGCACAGCGAGTGAAAGAAGTGCACTGGAACGGGTTGTTAGGACCGCCAGCAAAATCATTGGCGTGCAGTTGCCAACTATTCATGATGTTTATGGGCTTAGGGTTCTAAAGAGAACCAAAGGTATCATATCGGATCCAAGCCATCCATTTCATGAATTTTTTGATAAGCTCCCATCTTTAAAGCGGTTTAGAGTACTTCGGGCACGTACGAGTCGCTTGAGGGTTAATTTTCTTCCATTTGCTGTGCGCATGTTGAATGCTATGATTGTATCTCTTTAGTTAATTTTAATTTTATTATTTTTGTGAAATTGTTTGTGATAACCTTTACCATGGATTGCTATTCACTGTTTTAAAAAAGTGCAATGTAATTTCGTCTGTCAAACTTGTTTTGCTGATGACAACAATAAATACAATACAATACAATACAATACAATTCATCCGGACCTGACTCGGTGTGGATGTTGAAACGGTCATGCTAAGGTCCAGAGGGTTTTTCTGGCTCCATGGTGCAAACCATACTAAGAGCTCGTAAACCTTCCTCGGCAAGAATCTACCATCGTGTGTGGCATACTTTCTTCCGGTGGTGTAGACCTAGAGGGTGTTCCCTTAGGGAGTTCCGCCTGTCTAGGGTGTTGGCTTTCCTACAGGCTGGACTGGATCATGGGCTTCGCCTGGCTTCTCTGAAAGTGCAGGTCTCTGCCCTGTCAGTCTGGTTTCATCGTAGGATTGCTGCACTCTCTGATGTGCACACCTTTATGCGAGGTGTTCTTCGCATTCAGCCACCTTTTGTTCCACCGGTGGCGCCTTGGAATTGGGCTGTGGTCCTGAGAGTTCTCCAGGGACCACCGTTTGAACCACTGGACTCAGTGGACTTTAAATGGCTTACAGCTAAAACCATATTCCTTCTGGCCATTGCCTCGGCCAGAAGGGTTTCCGATTTAGGGGTTCTCACTTGTAGACCCCCTTTTCTGATTTTTCATAAGAATAGGGCGGTGCTTCGCACTCGTCCGGGATTCCTTCCCGAAGTGGTATCCAGTTTTCACATCAATGAAGAAATTGTTGTGCCGGCTTTCAATTCACCTGGACTTTCAGTGGGTGACGCCACTTGGAATGTTGTGCGGGCATTGAGAATTTATGTTGACCGCACTTCTTCTTTTAGGAAGTCGGACGCCTTGTTTGTCCTCTATGGCTTCCGTAAAAAAGGTTGGCCTGCTTCAAAGTAGACTTGGCAGGTTGGATTCGTATGGCAATTTCAGAAGCTTATCTTCATGAAGGTCTTCCAGTTCCCTCCTTGGTGAGGGCTCATTCCACTAGGTCTGTGGGTCCTTCGTGGGCAGCTAGACGTGGTGCCTCTGCAGTTCAGATCTGCAAGGCTGCTCCGTAGTCTTCTGTCCATACCTTTGTGAGGTATTACGCTTTTGACACCTTTGCCTCTCAGGATGCTTCCTTCGGGCGGCGGATTCTCCTCTCAGCACAGGAGCGTCCCCACCCTTAAAGGATACTGCTTTGGGACATCCCCAAGGTATCCTGTGGATACCCTATGGACCCTGAAGTAGAAAATATGAGATATGATAAGAACTTACCCTTGTTATCTCTATTTCTACGAAGTCCATAGGGTTCCACAGGACTCCCGCCCTGTCGCACCTGTACTGCAGATGGGCTTTATTCTGGTCACCGGTTTTTCCGTCTCCCTATGGTGAAAATGTTTTTTTTTTTTTTTTTTTCTTCTCTCTCTTTCTTCTCCTCCTCCGGCCTATGGCTTGTGACGTAACTGAGATGCCTTGGCCCGGGAGCGGGGTATAGGAGAGGGACCCAGATGCATCCTGGGAGGCTGAAAACTTTAACTCTGTGGTGCCTGAAGACTGACGTCATCACCTATACCCCAAGGTATCCTGTGGAACCCTATGGACTTCGTAGAAATAGAGATAACAAGGGTAAGTTCTTACCATATGTCATATTTTTGCTATCAACAATAGCTTGCAACTTAGATAGGAAAAACATAGCATTTGTCAAGTTCAAGTCTGAAAACCACCATTTAATGGGAAGAATCTTAGCACGGATCTTTTGCATCTCCACTGAGAAACCTGGAAACAGAAGTATTGTTGAACGTCCTTGGTACGTGTAAACCTCAGGATATTGTCCTAATTTTGATAGTGAGGCAATCTGGTAATAAAGGTGTGGGGAGGAGCACCCGGTGGCAAAACTCTATTTGGATACCGATGTGCCCTTTCCATCATAAAATGAGGAGTAGGTGTGTCATGGCCATATGCATCCATCAACCACTTCTCCAGGAATTCCTCAGGGTATAATCTTTCCTCCTGCAATAAGCCCACACATTACACATTATTATGCCTCAACCTTCCCTCCATGTTGAATAGTTTGTGCTGCCCATGGGCCATTTAAATCTCCAGAGTTACAATCTGGGATTTCAAAGGGGATTGAGAATCCTCCAGGGTAGAAATGCGAGTTTCTGTTTCTCCAACCATTCTGAGACTTTGTGAATCCTGGAGAAAAATTTAAAACAGAATTAACTTCCCCAATCTGTAACGTGTCTCACTGGCACTCACAGCGTCCAGCACCTGACTTCAGGTGGTGCCCCCACCCCAGGATCACTATAGCAGCATAGAGGAGCCCTGGGAGATGCCACCCACTAGAGCATGTGGAGTAGAGGATTGAGCATAATGCTCTAGTTTAGTGGCAGCCACTACATGGGTCGTCCTACCTATAATCTACAGACGTGTCCTCATACACCTAGTCTCAGTTAGCTATGCAGCACAAGATGCCTGATGTGAGTGAGACGCCAGGTCCTGTGCGACCATGCTAGCGCCAAGCATTCACAATGTGTTGTGACATGACACACCAGGAGTCTGTAAAGGAAGCACAACGGAACTTGATGTGAAACCACATAAAAAAAAGGAGTGGGTGGACTGCACATCCTAATCTTAAACATAATAATAGGTGCTACCATGCTGAGACCTGTAGTTCTACAGCAGAAAAGAAGGGGGGAGAAGCAGGTGCACACTATAAGCACTAAGAATTCTAATGATCAAAATATTTATCATAAACTGCAACAATTAACATGTTTTTAAAGTAATGGTGCATATACACGGTCAGATTTAGCAGGACGATCTAAACGATATCGTTAGATCATTTAAATCGTCTATTTGTTAGCTCCTTACAACTCCCAAAACAACGGACAATGGGCCTGATTCAGAGCCGAATGCTCTGACCAGAGCGCTCGCTCTGAATCAGGGCCCTCCTCCATGAAAATGGAGCGGCCTCCTGGCCGCTCGCATAGCTGTGGGTGACCACCCACAGCATATGCGAGCATCCATGATGATGGTCGCGATGGTCTTGACCATCGGGCTTGCTACGGAGACCCTGCGGTAGGGTCTCGCTGCCGCAAGCCCTGGAGTGATTTTGGCTCTATCAGAGCCAAAATCACTCCCACTGACATCACTAGTGATGTCAGTGGGGCCGGCTTCAGACGGTAGGCGTTCCCATGGGAACGCCTCCGTCTGGCAGGCACGCCCACCAAAGGGGGCATGCTGTCAATCAACATCGACGGCACGCCCCCTTTGGTGCGAGACCCAGAGCGATGGAGAGCCGTCGCTCGCCGGGTCTCGCGCATGCGCACGACGGAGCTCCCTCAGTGTTCCCAGTGGGGGAACATCGACCCGCTTGCGAGCGGGTCTGAATGACCCCCAATGTGCGGGCACGGATGGTCGATAACGACCATCTCCCGTGCATGCAGTCCGACCTGGGCGATATTGACCTGGTTACTATAGGGATCCGCAATCGTTGATCACGGGTTGTTTGGGGGTTGGTACTGGATAACGATGTTTGATAACGATCATCCAGCACATGCAGAACGATCAGACAACGATATCTATCGTTGTCTGATCTGACCGTGTGTATGCACCATAAAGTTTCTTAGTACATGTTTGCCCACTTTCCACGTCACGGTGTACATTATAAGGTGGGTCTCTAACATCCCTACTACTGACACATTAAATGTGTGGGCAAATGTCTCTGGCAAAATATGTAATAAGAAATCTACTTTAAAAACCATGTTAATTGTTGCAGTTAATTATTTTGTTCATTAGAATTCTTAGTGCTTATAGGGCATTATTCAGCAAGGATCTCAACTGTGATTACGCATGCAATCGGCCGATTGTTGCGTACTGTGTATGCAGTGCACAAACACTCCACTGCATCGCAGAGGCTACGCACAGTGATTGACAGGAAGTACCGTTTGGGGATGGTGATGGGGGGTGGCCTGCGAAACGCAGGCATGCCAGTGCATTTGAGCGCCGTTGCAGGGGCGTGCATAAATGATCCACTGCGATTGAATATGTAGCCTGAGCTCTCACTGCTTACCGGAAAGTTAGCAATTTCCGAGTAAGGTCTGACCTTATGCAAGTGTGCATAAGAGTGCGAGACTCGATGTTAACGATGGTTTTGTAGTCTTGCTAAGTATTACGGATGTGTGCAAGGTAAAGTGTGTTTCCTTATTTTATGCTGTGACAGCATAGCGATCGCAGTGGATTAGCATATGATCGCAGTGAGACTGCGTCCGTAATCACTATTGCAATCGCATCTGCTATCATTGCTGAATCAGGCCCATAGTGTGCACCTACTTCTGCCCCGTTCTTTTCTGCTGTGAAACAAAGCATGGCAGCTACAGTTTCATACTCAATCGCACACAAATATACAAGTGTTGCATATCAAATTATTCAGTGTAATCTCCTGGTGCATTATCACATTGCGACTTATGGTGCATACACACGGTCAGATCAGATAACGATATCATTGTCTGATCGTCCTGCATGTGCTGGGATGATCGATCTCGATCATCCAGCACACCACCAACCCCCAAACGACTCACAATCAACGATCGCGGGTCCCTACAGTAACCTGGTCGATTATGACCAGGTTGGACTGCATGCATGAGCGATGGTCGTTATCGGCCATCCATGCCTGCACAGCGTACGTAGTTTGGGGAGTTGTAAGGGGGCCAAAAAATGGACGATATAACGTTATCGTTTATATCGTCCTACAAAGTCTGACCATGTGTATGCACCATAAGATGCATTTGTGGGCAAAAAAGACACTCAGTGCAATAGGGACATGGCTGGGACCTGGCTGTTTTGGCTTTACTGCAGCAATAGTGTATCAGGATATACATGTACAGTACACTCATAGCCGCCTCAGTACAGACGTAGGTGGTAAGTCTAAACAAGTAAACAGAACTGTAGCAGGTGTAACACAGTCTCAGTGTAAAATGGTGCTGCAGTCAATGGGTGTAGTGGGACACCCGGTGCCAAGAAACCCAGCAACCAGGAGAAACAGGAAGAGATATCTCTGGGCTTCAGCAGGTGGGACCTTGGAGGCCAAGCAGCAAGCACCTTCCAGGTGGTCGACAAGTTTGGGACACTGCACGCCCTTTGGAACTCTGTAACCAGGCTCACCAGGCCTCAGAAACAAAACTGCTCCACCAAGGCATGCAGCAGCCAAACCGGAGAACCACATGCACCGCTACTTCCCCCAACGGAGAATGCTACTAGCTGTCGGTAAATCCAGCTCAGGATGGTTGTATCAGATTAAAACACCGAAGAGCCCGCCAGTATGCATGCTACTCCTGCTCTGCTGTTGCCACACACTTTTTTTTAAATATGGTACTGTTAAATTAATTTCAAATTTAGACAAGAATAATGTTGCAAATGACGATGTAAATCTCTTATTCAGCAGCCATTGCTAAGCATTAATTGACAAATTAGCTTAAATAATCATGTTTAAATGTTAATTGATTATTTTAGGAGCCTATGTAATTGTACTAGCACAACTAAAACCCATTATTCTGTTCAATAAATCAAGTAAATTGACTTTTAGACATGTCGTACACCTCTCTTAAAACGTATCGTATGATCAGATGTGCAGCCCATATTATCTATCGTAATCGTATGCAGAGCGTGCCGTGTATTTGTGAATGTGATGCATCGTGCGTCCGACTGACGTCATTTTGGAGAAGTGTGTGTTCTTTCAATGACCTTGCCTCCTAGACTGCAGATCGAACGTATCGTGAGATCGTATGTACATCGTGTGTCAATCGTGCGGCCGGGACTGCCAGAGAGTTCAAGGGAAATCGTAAGATGAATCTCATCTTATGCTGGTCATACTAGTGTATAGCCAGGATTAGCATTCATTACAGACTCAGACATTTGATTATTCCAGTTTCCAAGACATGTTCACAAAGGTCATGGCGGTAAAGGCAGCACATCTTCGCCGCAGGGGCTTTAAAGTCTTACCTTACCTGGACAAATTGCTTTATCTGACCAAGTCTCTGACAATTCTCAGGGATCACATCCAGCTGACAGTTGAGCTTCTACAGTCACACGGATGGATAATCAATTGGCGGAAATCCAAGCTAACCCCGTCCCAGGAGATGCTCCACCTGGGAGCCTTATTGGATTCCAGAGTTTAGAGAGTGTTCCTACCTCTGGACAAGATCTTGACCTTACAAGCCAGAATACGCACCTTTTCTCAGCCAGCGTCAAATGCCCATACACTCGTGCATGCAGAGTCTGGGGTCTTTGGTCTCAATGTTTGACATGGTCGAGTACAGTCAATTCCACTCTCTGCATCTGCAATGGGTCCTTCTAAAGCGATTGATCAAGTCTTGCCCGAACCTCAAGGCACAGACTCATTCTTCCCCAGGAGGTACGTCTCTCTGTACTGTGGTGATACCAGTGCTCACATCTGGACAACGGGCGCCCATTTTGGATCCAGGACTGGGTCCTACCCACCGCTGATGCAAGCCTGTCACCTAACCTTTCAGGGTCTTTCAATGTGTCAGGAGTGCCAGCTTTCCATCCACATCCTGGAACTTTGTGCCATGTTCAGCGCTCTGTGTGCTCCTTCAGGGACGTCCGGTAAGCAATCGCGGTGGCTTACATCAACCACCAGTGCAGTACTCGCAGTCAAGGAGCCATGCAGGAAGTCAGCCGAATTCTTCGTTGAGTGGTTAAACACCCTATCTTCCAGCACTGTCCGCAGTCTTAATCTCGGGAGTTCAGAAATGGTAAGCAGACTTCCTAAGTCTTTGGGACATTCATCCAGACGAGTGGGCACTGCATCCAAACGTTTTCTAAATTTTAGTCCACCATTGGGGTCTGCAGTACATAGACATGATGGCATCTCGTCACAATCATCAGCTACCGAGAAACTGCTCCCACACCAGGGATTCGGAAACTCTTCTGGTAGATGCCCCAGCTGTTCCTTGGACCTTCCCTCTAATTTACATTTTCCCTCCGAGCTCAATGATTCCGCGGGTTCTCCGCAAGTTCAAACTGGAGGGAGGCTCATTGATCCTGGTGGTGCCGGATTGGCCTCGGCGCATGAGGTATGCAGATCGGCTGGGCCTCTCCATAGATGAACCACTGCATCTTCCTCTGCGGCCGGATCTTCTGTCTCAAGGTGCATATTAACATCTGGATCTGACCCATCTTGCTTTGATGGTGTGGCTATTGATACATCCATCCTAAGAGTTAAAGGGTTCTCCAGGAGGGTTGTTCGAACCATACCATGGAATCCTTCCTCTGCACGTGTCTATCACCGGATTTGTCCTTCCCTTTTTTTCTTGGTGTACGACTATGGGTTTTAATCCCAGGTCTTTCCGCCTTTCCCGGATCCTTTCCTTTCTGCAGACAGGGCTGGATTTGGGCCTCCGGCTCTCGTCCTTGAGGTCCAGGTTTTGGCCTTATCTCTTCTCTTCCAAAAGCAGATTGTACTGCTCCCAGACGTATGAACTTTTTTCCAGTTAGTTCTCCATGTTCAGCCACCATTCTTGTCTCCTGTGGCTCCTTGGGACCTCTCTCTGATTCTCAAAGCCCTCCAGTTGGCTCTCTTTGAGCCATTACAGACAGCTGATTTGCGCTGGCTCACATGGAAAACTTTTTCTTTTTGCCATCGCGTCAGCCCGGAAGGTGTCGGATTTTAACACCCTATCATATATCTCCCCATTCCTTATTTCCATTTCATCAGGGCTGTGCTGCAGACTTCCCTGGGCTACCTTCCCAAGGTGGTGTGTCCACATCAATCAGGAAATTGTGGTACCTGCTTTCCAGACTACAGATTATTTGCAACCAGAGGCTTCCTTGGATGTGATAAGGGCTCTCCGGCTTTATGTCAAAAGGATCAGAGATATTTGCAAGTCTGATTCTCTTTCGTCTTATATGACATACATCAGAGGGGCTGGCCGGCTACCAAACAGACCTTGGCCCGCTGGCTCCGCCTCACCATTCGCTAGGCTTACTCCTTGGCGAACCTTCCTACCCCTGTCATGGTGACGGCTCATTCCACCCAGTCAGTGGGGACTTTTAGGACTGCGGGGCGTCTGTGGAACAAAATTGCAAAGCTACCACATGGTCGCCTGCTCATACTTTCATCCGTTTTTATGCCTTTGATACTTTTGCATCCAAGATGCCGCCTTCGGGCATTCTGTTCTCACTGCAGTTCAGGAGTGTCCCCGCCTATAGGGGGCAGTTTTGGTGCTGGTAAGTTGGAAGATTTTACTCAGAGTGGAAGGAATCATGAAACAGAAAGGTTACCACTCTATTTTACAATGTAATTTCATCCCCTGCGATTAGCACATATTTGGTATAAATTTCATGCATCCAGCAGGACGACGATCCTAATGTACACTTCTAAGCTATGCAAAAGCTACTTGGTAAAGAAACAGGGTGTTGGAGTATTGCCTTGATGGACTTGCTGGCATAATCACAAGCTCTAACCCTATTGAATTCCTGTGGGATGAGCTTGACTGTTAGGTAAGGGAGAAATACTTGTAATCTGTGGGTAGAAATTTCTACTACATATCTACAACACTGAGAGCTAGAATGTCAGATGTGTACAAAGCTGTAATTGCTGAAAGTGGAGGATTCTTTAAATGTTAAGTTTGATTTTTGCAATGTTTTAAAGCTGTGTTACCACATACTATTACCCTGGAACCCTGATGCAGGAGGACAATCATAAACTGGAATCACAGTGACTGATTCTTCTGATTGGTCATTGTATTCACACCAATCGCAGCCATTTTAAAGTTGCAAACTTAAATATTCTGATACTTATGGAAATGCAGATTTTACATTAGTGTGCCACAACAATTTTCTGACACAGAAGGCATGTCAGCAGGTGTGCCATATCATCACAAAGATTGGGAACCATTGTCAAAGGTAAAATATTCATTGTTTTCTGTCATGCAGTTTCCTTTTTGTTTAACACCTCATAGTTCAGTCTGTAACAGCCTGTGGTTCATGTAACATCTATCTATATCTCATAATGCATCATCGATGATCTGCTGCTGCATATGGGCACTTCCCTATAAATAATTTTACTCTGTCCTTTCTGGGTTACAGATTCCTTCAGGGTGGGTTTTAGACGATCCTAGACATGTGAAGGAAATGGAGCATAACGAGAAGCAGGCAGGCTGGCACACTCTGGGTATCATATCTCTGTCTAGGTTTGATATCTTTTTGCTTCCAAATACCCAGAAGCCTCAATTTGAGCACACGTTTAGCTTTGATTCATTGAACTTTGTTCTGCAATGCTTATTAATTTGGCTAAATGATGTGGAGAGGAAATGATGAGATATATTTTACAAATGCAATTATTACATATTTTAATTTAGAAAAGGCTGTATTTGTGGTACATGTTATGAGTGAATAAAGAAACAAAATATTGTAGTAATATCTGAGGTCGACACTGTAAACTAGCCCAGATGGTTGTTTTGCCAATCTGGTCCTATAACTTGTAAAAGCAAATAGTATTAACATTTGTGCACAATGTATATGTTCTTATTTAGTATTTTTTTTTTTAATTAACAGTTATTTATATAGCGCATACATATTCTGCAGCGCTTTACAGAGAATATGTAGCCATTTACATCAGTCCCTGCAACAATGGAGCTTACAATCTATATTCCATATCACAGCCGCGGGGGGGGGGGGTGTTAGGTTTAGGGTTCCCGGGGGGACTTATGGTTAGGCACCTCCCGGGAGTTTAGGGTTAGGCTAGGGGGAGGGAGGGTTAGGGTTAGACACCCCCGGGGGGAGGTTACTCCCCCCCCGGGGACTTAGGTTTAGGTGGCGGGGAAAGGGGGGTTGGGTTCACGCACTTAGAGGGGGGAGGTTAGGGTTAGGCACCCCTAAGGGAAGGTTAGGGGGTAGAATTAGGTTAGAGAATACTTACCTTGGATGATCAGGATTTTCACTGCTACCGGGATGCCGCTGTCGGAATTTTAATCAGTGGTCAATCATATTGAATCCTTCCATACATCAGAAATGCACATTGTTATATAAAATTATTGCACCCATTCTAAATTGTAGCTACATGATAAAGGGGGTGCTGGCAGGTTTTGCACTTAACGGATACATTTAGGGGCGTATTTAATAGGCCGCAAGGTTTTAACTGCAAAAAACCATGCAGATCTCGTGACCAATTGTGGATCACCATGGGTATGCGTGTTCCCAATACCTGTGGTATCCAGTTTGAAAGAAAATACACGCAGGGTTTTCAGCATTGTGGGAGAAAAAAAAAAAACACCTGTTCCCGCAGCTCCAGTCTCTGCTATGCCTGGCTGCTGCTTCTCACTTCCGGGATTGGCTGCTACTGTCTGCTGACCAGAGTGAGGTAAGTGACTGCACAGCACACGGGATGGGGTCACACATATGACAGGGGATCACTGAGTCACACACCCTGACAGGCATGACAGCGCTCTCACATACCCAGTCTGCAGATGTCGGAGGAGGTGCATTCAGCATGCTGGAAATACAGAAAAGAGACCAGCGCTGCCAGAAGGAAGAAAATCCCCCCTCGCTCAAAAAATGAAAAATCCTGCACCTAATTGAATAACAGGTGCAGGATTTTTGCTATTCTTGCACCTAATTGAATATGGCTATTAGTCCACACATTGTGGAAAGTCATATTAGGGTTGGGTACGGGATGCCAGTGGTCAGAATACCCTCCCCCATGCTGCCTAATCCTCCCCCTAGTTCCTAAACCTAATACTTAGCGTGGGAATGCCAGCGCTCAGGATTCTTGTGCCGGGATTTAGACTGCTGACAAGAGTGCCTGAATGGTAACTATATCCCATTTGGGTATATGTAAAAGTTGTGAGTTCTGTAAAACATTGTGATTTCAGCAATCTCGGCTGTAGATTTAAAGCCCCAATCATTTAAAAGGCAAAAACTGGTTTTGCCTTTTAAACTATTGCTGCTTTTAATCTACAGACGAGATTGCTGAAATTGCAATTTTTATAATTTTGTACTTGACCAATATTTATGAGAATGTAGCCTATCAATTTACTAAGATTTTGTCACTGTAATGTTGCTAGTTCATAGGGCCTGATTCACTACGGATCACAATACTGCGTTCGCACGCAGTACAACTGCCACATAAGGACGCCCGCTTTACCATACGCACATCCGGAATACTTAGAATAGCTAAACCATCGGTACAATTGAGTACCATCGAACCCATACGCACACTTGCATAAGCCCTGACCTTACTCAGAAATTGTTAACAGCCACGCACTGCGTATGGCTTTGCAGTGGCTAATTTATGCATGCCCCTGAAATGGCGTGCAAATGCACTGGCACGCCTGCGATTGGCCGGCCACTCCCCCATCACCACCCCCAAATGGCACTTCCTGTCACTCACTGCGATGGGTCTGCGTCGCCACTGCAATCACAGTTCCGATTGCAGCAGCTGGTTCGCACACTGCGATGCGTAGTGCGAAACAACTGTCCGATTGCGTGCGTGTAAGAACCATTCCTTGCTGAATCAGGCCCATAGTGAAATGAAGACTGCAGTCTTCACTGGAGGTTATTTGCAAAGCGCAAAACAGAAATTCTGCAATTGTGGAGGAGCAGTAGTTTGCACAGGCAGAGGGTATGAAATGGGCTGTTAGAATGCGTTCCTACTGAAGTACTAATTAAGCCCACTAAGCAGCTTGCGTTGCTTAGTAATTAAAAACAAAATTTCATTTTAGTGAATTTCAATTATGGAAATTAATAAGAGGTGGAATGGGTCTAGTCTTAAGCCGCGTATCCACTACACGATAAATGTACGATATCGTTCATTGTGCAGTGGACATTGAGCCCACACTAAAAGATATATCATTCAGTGCCGTCACCCTCCCTCATGCCCGAACATGCACAACCTGACGATATCGTCAGGTTGGGCAGTATGTTCAGGCGACAGATGCCGACAACGACCAGTGGGAGCGCGCATCGCTGGTTGTTGCCAGCATAATCACTGCACGATTATTGAATGATAAGGATGTCGTTATCGTTCAATAGTCCATTTATATCATGTAGTGGATATGCGCATTTAACCTGGTCTTCGGTTTATTTTACAAGGTAGAATAACAGGTACAGTAGCATAGAAAAACAGGGATATAGCAGGTAAATGTATTACTGTATATGTTGCAGCCTGGAGCGCACAGGTGTTGCTGGGTGTTGTAGTGCACCTGGTTAATAGCGCTATAACCCCTGATGTAAGCCATGGTGGTACAGGGCACTTGCAGTGCTCATAAGGCTTTGTATGGCTCTCTGTCTGCTAGAGTCTTAGAGGGGGCGCATCCACATAGCTGGGATGCCAGGGAGGAAAGATGCAAACAGGGCACTGGACAGCAGGTTCGGACGATGAGCGATGATGTCAACGACCAGCAGGATTGCGCATCGCTGGTCGCTGACGGCATTTCCACTGCACGATATTGCGGACGATTGAACGATAACTAGAGGTGAGCGTGTCCGGTTCCCTGAGAATCCAACCCACCCAAACTTGCAGATCCGAGGCGAGATCAGAGTCCGGCTCAGATTTTCTGGCCTGACTCAGCCTGATTCAGACCCGGTCGCAAGCGCTGAGCGCTCACAACCGGGTCGATGGTGGCCCAGAGCAAATGCGCAAGCCATCGCTCCTGGTCTCGTACCAAAGGGGGCGTGCTGTCGATGTTGAGTGACAGCACGCCCCCTTTGGTGGGCAGGCCGGGGGGGTGGCTGCCTAGACGGAGGCGTTCCCAGCTATGCAAGCGGCCAGGAGGCCATTCTAAAAAGAAAAAAAAGACCGGCCCTGATTCAGAGCGAGCGCTCTGTCAGAGCGTCCGGCTCTGAATCAGGGCCTCGGATCTCAAGGGGTTTTGGATCCAATAAAGGTTCCTGCGCTCACCACCATTTTAATTCCAGCTGTGGAGAGTGAAGAGGAAACTACGGAGGGGCTGTGCTGTTGTCCATAGCGGCTGTTGCTGTGTATAGGGTCTGGCTGCTGTTGTCCATAGGGGCCACTGTGTTGTCTATAGGAGCTGTGCTGCAGACAGAAGAGGGGGGCTTCAGTGGCTTTTTCCTGTGTGTGTGTGTGTGCGCCTGACCTGCACTATCAACAACATAGCTGCACCAAGCATGCTGCCTGTGTCGTTAAGCAAGGGGCTGCTGCCTTGTTCAGGGGTGCTCCTCCCCCAAAAGTGCAAAAAAAAATGTATTAAGTTTTTTTTCTTTGTGTGTGTGCGCGCATTAGCCACACTTATCAGCAACATAGCTGCGCAGGGGTGCTGCCTGTGTGCTACATTCAGGGGTGCTCTCCCCCCCAAAGTAAATGATAAAAAAAAAGAATGGTTTTTTTTTCTGTGTGTGTATGCGCGTTAGCCGCACTTATCAACAACGTAGCTGTGCCAAGCGTGCTGCCTGTGTCATTAATCAAGGGGCTGTTGTGCCTATCCAGAGTCTGCTGTGTCCATCCAGGGGTTGCTATGTCTATCAAGGGCAGGGGCTTCTGCCTATCCAGGGTCTGCTGTGTCCATCCAATTCGTAAAAAATATTGACACACTGCTAGTGGAAACCGCATGGTATTCGTAAAAAATATTGTCACACTGTAAGTGGTAGCGCAGTGTGTTATTCTTTTCTTATTCATAAAAAAATCTTGTGACACTGTAAAGGTGCCCACACACATACCGACTTTTCATCCAATTTGGCCGATTTCGACAAATCGTAATGACAGATAATGTAAAAAATGGCCAAATCGTGAGTTTCTACTCTTCATCACGATGCCGATGTGCGTCCCCGCTCGTCGTACCTCGCATCTTCAGATCTGCCGTGCTGTAGGGCAGTACAATCTGGGATACAATGCACTGGCTGCAAGATAGATCTTAAGTCAGATTGGTCATTTTTAACTCCAAATCGTGACCACGACTGCCTGGGGAGAGTTCAGGGGAAATCGTGTACATCGGCTGATTGGGAGCAAGTCGGTATGTGTGTGGGCACCTTAAGTGGAAATTTTACAATTTAATAACAAAGTTAGCAACAAAAAAATGCAACTTTTCACTTATTTCCTCAATCATGAATAAATGATTAGTCAACACGCAGACTACAAGACCACAATAAAGTTCTAAACAACGTGCATTATATATTAAACATAATGATATCACAAACGCCTCAGCTGAGATTCACAAACCTTTTCAAAAGGTGAAAATAGAGGATATGGTTTAAAAAATGGAAAAAGTAGCTAAAACTGCGTTCTCTGATCATAGTGTCCCTACTCCCTACCCATGGCCCCTCTACCTGAATTTCAGCGAGTCAGAGGGGCAACTCCATGCAACCATATTCCAGAGTGCAGCTGCTCCTGCTGTAGCCCAGGTCAGAAGGGAATCAGTATGTAATACCGCCGACCGCATGGCCGGCAGTTCGATTCCCGGCAGCGGCAGCCCGACAGTGGAACAGATCCCGGCAGCGGCAGCCCGACAGCGCTGGAAAGCACGATCATCCCCAGGAAAGTATGAACTAACCTACCCCCCTAACCCTCCCTTAGAGGTGCCTAACCTCCACCCCAAGTGCCTAACCCTAATCCCCCCTCTAAGTGCCTAAACCAAACCCCCCCCCTTCCCCGCTGCCTAAACCTAAGTCCCCCGGGGGTGCCTAACCCTCCCTCCCCCTAGCCTAACCTTAACCTCCCAGGGGGTGCCTAACCCTAAGTCCCCCCCGGGAGCCTAAACCTAACCCTCCCCCCGCAGCTGTCCGCTCGCGGCGCCCGACATCCCTTCGATCGGGATGCCGGGCGCTGGTCTCCCGGCGTCGGTGAAATGAGCGGCGTCTACATCTAGAAGCCGGTAATTTCACCCTCGCCGGGATATGACAGTCGGGAAGCCGGCTGTCGGTATAATGTCAGCCGGCTTCCCGATTGCATCCCGTCAGAAGTTGTGTAGGGGGTGTGGTGATATGGACTAAAATGGAGCTCACATCCACTAAAGTGCGACTGACCTGCGAATAGCAGCATTTTGCCGCTAAGGGAGGAGCGTGACTCAAAAAAGTTTGGGAACCAGTTTATTCTTTTCTACATACTTGCATCAGTACAATAGCTGTTATAAAACTATGGATCCTGTGAAACCCAGATATCTTTTTAAAATGCAGACCTGGAAGACCAGTGCATGTATATCAAACCTCAATGTGCAGTGATTGTTGCAATAAACTAAACATCATATCACCCATTGAAACTGCAAGCATTAGAGCAGCATTAAACAATGGGCCTGATTCAGCAAGGAACGCACGGATGCAAACGCAGGCAATTGACCGATGGTTTTGCTCTGCACATGCATCGCAGAGCGTGTGTGTGAACAGGCCAGTGCGATGGAGTATGCATACGCAGGAACAAGTGATTGACAGGAAGTGCCGTGTGTGGGTGGTGGCGGATGAGTGGTCGGGCAAATGTAGGCATGCCTGTGCGTTTGGACGGCGTTTCAAGGGCACGCATAATTAAGCCCTTGCGGTGGCGGACACAGCCTGAGGTCTAGTTGCACACAGGAAGTCTCGCTATGTCTGCGGGAGAGTCAGGTCAACCACTATTGTGCGTATGGGTCCGATGGTTCTCGATGTTACAGATGTTTCCGCTGTCTTGCAAGGTATAGAGGATGCAAGTAAAGGGTAGTAGGTGGTATTATGTAATGCTGGGCATCTGCTTATTCTGCTGCGATTGCCGTGCGTATGCAGTCATTTGCATATTCTCGCAGTGGCCAGGTGCGTGCGTCTGCATCCGTGCGTTCCTTGCTGAATCAGACCCAATATCTCTTGCTCCACTCGGACTTCATCAAGCTTCCTGCAGTATATATTTTTCAATTTGTGCTTGAATTGTGAGAGCAAACACCTGGAGAGAATATAAAACAAAACTGAGTTTGAAGTGAAAGGTACGGCTTAGACAATCACAATGCTTATTCCAGTAGAGGCCAGGATTTACTGGATCTTTAATGCTAAAGCTCATAGGTACCATGTTGTATTAGCAAATATGTATGATTGGGATTAATGGAAGCCACTTGTTTGAAAGTGGGATTATATGTTAACTTCATCCTACAGTTTGTTTTAGGAAGTTTATGAAATGAGAGCACAAATATTATCTCAGAAGCAGTGATAATACCCAAGGTAATTTAATTATAGGTCACATGCTTTACACTTGGTGGAGACCAGTCAACCAGCACTTAGAGGATCGTTCCCAGGCTGTACCTAAGAAGCTAGATGGAAAATAATTCAAACCGAGGCATTTTAAATGTACTAATAGGGTTTGCCAGGAAAAGTGATTCCCTCCATCTGTCCTCCACATTATTATGACAGGAAGAACAGTACTACTGTACATTTAGCTTTTGTTTAAAATGTTCCACAGAAAAATGTAATCACAGGCACATTTATAGAGCGCTTGTGTCATACCAGTCCTGCTTGGAGCCTGACCCTTTTATTGCAGGGTCACAAATGTAATGCCACTCCGGTGTTGGATTATAAAGCAGCAGTAATGTAGGTTTTTGAGCTTCATTTCCTGGGAAATATATGCCTATGATAATTCTTTTCTGTGGCAATTTGGCTGTGTTATTAGAATATCATGGTGGCTGAATTATGTTGCATCTCCATTGCCTCATATACCTTCCTGAGATCTCCTCTCCCAGGGCCTGATTTAGAGGTACACATGATTGCGACTTTTTGCTGAGTCACAGCAGTGATAATATGCAAATGCTAGTTTCAGCCTCCCCTTTTGTACTAGCGTTCACCAGACTTTGCAAGCCCTGGGACGCCCACTTTCAATGACCATGGATGGTGCAACTCCACCGATGGTTCTGAATACTTCACCACCGCGTTCACCAGCCTATGGCAGGCAAATAGATTATCTTGGCTCCAATAGCACTATAATCCTAATGGACAATTGTGAAAATTGCTGCTGCACACCTCTTGAGAGTGTTGCCAATTCTCTCAAAGAAATATAAGAAAAATAGTAGGTGGCACGGCACACAAAAGCAAAATAACCAATAATGTAACTTATCTTATTTATTAAAAAGCATTTAAATATATATTTAATATCAAAAGTACAATTGCATAAAATCTAAAAACATTCCTGGGAATGTAAAGTATGCAAGACATTATATACGAGTTACAAATTGCATATATATTGCATGCGATGATACACCACTAAAGGACAAAAGTATTATGTCTAATAAATAGACTGAATCTCAGCCACTGTGCAGATCAAAGTCACACAATACCAATTACCTGCTAATAAATGTTACTCTGTGCAGTAGCGTGTAATCGCTCAACTTTGCAAACATTCGGCATTGCGCCCACCTCTGAATGAGGCCCTCACTCTTCTGTCACACCTCTGCATCTCTCAAACACCATCGTCTGTCTTGTAACAAATTTCTAGATCTACAATATTCCTAAAATAAAATCCCCATATCACTATTGTTCTCTGGATCATATCTTTGCTTGCTCTCTCACCACTTCTGGTTCACCCCTCTTTCACACTTCTGTCTTCTCATTATCAGTCCTTTTCCATAATCCCTTTATGATATATTGTACTCTCTATTCCAGAGGTTACCAAACTTTTTTGAATAAGGGCGACCTACAGTAACAGCATTGTTCTCACGGCACCCCTAGGCCAAAAGTTTGTTATTGATAAATTCAGAAAAAAATGTAGTGAAGTAGTAAAGTGAAGTAAATTGTGATTATCTGTCATCCTTATGTTCAGTTATGTGGTGGTGGACAGGTTTGAGCTTCTGTTTGTCCACATATTTACATTATATTAACCATACATAATTTGATTTGGTGCTGGACCACCAACCTGAGGCACCCCTGCAAGTGTCCCGAGGCACCCCAGGGTGCCACGGCGCACAGTTTGGGAACCACTACTCTATTCTATTAGTCTGATGTACTTGCTGTTTTGCACAACTACCTTTATCCTCTGTAACTCAGTGACATGCATTGAGGTCAGTGGCTGGGGATGCACACGTATAAAAAACTGTTTTTGTATCAAAACTCTAGAGCATGACAGGGAGTATGATAGCTCTGCATACCCTGATGGCACATTCTTGACTTACTCCACACCATGAACTGGGTTGGGTACGGGATCCTGGCACTCAGAATACCAACAGCGGCATTCCAACATTCAGAATCCGAACAGATTTCTGTAAGTATTGTAACCCTAACCCACCCCTCCTGCACCCTAACTCTCCATCCCGCAGCCGAACCCTAACTCTCCCGTCCTCCAGCCTAACCCTCTACTCCTGCAGCCTTACCCTCCGCCTAGTGCCTAACCCTCCCCTGACCCTAATACCTCTGCAATCTGTCGGTATTCTGACAGTCTGCATCTTGATTGTCCTGATGCTGACTACATACCCATGAACTATCTCTGCTCTTAAGTCCATATGTCTCTTCACAGATTAACAGACCATGGGCTCCGTTTACTAACGAAACATAACCCCTTTAGCGCTCGCTAAGGAGGTTATGCCACATTTCTGCATTTAATAAACAGATTAGATTACTGCTGTTTTCACAGCGATACAGTCCCCATTGCCGGCAATGGAGACCCAGTGGTGCCTTTCCGGCTTCAGCGAAGCCTTCCAGGCATTGCCGGGTCCCCCTGTTATGCACATGCGCAGACGGACCATCGCGCATGTGAATAACACTGGAGCCCCATTGTTGGCAGTGTCTGGTGACACCCAGTGCGCACTCTGGATACCTCCACGAGCCGGAGATGTGACCGGCTGAATAGGCCTAAATAAAGGGGGCGTGGCCTCACAGTGGATCCCGATAACATCAGAGAGATTCTGGGCTGCCCCCGGAGCGTGGGCTGTCGGCTCCTCTTCTATGACAGGAGCTGGGTGCTGCAGGAGAATGTCACACTGCAGCACTCTGCTCCTGTCACTGCAGAGGACCTGGCATTTTGGTTTCACCCCCTCCGAGGGTGACATCCAGGTGCGGCCCGCACCCCCCTCATGACCCCACTGCTGCTGCTGAGATGGCATGATTTGTGTTTTGTTACATAGCACTTTTTGTTTCAGGGGCCAAAAAAGTTTTGTAAATTGATATTACTTTTGCAATAACTACACAAAGGTGGTATTTTTCTTGTGTCCCAGATTGGAGAATATTGAGTTAACAGCTAAGCACATTTTCCAAGAAGCAGCAGCCTTAGCAGTGCAAATAAGTTTTTTTTTCTTAATTGTGCAGAGAATAAAATCATTGACTCAAGCTTGTAGTGATTATAGCCACATCCTCTGTCCTCGAACCCGCTGTAAACTTCAAGAGACATGGGTAATTAGTGAGTATTAACATGGGCACCTCGGAGACTGGAGAACCACAGACAGAGCTGTACTTTATGGCTAGAGAAACAAGCAGTAAGGCACTAGGGATATTGGCTATTTGAAGGATGTTTGACATTGAGATTATTAGAAGATAGTTTGACATTGATTATTTGCAGATATCTTATTATTGTCAAGGAAATGAAAAGGCTCAATTCTGTTTTGAAACATAAGCCTTTCTCTGCATATTGCCTAAACATGAGGAACTGTGGGGAGAACCACCTAATGTGGTGGGGGCAGGTACTGTGCTTTACTCCTCACATCATGTCTGAGGGTCACCAGAGTTTGTTTGTCTACTTTGAGCCACTGACGGCAGCATTCACATCCTCCCACGCAGCATCCTTAGCAGGAAGAGTTACCGTGACAACAGACAGCAAGGACCATACAAGTAAGCAGACATCTCATGTTGCTGCAGCTAGACAACTAGATGATCTATAGAATGAGTGACCATGTGCACACTTATCTGATTATTTTCATTTTAGAAGAAAACATACATCCTTAAAATATATAATTTAAGAATGTGACAAATAATTTAAGCTTGGCCTGCACAGTCTGCTCATTTATTGCCAGCTGTGAAACCACATAATCTGTTTCATCCCAGAAATTCTTTGCAGTGAGGATTCATCAACCCTGCTCTGAGCATTACTTTGCAGTATAATTATCCTGTTCAATATCAATATAATATGTGATGGCATTGATCAGAAAAGATCGGCTAACTTAATCTGAATATTCCTTTTAATGTGATTATTTGTGAACAAGGCAATTATCACTTTAAAGTGGAACTAGACCCGAAACAATAGTTTAAGGTTTTGTGAAGGAAGATAAACTGCATTTATTTACCTTTCCTAGAATGATAGGACAGCTAATCTCTAACTGAATGCTGCTAACTGCTGGGGTATTTCCATACAGTGCATACTACATCTTTAATCATACAGTATCAAAATATTCCCATTGTTATACAAATTTCTACACTCGGTATATGTAGATCAGCACCACCTAGTCTGATAGCTTTAAACATTAAAGTTACCAGTGGAGGCTGAGACTATGAAGGTCCCTTTTGCTTCTTTGGGTTTGG
The DNA here is from genome assembly GCA_031769625.1 of Taudactylus pleione. Taxonomy (NCBI): domain Eukaryota; kingdom Metazoa; phylum Chordata; class Amphibia; order Anura; family Myobatrachidae; genus Taudactylus; species Taudactylus pleione. Next base: position 7,175,101 of record JAUIMM010000154.1, read on the forward strand.
GGGTCCATGATAAAATTGGATCACCATAATAGAGTGCCTTTTTTCCCAGCAGTCTATATGCAGTACTTTATGTTGTTTCAAGTTCCTGTTCTTATTATCGTGCAGCTTTTGATACCATGTTCCCTTCAAAATATTAACCTTTTGAACGTGCCTTTGAAAAAAAAAATGTCTATAATTTCTGTTAATTTTGAGATGTGCTTTGGTATTTTAAATTCTATTTCATGGTTTTGTATGTTATTTATTTGGATCATGGGACCCTCAATGTACAGGACTTTGTAATAGGTAATACTGTAGTTTGACACCTTTAAATAAACAATAAGGATTCTGGATTCTAACCTCAATACACTCCTGCCTATACCTTCTAATATCCTGCCTATAAACCTCTATGGTTGACGCAATTTGCGTACGCAGTCATACATTAAATAAAGACTCCAGACCTTGAACCTGTGGTTCCAAAGCACAAAGTATTATTCAAGTAAAAGTACAGTCAGTTACACGCTATGATCTAAGTACAATTTAGCGCAAAGAAATTATACAGACCCAAGTACAATTATACATACGCAGGCGCTCTGGACCAGATCCCAGCATCAGCAAGATAACCTCTGTCAATCAGCAAGAAGACTAGAAACCCAGGGTCAGAGCACACATATTATACCCCCCCAGAAATAGACAACACAATAAAAAGGCTTGTTGCTGATGCCATTGGTTCTCAAGGGGGACGCATCTGTTACAGAGCATTTAACAGGTTGATTCAAATGGACACAGAACAGCCTCTAACAGCTTGTTTCCTCCTCTATTTCCCCTGCATGCACAAAAATACATTTTGGTTCTTTATGTCTTTATGGTCCATAAGTTGCGAACGCATGTTCCGATCTTCACACCGTTGATACCGGGAAGCTGTGGATAAAGTGCGGATCAGTATAATATCAAACACGGCTTACTTATCATGTATTAAACCTTAGATACCAAAATAGTCTTTATTTCACAGCATTTGTAATAAATGAATAAAACTCAAATCTTTTACTTTATAGCTATGGAACCTTTTGTGTAAGTGTGCATTATGTAAGTATTAGGGATATGGGAAAATACGCTAGTTAGGTTTATCTGATTTGGGGCAGATGTGCACGCATGCAGCTAATAAACAGCGTTCGCATGCAGGATATTGTGCATTCGCTACTGAGTGTCATGTTAGCCGCTCAACTGTGCGTAATGTGCGGTGCTTATGCATGAGATTCCATCTATGATGGACTTAACATATATATATATATATATATATATATATATATATATACATACACACACACATCTCATTCCTCACAGTTTCAAACTACAATGCAAATGTGTTACCCCTAGCTGTGAAGCCGGGGCCATTATGTCTGGGTGTGGGACTAAAGCCTGTTTGGGATTCTGACAAATTCAATTGTGTAGAACAATGCCTAGGTTATATTACAATTGCCACAACTATACTTGTCTACATACAGGGATTCCCAATTTGTATGTAAAACACTCACAGTATTCTGATGCATTGTCTATTCAATTTACTTTTTCTCAGGAGCTGTATTTCTAGTTGTTTTTGGTAGATTATCAAAAAGATTGCCATCTGTACTTAGCTCGTGAGTTGTAACTTAAAATGGCGCTGGTCGCAAAATGGCGTCTTGCAGATTCTTGTTTCAAAAATGGAGTCTAGCTGCCATTCGCAAGATGGCGGCGCGCACGCTTATTTTTACGCTGATTCCGTCTCAGCCACTAATCCAGCTTCGACAATAATAATATATATTTGGCCTAAAGTGCTTTGTGCAGGGCTAATGCTGGCCATACACGCTACAATTATCGGGGCGATCCGCCTGATATCGGCGGATTGCCCTGATAATTGTAGCGTGTGGGGGGGGTGACCGAGGGTTAAATATTGCTCAGTCGGGCATGCCGGATTGTCCAGCATGCCCGTCCGATGCGATATTTCCCGGTAAACTGTCGGCCGCATCGGGCAGTGTATGCCCAGCCGTGGCCGACAGACAGACATTTCCTGTGTACATTCCTACGGAAGGAACAGGGAAATGTCTCCTCCCCCGGGGGCAGAGCGCGGATGTCTGCCGAATAGAATGCGAAAGAAATCTCACAGTGTATGCCGGCGACATCTGCGGCTGGCAGGCTGCCAGATAAAATGTCTGTCGGTCTGACAGACATTTTATCTGGCCATGTATGCCCAGCATAAATATTAAAGTATTGTGTTGATGCATCCTTACTATGATATGCCTTTTAATGGTTTCCAGAAGAGCAAATGACCTGTCATTGTTTCCAAGTATAATTCCCAGGACGTGCAAAAACCGCATGGCTATGCCAGATACATGCCGCAGGGCATAAATTGGTATGGCTAAATGTCCCATACATAAACCAATAAACCCTGATTTTATTGCAGCAAAGTATTTTACACATAGCAGAAGTGCACTAAACTTGTAACAGGGCAGTGAATCCACAACACTGAAACAAAGTCCATGTTTTCCGCTAAAGAGAGTACACATTTCTTGATATCCTCATTTCTTAAGAATATTTTGCAAACAACTCACTATTAGGGCAGGATGTAATACGGTACATCCCGCCTCATTGGGTACATACTCATCGGGTACATTTTTGCGTTTAGTACACCCTGCCCTATTTGTTAAAGTGTATCCCACAATACAAATAATACACAACATTTTAATTAACTGGCCTAGCTAACTACATTTCTCAGGAGTACCTGTATGCCCAAAACTGACAGTGGAAATAACTATCACAACACTACTAAAGTCAGAAATCAAATGAATGAACTTAGGCCCTCATTCAGAGCCGTTCGCTATTTGCGGTCGTTCGTTCAAAAACAAGGGGTGGCTATTCAAATGATCCGTTTGCACATTGCAGTCTGTTCACACCTCTAAGTCTGAACGAGCGAGCAAAACATACGCTCGTTTATTTGATAAAAACGCCCCCTGGCCGCTCGCACCATACGTCATGTCCGCTATTTATTAGATTAATCGAGTACAGCGTATGAACTGCTCGCTATTCTTGTGGTTGGTTTTTTCAACCGCTATTTTGCGAGCAGTTCTGAGTTTAAAAAAACTAAGTGACGTGGTCAATGACGCTGCTGGATTAATTATGCACACCCTTAAAACGCCCGTTTTGACCTTTAAGCACGCCTGCGTTCGAATTCCACTCCCCCGTTTTCAAGCACCTTCCCGTTACCACCCACATACGCCTCATTCTGTCACTCAAAATAGCAGGCACTCGCTATATAGCGTACAACCGATTTTCGGCTGCACTGACTGGTTCGCGCATGCGTACTAAAAACCGTACGCATGCGCAGATGTGCGAACATCGCTCGGAACGAGCGTACTGCCGCTAAAGAGCGGCTCTGAATGAGGGCCTTAGTATTTTAAATTTGGACACCCTGCCACCACCAAGGTTGGGTTGGGTTTGTTTTGTCGACTTTCATCATGTCGACATGATTAGAATGAAACAGTCCTGGTGGTGCAGCAGCTTCACTTACCTGCTTCGGCTGTGTCTTATGGTCCAGCAATGAGCTGACACGGAGCTCCAGCAGTGAGTACGCTTTCCATATCCCACAGCCTAACTCTAATGTTGGCATTGTGCAGAATGTCAACATTTCATGTGTTGACATGTCAGATGTCAACATTGTGAACCTGTCGACATTCTGCAGATGTCAGGTTCAATGTTGACATTTCAACAATGTCAATATGACTGTTGACATTGTGATTCCTACAGATTCCATCCAATTCCACAAGGTGCGCGCATACTTAAGGTCAACATTTTAGTTTTTCTGCAGTATTTCCACTGCGTGCACTATTTTTCATTTAACTTATTTTTACATGCTTAAAGTAGTTGTTGATGTTACATTGAAAACCGGACAGTGAAAAATACTTTTCTTGCACATTAACGGAAACATCTGTTGAGTCCAATCGGTGGTTATACTTATGTGTGGAGAAAGCTAACTGTTAAGCTGGGTACACACTAGGACAACAGAACGGCTGTCCGGCCGATCTACCGTCATATCTGACGATTGGTAAGTGCATACACACTTACCAATCATCGGCCCGAGATGTGGTGACTGATGTCACAACTGGGCAGGCATTTACATGTGCCTGTCCAGTTGAGCTGTCAGGCAACAGCGGCCTCCGCAGCAAGTGTACAGGCGATCGGCTGACCACCGTATACACAGCGCGATGCACCAATATATCTGCAGATATATTGGGTATCGGCTGTGCTGCACAGCCAACATGATATGTCTGTGAACAACGTCATTCACAGACATATTGGGCCTGATTCAGAGCCGGACGCAATTAGCGCTCGCTCGTCCTGAAAATAGGGGTGGCTATTCAAATGAACCATTCGCTGTTTGCGGTCTGTTAACGCCTCTAGGTCTGAACGAGCGAACAGAACTTGCGGTCCTTTTTTTTGGAAACTACGCCCCCTGGCCGCTCGCATCCTACGTCATGTCCGCTATTTATTAGATTAATCGAGTACATCGGACAGGGTATGAGCTGCTCGCTATTCTTGTGGTTGGTTTTTGCTACCACAATTTTGCGAGCAGTTCTGGCTTAAAAAAAACCCAGTGACGTGGTCAATGACGCTGCTGTTTTAAATATGCACACCCATAAAACGCCTGTTTTGACCTTTAAGCACGCCTGCGATCTGATCTCCACTCCCCGTTTTCAAGCACCTTCCCCTGTTACCACCCACATACGCCCTCATCCTGTCACTCAAATTAGCAGGCATTCGCTATTTTGCTAGCACATGAATTTCGGCTGCACTGACTGGTTCGCGCATGCGTATAACGATCCGTACGCATGCGCAGTTGGGCAAACATCGCTCGGAGCGAACGAGCTGCCGCTTACGAGTGGCTCTGAATCAGGCCCATTGTCTGTACACACTGGCCGATGCACACACGATATATCGGCTGTTCAATTGAACGCCCAATATATCGGCCAGTGTGTACCCTGAATTGGATACATTCCTTGCTCTGCAGAAAAGAGCATGGGAATATTTGCTGTGCAAAATGACTTACATCTTGTCCTAGCACCGAGCTGGCAGTGTTTTAGAAGATAAATAAAATAAAAGTTTAGCTTTATGAAAGCAGTTGTTCGAAATTGATGGCAGGGTGTACTATTAATGTGATATTTTCATAATTTATCATCAGAGTTTTCCGCCTCTCCAAAATCTAAGTGCACTTCTAGTCTGGTGTTTCCCGGGTATAGAAGATAGGCATGCACTTTGATGATTGGTGCACAACCATGGAATTTTGTTGTGCACTTCTAAAATAAAGCATACTGGATATTTTTAGGGTTGTACAATGGTGAGCACCATAGGGCTGACATACACACACAGGGGGGGGGGGGTCTGAGTACCTGGAAACTCTCCCTGATGGACCAAATTTGTTTTATAGAGACATGGGGGTAAATTTATCAACGGTCGATTTGGCATTTTGAGTGATTTGAGGTGCGATTTCCATTCGATTTGTATTCGATTTTGCTTTTGGGTATTTACTGAAGGCCAAATCGAATGTAAAATCGAATTTCAAATCTAATTTTAGTCAAATCGGCCTCAAATCGAACATCGGGAAAACATTGGTACTTTTACATAGCCCAACACACAAAACCTTTATTTACTATCATTTGATTTGAAATCGACCTCAAAATCGGACTTCAAATCGAACTTCAAATCACCAAATGAATAGACCTGCTTCATGCTTTCGATTTGAGCATGAGCAGGTCGGATTGACACAGATGCATACAGACATCAGTGAGATGCCTGTAAAAAGCAAATAAAGAGTTAAATGTAAAAAAAAATTGATGTGAGGTCCCCCCCAAACAGAACCAGCCACGGACTTTGCAAACCCAGGTCTGGTTGACTAAGTACAGGGAAAAAATTGCATCTCCCTCTACTTAGTTCAACCAGCACTGGGCTATGGCAACCAGTGTTGGTTCTGGAGTTACAGGGAAAATTTGCGTAGGATCTCCCTGTAATTCACTGAACCAGCCCTGTACCCTTTCTAACGGGGGACTGATGTCATAGCCAGGGGAGCCCTATCACCGGGCCCCCCAGCCGCAGCATCAGCCCTGACCGCTAGTCAGTCCAGGCCAGGGATCCCTGGGGAGTTGGAGACCCCTCCAATAAAGGGTTCTCCCTCTCCAGGGCACGCCTAGACTGATAGCTCAGGGCTATCCCCGCCACCCCTGGGTGGCGGAACTAGAGAGTGGTGGGCCCTGGTGCAAGAATATGCTTTGCCCCAAATTCCTGACACCCCGCACCCCAACATTTTTCACCACCCCTCACCCCCCAGTAATTAAATCCAGTCTGTCCATCCCCAGTGTGTTAGCCTCATTCTCTCCCCCAGCATTTGTCCCAGCCCCAGCGTGTCAGCCTCATTCTCCTTCCAGCCCAAGCATGTCAGCCTCATTCTCACCCCCCACCCTGTCAGCCTCATTCCCCCCACCCAACCCCAGCATGTCAGCCTCATTCTCCCACCAGCCTGTCAGCCTCATTGCCCCCACCCAACCCCAGCGTTTCAGCCTCATTCTCCCCCCCAGCCTGTCAGCCTCATTCCCCCCACCCAACCCCAGCGTTTCAGCCTCATTCTGACCCCCCAGCCTGTCAGCCTCATTCTCCCCCCCAGCCCCAGCATGTCAGCCTCATTCTCCCCCCCAGCCCCAGCGTTTCAGCCTCATTCTCCCCCCCCAGCCCCAGGGTGTCAGCCTCTTTCTCCCCTCCAGCCCCAGCGTGTCAGCCTCGTTCTCCCCCCCAGCCCCAGCATGTCAGCCTCATTCTCCACCCCAGCCCCAGCATGTCAGCCTTATTCCCCCCTCCAGCATGTCAGCCTTGTTCTCCACCCCAGACCCAGCATGTTAGCCTCATTCTCCCCCCCAGCATGTCAGCCTCGTTCTGCCTCCCAGACCCAGCATGTTAGCCTCATTCTCCCCCCAGCATGTCAGCCTGTTCTGCCTCCCAGACCCAGCATGTTAGCCTCATTCTCCCCCCCTGCATGTCAGCCTCGTTCTCCCCCCCAGCCCCAGCGTGTCAGCCTCGTTCTCCCCCCCAGCCCCAGCATGTCAGCCTCATTCTCCACCCCAGCCCCAGCATGTCAGCCTTATTTCCCCCTCCAGCATGTCAGCCTTGTTCTCCACCCCAGACCCAGCATGTTAGCCTCATTCTCCCCCCCAGCATGTCAGCCTCGTTCTGCCTCCCAGACCCAGCATGTTAGCCGCGTTCTCCCCCCCAGGCCCAGCATGTCAGCCTCGTTCTCCCCCCCAGCCCCAGCATTTTAGCCTCATTCCCCCCCCAGCCCCAGCGTGTGTCCCAGCCTTGCCCCCCACCCCATACCACCGCAGCCACTTACTTACCTTGTTTCCTTGCCTGCTTCTTCCTCGCTGCTCCTCTCAATCCGCGGCTCCTCTCAATGCTCTCCCTCCAGCAGCCCAGCCACTAGTAATGACACGGCGCACGTGACATCATGACGTCACACGCGCCGTGTCATAACAAGGGGCCGGGCCGTGGCGGGTGTCTGTCATGTCGGAGCCAAAGTGGGCCCGCTCCGGCTCCAACCATTTACTTAATGGAGACTGGGTCGGCGGGCAGCGATGGCCATGGGCCCCTGCACCACAGCGGACCCCGGTGCAAGGCACCGGCTGCACCGCCGCAAGTTCCGCCCCTGGGTGGCGGGTTGATTGTGTTAGTGTAGTGTAAAAATAGAAGAATAAAAACATTGTCTTTACAGTAGAACTGCAGGTCCCAGCAAGCCTCCCCCGCATGCTGGTACTTGGAGAACCACAGGTAGCAGCATGCGGGGCATTAAGGGCCCACTGGGACCTGTAGTTCACCTGTAAAGAAATGTTGAAAGAAACACACACACACCTTATACAATATAAGTTTAATACATACATACACACACAATACTCACCTATATAACCTCGAGTGGTCCCCTTGTCCAGTAGGCATCCATGGGTCTTCTTAAAATAACAACACGAAAAACCCGACCCTAAAAAGTGGAATGTTATGCTATGGCCAAGTCAATCATCCCCTGACCTGAATCCGATTGAGCATGCCTTTCACTTGATGAAGACAAAACTGAAGGGAAAATGCCCCAAGAACAAGCAGGAACTGAAGACATTTGCAGTAGAGGCCTGGCAGAGCATCACCAGGGATGAAACCCAGCGTCTGGTAATGTCTATGCTTTCCAGACTTCAGGCTGTAATTGCCTGCAAAGGATTTGCAACAAAGTATTAAAAAGTGAAAGTTAGATTTAGGATTGTTTAGTTTGTCCCATTATTTTTGGCCCCTTAAAAAGTGGGAGGCACATATAGAAACCATTGTAATTCCTACACCATTTACCTGATTTGGATGTAATTACCCTCAAATTAAATCTGAAAGTCTGCAGTTAAAGCACATCTTGTTTGTTTCATTTCAAAGCCATTGTAGTGGTGAATAGAGGCCAAAATATGAAAATTCTTTCAATGTCCCAATATTTATGCACCTGACTGTATATATATATAAAAAAATATTTATGTGTGTTCTATCTCTCAATGGATACGGAGGGTTGACAATAACACAGTAGCGAGAATTGGTTACCTACTTAGATGCCTACCTGCTGCTGGCTCTAATCTGCCGTGATGCCGCACAAGTCGCACTGTCGAACGGCTATCGGCCGCACCATTGGACATTAGAGTGACCCTTTGGTTGATCAGAATGTCCGACTGTATATGGCCACCTGTGTCAGTGGAACTGCATCTTTCAATGCAGTCCCTGACACCAACACGCCCACCGATGACTATCACACCCCAGTCACCGCCCAGGAACGCCTATCTGAGTTACATGGATCACCATGCAATTATAATCTGTGTTCCCTGGTTTCACTTTCACCTGAGGGGCTAAAATGTATGTGGGAGGGGGGGCAGTAGGCAGAAATGTTGCCTAGGGTGCAGGGAAACCTTGCACTGGCCCTGATGGCACCCCATTAGCCTATGACCCTAACTCACCCCTCCTCAATGAAACGCTGCTGGAGATGCCAGGGTTGGTTGCTATGAGTACAGAGAGCCAGGTCATATAAGTCGGGACTGTCCCAGGAATATAGAGCCTATGGAGTGTGGGGTTGCTAGTAAGGGCACTACATATCCCGCTTTTTGCACGATGGTACCACTGGATTCCAGACCTGCGTTAATGTGGGAAACTGTGTTACTGAATGGCCGACAACTCCCAGCTATTATAGACCCAGGAAGTGAGCTAACCCTTATCTCAGAGGCTGTCCTGCCCAGGGCAGTAGAAAAGGTGCCAGGGTTAGTTGAAGTACTCTACGTTCATGGATCAACAGAAAACTTCTCCTGGGTGCGAGTGAACCTCACCATAAAGGGGCACACTTATGAGGTGGTCGCTGCGGTTGGTCCTAAGCTATCCTATCATATTGGGACTCAATTTCCTAGGATTTGTTGAGCTCGTAAAGGAACCCATGTAAAGTCTCCAAGGCCTTAACTCAGAAAAGGGAGAAGAGTGGAAAAGCACGGCCAGTCCTCTTTGGAGAGGGAGCCTCTGCGCAATTAATGTCTGAGGAAAGAAATCTGCAACACTTTGCCCGGTTATGGCCAGACAAAAAGAGATGTTATACCCAATGCAGATGTTGCCATGGATTTGCTGGAAACCGACACCCCTCAGGTTCCTGCACCGCTGTACTTCGCCTGACCCTAGAGAAGTTCTGCGGTCGGACACCATGTCAGCAAAACAGCGAAAAGAAGTGGAAGCCTTAATTCGCAATTATCAGGATGTGTTTTCTTCCCTGCCACACTGCCTTAGTAGAGGTTGTAAAGCAGTGACCGTATCACATCCCGGAGGCGCGGCGGCAAGCAGTCCAGCAAGAGATGAAAGAGATGCTCCAACTTGGGTTCATTGAGGAGTCCAAGCGTAAATGGTCAAGTCTTATTGTGTTGGTCCCCAAGCCATACGTTTTTGCAACAACTTTAGGCGGCTAAATCAGGTTTCCAGGTTTGATGCATAGCCGCTACCATAGGCGGACGAATTAGAAAATTTGGCAAGTAGCCAGTATCTTACGACCCTGGACCTCATGATGGCATATTGGCAAATTCCCCTAAGTGAGACAGCCAAGGAGAAGATGCCTTCTCAATCCCTGATGGCCTGTTTCAATATAAAATGCTCCCTTTTGGCCTTCATGGGGAACCAGCGACTTTTCTGCATTCAATGGATCACCTGCTGAGTCCACATCAGGGGTACACTATAGCCTATCTTGACAACATTGTCATCTATACAGAAAATTGTGAAGAACACTTGCCCAAACTCCAAGAAGTGCTAAACAGTTTACGACAGCACAGGTTTACGACTAATCCAGCCAAGTGTACCATTGGTCTTTCTGAGGCTAATTACCATGTGATTGTCAATGGGCAAGTGAAACGCCAACTGCGGAAAGTGGAGGCAATTCAGTTCTGGCCAAGACCCTCCACCAAGAAACAAATGAGAACTTTCCTTGGGCTGCTAGTCTATTACCGCCGTTTCATTCCAAATTTTGCATCCAGAGCTTTAACCCTGACTGAGACCCTAAAAAAGGCTCAACCGGAAAATATTCTCTGGACCAAAACAATTGAAGCCACTTGGGAAGATATGAAGACGGCTCTGTGTTTCAAACCAGTTCTGTAGGCACCGGATTTCAGAAAACCTTTTGTCCTGCAAACTGACGCCTCCACGACATGCTTAGGAGCTGTTTTGTCACAGTCCATTGTTGGTGAAAAAAAGCTGATCCTCTACTTAGTAGAAAGCTGTTACCACGAGAGACAAGATATGCCATAGTTGAGCTAGAATGCTTGGCGATAAAGTGGGCAGTAGAAGTATTATCAACTGGGAAGAGAATTTGTCTTGGTCACGGATCACGCACCTCTGAGGTGAATGCACCTCAACAAAGAAGTTAACCCCAGAGTGACGCACTGGTTCTTGACCATCCAGCAGTACAAGTTAGTAATTTGTTGTCCCGGAAGTTTGAGGAAGCTGAGTGGAATCGGCCATCGCGAAAGAAGATGTACACTTCCCCAAGCTTTTAAAAGCGAAAGGGGGGGATGTGTTGTGAGAGGGGTTGTCTCTCACCTGAATTGCTCACATTTCTGGTGGGATCAGCTCCCTCCAAGGGAGTCTAGAGTGAACCCGGTCCAGTTTGCAGCAGGGAGGTGTGGAACTCCATGTTTTCACAGTTGCATAGACCCAGCCGCAACTCATCACTGAGCAGCAGAGGAAAAGTTTAAAACTCTCACACCCTGATGCTCTTTGCCCTGATGCTGTCTAGTGGCCAGGTAGTAGGATTAAGTCTATGTAGTGCCAGGCAAAGGGCTATGCTGGGAGAGCATGGCCAATTGCGGCTGCAAGCCACTGCTGACTGCTAAGCACAGGGAGTGCTGGGAACTTTTTCGTTTTGTTTATTTTCTGCTATGTACCTGTGTGTGTCCAGGCCTATGCACATGTATACTAAAGTGCAGTGTCTGCTGCCATTAAAAGACACTGCTTTACCGAATACCTGCCTGTCTGAATCCTCATTTCTACACCCCATGTTACAATATAATGTTTGGAAAAACCCTCTTAAAAATCCTGTGTTTGCACCTGGCTGATTCTGAGTTGGAAGCAAAGAAAAAAAAAGCAAGTAACTTTGTATCTGCAACAAACCTTGTTTCATTGCAAAGGGTGCAAATAAATTTATTGTTTTTGCATGTGGGGTAAATACTGTCTGCTTTTGAATGTAGCCCAAAAATACTTAACAGCTTTATTTTTACACTTCAATTTAGATTTGAATTTGGACACACTGATCTTAAATGTAAATCTCTCTGCTCATTTTAATTCTGCCCATCCTGCAGTGCATCATGTTTTTGCCTAGGTGCAAGGTTACTTGCTCTTTTTTGCTTTGCTCCCAACTCAGAATCAGCCCATTTATGTACACACTACATTTGAACAAACCAAAACTAAATGTGTAATAAATATATGTATTTTCAATTCTGCACATACCCCCTCCTTCAACCCCTCACGTCAGTCTTCATTCCCCACGAGTCTTGATTAGCATGTTGGAACTCAAAGCAACTGGCGTCTGATTCTTCTCTTCCAGCCAAAAATTGATTAGACGCTTTCTGGAAATATGTGTAGCTAAACCGCTATGCTAATTGAGGGAAATGGAGTTGTGTTTTTGCATGCTTCTGCAGTGATATCACTCCTCCTGCACTGCTTTATGTAACTGCTTCACTGCCAAATATTGAGGTTTAAAGTTCTAGGGAAGAAAGCGTTAATTTGTGAGAAAAAGTGTGGTTAGATGTCACTCCACACCTCAACACTGATCCTGTGATGTAAAACTAATCAGGAAGTCATCTTAATAATGCTGAAACTCAGTCAGATGGAACACTCAGCACTGTGTGAGTCAATCATAATATACAGTATGTGATAATATACCTGGGTGCATAATGTAGTACATTATGTGTTATATGATGTCGTTTTTACAGTACATCAGTTCTAATTTAAACAAATGTAGTTATTTACCAGAGAGTTCCATACTAACAGAGACTACAGTCATATGTACTGACTGTACATTATATAGAAACCCAGCACACTGAGGTCTTGTCCTGTATAGCCTCAACTAATAGACTTATGTATACTCTCTTTACTGTACTAACGTGGACTGGGATCATGATGAAGCACTCTTTCACCACATATTGCAGACTTTGGGACTATGCTTTGTAACATCCCTGCTTTCCCCTGCTGTCAGTCACCATCATGGTATAGGTTCCTTTGAATGAAGAACGTTCTGATATTACTTTGACTTCCATCAATCCAGTTACATGGGACAAAGATTACAGTTTGTTTAGTAGGGAGCATGTTAAGCTGGGTATACACTATACAATATATTGTTCCGACGTAGATTGGAACAATATATTGTACGCATCGTATAGTGTGTACACCCTATCCATCATTAACGTCAGCCGTTAATCGCATCGTCCCATCTGCTGTACTGCACAGCAGATGGAACGATACAATGAACAATGCAGTGCTGTTAAATGCACCATGAAACAACACATTGCACTGTCGTACACCAGATTGTGTAGTGTGTATGGAGCGCACAATGTGTTGTTGCATTGCGCCGTCCCTGGGTACACACACATCATATAGTGTGTACCCAGCTTAAGGTGAGTGGGGGTGGCATGTGCAGGGCTAAATTAAGAGGAGCAAATGACCTAGGCCCTCTCTCTGGACCTGGGGAAAGGTCACCAGTTCAGCGATGTGCCAGATTACTTGCTTGCCAATTTATGGGGCCTATCAGCTGCGGCCGACCTAACAAGTGCCTCATTAGTTTGGAGGAGCAGTATTTTGTTTGTTCTGATTCTGAGCTTCTAACTACATTGCAACCAGGGTCTGGGGACACACCTCCAGTGATGTGATGTATTGCTTGGCTGCCAGGGGTGTGAATACACCTTTTGATGTCACTGTGTTTGAACTCTGGGCCAGGCTTGCCTACCCTCCCGATTTGGCCGGGAGCCTCCCGATTTTCGGGTGCCGCTCCCGGCCCCCTGGAAAGGCAGGCAAGCCTCCCGGAAGCCGGCATCCCTCCCTACCCCCCGCAGAGTTAATGTCAAAACCCCCGCAGCTGGGGGGCCCGGTGACGCGATTCACGCTGAATCGCGTCATCGTGGCCCTGCCCCCTGCTTACAATGCCGAAAATAACGGCATTGTGAAGAGGGGACGGGGCCACAATGACGCAATCACGCGGCTCCGCCCCCAAATGTGATCTCATGGCCGGGCACGCCCCCCGCTGTTAGCCGACAATCAGCTCCCTCCCGGAAGGAGGGAACTGATTGTCGGCAAGTATGCTCTGGGCCTGATTCAGACCCGCTTGCGAGCGGGTCGATGTTTAGCTACTGCGCATGCACATGCTGGAGCCGGCTCTGACGTGCGCATGCGCGAGACCCGGCTAGCGACGGGCACTCCGTCGCTCCGGGTCTCACACTAAAAGGGGGCGGCTGTCGATTTTGATTGACAGCTCGCACCGTTTTGGAGGCGGGCAGGGGGGGTGGCTGGCCAAACGGAGGCGTTCCCGACGGGTGCGGCCCCACTGACATCACAAGTGATATCAGTGGTGAGCTTCCAGCTCTATTAAGAGCCAGAAGCTCACTGGGGCTTGCGGGAACGAGACCCTCCCATAAGGGTCTTGTCGCAAGCCGCGATAGTCGAGACCATCGTGACTATCACCTGGCCACTCGCAATAGCTGTGGGTGGTCACCCACAGCTATGCGAGCAGCCAGGAGGCCGCACCAAAAGAAAAAAAACATCCTGATTCAGAGTGAGCGCTCTTTCAGAGCATCCGGCTCTGAATCAGACCCTCTGTTACAGCAACTTTGGGATTTGTAAATCCAGGTCATTCTTTTTGTACCTAGAAGCTTGCTTAAAAATATAGATACTATATGTCTATATAACATAACTTCCACAAATACCATACCTTCCCCAGGTCCTGGATTAATTTGGGGATAAAGAACAGGACCAGAAGCTTACTGCTTTGCTCTTTTTAAATTAAAAAGCTTAGATAATGGTTTAAAAACAAGATTTATATACAAAATATTATGTTAGTCTTAATGATCAATTAGATGACACCCAAAGTACCTGAAAAACATGTGTCCTTTCAATCTAAACCTAAACTAAAATACCAATGAAACTAATAATAGTCAAATGAAGTTGTCCTATTGTAGGTTTGGGTTACCTGATGGATGATTCACATCACCTTCACACAGAAAAATAACTTTCTTTGTTAGGACACAACCAAAGCAACTGCACTACACAAAATTACATCTAGCATTACAATTAGCAAAAAGCTTTGCAAGCTCATTGTTTTGACACTGACTGCTAAACCTTCTGTGAGAATAAGTGGGTGCTGCATTTTGGAAGGATGGGTGCGAGCAAGTGAATTTGACAGTGTCCGGGGAGCTGCATGCCAGCACATAAAGCAGTGAGTGGCTATCAGATAGCCTGTCACTGTGACTGACCCTATATGAGATCTAGTCAATTCTTTTTTCAAATTCTCCATTATCTATATGTAGGGGCAGATTGGCCATAGGCCCTACCAAAACTTTTCTTATACCCCTTTTACACCGGAGCTAAAACCCGGGTTATTGCAGGGTTAATCCGGGCAGCTCCTTGGTGTAAAAGGGGTGAGGATTCGATCGCCGTGTCGATTGACTCGGCAATCCAACCCAGGTAAATAGCAGGGTTTAATACGGGCGTAGCCCGTGAAACCCTGCTGTGTGTACGGCGCATTCCGGGTCACGATGACCTGCAGTGTGCCGCAAGCCGGCCGATTGGTCCGGCTTCAGTGGCACTTGGAGATGACGTAATCTCCAAGCGTCCACTTTCACGCCGGAAAAGCCGGGTCTATGCAGACCTGACTGCGGTGTGAGCGACACCGACTCGGGAATATCCGGAGTCAGCACCGGCTAAATTCCGGGTCTGATCCGGATAGGAACCCTGTTCTAACTCTGGGTCAGACCCGGAATTTTGGTGGAAAAGGGGTATTAGTAAACCAGTTGCCTCATGGAGCCACTTAATGTGATTTTTTTTTCACACCTTAATATTTTTATTCTTTTTTTTTTTTAGTTTTAATTATCAATGGGGGTGGGGTGGGACTGTTTTGGTTTGGCATGCGTGCTATGGCCACCTGAAAATTGCCCTTTCACACTATCCCTCCTTTTGAAAGGGCTGTGTTCCCAATTGGCGTCTATCTCCCCTCTGTTGATTCCTCTCCCTCACATATGGTGGTGTGACCCACTTCAACAACACCATGGTTCAGCAGCATGTGAGTGGGGTTAGAGGGAGGAATGTCTATTGTTGAGGGAAATTAAGTGGTTAATTTTGATAATTAGATTTGAATCAGAGAGTGAAAGATTTTAATGCATTTGATAGGGTTAATAAAGATAGAGTTCTCTTAATGAGACTGAGGGGCCCATTTATTAATGATCGCTTTTCCAATGCGATCAGGGCATGCCAGTAACTCCCCTGATCGCATTGCAAAAAACGATCCTATCGGCAGGTTGTATAATCCAGGACATGCAGGGACACGGGCTGCCAGCCAGTGCAGGGGGTGGTGTGCATGCGCAGTTCCCTGGACTGCGCATGCACATCCACCATAGCCGGATAGGATTCCGGAAGATCCCTCAGCTGGCTAATAGTGCGCGGTGTAGCCCACAGGCTACAGCGGCTAACATCATCTTCAGATGGCGTTAGCTGCAGGGGCCAACATGTGGAATGCATCGCATTCCGGATAATGGTAAATTTGGCAGCATTGCATCCCCCATGGAAACCTATGGGGGAGGCGGCTGCAAGCGGCAATGGAGGGATCACAGCAGGTATCGGAGTCCCTCTTTCATACATAAGGGTGATACTCAGTATTTGAGGTAAACCCCCGAAAACGGGTGTTTTGGGGGATTTAACCTCAAATACACTTTGACAAATGGGCCCCTGAGGGAGGTAATTAATATTTAAATATGAATACATTTAATTCATGAGTGGTATGAGGATGAGGGAGTTACTTATTGTAAAACGGTTAATTATAAGTAGGGTTGCTACAATGATGCTGCAGGGTTAATGAGGGGATGACATTTAATTGGTCACAAATAATGCTCTTAAGCCAGTTACTGGTATGCTCTCTGTATTGTATGGTGGTCACTGGGATGCTCTTTGTATTGTAGCAGTGTTCTGTTTATTATATGGTAGTTGCAAGGATGCCCTCTGCATTGTGTGGGAGTCACAAGAATTTTCTCTGTTGTATCGCGGTCACTAGGATGCTCTCTATTGTATGGCAGTCACATGATGCTCTCAGTATTATATGGCGGTCACTTGCATCACTTTGTACTGTTTAGCAATCACTAGGATGCTCTATAGTGTGTGGTGGTCACTTGGAAGTTCTTTATTTAGGATGCTATATGCCGCATACTGGGAAACTTTATGTATTGTATGATGTTCACTAGATTGCTCTTTATATTGTATTTGGGTACATTAAAAAAAAACATATGATGGAATTAGTCTGACTTCATATTTAACACTTAGCACCTAGTATTAAAGATATAATTTATGAGAACAGGGTAGACCCCTATTGTAAGGGGCCTGGGATAAAGTTTTATTCCAGCTCTGGGCAAATGTCATATATTTTTGTTAGGAGTCTCCATGTGAGGTATAGGTACAGGGTTGGACTGGCCCACAGGGGTACAGGGGAAATCCCCGGTGGGCCCCACTGCCTGTGGGCCTATCCTCCTCTTCTAGGTGTCGGGTTCCAGACCTAAAAGTATAGACTGTTACTCTACTAGACAGTCAGTTACCTGATAAAGCAGGAACAGTGATCAGCATGGGGGCTTGGTTCTCTTCTATAGAAATTACACCAAGTTATGCCTAATGGTTAGCCAAGCGTCTGTGTTGGCTGGCCACACCCACTCTGGAGGGTGACCACACCCCTTAAGCAAGGGCCCCTACCACTGCATTCCCCCGGTGGGCCCTTCATGTCCCAGTCCAACACTGTATAGGTAGATTAGGAGAGAGACATGTGGAGCACAGCCAGGGGAACATTAAGGACTATCAATGGCCAATACATGCCTTGTCTAGTCATGGTGAGGAAATTAAAACTAAAGGGTACAATCATTCAGTCCTTAGGTTATATCAGTTTTAATAAAGAAAAAAAATCACAAATCTACACTAACACATGGGCTAATTTATTAAGCTCAAAATGGGTGAAGTTCAGCAAAAAGACCTCATTGGTGGGGCCATGCACCTACATATCCACAAAAGTGTATGACTTTACAAAGCAAAATTCCATTTCTGGAGGGGTAGAAGTTTGCATCTGTCTGATAGGAGTTGGGTCTAATGCAGTGGTCACAATTTTTTTCACTTCACGCCCACCCTTTGTGTCTCATCAGTTTTTATTGTGCCTCCCCTAGGCCAAAAGAAAATGCCTAACTTTATATCCCAACAATTAAATAGCTGTTAGAAAGAATAACATAATAAATAAATTGAATTAAAAAAAGCAAAACAGTTATTTTATTCTTTCTCTTTAATAACTTTTGATTGATGCAGCCACTGGCTTCAGCTCACCCAGAAAATGGGGACAGCATGCCCCCATATTCTGCACCGCTGCATGTCACCTCTCCGCTCCCAAAAGGCCGCAGCCTGGGAATCAGGCTGTGGCGTCCAGGGCACTGCAAGCGATCTTGCAGTGCGGCATCTGCACATGCGCAGATCTCACACCATAGGAGATGTACGTAAACCATAGGGTTCGAGTACATCTCTGAATTAGGCCCAGAGACCGCAATTAGCAAGCAATGAGCATCATAATCTTAGCAACAGAAAATAGTGCCTGCAAACTTTAAAGGCAAGAGGTAATCCTGCTGATATGTTAAAAAACGATAAGCCACAAAAGTGCACTCATTTTTTTTTAATAACAACTGAATAATGTTAGATGTTTGCAGATAACGTAGAGAAGTTATTTTTCTCTACGTTATCTGCTTTCATACATACTAATGTTGGTTGTAAGTGTCAAATAACACATGGTAATATGGTTATATCACATTTGGCACTTACCACCTCTTGTTACATCTCCTCCATTGTTACTGACTATATTTAGTACTGGTGTGTGGTGAAAGGGTGTATTGAGGACCAGGTAATTATATTATTACATTGATACAGATATTTTAGGTAAAGAGAAATAGCATAAGACTTATACACTAATAATATATGTCTTATGCACTTTATCTATATTTAAAATATCTATAACCATGTAATAATAACTTTACCATGGTCTGCAATACTCCCTTACACCCACCCAATGCTACATTTCGTATGCAGCTTATTTGACAATCAAAAACGTAATAATAAAAAAACAGGAGTAAAATAAAGTTTAAATTTTAATTGATATTAACAATGACACTACCTTACAGCATACTTGCCGACAACCAGCTCCAGCCTTCTGGGAGGGAGCTGATTGTCGGCTAACAGTGGGGGGCGGGGGCGGCCATTTGGTGTCACGGAGGCGGAGCCGCACAATCATGTCTCATCGTGGCTCCGCCCCCTCTTCACAATGTCGTTATTTTCAGCATTGTGAAGCAGGGGGCGGGGCCACGATGACGCGATTCAGCGCAAATCGCGTCTCAGGGGAGAGGTAGGGAGAGTCCGAGGCTTCCTGCCTTTCCGGGGGCCGGGAGCGGCACCCGAAAATCGGGATGCTCCCGGCCAAATCGGGAGGGTAGGCAAGCCTGTCACTAACATGAACTGAGGAGACTAAGGCCCGGGTACACACTAGGACGATATCGGGATGATTTGCCTTATTGGAATGACAAATCGTCTACATTGTTTAGATCGTACCAACAATTGCGAGCTCCCACGGGTCGCATACAAGATCTTCTGGTTGGCCAATTCTTCAAGGCCAAACAAATGATATCATATGCGGGGCTGTGCAGTTTAATGAAGGACGGAGCGAGGTATCGTTCCGTAGAACATGTAGTGTGTACGGCCAATCTGTGAAGAGATGAAGTGAAATTGCCCCGTCCATCTGCACGATTAGCCTTCGTTCTGATATGTACCCAGCCTTAGGACTAACATGAGTCACACTGTAGATTTATAGGAGGAGAAAAGACGGGAAGAGGGGGAGGGGCCTCATGGCTCAGACAGTCAGTGAAAGTGTTAGCAGGACACAGCTTGGCACCTGCTGTGCCATGAAAATGGATGCGGGCTGCTTAAGGAGGCAGCGTGTGGCCCATCCAGATTGCTTGCCTTTAGACCAATCCGCCCACGGCACCCCTGCATGGCGCACATTTTGGGAACTGCTGGGCTAATATAAAGAGCAGAGACAGCACATCAGTATACCTACAGATGTGTCCTCATTGCTATAGTAACGCCAAACAGCCCCTCTCGGCAAGACAGGTACCGTGTTACTCTATTAGTGCCGGCATCTTTTTTGCGTCTTGTTTGCCGAAATGCTTCTTTTTAAAATATATTTTATAAAAAAATTGGAACATACAAAAACACACTTGCATTGCAATAGAATATAAACACGTGTTTATGGTACAAATGAAGCATGATACAACATTGCCAAACAATGAGACAATACGCTCCATTGGTACTAAGGGCCTGATTCAGAGCCGGACGCTCTGACCAGAGCGCTCGCTCTGAATCAGGGCCCTCCTCCATTAAAATGGAGCGTCCTCCTGGACGCTCGTATAGCTGTGGGTCACCACCCACAGCATATACGAGCGTCCAAAAAGATGGTCGCGATGGTCTTGACCATCGCGACCATCGGACTTGCGACGGAGACCCTGCGGTAGGGTCTCCCTGCCACAAGCCCTAGAGTGATTTTGGCTCTATCAGAGCCAAAATCACTCCCACTGACATCACTAGTGATGTCAGTGGGGCCGGCTTCAGTAGGCAATCAACATCGACAGCACGCCCCCTTTGGTGCGAGACCCGGAGCGACAGCTTGGCTGTCGCAGTCCGGGTCTCGCGCATGCGCAGTGGGGAACATCGACCCACTTGCGAGCGTACTGCCGCTTGCGAGTGGGTCTGAATGACCCCCTAAGGCAGTTCATCATCTCTGATAGTGGATGTGAATGAATGGGTGGGCTTCTGGCTCTCTATATAATAACATAAAAAAGTTAAAACATCAAAGGGTCCCACACAGGTGAATACAATCATGTTCACACTGGGGAGGGGGATAAGTGGCCAAAGGCACAATGCTGGTGGATTAAAAGGGGGTACCATGAGCCCTTTGTGGGTGGATGCTTCCACCCAATCCATCATGATTAGGAATGAGATTCTAAGGCAGGGATGAGCAATAAGCAGCCCTCCAGCTGTTGTTGAACTACAAATCCCAGCATGCATTGCAAAATTTTTAACATGGCCAAATAGCAAAACTGTGGCAGGGCATGCTAGGATGTGTTGTTTTACAACATCTGGGGGGCCGCTTATTGCCCACCCCTATTCTAGGGTGTACTAATGTTAATGAGGGAGGATCCTGTGCTATCCACTGTGATGGTATAGTTTTCTTAGTTGCCGCTGATAACTAAGCTAATAGTAATTTTTGACCTGGGAGTTGGGCCTCCTAACAGACCTTGGCCCGGTGACTCCGTTTGATTATTGTTCACGCCTATTCGGTGGCGGGTCTTCCGGTCCCGGCGGGAGTAACTGCCCATTCTACCTGGTCTGTTGGACCTTCTTGGGTTGCTCAGCGTGGTGCTCCAGCAGAACAGCTCTGTAAAGCGGCCACATGGTCTTCTGTCCACACCTTTCTTCGTTTCTATGCCTTTGATACTTTTGTGTCTTCAGTCGCAGGCTGTGGACATACTGTTCTCAGTGCAGCCAAGGGAACAGAATGGACAGCTTTTGGACATACCATGGTACCTGTGCCCCCTAGTGGATGAAAAAGAAAATAGGATTTATGTTCTTACCTGTTAAATCATTTTCTTTGAGGCACAGGTCGGCCCACCCTGACACACCTGGTCTGCGGGGGTTTGTTCCTTTGTACTGGTTTTCGGACCTCTCTCCTGTGGTAGTGTGCCTATGTGTGTGCCGGTCTTCCTTCTCCTTCTCCTCGCTCCTGTTGTGGGCTTGCGAAACTAACAGGCTTGCTGGGGGCGGGGTAGAGTGGAGAGGGAGTCTAGGGCTGCTGGGAATGTTTTTTTTCTAACTGATTGGTTCCCTGACTCCAGCTCTCAAGGCAATACCTATAGTACCTGTGCCCCCTATGGACTCAAAGAAAAGGATTTAACAGGTATCAACAAATCCCATTATCTGTGTGTGTGTCAGAGCTTCTGAACCTATATACGAAGTGCTACGATGCAGCGGTCTTGGCTTTTTTCCATGCCAAGCTCTGTTGGCCTCCGTATACATACTCAGTCGCACACAAACATACAAGTGTTGCATATCAAATTAATCAGCACAGTCTCCTGGTGCTCCTAGTATATTGCATTACATTTTTGGCAAAAAGACGCCCAGCGCTAGCAGAGTCACACAGTACTTCGTGCCAGGAATCTCGTGCCACGTGGCATATTGAGGCTGGATGTATGAGGACACATCTGTAGTTTTACAGAGCAATGCAAAATGAGATTCGTTTTGCAGACCTTGATTACTGAAACAAGATAAAGATCAAAGGAGTGAATTTTTAGTTCTTTGCTGTGTAGAGGGGTACACGGCAACTTCCACACTGCCAAACAACAGTTCTGAGATGGCATAGTTCATGTCTCATCCTGCATTGTTAATGGGAAGCACGTTTTAACTTCCAATTTATGTAGGTGGGAAACTGCATTGCTAGGTGCACTTTGCCCACTGAAAAAGAAGTTTCATATATTATACAGTGTCACAAGTAATAAAGACCTTCACAATATCTCCTTACTCGCATGACAAACTTAAGTCATAAATTTGATGGAGAAAAATGCAAACGTTTTATTTAGTAAATGGGTGGTTCTAAAGTTGTAGGAGTTTGACATTTTCATGTGATGTTTACACTTTTGCACAGTACTTCTCTTCAGCTTTCTATACCTCCCCATACTCCTAGTTGCACTTCAAGTTTGCATATGCATGTCTCAAGAGCAAAGAATAGGCATATGCAGTGGCGGAACTAGCGGCAGTGCAGCCGGTGGCTTGCACCAGGGCCCGCTGTGATGCAGTAGTCCATAGCCACCGCTGCACCCGCCGCTAGTGTCCCCCGGGCCCCACAAGTGTAGTGCAGACCGCAGTGAGAGCGGTCAGCACTACACAATAACAAACACACAGCCGCCAGCTGCGACTGTGTGTTTGTTATAGCATCTAATGAGAGTCAGACAGACAGATGTCATGTCGTCTCTCCCATAGTCCATGGCTACTGCATCTACGGAGGGAGCCGGCTGGAGCTCACTCATGAGCTCCGTCTTCTGGCTCCCCCCACAGCGGGTGATGGGAGAGACGTCATGACGTCTCTCCCATGGTGCAGAGCGGGCTAGGAGGAGTGTACGGCGGCGGCCGCAGCAGGAGTGGGGGATTCAGGTATGGTGTGGTTTTTTGTGTGTGTGTGTGTAAGGGGGCACAGGAACTGGCACAGCATAGGGGGGCACTGTATAGGGGGGTGGCTGCTACTCGGGACACTGTACAGGGGGCCACTGGGGGCACTGTATATGGGGGACTACTACTGGGGGCACTGCATAGGGGGGAGTACTACTGGGGGCACTGCGTAGGGGGAACCACTTCTGGGGGCACTGCATATGGGGGACAACTTCTGGGGGCACTATATAAGGGGGACTACTGGGGGCGCTGCATAGGGGGACCACTACTGGGGGCACTGCATAGGGGGGCCCAAAGCATATTCTTGCACCTGGGCCCACCACTCTCTAGTTCCGACACTGGGCATATGCCTTAGTGCGTGCATGGCGCACCACCTAGGGACAGCAGTACAAAACAAGTAATTTTGTAATATGTATTGTAAACAAGATCCAAGATTAATTCTGACACATTGACATAAGCCCTCCTTATTGACTCCTAATATATCTCTTGGAACTTTGCAATTGAAGACACCAACCTATGAGTTTCTGTTGTGTCCTGAACGTTACTTGAGCCTCAGGATACGATTTATAGGAAGTCACAAAAGCAAATACCTACGCGGAAAGAGAACTAGCTTATCCCTTCCATCTGGAAAAGGTGACGTCAGAACATGGCAATAATACAACTATTAGTTGCACGTATAGCAATTGACTAGGATTTCTACATGTATAGAAGCCTAGCACAACTGGTCCTGTCCTGATAATTTGCAGTCGGACATAGTCATAGATCAAAGACTATCCCTGCCACTCCTTGTAAATCAGGATTAATCCTGAACCATATTTGCTACAGTAACATTCTGGGAATTCTGCCAGAGTAGGATGTTGATACATTTCATATCTTGTGTTACTTTAGATAAATTAGTTTGTGTTATTGCAGTTGTGTATGTGCACACAAAGACAATGTAAGTACATACATGATCCTATTAGCAATATACACATGTATGTTAGCAACACACTATTTGGGCTGGCTTCATTCACTATTCCTAAGGGACCTGACTAAACTCAATATTTTCTGTTCTGTCTTTGACAGGGTGCTGCAGGATTCAGATTTATGAGGACAGGATTTAGGGAGCTGAAACTTCTCTGACCCAGAAGGGGCCCTCATGTCTGAGTGGCAGAAGGAGAGAGGGGCTCCCTGTTTAAGGATAGGGGAAGGTGCGGGATACATTATGAATGAAGGTTAATAGATGTTTAACTCCTAAATGATTTGTAATAGTATGCACCACCAAGCTATATTACTGTACATTAGTTATATCTTGTCACTTGTTAAGTCATCGCCAAATTTATGTGGTTTACTGACATTTCTGTACTGACACCTACGTGACCCATCAATGTTAGTCTGTCATGCCCAGCAACCTTCACTGCTAAATGTACTCAACACATATTTAGTCTTCTCACTGTGATCAGTCTCTCAGAAACACAGCTATGATCCTGCTTTCTATATTTCAGCATTTCTACAAATTCTTCAATGAATACAGAGATCCAGTATAGCTCTCACGTCTCTAAGATGATACCTTAACATGGTTATTTTGAAATCAATCGGAGTAATTTATAGTTATTCCTATTTTATGTTATAGACTTGCACTTTAGTTCTGTGGGGCCCATTTATCATTCAATATTTGAGGTAAAATCCCCGAAAACACACGTTTTCGAGGTTTTACCTCAAATGCTAAGTATCCCCGAATGTATGAAGGAGGGACCGCAGCAGGTATCTCCGATATCTGCTGCTATCCCTTCATTGCCGCTGGCACCCGCCTCCCCCATAGGTTTCTATGGGGGATGCGATGCTGCCAAATGTACCAATATCCAGAATGCGAAGCATTCCCGATATTGGCCCCAGCATCTAACTCCATCTGAATACAGCGTTAGCCGCTGTAGTCTATAGGAACTTACCGCATATCAGCCAGCAGAGGGATCTCCCAGATCCCTCCGCCGGCAATGGGCGTCGCTCATGTGCAGTCAGCAGAACTGCGCAAGCGCAGCAGACCCGAATACACTCCTTTCGGAGCCCGTCACCCTGTACGTGCCGGTTAATACATCCGGCCGCTATGATCGCATTTTGCAATGCGATCATGGACGGTACTGCATGCCCTGATCGCATTGCAAAATGTGATCATAAATAAATGGGCCCGTTAAAGTTGCATTGTCAGCACTCCATAGTACCTTATACTAAGAAACTGGTAATGGAGACAGTATAAATCAGGTTTCAGTTAAAAAAAGGTTATATGGATTAAGTGGTTGAAGCTATGGGCAGCAATTACATGGTAATATCAGCAGAGTTACTAGTCAATCTAAGGCAAGATGTTTTTATTATTTTTTTATTTCCTATTGCTATTCTAATATAGGTACACATGATCCATTAGGAAAACAAGGTGAAGAAGCACCCTGGCAGCTCCCTTTATGCTCCGTCTCTGCACAGTAACACTAGCCCAACCTTGTGTCCTCCTTTTTGCAAGAGACTGTGGCACAGAGGCCCATATGCCTTTATTCTCCCCTCCCTCTTCTGGCTGCCTTCTCAGCAGCCTTTAAAATATTTAACTTTTTTTGTGCTTGTAATAAATAATGAAACAGACAGTTTATGTAGTCACAGAGGACTCTCCAAACCTCCATGTCCACTGCTTTACCTTATATACATACGAACACACACACACACATACAAAGTGGGCTATTTTTTGTCATATGTGGATATCTGTAACACTCCTGCTTTACATTTTGCAACTTGCTATCATGAAACATAAAATCCCTTACATATTCTGTATACTGTTTCTATCTACAGTCCTGTTTTTATCTCTCATATAACTTTAATCTGTAGTCTAGATTCTCCTGTTTCCCTATCTTCAGTTTTTATTTACTCCTCTGCGTTTCTTAACTGTTTGCATGTACCTTTTCGGTGCTCTGGGTACCCCCTCCTACTCATTGCCTTATAGTTGTGACCCCATCCATAATATAACTGGGTTGGGTTTTATTAAAGCAGTATGATGTTATTTGGGGCCTGTTGACCTCTGACCCCAACTCTCTCTGCCTCAAAGCGCCATCGTAAAGACGCCTTCCTTCCGCCTGGCGTTTTATGGAGACTCAGACCCCACGTGGGGAACATTTGCAGGGGCCCCCTAAGTTAACCACTTCACTGCTCCACAGAACAGTATTGCAGTATGCCCCAGCCCCTCTGGAGCAATCCAAAGTGTATTAAAGTGGCTGTATTAAAGTGTTATGCTGTAGCTGTTCTGTGATGTCACCTAGAGATATACTTGTGTCATTACTAAGCAATATTTGAAGTTTTATCTTGTACAATATAAAGCAATGCATTTTTGCCTTGGGCTTGCATATAATGTGAAAATAAAAGGCTATAAATGTATTTACACACACGCAAAGTTGTTGATCCACTACATACTCCTCTTCCATATCTGGGGTGCAAAAGTAGTGTGCCCAAATCATAGAAACTCTGCACCAACCAACACTTTAGACTGCATTCTATGTAATAACAGAAAATGTTCCACATATTGAAAATATTTTAAAGTGAGCAATTGCGCAGAAGCCCCTCTCGGCGCACCTTTTTTGATGAAAATGCATCTACAGTAAGTCGCAATGCGATGCGACTAGGATGTACCAGGAGACTATGCAAAATAATTTGATATGTGACACTTGTATATCTGAGTGCAACTGAGTCTCTGAATCTGTATACACAGTCACAGCTTTTTTTCATTCCAAGTTCCGTTGTGGTTCATATACAGACTCAGGGCCTGATTCAGAGCCGGATGCTCTGACCAGAATCAGGGCCCTCCTACCTAAAAATGGAGTGGCCTCCTGGCCGCTCGCATAGCTGTGGGTGACCACCCACAGCTTATGCGAGCGTCCAAAAAGATGGTCGCGATGGGTCTCGCAGCCGCAAGCCCAGGAGTGCTTTTGGCTCTATCACACTAGTGATGTCAGTGGGGCCGGACCCAGACGGTAGGCGTTCCCATGGGAACGCCTCCGTCTGGGCAGCAACGCCCCCGGCACGCCCACCAAAGGGGGCGTGCTGTCACTCACCATCGACAGCACGCCCCCTTTGATGCGAGACCCATAGCGACAGCTTGGCTGTCGCTATGCGCGTCTCGCGCATGCGCACGATGGAGCTCCCTCCGTCGTGCGCATGCGCATTAGGGTACCATCGACCCACTTGCGAAGGGTCTGAATTAGGCCCTCAGTCACACAGATATACAAGTGTCACATATCAAATTAATTAGTACAGTCTGCTGGTGCATCCCAGTTGCATCGTGACTTAGACGCATTTTCAGGAAAAAAAAAAGCCCAACGCTAGCAGAGTAGCACGGGATCTGGCGGCTCGCTCACAACAGGCAAGTTGTGCTGCGTGGCGTATTGAGGCTATGTGTGTTTCCTGGTTTGAGGCTTTACTGCACAAAAATAAATAGCCGCAGTCACAGCGTGCTTGGTGCTCGATCCCTCTTACGGGGTTCCTGTGATGGCTGTGTTGCCGCAGCGGTTCCGTCAGAGGTGATCTTTTTGTGGCCGGTGGGTAGTGGACAGAGGTCCCGGCGGCTGCTGTAGTTTGTGTGCGGGCGATCGCAGCTCTCATAGGGGTGTGTGCGCGCCGCTATGAATATGATTTAAAGGGCCAGGTGCGTTTAGTGTGACGTCACACTGGTGCCTTATTTGATGTCCCTCCCTATATAAGGACTATTCAGTGCCAGAGTATAGGCTGCCTAACCTTACTCCAGGGTTCCTTACCTGTGATACTGCCGCTCGTTTCTGACTTTGACTTGTTCATGACCTGACTCCGTCTGCTCTTGGGTACTGCGCTTGGTATTCCGGTTTGACCCTTGGCTACCCTCCGTGACCTGCATACGTCTGCTCCCTACCATCTTGTCCATTTGGTTCTGACCCAGCTTGTCGACTCCACTGTACATCTTCATCGTACTCTACTCTTGCCCAGAGAATACCAGCACCTGTATTAGGGAACCTAGTCTGAGGGCAGCGACCTGCATGTCGGAATCAGCTAACTCCAGACCTCTTTGCGGGGGTCCCTGGTGAATACCGCCAGCACATTAGACTGCGCCTCAGTACTAGGTCTCATCAAACCCGAAATAGGGGTCAGCATCCATTACTTATCCGAGAGTTGTGACAATCGTAGCACTTCGTATACAGATTCTGCCTCAGTCGCACACAGATATACAAATTAATCAGTGCAGTCTCCTGGTGCATCTTAGTCACATTGCATTGCGATTAAGATGAATTTTCATGTGAAAATTAGGCTTGGCGCAAGCAGAGTCACACAGGACCCGGCGGTCAGAGGAGAACTGTTTGGCATGACTGCAGCAATAGTGTATGAGGACACATCTGTAAAGTGGATGTATTTGCAGGCGGCCGCATAAGCAAGATTTACTACATTATGCTAAAGCAAAATTTAGTTCAACTTATGTGGGGGTCCATGCATCTGCAGTCGGAAAGCTGTGCCGACCATTGCTTTTACACCAGCCACTGCTGTAAACATCATCATTGGTGTTGGCATTTGCATCAGTCCCTTGGTAGATGCAAGAGATCCGTCTGACTCAGAATTAGCTCCATAGTGAGATTTCTGAACACAAAATAAACTACTCCAAATCAAAAGCAATGCCCCCATCACTTTTCCACTCCAGAAGAGGAATGTCCAGCTACAACTTAAAAATATTTTGGACTATTCATAACATCGACGTATGATAATTTATCCCAAGATATATTCTCCCCACTTTTTTCTACCATACAGGAAGAACTTGCTACATGGCACTTGAATTGGGCGGAGTTATTCCTGTGAAAAAACTAACATTGCTTCAAAATGGCTTTATGGCTGGCCAGGAAAAATCTAAAAAAAGAATTAATTTTTTTTTAGGGGATGTGGAAATGAAGTAGCACATGCCTCTGCAAGCTCCCCAATTATGTCATCTTCAAAGCCCATTCTAACTTGGTGTGTCTCTCCTGGTTTTATACCCTGGATTATGGCCATCTCCTCCATCCTTGAGGTCCAGTTACTGGCTGGGTGGCTGTCAGCAGTTATCTCTAATTGCAATCTCCTGTTTGGGTCCTGCTCTCAGGACAAGCCTTCCACCTGCAGCATCTCCCTCATAATCTGGTGTACTACTGCTTTTCTGGTCCATCCCTACCTGCTGAGCTAAAGGAACACTAGTGGTCTCCATTCCATTGAGTCCTCTGTTCCTGGTGATCTGGTGCTTCCTTCCTGACAGACCTTTAAAAGCCACCATTTCAGTGACAGCTTTGATATTCTCGGCTGCTGACTGTTCCTGTGGACCCCTGGTGGGTTCCGTGTGACATCTCCTGCTTTTAGATATCTGTCAATTCCATCTGCAGTTGCACTTGCTGGCAAGGCATGACTGGTTGGTGTTCTTATCTGGAGGCAGAACTGTTGTTGTCCTCTGGACCTTTTGGAGCACCTGAGCCAGTTGCACAGTGGCTCTCCCTCCGGAATGTAGATACTACTCTTTATACAGCCAACATTCCTGACCACAACCTTATTGGAATTAATGGTTAACCCATACTTCTACATACACCTGGGGGTAAATTTACTAAGAATCGAGATTGGTCCAGATGACAATCTCTGGTGAGTTTAGGCATGATTTTCATCTCGCAAATTTACTAAAGGCAAACTTTGGTGAGTTTGGGAAAGATTAAAACTCGTAAAACTTGGGTGAGATCGCAAATTCAAATCTTATCACCATCGGGCAAACTCGGAAGTACTTTTCACCTAAAAGCCACAGCTTGCAAATTTACCAGGAATCGAGATGACAATCTCGGGTGAGAACATGCACAGATCAATGTGATTTGTGTATGTTTCTGCCTGTAAATATTATAAATAGGGTTAATTTAAAAAAAAAATTACGTAGGATCCCCCCTAAAAGTCATAACCAGCCCTTGACTGGTCAGCCAGTTCTGGTTTCTAAAATTACAGAACAAAACGAGTAGGGTACCACTGTAATTTAGGAACCAGCACCTGGCTGCAGGGCCAGTGCTGGTTTTAAATATAGGGGGGAAAAATTGCGTAGGGGTCCCCCTATATTTAAAATTAGGACCGGACCCAAACCAACTGGGGTTTAATACCACAGCCAGGACTTCTATTACCGGGTCTCCAGGGCCAAAGCATTCTCACCCCAAGCTGGTCAGGCCAAGCCAGGGATCTCAGGGGAGGTGGGGACTCCCACAAGAAGGGGTCCCCCCTCTCCCAAAACCCCAGGCTTGGTCTGAAGCCCGGGGCTCTTCCCCGCACCCCTCAGCTGTGGGTACAGGGGTAATAAAGTGTAAAATAGAAGTAAACTATTGTATTTTACAGTGGAACTACATGTGCCAGCATGCCTGCCCTTTGGCACTTGTGGAACTAAAAGTGCCAGCAGGCGGCTGGCACCTGTACCTCCACTGTAAAATAAATAGTTAAATAAAGACACAACACACTGTAGATAGTATAAATTTATTACACACATACCTCAATCACACATACTTACCTGTATCTGTCGGTCGGTCAACTTGTCCAATGTAGAAATCCGTGTGGATGTACCTGCAAAAAAGATCCTATACTCACATACATCCTGGCGTCGCTCTCCGTAGCATCCAGGGTCTTGTCAAGACAACAAACCGACTTACGCGAACCATGCCAAACCATGCCGAACATGTGTAAGTATATGCTGTTACATATAATTACACCTTGCGAAATGACAGATGACCAAAATCATCTGTAATTTCTCATGGGACGCTAGCCAATCAGTGGCTGCTTTACATGTTGCGGCCATTAATTGGCTGGTACCACGTGGATCTTTAAGATCTTCAGTTGCCATATTTGATAACGTCTCTTTCCAGATTTGTGTGTACTGGCTGATGGAGAGGCGGTGTTTTTCTATTCACCAATAGAGGCCACGACGTGTTTGGACCACCACATGCTGGACCATTGATAGCTGGCCCCCTGAATGGCGAGATATATTCTTGTTTTCTCTTACTTGTTGTAACTATACCGTTTTTATTGCCAGTTCAGTAATAATATGTGATGTTTGACTTTTGCATTGATCAGGTGAGTTTTTCTACCTTTTGAACAATGTATGTGTTTTAGACTCTTTAATTTGGTGCTACAGTCTGTTATATATCAATTTTAACTGTGTATTCTGACATTCAGACTTGCTATTAATATATACAGTAGGCTCCTTCTGTGGGGGCTGGAGGACTTGCATGCTATCTTGTGTTCACAGTTTGGTTATTTTATTTGTAGCTGAAAACATTTATATGAAATTGTGGATTTTGCGTGTGCCTTTCAGATGAAGTGCCTCCTCCCATGAAGATTATATTTATTACTAGATTTTTTATATTTAATTTTTTATCATTTTACACTTACAGTATTTGTTCAGTTTAACTTGGACTTTCTGTTTTATTGGCATTTTACTGTTTGCTCCCATTGGCCTGTATCAATGTTTTAGTTTCCATTATAGTGTGCATTTCCACTTATACTTTGTTCAGTTTTAGGAAGGGTGGAGGAAGTTAAATTTAATTTGCTCTAGCTTGAGGGCCTGGTTCTTGTGTGTTGGTATTCTGGAGTTGGAGGATAGTACACAGGGTGTAGGGTTGGATTCTGGGTTTGTAAGTAGTATATGTTTTTTGTATTTTTAGTCTCTGTCAACTCCTTATAATGGTAGATTTTAATTACGTTTACTTGTTTGATCTACATTGCTTGTGTGGCAGTTGTCTTAGCGGTGGCCGGTCCTGAAGTATCTATTTTGGCTTCAGTAAGTCCTGGGACTTTTTGTCCACCCAGTGGGTATGCCAGTAATTCTACATCATTTTTCTTCTATTTATGCTCAGAAACTAAGTAATTTTTTTACATGTAATGTCCAGGGTATCACACAGATGTGGGCTGGGTTTAACCTTGTGGAAAGTTGGGAGGGCTACTTCCAGAATAATGTCCAATCTAATTACCTCCCTTTACCTCCACTACTGGGATCGTTTTAAGGCCTTTTTGTGTGTCAATGTGGTCAGTGGAATCACAGAATTAAAGTATTTTTTATTTTTTTATTTTAGGTTAACAGATTTAGAGCTGGAGACTTCTGGTAGAACACTTAAACAGGCCTATCTATTGTATTGCCTTGACTCCCCTAGGGTGGCTTGGTACAGTAAGTAGCTCAAAGTAAATGGTGGGAATACTTTATTGACAAGTCTAAACACAAGCTTTTGTTTGCTGGTCACTCCCAGTGTGCATCTGCAGAGTGGAAGGGCTAATGCTGCAGTCCCTTCTATCCAGGACTAGGGCGGGGGCAATGTTTAGACGATAGTGCCAGATATTGCTGCGGTATTTCTGCAGTATTATCAAAATCTTTATACTTTCAGAGCACAGTATGATCATGAAGCTCTGGCAGCATATTTTCATGATATACATGGAAGCTCAAACATTTCTAGATGCTTTGCTTATGTTGGAAGAAATCAACCTAGCTATCCTCTCCTTCCCGAAGTGTTAGGCCAAGGTTTCAATGGTGTTTTAATGGAACTATATGCCAAGCATATGTAATTTTACATCCCCAGCTTGTTTGAGGTGGTTAATGGACTGCCGCTGCTGGACACTCTCCTTCAGTCTTTGTCGGAAGTGTTGCCAAAACCTGGGAAGGACACTATGCTACCGGATTTTTATCAACCTACAGTATATCTCTGTTGCCTGATGTTAAAAGTGCTGGTTAAAATTCTGGTGACTCTCCTTAATCAAATTATTACATCTATCATCCATCCCAGACCAGACTGGCTTCATGCCCAGTCAATCCAGTTCAGCTAACCTTAAGAGACTCTACTGCCCCTACTCCCCAACTTTGCATTAATGGATTTGTTTGCACTCCCTTTAGTCTATCAAGTACTCAGCAAGGTTGCATCCTGTCACCTTCCCTGTTTGCAATATCAATTGAGCCACTGCCATGTAGGTTGAGGACACATTCAGGTATCAAAGGGCTTAGTTTTGGTTCTACTTTTCTGGCCGATTCATACACCTTTTTGGTAAATATACTTTAGGTAATGTACCATTTTGGCACTTTCAAATGAATTTATATAAATCCCATACTGTATATTCCCTTAGAGAGGTGCATACCTTGTATTATCAGGCCTCTTCTGGTACTCCTTTGTGCTGGGTCACTAGGTTTAAAAATTTGGGTCTATAGATTGCTAATAATATATCCGAATATGTTGGCCTGAATCTCTCCCCACAACTGCAATGTCTTAAATTTAAATGCAGATTTGGTGAAAGATGCCTCAATCAATAATGGGTAGGGTAAATCTTGTTAAAATTATATTCCAGCCGAGAATTTTCAACAGTCCTCAGGTTTTCCTTCCCCTCTTTATTGTCCATAAATTTAAAGTTATGTGTCTTCTTTGGTCTGGATAGAATGTCGCTTTCAGATTAAATTGGCCACACTTACTGTACTAGATCCCAGGCACTGGGAGGTCTGGCGCATTGGGTGGTGGGGGTGGTCTGTCCCTGCTGCTGTTTAAATTAGTGATGAGCGCCAACCCCGTTTTGGTTTTAGTTTTGGATCTGTATCTCTTTCGTGTTTTGGATCTGGATTTGGTTTTGCCAAAACCGCCCTTGCGTGTTTTGGTTTTGGATCTGTATTTTTTCTAATTTTTTTTTATAAAAACAGCTGAAATCACATAATTTGGGCCTGCTTTTGTTCCTACAGTATTATTAACCTCAATAACGTTTATTTCCAGTCAATTATGACCACCTTACACCTCACAATAATGATTTCATCCAGTTTAGGCCAAAAGGTTGCATCGAGCTAGCTGGCTGACTAAGCTAAGCGACAGCAGTACGCCTCACGAACATATAGCAGTACAGCTTCCAACGTAGCAAATCTAGGAAACAGAGTGGCATTGCAGAGGCAGACAGGATAGCAGTTTAATGAACTGTACGAGCCCATAGGAAGCTAAAACCAAGAATGTGTTCATTAATCAAGAACTAGGTCAGAAGCAGGTAGTTGGAGTAATTTTATGGAGTAGTTGAAGTCAAGGAAAGAACGGAAGTATTGATTATTTTGTACATTTATTTATTTTAATTTTTTGATTCTGAAGAAAATTTATGAGGTAGGATCAAGTACTCCAATTTCTTAAAGACATCTTTGATCTGGATGAGGTGTGGTATTCGCGTGTGGTTAGTTTGTCAGAAGATATGCAGTGTGCACCATCGCACAGAGATTCTTGGGGCGTATATGGGAGCAGGCTCAATGAAGCCCACTTGTGTCCAAACCTTTGTGAACCTACCACCTAAAACCTGATCACCTGAGTGACATCTGCTGAGCACCTGTCGCTAACGCAGTGAGGGCAGCCACTTTGTGCCACATTCTGATTGAATATTTATTCAGCCCATATACGCTGTATATTTTTTACATCTAATCGAAATGCGGTGGCCTTGCTTGTGTAGGTGCTGCTAAATAGTACACACTGTAAACAGACGTTTACTTTGTGCTCAAGGAGGTTGTTGGGGACAATGGGACCAAGACTTGCTGTTTACATCAGAGGAAAGCAGCCTGTAGCTCTCTGGCTGAATTACAACTCCCAGTGTCCGTGATGTTTGCTGGGCCTACTGGAAGTTGTTTGTCAACAACGAGTGGTGTGCCTCAAGTTACCTCAGCCTGCTTTACGCACTGTATGTAACATGTAAATATGTATGTATGTGACCAATATACACAACTCATTTTTGTATTAAATTATTATTATTAAATGTATTTGCACTTTATTACCCACATCCTGGCAGGAAGATGCTCTGTGATGCTGCTCATATTTGTGGTCTCTTGCATGACATCCACCATCTACATTATCCAGTTATTCCACTTAGAGTCACCTACATACAAAGGAGGCAGGTGTTTATTGAGCTGAACCGTTATTTATAACAACCTATTCATTCACCAGGGTCCTGGGGCAACCGGTTGGAGTTGGGGGGGGGGGGGGTAATTAAAAAAAACTGGGTAAATTTGAAAATCTACCATGGTTTGCCCACCCCATCAACTTGGTGACTCAGAATTGAAAAAACAAATTGAAGGGGCATACAGGAGATGCTGTCTGTGGCCATAACAATTTCTGGACACTTTTGGAATGCGTCAACCACATGTACAAGATTTTATGGGCTGTGACAGCCGGGATGCGGATTTGAGAGCCGGAATGCTAACAGGCTGAGATGCGGCCTTGTGGGCCGAGGTGCAGCTAGACAGCTGGGATGCGGCTTTGAGAGCCAATATGGTAACAAGCTGAGATAGTTATAGATAACTAAAACAAGCGGCAAGACCGCAGGCACTGCACAACCCAGGAACACCGCAGGCAGCACAAAATGAACACTCTAGATGACAGAGTGAGAATGTAGGATTAGTGTTCTAGAGTTCAGCAGAACAGGCACAGATGAGCAAGACCACAACTGGCAGGAACAGGAAGGACACGTACAAACACACTATAGGCGGCAAGCCGGCAATGAACCAACAGACTTAAGAAGGTTCTGAACCAATGGATGCGAGGCAGGTGTTAATGGAATCTACAGGTGAGGCGGCAACGCCATCCAGTATCATGAGCCGTAGACCGGCGTTCCAATCTCCTAGCAACTGGAGATGCCGTCCCAGTACGACGTGTACATTGTCCAGAAGCAAAATTCCGAGAGAGTGACTGACGACCTTGAGGAGAGACACCAGGAGCACAAGTAAGTAACAAGGTGCGCTGGTGACTTGTAATAGTAGCTTTGCATGGCTTTTTGCTGTTCCTCCAACCGCTGAAGCATATAAAGGGTGGAGTTCCTCCTTGTAGCTACCTCTTGCTTCAGCTGGTGGCAGGGCAAATTTAACACTTCTTGCAGGTGCTGCAATCTTCTACATGCACCTGCTGATTGGCAAAAATGTCCAGAAATTTTGGGCCACAGAAAGCATCTCCTGAACGGCCCTGTCATTTTAAAAAAAAATTTGCACCACCAAGTTGATCGTGTGAGCAAAACATGGAACGTGTAGGAATTCACCCAGCTGTAATGCTGTCACCCAGCTGTAATGCTTTCACAAAATTAGTGGCGTTGTCAGACATCACAAATCCCTAGGAGAGTCCAAGCGGGGTAAGCCATTTTGCAATGACTTCCCTGAATTTTTCTAAAAGGTTGTCAGTGGTATGCCTCTTAGTGAAACTGGAGATCCACAGAGTAGCCTGCCTCTGAATGAGCTGCTGTTTCTTAGATGCTGCTGCTGTTGGTGCCGCTGAAGGCAGTACACCCACCCAGTGGGCTGTTACAGTCATGTAATTTTGCGTTTGCCCTGTTCCGCTTGTCCACATATCTGTGGTTAAGTGGACAGTGAGTACAACAGCATTTTGGAGGATACTAAATTTAACATTACTGTACAGGCTGGGAATTGCTTTTCTAGTTAAGAGGAAACTCGATGGGATTTGGTAGCAGGGACACACTGCATTAATGGCAGATATTGGACGCACATCTAATACCAGCATAGATGTTATGGCGTCAGTGATCCGCTGTGCAACATGGTGACTGCTGTCATACTTGCTCCCTCTTGCAAAGGATTGTCTTTTTAAACTACTACTACTAGTCTTCCTGTTCCCCTTCTGGGATGAAGATCCTCTCCCAGCAGCAGGCATAGTGCTCAAAGATTCTTCCGAGGAATCCAGGATAGGGGAGGACTGAGTTAGCCTTATCAAATTGGATACAGGACTACTTCTGATCATGATTGAGGATATTGTTGCTAAAGGTGTGAAGGTGTTGGTGGTGCAGATGGCAGGTGCTTGGATCTAGCAGAGAGAAGGGAGATAGCTGATGCTAGACTGCTTGTTACTTTTTTAGTTTCTGAATTTGCAAAAACTTTTGATGGTTGTGCTGCAGATGATGTAACAGGGAGAAGGTTCCTAGATGGTTAAGATCCCTACCTCTACTTACTCTGGCTTTACAAAGGGTACAGATGGCCTTGGGTAATTCCACACATAAGTGGATTCTTTTGTCTTATGCCCAGGCATGACAGACAATGGTTTTTTACTTATCATGGGCAACAACTGTTTCCACTGGTGCCTGATTTACACAAACAACATCCTCATCATCAACATCATCAATATCCTTATTAGCGTCAGCTACACAAATATACTCCTTATCCTGGTGTATCTTGATTTCTATGTCAGCATGTTGACTTGTGCTGCTCAACCACATATTTGCAGAAGGTGCACAAATGGTGGAGTGAGACTCCTCTTCGAGTACAGTATTGGAAAGGTCAGGCTCACACTTGGCACCCGCGTACTCTCCTCAGGTATTTGTGACATTTCAGAGCACACAGTTGGTTGCTATGCCTTAATGATTTTAATTTTCTTTTAAACTTCGACAGGGAGAAGGGCTTACATCATCATAAGAGGCAGAACCACCAGTCATAAATAAAGGCCAAGGCCTTAGCCTTTCCTTGCCACTTTGTGTGGTGAAAGGCACATTGCCAATTTGATATCTATTTGCAGCTAACTTTCCCTTTGATGTTTTTTTCTTTACCACTGTAAAAGATTGAGAAACTGGTTGGAAGGGGAAAATGGGACTAGACCTGAGCACTGGTACAAAAACCTCTAAAAATGAAAATATATGAAAATAAATGAGAATGAGGGATGTACTACATAATATGAAATTGTTATGAAGTAATGATCATAGATAGTTCACGGAATTGCTACCCTGAGAGTAGGTTAGAGTATGCACAATGATCACTACCCTATGCATAAATCTTGAAATATTAGACTCATACGCCTAAGGGGTCTTTTTTACAGTGTATTATTTCAGCCCTTGTGGGACCAAGAGTATCTTACCAGGACGAAACATTATTGATTTATGCTAGTATTTGTTTATGTGTTGTATTTGTATCATATTTTGAATGAGTTATTTACTCTCATTTTTTCAATATATTTTTTAATAAAAGTTAAGTTTTAGTCATCATTTTTATCAATATATCATATATGATGGATTAGTGCCCCATAAAGGAGAGTACTGTTTCTTTTTCTCCTTACTTGTGCACACTGTAAAAGATTGGTTCTTTTAGATGCCCCTTGGGCATCGGCTTTAGTAGATGACGTTGACGAACTAGTATAGTCATGACAGGTGGCTGCAGCTCCAGCACTAGTATGTGGTTCCTACTCTCCTCTCAACTGATCGTTCTCCATAGCAACAAACACAAATTAAGTGGGGTACAGCACAAACCACAATTTGTACAAATTTTTTTATTTTTAACTTTATTTTAAACTTTGTTCACATACGACACTGCGGAGTCACACCGTATATGTGAATGCACTGGGGTAGAACCTTCAGCTTCACAATACTTTTATGAATATTACACTGCGGCATGGCCAGCAGCCTCACAGTGCTTATATGGATACACTAGGGTGGGTGATACGGCAAACAGTGTCACAGTGCTTATATGGATACACTGGGGTACAGCACAAAAAAATCTTTTAAACTTTTTTTTTACTTATTATTATTAGTATTAGTTTTAGTTACTTTGTTTTGTTTTTTTACAGCCCGTGGACGGACAGCACACCCCTGGATGGACAACACAGCCCCCCTGGACAGAGCACAGCACACCCCTGTTTGGACAACAGCCCCGTGGACAGAGCACAGTGACACCGCACACAGCCCTCCTCCCCTAGACGGAGCACAACATACACCTGGATGGGCAACACAGCCCCCCCTGGACAGAGCACAGCACACCCCTGTTTTGGATAACAGCTCTCTGCACAGAGCACATTGACAGCCCCACTCTGGAGTGGACAGAGCACAGCACACAGAGCACAGTGAGAGCAGCAGTGCACACCCTTGGATTGGACAACAGCCCCCTTGTCACACAGCCCCCCCTGGAGTGGATGCGGAGCACAGGACAGCCTGGGACTCAGCATCGAAATGGTGCCGATCACCACGGGGAGGGACTTCTATTCAATCCAAAACCTGACAGAATCCAACAGCGAGAGGATGACGTTTTGCCTCGTTTTGGATTCTGAGTCAGGTGGGAAAACCTGAGCCTGACTCGGATCCTACTCAGATCGGCTATGTTCGGGTGGGTCCGGTTCTCAGAGAACCGCTCCCACTTATCTCTACTTTAAATGGTACTATGTTGTAGCATAGCTAGCTCACATGCAGGAATGGGTATTGATAAAGGGTAGGAGAAATGGGGAATTGCAAGCTTTGTTGGTTGCCGAGTCTGGTACTGGTCATTCATCTTTACGAGCTTTGCTGAGTGGTAAGTTGAAGGGATTTGATTTACTCATTTTACATCAGTCTGTTAAGATTTGGAACTTAGTAGATAAGTTATTGAGGGCTCCTGGATTGGACCCTGCTACCCCTCATCAGAGAGTGAATGGGCTCCTGGAACTTAGGTAATTGAAGGCTGACTTTTCTGGGTGGGACCTATGGACGGAATCAGTATGATTTACCACCGGCCGCATGGCCGGCGGTTCAAATCCAGACAGCGGAAGCCCAGCAGCGGTGAAGATCCCGAACGTCCAAAGGTAAGTATAAACTAACCTAATTCTACCCCCTAACCCTCCTTTAGGGGTGCCTAACCCTAAATCTAACCCCCCTTCCCCGCAGCCTAACCCTAAATCTCCCTGGGGGTGTCTAAACCTAACCTCCCCCCAGGGGTGCCATAGGCAACCACGGGGGGTTTCCATCTGCCTGGAAACCCCCCTCCCCAGTCCACACCATGACCACAATAGAAATAGTAATATAATAGACTGTTACTAGTGCTGCATGTTCTTCTCAGTATCACAAATTAAATAACTAGCACCACCTGTGAATCTTTTAACATGTATCGGCCAGTAATAAAGAACCTGTGCACCAACTAGAAGATCTGGGAAACATGCACTGTTAGAGATGCACTGCTATAGAGTCCAATATGTACATATATGTCCAGGGCAGTGCTAGGTTCTTCTGCTGCTCCTCCAGGCTCCCAGACTTGCTTGAATAGTCTGGAATGGTGCCCACAACTAAAATAAATACATTCAGCTCAGGCAGGATGGCCTCCTGACACATCTAATGGCTTACTGTGATCACTGGTCCTGTATATGCTGAATTATTACACACAATGTATGACGCTTATTAAAGCTGGTTAAGTACTAATTCTGGAAATCCTGCGTTTGCCACTGGGTGCCGAACCCTAAGCCCCCCTTCCCCTAGCCTAACCCTAACCTCCCTGGGGGAGGATGCCTAACCCTAACTCCCCCCTGGGAGCCCCTAACCTAACCCTCCCCCCTCGGGGCTGTCCGCGCCCGGCTTACCTTCGATCGGGATTTCGATGCCTGTCATTAGACCTACGCCGGGAGCCCGACACCCGGCTGACAGGCGTCGGGAAGCTGGCAGTCGGGATTACATCCGTCAGCTTCCCGACTGCTTCCCCCGATGGACAGTGACCTCTTTGTGCGAAATGGGTGTTCTTAAAAAATATCTCAATCATTTTCTGAATATAATACTTTTTCTGATATTTACACATCCTGCGGGCCCAATTTGGGAGACATAGGACCTCATTCAGAGCCGCTAGCATCCAGCGTATGCAAATTTGTCAAAGTGACGCCATGGGAAGCGATCGCTCGCCAAGGCATAAGCACACCCACTTTGACTGTGCGAGCGATCGCTCTATGTATACAGACACCCATTAGCATATGTAGGGACGCCCACTAGTTCACGTCATCTCCAGGAAGTGTTTTAAAACATTGGTACATCATGGACCATCGGTAGTGGTCGCAGCGCTTGTGGTTGCCTATCCTGCCGCAAGCACAGGCATGTGACGTGTACAATGACGCTGCCTGTTAATTATGCACGCCTTAAAAACGGTGTGGAAACACTCAGGCACGCCTGCATTCGCACTTCCACTCCCCAGTTATTAGTGTCCTGTCCCTGTTACCACTCACAAATGGCCTCTCCTGTCACTCATTACACCGGGCTGTCTTTGCTGGGCGAGCGAGCGAAGCATGCGTGTACGAAAACTATCGGGCCGCTTGCGAGCGGCTCTGAATCAGGTCCATATATCTGTCTGTTATTATCCAGTTTTGTTCTATTAATGCTTACGATTGTAAAGCGCAACGGAATATGCTGCGCTATATAACAAACTGTTAATAAATAAATAGTTCTGAGAGCCCTATGTACTTGGCTCTAGACAGTAACTTCTGGCAGTTTATTTTACTATGCAGTAAAGTGGCAGGAGCAGTGTCCTTTACAGATATGTCTTTTCACCTTTCAGTGACAAAAGTATGTCTCTTTTGCATTCTTGAGATAGAGCTCATTAGATAGTTGTAGGTCTGCATTGTGCGTGCATGGATGGCTCCTCGTGGTCTACATGTCGCTGACTGGATATCCCTTGTTAATACAACTATTAGCCATGAGACATTTGTTTATACTGGAAGGAAAGCACTAACAAAATGTGATTGTATGTGGGCAAAATGGGTGGGTCTCCCTTTACCAGTGTTTTTTTTCTTGTTACTCTGGACTCTGAGGGGTTAACCATTGGGGTCTGAGCGCTGCTGCACTGAGCCAGGTTTACAATCGATTCCATTATGCCTTTTTTTAACTTCAGGCTGTTGAATGCAATTTCATGTCATTGTATGCATCTACCTATACTTACTGTTTGTTTATGGATACCAATCAGATCTTTATTCAAATTTTGTCTTTCTCCTGTAAACAGACTGTTTGACATTTTAGTTCTGACATGTATCGAGTGCCTATTTTATTGTTGTTCTATCTGTTTCTTTGATTTGCTTTCTATTTGCAAAACTAAAAATCCCAATTTAAGAAACAAAACACATTATTCTGAAATGGTCCTGCATATTTCCAATTCTTCCAGTAAGAATCCCATTTTCTATGTTTGAATACATCCAAAAAGCAATAGTAAGATTTGTGTGGAATGGTAGGCCTCCAAGTGATTCAACATCAATCCATTAAAAGGTGGAAGAGGTTTTCACTGCATTCAATTTTAGTATCCGGTCTCCCACTTCATGCAAATAGCAGCTAGCTACACAGCAGCTGAAACAATCTCTTGCTTAGATATATACAGAGATATTACCAGCATATTGTTGATCAGCCGGTAGTGACCTGTCTGGAATCGAGGTGGTCGAAGCGATCTTTACCCTCTGGATACAGCTGCAATATAGGGAAGCTGCCAGCAGCTTAGAGGATTTTCTGCTCTTTAAAATACCACACAGAAGACATTACCACCACTGGTAATCTATTTACCTATACTTTATACATGGCCAGGAATGGACAAATATGAGCTGTAAGTACTACTGGATATACTGTATTAACAATTTAAAGTTTTACTAACATATGACTGTTTAACAAGACAGCGCTGACCATATATAAATATCACAGCTTGCTATTCGTATTGCTGCTATTATCTTCAGGAAAATTTAGTACTGCAAAGTTGTGAAAAAGGATTGCATGTATATATTTGAGCACAATCCTGTGCTGAATATACAGTACTTTTAAATTGTGATGGTTTAAAATAAAGTTCACTGTTTAATGTTTTAATTATTTACCGGCCGGTGAATTTTATTTATTCTCTATTTTATTGATAAATAAATATTGTTTGTGCTCTGACAATCAGCTCTTCTATATTTCTGTTTGTTTCTTTTTTTATGGGTTAGAAATTTTCCCTCATTAGAAGTTGCAGTTTGTCAGTTCGTCAACACTAATTAAGTTCAGTGCCAGCTTTATTGTGTTTTTTTCTGGTTAGATATTAAATTTAAATATTTAAATCTGATATTACTTTTAATAGTCTGATCTCCAAAATGACACCTTCCTTGGTCAATACAGGGTGGTCCATAAGTGTGAAAACACCCTTATCAAAATGAAATGAGTAAGGAAATAATAATCCAGTGTCTACACATATGATATGAGAGTGGGGGAAAACTTTTTAGGGAATGGCACCACTATGGTGGATATCTTGAAGTTGGTCATCTTGGATTCAACTCTATTTTTTTAATTGGGAAGGTAGTCATGTGACATATCAAACAGATGCAGAATTTCATTAGCAAAACAATGGTGTTATTTTTAACGTATCAAATTCATTCTTGAGTTTTAACTGAGGCACTAACACAAACAGAACGTTTTGAGATTGTCTTGATATTTGGAGAACGTAGCACACGTGCTATTGCAAATGATTTCAACCAATGTCACTCAATTAGGCCATCTATTACTCACAGTGCAGTTGCCAAACTCCTTGCCAACTTCTGCTTATTCTTGTTATTGCTGGCATTGATATCAGCTATTCTGTGACCTGATTGTGCTTGCTTTCTGGTACATAATTTGCCTGCCTGAATCTGACTCATTTGTGATGACTTCGCTCCATTCCACCACTAGGTGACCACCTTCTGCCTGCCCTTAATTTCTTAATACCACAAGCCCGTACATTGGAACCCAGACTGAGGGCCGTGACCTGCGGCCCTAAATACGTTAGACTCTGGGTACTCACCAACTCCAACTGTACAATCAGCAGCGATATCATCCTCCTGAGAGTTCTGACACCTGTTTAAGCAAGTTTAATTCATAGGATCATTAATATAGACATAAGTTCAACCACTTGCCTGGCATGGTGGCATGAGATGCGACCATGTCAAGCTGGGCTTTAACAATATAGATGGGTCGTTAATGACTGCAAATTGTTAACAATATATATCGTTTGGCAGCAAACATCCTCATGATTCATCTTCTGGAATTTAAATAATGGGCAGGCTTGACTAGGGAGTATATAAAGCAGGCACAATTTTATGTATGTGTACTTCTGCTCCGTGACATCAGTGTTTCCACATTATTTGGAAGTAGCCTTCTGCCGATCGCTCACTAGGTTCCCAACTGCTAAACACTACGGAGGGTGGCCAGCTTAAGTAAGCCAATGCTAATTTGTACAAAAGGCTCCAAATTACCTTTCTTTCCTCCTAGGATTCAAAGAGACTGTGGGAGTCATTCAGACCCGGTTGCAAACGCTGAATGACCCCCACATCAGCAGCAAGCGATCGATTCTGAATGAGGTCCTGTGTGAGATGCTAACCTTATTATTAAAATAATTAAAATAATTCTCCACTATTCTATTGATGCTTACTGTATAAAATTGAGTCATGGTAGAGGTGTCTATAATTGTGGGCAATTCTTTTAGGCCTACCAGATGTCATAATGTTTCACTCTGGTGTGCTGAGTTGACTCATCCTCATCACCAGTGGGTTTTTTGGAAAAGGTCAGTTTTTTCCTGGCAGAAGACATCATCATGTCATGTGCTACTAGGTCTGTCAACTCACAAGGAGCTCTTTGCATCTTTTAAGATCTGTTTCAGTTGGAAAGAAAGACATTACAGAGGACTTATACCTAAGATCAAGCATGGTTGCCAAAATGTAATGCTCTAATATGTAGCGACCCCTTTGGTCCTGGCAAAGCAAAAAAGAAAGAACTTGATCTATAAGTACAAAATACTTACCAGAATCGCTTAGTTTAATCTCCTCCTTCAGCTTCTCCAGCTGATTTTCCAGTTGCTTAATTAAAGGCATGATCTGACTCAGGAAAGGATAGTAGATGAAAAAAAATCACCACATTAATCCCTGGCACTTAATAGAACAATATTATATTATTCTAGCAGCTAGTGTGATGGAAGTATATGCAAAAGCTTCTAACAAATTGGAACAACAAACGAATATAAAATGGAACACTGCGCTGAGTTTGTTCAAACAAATGGATTAAGG
Organism: Taudactylus pleione; assembly: GCA_031769625.1. NCBI lineage: Eukaryota > Metazoa > Chordata > Amphibia > Anura > Myobatrachidae > Taudactylus > Taudactylus pleione. Next base: position 7,219,911 of record JAUIMM010000154.1, read on the forward strand.
ATAATAATAAAAATAGAAATAACTGAATTCTGCTCCCTGTCAAGTAAAGCAATGAGGCTTAAATAAATAGTAATTTTACTAGTTAAAAATACACATATTATATTACAAAGAACAATATCACTGTTTAAACAACACTACTACTGAATCTCTATGGGAAAAAAATGGCAGGATATTGCATGTAGACAATTTAAAATACAATACGATAAATTCCCCATAAGCATAACAGTTTAATAAAAACCCAAATTGAATGCTGACTCTTCCTGGTGTAATCAAAAATGTAATATAATATCCATGAGCTCTGGAATTTTGGAAAGGTTCCTCTGGAGTTGTAATATTCATCAGCTGATTCTCAGCTCCTATAGTGTAGTGGATAAAGTGAATACCAGTCTCAACACAATATAACTATCAGCATGTTTTAATTTAAGCAAAGTGCTTTTATTTCTCCAGTAGTGTGTTGTAATGTTGACACTGGCAGGAGCAAGCTGGCAGCGAAGGATTATATAATGCCGGTAATGGGAGTGGTTCTCACACCATAGATGCCACTATAGTAATAACAAAGTACCTTACTAAATGTCCCACTGTTTTACCCAGAATAGTACTCCTGGTGCCGGTACCACTGTAAGTAATCAGTCAGCTTACAACTTTACTCACATACAGGGTGGAAAACTGGTACTTCTGGCACTGGGACTGTTGTGAGTGATGGATCATCTGTGTACAAAACAGTGCAGCACTGTAGCCATGCACATGCAGCATATAGGAGCAGGTGAAAGTGATTAGGCAGAGCAATAGAACGTCAACGCGTTTCCTATCCCAGGCAACAGAGCCTTTCTCAAAACTTTCTCTCTGATCTGACTCAGGCTGGCAGTGTCTGAACTCACTTCATTGGTTACAATTTTAAATGGATTGAGTAGCTTGCACAAAATGGAGAGTATTCTACGCTGTACTGAATTAAGGTAACGTGCTCCCCCTCTCCGTATCTCATGGCTGGATATGTACACTTGGATGGCTTGTTGCTGTTTCTCCAGTCGCTGAAGCATATAAAGGGTGGAATTCCACTAGGTTGCTACCTCTCGCTTCAGTTGGTTGGTAGCATGACAAATTATACTGTTGTTGCACCTGCTGCAATCTTCTACATGCAGTTGCTGAATGCCAAAAATGCTCAGAATTTTTTTCAGGGCAACAGTCAACATGTCCTGCACGCACCTGTAATTTTTTTTAACAAATTCTGAACCACCAAGTTTATTGTGTGTGCAAAACATGGTACCTGTGAGAAATCAATCAGTTGTCATACAATGTTTCATGTGTTCTTAGAGATGACAAATCCTGAGGAGAGTCTTAGCGGGGTAAACAATTTTGCTATCACAGCCCTGAATTTTTACAGAATGACACAGTATGTCTCTTTACGAAGCCAGTGATCCAGAGAGTAGCCTGTCTGTGAATGAGCTGGTGTTGTGTGTTAGATACCGCTGCTGCTGAAGGCGATACACCCACCCAGTGAGCTGTCACAGTCAAGTTATCTTTAGTTTGACCAGTACCGCTTGTCCACATATCTGTAGTTAAGTGCATAGTCCGTACAATGGCTTTTTCTAGGAAAGAATAATTTTGGGTTTAACGTCCTGATACAGGTGAGGAATTGCTCTGGTAAAATTGAAACAAGATGATATTTGGTAGTGGAGACACATGTCCTCAGCTAATTGTCTAAAACCAGATGCATTGATGGATATTAGAAGCAGAGCTAATGCTAACATAGCCGTCGTGGCTTCAATGATCTGCTGTGCAACGGGATGATGGCTTTCATACTTGTTACCTCTTGCAAATGCTTGTTTCCCAGTTAATTGTTACACTTATTGGCAGTAACTTTTCCATTTATAGTTAGAGGTGATGTTTTCTTTAGGACTGTGAAATACTGTTTAGATTTGAGGTGCCCTTTCTTAAGCCTTCTTTCCCCTTGAACTCTTTTAGAAGACATTAATGTACTATCACTAAGTTGCTCCTCCTCTTCTATGGAATGATCCATGATTGGTTTTATTTTTTTACAACAGGACAGGAGTAAAGCTACTGCAGTTGAACTTAACTGCCACCACACCAAGTGAACATATAATGAGATAGGAAAATGATGGGTTATTACCTTGTAGAGATTTTTGTTGACACCAAAAAAAAAAAAAATGCCTTGTTTCCACTTATTTATTTTTGGGGTGTAGCTGTTAGGGACACTAAGCACAGCAATATATGCTACCTTTAGGAATGACACACTCTTGAAAAAATACAATTTAATTGAATTATAAAAGCCTTCAAATGTTTTTTAAACACCAGCATAAATATGCATTGTTTCCTTTTTTTTTATTTTGGGGTGCAGCTCTCTATAGACATATCTACTAGTCTACACACACCCACTTAGCACAGTAATATATGCTGCCTTTAGGAAACACACACTCTTAACAGAATATAACTTTAACTGAATTCTAATTAAAACCTTGAAATGTTTTTTTTTTTTACACCAGAAAAAAATGCCTTGTTTTCCCTTTATTTTTGGAGTGAAGCTGTCTTGGGCACATCTACTCTACACACACCTGCTAAGCACAGTAATATGCTTTTAAGAAACACATTACTGAAAAAAATACAATTTTAATTGAATTATTATAAAAGCCTTGAAGTGGTTTTTTAAACACAATACATTTTTATCACTTATTTTTTAATAACAAGAAAATAAGTTTTCTTTGGGGTGCTGCTCACTCAGTGACACAGCACAGTCATTTTTGGACATATAAGCTTGAAGTTGAAATCACACTGTCTCTGCCTACACTAGCCTGTTTAATCTGGAGTGCACTGGATTACAGTTGTTAGTAGTGTGTCTGTAAAAACACACATACACACTCTCACTGCGAAAGATGCCTGCAGCCAGTCACCTGTCCCACCTACTCCCCTTCTTCCTATTACTTTGTCCTTATTGTGTTTTTTTAAAGAACAACAAGTCCACACTCTCCACTGTGAAATGGCACCTGATCACAAGGGAGGAACTGTTATATGCAATCCAAAAAAACACACGAGATCCAATATAACGTTTTGCCTTGTCCTTGAGATCCGAACTTGTTGGGACTTTGTTCCAATCAGAAACCCCCAAATTGGTATGTTTGGATTTCTGTAAAGCTGAACTGCTCATCTCTAGTTTTAAGTGCATGAACTAGAATCTCCCTGACAGATTTTCTGTAAATACAAGAGACCATTGCAACTTCAGACAGTTCCATAATATACTTCATTTTCAACCACTTTCCTCAGGATTCTAAGCAAGAAAGTGTGGAAATTATTATTTCTTTTCTACAGGGAGTTCCATAGACAGTAAGAAAACATTGTATTAAATTTCATCTCTGGGCATCAGATTGTGAAAGGAATGACCTAGCACTGAACCAAAGCATTGGAGTCAAACAAACTTTAGTCCAGTGTCTAGTTCCTAGTTCATTAGAGTCTCTTGTGTTCCTATCTATAAAGCTAAATATATCGTTTTTCGAAAGAAGACCAGTATGAGATTTTGTCACAAGCTACTTCTCATTCTTCTTTGCAGACTAAGTCAAATGTTTTTAAGGCCATACAATGAGCTTTCTAGGCTTACCTCCACAGGAAAAAAGGAGTTAAAGGGTACTTCATATACCATAGTTGTGTCCTAATTTGTTGGGAAACCTTTGCTTTCGTGGACATTGCAGAGGTCAAAAATTTGGGAGCATTACTTGGTCACTTAAAAGAATTTGTAATTTAGCACGTGTTTCTTTAACAATAAAAAAATATGCCAAAAACCAATGTGTTATTTTTGGTGTCAGTGTATAAACACTAAGCTTGGTGATGGGATTATCTGCTAGTGGGCACCAACAAAAATCTTGCCTAGGCATCAAATTACTTTTGGCCGGCTCTAATGCCAGTGCTGCTGCATCTGTGCATGCAGCTGCTGTGCGAAAATATGCACGTGTCACAGATGCCAAGGAGTGTATTGAGACACCCACCTGCGGCTTTGCAAGTTCAAGCACCTCTGAAAACAAAGATGCAGCATCCTTCAAAAATTGGCTTCTTGAGTGACCCAATGGTCGCGCAGAATGGCCACGTGTACTGACACGCCGGAGCCCTGTTTACTTCATACAGGATCTCAGATGCAGCCTGTAACATGCCCCCAATACAGTTGTGACATGCCTGCTGTCACGACCGGCTGTGTGGAATCCCCTACTGAGGGGATGAAAGCTGAGGTCCCGGGCTGAGGAAGGAATCGGAGGCGTGGGGCCTGTATGTAAAATCTCATCCACGAATACCAGACGTTGGCGAGACCTGACCAATGGTGAGGAGTCTAACCAGCCGGGAGGAGTTCACCAGTGACCCCTCCAAGCAGGATATGGGTTTAGATGCACCCAGCTGGCAGGTCGTGGTCCTTTGGTCAGGTGTCTGGTACCCACGGGAATAGAGAACTTACTACTATGGACCTGGGAAACTACTACTGTACCAAGGAGGAGACTGTAATTTATACACAGGAGAAGTCTTTTGAGGTGGCACATAGAATAATACACAAGAAAGGTGGTTTTGGCGCAAAGTTGCACCAAATGGGTGCTGCTGGCAATACACTCCGGTGTGTTGTCCAGACGCACAATTGTGCACCAAGGTGGCACTTAATAGGTACACAGGTAATGATGGAAGTTGCTCTGTTGCATGATGGCTAGACACTTGCTGAGCACACAGGCGAGGTGTTTAGGACGCACTGTTGCTCTATGAGTTAGCAGTTGGTCGGCACACAGGCGAGAAGTATAGGATGCACTTTTGCACAACGAAGTGGCAGTGGTTCCGCACACAGGCAAGATGTTATAGAACGTACTGTAGCACAAAGGATTGGCACTTGTCAGCACACAGGCTAGATGTTATGACGCTCTGTTGCACAAGGAATTGATACTTGTAGACACAAAGAGATCACGAAGAGGAAACCTGGAACGAGGTAGCAGCAGTAAACACTGGATAGTGACAACATTGCACAGGCAACTTCCGTCCGGAGACAGGCTTTATACCCTAAGGTAGCAGATCATAGGTGGACAGCGTCAGCCGACCACTACTATGCTACCATTGGGTAAAGGGTAGTCAGGTGATGTGAACTGTCATGGCCGCGTCCATGACGGCGACCGCAGTAACTAAGGCACGGCGCAGCATACAAATGTCCACATGGTACTAAGGATAATGCTCAGCGCGTTACCCGCTGCTGCACCTGGCGCATGACCACCCGAGGGATCAGGGGAAGCCAGCACCGCGGTGAGTAACGTCCGATCCTAGGCCGCAACCTGACACCTGCATTTTTGCCACCACTCCCGTTACCGACATCGGTAATGTACCTTGTTGCATGCAAAGTTTACAGCTAATCGCTAAACTGCGAAAATATTGGCATAGTGTACAACTCTGAATCAGGCCCAATATCTGGTGGCCTTTCAGCTTAATCTGCCTAGATCTTTGATAATACCAATAAATATTTCATGCCCCACTGTTGGTGATCATATAGAATATGTTGTGGAAATAATTCTTGATTATAAGTGGTTACAATAACAACTTCACCATCTGTATATCTGCCAGAAATCTCATTGCTGACCATTTAAGTAGAGATTTCCATTAAGCCATTCCTGAAAATTCCAGGCTAAGGGGTCCCTTGACCCCTCCTAGTGTAAGTGTCATAACACTACAAAGTATTATATTCTGGTCAGGGTCCCTAGGTCTAGAAGTGGTAACTGGAGTGCTGTGGCAGCTGGCATGCCTTATTATATGGCTCTTCATGCAGATCTAGAGAACTGGTGTAAGTGGTGTAGGAGAAGAATACTGATATGAATGTAGTCTACAGGAAGGATGAAAGGTTCTAGCTGGTAAGCAGGACTGAGCAGTAGGAACCTGCAGGAGTACTTCAGCATACTGTAACTTGTGGGAGTAAATAGCAGCATGGAACTGCATGAGATAATCAGCAGGCTGGAGCTTGCAGAGGGTAAGCAGCAGACTAGAATTGCAGGAGATAATCAGCAGGCTGGAGCTTGCAGAGGGTAATCAGCAGACTAGAATTGCAGGAGATAATCAGCAGGCTGGAGCTTGCAGAGGGTAATCAGCAGACTAGAATTGCAGGAGATAATCAGCAGGCTGGAGCTTGCAGAGGGTAATCAGCAAACTGGGATGGCAGGAGATTAAATAGCAGATTGGAACTACAGGAGTTAATCAGCAGGCTTGAACTTGCAGAGAGTAATCAGCAGACTGCAACTGGAGGAGTTAGTAAGCCGACTGGAACTGCAGGAGGTCACAATAGCAGACTGGAGCCAAGTAGTTCATCCACAAGGCAATGACTGCCAGTACTAGCTGGTTTATATAGGGCACCTGTTCATATGATCTGTCCATGTGACTGGGATCTGCCTGAAGCTGATTGGCTGCATGTCTGTCAAGAGTGGGGGCTCTGGACTTCCCGGCAGAGACCTAGATACCTGCTCACTGATAGCTCGGGAGGTCTGGAGTAGGGAAGGACGTATGTAACTCTTCCTCATAGGTGTAAATGGTAATAGATGTTATGCAGCAGGACAGTATATGGGAGAAAGGTGCACTGGGAATAGACACTGGCGCTAGAACCGCACAGTGGCAAAAACGGACCAGATTGGAACTAAACTATACCACAAGCTAGAGAACTGGAGCATGGCACAGACTGGAGCCAGAGTGGGACCAGACTGTAGCACAAACTGGAGCACAGGTGGGACCGGACAGTTGCACACACTGGAGCCGGATTAAGACCGGACTGTAGCACAAACTGGAGCCAGACTGGGACCGGACTGTAGCACAAACTGGAGCCAGACTCGAGCACAAAGTGGAGCCGGACTATAGCATAGCACAAACTGGAGCTGGAGTGCGGTCACCACTGGAATAGACAAGTAACCATAGACAGTTAGCCACAGAGCTGGAGTCTTTGACGTCTAACATTGACAAATGCTGCCAGTGGAGGGTATTTATACCCTGGGTCACACGTGATTGGCGGGTTTGGTGGGGGACAGCCTGGCTGTCATTGGGGGATTAGCGGTCAGCTGACAGGGACCAACATGGCGGTGCCCAGTGTCTAGAGTTGTTAGGAATGCCGCCAGAGCTCCGGGCCCCTGAGACCACCACCACGGTCAACAGCGCATTCTTCTGAGAGCGTCCAGGCCGGGTCCCCTGCCAGGACAGAGCAGCATGGCTCCGGCACCGAGGTTGAGGACGATCCCTGACAACATCATCCATGGGATAGAAGCATGGGAACTGCCAGAGAAGACGCCAAACATACAAGTACGTTCTGAGAAGCAAAGGCCCTGAGAGATAGCATAAGACACTGCCGAACCAGGTAACAATGTGTGACAATTAGCATATAACAAGTAATATTTTCTTGCAGTTGCTTTTCCTCTGGTGGCACTTAGATATTCTTGCAGATACTGTACATCATTTCTGTGCCATTTGGGAGCTGACCATAGGCTGGATTCTCGTTTGGACCAGCTGGTTTAATTTGCAGCCCTTTGCACTAGTACAGTACCTTGCTGGTTATAGCATTTATCCCAAAGAAACCAGAATATCCCGCACAGGAATAATAACCAGTGTTATATTTCACATCTATAAGTAAAACCAACAATAGGTACCATATATATCATATCTTATATCATAATTTTATCATAAGATAAATTTTATATGCTGGAGGTGCTCCTTGGTTATAGCATTTACATACTAGTATTCCCATGCCCGAGTGTTCCTGCTCAGCCTGTATTATTATCTCAGTTTGTGAACTGGAATCTGTCTTGTTTTTCGCTTGGATCAACCTCTTGCTTATGACCTTCTATGCCATTTCTGCTAACTGGACCGAACTCTTGTTTGTGACCTCTACTCTTCCTTGTCTACCACTTGAACCAACTGCCAGCTTGTTTCCCGTTTTGCATTTGGCCACTACTCTGCTTTTCCTATTATTTGCTGCATACTACCAACTGTGCCTCGTCTGTGATTTTGCTATATGCTGCTGAATTGTGTGACTGGCTCTGGCGCTCGCATCCAAAAGGGGCGGCTGTCGATGTTGATCAACAGCTCGCCCCGTTTTGGAGGCGGACAGAGGGGGTGGCTGGCCAAACGGAGGCGTTCCCGAAGGAGCGCCTGCCGTTTGGGGGCAGCCCCACTGACATCACGAGTGATGTCAGTGATGAGCTTCCGGCTCTATTAGAGCCGAAAGCTCACTGGGGCTTGCGGGAATGAGACCCTACCACAAGGGTCTCGTCGCAAGCCCCGATGGTCGCGATGGTCAAGACCATCGTGACCATCACCTGGCCAATCGCATAAGCTATGGGTGGTCACCCACAGCTATGCGAGCGGCCAGGAGGCCGAAACAAAACAAAAAATGCCCTGATTCAGAGCGAGCACTCTGAAAGAGCGTCCGGCTCTGAATCAGGGCCAGTGTTTGCTGAATCGATACGTACATCATCTGCAATTTTTCAGTAGTACCTTGTAGAGGTACTTGACAGTCAGTCCTTGCCTATACTAGTATCTCCTGTGAAACTAAACCTGGTAAATTATCAGTGTCCTTGGGACATCCATATACCTGCTAACACATACCGTTCCACAGAAACAGGTTGCTATAGGTGATAACCATGGCAAGACTGGTTCTGATCATTTATCTTGTTCATGGGTTTTGGAATACTGACATGTTATTGCAGATGGTTATAGTACTGCTGATTGATTGATTGAATGAATAATTATGCAAAATAGTTACTCTTTGAAGGGACTCCAATGTTCAATTCAATATGTTGCAATCCAAAATTGATCACTACTTTCACAAGTTCGTATACTTATTCTAACTGCATATCTTTGCAGGTCCCCTCTAATGGTGGCCGGTCGAGCAACCTGGTAAGGTTTTCCTGCATGTTATGAAGTAAGGGACAAGTAAGTGGACAAGAGGGATACTACACACAGGTTATGTTCCGTATCGTCCCTAATGATGTCAGATTCTATGAGTTTTGCAATGAAGTTGTTTTAGTATGACCTGTCATTGATATGGTAATCATGTGGTCTCTATGTCAACCAAGGATCCATAATATTAATTAGTGCAAGCTTTGGGTCTTACTGAAGGTACAAAGCCTTACTCTTCTCTGATAAAGCTGAGTGATTCAGCGAAACACATAAGGCTTCTTACTTTCAGTGACACTTAAAGACACTCCAGGATTGGGGGTACTCCCGCATTCATTTTTACCCATTGTACTTCCAAATACCAGAATTTCCATCTTATTCGTACCAGCTGTTGCTCATTATTACTATTCCTCTGCACGACCATCGCCGTTCCTGAATGGGACTGCGCAGGGTACTGTACAGACAGGTGTCATCTTTGTATCATAGATTACTAGTGGACATCTTATAAGAACTACTGCAAAGGACTTTTTATCTATCGAAAACATCACCAGTAATTTTTAGCCTTTCTCTATAATAGGAACTGTGCAAAGTGAAGACTAACATCTGGGTGTCACTGACTTTACATGTAATAATTTACTCTCATGCTAGTACTATGATACTTTGCATCTATCATGAAAAAAAATCTATGGTTTTTATGGTTTACTGTGTACACACACAATTTAGTACTTTATAAGATTATATTGATAAATTATTTAATTTTAAGTAAATATATTATATACTTTTCTTTTGCATGGTTTATGTAATTATATGTCCAAAACAGTAGTGGTGGGGGACAGTAGGCTGACGTTTTGCCTGGGATGCCGAGAAACCTTGCACAGGCCCTGAGTCCTATATTCCTCTTGGGTTTACCTCTTTTCGGGTGACTATCCCGTTTGCACTTGCAGCAATTTTTTTGTGACTTCAGTATTTATTATTTCCATGTACTAATATTTGTCACTATTTTCATATTAACTATTTGTTTGCTCCACCACTATATTTGATACTGACTGAGTAGCACCCAGGGTTCACTTTTTCCCCAATATGAGTATGATGTTTCTAACTTCGATCACCAATTATTAAATAAATTTACTTGGGTCACCAATCATTAAATTCAGAAAGCATTGTTTTGTATCTGGCCCTAGTAGTATAAGGCCTTAGGGATGCATTAATGAGGGTAATAGTGGATGGTGCTAAAGGCAGGCCTGTGAGACCCTAGCAGTGTTGCTATTCACATCGACTGGGGGTAGACTGATGTATCTGATCTAACAGAATTAAAGTCCCCTTAAAATAGCCCAGAGGTACTTTGACACCTATCCTTATGGGAGCTATGGGGTGAACCAAACATTCGAAGGCCAAATTGTGTAAACCAGAATTATTCAGGGAGCACTATCTGCTTTGCTCTTGTGTAGGACTTGAGAAGAACGGAGTGATCTGACTGACATCTCTAAAGTGGAACCATGTATTATATGTGGGGTAAATTATCCTGCAGCCAGGAGCAATATGGTACCTCCCAAAGGTCCCAAAATAGTGCTAATATATATTAATGCTCTGGCACTGGAAAGATACACCTGTTCACTTCTAATGGAACTAATTAGGTTATACCTATGTCGCCAACTATTGGTTCATGTACACTCTCTAGAACGGCCAAAGTTTTCCCTAATCCCTATGCTATAACCCAAATTATGATTGACACTTTGGACCTGATTCAGAGCCGCTCGGAAGTGCTGTGCGCTCGCAAGCGGCCCTATGGTAAGCGAACGCGCATGCTTCTTTCTGCGCGAACTACTCTGTACGATCGCAAACCGCTCGCTCGCCAAGCAAAGACAGCCCAGTGAAATGAGTGACAGGATAGGCCTTTTGTGGGTGGTAACAGGGGCAGGACACTAATAACGGGGGAGCGTCACATGCCTATTTTTTACACTGAAGTCCTCGCAGTGCTTGCGGTAAGGTAAGGCAACCACAAGCGCTGTGTTAGCTTCCGATGGTCCTCGATGTACCAATGTTTTAATACACTTCCAGGAGATGACGTGCGCCAGTGGGCGTCTCAACATACGCTTATGGGTGTCTGCATACACAGAGCGATCGCTCGCACAGCCAAAGTGGGCGTGCTAATGCCTTTCCGAGCGAGCGCCTGCCATGGCGTCACTTTGCCGAATTTGCATACGCTGTATGCGAGCGATGACATCTAGCGAGTGGCTCTGATTGAGCTCCTTTATCCTGTATAATTTTCATTTTGTATATTCTTACTCCTTACTTTTTGAACTGTTTACTCTTTGGTGATTTAATCACCTTTAGAAACCTGAACTTTGTGATTTTCACTTGACAAAAGAGTGCTATATAGCACAGATTTGCCCGCATCTTGCTATCACACTCACTAGTTTGGTCTGCATCTCTAATTTCAATCTAGGCAACAGATGTGTCGACAAAAACTATTGCTTCAGTCGCACCAAACAGCCCCTCTTGGCGCCAGGTCCCTTGCAACTCAGCTTGCGCCAAGCGTCTTTTCACCTGAAAATGCGTCTTAGTCACAATGCGATGTAACAAGACCACTTCACGAGACTGCACTTATTATTTTGATATGCAACACTTTTACATCTGTGTGTTGCTCGGTCTGAATCTATGGGGCCTATTCATTAAACGTAAAACTTCCCTGGAGATAATTAGCTTTAGAACTCTCATGGAGTTCTAGCTAATTATAGGTGGAATTCATCAAATAGATACTTTTCCCTGCCTACACTAACTTATCGCATCTGGAAACAGTGCTGCGCATGCGCTGTTACATCTGTAAAACCAGCGCATGCGCAGCACTGCCTACAGATGCGTTAAGGTTCGTACCCCCCCCCCGATCCCTCCCCACCCCCCTCCGCTCACCTTCCCCCCCCCCCCCCACCCGACTTACCTGTCCCCGCAGCAGCCTCCGGCTCCGTCCTGCTGGTCTGTCATGTGGTTTCCCAGCAGACAACATGACAGATTAGACAAAAAAAAAAACTTTTTTTTTTTATGTCTAAACTTTCTTGTGCTCTGCTGGGGAGCACACATGTCCGACCAGCCTCCGGAGCCTGAGGACGGAGCAGAGCGCCGGAAGGACTCGTCGGGGGACCTGCACACGCGGATACAGGTAAGTTTCACCTGCTATTCGCCACCTCACAGTGGCGAATAGTAACTGCATCAAATTCCGAAAATTGATAATTTTCGGAATTTGATGAATACCATAATTTCCACATCCCCATACTAATGTATGGGGAGTGTGGAAATTAACGCAGGGGAACTTAGCAAGGAGATATATGTGATATCTCCTGTGCTAAGTGGCTACATGAATACCAAAATAACGTTATTTAAGGAAAATGTCCTTAAAAACGTTATTTTAGTGTTGATGAATAGGCCCCTATATACGAAGTGCTTCAATGCAGAGGCCATGGCTTTTTTCCACGACTAGTTCCATTGTGCTTAATATACAGCTTCATATCAGTGAATATCAATATCATACAAGTGTCGCACATCAGTGCAGTCTCTTAGAGCGATTTGCTGCATCCAATTGCGATTAAGGTGCAATTTAAGATGAACCTTAATCGGCACTGTTCACTCACGTCGCATGGCGTATTGAGGCTTGATGTATGAGGACACATCTGTATGTCCCATATATAAAGATCTAGCACTCATTCAGTACACCAGTGCCTGAGAAAACATTCTGTATACCGAGAAACACGTTGCAAGTATCTGAGTGAATACTCCCCTTCTTACTTTATTTTCATCTTATTATTTTTTTTGTTTTCAACCTATTTTAAAAATAATTTAGTATTGTGTATGATGTTTTAAATTTGTATACTGGGTTTCTATTTTATTGGTTCAGATATACTACATTACCTTTATATGTACCATCCATAGTTAGATTTTATTACATTCTATCATGTATTGTATACCAATTTTTTTAATTTGTGTTCGCTCCAAGTGAAGAAATAAACACTCAACAAACCAAGCATCCATGTATTGTGGTGGAGTGACGGATTAAAAATACAGATATTGGGGTTATTTTGATGAATTATTATTTATATTTCACGGTTCACCTCACATTTTGGTCCTTCCTTACGTTTGTATGAATTATTATTACCCCTAATCAGAGACCCTAATACATCAGGGTTTGCAAACTAGTTCATTTAGAATAGGGGTATTTTATAGCACTAGAGCATTGATACATATTCTCTCTATCAGCACTAGAAGGGTTCAGATAGCTCTGTGTTATATCCTAACAAAGGCACTATTAGTAGAGACGCGGATCTGTCTAGTCAGTGAGTTTGTTCTGTTCATAGTTGACAGCACTGGGACTAGAGGGCACTTCAGACTTGGGGAAGGGTCCGGGATAAATGACATGGGAAAGTGACACCTATGTGTTTGCTAGGTATAAAGCATATCTAAAATTTATGTTCTAGGCGGTGTTAACTGTAAAGGCTATGTAGTGTTCACTCTAGGTCCGGTGCTGGGCAGGGTGCCTGACCTAGAGAAAGGGCCCTTCTGCGCGTGATGAAAAGGGGGCGTGGCCAAGGAAAAGGGGGGCGTGTCTTTATGACACCTCTTTTCGTCACTCTTGATGGCGTGCCCGCCACTTACAGACATGCCAGGCAGCCCCCAAGCGATGCGGTTACTGTGAATGGATGCCGGGCACATGCGCCTGGAATCCATTCACCGGCGGTGACTGCTGCACCGCCGTTTTCCCCATTGGCGGGACACTGCGGCCCGCGGGGGGGACAGAACCAGCAGGCTGTTCCAGCGGGGCATCGCGCCGGAGGGCAGGGTGCTTTCTGCCCTTTAGAAATCGGGCAGGGTGCGGCACCCCGCTATAACAGCCTAGCGGGAATGCTAGCTATGCGTGTGAGAGTACTTAAACAATTGAAATTTACACATAGATCTTATTGCTTTAGCACACCTCCTAACTTTTAAGTTTCAAAATGCGGGACATCTGGTGTGTCAGAGCCTCACGTCAAGGGGCGGAATCTCGGGGAAAATGGGGCAGAGCCTCATGGCACCCCCGTTCACTTCACTGTGGGGGCATGCCCAGCACTCTCTGAGATGCTGGGCTGCCACCAGGCTCCCCCTACTCTGTGAATATATGCCGTATGCACTGTCATTAAATCTAGAAAAGCTAACTAGCCTTTTCTCTCAAATTAGTGTGCAAGAAATGAGCATCTTTAACATGAATCCATACTTGGAGGAATTACATAAACATTTACAAAGATTACATGGTTATTTTGCATTTAGCGAAGACTGGAGATAAAGTGCTGTCCCATAGCTAATAAAATAGTGATGTTTTGATTATAGATTCTTTCATATCTCACCACCCAAAATCTCCCTCCCCTTCCAGTCTTACACACTACTAACACCTGGATTCACATTTCGCGTCTGTACCGCCTACCCTCTTACTGCTATCTTTCTTTTAAGGGGATATTATCCCTTTACATTTCTTTTAAGGAAAAAAAAAGTCATTCAAATATACAAACTGCCTACACACATTAGAGACACCAATATTTAGGGCTGAACCAGTATTCATGAAAATACAGCCTGTCATTTATTTGCATGTTACTCAGTATTTTGTTGATGTCACTTAGTAAATTGATAGGAATTAATCCATAGTGCATAGGTTATAATAGGTGATAATATTACATACTGCATGCATATATGCATTTAAAGAAACACCGTTTTGAAAAATAGGTCTCTTATTTTGAGATCTTGTGTACAAAAATGATTACTTAGTAAACCCAAGCAAATATTCTACTTATTCTATTTAATTTTGTCCTGTTAGGAAAAGCATTGGGGTAATCACCACCGGAATGTAGTTAGATTGCCGACGGCCGGAATGGAAGCTCGACCCGGGAATAAAGATAGGCGTAGAAATCCTGACGCCTATCTTTAGCCCCACACCAAAATCCCGACGGCCAGCATCCCGAACGAAGGTAAGCGGGGCTTTCTAGCTGTTAGCCACGAAGGGGGAGGGGGGGGGAGGGTTAGGTTAAGGCCCCCGTGGGGAATTAGGGTTAGGCATCCCCTGGGGAGGGTAAGGGTTAGGCTAGGGGAAGGGGGGTTAGGGTTCGGTACCACTCTTAGGCAGGTTAGAGTTAGCCACCCCTCCCTCCCCCCCGGCAGGGTTGGGTTTAGTCACCATAGGGGGGTAGGTTAGGGATAGGCACCACTGGGGGGTGGTTAGGGTTAGGCACCCCTAAGTGACAGTTGGGGAAGGGGCAGGGGAGGGTTAGGGTACTTACCAGCCCCTGCCGGGATGTACACCATTCGGGCTAATGAGCCGCTGACATTACATACCGATTGCGCTACCACCATGCTAATATAAAGATAAATGCATGAATAGTTTATCAGTTTTCTTGAATACTCAAAGTACAGTAAGTTAGTTTTCGGTGTATTCTGTTCTTATTACGGTGTATTCTGTTCTTATATATATACTCGCCATAGCCATATACCTACCTTTTGTTTGTACACACCATTCCTTTCCTATTGTACTCCATTGTTTTCTATTGCACTCTCTCCTTACCATGTGCTCTTGCATATTTTGCAATTTTCTCCCATATATACTGCACCATTCATCCCAGTATCCTTCCCTTTTTATTCCCTGTACTCTTTCACCCACTCTCCTCTCCTCCTTCTGCGCACCCACCACACTCCCCCTCACTGGCGCCAGCCCTAATCTCATTATCTGTTCTCTGACTCCTGCATGCTATATACAATATATATATATATATATATATATATATATATATATATACACACACACACACACACACACAATTTTTAACTCCTTTCCTGTCATTCACCTGAAGTGACACCTGACACTTCCCAACTCATGACCTCAGTAACATGACACATATGGCTGTAACGACCCCTTGAACATTGGTGGAATTAGGTTACCTGTGACTAATACCCACTCTCTCCCTTTTACTTTACCCTAGACCATTCTGCTATTTTTTTTCTCTAAAACTCCTATTCGGCTTAAATGACAGACTGTTTTCCACCCTCCTTTCACTCTTGCGTCTCTTTTTTCTATGATCGCTTTCTAGTCATTTGTATCCCTCTATGAGGATCAGCCTGTCTCAGTATGCTCCCCTCCTTTGTCTGGCAGTCTTGCTTTTTCATGTCTCCCTCAGTCACATAACTGCTCTAAGGGGATATTACAGATTTTGCACAGATGAGCTTTACTGTAAACTAATTCCGGTTTGTGTGCAAAAATCTAACATGTTGTGGAATAAAAACTTGTAGACGTGAGGGGGAGAGCAAGGGAAGGAACTGTTGCCATGAAAAAGGTGGGTGAGAGGCAAGATATAGCCCATGTGAGAGTGACAGCAACGTGGGAATAAAACGAGCTTTAAAGGAAACAGCAATATGACAATGTGGATTGCATGACAAATGGGGAAATGAAGGAAAAGTGTTGGACATTTGGTTATGGATCAATAAACATTCTTTTTTTTTCTATTTCTCCCCCTCTTTTCTCTCCTCTCTTTCCCTTTCCCTCCCTGTCTTCTCCCTCCTCCCCTTACATATTCTTTTCCATCAGATTACACATGTAATAGAAGGATTTTTGAGTGTTGTATGAAACACCCGTATAGGCAGCAAAAGACACCTTAACCCCTTGACAGCCAAATTGTATTCATTAACAAGAGAGGTGTGACTAACAGCTCAGTTGGCTTATTACTGCAAATAACTCATATAGCTTCTAACAATGACTCTCTACAACTCATCCTCACTCAATATTAAACCCTTTACTCAGTGACTTCCCCTATTACTCCCCAAAACTGCCTTATGTGCAGATCCAGTCAGTAAGCCTGAGCATGGAGTGACTGAATTGGTGTACAATTTCTCTACAATACTGGGTCCAAAGAGCCCCAATTAGTATGCTCTGTGTCTTCAATATACCACTCTGTATCTCATCTTCATTATACATTACCTGCAGCAATGACTCCCCACTTGTCTTTTCTTGTGGCAACTCTTCCAGTATATTTTCCTTACAGTTCTTCATAAGGCCTTTGTCTCACTAGCATTTCTAAAATATATATTTTTCCAGCATTCAGTGTGACAAAGATTAGTATAGTGACAGCTACTATAAGCACTTCATCTGTAACAAATATACATAACACTAGTATAGCTCCTGCCCTAAAATGTTCATAATACATACTAGACACCTGACATAAACAACTTTGCTGTCCTGACAAGCCTATGAATATTACATTTGTAATGCAGTTAGAGTACATGCAAGAGACATTGATGCTCATGATTGTGCTACACATGTGGGGTGTCGGGTGTGTATGAAAGTGTGACTCAAGTGCCTGGTAGATGAGATAGATCGCTTTAAAAAGGAAACACTGGCGTCCAGCTAAACCTGTACTCAGAGGGGGGATAATACTTCCAGTAAGACTGATGTTTCAGTCTTGCACTGTCTACTGTAACCCATTTGAGTAATGCTTAAGGGAGGCTCGTGAATCCGGAGACAAAGAAGCTGGGGATGCTCTGGAGACTCGGGAATGTGAGTGCAAGTATCCCGCCAGAGCAATAGGTTACCCCGTCCGGCATGTGAGTCGTGTAGTGAGGATTGGTATTTACTCTGAAAGAAACCCCTGAGGTCCCAGGCTGCACTGGCTAATTTCTTGTGTACTTCAGGATGGAAAGACACAGACTGCTGTTCAGCACATGTAAGCTGGTGTGACTTCAACTGTGCAGGGTCAGAGAAGTGAGCGTTAGATCAACAGTCCCACTAGAGAATATCAACTCCTTTGTTAAGTAACTTTGCTGCCTTCAGTCCCTTGTGCTGTCCTGTCTCCTCCTCCTAAGAAACATTACTCCCCTTTCTCACTCAGAACATTAACAAACTATTATCCTCATCTCCCATCTTCACTAATGCAAATTCCAGGGCAGGATTAAGGACCGTGGGGACACCTGGGCAACAAACGTGTGGGTATATATATATATATAACACACACAGTCACATAGACACAGTATACATATATAAATTACTTACTTCTTCAGAGGCAGGGAATAGCATATTGGCCAGCAGCAGCAGAAGGGGGCGGGGTCAAATATCAGGACGGGGCTTAATCGCGGGCCGCTGCAGGCGGCTCCAATTAAAGAAAAAAAAAATGTTCATCTTGGGGATTGGGGCCGGGGACACTGTGTGGGGGCCCTGGGACGACCGCCCCTGTCGCCCTCCCTATAATCCGAGCCTGGCAACTTCTACTACTGGGTTTCCTCACACTCTTCTTTCATTGTAAATGCCGCAGTGAGACATTTTCTTCCCATCTTACCTTCTCACATCTACTGCGCCACTTTGCAAATTCAAGCTCCTCACCAACTCCTCCCCCTTATATAGATCTGACCAGGGCCATAACTAGGGTAGTATGACCTGTGCCACCGCACAGGGCACCACAGGTCAGGGGGGCGCTGTTCGAGCCGTTCAATTTTCTGTTTATAATCATTCTTACTTGTAGCTTCCTCTTATTTTATCCCCAGCATCTCCTGGCCTCCCCATCTTTTCCCTTGCTGTTCCCCATGAGGCCATGCTCCTTTTTCGGGTGCATTTTGTCCCCATTTGAAAAATGGGGGGGGGCGCCAATGCTCTTTCTGGCACAGGGCACCAAAAAGTCTAGTTATGGCTTTGGACAGGGGCGTTTCTAGAGAGGAGGGGGCTTGTGTGCAGTCTCTGACACGGGCCCCCTCCTCTCTGTCCGGTGGCCGGCACTACTACAGGGGCACTATATGGGGGCACTGCTACAGGGGCATTATATGGGGGCACTACTACAGGGGCATTATATGGGGGCACTACTACAGGGGCATAACTATGGGGGCACTACAACAGGGGCATTACATGGAGGCACTACTATATGATTTCCTTCCTTTCAAATCAAGGGGGTAAAGTCGGCATATCTAAATATATTTTGGGGTAAAAGGTAAAAAAGTTCCCTGACCCCTGGTCTAAGCATTGACCTCTCCCTGTAGACTATAAGCTCTTGCCTGTACTTGTGCTCTTTTTATGTGCAGTTGTATTTTATATGATTAGTAATACTGACTGCCCATTGCTGTAGTGTTTTGTGGGACCTTACAAGTAAACAAGGATGATGATGTAACATATACGGTAGAAGTTATTTAAATACTTAACTTAAAGAACACACTAATCAAATAAGTGCTTACTCATGCTATACGTGCCTTATGTAAGTGCTCCAAATTTCTCATATAATAATGCTAGCTGATGTGCCTGGTTTCACCCGGGTAGACCTTAGATATATACTATTTCCATTTCCTTTCTCTAATTTTAACTTAACTTATATGCTTAGTTATTGTTATGCCTTTGGGGTAAAGGAGCGTGGTAATATTCATTTAAATAAATTTAGTTTTTTAAACTTTTTATTTAATATGAATGAATTGAAGGTAGGTTAAAAGATGTATGTAAACTGCTACTTAAGGATTTCTTTGTAAACCACATTGGTGGCTCTCTCCTCAGGTGCTGGGATCTTCAGGCTGCTGGGTGAGCTCACTCTGGAGCAGGCAAATTAGAACTGTCCATGTGAGAAGCAGTCCTCCCTCAAGTCGATCTCTGCCACCTTCAACGACTGCCCCTGGGACTTGTTGATGGTCATTGTAAAGCAGACATTGAGGGGAAACTGCAGACTCTTGAACTCAAAGGGGTACTGTGATGGTATGAGTGGTATACATGTTATGAACACCTATTCCCCCCGAGCACAGCCGGTGAACACAGTGGCCACAATGACGTTCCTGTGGAGGGCCTTTACTTGCAGTCTGTTGCCATTGCAGAGTTTGGGTGAGTTGGAGGTTCCGCAGCAACATCACTGGAACCCCCACTTTGAGGAGAAACTTGTGGGTTGGAAGGACAGGAGAGTTGAGGGTGTTTAGAAACTCCACGGGGTAGTGGACAGCATCATCCATTTGCACTACCAAGTCCATCAGACCTGTATTCCATTTCTGCCCCTTCAAACGATTGAATTAGAGTTGTCATTAATAACGGTAGTCATATCGTTCTTGGGGGAGAGAATGGCACGCTCGCTCAGCCAGTCCATGGACTGTTTTTTTGGATCATGTTTCAGGGCATATCCTGGTTGTGCAGCCAAATACCTTGTTTCCAAATAATGAGAGTAACATCACCATCACTACATTTCTGCTCTTCCTATATTTGGTCCATTACATGTATGGAGAAAAGCACATATTACCTGCATGACAAGGAATGCATTCACTCAGGTCATGGCTTCTTGATCATTCCTACAATGTCAATATGCTTACACTCTTCCTCCTTGTAACCTAAACCCCTTCCTTTGTGTTCCCCTGCTATTTAGTACTGAATCTTCCTCCCATGGATAAATACTGGGCATAGCTATTGCTAATTCCTCTTCTATACTACTTCTCAAATGCTTGACACTAAGCAATAAGTCAGCGACCATGTGTCTTACACCTGCTCTCCGTTCTTTGTCTCATTTCTGCATTTTTCTAAAAATGTGGCTACTGTTTGGCCATCTAATAACCTTCTATGTATGTCACTAGCGACTTGCTTTTTGTTTTTCAACATTTGATATCACCCATTTTCATATACTATTCTGATGTTCTCACTGTATAAAACTGTCAAATTTCTTTATATTATTATTATTATTTTTGAAAAAGTGCCTTTGTGGTCGTGTAGATGCTCCTTGCTTTTCAGGGCAGTGTTGGTAGTACCTAGGAGGAGGGCAGAGCATTGAGGCACCAGTCCTCCTCTAACAAACCTGGAAATGTTTTTTTCTATAGCAGGTGTCCCCACACTTGTGATCTCCATATACTGTATTAGTGCCCTTCCTGCACTGTTATTATTTATCACCAGAGATTTTACACTCATTTTAACATTCCCTTTTATAAGGAAAATGGTCGCTACTAATTTAAACTGCACATGCTGAAAACACAACTTTTATTTAGAAAGCACCAACATATACAGCCCTGTACATTGAATGAATGGTGATACAAATTAGAGTCATAATGTCGATATTTACAATGCTGACATTCATAATTACAACAGTTGTGATGTCAACATTGTTAAAATGTCTGCATCTGCAAAAATGTTGACATGTTCACAGTCATATGTGAAATATCGACATTCTGCACGGACTGGAGGGTTAGGCACTAGAGGAGTTGTTAGGGTTAGGCCGCGGGAGGGTAGGTTAAGTTTTAGGCACTAGGAGGAGAGTTAGGAATAGTGACATACTCACAGCCGGAAGTGCAGCTAGATCTTTCATCATTACCTGATCACCAGATACCTCTGGACCGCACGTACTAGCTAATGCATTACCAGTCGACATTTTATCAGTGTCAACATGATGGATTTCGACATGCTGCATGCGAGCATCATGGATGTCAGCCAACTATACCGCACCCATGGTCAATATAGTAAATATGGACCATCTCCAAGGAGCACACCATTGAAATGAATAGGATTAGCACAAAGAACCTTAAAATATTGGTGGTGAAATCTAGCCTTAAAATTATGGAAAAGACTACAAATCACATGAGTTTGCAAGAAAATCACTATTTCAGAGATTAAATTTACTCTTGATTTTTTTGGATGATCTTTGTTGAAAATTGACAATCAGTTGCCGGCGAAAAGCCGTTATCGGCGATACTTTTTCGCCGATGACGTAATTTTCGGCAATCTGGACTTATCCCCGTATTCAACTCTTCCGACTTTTTGCCGGGGTGGAAAGTCAATGGATAAAATACTGTGAAAAAGTATCTCCTATGAATAGGTGTCGGAAAAAAGTTCAGAATTGGGGTTTAGGGGTACATACTTTTAGAAACCACCCAGCACCCTTTGGACTGTCCCCCAAAGGTAAACTGTGTCAAACATTTCTAAAAAAAAGTTACCCAGGACACCCCAAAAAAGTACTTTCGTTTTGGGGCGAAAAAAAAAAAATTGGGGGACAAACTTCTAAATTAGCGAAATAGACTCAGGGGGGTTTCCCAAGTATGCCCCAGGTGATTTTCGGAGCTTGAGTGCGGGAGCATTCACCATCTTTCGGATCCCTTCGCCCCTGTCCGTCTCCTTCCGCCGGACATCGGGACTCCCATCACTGCTCCAAAAGAAACAGTGAAGCCGCTCACGGGGACAGCTGATTTTGCATCAGCTGTCACCGCACCAGTACAATGATGAATTGCTCCGAAATCCGCGGCGAGTTAGAATGTTAATTATCAGGGTCCGTACAGACCCCGATAATTAGCATCATGAATAGGATCCAAGGAAAAGTAAATCTACACTGCAATATTTTAAAGCTGATTGGGTTTTGCAGATATAGCAACTGAAAATAATGCCATTATGTAGGATTTACTTTACCCTTAAAAGAAAATGTTTATGTATTTGCTTCTCCTTTCCCTAGTGCAACATTTACCAAATGCTGTATATTGCTTTATCTTTTAGGCTGCTTTCTGTGTGCTTCCTCAAACCTGCCCTTGGAAGTGAAGTAAACCCAATCTTTGGATACATTATTATCTAGTATACAGAACTGACCTTTGTATTATATCCAAGGGCAATGCAATCAAGTCAGAAAGATCAAGCAGTGTATTCAGTAATAATTTCAGAAGGCCTTATATGATCCAGTGCAATATAATCATATGAAAGTGGAAAGAAAAGTTAAAAGTGGAAATATTTATTTCATGTTTGAAAAATAGGTTGTACAGATGCCTTTAGGGTAAATTTACATGGAATCGGTATGAAATACCGGCGGCTGAATATCCCTACACCGGAAGCCCGAACACTGAAGATCCCGACAGAGGTGGTAAGTATACTAACCCCAACCCTCCCCCCTCACTTACCTTAACCCTCCCTCTTTGGTGCCTAACCTTAACCTCCCCCCTAGTGCCTAACCCTAACCTCCCCCAGTGGTGCCTAACCCTAACCCCCCTTACCTCACCCTAAACCTAACGTTCCCCCGGGGGTGCCTAACCCTCCCTCCTCGTAGCCTAACCCTTACCCTCCCCGGGGGGTGCCTAACCCTAATCTCCCCCCGGGGGTAATTAAATTTAACCCCCGCATCCCCAGAGAAACTGTGATACTTACTGGGATTCCCGTTTTTGGGATGCCGACGCCAGTATCCTGATCTCCTTCGGGAAATTGTCGTGGGCATTTTGCTGGGCAGCGGGATTCCGGTATCTGTATTTCGGCGGCTGCATCCCGTCCGCCGGCAATTTAACTACATTCCAATATACACCTGAGCATCCTGATTGTATTTTATCTATACCTATTTATGTTTTGATCTTCTTTTAACTTGACTAAAAATATAATTTTAAAATAAGATTTTAATGTGTCACCAGCACCACAAACAATACATTTCGGTTGTATAGATCTATGGTATCTGTTAGAATTGTGTTTATTTGCTGTAAAAGTATTTTTTACTGGTTTAACATGTAGCTAGCACTAACATTGCAACAAGTAGACTTAATGAATTACTCCATTTGGACCTTAAGTCAGTTCTATATAGCTGCATGGTCGGATTACTCATTAGGTGACATAAGCTCCTGCCTAATGCCTAGCAGACAGCAACGGGGGCCTGGGTTACCTGGGATCCACTGCATTTGCGTTGCATGGATTATAAGGGTTGTCCCTGGTCCCACTATTGCTCCTCCTTCAAGATGGCTTGCCCCTCACTCAGGTCAGTCACCAATACACTGTGCCACTTCTCAAAAATCTGTTATTTTCCCTCACCTCCCCTAGTCTGTCCCTTTCATCTCATACTCTGTACATAATCTGGTGCAGAGAGTGATTTCTTCATGGATAGGTAAGTGTCTTCTGAGGCAAAAGGTATGTGTATATTATAATATGTAATATGTATTAACGTTTCTAGGTCTGTATTAATAATGTGGGTGTGTATTAAAATCATCTGGGCGAGAGTATTAATGATATCTGGGTGCATGTACTACTGATATGTGTGGTGTATTAATATTGGTCTGTGTGTAATATTGAGATGCAGTCATTAGATAGACAATAGCAATACAGTTATGATGTCGACAGGCAACATGTTCACCCTACTGACATGTGATATACTGACATTCTCAGAATGTCGACATTAAGGTTAGGCTGGGGGACGGTTAGGGTCAGGCTAAGAGAGAGGTTAGGGCATCTTATCGACTTTTGGAGACTCCTCTCCGCGAGCAGCCTGGAAAGCAGATGCTGCTGGCAGGTTCGAGGGGCGGGGGTGGACTGTAGACGTCATTAGGCCCCGTTCATTTCCTTGAATAGGCTGAGATTCACAGGTCCGCGAGGAGGGGGAGCCCCTTCCCTACGGACCCGCAAATTCCCCGTAAAATCTCTCCATCCTGCCCACTTCACTAGAAACGCCAATAGAGACAATATATTAACCAGCAGGGACAATATGTTGACATTCTAGCGTGTCAACATTTCATCAGTATCCATATCAGGAATGTCGACATGCAATATGTGAACATTATGACCATGCTAACATTCATTTAATACCGTACCTGTAATAATATCTGTTTTTGTGTATATTACTGTTATCTGCATGTGTCATACTTGCATGCTTTCCCGCATCCTGCTTCTTTTTCTAGTGAAGTGGGTAGGTCCTTAGTCATACAATTTCAAGTCATACATGCCAACTGTTCATTTCTCCTCTCTGGGCTTCTCCCAGAGAGGCGATGCAGATGACCACTCTGGGAGCTGGGCCAGGTCCCTGCACTTAAATGTATATCTGTGGGAGGGGGTGGAGCTAAAATGATGTGAATCGTGTCATATTGGTTCCACCCCTATGCTTACGGACCCACAGTTCTTAGTATTATCTCCCCATCTTTCTTACTTTACCTGGAAGTGGGCTACTAGAAAAATCGTGACTCTTCCAGGAGACTAGGTAAATATGCAGAGCCATAACTAGACTTTTTGGTGCCCTGTGCCAGAAAAGAGCATTGGCGTCCCCCCCATTTTTCAAATAGGGACATAACGCTCCCAAAAAAGGGTCATAGCCTCATGGGCTAGGGCCAGGGAAGAGATAGGGGAGGCCAGGAGATGCTGGGGATGAAATAAGAGGAAGCTACAAGTGAGAATGATAATAAACAGAAAATTAACAGGCCCGAACAGTGCCCCCTGCCCAACGGTGCCCTGTGCCATGGCACAGGCTGCACTTCCCTAGTTACGGTCCTGTAAATATGTTCCAAGTACTGTGTATGTGTGTGTTTTACTGTTATGTGAAGGTGTGTTTATTAATGTTATGTAGGGACTGACATGGGATATGTAGCAATGCTGTGTGGTTATCTGGATAGGATATGTAAATATTGATTCTGAGTTGGGAGCAAAGCAAGAAAATAAAGTAACTTTGCACTAGAATAAACCATGTTACAATGCAAGGGGCGCACATATATACAGTACTGTGCATAAGTTTTAGACAGATATAGAAAAAATGCTGGGGAAGAATGCTTTCAAAAATAGAAGTGTTAATAGTTTATTTTTATCAATTAACAAAATGCAAAGTGAATGAGCAGAATAGAAATCTAAATCAAAACAATATATGGTGTGATCACCCTTTGCCTTCAAAACAGCATCAATTCTTCTAGGTACACTTGCACACAGTTTTTGAAGGAACTTGGCAGGGAAGTTGTTCCAAACATCTTGGAAAACTAACCACAGATCTTCTATGGATGTAGGCTTGCTCAAATGCTTCTGTCTCTTCATGTAATCCCAGACAGACTCAGATGATGTCGAGATCAAGGCTCTGTGGGGGCTATATCTCAGCATTGAGGACACCATTAATCCTGACCAAATCCCCAACTCCATTTGCTGAAATGAAGCTCCAAACTTGCAAGGAACCTACACAATGCTTCACTCTTCCCTGCAGACACTCATTATTGTACTGCTTTCCAGCCCTTTGGCGAACAAACTGCCTTCTGTTGCAGCCAAATATAAAAAATTTTGACTCAATTGTCCAGTACCACCCACAGCTATAGCGAGCGTCCATGATGATGGCAGCGATGGTCAAGACCATCGCGACCATCGGGCTTGCGACGGAGATCCTGCGGTAGGGTCTCGCTCTATCAGAGCCAAAATCACTCCCACTGACATCACTACTGATGTCAGTGGGGCCGGCTTCAGACGGTAGGCGTTCCCATGGGAATGCCTCCGTCTGGCAGCCACGCCCCCGGCACGCCCACCAAAGGGGGCGTGCTGTCAATCAACATCGACAGCACGCCCCCTTTGGTGCGAGACCCGGAGCGACGGCTATCCCGTTGCTAGCCGGGTCTCACGCATGCGCACGACGGAGCTCCCTCCATCGTGCGCATGCGCAGTAGGGCACCATCGACCCGCTTGCGAGCGTCCTGCGCTCGCAAGCGGGTCTGAATGACCCCCTGTGTGCACTGTAGCTGCACGTGCATCAACAAAGGAGCAGCGCCAAGCGTGCAGCTGTGTCATAAGTTAAGGGCCGGCTGGCTCATCTTTTAAAGGGTGGTGTAACCCCCAAAGTGCACTCCAAAAAAAATTAAAAAATTTTCTCTTCTGTGTTTGTGAATTATGTGGGCTGTAGCCGCACGTGCATCAACAAAGGAGCAGCGCCAAGCGTGCGCCTGTGTCTTAAGTAAAGGGCGGGCTGGCTCATCTCTTAAAGGGTGGTGTAACCCCCAAAGTGCACTCCAAAAAAATTTAAAAATTCTACTTTTCTGTGTTTGTGTGCACCTTAGCCGCACGTATATATCAATATAACATAAATGGAGGACAAGACTTAGTCTGATAAAAATAAAATAGGGAAAGATCAAGAACCACTTCCTCCTAGTGCTGAAGCTGCTGCCACTAGTCATGAGATAGAAGATAAAATCCCATCAACGTCGTCTGCCAAGGCCGATGCCCAATATCATAGTAGAGGGCATATAAAATCCCAACTGACAAAGTTCAGGAAAATGACCTTAAAAAAAACATTTAAATCTTCTGAGGAGAAACGTAAACTTGCCAATATGCCATTTACGACACGGAGTGGCAAGGAACGGCTAAGGTCTTTCTGTATATCAAAAGAGAACAGAATAAAAGGTAAAAACTGCGGCGCTATATCAATATATAAAGATAGTACATTCCTTTTAGATGCAATGGTTTCAAATGCTGGATATATTCAGTGAGCGTCGGTTTTTCTCTGGATGTAGTTCTGAGTATGGTAGTTGCTCCGTTATAACAAAAATGGAGACATCAAACAAAAAAGGAACCAATGTGTAGTACTGTTTTAGACACCATAAAACATAGAAATGTCATTCAACATGGGATGTCTAGTCCAAGAAAATTATCGCGTACCCCACTCACATCAAGTGTGGCAAATACATATAATAAAAGGTATCTTTAATGCTGGTGTTATTCTCAAATGGATCGGCGTACCAAAACTCACTTCTTTTTGTTGTATATAAAAACATGTAAAGGTATCTTTCTTGCGGATTAAACCCGTTCAAATGGATATAAGTACTTTATAATAGCATACCCAAACTCACGCTATATTGTAGATATTAAATCATGTAAAGGTTTCTTTAAGATACAGGATATAGGGTCGTACCCCAACTCACGTGAAGTAACACAGTAGAATTCCTGTAACGGTTTCTTTATCCACCAAGTTTGATCCTTAAATGTAAAACTTCCAGACTTTAGTAAAAATGTCAACGCGTTTCGGTCCAATGGGACCTTTTTCAAGACATGTTGCTGGTGTGGGGAGCTCGATATTTATTTGAGAATAGACCAATCAATTGTACACAGGAAATGGTCATCAGCTGTGCAATCACTCATCTAAATCA
Source organism: Taudactylus pleione (assembly GCA_031769625.1). Lineage (NCBI taxonomy): Eukaryota > Metazoa > Chordata > Amphibia > Anura > Myobatrachidae > Taudactylus > Taudactylus pleione. Next base: position 7,247,619 of record JAUIMM010000154.1, read on the forward strand.
GGTGGAAAATTATCTATAGGTAGCCTATCTGTATATAAAACCTTATTCAAATGGGAAATAGTTAATTACTGACTGTGTAAACATCAAAGAAATAACATTCATTTCATATTCAAAAGAAATAAAACGTTATATGTATTAGCGAGTGTCCGAACTTCCGGTTGGTGCATCATGGGAGATGTAGTCCAAAATAATAAATAAATTGGTGAATATAAATAGACCAAAATCGATCACCAAGGGCTCTATTTACTACAATCCGCATATTGAATGCGGATTGTAGCGTGATATTACCGAGTGAATTCGCATTGCGAATTCAGGCAATATCACAGGGATTTACTATAAATCCCTTGCAGGGACAGAGCTTGCGATAAAGCTCTGTCCCCGCGGATCCCATCCGCACTCTAGTCGCGGTATTTTCGGGAAAAATACCGCGACTAAGAGCCCGCCCCCCGGTGCTAAGCCCCGCCCCCAGCGCTAAGCTAAGCGCGTTTTTTAGTAACTATGGTCAGATCACATTTCCCATTACCTGCCTGCCTGACACCTCTCTAGAGGACCCGGCCTTCACGGAGCTCACCTCACTGGTCTTGGAGTTTGGACAAGGCTGCTTCTCAGAACGTTGGGGACCGGTAAAGGGGCGGTACTTATGTGACGTCATGCTTTGTGACGGCACACGGCACGGAGGAGACTCAGACACTGTGCATATGTAAGCGCCGCGGTGCAGGGAAGGCTATAGATTCTTGTATAGATGCCTTCCACTGTGCCATCAGGGTCATAGTAATAGATGCCGATGGTTGATTCCCCACGGCCAGGGCCGGCAACAGAAATCTTGGGGCCTCGGTACACCGATATCTCTGGGGCCCCCATCCCCTCTCCCCCCTCAACCCCACCCCAGAGGGTGGCATTAATAAAAATGTGTGTGTGTATATATTTATAATCCACTCTAGCACTTCAAAGACATGCAAATAAGGCACGGCACCACAGGGATTTTGTGAAAGATACCTATCTAATAAAAGGTGCAAAGGTCGATATTTTGGGATTGTACAGAACCCCGTTCTCAAGACTAGAATACATCCATATAGATATATATAGTGTTCGCTCTAGGAGCAGGGTGCTGATATTTTAATTTTGTATCACTACAGTTACTGTAGCGAGACATCACTGTTAAAATGTGGCCTCTGCTCAGCACCCTGCTCCTAGAGTGAGCTCATACATTGTGTGTGTGTGATATATATATATATATATATATATATATATATATTAGGGGTGAGCGGGTTCGGATTTCTGAAATCCGAACCCCCCCGATCCGAGGCCGATCCGAGTCAGGCTTGATTTTTCCCGCCTGACTCGGATCTGAAATCGAGGCAAAACGTCATCATCCCGCCTTCCGGGTCTCGCGGGTTTTGGATCCTATATAAGGTACCCGCGTCGGCGCCATTTTCTCACTCGGCTGTGGACAGTGAAGAGGGAGGGTGGGAGTTAGGGCTGGCTGGGCTGTGTAGTGTAGTGTAGTGCAGAGTAGTGTTCTGCTGTGCTGCGCTGTGCTGCTGTTGTCCATAGGGGCTGTGTCCACTACTTCAAAGTCCATAGGGGCTGGTTGTGCTGTGCTGCTGTTGTCCATAGGGGCTGTGTCCACTACTTCAAAGTCCATAGGGGCTGGCTGGACTGTGTTGTCCAGTCAGTTGTCCATAGGGGCTGTGTCCACTCCAAAGTCCTGTGCAGTGTCCCAGTCCTAAAGGGGTGCTGTAGTGTTGTCCAGGGGGTGCTCTGTCCGTCAGGGGTGCTCCCCACAAGTGCTAAAAAAATATATATTTTTTCTGTGTTTGTGAATTGTGTGCGCAGTAGCCGCACTTGCATCAACAAAGTAGTGCCAAGCGTGCGCCTGTGTCATAAGTAAAGGGCCGGCCGGCTTGACCGTTAAAGGGTGCTGTAACCCCCAAAGTACACTCCAAACCAAATAAAAAAATATTTTCTGTGTTTGTGAATTGTGTGCGCAGTAGCCGCGTGTGCATCAACAAAGTAGTGCCAAGCGTGTGCCTGTGTCATAAGTAAAGGGCCGGCTGGCTTGACCGTTAAAGGGTGCTGTAACCCCCAAAGTACACTCCAAACTAAATAAAAAAATATTTTCTGTGTTTGTGAATTGTGTGCGCAGTAGCCGCACGTGCATCAACAAAGTAGTGCCAAGCATGCGCCTGTGTCATAAGTAAAGGGCCGGCTGGCTTGACTGTTAAAGGGTGCTGTAACCCCCAAAGTACACTCCAAACCAAATAAAAAAATATTTTCTGTGTTTGTGAATTGTATGCGCAGTAGCCGCACGTGCATCAACAAAGTAGTGCCAAGCGTGCGCCTGTGTCATAAGTAAAGGGCCAGCTGGCTTGACCGTTAAAGGGTGCTGTAACCACCAAAGTACACTCCAAACCAAATAAAAAAATATTTTCTGTGTTTGTGAATTGTATGCGCAGTAGCCGCACGTGCGTCAACAAAGTAGTGCCAAGCGTGCGCCTGTGTCATAAGTAAAGGGCCAGCTGGCTTGACCGTTAAAGGGTGCTGTAACCCCCAAAGTACACGCCAAACCAAATAAAAAAATATTTTCTGTGTTTGTGAATTGTGTGCACTGTGGCTGCACGTGCATCAACAAAGGAGCAGTGCCAAGCGTGCCCCTGTGTCCCATAAGTAAAGAGCCGGCTGGCTCATTTCTTAAAGGGTGGTGTAACCCACAAAGTGCACTACTCTCCAGCAAAAATAAAAAAATATTTTCTGTGTTTGTGTGCGCCTTAGCCGCACGTATATATCAATATAACATAAATGGAGGACCAAACTTTCTCCGATAAAAATAAAATAGGGAAAGATCAAGAACCACTTCCTCCTAGTGCTGAAGCTTCTGCCACTAATCATGACATAGACGATAACATGCCATCAACGTCGTCTGCCAAGGCCGATGCCCAATGTCATAGTAGAGGGCACATACAATCCCAAATGACAAAGTTCAGGAAAATGACCTTGAAAAAAACATTTAAATCATCTGAAGAGAAACGTAAACTTGCCAATATGCCATTTACGACACGGAGTGGCAAGGAACGGCTTAGGTCTTTCCCTATGTTCATGACTAGTGGTTCAGCTTCACATGACGATGGAAGCCCTCCTCCCGCTAAAAAAATCAAACGAATTAAGCTGGCAAAAGCACAGTGAAGAACTGTGCTTTCTAAGAAGATATCACAAATCCCCAAGGAGAGTCCAAGTGTGGTGGCGGTTGCGATGCCTGACCTTCCCAGCACTGGACGGGAAGAGGTGGCTCTTTCCACCATTTGCACGCCCCCTGCAAGTGCTGAAAGGAGCACCCACAGTCCACTTGCTGATATGCAAATTGAAGATGTCACTGTTGAAGTACAACAGGATGAGGATACTGGTGTAGCTGGCACTGAGGAGGAAGTTGGCGAGGAGGATTCTGATGGTGATGTGGTTTGTTTAAATCAGGCTCCGGGGGAGACAGTTGTTGTCCGTGGGATGAAAAAGCCCATCACGGTCATGCCTGGGCAGAAGACCAAACATTCCACCTCTTTGGTCTGGCAATATTTCTATCCAAATCCGGACAGCAACTGTCTTGCCATATGTACCATATATATAGGTGAAATAAGTAGGGGTAGGGACGTTAACCACCTAGGAACATCCTCCCTTATACGGCACCTGCAGCGCGTTCATTAAAAGTTACTGTCAAGTTCAGAAACTTTGGCTAAGACCGTAAGCAGTCCAGGGACACCTAAATCCCTTTTTCCTGTTTTATCCAAGGAATCGGTGGATGAGGAGGATGAGGACGACATCTTGCCTCCGTAGAGCCAGTTTGTGCAGGGACACATTTATTGCCAGCTTGTTTTGTGGGGGCCCAAACGAACCAATCATTTCAGCCACAGTCATGTGGCAGACCCTGGCGCTGAAATGATTGGTTTGTTAAAGTGTGCATGTCCTATTTATACAACATAAGGGTGGGTGGGAGGGCCCAAGGACAATTCCATCTTGCATCTCTTTTTTTCCTTTGCAGTATGTACTGCTTGGGGCCTAGTTTTTCAAACTGCCATCCTGTCTGCCACTGCAGTGTCACTCCTAGATGGGACACGTGTTTGTGCCGCCCACTCGTGTCGCTTAGCATAGTCATCCAGCTACCTTGGTGCAATCTTTTGGTCATAAAAACAATATTGTGAGGTGTTCAGAATAGACTGGAAATGAGTGGAAATGAAGGTTATTGAGGTTAATATTTGCATAGGAGCAGAAAAACCCACAAATTCTGTGATTTAAGCAGTTTTTAAGCTTTTTTAAAAAAAAATACAGATCCAAAACCCAGAACCCAAAACACGGAAGGGTGGTTTTGGCAAAACCAATCCAGATCCAAAACACGGAGGATGAAAGATCCAGATCCAAAACCAAAACACAAAACACGAAAAGTGGCCGGTGCACACCCCTATATATTATATATATATATATATATATATATATATATATACATACACATAGTGATAAGCAGTGATTGCGCAAAGATGCATGTGTGTGGGTAGCCTGGGAAAGAATAAATGATGTGCACAGAAGGAAAGGTATTAGTAGTGGTTAAACTTTACACAGTGCTGCCTGTGTAAGTTGCTGCACACTGCCTATCTCATGCTGCAGACAGAGCATGCCCAGTCCTGTCCCTCCACCACCAGGAGGTGAACGCTACCAATGCCTCTAGGAGATACACCACTGAGTGGTGTCAAGAATGAGGGACTTAGTTATGTTATAGGGTGTTCATCATGAGGATGAGGTGGTCAATTATTTTAATGTAGATCAGTGGTTCTCAAACTCGGTCCTCAGGACCCCACACAGTTCATGTTTTCCAGGTCACCCAGTTGGTGCACAGGTGTATTCATTACTCACTGACACATTTGAAAAGATCCACAGGTGATCTAATTATTATACTTGTGATTCTGTGAGGAGACATTGAAAACATGCACTGTTTGGGGTCCTGAGGACCGAGTTTGAGAACCTGTGATGTAGATAATTACAAAAGAATACTTTTGATGAGTCTAGAGCAGTGTTGGCTAACCTTGACACTCCAGCTGTTATGGAACTACATAACCCAGCATGCACTGCTACAGTTTTGCTATTAGGGCATGCTAAAACTGTGGCAGGGCATGCTGGGATATATAGTTCCACAACAGCTGGAGTGTCAAGGTTAGCCAACACTGGTCTAGAGGGTTTATTTACTTGTTGTAAACCCGACTGTGACAGAGTGGGTCTCTCCCACATTCTGAGGAAAGGGTTAACCTCCCTGTAGTCAGGAAGGAACCACACCCTTACCTCAGTTAAGACCAGCTAAGGTATAAAAACCTGGTAAGTTTAGTTAGTCAGTGGAAATGTGAGGGAGAGGTTGCAAACTTTAGCAGCTCTCTCTATGCTGGACAATGTGAACAATGACTGTGCTGGGAATACTCTGCTTGTTTGAACTGCTGTCTCATGTAAGCTGAATTATTGTTCCTGAACTGTGTTTGCCTTATGTAAGACGTCATTACACTGACTCTGCCTCTTCAAGCCTGGAATAAAAAGCTTACTTGTTTGCATCATCTCAGTCTCCCATTGATCGTCTGAATTTACCTGCTACTCCGACACTTTTGCTTGTGTTCATGCCCGATATTTAAAAGGGTAGTGCTTTTGCTAGCAAGACACAGCTAGTAAAAGCACTGCCCTTTTAAATATCGGGCATGAACACAAACAAAAGTGTCGGGTATTACAACCCAACACTTAGTAAATAGACCCCTAAGGGAGATAATGATTAATGGGTTAAATAATATGAATGAGATTATTTATTTGGGAATTAATTAATTAATGAAGAAGCTAAAGTAGTTAATGATTATGAGGAGTTAATTATGAGCATGATATGGATGTTATTGAATATACAGTGTGTATTTATAATATATATTGTTGTGAGGCTTAATGATTATGATAATGGCATAATGTGAATTGGGAGCACTACTGTGAAGCATAATGTGAACTGGGCTCCAAAAAATATATCTATTTTGTTCCCCCCCATCCCAATTTCAAAGCATTCTGACACCATTGATTACTATGATAAAATTTCCTCTAATGAAGGATGTGGCTTGGCTTGCAGTGAGAGCAGACGCACTTCTCCCCTGCTCCTGCAGCCTGATCACATTACAAACTATTCCTAGGGACTCCCCCATCCCCGCCTCTCCTCTACTTTGCCCACCGCACATCGCTCCTACCCGGACCACAATCGGACCCTCCGCTGAGTAGACATCCATCCTCCCGGCTGAAGCCGCAGCCTCACACGTGGACCCTTTACCACATCATCTGGCAGCGCCCGCATCTGCGGCCAAACATGGACCTGCAAGCTGCCCTCCCGCTGTATTACAGCAGGCATCAGGCCCCCCTCACTGGGCACTGCCTCCACACTGCTGCAGATTTCTCCCCCTGGCTCCTGCTCCGGACTTTCACCTCGCAGCCGCCGTCTTGGATCCAGGTGGGTCCCCCGCTTCCATATAAGCAGACTCCCAGACCCCACACACCCTGCTGTGCTTCCCTCCTGGACTATCATCCTCCTGAACCCTTTTACCTGCATCAGTGAGGAGTTGCACAGCTGGCCTGTATGTTGCCCCTCCAATGATACAAATTACTGAAACTACTACAGTCCAGCACTACTGGGACATCTTCCCATCCTGATCCCTGCTAAGGCCTCAGTGCAATCTGATTTCCAGGAGTTCGTCTTTTGTGAGTAATACTCTATTTTTGCTTTGCTACGTGCACCTTCCTACAACCGCAACAAGCCCATAAGGCTTCTCCACTGTTAAAGATATTCAAAGACTTTTTATTCTCCACTAAATGACTTTCCCTTGAACTTACCTCCCCCACCCCTCTTGGCCCTGAGGTGATCTGTGGAGTTACCAACAACCTATTTTTCTATTCTCCCATTGTCTCCTGATCCTATCGATAAGATGCACAGAGGGAAGAAATCCTCGGGACCTCTCCATCCACTCCCTGAAATCTGTCATCGCTGACATTTGGGGTAGAATGAACCATCTCGAACGACGAGTAGAAGATGTCTTATCTGCCTAACAGTCCCTTGAAACTGACTTCCTCCAAGTACGTCAAGATGTCGTTCATTTACAAGACGCCCAAGAAAATCAAGATAACAGAGCCCAGAGAAATAATTTAATAATCCGAGGAATCCCCGAGGATGTTGCCCACCTTGAACTCTACCTTAAAAGACTCTTTTCCCAAATTTCTCCAGAGACCCCTGAAGACCATCATCTTTTCGACCGAGTTCATCGTGCTCTGCGCCCCCACTTGTAGAACCCTACTCCGCTCAGAAATGTTGTTCTGAGAATGCATTAATTTACTGCAAAAGAAGCCATCATATGGGTAATTCGTAAACCTCACACTATCTTTTGACAATGCTGACCTACAAATCTTCCAGGATATTATCTTATTTAGTAGATAATCTTAGTAATAAACTTTGTTCCCTGGTCAAAACCGATTCTTTAACAGGTTTGACTCTCTTCTTTACCAAATACATCAGGATGAGGTCATTGTAGCTGGAGACTTCAACACTGTTCTGAATAACTCTTTAGACCGTTCTACCCCGGCGGAATTATATACTGCACCCACCGCCAAGAATTTAATTAATGGTAGGCCCTCTGATTCGCTTAGACTCAGTAACAACACTAGAAAGGGCTGCCCCTTCTCCCCCTTAATATGTGCTCTTGTAAAAAAAACCACGCCTCCCAGATCTGGTCCAACCCTGATATCCAGGGCATACAGATAGGCTCCACTGACTCCAAAATTTCCCTATTCGCAGATGATATCTTGCTTTTGCTGACACGACCCACATTATCCCTACCTAACCTTTTTTCTGTGCTTCAGTCATACAGCGCTGTCTCTAGCTATAAAATTAATTATTCAAAATCGGAGGCCATGCTGCTCCATGTTCCCCCCCGAGAAGCAAATATCCTTAAAACTAATTTTAGTTTCAAATGGCAACCCAGGAAGATCAAATACTTAAGGATCTACCTCACCTCCCGCAATGACTTTTTCTCTTTCTCAATAATTTTGCATCTCTTTTCTCCAGAATGCAAGCTGACTTGACCTCCTGGAACCGTCTATTTTGTGGCTGGGCAGGTGGATTTAACACTTTCAAACCCTACCTGTGTCCATTCCTGCTTCCTTCCTTAGCAATATCGAAAGAGCCCTTACCCGTTTCATATGGAACCATAGACCTCCACGGATCTCATCCAATTTCCCCAAGAGACCGGTTTCTGGGGGAGTTACAGGTCTTCCTGACATTATGCTTTACTATCTGGCCTCCCACCTCTCTCAAATTGTTACCTCTTATGCTCCACCAAATTCTATCTCTTGGCTTGATATTGATTCAGCTTATATTAACCTACCCGACTTGACCTCTCTGTGGGGCCTTCCCTCTGCGCAACAGCCTGCTACTGTTAAATTGCTCCTCACCCTTAAATTTGACTCTACCCTTTGGGACCTATATTCCTCCAAAATTAATCTCTCTACATTAATCTTTCCCTTGACCCCTGTCTGGCATAACCCTATATTTCCCCCTGGGTCTTCTACTACAAGATCCCACATCTGGATTAAGGCAGTCCTTATTTTTCCCGCTGATTTTGCCAGACAGGGTCAATGGTTAAACTTGGCTGAGCTCCAACAGATGTCCCCATCCCACACACTCAACTCTTTTGAATTTTTCCAGATTCGACACTTTTTATGTTCCTTACCTCCAATCCATCTACAATTCCTTACCCCATTCGAGAACCTTAGCAGGTGCCAAACTTTGACCAAAGGCTTGATCTGCCAACTTTATGCTATCCTTCTAGACACTGCCCTCCCCCCTCTGAGATCTCATGAAGCTGAATGGGAAAAAGATCTCGGTCCCCCTTCAGATGAAGAAGCATGAGAAGACATGAGACTGGGCATACAGTAGCTAAGAGTTCCATTTCCACCAAAATCAAAGAGACCTCATATAAAATCTGTTACCGTTGGTATTACACCCCATCACGACCTAACAATATGTTCCCATCTTCCTCACCTGATTGCTGGCAGGGCTGTGGTTGCAGGGGTACTATGCTGCATATATGGTGGACTTGCTCGATTATCGCCCATTTTTGGGACTCTGTCCATACTCTCCTAGATTTTCCTTTTGAAACCTTGTGGCAAAATATGCCTGGATATTTTTACTATGTTACCATCCCCCCCCCAGGATCTTAACAAATTTTCCCAAAAACTAGCTGCACACATTTTGGCAGCAGGCAAATCCCTGATAGCCCTGAAGTAGAAAAGCACTTCCCCACCATCTCTCTCCGCACTTAAACATCACGTCTGGCATGTAGCGACTATGGTGGAGATAACTACTATGTTCATGACAGAGGCCATGTTTTCCACCAAGTTTTGGGCTCCCTGGCCCTTGATGGAAGGTAGACTCCCATCTACCCCTGTATCTACACTCCCCCTCCCCTAAATTACCCAAGTGCAGTGAGGCTGATATCCTCTGGTCTGTCTTATTTTCTTTATCTTTATCAATCACCCTATTCTTTGATTTGTAACTGTTTACATGCTCATATCATGTGGTCCCCCCATCCTCTTCCCCATTCCCACCTCCCACTCTCACCCCCTTTTGAGGAAAAACTGGTCACCTATCAAAGTCTATTGTTTCTGACAATTGCTCGTTCTATGTTTTACCTTGGTTGTACAAAGGCCTTTTTTTTATATATATATTTTCTATGTGCCGTTTATTTTTATACTATAATGCCATTGTTTTTCTTTTAAATTTTGACTGACTATTTAAATAAAGAATTTAAAAAAAAAAATTTCCTCTAATACCAAAAAGGTGTCTGCCTTGTAACTGTAACATTGTACATAACCTGAGAGCTGCAGAAATGCCTTGTGTTAATTGTTAACCGGTAGTGCTTTTGTTAGATACTTATTTATTCTCTATACATAAAAGTCAGAACTGTGTTAATTCCATTCACTCCTAAGTTTTCCTGAACCCAGCAGGTGTTTTTACACAAGCATGTCTAGACTATAGCAAATACGTTACTAAAATAGTAACATAGGGTCTACGTTACTGCATAAATACACAGGAGTATATGCAAAAGTCAAGTGGTTTGCATCATAGACAGACAACACACATATCATATGGCATGGAAAAACATCAATATTGAAAATTAGGTCTAATTAAATAAAAAAGCCCAAGTAGAGCTCATCTGCTATAACCAATCAGAAATTACCTTTGTAATATTAAATTGTATACCTCTTTGTAAGTTTGCGAGCAGGACTCTCTTACTTTTTTTTTTCCTGTCTACAGAGTTCTACAGCCTTGTTTTACCAGTATGCTTGTTTCCAATGCAAAGCACTGTGAAATCTGTTTTCTCTATATAAATATTAATAATAAATGTGACTATAATAACATGATACAATATACCTAATTGGTTGCTATGGGTTACAGCAAACTATTGCTATTTGCACCATATTATTAAATTAGTACTTATTAGAAAAAAATGCAATAGTATTAAATACTAAACTTTAGAGCACATGGCTGCAGCTACACCGACATGTACTCAATTTCACACTAACCTAAATTACACATGGATAACACTTCTTTAGCACCTCCAACAATATCCAATTTATCTGTTCACATCCCCTTTTTAAAATCTTCATAGTGTGGCCAACTGTCTTGGCAAAGACCCGTGGAGGGTAGAAATGCGTCGGCAGCCAGCTAATGGAGATGATTAAAGGACCTTACTAAGCATATTGGGTCACGATCTGCAGCAGCGGAGTTGTGAACTGACAGCTGGTTACATGTATAGAAGACCGTGAGAGAGCTGGGAGAGTCACGGCTGTCGAGAGCCCTAGCAGAAGCGCTGCAGTCACCACTGGGCAGTACAACGTTCTGATACCTTCGGGGATTGGGCCGTTTCGGTTGCCTCAAATATTACCATCTAGGAGGCCTGCATTTATTTTTGGGATTCCCACAGATCCGGTGAGCTCTGTCCGCTTATCTATGTGACCAAGCTGGATATCATGTCATTTTGCTGAATATTGTGTTTTTTTACGGACATTTTAAAATAAAGTTTTCTTTTAACCTTCTAGAAATCCGTTTTTTGATACAAGTACAGGATATATAATATCGGGACTATATATCCTCCCTTTCTGTGGTTCAAATATTAAGAAAAGGTTGTAATATAACACCTATTGGAGCCAAATTAAAATATTACAGACGAACTTCGGCTACTGGAAATTCTCCTGTTATATTGAACTTTATTTTCTAATTTATCTGCATGAAATTAATTTATTTTATATAATTGATTCCTCGCTGAGGAAAACTATGCACAGGCTGCAGCGCTGATGAGCCTATTCCCTTATTTGAAATTGCATTTAATTACAACAGCTTTGTGTTGAACTGTTTGATTTGTGGAATCAGTGCAGTACTTTGGAAGCGCTTTGGTTGAAACTTTGAACTATTTACAGACTATCAGGGGTATTCAATATGGGAGCGATAACATCGTTTTTTCATTAATATCGCACTTCTGACATCATTATCGCAGGTTTTAGTTTTACACCATATTCAATTTCAAAGACTTATCGCAGTTTTGAAAAGTCTTTGATAAAAAACGGTGATAACTTTTCACCATTGAAAAAATGAAAAAAAAAACCTAAGTGCTCTTCTGCATCACTTCTTCAATGTCGGGAAAAAACACCTGCTGCGGCTATTTAAATCCCCGACTTTCATTTAAAGGCTAAAACGGGGGTACCCATAGTGATCCCCCTATGTTTTTACAACTTTAGGGGGGTCTTACAATTTTTTTAAGGAAAAATTCGTAACTTTATGCAAATCCAACTTCGGAGGCTCCCGTTTTCCTTAATTTTATATTGAATACGGGGATAAGCGGGCGCGCGCCCGATACTTTGACGCAGGTAAAAACTCTGATATGAAACGTTAACTTCGACAGTGAAGTTAACGTTTCATATTGAATACCCCTCTTTAACTGTCTCAACATAGTTATTCCAACACTACCTTAAAATCAGTATAAAAAAACGAACTTTTTGGAATCACGGCACGCTCGAGTAACAGCATTGTTTTCATAGCACCCCTAAGTTTGTTTGTTATTAAGAGATTCAGAAAAATATGTAGTAAAGTGAATTAAATTGTGTTTATCTGTCATCCCTAGATTCAGTTATGTGGTGGTGGACAGGTTTGCGCTTTTGTTTGTCCACTTATTTACATTACATTGACCATAAATAATTTGATTTGGTGCTGGACCACCAACCTGAGGCACCCCTGCAAGTGTCCCGAGGCACCCAAGGGTGCCACGGCGCACAGTTTGGGAACCACTGGTCTAGTCTATTTCCACCTTCTTGTCATTTCTGCCCATGAAATATTGCCAGAATTGTCTCCAGTCTCAATTACAACAACCTCATTCCATCTGGCTTTCTCATCACCCACCTGTCACCAATATAATCCATCCTTTATGCTGCAGCAAGACTGGATTTTCCTCTCTTGCTGGTCCACATTTACCAGAGCATTCTTAAAACCCCTACATTGGATCCCCATATTCTCCAGAATTCAAATTACCCTCACCTGCAAAGTCCTCAATACAGCCACTCAGGGCCGTTTCTAGGGTAGTGCGGCCGGTGCCATCGCACAGGGCACCACAGGGCAGGGGGCACTGTTTGGGCCTGTCAATTTTCTTATTTCATCCCCAACATCTCCTGGCCTCCCCTATCTCTTCCCTGGCCCTTCCCCATGAGGTCATTCCCCTTTTTTGGGTGCATTATGTCCCTTTGAAAAATGTGGGGGGCGTCAATGCTCTTTCTGGCACAGGGCACCAAAAAGTCTAGTTACAGATCTGCAGCCACTCATTCCTACATAAAAAACCTCATCTAACATGTGCCTCACCTCCTCTGATAACAACCTTTCACATCTTTCACACCTGCCTACAATGCTTCCCCATTTCTCCCAATGCCACATCACATCTACTAATTCCCTTCCATGCCTTTCAGACTCACAACCAACTTCACATCTTGAAACACTCTCTGTAAAACTACCACTTTATTAGAGCCTACCCAACCAACTTCAACACATTCTGCTCACACTGGTACATTCTCACTACTGTCCCAATCTCCACTTTGAGTTATATTAATTTTTTGTACTGAACTGTGAGTACTTTAATTTTTACACTTGTCTCTAGCTCCTCCCTCTAATACCCCACTGCTGCCAGAAATAGTTCAATTTAGTTAAAATTCCCTGAGTGTGGGATCATTGTGTTAGGTGTAGCTTTTGTTTTTCTTTATTTAGTTTGTGCTTTCACTTTGATCTGGGCAGAGGTTGCAGTGAAGCCTGCACAGCCCTGGTGAGGTGCATGTTTAGAAGCTGGAGGTGCTTTTGCTGCCGGGCACTTCTCTCAACACTCAAACCTCTGAGGGAGTGAGGTCACTGCTGTGCTAGACAGTGATCTGGTTTCCTGAGCAGTAACTGCACTACCTCAAACTGAAGGGATGACTCATCGATAAGTGAACATTTTCCCACTTCTGTCTTCTCTTATATCCAAAATGCGGTAGGCTCTGGGATGGGATGTCTGTATTCATAAGAGGTACAGTCCCCAGGGTGAATTGGGCCAGGTGAAACTTAGTGATGGCAGTAATCCCCCACTAGAGACTAGGATGGCATAAGGGGGCCATCCTTAGGGATTGCCGCCATTCTAGAGTTTTTTCTCTACTTCCTCATGCACCGCCTCCCTGGTGGGCTCTAACATTTTGGGCAAAAGTGCGCCAGAAGCCGCATCTATTTTAGGAACTCTAGCCCTCACTTTGTGTACCCTGGTGTGAGGTAACAGGTTTGGGTGTATATTTTTTTTTCTGAATGGTCCCTCAGATTCACTTTAATGTGTCTGATTATATTCTGCTGTTGTCCTGTGGATGTTTGTTTGCTTTTCTTTTATGTTATGTCAGACAAGAGCTGGGATAGGAACTGCTGTCAGCTGCCACTTTCTGCTGCCCTTTCAGCAGCATGCCAGCCTGGGAATCAGGTGTCACCCATGTCAAAAGATGCTACATCAGAGATGGTCACGTTCCAGTTCCACGGCAGATTGTTATCCAGTTATCCTCTTCCTAGTGAGGATACAGCATGGTGATCTGATTGTAGATGGTTCCAGATTGCAGTTGCCCTGGTCCACTGTATTCCCATCACTAGTGTTCCATGCCTTAAGTATAGCATGGAGAGATGTCCGGTGGGTGGACCTTTGATCGTGGATGCTTTTTAGCAGAGCTCTGCACTTAAATTCATAATCTACCTCAACCTAAAAATCTGCTGCTGCTATTTATTACTTTAATCCAGCAAAATTCTTTTGCAAACATCTAGTGGCAAACTGAGGTATTCACGCTTTGTAAGTGTGGATGCTAATTTGTCATTCCTTGAAGTCTGGCCACACTCTTATGCTGCCCACACACCTAGCGAATTTTCATCCAATTAGGCCGATTCCGACGAATCGTGACAAGGAATCGGTAAAAATAAGTCCAAATCGTGAGTTTATACTCACGAGCACGATGCCGATGCGCGTCCCCGCTCGTCGTACCTCGCATCCTCTGATCTGCTGTGCTGTAGGGCAGATTAGCCAAACTGGAACACGATGGGAGCCAATCGTGAGGGTTTTTTTTACTTACGACGAATCGTACGATTCAACGCACAATGCGGATTTTGATTGACAGTACCCTGTACACGCCCCTCCACCATCTTGTGCAACATTGTGTATGGAGGAAGAAAGAAGCACAGTCCGGAGCCTGCACACTGAAGTGTTTTTTTTTGTGGAAGTTTGGTGAGTATTTGTACTGTTTAAATGCACCCACACTGACCACCAATGTGCGCCCCCTACTACCCACCAATGTGTGCCCCCCAGGTAATAAATGCATGACTCAGCCACTGCCCGCCGTAATGAGGCGGGCAGTGGCTGAGTCATGAATTAAGCTCCCACTACCCACCAATGTGTGCCCCCCCACCTAACCAACTGGCCACCAATGTCATGGGCCCACCTAATAATTAGAAAACAATTCAACTTTTTGAAAAATTAATAAACAAATATATTTAAACAAGATAAACAAATACATTACAGGAAGATTATTCATATTGAAATAACATAAAATATTTGTCAAATCATGTTTAAAAATAAATACAATACAGATAAAATAAAAATACATTTAAAGTAATAAAACAAAAAACAAACAAAAAAACACATGGTCCTCCAGCTGTTGTGGAACTACACATCCCAGCATGCCCTGCCAAGGTTTGGAAATATCAGCATGCTAAAACTGTGGCAGGGCATCCTGGGATCTGTAGTTCTACAACAGCTGGAGGGCCAAAGGTGGAAGACCCATGCTGTAAAACAAAAAAACATTAAAATACCACAAAATAAACAGATGACAGAAAACACAATTACAATACCATACCAAATATTAAAAACCTGTAAAAAAAAATATTACAAATTTTAACCATAACAACATTAAATATAACAAAACTATATACACAAATATTTATATGTCATTTTTTTTCCTCTTTATAGATATGTTCATGGATAGTGAACGTGAGTTAGTTAGAGGATTCATCGAAATCCTGCACTCTAAAGAGTGTCTGTGGAAGATAAGTTCACGAAAATACCACAACAAGTCGCACAAGTTGGCCGCATTACAGCTGCTCTTGGAGTATACAAAACGGTACATTGTCGATGCTGACCTGAGAACTGTCCGGCAGAAAATTCAAAACCTCAGGACAGTGTACATTAAAGGTCCTTCATCTGTGATGAAGAGCCACAAAGGGAATCTATCATGTTGATGGATGAGCGAGATGGCGAAGAGGAGGTTGCAGAAGTGCCTGGACCATCTGCTGAAGTCTTGGTAAGTAGTGACACAGTTAATACACCAAACTCCTTAATGTTTTTGTTGTTCAATCCCAAATGTCCAATATAGTCAGTTAGTTCACATACATTCCTCCTGCCATGGCACCGCACCTGGTCTGTTGAAATAGGCCATGTACTCCTCCCTCACTTCTTTGGCATGTGCGGTCGATGTTGTAGAAATTGGTGGTGCAGACACAGATGCAAACTGGGCAATGTCCTCCGGAGGTCCTACATCTTCTGGTCTAGCTGGGACTAGTCCTCGTTGGGTAGTTTTTCTTCGCAGAAAGTTATGCAGCACACAGCACGCCATCACGACCCAGTCCATCTTCTCCACACGTAGGTTGATGGTGGTGTGGAAAATGCGGAAGCGGTTGCTCATTATTCCAAATGCATTTTCCACAATGCGCCATGTCAGGGATAGACGGTAGTTGTAGATTCTCTTCTCTCTGGTCAGGCCCCTCTGTGCAAATGGCTTCATCACATGTTCATGTAATGCAAAAGCCTCGTCAGCGACGAAAATGTAATTTAGGCCGTGCTCTGTCTCATCCAGTGATGGCAAGTTAAGGGTTTTGTTGGTGAGTCTATGGTAGAAAGTCGTCTGTTTGAAGGACCCACCATGGCACCATCCGAAGCACGGCCATTCTTGCCGACATTCACAAACAAAAATTCGTAGTTGGCATTCACCACTGCCATGAGAACGATGCTGAAGAATCCTTTGTAGTTGTAGTAATATGATCCGGTATTGGCAGGTGGGTTGATGCGGATGTGTTTCCCATCAATGGATCCTCCACAGTTAGGGAAATTCCAACATTGTTCAAACTCTTCAGCGAATTTCTTCCACTCATCCACGGTGTTAGGAAACTGTAAAAATAGTAAAAAAGGGGTTAAAAAATTACTATATTTTTTTTCTTTGTTTCCTATATAGATCCCCACCCAAGACCCTGATTTGGGATGTACACTGGACCTCAGTCTGCTTGGGGAAAGTGATGTGGAGAATACCACACAACTGGCAACACCCATTGCACCTGGACCCTCATCCTCTTCCCAACAACCCCCCAAAAAAAAAAAAAAAAAACGGGAGAAAGGAGAACCATACGGAACAGGAGGACATATTTCTAAAGAATGCAGAACGCCTGCTTCAAAAACCTCCTGATGCAATCGATGACTTTACGGCACATGTAAACAGCACTATGAGGAATATGGATGAAGATACACAACAAAAATTTCCTCAGGCTAAATTATGACCTATTGAGTAGGTGTATGAGCAAAAACATACACAATTCAATGTATATAGCTGACCCAATGCTATATTCCCCTGCCCCAAACACCTATGTCAGCCCCCCCCCCCAGCCCAGTTAGAGATTACTCCCCCACCAAGCACCCCAAGCATAAGCATTAGCGTGTTTAATGCTCTGCTGGATGCAGCGGATGAATCGCCCCATTATACAGATATGTAATTTATTTATTTTTATTTTGTTCTAGCTTTTGCTATCACCAAATTTTATGACTCCCAATAGGTGCTGGCTGCATGGGATAGGGTGGTAATGACGCTGTTTGGACAAGGTCACTACACACATGGCACAAGTACACATTGCTGGAAGTCGGGGCCACAATATATACTTGTCAGAGGCGGATTTCCCGTTAGGCGATAATGGCACCCGCCTAGGGCCCGGCGGGTAACAGGGGGCCCGTGGCCAGCTCTGTATGCAGTCGCGCTGGTTAAAGAGACTCTGGCTGCTGCGCTGACATCCTGCTGGGTGCCGGCTCCGGGGTGCAAGTAAGTCTCCGTGCTTTGTTGTGCATGAGACCTCATGACGCACGAGCGTATGACGTCATATGCACGGAGAGAGGAGCCGGGACCAGCGGAGGATAATCAGCAAGGTGAATGTGACTGCAGGACGAGCAAAGCCCCGCCCCTTGGGCAGATATTGCCGTGATTCACGGGTGTCCGGGTAGGGGGCGTGGCCTAATTCCATGACATGCCCGCCCCTGTGAGGAACATAATCATGATGAAGGCTGAAGCAACAAGCCAAGCAGGAAATGTGTGTGTGCTCGCAGTCACCCTCAATCGGTCTCCCTCCATTTGTCTCTCTCCTCTCTTAGTCTCTCTCCCCCTCTCTCTTTTCTCATTACCCCCCTCTTCATCTTTTCCCTCTCTCTCCATAGGGAAGGGGCATAGAAGCTGCAGGGGGCCATGGAAATTTTATTCGTACGGGCCCCCAGAATTTAGTTGCCCAGGGGCCCCCACAAGCATTAATCTGGCCATGGCTGGGCAGCACTGGCTATAAAAGATGGGGGCCTGCTCAAATATGGGGGGAGGTGGTAGACAGTGGTAACCATCCTTTAATACTTATTTTTACACCCAGGGGCCATTAGTGACCGTTGCGTGCTACAATCAGTGAGGAATACACACACACTGATATATAATGTGATCACTAATGGCCCTGAGTGTCACAATAAGTATTAAGGGATGGGTGCCACTGCTTGATACAATCAGCACGGCCAGCTCGAGGGTGCGCAGTGCGGCCGCCGGGACATATCTGGTAGACCACTGCTACGCCCAGGCCTCCATGTCCTCTAGAATCCGCGACCACATTGCAGGCATCATGGCTGAGCCTGCCCTTATACAATTCCTGGCCTGGGCAGCACTGGGCTCTTCTGTGTAGCAGACGCGGGCTGTGCGTGATCTATAGGCGGCGGCATGATGTCATAGGTCACACTGCCACACGCTGCCAAGCCCGCGCACACAGTGCAGATGCAGCAAGTGACTTATTACTGAGGCTGCTGCTGCGTGTCGGTGCCATGGTGGGCTGAAGGCAAGTGAGGGACCGGATGACCAGTCACTGATTCTATGGGTCACTATGGAGCTCCTCCTGCAATTTTGCCTGCAGATGAGGTCACTCAGATTTCTGGGAGGGGTGGGGGACAAAGAATTAATGTATGTTTTTTTTTTTTTCTGTGGAGACAATAAATGTATTTTTAATTTTTTTTACTGTGGGGCAATGAATTAATGTATGTTTATTTTTTTCTTGTGGGGGCATTAAGTATATATGTTTTGTTTTTTTTCCCTGTGGGGACAATTAATTTTTTCTTTGGTGGACAATGTGTATGTGTTTTTTTTTTTCTATGGCGGACAATGGGCCTGTTTAGTACGAATTGTGATCGCAGCTCTGTAATCACATGCAGTGCTGCTGTGTAAATATGCTAATGTCTGTAACAGCTTACCCAGCATAGAGACACCCACTACCACTATCTCACATCTGTAATAGCTCACAGTCCTGCGTACACATTAGTAACATCGGTCCATCACGCACAACTACAGCGGCTATGACCTGTCTCAGAAATTGCAAGTCTCATCGCATGCAGTTATTACTCAAGATGCATAGCAGTGGCTAATTTATGCAACAGCCTTCAAACGGAAAAGGCACACCTGCATTTGTATGCTTACGGCCTGTCACACATTCTGCAATGGATTCCAATGTGCGTGAATGATCGCAGCGCATGTGCAGTGCGGTGCATAACGATCTGCGTAAGTGGTTGCAATTACGATCCATGCTGAATCAGGTCCTGTGCATGTGTTTTTTCCTGTGGAAGACAATTTGTGTTTTTTCTGTGGCGGACAATGGCCCTCATTCAGAGCCACTCGCAAACAGCAGTACGCTCGTTGCGTTCCGATGTTGAATAACCGCGTATGCGTCGGTGTAACACTGCGCATGTGCGTACGGCAGATTGCGAGTTTTTTGGGTCTCGTTCGTCAAATAGCGTACAGGAAGTGACATGTCAAATGTGATTGACAGAACAGGGCGTTTTTGGGTGTTGACGGGGGTGGAGATGGAAAAACGCAGGCGTGGCGAGGCGTTTTTGGGGCGTACATACATTAGCAAATGCGAGCGTAAAATGTGTTCGGACCGACTCATACGTCACTGGATGATCCTCTTTCCCTTCAAAATGCTCGCACAGCTTAGGGTCTGGATTACTCGACCACATTGGCGATGGCCTTCTCCTCCGTCCCAGGACTCCACGATGTTGTTGCGATTAATCGCGGGAGGGCTGAAAAGCAATTGGTGTTGGATTGAAAACCGGCTTGGTATGTGTTTTGAAATCAGTTTTTTGGGATAGCACAAAACCGTACGCAGGTGGAACTCAGAGCTGCTAATGTCAGGATGACACAATCAATTTGCGTACATTTGTGGGGGTTTATTTTGCCCTCAATTTGGTGGTTAGGGCCTATTGTAACAATAATGTCATCATGTTTTAATTTTCGCACCATTTTATTTTTACCTCTTGAATTTGCCTCGTTATATGATTTTTTAAACGTTCCTTAAAGAGCCCATTTCTTTTTTTTTAATTTTTCTTGTTTTTTGCCAGTTTTTGCCTTTTGGTCCAGGATTAAATGTAACCCATTTGTACAATAATTTCACAATCCAATGTCAGATTTTTTGTTTCAATTTATTGCTCAAACAAAAAAATAAAAAATTAAACTATTGGGGACATCTTTTTTTGCCAAAGATATGTCCCAAAATCCAACAAATTGGCCCAACATAACTGTTGACATAAACATACATCCAAAATTTAAAAACATTTCACAAGAAAGGAGAGGGAAGTTTTGACCAGAAAGGAACATGAGCCAAGCACAGAAGGATTGTGGGAAAAGTCACCATTGCTGTCACCGTTTTTTCACCCGTTTGGATGGGGGAGGGAGGGCGCCAGACCGGGTCCGGGATGTCATCGGGCTGGCCTGTCCAGAGGCAGATGTTGTGGCCTCTGGACTAGGCACAGGGCTAGGCACATTTGGAGGATTGGCTGATGTTGTGCCAGAGGTGGAGGATCCTGATGTTCCGGCAGGAAGGGAGGTCGACTCCACCATGTGCTGGCGAACGAGCTGCTCCAAGGCATTGGCGATGCGGATGTTGGCCCTGGTATTTTCCGCCAGGGCCTGACCAATGGTCACGTTGGCCGCAGCATTTTGCTCCAGGGCCTCAGCCACCCGTACCAGACTGGCGTCCATCCTCTGCAGAATCTCCGTATGGAAATCCGATTTGAAATTGAGTTCTGTGAGGAGGGACACTGCCTGCGAGGGGGATTGCCCTGGACTGGCTTCTGCAGGGTCCTCAGCCGGATGTACTGGTTCCTCCCCTGCCGAGCCAGCAGAAATTCGGCGGCCAAGGCTCCCCTCTGGAGCAGACTCATCCGCCTGTGTCTCTGTTAGGAAAAAAGAGAAAAGCCTCACATTAGAATCTACATATTGGCACAATAACATTTCAGAGTTGATGACATCAAAAGATTTACCTGGGACAACATGAGGAGCCGCAAAGTCTGGCATGTCCGTATCCATGTTGGACACGCCAAACGCCTCCACAGGCTGCACACACCCCTGTGCCAGCTCTTCTAAATCCGTCAACTCCAATGACACAGGGGTGGGACCCCCACCTGTCCCCCTTGCATGCCTAGCCCTGTCCGCGAGTTTTTGCTTTAGGCGATATTTGAAGTCGCCCCATCTGTGGGAAAAAATGGAAGCCATTATCCTTTTGTTTAAAATGGTGTTTGTTTTTAGGGGGGGCAAGTGTTTACTTACCGCCGTTTGACATCCCGGGCTAGACGGACATAATCATCCACCCTATTGACAGCAACGGCTACCTCTTCCCACATTCTCCACTTCTGGCTTAGACTCATATTCCTGTCTGCCTGTGGCAGGATGTCCACACACTTCTGTATCAAAACCTCCATCTCCTTTCTTGTGAAATGTGGCTGCCTTTTTTTTTTTGCAGCTTTGGCCGGAATACTGGGCCCAACAGCCTCTTCCATGTCATCCTCCTCACCTATTTGTGTAAATATTCAGATTTCACAAATTCACAACTTGCCCAATCTTATGTTTCAAATTAATCATTGATACAAAATGCATGAAAGACTTACCGCCTGACTCTTGGGCATTGTTTCCCTGGTCTGTCGCCATGTCCTGAGGTCCAAACAAGAAATACACTAGAATTTTAATGTGTTTTCGTGACGTATTTATACATGCGTCCTTATTTTGCAGCCGCATCATTGATTGTGCGTTCCTATGATCCCTCCTTAATTTGTGCGGGAAACGAAACACTATTTATGGCTTGGTGTGTCTCGAGTCGAGGTGGCGTTTTTGGATTGTTGGAGGTTACCTTGGCTGGAGTGTATTGTTTGCGTATAAAGGAGTTGGCGGTTGGAGATTATTTTGTTTGGTAGATTTGCGTTTTTATTTTCCGTTCTCTTTTTTGCTTTTTATTTTTTGGACCTCGTTTCTTGATTTGGTAAGTTTTGTGAAGTCTAACTTTTGATCAATTGTTGTTTCATTGTGTTTCTTCGTTTTTTTAAATTTTGGATCCCTATTTTCATCTATTTTAGCTTTTGATTAATTTCGGACCCAAAGACCTTTTGATTTGGACTCTTATATATTTGCTCTTGGTAAGTCCATTTTTTATCTTGTATTTGCGAACTAATTAGCGCATTTTTACTACTTACTATTGTGACTTGTATTTGCGAACTAATTAGCGCATTTTTACTACTTACTATTGTGACTTGTATTTGCGAACTAATTAGCGCATTTTTACTACTTACTATTGTGACTTGTATTTGCGAACTAATTAGCGCATTTTTACTACTTACTATTGTGACTTGTATTTGCGAACTAATTAGCGCATTTTTACTACTTACTATTGTGACTTGTATTTGCGAACTAATTAGCGCATTTTTACTACTTACTATTGTGACTTGTATTTGCGAACTAATTAGCGCATTTTTACTACTTACTATTGTGACTTGTATTTGCGAACCAATTAGCGCTTTTTAAAATGCTTATTAATCATTTTTATATTTTTGAGGTTGCCCTTTCGCTTTTTGTGCAAACATTTCAACCCATTTTGATGTACTGTGTGCAATGTCGTTTTGCACTTTTGCCAAATGTGTGTTTCGCATATTTTAAGTTTGGTCTAGCACAAAATTTAGAAACAAAAATGCACAGAGTGAAATTTGTAAAATAATTTTTGTGATTAATTTCAGTTTGGACGTATCATGACAATACCCCGGCATGTAAGCAGCAATGGATGGTATCATCAAGCTAAGTTGTTTTGAATTTTCTTTTGGGGTGGGTCCAAAGCCTTACATTCCAATCTTGCCATTTCAGGTTGATCTAGGGCGGATTGTTCTGGCCATGCTCCCGGAAGCCGAGCAACCTCAATCTCGTCCCAGGCGTAGGCATCGTAGGCATGCAAGGCCCCAGATATTTCGAACACGTGTCACCCTTTTTGGAATGCCCGATGATGAGGTTTTAAGATGCTACCGTCTTCCTCCCAAAATCATCATAGACACTCTCTCATTAATAGAAAGTGATCTTGAGCGGCAAATTGACAGTCCTACAGCAATACCACCACTTACGCAATTTATGGCGGTGTTACATTTCTGTGCCTCAGGATCATTTCAAACAACGGTGGGAATAGTGGCGGGCATCTCACAATCCTCCTTTTCCCGGATCCTGAGGGCAGTGATGGAGGCACTTTTCAAGCACCTCCATCATTTTATTCAAATGCCTTTGGATATGGGTGCCCTTAGTGTGGCCAAGGCCAATTTTTACCAAATAGCTGGCTTCCCACACATCATAGGGGTTGTGGATGGTACTCACATACCACTTCAGCCTCCAGCATGGCTGGAGGCCATATTTCGAAACAGGAAACACTATCACTCCCTGAATGTAATGGTGGTATGTGATGCCTCCCTCCAGATCCTGTCCCTGAATGCAAAATTACCAGGAAGTGCACATGACTCCTTCGTCATCTGGCAATCAGGGATATGGCACAAATTAAACAACCTACAAGCTGGTGATGCGTGGCTTCTGGGTAAGTGGAGACCTTTAGTACATAACAATGTTAAGCTTGATACACAGTGATCCTGATGTTGTCTATTCTTTTTCACAGGAGACAGTGGATACCCTTGCATGCCCTGGCTGCTCACTCCTTACTTGGCTCCCACACCAGGTCCACAAAGTGAGTTTAATACCGCACTTACAGCCACCAGGCAAGTGGTGGAGCGCTGTATCTGCCTTTTAAAAGGCCGATTCAGATGCCTCCACCGCTCTGGTGGCGAGCTCATGTATTTGCCGGATATGGTTTCGAAAATTGTGGTCCTGTGTGGGATATTTCACAACATCGCCATAAGGAGTGGTGTTCCAATGCAGCCAGAGGATGCCTTACCTGAGGATGGCCCCCCCGAGGTTGGTCGGAGGTCAGTATGTGGGGGGGCCATACGCGATGATGTGGTGGCCCGATATTTTAGGTAATTATTGATCAAACAACAGTGTGTATACCCAATGTGTTCCGTTTTTTTAACGTTCATCTTTTTTTATATTAATTCTTGCACCATCTTCTGGTTGTTTGCATAATCTTTGGCACTCCCACGATGACTAATTCCTGCTACCCTTCCAAAACCTTTCTGTGGAAACTTCGGGAATATATTCTGACACCAATATTGCAACGCCATATTTTTGAAATCATGTGGACATGGACCTTCGTCAACCAGTTCTTGATTTGTTGTGTGTTTGTTTAGTTTTTTTGGTATGTGGAGTTTTTCTGATTATCACTGTGTGTTTTGTTTGTGAGTGACCACTTTGGATTTTGATTTCTGTTGTGAATAAATATTTGGAGAGTGTAATTTGTTTCCTTTTTGGGCACGTTAGAAGCAAGTGTAAACAAACTCCCAAACGTTAATTTTACCTAAGGGGTAACCCAGTAATGAAGCAAGTGGAGCTAAAATGTAATATGTTTTCGGGGTACTAACCAACACAACAAGGAATCGTGTACAATCAGTTGCCTTCGTAAGATTGTCCTGAGCAGTTTGGCCACCAAATAGGAACCTGAAAAATGGTGTAAACTATCATGTTGACCACCACAAAAAAGGAAAATGACATTGGTACTGGGAGGTGTTTCTTGTGCCTGTTTGCATTCGAAATACAACACACAATCTGTAGTGAGTTTCTGGGGCAAACCTTGCTTTAAGAGTCTACTTATGTCAGTGTAAAGAATCTTGGATTTACTCCAAACGCATGAGACAGAGCTTGATTTTAAACAGATTTATTAAGAAACAATTTGTAAAAAAATTAAAAAAAAAACTAATTCCTAAGGAGGACCAACAGATGCTCAAGGCCCTGCATTAGCCCGGTGACCTGCTCCCGCATACAGCCCACACAATTCAGAATCTCTTCCCGGCGCCTCTGTTCCTCTGTAGGTGACAAAAGTTTGGGGATTAATAAATCGATAATGAAGCAACATTGTAAAAAAACAAAAAACAAGCAAACACAAACTTACAAGCTTGTGGGCCAAAAAAAAATTACACTGATAAAACCCAGAACCCCAAAATGAACGTATGCCAAAAATACAAGGGCCCTAAAAAAAGGCACACAGGTGTGATATGTGTATGGTGACATCAGCAGGAACAGGTACAGACAACCCCCAAAAATACCCTAAGGCGAAAAAAAGTTAAAAAAAATGGGGACGACACATGATTACATACAAACAGTTTGTGGTGTCCAAAATAAACTTTAAAAACATACCGTTCTCCAAAACGAGAGAGCCAGAAGCCACTCCCTGGACCACCTCGGAGGTGGCTAAATTCCCCAACCCGAGGGGCAGGGTGTTTCCTTGATCCTGGGAGGGGGTATTTGGAGGAGGGACGGATGGAGGAGAGGGGGAATTGGGCTGGAGGGGAAGTAGTACAGAAATATCGGCCACAGGGTCTGGGGAGGAGGGGGGAATAGAGGAATTGGGGGTTGGAGAGAGGGGCCGGGACCGGCGTCTTGTGTGGCGATGCCGCCGTAGTGTTTGCTGTGCCCCTAAAAAATGACCAAAAAATTGTTTAGTTTCAACAGGAAACCAAAAAAAAAAAAAATAGGACAGACATAAAAACATGCACATGCAGATATGACTACAATGACTCAATAGGACAGACATGAAAACATGCACATGCAGATATGACTACAATGACTCAATAGGACAGACATGAAAACATGCACATGCAGATATGACTACAATGACTCAATAGGACAGACATGAAAACATGCACATATGACTACAATGACTCAATAGGACAGACATGAAAACATGCACATGCAGATATGACTACAATGACTCAATAGGACAGACATGAAAACATGCACATGCAGATATGACTACAATGACTCAATAGGACAGACATGAAAACATGCACACGCAGTTAGGGCCCACAAGAAAAACTTGAAAACCACAGTCCAGAACACTTACTTTCCGCAATCTGCATGCGAAAGCATGCCAGCAAGCGGGGCGTCCGCCGGTGCAGGTCCGACCACCTGCGCTCCAGCTGGCCAGTATGTCGGCGTGAGCCGAAGGAGCGCAGGCATCGACGTACCTCCGCATATGCGGAACGCTTGCGCCTATTGGAGATGGGTGGAGGCTGACTGGTGATCCTCCTGTCCATCACCTCCGTCAGCACCAGCAGTTCGCGCCTGGTGAATGCGGCGGATCTCATGATGGCAATGGTGTTTTTTTGACAAAATATTTTTAATAAAGCACCCAAAAAAAATTTGATTGGCTAATGTATTTGTGAAATTAACAGGACCAATTCTATTGGTTAGTGTATGAGTCATGTGTTCGACAGGGCCAGAAATCTCTTGAGAGTTATGATAGGCTTGATGCAGTGACATGCGTAAGCTAATTTAAATAAAGAAATGAACCACAGAAAAATTGTGGGGAGACAAACAAATAGAACAATTGTTTAATTGGGGCTAACATGTCTTTGGAACAATAAAAGCGAAGGTTTCAGCCGTACGTATTCTGCGAGCAAATACAAACACGGACAAGATTAAAGTTTATTGCATTGTGTTGAAAAAAAAAAAAAATTAAGCTAATTGATATATTGATTGGCATGATACGATTGAGGGAGGTAGGCCGAAAAAACGAGCAGGTAATCGGAATCTGACAGTCCCACTTCCGGTTGCGTGCGTTCCCTTCAAGCCATTTCGGGGATGTACGCTCGCTATTTGGCACGCTCGTTAGTCAGAGGAGGGGTCGCCTGAGTTTGGGGCGGATTTTTAGCTGCGTAGGAAAAAACGAGCGAGTGCTTGAATTTAAATATTTTTTTACGTACGGCGAACGTGCGTACGCCCACTTGCGAGTGGGTCTGAATCAGGGCCAATGTGTGTATGTTTTTTCCTGTGGCGGACAATGTGTGTATGTTTTTTTCTGTGGCGGACAATGTGTGTATGATTTTTCTGTGGCGGACAATTTGTGTTGTTTTTTCCTGTGGCGGACAATGTGTTTTTTGTCCTGAGGCGGACAATATGGCTTCACTTCTCGACATTTATTTACTTGGCTTTTGTGGAATAATTTGTTAAATTAAAAACTATTTACGTTAATAAAATTACTAATTATGAAAATAGGTGGATTTGGATGGAGGAGAGGGGTGCCCCAAAATTTCTTGCACATGGTGCTAGTAGTCCTGGGGACAGGGGGGCACTGATATATAGAGCGGTCACTAATGGCCCTGAGTGTAACAATAAGTATTAAGGGATGGGTGGGAACTAGAGGGTAGGGGATATGGTGCAATCAGTGAAGGGGGAGAGTAATATAACAGGGTCTATGATTGAGGGGTTTAGTAATGGGAAGGCATGCAGTTGAGCGCGGAATGCTAACCTAATGTAGGCGGGCTGCGATCCCTAACTAAGTAAATGATCAATTTGCATGAAGCCTGGCTGTGATGAGTTGTGAATCTTATGCAGCCAATACACGGTCCGATAAATCAGCCAATCCGACGGATTGGTACAATTCGGCTGCTATATCGCACCATGTATGGCCAGATATCGTACAAAGCGCACTCCTGTGGGGCCGTACATCGCATTCCCTGATCTTACTGCAAGATCAGGCAATCGGGATGTGATATGCGATCCCATGCATTGCTATGCGGGTGAGGGAGGGTGGAGCCGACATATCGGGCGGTCGGCCACCCGACCGCACCGTGGGTGCGGACCGCCCGATATGTTTGACGAAGAATCCCCTGTGGCCTCACACGGTGCCATCAAACAATGTATGGCCGGCTTTATAGTGTAGCCTGGCCTATTTCTATGATAAATACCAATGTGAATCCTTGGTGTTTAATCTCTACTATTTTGAAAAGAGCAGACTGAATAGGATAGCTATGGGCCACGGCTATTTTTACATACATTGATTGCACTTTCTATTATATCAGGTGTTGAAAGTTTAAAAAAATTATTTTGTATTATATTTGCACTGTGTTTTTATGTGCCTTTTTAATGTTAGCAATGTTTAAAGTTTTAAAAAATTGTATATATGGAGGATAAACAACAAATGTAAGTATGAATCAGGAACAAAAATATAATGCTATGGATTGTTTGAGGGGTATCGGTATGTCAAATACCGACAACGGCAGCTGGGCGATTCGAAATCCTGTCTGGAGTAGGTAAGTACCCTAACCCTCTTCTCTCCCTACATCGGCCCTAACCCTAACCCTCCCTTAGTGGTCCTTAACCCTAACCTCCCCCAGTTAGTGCCTAAATTTAACCCCCTCCCCTCACCATAAACCTAGCCCTCCTGGGGGGATGCCTAACCCTAACCCCTTCCCTAGTGCTGCCTAACCCTCCCGATGAGGTGCCTAACCAGTGTTCTCCCCAGAAGAGCCGGGTGGCATCAAGAAGTAGCCGGGTTGGGGCCTTCACAATTATGTGCATGCCGGGAAAAGGGGTATCTCCCTTACCATTCCAGCCCGACAGGTCTCAGGCTCCTCCCCCACTGGCTCTCAGTCAAAAGTGCCCATTATGCAGTGCCCCCTGTAGTTATCACCATATGCAGTGTCCGCTGATTTTTGTGCCCTTTATACAGTGCCCCCTGTAGTTTTCCCCTTTTATACATTGCCCCCTGTAGTTTACCCCTTTATACAATGCCCCCTGTAGTTTTCCCCTTTATGCATTGCCCCCTGTAGTTTTGCTTTGCCCTTATACAGTGCCCCCAGGCTGAAGCAGTGCCCCTATGTAGTGCCCCCAGACTGGCCCCTTATGCAGTGCCCCCAGGCTTAAATAGTGTCCCTTATGCAGTGCCCCCAGGCTTGTCCCTTATGCAGTGCCCCCAGGCTTAAATAGTGTCCCTTAATGCAGTGCCCCCAGGCTGGTCCCTTAATGCAGTGCCCCCAGGCTGGTCCCTTATGCAGTGCCTCCAGGCTTAAATAGTGCCCCTTAGGCAGTGCCCCCAGACTGGCCCCAGCCCCAGCCCAGAACTTACCTTAACTTGCTTGCTGCTCGTGCTCCCACCAGGGCCGTCTTTTCCATTGGGCTTTTTGGGCAGCTGCCCAAGGGCCCGAAGGTTCTAGGGGCCCGCCAACCCGACCCCTTGCAGCCGTTTTTTAAAACAGAGCGGGTCCTTGAGCGTCAAGGCTTGAAGACGCACTGTGTGTGTTCTGTGCGGGGACGCTGACACAGGCAGGATCAGAGGGGGCCGCTCCTGCCACTGCTGCCTGCCGGCCAGCACTAACAGGAGGAGGAATGTGCCTGCTCCAACCTGGGAACCGATTGGCCAATTTTCCTCTTCAGTCGCTGATGCTGACCACAATGAGGGCGGAGTCAATGTGACAAGCCCCGCCCCCATACACCCGCGAATCGCGGCATTATGGAGGGGGCGGAGCCTAATCATGGGAGTTGCATCCTGCTGTTGTTAAGTGTAAGTAATAATTATGTATTGTATGTGTTTTAGCATGTGTATGTATGTGTCTAGTGTTAGTGTGTATATATGTGTTAGTGTGTATGTATTAGGGGTGTGCACCGGCCACTTTTCGTGTTTTGTGTTTTGGTTTTGGATCTGGATCTTTCTTCGTGTTTTGGATCTGGATTGGTTTTGCCAAAACCACCCTTCCGTGTTTTGGGTTCTGGGTTTTGTGTTTTGGATCTGTATTTTTTTTTAAAAAAGCATAAAAACAGCTAAAATCACAGAATTTGTAGGTTTTTCTGCTCCTATGCTATTATTAACCTCAATAACCTTAATTTCCACTCATTTCCAGTCTATTCTGAACACCTCACACCTCACAATAGTGTTTTTATGTCCAAAACGTTGCACCGAGGTAGCTGGATGACTATGCTAAGCGACACGAGTGGGCGGCACAAACACGTGACCCATCTAGGCATGAAACTGCAGTGGCAGACAGGATGGCAGTTTGAAAAACTAGGCCCCAAACTGTACATAATGCAAAGAAAAAAAAGAGGTGCAAGATGGAATTGTCCTTGGGCCCTCCCACCCACCCTTATGTTGTATAAACAGGACATGCACACTTTAACAAACCAATCATTTCAGCGCCAGGGTCTGCCACACAACTGTGGCTGAAATGATTGGTTCGTTTGGGCCCCCACAAAACAAGCTGGCAATTAATGTGTCCCTGCACAAACTGGCTCTACGGAGGCAAGATGTCATCCTCATCCTCCTCATCCACTGATTCCTCACCCTCTTCAGTGTGTACATCCTCATCCTCACAAAGTATTAACTCGTCCCCACTTGAATCCACCACCACAGGTCCCTCTGTACCTTCTGGAGGCTGGTCTCCCTGGAAGAGCTGATAATTCATTTTGATGAACATCATCTTCTCCACATTCTGTGGAAACAACCTCCTACGCCTTTCGCTGACAAGGTTCCCGGCTGCACTAAACACTCTTTCGGAGTACACACTGGAGGGGGGGCAACTCAGGTAAAATAGAGCCAGTTTGTACAGGGGCCTCCAAATTGCCTCTTTTTCCTGCCAGTACAGGTATGGACTGTCTGACATGCCTACTTGGATGCTGTCACCGATGTAATCCTCCACCATTCTGTCAATGGTGACAGTATCATATGCAGTGACAGTAGACATGTCAGAAATTGTTGCCAGGTCCTTCAGTCCGGACCAGATGTCCAAACTTGGTCCTGCCTGCCCTGCATCACCGCCAGCGGGTTGCTTAGGATACCTAAGTTTTTTCCTGGCAGCCCCAGTTGCAGGAGAAAATGAAGAAGGAGCCGTTGACGTGTCACGTTCCGCTTCAGCTGACAGTGTGTTCACCAGCAGGTCTTTGCACCTCTGCAGGCTTGTGTCGGCCAGAAAGAGAGACACCACATAGGCTTTAAACCTAGGATCGAGCACGGTGGCCAAAACGTAGTGGTCTGATTTCAACAGATTGACCACCCTGGAATCCTGGCAAAGCGAATGAAGGGCTTCATCCACAAGTCCCACATGCCGAGCGGAATCGCTCCGTCTTAGCTCCTCCTTCACTTTCTCCAGCTGCTTCTGCAAAAGCCTGATGAGGGGAATGACCTGACTCAAGCTGGCAGTGTCTGAACTGACTTCACGTGTGGCAAGTTCGAAGGGCTGGAGAACCTTGCACAACACGGAAATCATTCTCCACTGCGCTTGAGTCAGGTGCATACCCCCTCCTTTGCCTATGTCACAGGTGGATGTATAGGCTTGTATGGCCTTTTGCTGCTCCTCCATCCTCTGAAGCATATAGAGGGTTGAGTTCCACCGCGTCACAACCTCTTGCTTCAGGTGATGGCGGGGCAGGTTCAAGAGTGTTTGCTGGCGCTCCAGTCTTCGGCACGCAGTCGCTGAATGGCGAAAGTGGCCAGAAATTTTTCGGGCCACCCAAAGCGTCTCCTGCACGCCCCTGTCGCTTTTCAGAAAATTCTGCACCACCAAGTTTATTGTGTGAGCAAAACATGGGACGTGCTGGAATTTGCCCAGATGTAATGCCCGCACAATATTGGTGGCGTTGTCAGATATCACAAATCCCCAGGAGAGTCTAAGTGGGGTAAGCCACTGGGCGATGATTTCCCTCAGTTTCTCTAAGAGGTTGTCGGCGGTGTGCCTCTTACTGAAACCGGTGATACACAGCGTAGCCTGCCTTGTAACGAGCTGGCATTTCTGAGATGCTGCTACTGGTGACGCTGCTGCTGTTGCTGCGTAAGGTGATACATCTACCCAGTGGGCTGTCACAGTCATATAGTCCTTAGTCTGCCCTGTTCCACTTGTCCACATGTCCGTGGTTAAGTGGACATTGTGTACAACGGCATTTTTCAGGACACTGAGGACACTTTTTCTGACGTTTCTGTACAGTCTCGGTATCGCCTGCCTAGTGAAGTGGAATCTAGATGGGATTTGGAACCGGGGACACACTACCTCCATCAATTGTCTAAATCCCACTGCACTAATGGCGGATACCGGACGCACGTCTAACACCAACATAGCAGTCAAGGCCTCAGTTATACGTTTTGCTTCAGGATGACTGCTGTCGTACTTCATCCTCCTCGCTAAGGACTGTTGGAGGGTCAATTGTTTAGTAAAAGTAGTGGTGTTCCTACTTCCTCTCTGGGATGATGAACGACTCCCAGCAGCAGCAACAGCAGCAGCGGCAGCAGTAGGCGTAGCAATGCAGGATCCTCCAGAGGAATCCCGGATAGGAGAGTCAGTCATGCCAGTGACATGGCCTGCAGGACTACTTCCGATCCTGACTAAGGAGGAAATTGACGAGGAGGGAGTTGACGGTGTGGTTTGCAGGCGCTTGGATACAACAGGACAACGGGATTTAGGTGTCCCTGGACTGCTTACGGTCTTAGCCAAAGTTTCTGAACTTGACAGTAACTTTTTATGAACGCGCTGCAGGTGCCGTATAAGGGAGGATGTTCCTAGGTGGTTGACGTCCCTACCCCTACTTATTTCACCTTTACATATGGTACATATGGCAAGACAGTTGTTGTCCGGATTTGGATAGAAATATTGCCAGACCAAAGAGGTGGAATGTTTGGTCTTCTGCCCAGGCATGACCGTGATGGGCTTTTTCATCCCACGGACAACAACTGTCTCCCCCGGAGCCTGATTTAAACAAACCACATCACCATCAGAATCCTCCTCGCCAACTTCCTCCTCAGCGCCAGCTACACCAGTATCCTCATCCTGTTGTACTTCAACAGTGACATCTTCAATTTGCATATCAGCAAGTGGACTGTGGGTGCTCCTTTCAGCACTTGCAGGGGGCGTGCAAATGGTGGAAAGAGCCACCTCTTCCCGTCCAGTGCTGGGAAGGTCAGGCATCGCAACCACCACCACACTTGGACTCTCCTTGGGGATTTGTGATATCTTCTTAGAAAGCACAGTTCTTCGCTGTGCTTTTGCCAGCTTAACTCTTTTGATTTTTTTAGTGGGAGGAGGGCTTCCATCGTCATGTGAAGCTGAACCACTAGTCATGAACATACTAGGGATCGACCTTAGCCGTTCCTTGCCACTCCGTGTCGTAAATGGCATATTGGCAAGTTTACGTTTCTCTTCAGCTGATTTAAATGTCTTTTTCAAGGTCATTTTCCTGAACTTTGCCATTTGGGATTGTATGTGCCCTCTACTATGACATTGGGCATCGGCCTTGGCAGACGACGTTGATGGCATGTTATCGTCTATGTCATGACTAGTGGCAGCAGCTTCAGCACTAGGAGGAAGTGGTTCTTGATCTTTCTCTATTTTATTTTTATCGGAGAAAGTTTGGTCCTCCATTTATGTTATATCGATTTGATATATACGTGCGGCTAAACACAGAAAATAATTTTTTTTTTGGTTTGGACTGGAGTGTACTTTGGGGGTTACAGCACCCTTTAACGGTCAAGCCAGCCGGCCCTTATGACACAGGCGCACTCTTGGCACTACTTTGTTGATGCACGTGCGGCTACTGCGCACACAATTCACAAACACAGAAAATAATTTTTTTTTTGGTTTGGACTGGAGTGTACTTTGGGGGTTACAGCACCCTTTAACGGTCAAGCCAGCCGGCCCTTTACTTATGACACAGGCGCACGCTTGGCACTACTTTGTTGATGCACGTGCGGCTACTGCGCACACAATTCACAAACACAGAAAATAATTTTTTTTTTGGTTTGGACTGGAGTGTACTTTCGGGGGTTACAGCACCCTTAACGGTCAAGCCAGCCAGCCCTTTACTTATGACACAGGCGCACGCTTGGCACTACTTTGTTGATGCACGTGCGGCTACTGCGCACACAATTCACAAACACAGAAAATAATTTTTTTTTGGTTTGGACTGGAGTGTACTTTCGGGGGTTACAGCACCCTTTAACGGTCAAGCCAGCCGGCCCTTTACTTATGACACAGGCGCACGCTTGGCACTACTTTGTTGATGCACGTGCGGCTACTGCGCACACAATTCACAAACACAGAAAATAATTTTTTTCTTGGTTTGGACTGGAGTGTACTTTCGGGGGTTACAGCACCCTTAATGGTCAAGCCAGCCGGCCCTTTACTTATGACACAGGCGCATGCTTGGCACTACTTTGTTGATGCACGTGCAGCTACTGCGCACACAATTCACAAACACAGAAAATAATTTTTTTTTTGGTTTGGACTGGAGTGTACTTTCGGGGGTTACAGCACCCTTAACGGTCAAGCCAGCCAGCCCTTTACTTATGACACAGGCGCACGCTTGGCACTACTTTGTTGATGCACGTGCGGCTACTGCGCACACAATTCACAAACACAGAAAATAATTTTTTTTTGGTTTGGACTGGAGTGTACTTTCGGGGGTTACAGCACCCTTTAACGGTCAAGCCAGCCGGCCCTTTACTTATGACACAGGCGCACGCTTGGCACTACTTTGTTCATGCACGTGCGGCTACTGCGCACACAATTCACAAACACAGAAAATAATATTTTTTTTGGTTTGGACTGGAGTGTACTCTCGGGGGTTACAGCACCCTTAACGGTCAAGCCAGCCGGCCCTTTACTTATGACACAGGCGCACGCTTGGCACTACTTTGTTGATGCACGTGCGGCTACTGCGCACACAATTCACAAACACAGAAAATAATTTTTTTTTGGTTTGGACTGGAGTGTACTTTCGGGGGTTACAGCACCCTTTAACGGTCAAGCCAGCCGGCCCTTTACTTATGACACAGGCGCACGCTTGGCACTACTTTGTTGATGCACGTGCGGCTACTGCGCACACAATTCACAAACACAGAAAATAATTTTTTTTTTGGTTTGGACTGGAGTGTACTTTCGGGGGTTACAGCACCCTTAACGGTCAAGCCAGCCGGCCCTTTACTTATGACACAGGCGCACGCTTGGCACTACTTTGTTGATGCACGTGCGGCTACTGCGCACACAATTCACAAACACAGAAAATAATTTTTTTTTTGGTTTGGACTGGAGTGTACTTTCGGGGGTTACAGCACCCTTTAATGGACAAGCCAGCCGGCCTTTTACTTATGGGACACAGGCGCACGCTTGGCACTACTTTGTTGATGCACGTGCGGCTACTGCGCACACAATTCACAAACACAGAAAATAATTTTTTTTTTTGGTTTGGACTGGAGTGTACTTTCGGGGGTTACAGCACCCTTTAACGGTCAAGCCAGCCGGCCCTTTACTTATGACACAGGCGCACGCTTGGCACTACTTTGTTGATGCACGTGCGGCTACTGCGCACACAATTCACAAACACAGAAAATATATTATTTTTTTAGCACTTGGGGGGAGCACCCCTGATGGACAGAGCACCCCCTGGACAACACTACAGCACCCCTTTAGGACTGGGACACTGCACAGGACTTTGGAGTGGACACAGCCCCTATGGAGAACTGACTGCACAACACAGTCCAGCCAGCCCCTATGGACTTTGAAGTAGTGGACACAGCCCCTATTAACAAGAGCAGCACAGCACAACACAGCCAGCCCCTATGGACTTTGAAGTAGTGGACAACAGCAGCACTACACTACACTACACTACACAGCACTAACTCCCACCCTCCCTCTTCACTGTCCACAGCCGAGTGAGAAAATGGCGCCGACGCGGGTACCTTATATAGGATCCAAAACCCGCGAGACTCGGAAGGCGGGATGATGACGTTTTGCCTCGATGTCAGATCCGAGTCAGGCGGGAAAAGTCGAGCCTGACTCGGATCGGACTCGGATCGGGGGGGTTCGGATTTCAGAAATCCGAACCCGCTCACCCCTAGTATGTATGTGTATGTAGTAGGGATGAGCGGGTTCGGTTCCCTGAGAACCGAACCCACCCGAACTTCGGGGATCCGGGGCGATCCGAGCCCAAGCTCGGATCTCCCTGTCTGCCCCGGATCCCTCTCCCGAGGCAAAACCTCGAGATCTGCTGTCGGATCTCGAGGTTTTGCCTCGAGCGGCCATTTAAAAAAAAATGCCTTTGCCTTTAATGGGCAAAGTGCTGATTGGCTGACAGAGCCGTCTGTCACGGCTCTCAGCCAATCAGCATTATGGTGCTCATTTGCATGTAGCACGGACTCGTGAGATCCGTGCTACATGCATCTGTGTGATTGACAGTGACACAGAGCACAGATGGGTCAGTGAGACCCGTCTGTGCTGCTGTGTATTTCAATGACACAGATGCACGCACGGACCAGGAGATCCGTGCTACTTGCATCTGTGTCATTGACACAGAGCACTGATGGGTCCGTGAGACCCGTCTGTGCTGCTGTGGTAAATAAAAAAAAAAAAACCTGTGTAAAAAGAGAAAAAAATGGCGTGCCCCCCCCAAAAAAGAGCAACCAGCCCCGGGCATTAGTGACCCAGTGCTGGGTGTGCTTAAATACAGGGGACAAACGACATAGGGGTCCCCTGTACTTAAACACAACCAGCACCGGGCTAGTCAGAACCAGAGCTGGTTGCCAAAATACGGGGGACAAACGACGTAGGGGTCCCCCGTATTCTGCGCAACCAGCTCTGGGCTCTGATCCGGTCCTGGTTCTGGAAATACAGGGGAAAAAAATGAGTAGGGTTCCCCTGTATGTTCCAGAACCAGCACTGGACTTTTTCTAGCGGGGGGCTGATGCCACAGCCAGGGGAGCCCTTTCACCGGGCCCCCCAGCCGCAGCATCAGCCCTGACCGCTAGTCAGCCCAGGCCGGGGATCCCTGGAGAGCTGGGGACCCCCCCCAATAAAGGGGTCACCCTCTCCAGGGCACCCCAGGCCCAGGCTGATAGCCCGGGGCTATCCCCGCCACCCCTGGTGGCGGTGGGTGGCGGGTTGATTGTGTGGTGTGGTGTAAATAAAGAATATCAAACATTGTCTTTACAAGTAGAACTGCAAGTCCCAGCAAGCCTGCCCCGCATGCTGGTACTTGGAGAACCACAAGTACCAGCATGCAGGGCATTAAGGGCCCACTAGTACCTGTAGTTCACCTGTAAAAAAATGTTTAAAAAAAACACAGGACACACACACCGTCACAGTATAAGTTTATTAAACATACATACACACACACACATGTACACATACTCACCTATGTAACCTGTAGCATCGGTCCACTTGTCCGGTAAAGTATCCATAGGGGACCTGTGAAAAAAAACATACTCACCATCTCCTATGCGAGGTTCTGTCCTCTTCGTTCCAAAGTAGGCATCCCCGGACTTGGCAAAAAAAAAAAACGAAAACGCGATCCACGAACTTAGTACCGTTCTATAGAACGGTACTTCCCGAATGAGAGCTTAGCGGCGGGGTATCACCATGGAAACCCCGCTGCTAAGCGTTCATTGGCTGAGAGAGGCCATCTCCCGTCTCTCTCAGCCAATGAACGGCTCCCTCCATTGTAGTCAATGCTGGGAGCCGCAAGGTTATTAAAGTTTACCCTGCGGTTCCCACCATTGACTACAATGGAGGGAGCCGTTCATTGGCTGAGAGACGGGAGATGACCTCTCTCAGCCAATGAACGCTTAGCAGCGGGGTTTCCATGGTGATACCCCGCCGCTAAGCTCTCATTCGGGAAGTACCGTTCTATAGAACGGTACTAAGTTCGTGGATCGCGTTTTCGTTTTTTTTTTTTGCCAAGTCCGGGGATGCCTACTTTGGAACGAAGAGGACAGAACCTCGCATAGGAGATGGTGAGTATGTTTTTTTTCACAGGTCCCCTATGGATACTTTACCGGACAAGTGGACCGATGCTACAGGGTTACATAGGTGAGTATGTGTACATGTGTGTGTGTGTGTGTGTGTGTATGTATGTTTAATAAACTTATACTGTCACGGTGTGTGTGTCCTGTGTTTTTTTTAAACATTTTTTTACAGGTGAACTACAGGTACTAGTGGGCCCTTAATGCCCTGCATGCTGGTACTTGTGGTTCTCCAAGTACCAGCATGCGGGGCAGGCTAGCTGGGACTTGCAGTTCTACTTGTAAAGACAATGTTTGATATTCTTTATTTACACCACACCACACAATCAACCCGCCACCCACCGCCACCAGGGGTGGCGGGGATAGCCCCGGGCTATCAGCCTGGGCCTGGGGTGCCCTGGAGAGGGTGACCCCTTTATTGGGGGGGTCCCCAGCTCTCCAGGGATCCCCGGCCTGGGCTGACTAGCGGTCAGGGTTGATGCTGCGGCTGGGGGGCCCGGTGAAAGGGCTCCCCTGGCTGTGGCATCAGCCCCCCGCTAGAAAAAGTCCAGTGCTGGTTCTGGAACATACAGGGGAACCCTACTCATTTTTTGTCCCCTATATTTCCAGAACCAGGACAGGATCAGAGCCCAGAGCTGGTTGCGCAGAATACAGGGGACCCCTACGTCGTTTGTCCCCCGTATTTTGGCAACCAGCGCTGGTTCTGACTAGCCCGGTGCTGGTTGTGCTTAAGTACAGGGGACCCCTACGTCGTTTGTCCCCTGTATTTAAGCACACCCAGCACTGGGTTACTAATGCCCGGGGCTGGTTGCTCTTTTTTGGGGGGGTGCACGCCATTTTTTTCTTTTTTTACACAGGTTTTTTTTTTTTTTTTTACCACAGCAGCACAGACGGGTCTCACGGACCTGTCATTGCTCTGTGCCAATCACACAGATGCATGTAGCACGGATCTCCCGGGTTCGTGCTACATGCAAATGGGCACCATAACGCTGATTGGCTTCCTGTCTGCCACTGCAGTGCCACTCCTAGATGGGCCACGTGTTTGTGCCGCCCCCTTGTGTCGCTTAGCATAGTCATCCAGCTTCCTCGGTACAACCTTTTGGCCTAAAAACAATATTGTGAGGTGTGAGGTGTTCAGAATAGAGTGGAAATGAGTGGAAATTAATGTTATTGGGGTTATTAATAGCGTAGGAACAAAAAAAGGCCCATTTATGTGATTTTAGCGGGTTTTTTTTATTTTTTAAGAAAAAATCCAGATCCAAAACACAAAACCCAGAACCCAAAACACGGAAGGGTGGTTTTGGCAAAACCAATCCAGATCCAAAACACGAAGAAAGATCCAGATCCAAAACCAAAACACAAAACACGAAAAGTGTCCGGTGCACACCCCTAGTATGTAGTATGTATGTATGTGTTTTCGCATGTGTATGTATGTGTCTAGTGTTAGTGTGTATATATGTGTTAGTGTGTATGTATGTGTTATTGTGTATATATGTGTATGTAGTGTGTATATATCTGTATGTATGTGTATGTAGTATGTATATATGTGTATGTATGTGTTAATGTGTAAATATGCGTATGTAGTGTGTATATATTTGTATGTATGTGTTGATGTGTATATATGTGTATGTAGTGTGTATATATCTGTATATATGTATATGTTAGTGTGTATATATGTGTATGTAGTGTGTATATATCTGTATGTGTATATATCTGTATGTATGTATTAATGTGTATATATGTGTATGTAGTGTGTATATGTATGTGTTAGTGTATGTAGTGTGTATATATTAGGGGTGTGCACCGGCCACTTTTCGTGTTTTGGTTTTGGATCTGGATCTTTCTTCGTGTTTTGGATCTGGATTGGTTTTGCCAAAACCACCCTTCCGTGTTTTGGGTTCTGGGTTTTGTGTTTTGGATCTGTATTTTTTTGAAAAAAATCATAAAAACAGCTAAAATCACAGAATTTGTAGGTTTTTCTGCTCCTATGCTATTATTAACCTCAATAACCTTAATTTCCACTCATTTCCAGTCTATTCTGAACACCTCACAATAGTGTTTTTATGTCCAAAAGGTTGCACCGAGGTAGCTGGATGACTATGCTAAGCGACACGAGTGGGCGGCACAAACACGTGACCCATCTAGGAGTGACACTGCAGTGGCAGACAGGATGGCAGTTAGAAAAACTAGGCCCCAAACTGTACATAATGCAAAGAAAAAAAAGAGGTGCAAGATGGAATTGTCCTTGGGCCCTCCCACCCACCCTTATGTTGTATGAACAGGACATGCACACTTTAACAAATCAATCATTTCAGTGCCAGGGTCTGCCACACAACTGTGGCTGAAATGATTGGTTCGTTTGGGCCCCCACAAAACAAGCTGGCAATTAATGTGTCCCTGCACACACTGGCTCTACGGAGGCAAGATGTCATCCTCATCCTCCTCATCCACCGATTCCTCACCCTCTTCAGTGTGTACATCCTCATCCTCACAAAGTATTAACTCGTCCCCACTTGAATCCACCACCACAGGTCCCTCTGTACCTTCTGGAGGCTGGTCTCCCTGGAAGAGCTGATAATTCATTTTGATGAACATCATCTTCTCCACATTCTGTGGAAGCAACCTCCTACGCCTTTCGCTGACAAGGTTCCCGGCTGCACTAAACACTCTTTCGGAGTACACACTGGAGGGGGGGCAACTCAGGTAAAATAGAGCCAGTTTGTACAGGGGCCTCCAAATTGCCTCTTTTTCCTGCCAGTACAGGTATGGACTGTCTGACGCCTACTTGGATGCTGTCACCGATGTAATCCTCCACCATTCTGTCAATGGTGACAGTATCATATGCAGTGACAGTAGACATGTCAGAAATTGTTGCCAGGTCCTTCAGTCCGGACCAGATGTCCAAACTTGGTCCTGCCTGCCCTGCATCACCGCCAGCGGGTTGCTTAGGATACCTAAGTTTTTTCCTGGCAGCCCCAGTTGCGGGAGAAAATGAAGAAGGAGCCGTTGACGTGTCACGTTCCGCTTCAGCTGACAGTGTGTTCACCAGCAGGTCTTTGCACCTCTGCAGGCTTGTGTCGGCCGGAAAGAGAGACACCACATAGGCTTTAAACCTAGGATCGAGCACGGTGGCCAAAATGTAGTGGTCTGATTTCAACAGATTGACCACCCTGGAATCCTGGCAAAGCGAATGAAGGGCTTCATCCACAAGTCCCACATGCCGAGCGGAATCGCTCCGTCTTAGCTCCTCCTTCACTTTCTCCAGCTGCTTCTGCAAAAGCCTGATGAGGGGAATGACCTGACTCAAGCTGGCAGTGTCTGAACTGACTTCACGTGTGGCAAGTTCGAAGGGCTGGAGAACCTTGCACAACACGGAAATCATTCTCCACTGCGCTTGAGTCAGGTGCATACCCCCTCCTTTGCCTATGTCATAGGTGGATGTATAGGCTTGTATGGCCTTTTGCTGCTCCTCCATCCTCTGAAGCATATAGAGGGTTGAGTTCCACCGCGTCACAACCTCTTCAGGTGATGGCGGGGCAGGTTCAAGAGTGTTTGCTGGCGCTCCAGTCTTCGGCACGCAGTCGCTGAATGGCGAAAGTGGCCAGAAATTTTTCGGGCCACCCAAAGCGTCTCCTGCACGCCCCTGTCGCTTTTCAGAAAATTCTGCACCACCAAGTTTATTGTGTGAGCAAAACATGGGACGTGCTGGAATTTGCCCAGATGTAATGCCCGCACAATATTGGTGGCGTTGTCAGATATCACAAATCCCCAAGAGAGTCTAAGTGGGGTAAGCCACTGGGCGATGATTTCCCTCAGTTTCTCTAAGAGGTTGTCGGCGGTGTGCCTCTTACTGAAACCGGTGATACACAGCGTAGCCTGCCTTGTAACGAGCTGGCGTTTCTGAGATGCTGCTACTGGTGACGCTGCTGCTGTTGCTGCGTAAGGTGATACATCTACCCAGTGGGCTGTCACAGTCATATAGTCCTTAGTCTGCCCTGTTCCACTTGTCCACATGTCCGTGGTTAAGTGGACATTGTGTACAACGGCATTTTTCAGGACACTGAGGACACTTTTTCTGACGTTTCTGTACAGTCTCGGTATCGCCTGCCTAGTGAAGTGGAATCTAGACGGGATTTGGAACCGGGGACACACTACCTCCATCAATTGTCTAAATCCCACTGCACTAATGGCGGATACCGGACGCACATCTAACACCAACATAGCAGTCAAGGCCTCAGTTATACGTTTTGCTTCAGGATGACTGCTGTCGTACTTCATCCTCCTCGCTAAGGCCTGTTGGAGGGTCAATTGTTTAGTAAAAGTAGTGGTGTTCCTACTTCCTCTCTGGGATGATGAACGACTCCCAGCAGCAGCAATAGCAGCAGCGGCAGCAGTAGGCGTAGCAATGCAGGATCCTCCGGAGGAATCCCGGATTGGAGAGTCAGTCATGCCAGTGACATGGCCTGCAGGACTACTTCCGATCCTGACTAAGGAGGAAATTGACGAGGAGGGAGTTGACGGTGTGGTTTGCAGGCGCTTTGATACAACAGGACAACGGGATTTAGGTGTCCCTGGACTGCTTACGGTCTTAGCCAAAGTTTCTGAACTTGACAGTAACTTTTTATGAACGCGCTGCAGGTGCCGTATAAGGGAGGATGTTCCTAGGTGGTTGACGTCCCTACCCCTACTTATTTCACCTTTACATATGGTACATATGGCAAGACAGTTGTTGTCCGGATTTGGATAGAAATATTGCCAGACCAAAGAGGTGGAATGTTTGGTCTTCTGCCCAGGCATGACTGTGATGGGCTTTTTCATCCCACGGACAACAACTGTCTCCCCCGGAGCCTGATTTAAACAAACCACATCACCATCAGAATCCTCCAACTTCCTCCTCAGCGCCAGCTTCACCAGTATCCTCATCCTGTTG
The DNA here is from genome assembly GCA_031769625.1 of Taudactylus pleione. Taxonomy (NCBI): domain Eukaryota; kingdom Metazoa; phylum Chordata; class Amphibia; order Anura; family Myobatrachidae; genus Taudactylus; species Taudactylus pleione. The sequence continues at coordinate 7,290,413 of JAUIMM010000154.1, forward strand.
TACTTCAACAGTGACATCTTCAATTTGCATATCAGCAAGTGGACTGTGGGTGCTCCTTTCAGCACTTGCAGGGGGCGTGCAAATGGTGGAAAGAGCCACCTCTTCCCGTCCAGTGCTGGGAAGGTCAGGCATCGCAACCACCACCACACTTGGACTCTCCTTGGGGATTTGTGATATCTTCTTAGAAAGCACAGTTCTTCGCTGTGCTTTTGCCAGCTTAACTCTTTTGATTTTTTTTAGTGGGAGGAGGGCTTCCATCGTCATGTGAAGCTGAACCACTAGTCATGAACATACTAGGGATTGACCTTAGCCGTTCCTTGCCACTCCGTGTCGTAAATGGCATATTGGCAAGTTTACGTTTCTCTTCAGCTGATATAAATGTCTTTTTCAAGGTCATTTTCCTGAACTTTGCCATTTGGGATTGTATGTGCCCTCTACTATGACATTGGGCATCGGCCTTGGCAGACGACGTTGATGGCATGTTATCGTCTATGTCATGACTAGTGGCAGCAGCTTCAGCACTAGGAGGAAGTGGTTCTTGATCTTTCTCTATTTTATTTTTATCGGAGAAAGTTTGGTCCTCCATTTATGTTATATCAATTTGATATATACGTGCGGCTAAACACAGAAAATATATTTTTTTTTGGTTTGGACTGGAGTGTACTTTGGTGGTTACAGCACCCTTAATGGTCAAGCCAGCCGGCCCTTTACTTATGACACAGGCGCACGCTTGGCACTACTTTGTTGATGCACGTGCGGCTACTGCGCACACAATTCACAAACACAGAAAATAATTTTTTTTTTGGTTTGGACTGGAGTGTACTTTCGGGGGTTACAGCACCCTTTAACGGTCAAGCCAGCCGGCCCTTTACTTATGACACAGGTGCACGCTTGTCACTACTTTGTTGATGCACGTGCGGCTACTGCGCACACAATTCACAAACACAGAAAATATATTCTTTTCTTAGCACTTGGGGGGGAGCACCCCTGATGGACAGAGCACCCCCTGGACAACACTACAGCACCCCTTTAGGACTGGGACACTGCACAGGACTTTGGAGTGGACACAGCCCCTATGGAGAACTGACTGCACAACACAGTCCAGCCAGCCCCTATGGACTTTGAAGTAGTGGACACAGCCCCTATTAACAACAGCAGCACAGCACAACACAGCCAGCCCCTATGGACTTTGAAGTAGTGGACAACAGCAGCACTACACTACACAGCCCTAACTCCCACCCTCCCTCTTCACTGTCCACAGCCGAGTGAGAAAATGGCGCCGACGCGGGTACCTTATATAGGATCCAAAACCCGCGAGACTCGGAAGGCGGGATGATGACGTTTTGCCTCGATTTCAGATCCGAGTCAGGCGGGAAAAGTCGAGCCTGACTCGGATCGGACTCGGCTCGGGGGGGTTCGGATTTCAGAAATCCGAACCCGCTCACCCCTAGTATATATGTGTATGTAGTGTGTATATATGTGTATGTAGTGCGTATATATCTGTATGTATGTGTATATATGTATGTAGTGTGTATATATCTGTATGTATGTGTCAGTGTGTATGTACTGTGTGTGTATGTATGTATTAGTGTGTATATATGTGTATGTATGTATGTATGTTTATGTATGTTAGTGTGTATATATGTGTATGTGGTATATGTTTAATATGCCGGCGGGCGGAACCCTGGACGTCGATATACTGACGTCGGATTCCCAACGCCCGGCATAATGCTGCAGACGATATACCGAAGACATCAGGATACTGACGTCAGCATCTCGACCCCCGCCATCCCGAAAGTAAGTATACGGGTAAGTATGATACTTAGCCTGGGATGGGGGGGTAAGTTTAGAAACCCCTGGGGGGAGATTAGGGTTAGGCACCCCCCCGGGGAGGGCTAGGCTACCGGGAGGGGGGGTTATGGTTAGGCACCCCCCGGGGAGGGTTAGGTTTAGGGTTAGGCACCATGGGGGGAGGGTTAGGGGAGAGAGGGTGATGGTTAGGGTACTTAACGTCCCTGTCGGGATTGTAGACGATTGGGCTTCTGGTGTCGGTATTTGAATCGGAGGCTATTAAGCCGCTGGCTATTCATACCGAACCTGTGTATGTGTGTATATATGTGTTAGTGTGTGTATACTGCATATGTGTTATATAGCATGTATATTTGTGTATGGGGTAATGTGTATATAATGTGTGTTATATATATTATATACATGTTATATACTGTATATAATATATATATATGTATGTGTGTGTTTTCCCCCCAGAAAATCCTGTGATTGTCCCTGTTCAATAATTCTTTTTTTTTTCTCTTTGGAGTCGGCACACGTGACTTCATGACGTCACACAAAGCTGCTGGAAGGTAGAGGTCAGAGGAGCCGTGATGCTTGAGGAGCAGAGCCAGCCAGACCTGGAGGAGAAGAAGCCAGAAGAAAGGAGCACTCTTCAAGGCGATAAGGTAAGTCATGACTCTTGAGACTTAGTGGTAGCAGGGAAAGGGAGAGGGGGGCCCAGGGGCCCTGCCTATATTGTCAGTCCCTGGCCCGAACATTTCTGATGGCAGCCTTGGTTCTGTGTCCGCAGCAGCAGCGATTGGTTGCTGTGGACATGCCATATCATGGGTGGGTAGGGGCCCCAGTGCATTGCTTTGCCCAGGGCCCACACTGCTGTTAAGACAGCCCTGGCTCCCACTTCCGCTGCCTCGCTCTGACTGGATCTAACTAGATCCAGCAGGGGCGCAGGGCAGGCTCCTCCCGTCGCGGGTGACGTCATAACTGAACTGCATCACTGGGAACACTTGCGTCTGAAGCGATCGGGCTTCTTTAGCCTCCAGTCACTTCAGAGGCCAGCGTTCCACAGCAGGGGTCGGTGAGGGAAAGTGGCGGGCAGTAGGCTGTTTCTGCCAGGCGATGCGCCCGCAGAAAACAGCCTGGGGAGAACACTGCTAACCCTAAGTCCCCCCGGGGTCCCTAACCATCCCCTCCTGCGGCTAGACCCTAAGACACTCAGCTTACCTTCGTTCGGTATGCCAGGTGTCGAGATTTTGTAGTGGGGCTAATGATAGGCGTCTGGATTTCGATGCCTATCTTTAGTCCCATATTGGGTTTGCAGTGTCGGGATATCACCCGACGGTATCCTGATTGCATCCCATTTGAGGGAGGGGACCCCAAACCGGTCTCTTGCCTAGGGCCCCAGGAGGTCTGAATCCGCCTCTGATACTTGTGCCATGCGTTTATTGGCCTGTTCAAACTGGCATCTGACCCACCATATCACATACAGCAGGCTACCTATTGGGATTAAAAAAAATTGGTGATAATGTTTTGTAAAAATGTTATTGCAATCTAAATTGCATACAGTTTAGTGCACACTTTGGGTTGCCTACAGGTCGGTGCACCTTATAGTTAATGCAGCCTATTATTTGCTGCCTAAAAAAAAAAAAAAAAAAAATTGTATACCAAAAAAAAATACATTTGTGAGGACATAAGACCTCATTCAGACCCGGTTGCAAGAGCTGTGCGCTCGCAACCGAGTCGATGTACTGGTCCTGCACACGCGCAGCGGCCGCACTGCGCAGGTGCAAGCCCCTGAGCGAGAGAGAAACTCTTTCACTCCGGAGCTCACTACAAAAGGGCCGGCTGTCGATGTTGATCGACAGCTCGGCCAGTTTTGTAGGGGGGTGGCAGTGAAATGACAAAAATACATATAAAAAAATCTTTATACATAAGATTCTGAAAATTGGCATGTGCATATGTAATCACCCCCTGTGCTATGAAGCCCCTCAAAAGTTCTGGTGCAACCAATTACCTTCAGAAGTCACATAATTAGTGAAATGAAGTCCACCTGTGTGAAATCTAAGTGTCACATGATCTGTCAATATAAACACACCTTTTCTGAAAGGCCCCAGAAGCTGCAACATCATTAAGCAAGAAGCATCACACCATGAAGACCAAGGAGCTCTCCAAACAAGTCAGGGACAAGGTTGTTGAGAAGTACAATTCTGGGTTGGGTTATAAAAAAAATATCCAAATCTTTGATGATCCCCCAGAGCACCATCAAATCCATCATCATCAAATGGAAAGAACATGGTACCACAACAAACCTGCCAAGAGAGGGCCGTCCACCAAATCTCACAGACCGGGCAAGGAGGGCATTAATCAGAGAGGCAGCACAGAGACCAAAGGTAACCCTGAAAGAGCTGCAGAGTTCCACAGCAGAGACTGATGTATCTGTGCATGTGACCACAATAAGCCGTACACTCCATAGAGCTGTGCTTTATGGAAGAGTGGCCAGAAAAAAGCCATTACTTAGTGATAAAAATAAGAAGACACAATTTGAGTTTGCCAAAAGGCATGTGGGCACCTCCCCAAATGTATGGAGGAAGGTGCTCTGGTTAGATGAGACTAAAATGTAACTTTTCGGCCACCAAGGAAAATGCTATGACTGGCGCAAACCCAACACATCCCATCACCCCAAGAACACCATCCCCACAGTGAAAAATGGTGGTGGCAGCATCATGCTGTGGGGATGTTTTTCAGCAGCAGGGACTGGGAAACTGATTAGAATCGAGGGAAAGATGGATGGTGCTAAATACAGTGATATTCTTGAGCAAAACCTGTTTCAGTCTGCCTGTGATTTGAGACTGGGACGGAAGTTCACCTTCCAGCAGGACAATGACCCGAAGCATACTGCTAAAGCAAGTCAAAGCCCAGATGTCAATCCAATTGAGAATCTGTGGTCAGACTTGAAGATTGCTGTTCACAAGCAGAAACCATCCAACATGAAGGAGCTGGAGCAGTTTTGCCTTGAGGAATGGGCAAAAATCCCAGGGGCAAGATGTGGCAAGCTCACAGAGACTTATCCAAAGCGACTTGCAGCTGTAATTGCCGCAAAAGGTGGCTCGACAAAGTACTGACTTTAGGGGGGTGAAGAGGTATGTACGCTGGTCTTCTGTTATGTTGTCCTAAATGTTGTTTGATTCACAATATAAATAAAACACAACTTCACAGTTGTAGGCATGTTCTGTGAATGAGATGATGCACACCTTCAAACAATCCATTTTAATTCCAGGTTGTGAGGAAACAAAACATGAAAAATGCAAAGGGATGTGAATACTTTTGCAAGGCACTATATATATATATATATATATATATATATATACATACACACACAATCCAAAAATCTTACACTCTGTAATTAACAGAGTCTGCTTCACCCCATTGCCAGCATAAACGTGTCCAGTTTAGACACGCTGTAACTAGAAAAAGTAACAAGTGCGGCACTCAGAGGCTTCAATAATATTAAGGATAGATTTACTTCCTGTGGTCAACGTTTCAATGACATAGCATTTTCATCAGGTCCTGCATGTATCCAAAGCGTCTCCGCATGCATCATGACATCATCGCTTGCGCGACGACGTCACACTTCAGCGGCGCGTGGTGTCGCATATTGACAGCACACCACCAGGTGCTGGGTACTCTGGTAACTAAAGTAGGTGTCTGGTGACCAACCAGAAAAAACAATACGACGTGGGGCTGGATACAACAAACACCAGGACCACCATAACTGAAAACAATAAGTACATGGATTGGCCTATATAAAAAAGACATTACACAAACATAATACAAACAATGACCAATAAACATGACAAAATAAAAAGAAAATATATACATATAGGACAATAATAAAATCCATGAAAAAACATGAAAACTCAAAAAAATAATAAATGTGAAACAAATGGTATGTGTGTACACATAAAACGTATCCAATGGAAAAAATTGGATCAAATGGTATCCATATCAGAATGTTGGTTATTGATGCCATGCAGAAGTGTGAATAAACACACTATGGGCCGTATTCAACTAGAAGCGAAAAGTCTGTTTCGGCTATACTTCTTCGGTGATGACGTAATTTTAACCGATTCCACCTTTCCCCGTATTCAATTAGTCGGACTTTTCGCAGTTGCAAAAAGTTTGCGCCTTGTAACCAGCGGAAAAGTGCAAAATTGGCGTTTTGGAGTGCAATGTTGCGGGAACCACCCTGCACCCTTTGAACACCCCCTTAACGCTAACTGCATCAAAAAATGCAAAAAAACCTACAAAGGACACCCCAAAAAAGCACTTTGAAAAAGTGGGCTAAAAAAAATCAAATTTGGGGTACAAAATCAAAAACTAGTGAAATAGACTCTGGGGGGGTCCCCAAGTATGACCCAGGTTTTTTTTTTGTTTTAGCTGATTGCTGAAGATGCGTTTTTAGTGCTTTTTAACACTTCACTTTAGCCAATAAAAACATGCTTGCACCAATTTTCATGTACCCCAAATTTGAGGGGAGCTGTTATTTTCACCAAAAAAAACCTCAAAATGCTATTCTTCACCACTTTTGCAAAGATGCTATTTACCACCTATTGAGCCCATTTAAAAACCCCAAATACCTTCAGCAGGGCAAAACGGGGGTACCTATAATGATCCCCCATGTCAGACCATCTTTTGGGGGGTGTCAGGCTGATTTCCGAAAAAATAACAGCACTTTTCGCTCATTTGCTTTTCACCGGGACACGTTTTTTGCCAATTTCGAATTGAATACGGGGATACCCGGAGACAAGCGCGATACTTTTTCGCTGAGGGAAGTGGCAAAGATTGTGAAAATTCCGGCAACTGACTTTTCGCTTCTAATTGAATACGGCCCTATGTGTTTGTATAGTACCAGGGACAATCTATTGTCATACCAACGGAAGGAGAAAACAACCAAATGGCTGTAAAAATAAGATATGTTAGAATAAAAATCAGTTGTACGTAAAAATCAGCAGTATGTGAAAATCAGCAGTACAGTATGTACAACGAGCACAGGAATCAAGAGCTGTGCATAAGCACTAAATAACGGCACTGGGCCAACATACTGTGTAAGAATAAGTACCAAAAAGGTCAATGAAAAGAGAGCGCTTGAACAGGGAACGGTAAAGTTGTCAATGGTTGAGGTAGCACTTATGGGTGAACTGGTGCAAACAACATATACAACTGATGATTTTACTTACAGCAACTGGTATTCTTAGGTGGTCTCCCTCCCTAGTACTAACCAGGCCAACCACTACATAGCTTCCAGGATCAGACGAGATCGGGCACATCCAGTGCTGTATGCTTGTAAGTACCCATGCCCAGCACATATTTTATGTACCACACCATCCAACACCTGGCTCACAACCACCATGATTACACCATCCAACAATAATGATATACAAAGTGCTGAAAATTAGTTGCCCAAAGAGAATCTGTGTCATATGAAGTGAACCAGAAAATGGCACAAAAAATATGTATATCAAAAAAGTAAATGTCTGTGAGAAAAAATGTGTCAAACAAAAAAACTGACAAAAAATGAAGGATCATAATTTGGCAGAAGAAAAACACAGAAAAACAAAACGGATCCTGCACCGGGATGCTAAAGAAAACAGGCAAATGATAAAGTTTTATTCAAGCCAAAAGGGGAAATTCTGTGTATCCACCGAGCTTCGAACTGGAGCAGCTGTTTGTCTCTGTCACCTCCTCTTCTGGAAATCGGTACGTGGTCGATGGCTTTATGGGATAATGTATCGAATGGGTGTCTTTGCTCACTGAAGTGCCGGGCCACTGGCTGATCAATGTCTTTCCCTTCCAGTGCTTGCCTGATGGCCGTTCGATGTTGAGACATTCTTACTCTCAATGTATAGGAAGTTTTCCCCACATAATTATAATGAATATCAATGCTGCGCACAACTCTTCTATTGTCAGAAATGGTGTTGTCTGTGTATATATCCGAGGAGTATAATAAAGAGATTGATCTCTATACGGTGTACAAATGTGGCTCATAAACAATATGGAGTATGGTAAAAGTCATAAACTTTACTTAGTATCAAAAAACATATATTTGAATCTGTATGTTAACAGTGAAGAGATGCATGGCACATAATAAAACACAAGTTGCAAAATAAGGATCAATTGTCCATATATCAGTATTGTGGATAAACCACTGCTATGTTGGATAGCCCGCCTAGTCCTGTGCACGCCACAGGGTGAGTAGCAAACAGTGTATAGTCACTGGGTGTCACGTTTGGTGTCTGAGAGTTACCTGACTCAGGTGATGAACTGGATTCTGCAGAGAGCGGCATGACAGGAATCACAGATGAGGTAGATAGCTCTATTGCAAGACTTATGTGGCAGTGAGAACTGCCTTTGATGATAAATGACAAGAACTTGGAACCAGTAGAAAACTCGGAGGCAGAGCCGGCCCTAACCCATTTGGTGCCCTAGGCAAAATTTTGACTGGTGCCCCCTAACAACTTCCCATACCGAGCTGAACAGCCCCTCAGGAAAAAAAACAGGTGGTCCTCCTCAGTAGGTGCTGTCGACGTTTTAAGATCCATCTGTCTTTTCATCAGGACATGTCATGATGAAAAAACCAATGGGTCTTGAAACATCAACAGAACCTATGTGATTTGTGACAAAATATCACTTTGTTACAACTACTGAGGAGTGCCACCTGTTTTTTTTTCCTGAGGGGCTGTTCAGCTCGGTATAGGAATTTGTTTATTATGCTAGGAGGGCACCCTCGAGATCAGGGGTGTATCTAGGGATCCAAGCGCCCCTGGCAATGTAATGGACTGGCGGCCCCCCCATATGCAGTGCCCCCAGTAGTAACCCTCCGGTAGCAATACCCCTATGCTGCATTGCCCCCATTAGTAGCCCCCCTATACAGTGCCACCAGTAGTGGCCACCCCCCTAAATTACCCCCAGTAGGGGCCACCCCTATACAGTGCCCCCAGTAGTGGCCACCCTATACAGTGCCCCCAGTAGTGGCCACCCATATACAGAGCCCCCAGTAGCAGGCACACCCCCCCATAAAGTGCCCCAGTAGCAGCCACCCCCTATTTCAGTGCCCCCAGTAGTGGCCAACCCTATAGAGTGCCCCCAGTAGTGGCCACCCCCCTAAATTGGCCCCAGTAGTGGCCACCCATAAACAGAGCCCCCTGTAGTGGGCACCCCACCCTTAAATTGCCCCCAGTAGTGGCCACCCCCTATTTCAGTGTCCCCCCCCCCCTACACACACACAGAAAAAAAAACTTTACCTGATCCTCGCCCCTGACGCGACCGGCGCTGTCCGCTCAGTCCCGCCCGCTCTTCTCCTGCATGGAAGAGACATCATACGTCATGACGTCTCTCCCATCACATCCCTGCAGAGGGAGCCGGAAGACGGAGCTCATTAGTGAGTTCCCTCCGCGGACGACGCAGCAGCTAATGAGAGTCATGCAGACTCTCATTAGTTGACTGCTATTACAAAATCACAGCCGCCGCTGGCGGCTGCATGTTTGTAAACTGTGTAGGGCAGACCGCTCTGACTGCGGTCTGCCCTACACTTGTGGGGCCGAGGGACTTGTCCACCCCTTGGCTACTGGTGGCACTGCTGGGTGGCGGCCCCCCTTTGGTCAGCGCCCCTGGCGAGTGCCATCCTGGCCAATGGGCAGATATGCCCTTGCTCGAGATTACCAGTAAATGTATCCAGAGTGCCGGGCTGTATGTGTGTGTATATGTGTATATGTGTATATATATATATATATATATATATATATATATATATACACACACACATATATACACACATATACACATGTAGAAAATCTCTTTGGAGAAGGCGGCACTCAGATGACTTTCGAAATAATACAATCACACAGCCCAGCGACATCACAGTGCCGCCTTCTCCAAAGAGATTTTCTACATGTTTGCTGCATTTTTATATATATACATACATACATACATACACCTAGACACAAATATATATGTATATAGTCCCCTCCCAGCAGTGCCCCTAGTAGTAGTCCCCCCTCCAGCAGTGCCCCTAGTAGTAGTAGTCCCCCCCCTTCCAGCAGTGCCCCCAGTTGTCCCCCCTTATTACTAGTAATTTATATCTCCTTCCAGCAGTGCCCGACAGACACACACGAAAAAAGAAAAAATCCACTTACCTTATTCCCCGCTCCGGCGTCCGCTCCTCCGTCCAGCATCTTCCTGCGCCGACCCACTCTGCATGATGGGAGAGACGTCATGACGTCTCTCCCATCAGCCACTGCGGATGCCCGGTTCTGACAGTGGGGGCAGCAGCCGATGAGAGTCTTGTCTGACTCTCATCGGCTGCTAAAACAAACACACAGCTGCCGGCGCCGGCGGCTGTGGGTTTGTTCTTGGCAGTGTAGGGCGGACTGCACTTATGTGTGGTTCACACTACCGCTGTGCGCCTGGTCCTATGGAGGCAGAGCCGTGTCAGTCACGGCTCTGCTCCGCAAAGGCCCATGGGAGGAATGGACGCGGCTGGGAATGCGCAGCATGCCCTCCTGTGGCCATCTTGTTTCCTCCTGTAGCGAGAATGAGCTTCTGGACAGAAGCTCATTCTGACCTGGGCGGCTCAACTGGCCACTGCGCTGCCCGATCGGAGCTGAGCTCCGATTGCGGCAGCAGCAGGGTAGGGAGGAGGGGCATGCAGCGCCGGTGGTGGGGGGGAACCATGGCAGAGCCCTGGAATGCCCCTAGGCATTCCAGTCGCCCCTAGGCATTCGCTTATTATGCCTAGGGCCGGCTCTGCTCGGAGGAACCGGAGTGGGACTGGCAGGAAGACTTGCTGAGTTGAACTGGTGAACTGAATAACTTGGGCTTTGACTCCGGACTGGAGTGACGTGGATTGAACTGAAGAACTTGGGCTTTGACTCCGGACTGGAGTGACGGAAATTGAACAGAATCCGGATTGGGACCGGAACGGGCAGAATCCGGGCTGGAACCGGAACGGGCTTGGAACCTGACTCTGGACTGGAGTGATGTGACAATGGCTTTAGGGATATCAGGTAATGCTGGAACGAGGGCTAAACAGGGTAATCCGGAAATGCTGTGACAAAGGCTGGAACTCAGGTGCAGGCTGGATTGGGTAATTGAGAATAACAGGTTCAGGAAGGAATAGGTAGGTTTGGGAATTAAGGTTCAGGGAGGAGTGGGTAGGTTGAAGGAGCAGGGGTTGATCCACAGCAGGAAGCAAGGCAGGGTAACACGGTGCAGGTTTGCAGGGAGCCAGGGACCAACTAGGAGTAGGGCAAGCAGCAGAGCACAAGGCTAAGGTCAGGGGTGCAGGAACTCACTTATAGCTGATGCTGAAACACACAAGTTGCACTGGCCTGGGAACTAGCAGGGTTTCTGTATGCTCCAGGTATTGCTGTAGCAGGGTTTCTGGATGCTCCAGGTATTGCTGTAGCAGGATTTCTGGATTGCCAGGTATTGCTGTAAGCAGGACTTCTGGATTTGCCAGGTATTGCTGTAGCAGGATTTCTGGATTTGCCAGGTATTGCTGTAGCAGGATTTCTGGATTGCCAGGTATTGCTGTAAGCAGGATTTCTGGATTTGCCAGGTATTGCTGTAGCAGGATTTCTGGATTGCCAGGTATTGCTGTAAGCAGGATTTCCAGATGAGCTGGTCTAGGAACTGGCAGGATTTCAGGATGCACTTGCAGACAGATACAGCACGAACTATACACCACGGGAAGTAACAAGATGTTCAGGCCCAGAGGTGGGTGGTTATACCCTGGGTCTGGCAGCAATTGGTGGATATGGACAGGTGGTCTGGTAGTAGCACTTTGAGTGGTGGAGGGCACAACATGCAGAGGGAGTGAGCATCTCTGCAGTACTGAGAGACAGAACCACACCTGCGATTCCAATCAAGGCTAGCAGTGTTCACAGACAGAGGAGGGTCCAGGTGAATAATCACTTGTTTAAGGAATGCATTCCCAGCATGATCAGAGCAAATCTCCCAGGCAAATTACACACACAGATCCATGAGACAGTTGGCAGGGGTAAGTCTATAGGCAAAAAGGTGAAAACTAGACAGGGTCGTGACACTGGGTTGTGAAAGGTTAAGGAAAATTAATAGACTGCGGTGTCCTGCTAGTCTTGTGATAATGTTGGTGAGGGGTAGGTATTTACCCAAATGTTCGTTGTTCTTGTGTAGCCCGGATGTCTTCTTAGGGTCCGGGAATGGCTTGCTTGAGCGTGCAACGGGGGATCTCTCTGGACTATGGTGCACTATTTACCGCGAGTGGTGAGCAGTATCCCTGCATCCAAGGACATGCCCGTGTCAGCGTACAGGAGCACAACTCTAGTCGCAGGAGAGGGCACCAGCGGTCGAGGTTCCTGGGAACCGAGGCCGCGGACACCTCTCCATTGGCAGAGGATACATACCCAGGAGCTCAGCTGCCGTCCTCCGTTGTCCCCTGGTCAGCTGTCTAGGCACGCTTGCAGGTGACTTCTGGTTCCGGTGTCTCCAAGTATGCGGCTCGATACGAGTATGCGAGAGTAGTCTCTGGTACCTGGGTGGCGTGGACAGGGTTATGCTGAGCAATCTTTTGCTGGTTCAAAGAGTAGGTGCCCTCCAACGCGCTTCTACCTGTTTAAGCTAGCCCACAGGGATAACATATGATGTAAATAATGTATTTAGTAGTGCCGTTCAATATATGTCTGATATGAATACGTTTTGAATGCAGATGTACCACATCAGGGCCGACTTTTAAGTATCTGCAAGTGGTACAGCCTGAGCATCTATAGCATCCTGTTTTTTTGGTAAGGAAATGTGTACTGCTATCCGCTATGGAGGAGGAGACATCATTGTGCACAAGCCAATTTTTCAGGTTTTTGCCTTTCTTGTATCCAATCATGACATCGGTGTTTTTGAGTGCCGGAAGATTAGAGTCTGTATTAACTATCGGCCATAGTTTTTTAGTGGTGCAGTTGATAAAATTGCTGCCTGTGTTGAAATGATTGATAAATAGCACCTGTTGCTTCTTTTTGTTGGCTTCTGCAGTGTTGGTGTTGCTTTCAGGTGTTTGGTATAGAGCCTTGGCTTTAGTTTTTTATAGGTCCTTCCAACTGTAACCCCTGTTGTGAAATTTGATCATCATCTTGTCTACATCACTTTCTGCTGTGGCTGTATCGCTGGTAATTCTTTTGACACAAAGGAATTGAGAGTATGGAAGGCTCCTGGTTAGAGAGAGTGGATAGTGGCTATGTGCATGAAGGAGTGTGTTGTAATCCATGGGTTTGCTGTAGATTGTGGTGTTGAAGCAGGATCAAATCCTAGTGAACCATTTATTGGCTTATTCAAATGTAAAACGGATTTGTTCATGCAATGTATTGATTTTGTTAATGGTCTCAATAAAGGCAGCCTCAGTACCTGACCATAAGATGAAAATGTTGTCTATGTATAGGGTAAAAAATACAAGATGTTGATTAAATTCGTTATTTTCCAGGAACAATTGTTTCTCCACAAAAACATATAGGTGTTAGTGAAAGAGGGTGCCACATGAGAACCCATGGCACACTCCTTTCTCTTAAAAAAACATGAATTATCGAACAAAAAATAATTCCTTATCAGGGTTTTTTCAAGAAGTTGAATATACAACTGGATATGAGGCCCATCATAGTCATCATGGGAACAGAGAAATTGTTGCATACACTCAAGACCCTGCGCACGGAGTATACTCATCTACAATGATACAACATCAATTGTGCACAATAAAAGTGTTGACGGTAATTGTTGTAGCCCATGTAATTTGTCCAAAAATATATTGGTGTCTTTAAGGAATGTAGGCTCCCTCATGATTAGTGGTTGTATGAAATAGTCCAGAAATTTGGAAATTGAACTGTAGAGTAATCCCCAGGCTGATATTATGGGACGATCAGGTGGTGACTATAGAGACTTGTGAACTTTTGGTAATGTATATATGTATATGGTAATGTATATATAAGTGGGACCACCGGTCTCTCTGTGGTAAGTTGGTTGAGTGCGGTGTCAAGCATATTATTGGATACAGCTTCCCCCAAGATGTTCTCTAATTCTTGTTTGCAAATTGAAGTAGGTTCCTGACTCAATTTGATATAAATTGCTGAGTCACTCAACCCTTCTTTTATCCGCTTGGATCCGATGGACTTGTATTTGCTCAGACTTTGTAAAGCTGAGAATTCTTCTTTAGAAAGATTATGGTGGATCCGTTTTTTGGCTCTATGTTCGAACATGACATTATGGTCCAGCAACCGGGTAAATGTGATTGAGGTTCAAAAGTAGATCTTTTCTGTGTAGGTCCTTTATGGGGTACCATGGTATCACTCACAGTGTGTGGATAGAATTATTTAAGCTTTAAATTAGGGTTGAATATCCAGAGGTCTTGTTTCCAATTAAAACTGTCAAATGGGCAAGTGGGAACAAAGGTGAGTCCTTTGTTAAGTAGTTTTCTTTCAGAATCAGTGATGTTCCTACTGGATAGATTGATGATCAGGTTCTCTTCTGGTAGGGTCTTCTTCCTTTCCCTTTCCCCCTGCCCTCCATGTCACGTGCGGGCCCTCCTTCTTTCTGTGCATGGGTGTAATCCCCTAAAGGGGTTTTTTGAGACAGTGGGATTGGGAATGTGTCTTGATCACTTTGTGAGGAGTTAGCACCTGCTGATTCATCAGTATCGAAGTAGGGTCTGAGTTTCCTGTACCTGGAAGGTCGTAACTGTGCTTCAGAGGATCTACCAGTGGCCCACGTTTACTGTATGTATGCATCAAGTAGTTTATGCTTTTGAGGGTACCAGGGCAAGTTTGATTTCATCATTGTGGAGTGCTGGTTCTTTATAAATTAGGGATGTGCACCGACCCCCGTGTTTTGGTTTTGGATCTGTATCTCCATCATGTTGTTGATCTGGATTTGGTTTTGCCAAAATTGCCCTTACGTGTTTTGGTTTTGGATCTGTATTTTTGTCAAAAATCTATAAAAACTGCTAAAATCACATAAAATTTGGGCTTTTTTTTTTGTTCCTACAATATTATTAACCTCAATAACATTTCCACTTGTTTCCAGTCAATTTTGACCACCTCACAGCTCACAATATTGTTTTCATCCGGTTTAGGCCCAAAATTTGCACCAAGCTAGCTAGCTGGCTGACTAAGCTAAGCGGCAGCAGTGGGCGGCACAAACACGTGGCAGTTCAACTTTCAACATGGCACATAAGGAAACATATGTTTTCATTAATCAAGACGCCTGAGGAATATGGACTATGTATGTAGTTGAAGGCAGGGAAATGAAGGGTTGATTGGTAGTAAATTTAATAAAAAATTTTGATTCCGAAGCAAATTTATGAGGGAGGAGGGGAGAGCATGGGTGCATGTGCATTATATACACATTTTTCTTTTCTTTCACTTTTAGCACTTCCATTGTTTGTTTAATATATATGTATTATTTTCACATCTTTATTTCTCACCTCCCTACATGCAGCAGCTGCTCTTATCTATTCTACACCTTTTTACACTTCACCTTTCCTTATTGGAGCGATGCCCTGGGGTGGCTCAGCTGGGCTGGTTTGGGGGTGTCCTGCGCTCTGGATTTCAACCCCAGTAGGTTAGGGACCTACCCTCAGAGGTTACCTGGGCGCGGTGGGTAGGCCCATAACCATGGCCATGATTATGCCAAAACCTCTTTTATTATTTGCAAAATGCTATTGCAAAATGTATGGTATAGAATGAGAAACACAAAAACAAACCTGAAAAAAAGATCTTTTATTTTTTTGTGAAATTATAATTTTATTTAACTTTTATGTTTTTACCCTGGGGAAGAGCACCCCTTGATTGACAGAGCATCCCCATGGACAACACAGCACTATTTTATGAACTGCAGCCCTACCCCCTTGATGGACAGGACAACACAGCAGCACCCCTTTATGGACAACACAGCAGCAGCCCTTTATGTACTGCAGCCCCATGTTCCTAGAGTTTTATTAACCTCAATAATATTAATTTCCAGTAATTAACAGTCAATTTAGGCTACCTCACCGCTCACAATATTGTTTTCGCAATTATTGGCCAAAGGCTGCAGTGAGCTGGCTGGTTACTAAGCAACAATGCAGCGGCACAGACACTGCAGTTTAAAGCACATGTATGAAATGAAGAGTCACAATGCTTGTATGCACAGAGGGCTAAGGCCCAAGGAGTTACGGTGCTTGTATATATAGAGGGCTATGGCCCAAGGAGTCATGGTTCTTGTATATGCAGTGGGCTAAGGCCCAAGGAGTCACAGTGCTTGTATACAGTTACACAGAGGGCTACGGCCCTAGGAGCCACGGTTCTTGTATACGCAGTGGGCTAAGGCAGCAGCACAGACACTGCAGTTTAAAGCACATGTATGAAATGAAGAGTCACAATGCTTGTATGCACAGAGGGCTAAGGCCCAAGGAGTTATGGTGCTTGTATATACAGAGGGCTACAGCCCAAAGAGTCATGGTTCTTGTATATGCAGTGGGCTAAGGCCCAAGGAGTCACAGTGCTTGTAAACAGTTACACAGAGGGCTACGGCCCAAGGAGTCACAGTGCTTGTATACACAGTGGGCTAAGGCCCAAGGAGTCACAGTGCTTGTATACAGTTACACAGAGGGCTATGGCCCAAGGAGCCACAGTTCTTGTATATGCAGTGGGCTAAGGCCCAAGGAGTCACAGTGCTTGTATGCAGTTACACAGAGGGCTACGGCCCAAGGAGTCACAGTGCTTGTATACACAGTGGGCTAAGGCCCAAGGAGTCACAGTGCTTGTATACAGTTACACAGAGGGCTGTGGCCCAAGGATTCACTGTGCTTGTATATGGAGAGGGCTAAGGCCCAAGGACACAGTGCTTGTATACAGTTACACAGAGGGCTACGGCGCAAGGAATCATGGTGCTTGTATACAGTTACACAGGGATGCGGCCCAAGGAGTTACGGTTCTTGTATACACAGTGGGCTAAGGCCCAAGGAGTCACAGTGCTTGTATACAGTTACACAGAGGGCTACGGCCCAAGGAGTCACGGTGCTTGTATATGCAGAGGGCTAAGGCCCAAGGAGTCACAGTGCTTGTATACAGTTACACAGAGGGCTTTGGCCCTAGGAGTCACTGTGCTTGTATATGCAGAGGGCTAAGGCCCAAGGAGTCACAGTGCTTGTATACAGTTACACAGAGGGCTATGGCCCAAGGAGTCACGGTGCTTGTATATGCAGAGGGCTAAGGCCCAAGGAGTCACAGTGCTTGTATACAGTTACACAGAGGGCTATGGCCCTAGGAGTCACGGTGCTTGTATATGCAGAGGGCTAAGGCCCAAGGAGTCACAGTGCTTGTATACAGTTACACAGGGCTATGGCCCAAGGAGTCACAGTGCTTGTATACAGTTACACAGAGGGCTACGACCCAAGGAGTCTAGGTGCTTATATACACAGGGGGCTAAGGCTCAATAAGTTACAGTGCTTGTATACACAGAGGGCTAAGGCCCAAGGAGTCATGGTGCTTGTATACACAGAGGGCTAAGGCCCTTGGACTCACAGTGCTTGTATACAGTTACACAGAGGGCTACGGCCCAAGATGTCTCTGTGCTTGTATAGACAGACGATTAAGGCCCAAAGAGTTATGGTGCTTGTACACACAGAGGGCTACAGCCCAAGGAGTCACAGTGCTTGTATACACAGTGGGCTACAGCCAACAAAGTCACAGTACTTGTATACGCAGTGGGCTACGGCCCAAGGAGTCACAGTACTTGTATACAAAGTGGGATACAGCCCAAGGAGTCATGGTGTCTGTGTTCACAGTGGGGTACAGCACCAAAAAATAATTTTTTTCAATTTTTTTTTACTTTTTAAACTTTTAACTTTCTTGAAAGTCTTTTTTACTTTTTTAAACTTTTTTTTTGTATTCACAGCCACTTGTGAGTCTTGACCCAGTCACTTTAATCAGCAGAGTATAGCACAACATACAGTGTATAGTAAGCATGCAGTGTGCCCGCTATACACAGTCACTTTGCCAGCACAGCCACTTGTAAGTCTGGACACGGCCACTTTAATCAGCAGAGATTAGCAAAGCATACAGTGTATAGTCAGCATGCAGTGTGCCCCCTATACACAGTCACTTTGCCAGCACAGCCACTTGTAAGTCTGGACACGGTCACTGTAATCAGCAGAGTATAGTGCAGCATACATCGGCGTGCAATGTTCCCCCTCTACACAGTCACTTTACCAGCACAGCCACTTGTGAGTCTCTGGACATAGCCACTTTCAGCAGAGCAGTGCGCAGCATGCATAGCATGGAATTGAAATGGTGCCGAGTCCTGATTGCAGTGCCTTATGTAGAGGCAAACTCTCGCGAGAATCCGACATCGGGAGGATGACGTTCGGCCTCGCAGTGGGATCCGAGTCAGGCAGGAACACCTGAGCCACGGCTCGGGAGGACTCAGATCCCCGCTGTTCGGAGTTTTTCGGATTCCACAGAAACCAAACCGCTCATCCCTAATATATATATATTATGGCTCTGATAGAGCCACAATTACTCCAGGTCTTGCGGCAGTGAGGCCCTACCGCAGGGTCTCCGTCGCAAGCCCGATGGTCGCGATGGTCAAGACCATCGAGGACCATCATCATGGACGCTCACCCACAGCTATGCGAGCGGCCAGGTGGCCGCTCCATTTTCATGGAGGAGGGCACTGATTCAGAGCGAGCGCTCTGGTCAGAGCATTCGGCTCTGAATCAGGCCCTAGGTGTCAGTTGCAATTCTGACATATAAAAGAAATTGTCAGCAACAGCGCGGCCAATATCTGCTAAATGGTATTATTGCTAATTTACTGTATGTTACAACATGTAGTTTAGGGAAACCTCTTTTTCCTAGGATTGTCACTTTCTTTGTCCTTAGCCTTATAAGGAATATTATGTTTCAGTGGAAATCTTCTTAATTTCCCCTCTATCATTTTGTATGTTTCTACATTGTGGTGCAACATTTGCTTTGGCCAATGCAGGCGTTATTCACTACTTATTACATGTTTTGGGGTATGGATAGATTTCTGGATAGGCTGTTATCCAGGTCCTCCAAATCATCATCTTCCAGAATGGGTAAACATAAATCCAAAATTAAAAAACAGTCAGATGTTGACTAATATAGATGTGGTATGTGGCAGACTGCTACCCCTCAGTAGAAGGGAAGCATGCAGCCTTCTTGCTATAATAAATAATAATAAAAAGAACAAACAAGAGGAATTGTCTGTCAGTATATCAATTAAAACAATTATTTTAATAAAATCACTTGGCCAGTGAAAACTAAAATACATACATTCAATGCACAAATAAAGCCATAATGGTTAAAAACCTATCAAAAATATCTACAGTTCAGTTAGTTGATAATTTTCTAATAAAGTTTATTGTAAATTGTACATAATTATTTCCAAATGTAGTTTGATTAGTGAATTAGTATGCTGGAATCCACTTACTCCTAGTCATTTATAGTTATTCCAACTGGAATTAGCCAAGTTATTATATCAGCTATTTAGATGGCAAATCAGCTATATCCCATCTAATTAGACAGCTTAAAGATGGTTAGTATTGATATCTATTAGTAGGTATGTGCAGTCTCTTAGAACATAGGCATCCAAAGCGCTGTATTAGTGTGT
Organism: Taudactylus pleione; assembly: GCA_031769625.1. NCBI lineage: Eukaryota > Metazoa > Chordata > Amphibia > Anura > Myobatrachidae > Taudactylus > Taudactylus pleione. The sequence goes on from JAUIMM010000154.1 coordinate 7,309,883, forward strand.
TAGTCAGGCAAACTACATCATATAATCACAGGGCCTAATTCAGACCCGCTCGCGAGCGCTGAGCACTCGCAAGCGGGTCGATGGTGCCCTAATGCGCATGCGCACGATGGAGGGAGCTCCGTCGTGCGCATGTGCGAGACCCACATAGCGACAGCCAAGCTGTCGCTATGGGTCTCGCACCAAAGGGGCGTGCTGTCGATGGTGACTGACAGCACGCCCCCTTTGGTGGGCAGGCCGGGGGCGTTGCTGCCCAGACAGAGGCGTTCCCATTGGATAGTGATGTCAGTGGGAGTGCTTTTGGCTCTGATAGAGCCAAAAGCACTCCTGGGCTTGCGGCAGTGAGACCCTACCGCAGGGTCTCGTCGCAAGCCCGATGGTCGCGATGGTCTTGACCATCGCCACCATCTTTTTTGCCGCTCGCATAAGCTGTGGGTGGTCCATTTTTAGGTAGGAGGGCCCTGATTCAGAGCGAGCGCTCTGGTCAGAGCATCCAGCACTGAATCAGGCCCACAGTCTCTTACCTACTGACTGCTAGTACAGTATGTCCTAGAAGGCAGTAAAAAGAAGGATATTGGATATCTTGAGGTGGCTCCTGACCGCTGATTTCTCCTACAAGATGTACAGTTCTGTTGCTGTCTTTAGAAGTCTGTAGCTGGATATAATAACCGGTGCAATGTGCTCCACAGACATTCTCACCAGGCTCCAGGGGTCACTTTTATGCTTTCTCCTTGATTTGTCTCTTTAAATGGATTTGTATTAAATTTGTTTTTAGATTTCTTGCTCTGCGTAAGATAACTTCGCCATTGAAGGTTATTGAGGATCCTAGGATAATTTTAGGTGAAGAATTTTGTCTAATAATTTTCTTTTTTTGGTACACATATGAATGATATTGAGTAGTGAAAAGGATGGATCTATCCTTTGTATGTTTCCACTCTTCCTCTAATTTATTTTCTAAGGGAGTATTTCTATCTACTTTTCTTACTTCATTCAATGCTTTATCTCAAATATTGGAGGGATAACCCTGTTCTAAAAATGCTCTGTAAAGGGACGATGCTTTTTTTTCAAAAGAAACAGAACAGGAATTATGCCTAACTCTTAGAATACTGCCCTTTAGGTATGTTGTTACGTAAACTCATATGATGGCTGCTGTTATAATTTAAATATGTTTTGGTCAATGAATGCTTCTGTACTTAAACCATATTTCACAGCCAAAAGTGGTAAATTAATACTGTGCAGATGATAAATTCTTGTAAATCTACGACCAAATGTGTTGCAATTAAGACTATCAACAAAAGATAAAACCATATTTAAGTCACCAACCCAAATAGTGAACATCCACCCATAGAGAACCAGGTTTGCCCAAAAATTTCTAACACACTGGGCTAAATGTAATAGTGTCCGAGTTTCCGATGCTGCAAGGATTTATGCGAGTCTCCAAGCAGGTTTAGCCTTTAAAATGATTGCCACTTTAAAAAAACAGGGAGACTCGCTTAAATCCCAGCAGCATTGGAAACGCAGAGGCTATTACATCTAGCCCCATATATGTTGTTCTTCGAATCAGCCGATATATAGGTTAGTGAAACTTGGGGCAAACCTGGTTCCCATGGCTGTACCCTAGGCCTGTAAGTAAAAATGTGAATCAAATAAAAAGTAATACATAGAGATTTGGAATAGTCATTAGCAGAATGAAAAAAGAGGCTTGGAATACAAGGAATTTTCAGCAATCACCTAAAAGCAACCAGATAATTAGTGCTATATAAATTTTCAGCCTTGGGGGGCAGATGGCTATGGAAATACACAAAGTGTGGAAATAACTAAGTGTATTTTCAAAACAGTTAAAAGCTGTTTTATTCTGCATGAAACTGGACTAATCATCTTTCTATTTCTTTTTATCTCTACACTACAATCCATAGGTCTACATATCCTGCCAGATTTTTCACTATCTGTGTGGCTCCACGTAACTGAATGCCTTTGTGCCATTTCATCTTGGATGTCATTTCACCACCTCAAATGTAATATTTCCAAAACAGAATTAATTAATTCCACCAGCCAATAGTAGTTACCAACCTGATATCTCTATAACTCGACAATCAACTCTACCCCACAAGCTCACTGCCTACAGTAGGTGTCATCCTTGAGTCTGAACTGTCCTTTGTTCCCCACATTCAATCTGTCTCAAAACCATACAGCTAAAAAACATAACCAGAATATGACCCCAGTCAGGCTCAGAGATGAGGGGAGGAACTGGTCTGTGCTGGCAGCTACACTGCCTGCATGCTGACAAGGATCTGGTCTCATGAGGAGCTGATCTGTGCTGGCAACTACACACCCTGCATGCTGTGTGAGTGAGAGAAAGCCTGGGCTTGTGCTGCTGGTGGAAATACCAGCTTTGTGCTGAAAGCACTGAAGCACTCCCTACTTCCGTGGACCAGTGGACTCCAGGAAACCATACAGTTTTTGCGAGGACATCTTGCTAACATCTGATGGGACTTATTATGGACTGGTAAAAATATTTCTATTTCACCCTAACCTTGCAATTATCAGCAGTTTAAAATTGCTGCCCTATAACACAAGGATACTACAACTTGCAGTCTCATATTTGGGGCTATACCCTGGGACACCACCTTGATTCAATGATTGCGTACTATTTTTGCTGCTAATTTTATATGTGGAATCATATGACATTTAATTATATGTGTATGGATTGTTTTAAGTTTTTATTTTAAACATATTAAATAACAATATTGATGATATTAATAAGCTGCATGAATCATTTTTATTGATAGCGCTGTATTCATTTTCTTCTTTTGTTTTTTCATATATCTATATTAGGTTTACACTCTTCTTGTATACAGCTGCTTCAACATATATTGATAAGCGCCAACATAGGTTACTCTTAGGGTACATTACTTAATATTTTACACAAGACACTGCAAGAATGCTAATCCATACACTCATAATTTCCCATATTGATTATTGCAATAGTCTCCTAACTGATATTCCCAAAAACAGACTCTCACTACTACAATACATTTTGAATGCAGCTGCGTGGCTGATCTTCCTCGCCAAAAGTCCATTGTCTGCTGATCCACTCTGTCAATCCCTCCATTGGTTACCGCTTCTCTATTGTATTCATTCAAAAATACTTTTCCTTACACACAAGGCTATTAACCACACAAACATACATCTCTTATCTCAAGATATCTCCCAAACCGACTTCTCCACCTAACCTGCTCCTATTCACGGTTACAGGACTTTTTCTGGCTGCACACACTTTGTGGAATGCCCTCCCATGCACAATAAGATTTTCCTCTAGTCTCCAAACCTTAAAATGTTCCCTAAAAATCCACCTCTTTATACAAGCTTATAAGATTCCAGAACCACCCACATAACCTTCATGAACTTCCCTATTTAAGTACATCCCCTCTATACAGTCCACACATAACCTCACATATTTTCTCCTTGGCCAACATTCCTGTGGGACTATATCATACAGCCCTTTAAGAACCTTTGAAATCTGGCAGGACCATTATGCAATAGGTAGCATTTATCCTTTTGTATCAATGCCTATTTCCCTATAGATTGTAAACTTGCAAGCAGGCCCTTTCTACCTCTATGTCTGTCTGTCTGTTTTTACCCAGTTTTATTCTATTACTGGAACATGCTGCGCTATATAAGAAAATATTAGTAAATAAATATATAAAGAACCAACAAACAGGATATAGCCACTTCTGAGGCAAATGCTAATGTGTACAGCTATGGCCAAAAGTTTTGAGAATGACACAAGTATTGGTTTTCACAAAGTCTGCTGCTTCAGTTTTTATGATGTCAATTTGCATATACTCCAGAATGTCATAAAGAGTGATCAGATGAATTGCAATCAATTGCAAAGTCCCTCTTTGCCATGACAATGAACTTAGGACCTCATTCAGAGCCGCTCGCTCTGAATGAGGACGGCTGCTTTTTTTTTAAAAGCCAGCCTCCTGGCCGCTCGCTAAGCTGTGGGTGACCACCCACAGCTTTTGCGAGCGGCCAGGTAATGGTTGCGATGGTCGCGACCATCGGGCTTGCGACGAGACCCTTGTGGTAGGGTCTCAATTGCTGTAAGCCTCAGTGAGCTTTCGGCTCTAATAGAGCCGGAAGCTCACTACTGATATCACTGGTGATGTCAATAGGGCTGCCCACAAACAGCAGGTGCTCCTTCAGGAACGCCTCCGTTTGTCCAGCAACCCCCTCACCCCACCTACAAAATGGGGTGAGCTGTCAATCAACATCGACAGCTGCGCCATTTGTAGCGAGCCCTGGAGTGAGTGAATTTTTCAGTCGCCACGGAGCTTGCATACACCGCACGTGCGCAATGCACAACCATCGACCCACTTGCGAGTGGGTCTGAATGAGACCCTTAATCCCAAAAATAAAATTTCCACTGCATTTCAGCCCTCCCTCAAAAGGACCAGCTGACATTATGTCAGTGATTCTCTCATTAGCACAGGTGAGAGTGTTGACGAGGACAAGGCTGGCGATCACTCTGTCATGCTGATTGAGTTAGAATAACAGACTGGAAGCTTTAAAAGGAGGGTGGAGCTTGACATCATTATTCTTCCTCTATTAACCATGGTTAATGGGAAACATGTGCAGTCATCATTGCTTTGCATGAAAAGGGCTTCACAGGCAAGGATATTGCTGTTAGTAAGATTGCACCTAAATCAACCATATATTGTATCATCAAGAACGATATATGGTTGAGAGAGGTTCAATAGTTGTGAAGAAGGCTTCGGGATCGGGGCACCACCAGTGCAGAGCTTGCTCAGGAATGGCAGCAGGCAGGTGTGAGTGTATCTTCATGCACAGTTAGGCGAAGACTTTTGGAGGATAGCTTGGTGTCAGCAAAGAAGCCACTTCTCTCCAGGAAAAACATCAGGGACAGACTGATATTCTGAAAAAGGTATAGAGATTGCTGAGGACTGGGGTAAAGTTATTTTCTCTGATGAATCCCCTTTCACATTGTTTGGGGCATCTTGAAAAACGCTTGTCCGGAGAAGGAAAGGTGCGCTACCATCAGTCCTGTGTCATGCCAACAGTAAAGCATACTGAGACCATTCATGTGTGGGGTTGCTTCTCGGCCAAGGGAGTGGCCTCACTCACAATTTTGCCAAAGAACACAGTCATGAATAAAGAATGGTACCAAAACATCCTCCAAGAGCAACTTCTCCCAACCATCCAAGAACATTTTGGTGATGAACAATGCCTTTTCCAGCATGATGGAGCACTTTGCCATAAGCAAAAGTGATAACTAAGTGGCTTGAGGAACAAAACATCGAAATTTTGAGTCCATGGCCAGTAAACTCTCCAGATCTTAATCCCATTGAGAACTTGTGGTCAATCCTCAAGAGGCAGGTGAACAAACAAAAACCCATAAACTCTGACAAACTCCAAGCATTGATTAGGTAGGAATGGGCGGTCATCAGTCAGTATGTGGCTCAAAAGTTGATTGACAGCATGCCAGGATGAATTGCAGAGGTCTTGAAAAAGAAGTGTCAACACTGCAAATATTGAATCTTTGCATAAACTTAATGTCATTGTCAATAAAAAAACTTATGAAATGATTGTAATTATACTTCAGTATACCATAGCAACATCTAACAAAAAGGTCTAAAAACACTGAAGCAGCAAACTTTGTGAAAACCAATACGTGTGTCATTCTCTAAACGTTTGGCCATGGCTGTCATTAAAGGAGGAGACAAGCATAAAAGTGACCTTTGGCGCCTGGTGAGAACATCTGTGGAGCATTTTGGACTGGTTATCATATCCAGCTACAGCCTTCTAAAGACAGCAGCAGCACTTTTACATCACTACTTTGTAGGAGAAATCAGTGGTCAGAAGCCATCTCAAGATATCAAATATTCTCCTTTTAACTGCTTTGTAGGACATACCAGCAGTTAAGAGGTAAGAGACTGTGCCTATATGATGTGGTTTACCTGACTAACAAACTAATACAGCACTCTGGATGCATGTGTTCTAAGAGACTGCTTATACCTACTAATGATTATCATTACTAACCATCATTAAGCTGTCTAATTGGATGGGATATAGTTGATATACCATCTACATAGCTGACATAATAACTTGGCTAATCCAAGCTGAAATAACTATAATTGGCTATGATTAAATGCATACTAATCCACTAACCAAACTACATGTGGAAATAATAATGTGCAATTTACAATAAACTTCATTAGAAAATTAACAACTAACTGAATTATTGTTATTATTAACAGGTTTTTAACCATTATGGCTATATTTGTGCAGTAAATGTATGTATTTTAGTTTTTACCAGTAGAGTGATATTATTGAAATAATAGTTTTAATAAATAATAACAATTTATATACTAACAGACAGTGCCTATTGCTTGTTCCTTAAACATAAGTCTGCCTCTAATAATCTAAATTCCCCTTCCCTGGGTTCACAGTAGTCACCTCCCTTCCCAAAAGTTCAGCCTTCACCTGGCACACCTATCCCTTCCTCTTCACTTTCAAAGATGCTTAGGGAGATTCCTAATGTTTACTTGCTTCAACTTGATAGAACAACACTTGCACATTATAAAGCATAATTTAATGCTGCATTGACTAATATAGACTGTGTCACAACTCACGGATGGGTAGTGGATGTGGAGGAGGATTACAGAGCAGTGGCCACCGGGGATTCCCTGCCCAATGCCCTGCTGCTGACCAGCGCTGCTGGACCCAGTAAGTGCGTGCCAGTGTCCAGTTCACTGTGACATTACCCCCTTCTTTAGGGGTGGGCACTGAACACCCTACAAAAGGCTTGCCAGAGAACTTCTGGTGAAATTTCTGAAGAAGTTGAGGTGCAAGAATATCTGGCCTTGACCCAACAGCGTTCTTTGGGACCATATCCTTTCCAGTCCACCAGGAATTGAACAGTACCTCCAGAGATTCTGGAGTCCAAAATTTTTTCACCTCATATTCCTCTTGACGGACCACTGACATAGCCACTGTGGATCACAGGGTATCAAAAACCAATTAAGAACCAGCAGTTTCAAGAGGGAGATATGGAAAACATTTGGTATTTTAAGCATGCCTCAGGCGGTAAGCCACCGGGTTGATCACTTGGTGAATCTGAAAAGGCCCAATGAACCTGGGAGCAAACTTCATTGTAGGTACTTTCAATTGCAGATGTCTGGTTGACAACCAGACTCTGACCCCAGGACTTAGTAAAGGACCCTTTTCCTCTTCCTGTCTGCAAATGGCTTGTACTTAGAAGAGGCCTTGCACAAATTCCTCTTTAAGTCTCTCCAAATCTTGAGGAAGTGGTTCACTGTGCCGTGGACCACTGGAAGTGAAACTGACCGGAGAGTTGGTAACTCTGGTAAAACAGGATGCAGACCATATTGGATGAAGAAGGGAGAGTAACCCGATGCCTCATGGAACAGATTATTGTGGACGAATTCAGCCCACGGCAACAAGGATACCCGATCATCTTGATTGGCTGAAACATACAATCGAATAAACAGGAAGCGGTTGGGAAGCCGATAGCTGGAATCCTGACTGTTGGCTTCCCTACTGTCTAATCCGAATGCCTGTCATTTTACCTACAGCGGGACCCCGACACCCGGCTTACCAATTGAAGGTAAGCTGGGAGCCAGGTGAGGACTGCCGTGGGGGGGAGGGTAAGGTTTAGGGTTCCTGGGGGGAACTTAGGGTTAGGCACCCCCCAGAGTTTAGGGTTAAGCTAGGGGAAGGGAGGGCTAGGGTTAGGCACCCCCCCGGGGATTTAGGTTTAGGCGGCAGGATGGGATGGTTAGGTTTAGGCACTTAGAGGGGGGATTAATGTTAGGCACTTGGGGGGAGGTTAGGGTTAGGCACCCCTAAAGGAGGGTTAGGGGGTAAAATAGGTTAGTGAATACTTACCTCTTGACAATCGGGATTTCCACTGCTGCCGGGATGCCGCTGTCGGGATTTGAACCGCTGGCCATGCACATAAACTTGCTGTGTCTGACCATTGCTTTGAGGATGATATTTCTACAAAAATGCGGGACTGCCATGGGCACATGCTTTGCTCCCAGTTACGCCAGTTTGTTCATGGCTTACAGGGAGTCGAACAAGATTTATCCCAAAGAAGTCTACATGAAGAATCTAATTGCCTGGAGTCGCTACATAGATGACATTCTTTTTATCTGGAAAGGCACTGAAGAAGCCTTAGATGTTTTCTATGAACAGATTAACATCAATAATAAAAATATACAAATGACATTCAACAAAAGTAAGACTGAAGTTAATTTTTTGGATTTGTCTATTTACATCAAAGAAAATAATCTACATACGAAAACCTTCCATAGACACTTACAACTATATTCCAAAAAACAGCGAACACCATCAAAACTGGCTCAATGGCGTATCTAAAGGACAATTCACAAGAGTCAGAAGAAATTGCAGCGAAGATAATGTGTGTAAAACACAAATGGATGAACTGAAGAAAGAATTTATTAAAAAGGGTTACAAAGACCATGATCTGGAGAACACTGCAAACACTATTCTACAAACAAAAGGAACAGATTTTCTGAAGATAAAACCACCTATAAATAGACAATAAAAACACTTCCAATGGTCATTTATAACAGGTTACGATTCAGATTATAAAAAGAGAGAATCCATCATCAAGAGACATTGGCATATACTAAAAGAAGACCCCATCCTGAAAAACATAATCCCTGCAAAACCACAATTCATCTACAAAAAAGCACCTAACCTCAAAAATCATTTAGTAAGAGTGCTTTAGAAGGAAAACCCTCAAATCCGATTCGAATCAAAGGTTTCCACCAGTGTGGAGTGTGTGTAGCCTGCAAACAAGTGAAAAGCACTACCTCTAAATACATAGAAACAGAGGTCAATAATGTGAAGATCAAGATTGAAGATTTCATAACCTGTAATTCAACTAACGTTATATATTTAATTGTCTGCTCATGCGACAAAGCATATATTGGAAGAACTTCAAGATCCCTTAAAACTAGAATAAGAAAGCTCCTCCGAAACATAAAAAAGGGGTTATGACCCACAGTTTGTCTGACCATTTCCGCATTCATCATCAATGTTCAATAAACCACATCAAATACTTCATAGGCCTTAAACACATCAAATCCACCTGGTGTTATAGAAATGTTGAAAAAAATCTAGCCCACACAGAGATGAAAACTATTTTGAATCTACAAACACTAGTTCCTAAAGGCCTTAATGCGGACTTTGAAATAAAATGGTTTCTGTAAATTATAAATTATACGTGATACCTCACCACCTTTTTCTACATTTGTCCTCATTCTTTTTTCCTTTTTTCTTACCATCTAATTAATTTTCCTTTCTTATGAGGTATAAACACATAAAGAAAGAACTATCAAGTAAACTGGTTTCACCTTACAAGAAGACTAGCAGGAATCTTTACTTAAAACAACATCTCTATTATGGACAAACTCTTCTTCCTAAAAGAAAATATTATATGGATATAAGAAAATAGGACCACACCAACATGGCCACCTCAAACATCCAGCTACAGACTGCCATTGATGAATGCAAGGGCACAAAATAAATCTCTTTTAAAACGTCAGAAAATGTCCCATATCAAGATGGCCACCGGAGCACTTCCAGTCATGGCAAATAGAACTACACTAACATGGCCACTATAATCATCAAGCCATAGACTGATAAAGGACTGATAGGGAATAGAAGAAATCTTTTTCAAAAATGGCATCCAAGGCATTTCCTGTAGAATAAGTCCCATACCAAGATGGCCGCCGGAGCACTTCCGGTCACGGGAAAAAGAAATGAGATTCCAGCTATAAAATTACTATGCACATCACTAAAGAGATCTAGCAGTGACCTTATATTTTAGAGATCTCGCAACAGTACCGCCCAATATAAAGATAAGAAGCAGAAACTATAGGAACAAGATCGGGTAACCTTGTGACGTCACTTCCGCTCATCTGCAGTCTGCAAACTGGAAGTGGGGCAGGAAGGACCATCCAACACACCCACCTAATCATACAGACAGCTATAAAAAGACACTAGGCAAGCAGCAGCCTTGAGGAAGAGACTATACATCTCGAAACATGTCGGCGACCTGCACCTGTGTTATCTTCTGGACCCCAAGCTAACCTACAGGATTTCCTCCCCATTTGGGGTTAAGCTATCGGAGCCACTGCAGGGCAACCCGAGTATCCTGCAGCTAACACCCACTGGTTCCCCACTTCTCCTCAGGTAGGATTTCCTAAGATATGAATCTATTATTGACAGCTCTATACACTGCTAGTATTGCACCTACCAAGTGTATTATTTATGCTGGGAACTCCAACCATATGCAGACAACCACTTGGTATTCCCCTCGATTATTGAACATTGTATTGTAATAATTGGATTATTTGTACTCATATATCGTGTGCCCCACGGGATTGTGACCCATGATCACTGCATTTTACCATTTGGACTCATCTGTGTCCCAATGTGTTTGTGATTAATTTTTTTATTCATGTTTTATTTTATATTTTATTGAATAAATGTATTTGTTTCATGTCTAAACTCTGAAACCCTCTTATTTAATTTGCTTCCCAATGGTTGCATCTGAGCAGCACCCAGAGTAAGCAATACCCCTTTTTCTTCAATCTATTGGTTTTTCCCTAGGGAAAACCACTTACCTACCAGGCTCGCTTACACTCAGGAGTGCCCAGGTTCGCATATACACCTTGTTTTCCACTTTGAGGATGATAGGCTGATGAGAAACTCAAATTAACTCCAAATCATTAACATAATGACCTCCAGAATTTTGACTTAAATTGAACTCCGCGATCCGTACAATGTCCTTGGTGAACCTGCGCAGCCTGAAGATTTCTCTAATGAATGCTTCTGCCAGTTTCGGAGCAGAGGGTAGACCTTTTAATGGGACGAAATGAGCACCCTTGGAAAATCTGCACACCACCACCCAGATGGTATTGAACCTTTGGCAAGATAGTAGATCAGTGACAAAGTCCAAAGATAGATGAGACAAGGGATGATCAGGCACTGATAGTGGACATAGAGACCCAGAGGGAGGGTGACATGGAACCTTGTGTTGTGCACAGGTAGTACATGCTGCCACAAAGTCTTTGATATCACAACATACTGTCGCCTACCAATAATTCCTGAGGATTAGCTCTACATGACCGGTGAAGCGTGATGAATGAGCCCACTGTAGTAACTTTAATTGAAGTTTGGGTGCTATGACTGTTTTCCCTGGTGGAATCTTTTTGGTAATTGCCAGAAAGCAAGCAGGGTTTAGAATGTGCTTGTCTTCCTTTATTTCCTTCACCTCAGCAGAACTGAATGCTCGGGACAAGGCATCGGCTTTGATGTTTTTGTTACCAGGATGGTAGGTAATCACCAGATTGAACCGATTGAAAAATAATGACAATCTGGATTGATGGTAGTTTAGGCAGTGAGCTGTTTTGAGGCACGTCAGGTTTTTGTGATCAATATAGACTGTCACTGGAAATTTTGCTCCCTCCAACAAGTATCGGCAATCCTGAAGGGCCAACTTGATGGCTAATCTTTATCCCTGATGGCATAATTCTTCTCAGGAGCAGAGAATTTACAGGAGAAGAACCCACAGAAATACCACTTGCCCTCTTCATCCTTCTGCGACAGCACAGCCCCAACTACAACCGTGGAAAAAAGGCCAGTCACAATTTGGTTGTCTCAGAATGGGTGCTGAAATAAAACACTGCTTTAGAAGGTCGAAAGCTTCCTCTGCCTCAGGAGGCCACACCTGGGTATCTTGCCCATACTTGGTAAGAGCATTGATATGAGCTGCAATGGACGAGTAGTTCCTGATGAACTGGTGTTAGAAATTGCAAAAACCCAGGAAGCCTTGTATCACTTTCAACCCAATTGGGTGAGGCCATTCAACAATGGCGGTGAGTTTCTCTGGATCCATCTGAACTTCTGAAGGCAGGAACCCAAAATGATGTACCCCAGTTATGTCTGTTCCTTTTGCTCGAAGGAGCATTTCTCTAGCTTGCAGAAAAGCTGGCTGGCCCAGAGTTATTACAGTACTTCACATACATGTTGGCAATGGCTCACTATATCATCAGAGAATATCAAGATATTGTCCAGATATACCACCACGTACTTATATAACAGGTCCCAAAAGATATGATTCATGTTGTTTTGGAAAACAACTGTAGCGTTGCTTAATCCAAAAGGCATGACTAAGTATTCATAATGACCATCACTAGTATTAAAGGCCGCCTTCCACTCATCCCCAGAACAGATTCTGGTTAGATTGTAGGCCCCACGAAGGTCTAATTTGGTGAAAATCTTTGTCCCTTTAATCTGATCTAAGAGCTCCGAGATCAGGGGTAGAGGAAACCAGTCCTTGATGGTAGTGGCATTTAGGTCCCGGTAATCAATTCACAGTCTCAGGCCTCCATCTTTCTTCTTAACAAAGAATAGGCCAGCTTCGCTGGGTAATTTGGACTCCCTGATGAATCTGCGCTCCAGATTCTCTTTAATGTATTCTGACATTAAAAATGGTATCACTACACCCGGCGCTGATGTTACCACAAAAATAATATAGATAAATAACAAGGCAGAATGAGAATATATAAATGAAAAAATAAATAAAACTACTTTCCTTAAGACTGTATTTTTCTCAATAATCGGTCAAAATTTCATCATAAAAAGAAAATATGAGCAAACATAGTATAATTCATAAAATATGATCTATTCCAAATAGGATCAAAATATATAAAACAATAATACATAAACACTAAAATTCACAATATATACTGAGGGTGGATTCTGGTGTAAGTGCAAAAATATCTAAAATAGTAAAGTGCAGGTAGGCTTTAGACTGTGCAAATAAGCAACATACAACACAGACATAGCAGACAAATTAGCACACTGTACCAGAAGGCCACCCATATAGGCTTGGGGTGCAAATAAGGTGACTCCAAATTCCACCTTACGTGTCTAACAATGATAGTCCTTAGTAGTCCTTGGTCAACAGATGTGAAGTAGCATGAAAGTTGTACCAATGCATTTCGAACTTAAGCTCTTCCCCCAGGTTATCCATGCTACTCACAATGCAGGCTTTTAACGTGCAGCCGAAAACCGTAAGTGATGTGGTCCCGCACTTCCAATTTTGCATCTAGCTTTCCCCAGGTGTCTCAATCATCCTGTTGGTGTCAGAGACCTCTGTCATTGGCGGTTTAGGCGGAGATGTGAAGTCAAACTTGATGGGTAATGCAAAAGGTAAATTGTAGACTCCAAAAATTATTCTTATATGCGGGAACTGGAAATGCATACATCATCACTTTTTTGCTTTGTTTTGTTTTTTTCTAATTATGTTCCAACCAGAAAGTTTATTTGATGCCATCTGTCATTCTTAGTTTATAAAAACATCAGGAAACACCACTGGGGCTGAATCCTGAAAAGAGGTCCACATGGAATAAAAACAATATAGTGTACAATAGTGTGATCAATCGATAAACTACAAGTCACATATGAATATATATTATGAATAGAGTACTAATATAATACCACAATAGAAGGGGTTAAAAGGTAAAAATAAAAATAAAAAATGTAAAAACGGATAATAACAGGCAACTTATTTAAAACCATTTTAGCTCTAAATCTTTGTTTAAGCCATTTGGAAAAAGGGGTTTTAATTTGTGTATCCACTTCATTTCCATTCTGGACAGTTTTGTTTCCACATCTCTCTCTTGCCACGTGGCTTTAACATGTTCAAATGCTGAAAAGGAGCCGATATGTTTCGTGGAGGAATTGTGGACTTTTTTTAAATGGTCCGATAGAGAATGTGTTTCCAGTCTCTTTTTGAGGTTTCTCAAATGTTCTCCCATCCTAGTTTTTAGGGATCTGGTCGTCCGCCCAGTGTATAAAAGTTTACAGCTGCATTCGATTATATATACAACATTAGTTGTATGGCATGTAATAAAATCACAAATATCCTCACATTGTCTCCCTTTGACATTAAAATGTGTTATTTTTGAAGTTTTGCTGGGGACATTGATACACATAGAACAACTTCCGCATTTATGAAAACCTCTAGTTCTTGCTGGATTATTATTACCATAGTCCAATGCTCTTTTAACAAGTTTGTTTTTTAAATTGTCCGCCCTTCTATATATAAAACTGGGTTTATAGGGAAGTACTTTATACAAAACTGGATCCTTTTGTAAGATATACCAGTGTTTTCTAAATATCGTTTCCAACTTGGTATGATGGCTCCCATACATAGTAATAAAAAAACATTCTTTGTTACCTTGTGACCGCTTTGGTTTTGGAACTAATAAAGATTCTCTCTCCATGACATCCACCTCTTTTTTGATGGAATCAATTGCTTCTTTATCATATCCTCTTGCAAGAAAATTTTCTCTCATTTCTTGGGTCTGTTCCTCATATATGTCTTGTTTCCTGCAATTCCTTTTGATCCTCATGAATTGACTTTTGGGGACTCCATCCAGCCACCATTTCAAGTGTTCGCTCTCTCTGTCGATGTAACTGTTGGTGTCTGTGGGTTTTCTATACCCCTTTGTTTGGATGCAGCCATTTTCAACATATATAGACAGATCTAAAAAATTACATGTGTTTTGACTGATATTGAATGTGAAGACAATATTGAATTGATTGTTCTTTAGGGAGGTACAAAATGACTGTAGGGATTCTTCAGACCACTTCCAAAAAAACAGTACGTCATCTATATAGCAAAACAATGCTATGAGCTCTGAACCCCATTTAGAACTGTTCCATATAGTATCCTCTTCCCATTTCACCAGAAACAAGTTTGCATAGTTAGGTGCAAATTTCATACCCATCGCTGTCCCCATACATTGGATAAAATAGTCGCCTTTGAAATAAAAATAATTGTTATTAAGAAGAAAAGTGATGCTTTCTTTGATAAAAGATATTCTATCTGTATTAAAATCTGTTTGCGCTAAAACCAATTTACAGCTTCAATCCCCTTTTCATGTTCGATAATGGTGTAAAGTGAAGTGATATCAGCCGACACAATAAACATGTTTTCCTCCCATAGTATCTTTAAGATAGGATTTATTTTTGGTGACTAAGGGTTGTAAATGGTGGTCTACCAATGCAGAAAGATTACTGGTTAGACTGCTCGTGTCTGAGACAATCAGGTAGCCTGGAGGATTAGTTTCGTCCTTGTGGACCCCAGGTAGGACATAGATCGTAGGTATCATAGGATTTGGAGTATCCAGAAAGTCTTTTTCATCTTTTGTGATGACATCCTTTTTTAAATAGTCTTCAATTTATTTATTATAGTTGTTTTTTATATTATTAGTGGGGTCTCTCTTTAGTTTAGAGTAACTAATGGTGTTAAGTTGCCTATAAATCTCTTTCTCATAAACTCCCTATCCATAATGACGATACTGCCACCTTTGTCTGAAGGCTTATTTATAATTGATTTGTCTTTCTGTAATTCCTTCATGGCCATCCATGTGGAAACAAAACTGGCCAGAATGGAAATGAAGTGGATACACAAATTTAAACCCCTTTTTCCAGATGTCTTAAACAAAGATTTCGAGTAAAAATGGTTTTTAAATGAGTTGCCCGTTATTATCCGTTTTTAAAAAAATTTTTTTTTTTTTTTTTACCTTTTAACCTCCTCTATTGTGGTTTTACCTTATTACTCTATTCATAATATTTATTCATATGTGACTTGTATTTTATCGATTGATCACACTATTGTACATATAGATCTTAAATGGTCAATGAGTGGTTTTAAAGTGGCTTTATGATATTGTGGATTTCATGTCGTTTTTTCTAAACAAATTTTATTTTTATTCCATGTGGACCTCTTTTCAGGATTCAGAACCAATGGTGTTTCCTGATGTTTTTATAAACTAAGAATGACAGATGGCATCGAATAAACTTTCTCGTTGGAACATACTTACAAAAAAACAACAAAAAAAGAGTGATAATGTCTCTTCCGGTATCCACATATAAAGATCGTTTTTAGGGTCTACAATTTACCTTTTGCATTACCCATCAAGTTGGACTTCACCTCGTCTACTAAACCGCCGATAATAGGTCTCTGACACCAACAGGACGATTGGGACACCCGGGGAAAACTAGACGTGAAACTGGAAGTGTGGGTCCGAGTCACTTCCGGTTTTCGGCTGCACTTGGATCCCAGCATTTACAAGCCAGCATTGTGAGTAGCATGGATAACCCTGAGGAAGAGCTTATGCTCGAAATGCATTGGTACAACTTTCCTGCTACTTCACATCAGATGACCAAGGACTACTAAGGGCTATCATTGCTAGACACGTAAGGTGAAATTTGGAGTCAACTTATTTGCACCCCAAGCCTATATGGGTGGCTTTCTGGTACGGTGTGCTAATTTGGTTGCTGTGTCTGTGTTGTATGTTGCTTATTTGCACAGTCTAAAGCCTACCTGCACTTTACTATTTTAGATATTTTTGCACTTACACCAGAATACACCCTATTAAGGAAAGTATTTTTATTTATTTATTGATTTATTTATTTATTCTCATCCTGCCTTATTTATTTATATTATTTTTGTGGTGACATCAGCGCCGGGTGTAGTGATACCATTTTTATATCTACACATGCCAATTTGGGGGTCTATAGCATGACCCCAGTGTATCTCAACTGTAGGCTGCTGATTAAAGGTGCGCTTTTTGGTCTATTTGTACCCCATTGTGTTTGTTGTATTCTGACATTGCCTGGGACTCAAGAAAGGAGACAGGAAAGACTTGTCCATGAGGAGGCATTTTCCCAGGTAACAAGTCTATAGCGCAGTCCCACTCCAGCTGAACGGGAAGCATCTAAATGGCCTTTTTACTGAATACATCCCTGGGGAACTGATATGGAACTGGTAGCGGATCTTCTGGAAAGATGACCAAACTCCATATGACACAATGTGGAGGTTTGACAAAAGACAAATGACCTATGGCACTGAGTGAATTGAATGAAATCTCCAGTGAATCATGAGGTAAAAGATTTTCAGTGGCATCCGTGTGTGGGCCAGAGTATTCTGTCGCAACTTACGGATGGGTAGTGGATGCTAAACTGTATTTTTGGATTGGTGAGGCGCGGAGTAAATGTGCCGGCGGTTTTCACCAGGGACCCCAGCAAGGAGGTTTGGACTTAGCTGCGTCCGACACGCAGGTCACGGCCCTAATACAGGTGCTGGTGTACTCTGGATGGAGCAGAGTACGATGAAGATGTACAGCTTAGTTGATAAGTCGAGTAGGAACCGAACGGACAAGGCGATACCATGGAGCAGACGTATGCAGGTCACGGAGAATAGTCAAGGTCAAATACCAGAATACCAAGTGAAGTACCAGGGAGAAGATCGAAGCAAGTCACAAACAAGCCAAGGTCAGGAACAAGCAGAAGGAATCACTGGGAACGCTGGAGTATGGTTTTGGAGCCTATACTCTGGCGCAAGAGTTCTACCAGGGACTTCCTTATATAGAGAGAGGCTGGAATTAGGCGCCTCCTGTGACGTCAATATAGGAGGGTCTGGCCCTATAAATTTTGCTTAGGTCAGCGCGTGTGCCCCCTGGGGATCCACAGCCACCTGTCCCATGCCACCGGAAGGAGGAGGAGGATTACACAGCAGTGGGCTTCGGGGACTCCCTGTCTGATGCCTTGCTGCTGACCAGTGCTGCTGGACCCGGTAAGTGTGTGCTGATGTCCAGCGCGCTGTAACTGACTGCAATACCACCAGAATAATTCACATAGAAAGAAGTGTTAATTCTAGAGGGGCGCGAGGGCAGGGCGTGAGAAATGGGCACTTTTGCGCATGTCCGAAAAGAGTGTATGGTCACTTGGGGCATGTCCTTGAGACAGGCCCCCTTTACATTACTGTGGGGGGATGCCAACACTCACGGATATGCTGGACTTCCACCAAGCTCTCTCTGCAGTTTGAACAGATGCCTGTGGCCCGTGGCTTGGGATGGCACTCAATAGGCTGATTTAGTGGGGCACTTCTGTAAGGACAGGGCACATTTTGCCATTTATGAATCAGGCAGGGCGCGGTGCCCCGCTAAAACAGCCTAGCGGGAACACTATAAAGAGCACATAGGTTTTGCCCTAAAATAGGAGATCCCTCTATTTTAATATTATAAGACTGTTCATTTAGGTGTCAAAGAACTGCAAGGCATTTTTAGAGGTATATTGTTTGTTACATAATAAAAATATTTTGTCTTATTGTACCCAATGAAGATGGGCGGTAGAACTGCGCTCTCGTTGACCAGGGGGTGGTGTGTTGTGGTTTCGGGGTGCTGCACCTTTGTGTGGGAGTACCTTTCCCGCACTGAAAACGTATGGGGGTAAGGTGCGCTCTTCCTGCTAGTACTGGTGATGACTTGTGTGTGTTTGTGAGTGGTGTTAATTAGAATGTTTCTTCTGGTGGTGGTGATGTTTTGGGAGTGAGGAGGGTGTGATTGGGTATGGAGTGTAGTTTGGAGTAATGTGAAAAGGGGAATGGAATAGGATCAAAATGAGGCCAGCGAGACACAGTAATTTTGGGCAAAATCTTTTATTGAGTAGTCACAATGCTGCTCTGTTAAGATCCCGGGCAGGTGGGTGGGGTTCAGTGATGAGTGGTGATGAGACTGGGGAGGTAGGTGGACCCTTTTAGGGGGCTCCTTCCCGTGTGGTTCAGTGACCTTGCACGTCACCCCTGCTGGACCTATGGTCGACAGTCTAGGAAGTCTCGGGGGGTGGTGGAATTTGCAGAGTGGGTTGGAACACCTGTGCGGTGTCCCGCGTGTTGGTGTGAGTCTTGGCAGTACTTACCTACCGGTAGGTTTTTTGTTGTGGTGATGTATGTCGACGTTGCGGCCGTTGCAGATTGGTTGGAAGCTGCAGGTTTGTTGGTGAGCTGGATCAGTGTGTTGCTGGTGTGCTGCAAGTGCACGGCTGTTCTGATTGGTCTGCGGAGGTCAGCGACCGTAGTATGCAGCTGAAATTGGCTCTTGGTCGTGCCGCTGGTGGTGCGAAGCCAGAGGTGTGGATGGGTGAGCTGCTGGGAGGCTGGGTTGCAGCGTGTGTGCTGGGACCACCCCTGGGGGGTGGTCTGCCCGGGATACTGATTCAAAAAAAGCCACTGAGGAGGGGGGATGTGGAAAGTGTGACCGGGATGGAGCTGGTCACTGGCGATGTTGGCTGGGCGGACTTGCGGCCGGATGTGCGGGATGCTCTTATCACTGACGGTCCCTCGTGAAAATGGGGATCGACGGTGGAGACACCCCTGGCCAGGAGTGAGTTGCTGAGCACGTCTGGGAGCAGGGGGGGGAGAGGGGCTGGTCCGGGGTGGAGCCGGTCACTGGAGGTGTGAGCGGTGCGGACCAGCAGGCGGGTGGGCTGAGAGCTTTCTGCACTGGTGGTCCCTGGTGGGGATGGGGATCTTTAGTGGAGGTCAGCCTGGATCGGTGTCGGGTTTGATGTGAGGGTCTCCAACGCGTTTCGGCACAGGTACCTTCTTCAAGGAGGTGTGAGAGGATCAATGCTTCTGAGGTTCTTATGTAGGGCACTTCCGGGGGTGGGGGTGTGATCAGGTGACTCATGGGGCCAATGGTGTGTTTGAAAGGTAATGTGGTGCAGGTGTGTGCAGGGACTTGCTGAATGGTGATGCGGTGCAGGTGTGTGCAGGAACTAGCTGGAGTGATGAATTTAATCAGATTAAGCCACTGGTGTGTTTGATAGGTAATATGGTGCAGGTGTGTGCAGGGACTTGCTGATTGGTGATGCGGTGCAGGTGTGTGCAGGAACTAGCTGGAGTGGTAAGTGTAATCATATTAGGCCAATGGTGTGTTTGAGAGGTAATGCGGTGCAGGTGTGTGCAATGGTGTTATTGTACCCAATAAATTTGAATATCCATAGAAGTACTTCCCAGCCTAGATCTCTACATATAGCACATGCATAATAGCCATATACTTTGCAATGGGTTTCATTTATTTCCCTGATATTCACTCCTATAGTTTAAAATTATTATTTTGTTTTTATTTAAATAAAATCTACACAAAGTATAGTATGTTACATTTGCCATGGGTCACTAAAAGACAGTGGTACCCACAACCTGGGATGTTGTTTTACAAAATTGTGGTTTATGTACTGGATGTTGTGTATTGTTTTTGTTTACATTGCAATTATAGGTTACATTTTTAAATCACTTTGTTCTTCAGACCATTGTCTCCCTTGGCACACTTCTACTGTTTACCATGTCTGGGAGGATATGCGTTGCTATAGCTTTGAATTCGCTTGAGTGATCAAAAGGCCTGCTTTTGCCACTCCACACTTTCATAGACATACGCCTCCTCACTTTCAATTGATACCTGGAATGCTGTTGGACTGAATCTTCCTGTCTAAAGGAAATTAATAGTTAGTCATTTAAAAAGACTTTGGGTCTGATTCAGAGCCGGTCGCTATTTGCGCTCGCTCATCCAGAAAATAGGGGTGGCTATTCAAATGAACCGTTCGCTGTTTGCGGTCTGTTCACACCTCTAGGTCTGAACGAACGAACAAAACTTGCGGTCGTTTTTTGGGAAACTACGCCCCCTGGCCGCTCGCATCCTACGTCATGTCCGCTATTTATTAGATTAATCGAGTACATCGAACAGGGTATGAGCTGCTCGCTATTCTTTTGGTTGGTTTTTGCTACCACAATTTTGCGAGCAGTTCTGGCTAAAAAATAACCCAGTGACGTGGTCAATGACGCTGCTGATTTAAATATGCACACCCATAAAACGCCCGTTTTGACCTTTAAGCACGCCTGCGATCGGATCTCCACTCCCCGTTTTCAAGCACCTTCCCCTGTTACCACCCACATACGCCTCATCCTGTCACTCAAATTAGCAGGCATTCGCTATTTTGCGAGCACATGAATTTCGGCCGCACAGACTGGTTCGCGCATGCGTATAACGATCCGTACGCATGCGCAGTTGGGCAAACATCGCTCGGAGCGAACGAGCTGCCGCTTACGAGTGGCTCTGAATCAGGCCCTTTGTACTGATTTTGTAGTTGTGTATGAGATGCAGTGGGTGAGGAATATGGGGCGTATCTATAATGGGTGTAGGATGTGAGGTGCACATGGGCCCCTGGGTCCAAGGGGGCCCACACTGCACACCATGCACCCATTTATTCAAGACTTACCTTTCCAGAGTCCCAATTTCCCGGCATTTTGTGCATGTGCAGTAGGGTACGCGAAAATGGCTGCCACACCTGTTTCTCGGTGACCTGCACATGCACTAGAGTCTACTCTAGTGCCCAGAGTCTGCTGCACTCTGGGCCTGATTCACACCCGGACGCAAGTGGCCGTTCGCTCGTTCGGCGTACGAGCGTAAAAATTTAAAATCAAGCGCTCGCTCGTATGTTCGCTCGCAGCTAATCTTCCGCCCCATAGTCTCCCAACCCCTCCTCTAGCTAGCGAACGTTCTAAATAGCGACCATCTGTCTCCTCTTTGGTTGCAGTGAACGTTCGCACAAGTCAATTCCGGAAGTGGCCCTGTCAGTTTTCGATTGCCTGCTATTTCATTCAGCAAACATACTTGAATCGATTAATGGCAATCACTATATTAATTATCTTAATTGGTATTCACATGTTTGCAATCCTTTTTTTTTTCAATGTCAATAAACTTTATTATTGTTAGTGTGTGTCATTGATTCCGCAGAATACGTACGGTTGGACCAAGGGGATGGTTGTTCAATATTAAAAGTTTGTTTGAATGCTACTGTTGTTTTGCGTTTTTTTATATGCATATTTTTCATCTTTTTTATTAATATTTAAATTAGCTTACGCATGTCACTGCATCGAGCCTATCATAACTCACATTATAATTGTGAGGTTGTAGGTCACATGACTCATACAATAACCAATAGAATGCTTTATGTTAATTTACAAAGTACATTAGCCAATCAAAATTTTTCTAGGACCTTTATTAAAACTGTTTGTTGTAAAAAAATCATTGCCATCATGAGAGCCGCAGCTTTTTGCCGCAGAGAACTCCTGGTCCTCACTGATGTGATGGACCGGAGATTAACAAACTCCACGGGCCCCATCACTAACCTCCGCAAGCGGCTTGCCTACGCGGAGGTGCGGCGCCGTCTGCGTAGTTACGGATTCCGCTGAAATATCGGACAGTTGGAAAGGCGGTGGTCCGATCTCCGGCGCCGATCCCCACGCCTGTTGGACAATTTGCGTTAGCAAATCATGGAAAGTAAGTGTTTTTTTTTATAATATTTAAAATGTAAGCATACCTGTGTGTGCATGCTTCCCGTATAGCCCTGTTTCTTTATTTTGGACATACCTGTGTGTGCATGTTTCCCGTATAGCCCTGTTTCTTTATTTTGGACATACCTGCGTGTGCATGTTTCCCGTATAGCCCTGTTTTTTGGGGGGGTTTTTGTGTGTAAATTTTGGATTCAAAATTTAAAATATGTAATAATATAAATATAATATAATATAATAATATAAATTTTTCAACATCATTTAGGGGCTGAGCGCAGACTACGACGTCTCCAACGTCATCGACGTTGGGCTCGTCCCCTCTCCCCCACTCAAACCCAAACACCCTCTCCCCACTCTTCCCCAAATTCCCCCTCCACCCCAGACCTTGCAGACCGTGAGGCCCCTCCCTCTCCTCACATTCCCATCCCTCCAACTTCACCCTCCCCTCCACCCCCCCTCTCTTTTCCTCACCCTCCCCTCCACCCCCCCCTCTCTTTTCCTCACCCTCAACGTCTCCCCAAATCACCTCTCCTCCCTCCGTGCAGCACTGGCCCACCTCTGAGGAGGACGATTTCGGGGCACCTGGCCCAGGCAGCATTAGGCCCGGTATGTTTGCCTTTTAAACTATGGTTGCTTTTGCATTTTTTGTTTTTTGGCTGTGCAGTTCAAAATTGTAAAGTAGTTCTAATGTTTTGGATATATATCTTTGTGAAACAATGTCTAGGATGTTTTCCCCTTACACATATGACACATGTCCAAACACTCATACTTGTGTCTTTCTTGTTTACGGTAACAACAAATGTAGTATTTTTGCGTAGTTGTAACTCTATTTTATGTTATTTTGCCCAAATAATTTCTGTCTTTGTTTTTCCACAATCTTTTCGTTTGGCATTCATTTTGTTTGGTTGTTTTTTTGTGTCACCTTCTTTTGTATAGTCTGTTTTTTTAGTTGTTTTCTCACATATAAATTAAGGTGTCATTTTAGTAATCCACACATTTTTTTGACCCACAGAGGACCAGAGGCGTTATGAAGACATTTATGCAGGATTGCAGATTATGAGGGGCTATGTAGTTGGGCTGCTTGTGGCGTTGGATCACATTTTGGTGCGCCTGCGCCACAAATTTTTTTTTTTTACACCTCCAAAAATGTTGAAAAAAATAAATTATATTTTGGTTTATTTAAGTCTCATTCCTTGTGTGTCAATTTTAGATTGGTGAACCTTACATAAGTCTACTATTTGTCCATGTTTTTTAAAGAAATGTAAATGTGTTTGTCGAAAGCTCAAGTAAGTATGTAAGCTTGCACATTAAACACATAACAATACCAATAGGTTTGGAGAAGTAACCTCAAAATGTGAAGATTGTTTGGTGTGGGTAATGTTACATTTAAAGCTACCTGCTTAGGCCTACAATTGCAAACATACTGATTCACCATAATACCTTTGGTGTTTGTTTTTAGCAACAAAGCAGGGTACTAAACTTTTCCAAATAAGAAATTACAGTATTAGGCATTAAGCAACTTTGCATTTTTAGAAACAGGTTACACTTGGTTGCAATTTACGATGGAAATGGTTGGTGAACGTCAAATACAATTTTAATGCACACAAATAACACCAAGTGAATACACACAATAATTTCAAAAAACCAAACCACACACACAAGTTAAAAATCACACCCAAAACCCCCAAAAAACACAATCAGGAACTGTTTGAAGAAGTAGCATACCAACATGAATCCACAAATGAGGAGAAGAAATCATTGTTCCCGAAGTTATATCCAATGTGTCCACATAAAGTCATTTGTGTTGATCAGGTAGTAGGCATGATTTTTTATGGTCATTTTAGGGATTAAAAAGAAAGAAAAAAAAACTGTTAAAAGTGAACTTTAAAATATTACATGTCTACATTGTGGCATTTTTAAACATCATGATGAAATAATTACCTAAAATATCTGGCCACAACTTCATCGCGTATGGTCCCCCCACATACTGACCTCCGACCAACCTCGGGGGGGCCGTCCTCAGGCAAGGCATCCTCTGGCTGCATTGGGACACCACTCCTTATGGTGATGTTGTGAAATATCCCACACTGGACCACAATTTTCGAAACCATAGCCGGCAAATACATGAGCTCGCCACCAGAGTGGTGGAGGCATCTGAATTGGCCTTTTAAAAGGCTAATACAGTGCTCCACCACCTGCCTGGTGGCTGTAAGTGTGGAATTATACTCACTTTGTGGCCCTGGTGTGGGAACCAAATAAGGAGTGAGCAGCCAGGGCGTGCAAGGGTAACCACTGTCTCCTGTGAAAAAACAAATATCAGGACCATTGTGTAACAAGCTTTGCATTGGTTTCAACAGAAGGTGTCAACTTACCCAGAAGCCACGCATCACCAGCTTGTAGGTTGTTTAATTTGTGCCAAATCCCTGATTGCCGGATGACGAAGGAATCATGTGCACTGCAGGGGAATTTGGCACTCAGGGACAGGATCTGGAGGGAGGCATCACATACCACCATTACATTCAGTGAATGAAAGTGCTTGTGGTTCCTAAAAATAGCCTCCAGCCTTGCTGGAGGCTGAAGTGGTATGTGAGTGCCATCCACAACCCCTATGATGTGTGGGAAGCCAGCTATTTGGTAAAAATTAGCCTTCGCCACATTAAGGGTACCCATATCCAATGGCATTTGAATAAAATGATGGAGGTGTTTAAAAAGGGCCTCCATCACTGCCCTCAGGATCCTTGAAAAGAAGGACTGGGATATTCCCACAACTATTCCCACAGTGGTTTGAAAGGATCCTGAGGCACAAAAATGTAACACCAACATTAATTGAGTAAGTGGTGGTATTGCTGTAGGACTGTCAATTTGCCGTTCAAGATCACTCCAAAAAGGGTGACACGTGTTCTATATATCTGGGGCCTTGCACGCCTACGAGGCCTACGCCTGGGACGAAGTTGAGGTTGGTCGGGTTCTGGAACCATGGCCAATATAATACGACCAACATCAACCTGAAATGATAAGCCAGGTAGTTATTGTTTTAGACAAATGTGTAAAGAAAATAAACTTATCTTTTCTCAGAAATCCAAAGATGCTTACAGGCCTGGGACGTGTCATGTGCAGAACACCCTACATTTCAAAAGTAGAAAATATGTTTAAGATTCATTAAATAAAATATGATTGTAAACAAATTGTTTTCGTGAAAAAATAAAGAAGGGAGCACACATTAGTTCAGAAAATAGTACGCTACATTTAGTGTTAAGACATGATTTTACACTGAAAATGTAAAAAAAAATTAGTTCGCTAAAGAGTACGCTACTTTTACAGTTAAATCAAGACACATTAGTTCGCTAAATAGTACGCTACTTTTACAGTTAAATCAAGACAAATTAGTTCACTAAATAGTACGCTACTTTTACAGTTAAATCAAGACAAATTAGTTCGCAAAATAGTACGCTACTTTTACAGTTAAATCAAGACACATTAGTTCGCAAAATAGTACGAGTACGCTACTTTTACAATTAAAACCACTCAAACATTATTTCGCTAAATAATACGCTACATTTAGTGGTAAGACATGATTGTTCCCAGAAAATAAACAACATTACTTTGCAAAACATATGCTAAGAACAACACATCTAATTTGTAAAATCATGAAAACAAAAACACTTACCAAAAACAGACAAATATCCCAAAGTTCAAAAACTTCACTGGGGCAATGCCAAACTAACTGTAAACAAAAAAAATTATTAAAAACATTTGTAAACTGAGGATGGACGCCAATCTGCTACGGGTGGCGGACGCCCTGGAGCAAAGTGCTGCGGCCAACGTGACCATTGCTAAGGCCCTGGTGGAAAATACTGGGGCCAACGTGCGAATAGCAAATGCCCTGGAGCAGCTCGTTCGCCAGCACATGTTGAAGCCGGCCTCCCTTCCTGCACAACAACAGCCATCCCTCCAAATGTGCCTAGCCCTATGCCTAGTCCAGAGGCCACAACATCTGCCTCTGGCCAGGCCAGCAGAGGATATCCCGGACCCGTTCAGGCTCCCTCCCTACCCCGGCCAAACGGGCCAAAAGGCGATGACAGCACTGGCTAATTTTCCCACAATCCTTCTCAGTGTTTGCCCCATATTCCTTAATGCCCAAAATCTCCCTCTCCTTTCTTGTGAATTTTTTATTAATTGTGTTTGTTTGTGGATTTCAAATGCCACTTATTTTGTTTGTGTGTTTCTAAAATCATTTGTTATTTGTTTTTACGTTATCAAGTTTTTATTATTTCTCCAATTTTTAAAAAAAAAAGAACAACAAAAATAAAATAATGTTGAAAATCTGCACAATTCTATTGTTAATTTATTCAAAAACTGGTTAAAAGGTAATCCCGCAAACAACATTACAAACAATACAACGGAAATCTAAACATTATTTTTGAAAAAACCAAGGGTTAAAAACAATTTATGAGTATTAATTAACATTTAGCAAAAAACAAAAGGACGATTGTTTTCTTGGCCCCTAAAAAATGAAGAAAAACAACAAACATGTTGCCCTAAAAAAAAAAAGAAAACAAATTTGGCAAAAACACGCAAATGTAAAATAAATTTGTAAGCTAATTGATTGTCTAACCCAGAAATTAGCAGCTGAGTAGTTCACCTGCATACGGTTTTTTGCTACTAAAAAAAGACTATTGGCTAAACACCTTACAAGCATTTTTGCAATTCAAAACTGATTGTTTTTGAGGCCTCAATTGATAAATCGGAAAACCATCGATGAGCCTCGGGAAGAACGAAGAGACCATCGTCATTGCGGTAGAGAATACCAGACCACAAGCTGAGCGAGCAGTTTTAATGGAAAGTGGATCAGACAGTGACGTAACACTTGTTCCGTTCACATTGGCCGTTCGCATCAGATAATTTATGTACGCCCAAAAAACGCCTCGACACGCCTGCGTTTTCCCATCTCCACCCCCGTCACCGCCCCAAAACGGACAGTTCTGTCAATCACATTTGACATGTCACTTCCTGTTCGCTATTCGACGAACGACTGAAAAAATTATCGCAATCAGCCGTACGCACATGCGCACTGTTACACCGACGCATTCGTGGCTTAACAACATCGGATGACTACGAGCGTACGACCGCTTACGAGCGGCTCTGAATGAGGGCCTCTGTGCACTACCGACCTCCTGTCATAATACATCCCTGTTCCACTCTCAAAGCAACCAGAAATGGGTATTGTCTTTTGGGAATTTTTTTTTACCTAAATCTGGTGGGGCATTTCTTTTTCACAAGAATCTACAGTGTTCCTGGGGCAAGTTGACGATGAGGGTCATTTCCTTATACTAGATGTTGAAATCTAGCAAGTGAAGTATACTGAATCCACCTTACTTTTTGTACGGGTTTAACCATTTTAGCAGTTCTTTCTATTTCACTTGTTCTCTAGAATACATTGCATTATGGAGGCAGATTATTTGGTTTCACATATTCATGGAACAGACCTCTGTGATAGTATTATTTTTCAACATGCCCCATTTCTGTTACTGTTGAATTTTGCCAGTCACAGGATACCTGACACCTTTGGTGTTTCATAGAGTACCACTCCTCTGCTGGTGCTTTCTCAACAGGAAATGGATTCAATATGTAGATGATAACATAGACCATTGGGATGCTCTTCCATCAAAGGCAGTAATGAGGAGCCACATAACTGGCTAGGTCTTAAAACAGAATAAGGTGGGCAAAAAATGTTATTGTCACCTGCAAACCTTAATGTCTCCTGCTTTTAGGACATAGGATAATTATCCTAGTGAAGCCTCCCCAATGCATTATCTGCAGGAAAAAGAAACTCCAGAGAAATTTCCTTCTGGTGCAGACCAATCAAAATTTCTCTCAACTGATCCAAGGTTCGTATATTATTGCTGTCGCAGCAAGCGTGGAGATTGCTGGCTACCTTGTCTATAGAATATGTTTTAGAATTGTAGCTATATGTAACCCCAGATCCAATACCCTGAGTAAACCAGCTAAAGATTGTGCTGTTATTATACCTATGTCACGCTCTTGACACTTAAAACAACTTTCTTAACTCTCCGGTGCCTGTCCAGGCTAGTGATGTGGTCCGCTCGTGCTGTGTATCACTCCACGATAGCACAGAGGTCTGCCCAGCTGGTGTGATGTCTGTCTCTGCTGCTCCTGCCCTGTCCGCTCAGTGTCCTGTTACTGAGCATGGAGATGGCTCTTCGCAGCCCCTTACTCACAGCGTGTCTTCCCAGCATGATGGCACACAGGCTGCACACCAGAGTTCCCTCCTAAACAACAGTATGGGTGCAGCCATGTTGGACTCTATCACCTGATGCTTTTCCTCCACTCAGAGCGCTGCTTCCAGACCAGTTGATCGCAGCATCCATTCCCTGGGGATCCTCCCCTATAAATTCCATTTCCTGACTGGTCTCTGTTGCCAGTACAACGTCGCTTCTTGCTGAAGTTACAGCTCAGTTCTGAGCATCCAGGAACTTTGTATCTGAACGGTCCCAGGACCTGATTCATTAAGGATCGCAACTGCTGAAGCATACGCAGTTGGCCGAAAGTTGCATAATGCGCATGTGTACGCATTGCAGTGTGCGTGCGCGTAGACACCACTGCGATCTCATTGCAATCACCCAGAGCACGGAGAGCCATCACAGAGTGAATGACAGGCACTGAGCGTTTGGGGGTGGTGACGGGGGTGGTCGGAGAAATGCAGGCGTGTGTCTGTCCGTTTGAACGGCATTGCATTGGCGTGCATAAATTAGCCAGTGCAACTACATACGCAGCTTAAGTACTTACTGCGTGCTACGCAGTTAGAAATTTCTAAGTAAGGTCAGGGCTGCAGGTAATTCTGGGAGAGGGGCCAATGGTACTCGATGTTAACAATGTTTATGGAGGTTTGCAAGGTATTTCGGATCTGAGATAGCGATAGTGGGAGGCAGTGGGCGTCTCTATGCTGGGAGTGCAACGGCATTGTGATTGCAATCATTAGCATATCTTCGCAGCAGACCTGCGTGTGATTACAAAGCTGCAATTGCAACAGTGATCCTTAATGAATCAGGCCCCCAGTCTGTTATATCCAGTTCCTATATCTGGTAAACAAGTCTTCTATACCATTTTGCACACCAGTCTGATTTTACCATTGAGACTTGTTCTTACAGCTGCCATCAGTTCCAGCCGATACCTCCAGCCATCGGTGTCATCCGATGCCTTCAATCATTGGACTCATATTAGTTAAGTTCTTCAATATATCAACATTAGTCCCAACCGATCAAGTTCATCAATTCATCAACATCAGAGTCTTATCAATTAAGTTCTTCAATTCATCAACATCGGTTCCAATCAATCAAGTTTATCAATTCATCAACATCTCATTGAAATCCATCAAGTTCTTCGATTCATCAACATCGGTCTCAAACCGATCCAGCTCTCAATCCAGCATCATCAGTCCCAATCCGATTCTGCCTAGTCATCCAATATTATATATCCAGTTTCATTCCAACCTGCTGTTCGATAAAGACATTCTATTCCTGTCCTCGCCTTCGGGCCCATCATCCACTGCCATATCTTTAACTCTTCATTTCGATACATGAGGAGGTCCTGGTTCAAGCCACCTAAGTTCTTTCACGTCTCTCTAAACTCCTCTTCAGCCAACCCAAATCAAACCTCAGGCATGACAGTTTGCACTGGCACTATGGATCCAGCCACGAATCACGCACAAGCTGCTGGGTTTACACCTGATCTTGTTGCCAGCCCAGAACACCAAGAGACGGCGCAAGGTCAGGTGGTACAGTTCCTCCAAGAACTGACTAACCGGCTGGATAACATCCAATCAACGTCCAATCAGAGACTCAGGAGCTGCCACTTCATGCTTTCTGATTTCTCTGGTTCCAGTTTTCTCAGTGGCATCTCATCTGCACATTGCTACTCCTGCAAAAATTGATAGGAACCCCAAAAATTGCAGGGGCTTTCTAAATCAATGTGAAATACAATTTGAGCTCCAACCCAGCATTTTCCTACAGACCGTATATGGCATACTGTATATCATCTCCCTATTATCTGGAGCTGCCTTTGACTGGGCTTCACCCTTATGGGAAAAATCGGATGCCATCCTAACATCTTACAAGGAATTTGTCACAGCATTCCAACGAATCTTCGGCAAGGAGAGGCTAAGTTAGGGGTAGTTCATACCTCTCCAAAGAAAACCGATTGCATTCTCTCAGTTTCTCTTCAAGTGGCCACACGTTTCAAGCAAGTCTCTGCTCTGTTGGATTCAGACGCAGCTGGGAACTTCGTCACATCCAAACTAGTCCAGCGGTGGGCATTACCAATAGAGAGTCTACATCATCCTATCTACCTCACAGCAGTTGATGTAAGCCATATCCAAGGGGGCACAATTACTCTTCAGACTCGACCTCTGCAAGTCAAGATTGGTGCTCTGCACTCTGAACTTTTACGTTTTCTTGTCATACCTAGGACCTTGCATTCCATAGTTCTGGGCAGGGCGCCATCAGGGGGGACTGTGGGGACTGGAGTCCCGGGCCTGAGCACTCAGGGGGCCCGCCTGGCGTCTGCTGCTGCCCATGCGCCGGCCCACCTGCGATTACCCCCTGCAGTGAAAGGCCCGGAGGGGGGGTCCCGGCCACTCCTACCAGTATGCTGCAGGCCTGCAGTCATTCGCGCAAGTGCCCACCGCTATCCCCCCGACCGGGCCTCCCCCCCCACTGCACAATACAGCTAGTGAGTAAGTGACTCATTGTGAGTCACTTCTCACCCAGCCCGAGCCGCGCCGCCCTCCCGCAGTGGCCGCCATGCCCACTACCTGGCACCTAATATTTTTTTTTTTACACTGAAGCAAGCGCGGTGTGACGTCATGACGTCACAGCGCGCTGCTAAATGAGAGAGAGGAGCCACAACAGGCAGGTAGTAGTATGAGGAGTCAGCGTCCAGAGCATTAGAGGCTGAGTCAGAAGAAGAAGCAAGATAGATAAGTTAAGTGTATGTGTGTGTCTGCCTGTGTGTCTGTGTTCTTTCTCCAAGACCTGGGACAGGCCATTTTGATGGATGTGTAGTCCATTTCAGACAACGGATACAGTTGATGGGACTGAGGGAGAATAGGTGGGGGCCCTTGCCTTTTTTGTCAGTCCTGGGCCCCATTATTTCTGATGGCAGCCCTGGTTCTGGGCTTGCCCTGGCTCTGTTTGCATAATCCTCAAATTGAGTGGAGAACCTCACAAATCACCACTTGGGGATTTTCCTGTTTCGGTTCTTGCCTCCAAAAAGTTCTTCCAGTATGCTTTGCAGTACCGTCTCATCCGGATACTCCTCCTCCTCCCTATCAAGAATTCACTGATGTTTTCAGTAAGGCTGGTGCCGATATTCTTCCTCCTCAGCGTGAATGGGATTGTCCATTTGAATTAATATCTGGTAAATCCCCTCCCAGAGGGCGAAGTTATACGCTATAGCTCCCAAAGACAAAGGCCATAACTGACTATATCCAAGATAATTTGGAAAAAGGGTTCATCTGCCCCTCCACCTCTCCCGCTGGAACGGGCTTCTTTTTCGTATAAAAAAAGGATGGAGGTCTATGTCCCTACATCGACTACAGGGGACTGAAAGACATCACCATTAAAAACCGCTATCTTCTCCCTCTGATCAGAAAGCTTTTTGATCAAGCCACCATCTTCACCAAATTGGACTTGCAAGGAGCATATAATCTCATATGAATTTGGGAAGGAGACGAGTGGAAGACCGCATTTAACACCCACGATGGTCACTACGAGTACCTCGTTATGCCCTTTGGTCTCAGCAATTCTGCTGCAGTATTACAGCACTATGTTAATAAGAACTTCCGCGATCTGTTGTACAAACATGCTGTTGTCTATCTTGACGATATTCTCATATTCGGCAATGATCTGGAAGAACATCGCTGGCAAGTAAAGGAGGTTCTGACACGTCTCCGTTCCAATCATCTCTACTGCATATTGAAGAAGTCTATTCTCTTCCTGGGATATATCATTTCAGGTTCTGGTCTCAAAATTGACCCAGAAAAGCTCCAAGCAATTCAGGAATGGCCGCACCCTAATACTCTCAGGATTGTTCAGCGCTTCTGCTCTGACCTGGAAAGGTGCCAATCCAACCCGATGGTCAAAGGAAGCATAGGAAGCCTTAAATAAAATCAAACAGAAATTAATTTCAGCTCCTGTTCTTCGTCACACAGCCATTCATCTTGGAATTTGATGCTTCTTCCGTAGGAGTCAGAGCTATGAGGATATATCCTCTGACGAAATTACCAGGGTGTAAAGAAACACATTAGGAAGCCTGCTGTGACTCTCCACTATTGTGCTGCTACTCATTGGAGGGACCCAGTGAAGGAAGCTTATTAACCCGGCTCACCGCTCCCACCTCAAGCCGCTACAGGGACTAACATCAGCACTCATACAATCATCTAAGAGACATCCAGAAACAGCGGGAGCTCCGATCCTACACACGTGATTATCCGGCAATACCATTCTCCACAGGGTAGAGACACAGCCAAGGTGAATGAACGGAGACGCCGGTGATTACTATGAACCCCGGTGCTAGTCGCAGTGGAGAACGGATCTGGGATTCCCTTACATATGCTGCAAGGGTAAGCAGCCTTACACAAATTCAGCTACATGTAGTGTTTTATAACTACAGTAAGTGGAGTGAAGACTTATCATTTGATACAATATAACAGAGGCTATGTTACCATCTGTCTGAGGAGTAATTCAGCTCTTTTTAATCAGTGGATTTTTTATTACATATTTTTTATATCAATTATATGACTATGGTATTATTGATTCAGACATTTTAAGAAGATTAAGGATATATTTTATTCACTATTCATGGGAAATTGGAAAATTGGGGAAAAAGGAAAAACGTTCTCTATTCTCATTATCATTTTGATTCTTATATACATGTTATTTATTGTCTAATTGTCTCATGTTGAATATGTTTACCATGCTGGGACCCATGTAATAGAGTTGTGCTATTAAGAGATATATTTTAATAAATTATATTTACTATATTTCTGCACTTGTATTTGGCAAATCTGATTGGTTTAGCGCAGTTCTAATTATTTCTATTTGATGTCACACAGGCTGCACACTAGAGTTCCCTCCTAAACAACAGAATGAGCGCAGCCATGTTGGACTCTGTCACCTGACACTCTTCCTCCACTTAGAGCGCTGTTCCCAGACCAGTTGATCGTAGCATCCAATTCCTGGGAATCCTCCCCTATAAATTCCATTTCCTGACTGGCCTCTGTTGCCAGTACAATGTCGCTTCTTGCTGAAATTACAGCTCAGTGCTGAGCTCTCAGGTACTTTGAATCTGAACTGTCCCAGTCCGTTATATCTAGTTCGTATATCTGGTAAACAAGTCTTCAATAGCATCTTGCACACCAGTCTGGTTTTACCACTGAGATTTGTTCTTACAGTCGCCGATACCTTCAAGCATCGGTCCCATCCAATGCCTTCAGTCATTGGACTCATTACTTAAATTCTTCAATTCTTCAACATCGGTCCCAACCGATCAAGTGAGGTCCTGGCTCAAGCCACCTAAGTTACTTCATGTCTCTCTAAACCACCAGAGAGGCCTCCTTCCTCACCGGTGAGTGACACCCTTGCATTTTATACACTGATTAGTTATTGGCATAAAGGGGGAGATGGTAGTCATGCTCACAGGGAATCATCCAGGGTATCTCCCCTCCTTTATTTTGTTTAATCTAGCAATGGATGCCTTATTTCTTATATTCCAAAACTGGCCAATTTTTAAGAGCTCAACATTTCTGCATTCGGGTAGGATGTACTACTTTATCTAACTGATTCCTCTTACCTCTAAGCCATTTTAGAGAAAATGGCAATATACCAGCATCTCACTAGCTACTGTCCCTATTGGGGCAGGATGGTCCCATACAATGGGCTAGTAATCAATTCAACTATTTGAATTTACAAATATCTACAACTCCATCACATTTATGTATTTGTAATATGTTAGCCCATCAATAAAGTATGTAGAGAGGTAATTGAGTGGGTTGGGGGAGTCTCTTTATAACCTGCGCTGGTAGAGCCAATTAAATTAAAATGGAGCCAATTTAGTTAAAATTGTGATCTTTCCTTTACTGATGTATCTCCTCCTGCATCACTTCAGGCTTCTCAGCCAACAAGATGAGAAATTGATTAACTTCCTTTTTAGGAAATGAATATGGTATATGAAACATGCTCAAATAGACATTAATAAACTACAACCAATGAAGTCCAATGGTGGCATAAGATTTTCTAAATTCCTACAGCACAATTATGTGGCTGTGTTGAGGTATCTTTGCAATGGTTGGGCAGGATACATATGTCAAAACAAGCCTTGACTTGCAAGCATTCCCCCACCAACATGACAACAATCTATCACAGGAAGTGAAGAACAATCTATTGGTTTGGAGTACACATAAAATCTGGTACATCATGAGAAGTAAAGCTAACCCAAACGCATATAAATTTTCCAGCTCCCATTGAAAGGTAACCGTGAATTTCCTATCCCTTTCCTATATAGAGGTACACACAGTGTGTTGCAACCATTTTCCCCCTTGTACATAAAATTGCTATTATGCCACTAACTTATGTTGAAGTCAGTGACAAATATGAGAATTTTTCCCGATGGCATTTTTGCAAGAGCAACATTATATCTGGATTAAATTGTTATCCAATTTAGACTTGATTGATCCCCTTCACTTCCCCACCATACAGATGAGATATATCTATACATTACACTTTTCATCGGGCAGTAGTTGATTACGCGGTTGTTCGCTTATGCCGGGTACACACTAGATGATATGTCGTTCGATCCGGCCTAGTGTGTACCCTCAATGTCACTAACAATGCGTGCTCCCGCACGTCGTCAGCGATATCGTCCGTAGGATCTGCATGCAGGTCCAACAGGCACCATCGTTAGTGAGGGTCATGCTGCCGAATGCAGCATGGCCCCCGTCGTCGCTGCCAGCATCGGCAAGCGTGTATGCACTTGCCGATGCTGGCACCCCACTGGGTGTCGTTGCTTACGAGGTCGGTACATACTAGACATCGCCAGCCTTTAGGTTTCAGCTGTATGAATACTTATTTGCCTGACCTTGCTTGTAATAATTTGTTGCAGGTGTTTTCATGGTGCAATTGCTCCCATCTAGTGTTTATACAGAAATGTTTTCACATTACTTACTGTACCTCGCTCTATCTAAATGTTTTGAAATGGGCTTACTACCGACATATAATTGTCTCTGCTGTCATGCTGCTAATGCAGACCTGTTACTGTATATCCTATAGTTTATTGTTTTTGGTTGCAAGTTACACATTACATCAAAAACAGCTTGCTTAATTATGTGCCCTTTATATCAGAATGGGCCATTTTAGTTATTATGCCCTGGGTTCAGGCAATAACAAACGGTTGTAGACAATTACTGGCACCCAGAAAGACAATCATTTTCTTCTCGATCTAAAGAGATATAACCTTTATATCATTATCGAAAGATAAATTGGCCTCTTTGGGATGGTTGTGCTTAAGCAGCCATATAAAAGGAATTTTGCCATATTCTTTGACACACGTTCGAGTTCTAAAGAAGCAACTTCAGAAATGTCTATAAAAACCACCTGGTATGAGCTGAGAAATATCTCTGATGAACCTCCAATTCAATTTTCTTATATAATAGCAGTTACTTTCAATGTCAGAATCAACTAGCCACTAATGCATCAGAAGTCAGGCCAGATGCTGTCACTAGTCCTAAAAAGCAGGTGTGGAGTCCAAAAAGATTCTGGAATTTCTTCCTTTCTCAGGTGGTCTCATTCAGTCCAGATCTGGATAAATTTATTTTGCAAACCACAGGTGCAATAGTTCTTTTCTGCCAGTAAATACCCCTAGATGTCACAGGTTTTAATCATTTCTTACCTCAAGTAGTGCGATAAGTCAGGCCTCTCAAGGTTATCCCTCCTTTCCCTGAAGGGGACAGCAGAGAGTGAGCCAGGCTTAATGGCTTGTCTCCCAAGTCCTAAGAAGTCTGAAAAGCATCAGTATGACGGTCTGCTGGGTTTCTGTAGATATTGTGGGCCCCTTAGCTAATCCCAATAGCCCAGGGAAAGAATGCATACTGACAGTTGTGGACTATGCCACCAGGTATCCAGAAGCTGTGGCACTTTCCTTCATACTGGCCAACAAGTTGGCTGATGCCCTTATAACCATTTTCTCCAGGATAGGATCCCCAAAAGAAATGTTAATTGATCAAGGTACCCAGTTTATGCCTAACCTAATACAGAGCTTCTGTAAAAAGATGCAGGTAGACCATTTGATCGCTAGCCAATATTATTTGCAAAGTAATGGACTATGCAAATGCTTTACTGGCACACTAAAACATATGCTTAGATCCTTTGTGTAGTCTCGGGAGAGAGACTGGGAGAGGTTTCTGCTACACCTACTCTTTGTGTACACAGATGTGCACCCTTAGAACTACTTTATGGAAGAAGGGCGCATGGGTCCTTAAGATCTGACTAGAGAAGAGTGGGAAGAAAAATTGATCACTCCTGAAACATTATTGATTCACTATTTGGCACAGTTCAGGGAGAAAATGCAGTCCCTAATGGGGATGGCACAGAGCAATCTGAGGGCTGCTCAGACAAAACAGAAAAAGTAATATGACTGCAGTGCTAAGAAGTGCATATGTGAGGTGGGACAGAAGGTTTTGGTGTTGGTCCCTATGTAGCAGAACAAGTTACAGGCTGCCTAAAAAAGCCCTTATATGATAGTACAGTGCATTAATGAGGTTAACTATTGATGGCCAGGGAGGAGGGTCGAAAGAAGCACAAGATATATCACATTAACATGATTAAGGCTTATAATGAAAGGGCAAATCGTATGTTATTTAGCTAACCTGAGAATGAACAGGAACCAGTAGATCTGGATCTTTTTACTTGTATGGTTATAGGGTATATAAATTGCTGTATGGAGAGTATAACGATTAGGAGAAGTTTTAAGGTGTTCTCAAATGAGAAACCTTGGTTGAATGGGGAAGTCCGTTCTTTACTTAGGGCACGAGAAAGGACCTTTAGGTCTGGTGATAAGGATGGGCATCGTGTTGCTAGGGCAGATCTTCGTAGGGGAATTATTCGGGCCAAAGAAACCTATGCAGCGAAAATGGAAGAGAACGTTAACTTAAATAGTGACCCAAGAAGCATGTGGCAATGCTTGCAGAGGCTCACTGACTATAAAGCTAAATCAGTCGATGTTAGGAGTGTAGATAATTCCCTTGCAGAAGACCTAAATGGATTCTACTCTAGATTTAACTGCACAAATAAGCCAGCTGTTCCTTTATTGGACCAGATAATAGGGGAGGTACCCTTGGTGATGCACGAATCAGCTGTCTGCCAGTGTCTGTGTACTGTGGACCCTTGGATGGCAGCGGGTCTGGATCATGGGTAAAGTCTTGAGGGAATGCAGCGATCAGCTAGCTGGGGTATTCACGTTTATTTTTAACTTATCCCTGGCTTCCTGCATAGTCCATATGTGCTTTAAATTAACTATTAAATAGTTCCTATCCCCAAAAATGGACCCCCGAAATGCTTAAATGATTGTCGCCCTATAGCTTTGACATCACTCATGATGAAATGCTTCGAGAGATTAGTATTGAATCATGTAAAGTGGGCTTTGATCCTTGGCAGTTTGCCTTTAGGGCTAACCGCTCAACCGAGGATGCTGTCTTAACTGTTTTTGCACCAGGTGCAGTCTCATTTAGAATCTAGGGACACTTATGCAAGAATTTTATTTGTAGATTTTAGCTCAGCATGTAACACTATTATACCTAGCACTCTGATTGCTAAGCTGTTCCGGATGGGTTTAAATAGCTCTACTTGTAGATGGCTGTTAAACTTTTTATCCGATAGACCCTGTTGGAGTCTCGCAGGGGTTTGTCCTGAGCCCAGCTCTGTATTCATTCTTCACTCATGATTGTGCGTCTGAGTCTCAGTCTGTTAAGATCGTTAAATTCGCAGACGATATCACCATCATTGGTCTGATATCTAACGGGGATGAACTTGCTTATAGAGCTGAGGTTGCTAGAATGTTTGAGTGGAGTAGTGAAAACTGCGTACTCTTAAACACGATAAAAACAAAGGAAATCATTGTTCATTTCAGGAAACGTAGTGTTCCTATAAAGGCCCCTGATTGTTTAGGTGGCCTGACCATCGAGGTAGTTTCTTCTTTTAAATTGTTGGGGTTTTTTATTTCAGAAACTTTGACATGGTCCTTGAACTCAGCCTTTTTGGCTAAGAAGGCACACCAACGCCTGTTTTTTCTGTGTCACTTAAGATCGGCATGTTTGAGTAGGAGGACTCTGTTAAACTTTTATCACAGTATTGTGGAAAGTATCCTGACTTATGGGATTGTCATTTGGTACGGTAACTGTACTACGGCTGAAAATAGGGCGATGGATCGAGTGGTTGGGGCGGCTTGTAGAATTATTGGAGTTGTGCTACTACGCACTCAGGAGATATATGAAAAAGGGCTCCTGAAGAAATCTAGATCCATTTTAGCGGATCCCAGCCATCCAAACCATGCTTTTTTTGAGAAATTGCCATCTAATAGGCGTTTTAGAGCTGTGCGTTCCCGTACTAAATGGCTGCACAATAGTTTTTTCCCTACTGCAGTGTGTATGTTAAATTACTGTAATAATTCCGATCAATTGCTGCTGTTAAGATGTTTTCCTTCTCTTTTATTATTTTTAATAGTAGTGTAATGGTTGCCTATTTTATTATGCGGTATAGTGCTGCTTGGATTTTCGTTGACATCACTTGTGCTGTTAATGACAATAAAGTAAAGTAAGTAAAGTAAGATAATCTCCATCCAAGGCTCAGTAAATAGACCCGTAAATGCAGTAGGCACTGGGAGAGAATCCAAGTGATGGACTAGTAAAATGACATAGTGGAGACACCTGGGTGCGGAGTGGAACAGCGAGGTGGAGGTACAAGTTTACAAGAAACTGCAAAACGGGAAGCAATTCGGACAACTGGAGAAATTGGAGACACTAAGGACACCAGGAGCCAGGAATTTGCATCCACTAGGGAGAACTAATTTACTAAATATATGAACAGCACTTGTGAGAAATGAATAAGATGAAAGTGTGCCCATATACATATATTAAATATGATTTATTATGCATAAAATCATGCCTAAATGCTTAAAATTCTAGAAATATATATATGCAAATATACAACATGTATAGTAAAAGCACCAGTCTGAACAGCTGCGTGGGGTGAATTAGTTTAGTTGCTTCTCCAATCAGCACCTGTGGCTATTTTTCTTAGATCCACTAGGGAGAGAAGTTCTGTCCAGAAGCTCCAGAATAAGCATTTTTAAATAGGCCACGCAGATCCAGGAGGCCTGTGATTCATTCAGCCCAGTCACATGACCGTAGCTGATCAGGGGACATTGAAGTGTCTGCTGAGACCAACCAAGGATGGCGACCCACATGTCCCGCAAGCCTCATGGAGCATGACCCACTAGACTGAAGGAGAGAACCCAGTAAAGTGTCGGACCCAATAAGAGAACCCTGCACCCAACGAGTGATAATGGTATTTTATTGATATTTTTTAAGTTGTACAATGGCGACTGCCTACTTGTGTTTTCTCCATCTCTCAGTGTAGTGTTTCACTTACTTACTTGTGTGTCAGGTATACCTACTTTAGCAGGCTGCTCCCTGCATTGCTGTGACTCCTCCTAACATTGGTTTTGCATCAGCGCCGCCTACCACTACAGTGGCTAGGAATTATGATGTTCTGACACTACTCACATTTCAGTTTACTCCACCTACAGTTGACTTGGTCCCACTCACGTGTGGCCACTTTCTTTCCACAGCCACTTTCATTTTCCATTCTGCCCATGATTGTGCCTTCAAGATGGATTTATTCCTAACTCCAAATGAGCTAAATGAAAGTGTTCGGAATGTAGATCTATAGGACTATGGGGCATATGTATCAAAGCTTGATGTGAGATAAAATTGTGAGATATATATCACCAACCAATCAGCTTCTAACTTACATTTTGCAGACTGTGTTTAATAAATGATAGTTTGGAACTGATTGGTTGGTGATATATATTTCACAATTTTATCTCACATCAAGCTTTGATACATATGCCCCTATAGATTCTTCCTTTGTTATTATGCGTAAGTGCAGAAGTTCATTTGAAAGTTTTTTGTGGCTTAATAAATTTACAGCTGTGTCATTTGAGAATCTAAGGTTGTATAATGATAAATCCTACCAGTGCTAGATTATTTTTCATCTGATTTGTTCTTACAAGGGTGGAGGTCATTTCCAAAGCACAAAACAGCAGTAGGCCACAAACTGAAGTCTCCTGTTTTCAGACTGCTACTGAAGGAAGGGACCAATTATCACAAGTGGGTTATTCAATTATTTTATCGGGCGCCTTAACTAATGGACACTTGACAGAGCAATTCAATTGTTGCTCCGTTTGGGCACATGTGCTGCGTGTGCGCGTCATACAGCACCGGTTTTATCCATGAAAAGCGGCTAAACCCGTCTAAAGTACTGCTTTAGATGAGTAAAGTCTAGAGAACTGCTTTAGAAAAGTGCTGACTTCTCGCACGTTTCTGCTTGCCACCGCAGGAGGTGGCGAGCGGAAATGTCTACCCATGGCTATGCACGCCCAAAAGAAAGCAACAATTTAATTGCTCCATCAGACGCTCTTTAGTTTAGGCGTCCAATAAAAGAATCAAATCGCTCCCAAGGAATGTTATTTTTATTGTTTATGGTTTTGATTTATTGTTTTTTTAGTCTTCATTTGCACTTGTAATTGCATGTGGTCAAAGTGGAATATTTCGAAGACTGCTAAAATTAAAATACAAGTTGTCTTATAATAAAGAGTTAATATTCATAAATATATGTTTACAAGTGTCAGAAGGTGATCGCATCTGAAGATATTTAAGATAAGGTTGTGGTTTTGGGCAGGAGACAATACACAGTTATTGTAAATGTATTATCAATCACCTTGAGAGCTATCAAGGTACAGTATGGTCACTTTTAAACACAAATTACATTAGTAGCTCTTTAGTATAAGACAACTATTATTCAAGTTTTGGTGAACCTCTAGTATTCGTGTAAACATATATTTTGTTTGCATGCTTACACCCTCGGGAGACATTGGGGAATTTCATCAGGTTTCAAAGGATGACAGTTTTAGAAGGAGAGTGGGGGAGATTTAGGTGAATGAGAGAGAGAGAGATTTAGCAGATGTGGAGATTGTTGTGGCTAACTGCAATATGAAACAAGGTAACGTATATCCATTCTCTCATGTATTTATATATGAATTGCTTTTTACTAATCTCATTATAAACTCTTTTTATTAAAATAAAATATGCATTGGTACATTATAATCTAAATGGGGAAAAGCTGTTTTGCTATCATAATTATCTCTGTCCACCCGTTTTACTTTTTATTTTGTCTAAAAAGTATTGAAATAAAATAGAATGATTAAGAATC
Organism: Taudactylus pleione; assembly: GCA_031769625.1. Lineage (NCBI taxonomy): Eukaryota > Metazoa > Chordata > Amphibia > Anura > Myobatrachidae > Taudactylus > Taudactylus pleione. Next base: position 7,351,724 of record JAUIMM010000154.1, read on the forward strand.
AGTTCATTATACAATACACAGAAAACAGAGGTTTTAGACTTCTATATCCCGGGAGACCTCAAAACTTAATTGGAACATAGTTACGCCTTTCAGTGGCATCATGTCATATTAAATATTTGGAAGTTTATCTCACTAGAAACTACTCAGTCCAGTGCACCATTCCCCTTCCAGTAAGTGACCTGGGCATACTGTGTGACTGCATCACAATAAAATGTAATAACGTAGTCATAGCCTGCCTAATGATCCATTGTACAAAAAAAATTGCAATTTTTTTTGTAAACAGTTTTTATTGGTATAAAAGCACAAACAAAATATGCATACTTAAAAAAATGGTAAATACAATATTATAGGAATACAAAGCATATTCAACAGGGGTTGGGTACTGGATGCCGGCCCTCGGGATCCCGGCGGTCAAAATCCCAACACCGGCATCCCCACAGGGTTAGGATACCGACACCTGTCGGTTGGTATCCTAACTCTTCTCCTAACCATCCCTCCCTGCACCCTGTACCTAACTTCTCCCCCAAGTGCCTAACCCTAAACCTCCCTGGCTAGTGCCTAACCCTACCCCCTAGTGCCTAGCCCTCCCCTAGTGCCTAACCCTAAACCTCCCTGTCCCCCACTACTTACCTTCAGGATGCCAGCGGTTGGGATGTTGGCGTCGGGATTCTGGGCCTGATTCAGAGCCGGTCGCTATTTGCGCTCGCTCGTCCAGAAAATAGGGGTGGCTATTCAAATGAACCGTTCGCTGTTTGCGGTCTGTTCACGCCTCTAGGTCTGAACGAGCGAACAAAACTTGCGGTCGCTTTTTGGGAGAGTACGCCCCCTGGCCGCTCGCATCCTACGTCATGTCTGCTATTTATTAGATTAATCGAGTACATCGAACAGGGTATGAGCTGCTCGCTATTCTTGTGGTTGGTTTTTGCTACCACAATTTTGCGAGCAGTTCTGAGTTAAAAAAAACCAAGTGACGTGGTCAATGACGCTGCTGTATTAATTATGCACTCCCTTAAAACGCCAGTTTTGACCTTTAAGCACGCCTGCGATTGGATTTCCACTCCCCGTTTTCAAGCACCTTCCCCTGTTACCACCCACATACGCCTCATTCTGTCACTCAAATTAGCAGGCATTCGCTATTTTGTGAGCACATGAATTTCGGCCGCACTGACTGGTTCGCGGATGCGTATAACGATCCGTATGCATGCGCAGTTGGGCAAACATCGCTCGGAGCGAACGAGCTGCCACTTACGAGTGGCTCTGAATCAGGCCCTCTGTCAGGTGTCGGATTCTGGCACCGGTATTCTAAGCACCGGCATCCAATATGCTGGGATTGTGACTACATCACATTCAATAGTGCAAACAGTTATGTTCAAGAGTTTGCATAATAGACAGTGCAAGTAAATAATACCAAGGATTTGTGTTTCTATTGAAAAGAATAGAACAAAATATAGAGAAAGAGAGCAAAGGAGAAAGAGGAAGACAGAGCGGGTAAGGGGCGGGGGGAAAACCATGCACGGGCATAGCTTGCTATATGTACATACATAGTATTTCAATTTAAGTATAGCGAAGGAGAACAAAGTATGGCGTTTGCTTAAGTATCAAGTGAGGTTGTGCAGCAAGGACCACATAGTATTTTCAAAGACTTTCATGATGTCGGCAGAGGTTGTGTGAGGTCATTATGCTAAGTACAGATCCCATTTTGCATGGAATTTTTCAACACCTTTTTCAATATCTAAAAGGGCATTACATTGTTCAAACTATAGGACTGAAAGTAATTCAGACTCAACCAATGCAATCGAAGGGGGATTTGAAAAGAGAGTAATTTCTGTAAGAGAGCCTTTCTAGCTTGTGTAATTAAACTGATAAAAATGGAATGCACTTCTCTGGTAGAGATTAATGCATCCAGATATCGAGATTAGCTAGCAATAGTGGTTCCCAGGAGAAAGGTAAGATAGTTTCAATTAATGTACAATAAAATGATATGAAGTTTATGCCACAATTTTTTTATTTTGGAGCATTGCCATATATTATGGATGAAGGTTGCAGATGTGACATTTTGGGCACACACTCAAGGTGTCTGGTGAGACATGATGCTGTTGAGCCTGTGATGTGTAAGCTCTATTTGCAAACTTCATATTAATTTCTTGTATTTTGGCTAATCCAACATGGTGCATTATCTTTCATTAATAGGTGGAAAATTAGCAGCATATAAATTACAGATACATGGTGTATTGTGGATACCTAAATATTTAATGCTAGTAGCAGCTATATGGAATTGAATAGACCATCAGGGCCAGGAGATTTACAATTTTTAAGGTTCATGATCGCCTGAAGTACTTCTGTTTCAGTGATTGGGTGTTAGAGGGCATATATCTACACTTCTGCCAGCTTTGGTAAGGATATAGAATGCAGAAATTAAGCTTTAGGGGTCTATTTACTAAGCAGTGTTAGGAGACAGAGTGAAAAGTGATAAACCACCAGCCAATCAGCTCCCAACTGTCATTTTTCAAACACAGCCTGTGAGATGACAGTTAGGAACTGACTGGCTGGTACCTTATCACTTTTTACTCTGTCTACTAACACTGCTTAGTAAATAGACCCCTTAGTGTCTGAATCTATTGGTTCCTGTGGGTATAGCTCAGATTAGAATTTATGTAATGAAGGGGAGTAACGCAAAGCTTAATAGGTCAGGGTGAGGTCAGATTGGGCTTCTTGCAGTAATGTTGCATGTTGTCTGTTTGAATGAGTGGTAAGGTCCGCTTTTGTGGATTGCCAATATAGAAAAGGATTTTCTAAGTGTTGGGTATTAGAAAAAGCATAGGAGTTCCAAAGGATCGCAGCTTATCTTTGAATGTATTAAAGGAAGTTAAATAAAACAGAATACACCAAATATGTGTATTTCCCATGGCAACAGGGCGTCAAAGTTCAATCCAGATTAAAGCATGGTCTGTAAGGCTTAAAGTTTCATTAAAAGAAGACGGAGCTGTAATTAGTAATTACCAACTTATTCGAGAATTTTATATATAATCAATCCTAGAATACATTTTTTGGAGTGTAGCGTAAAACGTAAGTTCTTTGTCTAGGGATGGTATAATCAACAAAGGTCAGTGAGATGTACAGTAGACGTTCCAAAAGAAACTTAATACCCACTTTACATTGTGTGGAGACAAAAGGTGAGGTGGATTAGCGATCCATAAAGTTGGAAGCTATAATGTTGAAGTCACACCCCAGAACTAATAAAGTGTTCATGAATGGGCAAAGCATACTGGCTAACAAAATGAAAAAGGTGCTATAATAGACATTAGGAGCTATATACTATACAAAGTATATAGGGTGCCGTAAAGTGTAATTTGAAGACTGCCAGCTGCTTGGGTCAAATATCTGCTGCATCATAGTATAGGGGAGCCACCTGCGAAAATTAAAATGGCCACTCAGTGAGCCTTTGAGGTATGTGAGGATAATGCTGCCACCTGTTGCCAGAGCAAAGACAGTTTAGCATGTCCTGAATCTGTTAAATGTGTTTCCTGCAGCAGAGCTATCAGCTTTTTTGTGATTTAAATTGTAAACAATTTTATGGTGTTTCATCGGAGAATTGAAATCCTGAACCTTCCAGGATCAAATTCTATTGTGCGCATAAGCAAGGGGGGTGTATCTTATCTAAAGCAGAGACCTGACCCAAAAGCAAACCATACCAAACATTCAATATTGTAAATTGTATTAGGTGTAATAAACATGTAGCACGGTGTAGGTGTCGGTCCAGGGGGGGGAGGCAAGGGGGCGGCTCGCTCTCCCCACACATTTGAAAGGCGCCGGCCATGGATGGTCAGGGGCTGTCATTTATAGCAATAGGCTGCACGGCCCCTGCACTGCGTGGAGGAGGTGTATTGTGCAGTCTTCAAGTTAAAAGACCGCACATTACACCTCCTCCTCCTCCATGCAGTGCAGGGCTGTGCAGCCTATTGCTATAAAGCACATCCCCTGACCGTCCGCGGCCGCCGCTCCAGTAGCTGCAATAATCCTATTTCTCCTCTGCCACAGAGTACCCAGATGTTATGTCGAGTGAGGGCAAGAGTGGGGTTCCATGCGCACGGCAGTTCCATGTCCACGGTGCTCCAGCGCAACAGGTAAGTGGAAGGGGAAAGGAGGTGGGGAGGGGAGTTTGCTGGCATAACAAAAAATTGGAGAAACTAGGCAACAGCAAAAATGTTAACTGCTCATTAGAAGGAGGTAAAACATAAATGGAAGACAGTTCAAACTGAGATATAATATAGTATTAGCTGAGGCTAATTCTGCTGCCATGTGAAACATGCAAGATTCTATGCAATAATAGCAATGACTTTTGCCCAGTAGTAGCATAAATGAAAGCTATGCAGATAGACAAACAATACACGTACCCGCACAGGGAAAAATAAACAAGGTCCAAAGCATCCAGGCTGAGGTTAGGGCAGGTGTCAAGTAATAAATGGTCCTGGTCCTCGGTCCAAGGAGAGGTCAGGGTAGACAGCTATCCAAAAAATGGTCTGGTCTAAGCATAGGTCAAAGGAATCACAAATACAGAACATTGGGCCAGATGTATGAGGCTCTGGGAAGTGATAAAGTGGAGAGTGATAACCGACCAACCAATCAGCTCCCAACTATCATTTTTCAAACACAGCCTGTAACATGACAGTGGGGAACTGATTGGTTGGTCGTTTATCACTCTCCACTTTATCACTTTACAGAGCTTCATACATCTGCCCCAATGAGAGACCTCTGTGACAGTACATGCACTTACCTTGTGTAGGGAGGCAAACAGCTGCCTGCACTAAGTTCAGGAAGCCAATCACTGTGCTCCATGGGAGCTGATCACTCACAACTAAGAAGTGATCCCAATGTAAAAGAACCGTTGCCAAGGAGGAACACTTGCGTCTACCACTTCAGACTCAAGCTGGGCCATTTCTGCCAACTGAACTAATGTTATCCCTCTGTGTTACCATCTTCTATTTTCTTATTTTGCACAATATATATAATACTAATAACAAAATCATTGTATTTGTGTAATATAGTATAGCCAGCTGTTTATATCTCCATGTATTTCATTAATGTTATTGAATGTATTCAATATGAACAATCTGCTCAATGTGCATATTGTATCTGTCTATATTGCTCCCTTTATTTACACATCACCTTAAACTCTGCTGAATTATGACACTTAGCTTCAAATGGATGATTGGAAACTTCTGACTTCTAAAGCAGATAATCCCATTAAGGGATCTAAGGACTTGACAATGATGCTAAAAAAGAAAATCCCCTTCTATTCTACTGGGGGCAACCTCTGTCTGCAAGAAAAAAAAGTGGTTCATTTTTCTTACATTTTTCTGAAGAGGCCGCCTAACTCCACTACGAGTGTAAAAGGTAGGGGGATGGGTTGTGAACTTTACAATCTGATCATATGTGTCAAAGAGAGGCCATCACTTTTTAATGAGGAAATTTTGTCATGTCTGTCCTATCATAGTTTGTGGAGGAGACAGACATAACAAGGTTTAATGGGTTTTTAGGAAAGTGAGCGTATTATATAGCTTTGGGGCTGCTGTTCTTTGATATGTAAAATGTAATTCTTTCCACCTTATGGATTTGTGTGCCTCCATCCAGAATTAACTGTTTTTAAGTTTAAGTTAATTCAAAACACACCTTGCAGTGTAACAGGAATTTCTGTTCTTTGATGCCCATATACTTATCCAAAATATCTCCCTTCACTTGTAAGTGGAGGTCACTTATCATGTACAAAATGGGGATGATTATTGCTGTGTAAAATTAGCTTTGGTATCACCATTTGAATAAAATCTGCACAAGTGCACCTAGATTTCCAATGCACATAGGTTTGGTGGAAATCTTGCTGGGAGCAGAATGGCTGCATTAGCGAAAGAGCAGATGTTTGTACTCACCTGGGGAAGGGGGGTGTTGTGAAAGATTGAAGGTCATCTATGGAAAGTATGGTGCACCTCCATTTGCAAAACCGTGCAAAACCAGATTTCATTTTGCAGGGCAAGATTATTGCTATGTGGAGGGACATTTCTTCTATGGAAAAAAAAGCCTTGAATTTCAAATCAGTTGAAAGCAGACGGTCTTTAGGTTTCTTACTATACTTTTAGTGCCATGGATTTTGCTCCCACTATGAACAATGTTATAAGAGCTTCATTATGTTGAAAGAAGAGTGCGCTACAGTGAAGACTCCAATCTTCCTGTCCCATAAGGGAGGCTTCATGCCCTGTCCCAAGATGGCTGCTGAGCTCTCTACGGAGCATGTGCAATGGCCATATTGTTTGGTACTATGTAGAGTGACATGGTGGGAGGCAGAAGTCTCCTACTTTGCTCCTATGAGAGACGTGGTTAATATCTGCATATAACATTGATCCAGACCCATTTGCAGCATGCACTCACCACCTGGTGAGCTGTATAGAACTCCACTTAATTACCTGTGTGCATGTAACAGTGAGTATGGCTGTACCTACTATACATCAATAAACCAACACTACTAGTTAAATAACTGGGCTCTTCATAGTTTGAGTCATATACTGGAATGTGCCTACATAACTCTGCAATATCAACACCTGCACACACATCAATTTCCAACACATCACACACAAAATTGTTACAGGTAATAAAGGCCAATCTGTCACAACTCATGGATGGATAGAGGATGCAAAAGCATGACTGGTGAAGCATGAAGAATGTACCTATTGAAGTAGTTTTGTCTGGGGTTCACTTTCTACAAATGTTTTCCCCAGTGGAATCTTGACTTTGTTGGTTATCGCCAGAAAGCAAGCAGTGTTCATAATGAGCTTATCCTCCTGAACTTCATCCTCCACAGTGGAACTGAATGCCTGGGACAAGACACCAGCTTTGATGTTTCTGCTACCTGGATGGTAGGTGATAACCAGGTTGAAGTGGTCGAAGAATAAAGACCTTCTGGACTAACGGTAGTTTAGCTAGTGAGCTGTTTTGAGGAATGTAAGGTTCTTGTGGTCAGTATAAACTGTCACAGGGAATTTTGCCGTCTCCAACAGGTATCGCCACTCTAGCAGGACTAGCTTGGCTAACAGTTCTTTATCCCTGATGGTATAGTTCTTCTCTTGACCCGAGAAACTAAGAGAAAAGAAGCCACAAAAAACAATTTCCCTTCTCCCTCTTTTTGAGAAAGCAATACTCCAACCCAGAAGAAGTTATTCATGTACTTTTGGAAAACAGAAGGTGCATTGTTTAATCCACAAGGCATAACTAAGTACTTGTAGTGACTATCATGAGTGTTGAAGGCTGTCTTCCATTCATTCCCAAGCTGGATCCTAATTAGGTTTTAGGCCTCGTGAAGCTCTAGCTTGGAAAAAATCTTTGCCGCTTTTATTCGATCAAAGAGTTCTGAGATCAGGGGCAGAGGATACTAGTATTTGACTGTGATGGCGTTAAGACACCAATAATCAATACAAGGTCTTAGACCTCTATCCTTCTTTTTAGTGAAGAAGAGACCAGCTTTGGGAATCATCAACATTGTGGGAGCATGCTTTGTGTAACCCAGGATAATTTGACTTTCAGCTGATGGGAGTATATCAAAGGAAATTAACTCCCTATGAAGAGCACTAATTTGCATAGCAATTTCTGTAGTCCGAGAAGTTGATACAGAGTGAAGTCTGCAGAGCCATACTAGGAATTCCTAACTCCTGGACTTTCTTGGCTGTGATGATGTTTCCATCAACACCAGAATACAAAATGGCCTTGAGGGTTCCCGATTAATTCCCTAATAGCAGGGTCACATCGATTGAGAACTGGTTAGAAACATTTTCTTTGGGGTAAGCTGAAATGCACCTAATCTGTCCACCCTCAATCAATTAAGCCCTTTTGTTTCCCAGATGCTTGGGACAGCCAGTAAGAAGGTGACCTGGTTCACCAAAGAACAGGCACAGTATATTCTTGAATCTCATCTCACTTTCTGTGGCAGGGAGACATGACTTCTCAATCTGCATGGGAGAGCCTAAAGCTGAAACGTTGCGACTGTTCTCTTTCTAGTGCTGTTTCTCTATGGCAAAAGTCTACCCAGATGCACAAGGATATTAAGTTGTCCAAAGACGTTGCTAGTTCTCTGGATGCCAGTACATCTTTAATTTACTCCAAAAGCCCTTAAATGCGGCAGTCAGGGCTTCTTGTTCCACCCCAGCTCAAAAGCTAGGGTTCTGAGCTGCACTGCATACTGTCCTGAAAATTGGTTGCCTTGTCTCAGTTGCAGAGTACCCAATGCTGTGGAAGACACCCGTCAGAACAGTTCATCAAAAACTTTTCTGAAAGCTTTAAGAAATTTAGCACTGTTGTTGACCAGTGGATCGTTTCTCTCCCACAGCAGGTGTAGCCCATGCTAGAGCCTGTCTGGATAGCAGGGATAATGTAGGCTACCTTGGTTCTTTGGAAAGGAAATTTGCAGCCTGGACCTTGAACTGGATCAAACACTGATTCAAAAATCTCCGACAGCTCTTGAGATCCTCATCATTTGAAGGGTTTGGAATCCTTAGAGGTGCAAAGGCACTGGCAGCTGGGAATGAGATGGTGCTGGCTGTACTGGAGGTGACTGGTTGGTACTACCATGCTGCATAATTGTCTGTAGGCACTGCATGATCTGGGCCTCTTGTTTCTCCACTCTAGCGAGGAGATTTTCCAGCAATTCTCATGGCAAGGGATTACCAGCGGCATCCATATTATGGGCAGAGTATTCTGTCACATCTCACAGATGGATAGTGTGTACTAACCCGTATTTTGGGATTGGCTGAGACCAGGTACAGAGGTGCAGAGTCTACCATGCCGGTGGTTTTCACCAGGAACCCCCACGTGGAGGTTTGAACTTAGCTGCACCTGACACGCAGATCTCGGCTCTCTTTCTGGGTTCCCAAGTGCTGGTATGCACTGGAGTGCAACTGGTGATTGCAGTGGGGTGTTCTGAAGTGTAGTCGACAGACCAGGTCAGAACTAGACGGACAGCTCGGTACCAGGAATGAGACAGATTCAGGTCACTAGAATTAACCAAGGTCAAACCAGAAATCACCAAACGCAGTGCCAAGGAGTTGATGGAATCAGGTCACATGGATAGCTGAGGTCAGGGACAAGTATTTGAATGCACTAAGAGTTCAGAATGCAGAAGCTAGATTAGCCTATACTCTGGCACTGAATAGTGCCCAGAGACAACCTTATATAAGAGGGATTTCAAATTTGTCACCTTTGTGACATCACACTAGGCACGCCTGGCCCTTTAAATCACATACAGTTTGGCGCATGCTTCCCTATGGGGGCCACTGCCACTAGCTAGAGAAGCCACAGGAGACTTTAGCAGCAGCCACCACAGACTCACACCACCTCCCCTGTCACAGAGGCGGGCGCTGACGAACTTCCACCCGCCACGGAATGACTGACCCTGCAGGAAGCCAGTGCTGCTGGACCCAGAAAGAGGGGTATGGAGCCCGGCGTGCTGTGACATAATCCAGTGTTCCCTCACTTAAAATTAATTTAAGCCATAAATGATCCGAAACCAAGCTGTATTCTAGTATTTTGCTCTAGTTTTAAAAGTGGTCTATGATACCAGAAATTGGAATGAGTCACCTAGAACTAGCTACACGTGGCTTTCACTTATATCTGCCACCATTCTAATTGACCGCAATAGGCAAACTGATACTCAGTTACCCCCAGGACTTAATGCGTGGTAGTAGGGGTTTACACCAGTTCTGACCAGTGGCATCACTAGGGGTATGCGGTCCTCACTGGGTGACACCATCTGAGGGGGTAACACCAAAATAGCAGAGCTGCTCAGCCATTGAAAATTAAATATTATAAATACACTTACATCTTTGGCCATTTCTAAAACTCTGTAAACATTTTCTGTATATATTTTGGCTACACTTACACTTTCAATAGTTATTATATAGACCCCATAGTGTAAACATGTACAAACAGCTGAGAACATGCAAACTTGCATATTTTTAGACTAAAAAAAATGCTCACGATTTAAATTCTCATCCAGATGTTTTCCGATTTTGAAGATAAAACTCGACCAATGTGAGAGTATACTGCTAAACTGTTACATTTTCTAAACTCCTACCCTATTACATTTGGCCCAAAATATGGACATGTTCAGTATGTTGACAACTACAATGTTGACTTGCATACTGTTGACACTAACAGAATGTTGATATGTCAAAATTGTCTACAATAAGTATATAGGGCGAGATGTAATAGGATGTGTTTTTTGTATGAGCCAAACTTGGACCTTCTCGCACATTTAAAGTTCCGGGTTTGTGTCAAAACTCACCAAATCGAATAGCCTGCAGGCCTGCGAGTTCGAGGCTATTACATAATGCGATTACTGGGGAGTTTTGTCCTATGAAATCTCAGACATTTTAATGCCAAACATTACCCCTGACTGGTAGTCAGCCCAGACCAGGGATCCCTGGGGAGGTGGGGACCTCCCCAATAAAGGGATCCCCCTCTCCAGGACACCCCAGGCCTGGGCTGATAGCCCGGGGCTATCCCCGGCACACCTGGGCGGTGGGTGCTGGGTTGATTGTGTTAAATGTGCGGTGTAAAAAATAGATTTAATAATATTGTCTTTTGCTTTAATAATATTGTCTTTTGCTGGCGAACTAAAGGTCCCAGCAAGCCTCCCTCGCATGCTGGTACTTGGAGATCACAAGTACCAGCATGCGGGGCATTATGGGCCCGCTGGTACATGTAGTTCATCTGCAAAACAAATATTAAAATAAAGACAAGACACACACTGTGACAGGAATGGGTATGTAATCCCGGCAGTCGGGATGCCTGCTGTCAATTTACCCATCCTCCCCCCTTCTCCCCCTAACCCGCTGTTTGTAAATCCTAACACTAACCCTTCCCCCACCCTATCCTAACCCTCCCCGTTATTGCCTAAATCTTACCCTCCCCCCTTAGGGCCTAAACCTAAACCCCCTCCCCACAGGTGCCTAACCATAACCCACTCCTGGGGGTACCTAACCCTAATCTTCCCCATCCCTAGCCTAACTCTAACACCCACCGTGATGCCTAAACTTAACCCTCCCCCCCGCCGTGGCTAAGTCCTAACAAGCCCCGCTATACTTACGTTCGGCATCCTGGCTGTCGGGATTCCGGCGTCGAGATGTCACCTCCTGTCAGAATTCCGGCGCCGGTCTTCTACCGGGTAGTGGCATTCCGGCGCTGGGATATCTTCAGCCGGGGTGCCGCACGTCGGTATTACAGTTTTATTTAAACTAGGGATGTGCGCCAGACCATTTTTGCTGAATTTGGATTTGGCTCTGATTCGTCATCCGTCTTTGGATTTGGATTTTCCAAACCTGCCGTGACTGGCTTTGGATTTTGATTTTTTACAAAAATGTACCAAAAAAAAAGCTAAACTCACATAATTTGGGCTTTTTTTTGTTCCTAGAGTATTATTAACCTCAATAACATTAATTTCCAATCATTTACAGTCAATTTGAACCACTTCACAGCTTATAATATTGTTTTCACCATTATTGGCCAAAGGCTGCAGTGAGCTGGCTGGTTACTAAGCGACAGAGCAGTGGCACAGACACCGCAGTTTAAAGCACATTTATGAAACATTGCCACACAGCAGTGGCAGAAATGAAAGGTAGTGCAAGAAGGAATTGTCATGGTGCCTTTATACACAGAGGGCTACTGCCCTAGGAGTCACGGTGCTTGTATACACAGTGGGCTAAGGCCCAAGGAGTTACGGTGCTTTTATACACAGAGGGCTTTGGCCCATGGAGTCACTGTGTTTTATACACAGAGGGCTACGGCCCAAGGAGTCACGGTGCCTGTATACACAGTGGGGTACAGCACCAAAAATAATTTCTTTTTTTTTCTTCCTTTTAAACTTCTAACTTTCTTGAAAGTCTTGTTTACTTGTTAAACTTTTTTCTTTTGTACACACAGCCACTTGTGAGTCTCGACACTTTAATCAGCAGAGTAAAGCGCAACATACATCAGTGTGCAGTGTGCCTCCTATACACAGTCACTTTGCCAGCTCAGCAGAGTAAAGCGCAACATACATTAGTGTGCAGTGTGTCCCCTATACAGTCACTTTACCAGCACAGCTACTTGTGAGTCTCTGGACACAGCCACTTAATCAGCAGAGTATAGCGCAGCATACATCAGCGTGCAGTGTGCCCCCTTACACAGTCACTTTGCCAGAACAGCCACTTGTGAGTCCCTGTACACAGCCAGTGAGTATCAGCAGACCAGTGCGCAGTGTGCGGAGCGTGGGAGTGAAATGACACCGAGTCCCGGTCTCGGCGCCTTATGTAGAGGCGAACTCAGGAGGATGACGTTCGGCCTCGCAGTGGGATCCAAGTCAGACGGGAACACCTGAGCCGCGGCTCCGGTGGACTCTGATCCCCGCTGTTCGGAGCGGTTCGGATTCCACAGAATCCGAACTGCTCATCCCTAATTTAAACATACATGCACAATCACATTCACACTCACATTCAAGCATACTCACCTAGTATCCCTGTAGCCAATCACGTTCCCTTGTCCATGTAGGAATCCAGGGATACCTGTAAAAAAAAATGCAATATTCACCTATTCCTATGCGTATTGAAACATTCGCACTCCATTATATTGCCTGAGTTCTATGCTCACAATGACAAAACATCTGGATGCATGTTTTGCCATTGCGAGTTGCGAAGGTTATGAGAAACATGCAAGTTTGCAGGTTCTCACACCCTATTACATAGGGAGAGTTTTGAAAATGTGCGAGTATACCTCTATACTTACAGTTTTTCAAAACTCACACCCTATTACATCTCGCCCATTATGTTGACACCCACTTTTAAGCCTAACCCTAATCGTAAACCGCAACCCTAACATTTCTATTGTCAAGATTTTCAATTTGTCAACATTTTGCTGGAGTCGACATGTCAACATTTTAGCCATGTCGATACTATGACAGTTAACATTATGTTTTCGACCTTGTGACTGTGGACATGATGACTAGATCCCAGGTAAACATTACTTTATATGTTGTATAGTTCTATAGTGTGTAAGAAATATTATTTAGCTGAGACACTAATTGGAGAAAAGTTCTTCAATATGACAGTTTGGTTGCTGACAGCTGCTATACGTGTTTGTGCATCATGTAGCGGTGGGTGCATCAGTACCCTAAATGTACATAGGAAAAGATGCACCCAAGAAAAAGTAAACTTGGATCCATATGTAGAATCTTGCCATGAAACATCTCAAATGGGGTCAGTACTTTCAGTGCCTTGGTGGTACCTGTCTCCAGTTGGTGGAGAACCTTCAGAATGCACTTGGCACCCAGCTTCCTTCTCCTGGCCCTTATTTCTGCAACGCAATGACATCAAATGGGCAGTGGTAGTGGGCTTGCTCCTTGTGTACTAGTATGTGAAAGTCACAGTTAATATAGTATTAATTACAAGAGCAAAACATCTGTTGTTTATCTCTTTAAAAAATGACAAATAAGTAATACAAGCACATGACTGCTTTTAGAGCAATACCTGTGCATATTATCGGAGTCCTAGAATAAGAGTAATCAGTCTTTCCTATAGAGTAATGTATGATTACATGTACTCAGATGCCCTATGTTCATCATATACAATACAAGTAGTGGATGGAACTTGGATAGAGGCAGACAGATGGAAATATTATCACAGATCTTACATAGATACTCCATGGACTGTATAAAGACGGGAAGGATACAGGTGTCAACAGTGATGTAGAGCAAATCCAGTAAACAATACAAGGTCAGGGCAGGCAGTGGGCAAGGCAAAGTCTAGTAAACAATCTGATTTCAGGGATGGCAGCAGGCAAGGCAAAATCTGTAAAGAATCTGAGATTAGGGGCAGTAGACAGACAGAATCCAAAGAAAGTTTGGGTCACAACAAGGAGAAACAGATACGCAGACTCAGCACACTGGAGGGCGGGGAGATGTATCAAGCCTTGGAGAGAGTGGTTGATTGATTGCCCAAACCAACTAATCAGCTTCTGACTGACACTTTATAGACTGTGCTAAATAAACGACAATTAGAAGCTGATTGGTTGCTTTGGGCAACTTCTCCACTTTCTCTCTCTCTCCAAGGCTTGTTACAAACGCCCACCCCCCTCCATCCTGGTCAGTAATGCTGGACAGGAAGCCTAATAATGCCTGAGGAACCAATGGAATATGTCTGGAGAACCAACCTCCCAATCACAGGATCCAGCAAGACTTCTAAGTAACAAACAGCACCAGATGTGATAGATTTCTTAAGAGGGGAGATGCAATACTGACTGCCATCACTTGGCAACCAGCACTGAAAACTAATAGAGCTGTGGTCACTTGACTGCATGATGCTGGGATGTGTGGTAGTGCCCACTGATGTTCGCAACAGCCGCTACTTCAGTTTATTTATCTACTGTACCTGCAGTACTAATGAATGAAGAACTATTAGCTGGTAGTCAACCCGCAAACGGCAATCAAAATCATCTAGATGAAGCAGCTGAAAGGCATCTCCATTGGGTACATTTGCACCAGCCCTCCAGCACCCACAAGAAATACACCTATGTGTTTAAGTCTACTTTAGTCACCCTTGCTGTGCACCTTAAGGATGTAGTCCCTTGCATCTCTATACCATCTATCCATGCCTATGGAATTGTAAGTACATATACTGTACATACTTCTTCTATGTGCACAAGCACAGTTTGAAAATATGTATTATTAAATAAAATATACATACTGTACTGTACATGTGCCTCATTTTTGTCTAAAAATGAAAGTTCAAGCTGGAAGTTTTGCAAATATATTGCACCTTAAGGTATAAAAATTAATTATGTTCTGTTGCAGTGAGATTCACTTTTATAATGCAAATAGAAATCTCTTTTTGTATTTACCCTCTCTTAGCCCTGTCACACTGTTTGTCTCTATGGTAACTTCTGTTTAAAGATATTTAGCTCTGTTCAATGTTGTGCTTACTATGTTAGACATCAACGTCCAACTAATTGTTAAACATGTATGCTATTCTTCATAATCAATCAGGAGCTCACATTATTCATAAATGTATCTGTTACTAGATAATATATGTATTTTATTTACTGATGTCTGTATGATCAACTGAGCTGTTGTAGTTGGTGTACGTGACTAAGAAGTTTATGGGGTAAAAAATTGTATTTTAAGCAAAAATGAATAGCTAAGTTAGGTTTTGTGTAAGTATACATTATGTCAGCTATTTTAAATTGTGGAAGTAAAAGAAATTGTAGTATGTACAGTATAATTAGGTATATTTAATCTAGTGCCTTTTTATCGACCTTTTCATTACTCTCACCATGGTTACAGTGGCCATAGCTCCTTATATCCTATGTACCTAATGTCTGCTGAAGTTCTGC
This sequence comes from Taudactylus pleione, assembly GCA_031769625.1. Lineage (NCBI taxonomy): Eukaryota > Metazoa > Chordata > Amphibia > Anura > Myobatrachidae > Taudactylus > Taudactylus pleione. The sequence goes on from JAUIMM010000154.1 coordinate 7,367,123, forward strand.
TTATTCTCCTTTTTAAAATACCACCAGTAGTTGGGACTTCCTGTATAATAATGCAATGCTTGGTCACAGCTCCTTGTGTGAAAAATGTAAAAAATTTTAATGTGTGAAAGTGTTATGCTGCATATACATGGGACGATTTTCCTGAACGATAACGGTATCGTTCAACGATAAATCTTTCATATCGTTCATTTTTATGCAGTGAACGATCGACCAATGATGCACGTTCCCGCATAAACGATAACGATTTCTATGGTCGACCGTACATGCAGGCCAACTTGGACGATTTTGTCAAGATTTGCCTGTAAAGACATGACTTCACTGAAATATCTATCATATATATCTATCAGTGTGTACACCCTAAATCGTTTGCCCCGCACTACAGAAAGTTGGAGGGAAATCTATCAGTGATATCTTTGGTTGTGCAGGTTGTAACGTGTATATGCAGCATTACAGTTTGTTCTTACCATTAACTATAAATACTTGAAAGAACTAAGTTAAGGTAATAAGCTACACCTGAAGGAAACTCCACACCTGTTATTTTTCTTTAGTAATATACAAAGGTTTGTGGACAGACTGAGCAGATCAGACTCTTCACCTATCTAGTATCTACAAATCTTCAAACGGGCTTTCAAAACCCACTAGTTCATCAAGGCCTTCCAGCTCTCATCCTAACCTGCTACTACATGCTCTTTCCTCCCTGTCTACCCCCCTGTTTGTCTGCCCCTCCCCTTTAGAATGTAAGCTCTCACGAACAGGGAACCCTTCCCTCACGTGCTTCTCCTTACTAATGCTGACCAAACATTACAATTATCGGGCCGATCCACCCGATATCCGCTGATCGCCCCAATAATTGTAGTATGTGTATGCCACCGATATCTGCAGGCTGACAGATAAAATGTCTGTTGGTCTGACAGGCAATTTATCTGGCAATGTATGCACAGCATTATACTTTATTCTACTCCTTACTCACCACAACGGCACCTAACACTTGATTGCTGACTCCCTGCTGCTTATTTTGAGTGTTATAATCGCTAATGCAGCAATGTGTATTACTATATTAACCATGTCCTTGTCCTGCTTTGTACTGTACTGTAAGTTACTCGTTTCTTGTTCACTTATTAGTTTATGTACTTTGTAAGGCACTGCGGAACATTTCTGGCACCATATAAATAAAAGGGTAATAATAATCACTGGTGCAACTCTTGAATAGAATACTTATCACTTCTAAGTAACTGCAGTTATTATGTCACCCATCTCTCCAGTGGCGGAACTCCCGGAGACAATGGAGTCATTTGCCGCCGGGCTCCAGCCCTTAAAGGGGCATCTGGCTCCATTGTCCCCCAGGCCATTCTGCACATTGCTATGGACATGGAGCGTCGCTGATCGGCGCTCCACCTCCAGTGGCGTCAATAAGGGGGGTGCGGTCACACTCCCTATTTGCCGGGCGCCCGCTGAGTGTGTTACCAGCGGGCGCCCGGCTCCTTCTTTCCCCCCCGGCGGCAGCCGGAGGAACGGAGCTCACTCCTGAGCTCTGCTTCCAGGTCCCACAATGCACTATGGGAGTGATGTCATGACATCACTCCCATAGCTCCGAGGAGCGGGCGCCGGGGACGGAAGGCAGCAGCACTGGAGCGGGGTTTCAGGTAGGTATTATTTTTTTTTATGTGTGTGCGCTCGCGGGGGGGGCTCACTACAGGGGGCATTATTGAGGGCTCACTACGGGGGCATTACTGGGGGCTCACTAAAGGGGGCATTACTGGGGCTTACTACAGGGGGCATTACTGGGAGCACTACAGGGGGCATTACGGGGGCATTACAGGGGGCATTACAGGGGGCTTACTACAGGGGTCATTACGGGGGCTTACTACATGGGGCATTATGGGGGCTTGCTACAGGGGGCATTACTGGGGGCTTACTACTGGGGGCACTACAGGGAGTTTATAACTGGGGCTTACTACAGGGGGCTTACTACTGGGGGCACTACAGGGGGCTTACTACTGGGGGTACTACAGGGGCCCTTACTACTGGGGCACTGCAAAGGGGGACCACTACTGGGGGGCACTACATAGGGGGACCTCTACAGAATGCACTGCACAGGGGAACCACTACTGGGGGAACTGCATAGGGGGGCGGTAGCTGGGGCTGGCATAGGTGCTGGAGGGGTGGTACATTTTAATTTGCCTCCGGGCACCTGGGATGAAGTTATGCCACTGCATCTGTCTATCTGTAATTTAAAGGAGAACCAATCTCCTGTATTTTTCTGTACTGAAATTTAAAGTCCATTTTTAGAAGTCAATTTTCTGTAGATTTGTTTATTTTCTTAGCCCTTGAGTACAACTGCTAAACGCAGAGAGCTACTGTATGTATTGTTTAAATCTGTATCTACACAGCAAGTCTGATATTATATATGAAGCTGGCCATACACTAGAACAATATCGTTCCAACCAGCCACCTAATTGGCTGGTTGGAATGATAGTCAGCCAGTGTGTTGGAGCAAACAATAATCACTTGTTCACTCCCGCACGCCCTCAAAAAAGCAAACAAAACACTAGTTGGGAAAATTAAACATGTTTGATTTTTCCAAAGTAATTGTTCTAGTGTAGGACAACTGAAAGATAAGAAGTCAGACTGTCCGACAGTGTCCGCCTAGTGTTGACAGACACACTCAGCTCCTGCCTCCGGACAGCCAATGAACATCACGGTGATGACCCCGCACTCCGCATCCTACCAGCACCTCTTTGCCCCCCACACACACCGGGGCTGTACCTCTGCTCCTGGGAGCAGCAGGTGTCAGGGGAGCCATGTGTCCTTGAGCCCTTCTCTTTCCACCTGTGCACAGTGATCTACATTATCCCACAGTACTGTTTTAGTTGGACAGGTAAGTTGGACGGTTGGTCAGATGAATGGCTGGAGGAAAGTTGGTCTAGTGAATGGTCAGCTTAACTCTGAATCAGACGCTTACTGTTTGTTCCCTAAAGCATACCATACACCAGACCATCTTTCCTCAAACCATTCAACTGACCAACTGTCCAACTTGTTAGTCCAACTAAAACAGTACTCCACTCCTCTTGCTACTGAGGAAGCTGTGGGACATTCCACAGGGAAACGCGTTTAGCATTCCACTGGCATCGGCTACCCCAAACATTGGGATCTCATTTGGACAAATTTCCGGACCAGCACCATTCATTTCCATCCACTTTTATGTTTCATCTATTCAAGTACACCATTGCAGTTACCTCTGCATGCTCATCAGGACGTGATCTTTCCAACACATGACAGGCTACAAGCTGGATATTATTCCGTATTATTATAGAGAGACTAGTGACTGAGATTTGTTTATGCCGATTGCCCCCTTGGAACTAAGGGCCTGATTCAGAGCCGCTCGTAAGCGGCCACTCGTTCGTTCCGAGCGATGTTTGCCCAACTGCGCATGCGTACGGATCGTAATACGCATGCACGAACAAGTCAGTGCGGCTAAAAATCGTTTGTTCGCTAAATAGCGAATGCCTGCTAATTTTGAGTGACAGGAGGAGGCGTATGTGGGTGGTAACACGGGAAGGTGCTTGAAAACGGGGAGTGGAGATCAGAACGCAGGCGTGCTTAAAGGTCAAAACGGGCGTTTTATGGGTGTGCATAATTAATACAGCAGCGTCATTGACCACGTCACTGGGTTATTTTATTGTCAGAACTGCTCGCATGATTGCGGTAGGAAAAACCAACCACAAGAATAGCGAGCAGTTCATACGCTGGTCGATGTACTCGATTAATCTAATAAATAGCGGACATGAAGTAGGATGCGAGCGGCCAGGGGGCGTAGTTTCCAAAAAAACTACCGCAAGTTTTGTTCGCTCATTCAGACATAGAGGCGTGAACAGACCGCAAAGAGCGAACGGTTCATTTGAATAGCCACCCCTTTTTTCAGAACGAACGACCGCAAATAGCGTCCGGCTCTGAATCAGACCCAAAGACTTATGATGTTTATTGCTTACTCCAGCATTTTTTTCTAGCAATTACATTCATCCATCTAATATCACAATCTTTTTTACAATTATTATTCATTAACTTTTATCAAATTTTTGACACTATTTTCTCATTATCATGTTTTTATTATTATTTACTGAAACTGAAAAAAAAGTAATTGTGTTTTTTATATTTGCATGAATATTGCAGAAATAAATAGCCATTTTTTATTCAAGCAAGCCGTTTAGAGTCATATATAAGTGTATGTTACCTTTAACACATTGTGTATGAGAGTAGTATTTTATTATTTATTGTGTTTATTTACTCACTTCCATTTTGTTTTGTGAATCCACCAATCAAATGATTTATTTATAGCTATTAGTCTACAAGCGCTGTTCATCTATCTATTGTGCATTGTGTATTACCTGTATTGGGGGGGCTGACACCCTCTGTTTGAACCAGCTGCTGATTGACAGCGCCGTCCTGACCATCCTCATTTATATTGTATAACAACCCTGAAGACTATTTAAAAACTTTTTATACCTAAATAAAGTATGTGGTACTTGGCCCACCTCAAAGAAAGATGGTTGCTTCAAATTGGTTTAGTCATCCTTAGTCATCATTGGTTTGTCATCAGGACAAGTAGAGGCCTGTAGATTTGAACATATGAACTGTAAATCCAGAGACACTGCCAAAATCCTGTAATTTCTGCAAAATCAATTATAAAGAATCCTTAGCATTAGGAATATATAAGAGAACATCATCAGCAAAAGCTTATATTTTAATTTCAACAGTGCCTAGGAAGATGCCATTCAAATTTGGCCAGGATTGGAGGATGAAAAAAATAAGGAATCTATGGTTAAATTGAACAGGAGTGAAAGCGGGCAGCCCTGTCCTTGTTGCATAATCACTGGAGCCCCTTTAGCGTCATTTATTAAAACATTTACAGAAGGTTGAGAATAGAAGCTGTACATCAGCCCTATAAAGGATGGTTCACTCTTGTGCTGCTCCAACCTCACAAACAAGTGAGGCCATGCAATGGTGTCATAAGCGTTATGCGTACCTAAGCTTGGTAACATGCCATTAAACCCAGAGCGTTGAGAGCAGCCGCAACTGCAGCAATATATTGAAAACATATAGTATGATCTGGCACTGGACTATATAATATAGAGTTAACACATATAGATCCGAATACTTGAATAAGTTTGAGGAAAGATAAGCACCCTGTTTAGGATGGAATATTGCTAGTTCACCAGGGGTTAAGGAGAAGAGGGGGCATAGCCAAGATTGTGTCCATTAAAACAATAGCCTATGGCACCAATAAAGGGCAGGGCCCCTACTATGCATTATAAATAGCCTGGAAGAGGAGACATCTTCCTATTTTCAAGTTCTGGAACCCCACCCGTTTAAGCTGTATTGTATGCAAATATTGTTGATTTTGTTGGACTGTGCAATTTACATTTTTCCCCCTAACAGGTGGAGGTGTTGCCTGGTGGGAAGCAGTGCTCCTAGGTGGCCTATTATAGTGTAAGAGTGCCTGGGTAGCATTTGCCTTTTGATAGCGGCCAGTTGGTCATTCCCCTTAAGGGGGGCCGGGCCATCATCTTAGGGAGGGGTCAATACTGTGCCAATTAAGGGAGAATGGTTCTGCCTCAGGCCAGTTTACGCCGGGCGGGGATCCGCCTCTTATTAGTTAGTCAAATATATTTGCTGGTCTGTGGCCTTGAACACTGCTTTTTTACTGCCACCATCTTTCTAATTACAAATTGATTAATAAATTTCAGCTGTGTCCTCTTTTAATTCACATATGTGTTTGTGTGCTTATTTCTAGTTAGTAGTTAAATGAGTGAAGTAGCATAATGTAAGATTCAAAGAATGGGTGACTTAATGTAGTACCAAATAGTTGCTTGTGAAAGAGTAATTTATAATCTAGTTTACATGCTTACCTTCACTTACCTCCACTTTACTGTTGTATCTGTCAGCACAGTCACTAGCCCTCCTCTCATCCAGGGTCCTCTCCTGGAAGAAGCTGGAAAGCAGAAGGTGTCAGGGCATCTGTGTGCTATACTATACACTACCTCTGCTCTCATTCTCAGTCATGCCCATATGCTCATAAAGACTACTGCCTTTATATGTACTAATGACATATTGTCTTTTGCATAAGTGATAAGGTTTATAACTATTGCATTTGGAAATTGTAATACAATGCAGTAAGGAGTTATGATTAATGTAAATTTATTTACTCACTTATTAACCAATTGCCCAAATATATAAAGAAATGACTGCCTTTATCTGCATGAATGACATGTCTTCCCTATGTGTCTAAGTGATATGGTCGATATTTATTACATTGGAAATTGTGCCTAAGGGGTCTATTCAGCAAGAGTGACGATGTTGCCCAGAATAATATTGGGCAACATTGTCAAGAGTTTTTATCAATTATGATAAAATATGGCTGCTATTCAGCAATATTTTCTGCAGGGACAGCGGTTGCGGTAACACGCTGTCCCTGCAATGTCACAGAAGGGATTGTTTTCGGGATTCTGAAAACAATCCCTTCTGTTTCTTCTTCTGCGCATGCTCAGTCATGCGCTTGGGAATAGTCTCTGTCCCTGCTTGAGATGACCGCCGACGGGTTAAGTACATCTACAGCCTGTCCAAATTGGTTGACATGTGTATACAGGCTTTATACTAGCCTGTGTACATGTATATTTATGTTCTTTTATATTTAACATTTACAGTATATATAAATTTTAAATATATTCAGACATAAATATACATGTATACAGGCTAGTATAAAGCCTGTATACAAATGTCAATCACTTTCGGCAGAGTTAACAGGCTCTAGGTGGACTTACCTGTCCGTGGTCACCAGAAAGCAGGCATGGAGACTGGGCGGGCTTACAAGATGCTGCAGGGACTTATGGGAAAATTTATCTCTGTCCCTGCAGTTTTCGGGGTATTTAAGTATTTTCTTCATATAACGCCATTCTGAGATGGCGTTATATAAAGTAAATATTTATAGAGTGATTTAACACGTTTTGCTTTGCTGAATAGCAAAAAGCGTTAAAGCACTGTAGAGATCAATGGCTGATCCCTACAGTGCGGTACTCAGCCAGATGGGAATTAGTGGAGAAGATAGTTGCATTATCTTCTCCATTATCCCATTGCTGAATAGGGGATTTACATAAAAAATACAGAAATCATAGTTTCTGTATTTTTTATGTAAAAATATCAATGCTGAATAGACCCCTCTATGCAGCAATATTTTCCACAAAGAAAAACACCGGACTTATATATCGCTTATAAGAACTAGGGGTTATGTACTAAAGGTCTGCATTGAACTAGATTATACAAGAGATATATTTGTGATTGAAGTTAATTGTCTTACTAATGTGCAGCAGTATCACAAGGTTTTTCTATGAATTTGTTCACTCCAATCATATGACACAATTAAGTGCCTATGAGATCTTTTTATTTTAAGTTACATGAGTATACTTTTGCAATTACAATTGTAGATGTGTCAGTACTGTAAGAGCTTAAAGTAATCCTTGGTGGAGCCATCAGGACCTGGGATTTTATGAGAAGGCAAATGGGTCATAGTGTTAATAACCAATTCCAATACTTTGATTTCAACTAACAAGATACCTTTGTGAGTTTCAGTAAGACTAGGCAAATTGGCCTCTCTTAAGAATGTTTCATATAGTCTAGGCCAGAGGTTCCCAAACGCGGTCCTCAAGGCTCCCCAACAGTTCAGGTTTTAGAGTTATCCATGGTTAGGCACAGATGGCTTAATTAGTACCTCAGACAATTTGATTTATCCACCTGTGCTATACCATGATATCTCTAAAACTTGAACTGTTGGGGTGCCTTGAGGACCGCGTTTTGGAACCTTTGGTCTAGGCACTTTTGGGCTCGAGCAGTCAAGAAAGTCTCTAATAAATGTTTTATTTATTTATTGTTATTATTATTAGTATTATTATTATTATTTATTATTATTTGTTAACATCTATTTATATTAAGGATGTGCAGGCTCGGATTAGTTTGGATTTTCCTTTCATGGACAAGCCTCAGCTTTCATGGACTTTTGTCCAGGAATGATGATGTTTGTCCATGAAAGATGACGTTTTGCCTCTTTCTGAGACCCGATTTTTGGCGGGAAAAATCAGAATTTGGCGGTAAAATCCAAACTAATCCGAGCTTGCACATCCCTAATTTATATTGTGCTAGAATATACTTCAGTGCTTTACAATTGGGAACAAAGACAGTAATAACAGTGAGTATTAACAAATAGACAAAGAGGTAAAAATAGGCAGTGGCGAAACTAGGGGAGTGCAGACTGCACCGGGTGTCACCCGCCAAGGGGCTGACTGTGCATGCGTGTCCTCTTTGCATCTTTCCTCCCTGGCATCCCAGCTATATGGATGCACCCTCTCTAAAACTGTCGCAGACAGAGAGCCATACAAAGCTCTATGGGCACTGCAAGTGCCCTGCCCTGGTGTTGTAGTGCACCTGGTTAATAGCGCTATAACCTAATGTAAATTAAGCGTTATAGCACTATTAACCAGGTGCACTACAACACCCAGCAATACCTGTGCACGCCATGCTGCAGCATATAATACATTTACCTGTTATATCCCTGTTTTTCTATGTTACCTGTTGTTCTACCTGTTAAAATAAACCTAAGATCAGGTTAAAGGCGCAAATCCACTACACAATATAAATGGACGATTGACCGATAACGATATTGTTATTGCTCAATCATTCACTAATCGTGCAGTGATTATGCCGGCAACGACTAGCATGCGCGCTCCCACAGGTCGTTGACATCTGTCATCGCCTGAACATACTGGTTGTACATGTTCGGGGATGAGGGAGGGTGCCTGCACTGAACTACATATCGTTCAGTGTGGGCACAATATCCACTGCACAGTATAATGAACGACTGAATGATAACAATGTAGGTTCACGATCCCAGTGTCCTATCCTGTACAATACACTGCTAACGCATTAGTTTTGATTAAGCATATATTTTAACATTCCTTTTAAAATTTGGCCAGCAAAAAGAATGCGCTAACAATTTAGAGTTTTTATATATACCTAAATGTCCAGCTGGTTTGGATTAATGAAAAAATTACACTACTATTCGTGCTGACTCAGGTACATAAAGGCAAAGTTGAGTCCAAAATCCATTATAAACCATAACATTAACCACTTAACTGATCTAAAATTAACTGATTTTTATTTGATCTAAAAATGTCTGCAAAATTTAAAATTGTATTTATTTTTAAATTATTTAAATAATAGCTATTTAAACCTGATTCAGTATAATTTTAAATATGCAGATTTGTTAATAAAATTGTATGATTAAGGGTTCAATAGGTCTTAAATAAACTGATCATTTAAAAAATCCACAATTTTGGGGACATTTTTGGAAAAAAGTAGTTTTATATAGTTAAAAAATGTTTACAGTGTTTGCAAGAAAATCAGCCAGCTGCAGGTGGCGCCCTGACTCACTGCTGGGGTGGGGGGTTTCGGGCAGCTGCTAGAAGATTAGTTTCTAGCAGCCGCCCCAGGCGTCAATGACACGGACACATCAGATGTCAGAGTTAGCCCAGCTTGCCATGGTCGCATCACCAGGCAAGTGGTCAACATCTGCAGAAATAGGTTTGAGAAAAGGATCACTACATATATTAACCATGTGTCAGAAGAATTAGCAAATACATAAAAACCGTCGGTCTCTAAAAATTTTAATTTTGGAAAGATCATATTTCCAAAGTTTCCTTCCAGATGGTGATGTGAACACATACTAAAAAAAAAAATTTGGCAATTTTTTGATCCAGGTGAGTACAACATTATAAGTTAAAATCAGAGTATGAAGTCCATCTGCTTTGTCTGGGAACCATTGTTTAGCAGTGTATAAGATCTAGATTTTTTTTTTTTTGGTAGGAAATGCTACTGGATGGACAGATCCCTCAAGGAGGAGTCTCCATTCTGAAAAAGCACATTTGATGAGCAGTAATTCCTTATTTCTACATCCCCTATATCCCCATACTAAAGTATGGGGACTGTGGAAACTATCGAGAGATAATTGTAACCAGGAGATATCAGTGATATCTCCTGAGTTACATACTTTGATGAATAGGTACGTTACTAATAAAGTACAATTAAGCATAAATACTATGTAAAAAAAATAACTTTAGTGCTGATAATTAGACACAGTCTTGCAACAACATCTTCTCACCTACATATTGGGCTCTATTTATTAACATTATTTTCACACCCTTTTCACATTATTTTAGTTTCACCTATAGTTATTACAGGGCAATTGGAGTAGAATTAGTAAAATTCTACTCCAACCCCTAGTATCACTTATTTTTAGTAAAGCAGGTCGCATTTCCCATAATTGTAATGGGAAATGTGATCCGACCATAGTTACTAAAAATAAATTGTAAAAAAATACCAGGGATAGCCCTGTGATAATAACGCCACCTGGAGGTGGCATTATCCAGGGTCTCCCCGGTTACCGGGCTCCCACTCTGCTCTAACGGGGAGAGCAGAGGTGGGAGCTGGTACCAGTAATCAGCTATGTGGTCTAAACAGACCGCAAGCTGATTGCTGTAAAAAAAAGAAAAGGAGGATGCAGGTAAGTGTAATGAAGGGAGGGGGGTGTCGCAGGGGTCCGCGATCGCAGGGGGCGGGGCTTAGCATCGGTGGGGGGTAGCAGCGACGGTGGGTCGGCGCATGCGCGGGCTCTTAGTCGCGGTATTTTTTCCAAAAATACCGCGACTAGAGTGCGGATGGGATCTGCAGGGACAGAGCTTTATCGCAAGCTCTGTCCCTGCAAGGGATTTATAGTAAATCCCTGTGATATTGCCTGAATTCGCAATGCGAATTCACTCGGTAATATCACACTACAATCCGCATTCAATATGCGGATTGTAGTAAATAGAGCCCATTGAGAGAGGATTGCTCAGTGTAGTCAGTGGCACCAACTTCAAAAACAATAAGTCATTTGGGATCTGGATGTACCAACCAGAGGCATCTTAAGAGAAGAGGGGGCCCGTGTGCATTCCCCGTCCAAGGCCCCCTCCTCTCTCCCCGGTGGGCCGGCTGTGTCACCGCAGCAATAAACTCTGGGCACTAGAGTGTGCCCAAAGTCTGCTGTGCATGCTCAAGTCACTGGATAATTGGTGCAGCTGCCATTTTCCCGGCGATTTCCCTAGTGCACATGCGCACAACACCGGAAAACAAAAATAAAATTGCACTAGCTGGGGATGTGAAATGACAAATGAAGACATTCTTAAAATGTTTATGCATTTATTCTAGGACTATTAATTCTGGTTTAGAAACAAAATACATTTGGCCAAAAGATATTTTTGATCCTGGTACCAGATCTATGGGTCATGCTTAATTTGGCGGTAACTAATTAATCTGTGTTCTTTTATTCACAGACTGTATGGTGGTGACAACTGATCCAAATCTTTGGAAGAAAGTTTGGAGACCTGTTGCAATTCCACAATCAGAGTTACATCATTCAGAGGGGAATTATAAACTGCATGTACATCAGTTGATGGAAGGATTTGGTAGCCAGGGGACATCCAAAATAACAGGAAATATATCTGAAGCAATCATGTCCTGGATTTGATTCAGTGTCATTGTCCAGTGTAAACGTGATGAAAGACCATGAAATTGACATAAGCACTGGAGTTGAGCATGGTCAGGCTATGAATTAGAGGCTATAAATATAAATTATTATTGGAAGAACAAAATGTGATTGTTGATGCAGAGGGTCTTCGTTCCATTGGAAAAACATAATTGTGTGACAGAATTTAATTGTCCAGGCTCTTTAGAAACAACTTATGCACATACTCTTAACAATGGTTCAACAAATTTTCGGGCAGTTAAATGCATAATGCCATGGACTACCACTATGTAAATAAAGAATCTCAGCAAACTGAAAGGTTTTCTAATAACATCTATTTACATGGTTTGAGGTGAGGTGCTTGAACTGCCTAATGGTGGGGACCTACACACTGTGGGGCTATAGGGCTGATGCATACTATTACCCTCTCTAAAAGTTCCTAATCTCTCTTTCTTTCTCTGACACAGACTTTGATCAATCTGAATGCATAGTTGGATAAATGGATATAAGAGGGGTCTAAGCTCTTGTCAGTTCAACCTTTACTTGCTTAGATAATCTCCAACTGAAGTGACGTTTGGGCCAGAAGAATTCCATGTGTTGTCAGCACTCCAATGTCGGAACCTGACAGGATACCCAGCCACAGAAAGTTTAACATGGCGCAGTTTGTGAAATGGAAATGGTTGCTTCAGTGGTAGCACATCAGTTTGGATCATCAAAAAGTTGACCTATACCAGAACCAAAGATAAGCCCAGACAAGGGCTTCCTCAGACAAAAGATTAATTATTAAGAATATCTTCATATTGACATTCATTAACTGCTTAGGCTGCAATTGAAAATACATGATGTACTGATTTAGGAAACTTGAGGTTTTTTGATGATCCCCACTAAACTTTTAAAGCATTGGTGGGCAGCATGAGATTTGTGCAGCAACAAAATTACTCCTCAAAGCTTTATACAAATAAGTTATTTGTGCTGAGACTTAAGAATGATTTGCAGTTCCCTGATCAAATACTAATAAATGCAAGCACACTATTGCAATTCTTATTTGTTGCTTCAGTGCACTCAGAGAACTTCCTCCCGTGGACTCCATATTTAGACCACATCATTTTGCAATAGTCAGGAATAAAAACTGGTCCGTTCGCTGAGAAGGAAGGCAGACCAATACATTTCATTATAATCTGGAAAGTTCAGAGGCAGACAGGTTCAGTAAAGAGTTGAGCAGATGAGCTGTATCATTAGGTTATTAGAGGTGACTGAAGGCAGAAATCAGGTGCAATAGCAGCAACTAGATAACTGGCAGGAGCACAAAATGGCGAGGAGGCAGTAGCATTGCCTGGTTTATATATGAAGCCAGGGGGTTGAGCTTGAACATTCTAGGAAAAAAACAGGGAAGTAGGGAGACTGAGCTTACACACAGACTATTTCCTGACCACCTGTTTCAAGAGGGTCCCATAATTTGTGTGATTAAAAAGGTATCATGTGAAATGATTGTAGGGAATGCCCCTGAATGTAAGTTGAGAGCTGGCACAGTACTCAGAGAGAGTATGGGCCCAATTATGTTTTTTCAGAATAAAATTAATAACCTCATGCTTGAACAAGGATGAAAATATACCATTGGATAGGGAGACCCTCCCCCTAGTGCTTAACCCTAAACCTTAATGCTAGCTCTCCCCATAAACACGCTACTTACCTTCGGGATGTCAGCGCCGGGATTCTGACAAGTTTCAGGATTCCGGCGTCGGTATTCTAAGTGCCAGCATCCCATGTGCCTGGATATTGACCAGATCTCGGGAGGGATTACAGATGTTTGTTAAGTAATTATGTTATTTATAATTCTCTTACTTACAGTGTTAAACACCATAAAATTAATAAATGTGCCTGGAAATAGCAGGGTGGCCCTGCATGTTTCCTTGCTCTCAAAATGGGTCACTATTTACTACTAAATGTTATTTCTGCCTGACCTGTTGAGACATTACACAATTCTCCATTAATTCACAATATGACTCTATACTAAATACTAAGTAACTGCACTGCAGTCTCTGATCTCCTGGTGCTGGGTCCCAAGTAGGGTTGGTGCGCAACACTGTCGATAATGTGTAATTGCCAGTGGTGCCAAATTTAAATCAGCTGATATAGGAACTGATATATGAAGTACAGTACCTATATCAGCTGTCAATGTGCACCATTCGGTGCTGAAGTATCAGGTCCCATACTGTACCTATCTCAGATGGTCTTGCTTAATTGAGTCTTTCTATGTACCAGTCCCTTATGTGTTATAGCATTTCTGAACCTGTGCCTCTGATCCTGACATTTGCCTGAACTACTACTGTTTCACTGACCTTTTACTACATCTGACCATTACATGGATATTGATTCTGTACCTCACTATGGTACTTTACTATTCATCATTTAAAGGGGCAGATAAAGGGCCGTGACTTGTAGGCTCCTAGCAGTGAAGCGACCTTTGATAAAGCTGTTGGGGACACAGTGAAATGCGTCAGGTGGATCTACACCCCAGAACCCTAACACTGATTGGGTTACACAGCAGTTTGCCAAAGCCTCAACCAGACCTCTGAACCTTTGTCATCACTATTAAAAGTGAATCTTCAGCTGCATTGCACGATCCAAGGTTTCTACAGCTATGTTTGCCGACTCTAAGGGACCTTCAACACTATATGCGTGACATCTTCCACTAATTCTAAAGGACCCTGCCCACAATTGTTGGTATATTTTTGCTGGACACCTATTTCTAAAAGGAATAATTCATCAATTTGGAGGTTGTCACAGGAACAGGATCATATCCCAAGCTCATATCCAATTTCCATCTAACACTGAGGGGGTATAATGAGGTGTATGCTATGTTTTTATTCTACTTATATATGATATGTTTGAATTTGAATTTTATTTCAATATTATGAATTGAATTTTATAAGTTGAATTTATTTATTAAATATACATATTTTAACCAATTCCTTCTGATATATATTAAATCATTCTTCCTGAATAAGCACTGTTTCTGCTATTTATTCCAGTGGCAAATGCAGGATTTCTAGAGGGGGGCTTCCAAATGCTTGATTTAGAGCGAATGTGGCCAGTCCATGAAGAAGACATAATTAGTACTTATCCAGCTTTAATATGTTACATACAAAGTATATTGTGTTGCATAATTCCAGCATATACAGGACCAGTGATCACAGTAAGCCATTAGATGCAGCAGTAGGTCCATCCTGTCTGAGCAGAATGTTTTTCTTCAGATGTGGGCATCATTCCAAAGCACTGGAGCAAGTCCGGGAGTCTGGGGGAGCAGCAGAAGAACCTAGCACTGCCATGGACATATATATGTACATATTGGTGGTGCTAATCATTTCATTTGTGATACTGAGAAGAACATACAGCGCTAATAACATTCTATTATATTACTATTTTTATTGTGGTCATGGTGTGTGCTGGGGAGGGGGGTTTCCAGGCAGACAGAAACCCCCCTGCATTTGCTTATGTATTCCTAGCAATGAAGCCCAGACCACCTTGCAGTGATACTGGTGAAAGCACCTCCACACTGGCAGTGCTGGTTGACTGAAAAGTCCATACATAAAGCCTGTAAGTTCGAAAATGGGTCCTGCAATACATTTCTAGATCTGGTATACTACATGTAACTTGATCCAGTTATACCCTAGCCTTTTTGTCATGTACCACCCTGTCGAAGCCGGATGATTGGCTGAAATTGAATCTGTTAAAATTAAAGTCTGCATGACGCCAGTTTGAGAATGGCAACAAGACGCCATTTTGTGAATGGCCGCCCAGCTCCATTTTAGCGAATCTCACACATTATAAGTACATATGGCAATGCTATTTTTTAGCGTTGTGAGATTCCCACGCAATAGAACAATTTTAAAAGTCCTCATTATATAAATACATACATTTACTAAAACATATAATATGAACAACCCTGCAAAACACGTACCACGGTGTACTCCACATACACGTAGTCGCACAACGCTAACTAGCGTCTTTTCTTAATATCCTTACACTTACACTTTGCACACTTACATAGGAAGGTTCCCTAGCATTAAGGTTATGTCGAAGCCGGATGATTGGCTGAGACCAGATCTTAAAATTAATATCGAGCGACGCCATTTTAGGTTGCCTCTGACCACGCCATCTTGCGTCGTCAGCATGAAACCATGGTGTGTGATGCTAATATGCTATTATTAGCATCGTGCGATCGCATTACCACTGCATACTGTTTAAAACCCTATCATACCTCATACGTACGGACACACATATAAATATATATATTTAAAGACTTCATATATTCATTGATGACAGACTTGTCTTGTAGACATGTCTGACAAATAATCAAGAATACACAAAGATACTGTGAGTGTTTACTTCAAATATATACACAGTATGTCTGTGGCAATTGAAATATAACCCAGACACTGATATGCACAATTGAAGTGTCCTAAATGTAGATTAATAAACAATTGCCAGACGTGTAGCTATTGTTAACAAGTATCCAATGCTGATGTATTTAAGTTGTATTAGGGGAGCCTTTTGTTAAAATTATCAGATTGTTTTCTAAGGCTTGCTCCATCCATGAACAGGACAAAACCCCATTGTCTGTCATTCTTTCAGTCCAGACAGAAGTAAAATAAATAATGACCAGTTTGAGGATATATATATGTGAGTGTTTGTATGTATGTATATATATATATATATATATATGTTTGTGTATAAGTACCTATATATGCACTTAAACGATCACATGGGTATCCACAATGCGTGCACACATAGATATACAGTTGCAATTATAAATAGAAACACACAGTGCACCTTTTTCCGCTGCATGAAAACACACAATGCATACTTACATATAATCATAAATATACACACATTCATAAAAGGTTCCTGGACATTATGGTTTATATTAAAGTTATTAATTATTATGTAAAATGCATGTATTTAATATTTATGGTATACAACATGATAAACATGGCATGTTTGGTACTAAACTGACACACTGTTTATTTCCAGATATCTGAACCTATCAGCGAGGGAGTTGCATCTTGCGTTCGATGGTTATGGAATATAGGAAATTATTGGTTAGAATGTGTACACTGTAATGTAGTGTCTCTATCTAATTTAAATCAGTTAAAGAACGACAATGTAATCTGGAGAATTGGGACACACCCCTAGTGAACTGCCCTATGAACTACAGCGTACTACAAAGACCAAGAGCAAGAACCAATGGAATTATGTTTGTCTGTCTACATTGTTATTATCATGATCTGTTAGGGTATATAGCCTATGTCCCGGTCCCAGTTAGTAGCCATTCTCTGGGATGACCACATACTTCTTGATTGATGACTGTTACTGGGACCGGTGCGCTTGTGCATGTATCAACTATACCTTGTGATTGTATAATTTGTTTGCGCTAATTGTATTTAGATCACTGCGTGTAACTATCTGCTTTTTGGGGAATAATATCTTTTTGTGCTTTGGATACACAATCAAAGTCTGAAGAGCAATTATTTCTGGTGCGACTCATTTTGCTAAATAGCGACATTTTAGAGTGTATAGATATGTAGGAATCGATAGTTAATATCCGAGGTTTTATTCATTATTAATTATGTAATAAAGTGACTGTATTTAAGATCTCAGGTTTAGTACATGATAAGCACACCGTGTTTGGTGCCATTCTGAACCAACATTAATTTGCAGATTTCCGATTCCATCGGCAAGGAAATCGCAACATGCATCTGGGAATTATGGATCATAGAGAGATAGGCATTGAAATGTACTCTGTTCATGTAATGTAATTAGTCAGTTTAGACTTGTTCTTCGGCAGGAAAACTGACACAAAGAAGCTGTTGGAGGCTGAACTATTACAATACAAACTGACCTATGAACAGCATCGTAACAGGAGAACCAGGAAGAAGGGACTTGTTCTATTGTATTGCCTATCTCTGCAAGGGTTTATATGCAAGCACCCTGAATCTGTTAGTCAGTCATCTTTTCTTTGCTGTTGACGAAGGTTTCATAGTTGATGCCAGGAATCTGGATTCAGAGCGCATGCGTATGTATTCGACTGTACCTAGTGATTGTATAATCTGTTTGCGCTAATTGTATTTAGATCACAGCGTGTAACTATCTGCTTTTTGGGGAATAATATATTTTTGTGCTTTGGAAACACAATCAAAGTCTGGAGAGCAATTATTTATTGTGCGACTTATAACGCTAAATATCAACATTTCGGGTTTATAGATAGGTAGGAATAGATAACCCATATCAGATAGTCATTCAGAACACGTAATTTTAATAATTGCCTACTCTTCTCCGCTGTAGTCCATTTAGCACTTAAATCCACTCTGGATTTGTTTTTTTATTGCAAATTCAATTGATACATATTTACTCACCTTATTGTATGCATTTAAAGTAGAAATGAAGGGACGTATCTAGGTTTTCTGCAAGATTAAAAGTCTTCATAGAAATCTGAAACCGTTGATTCCAAAATAAAACAAATTTCTACATATCCAGACTGAAAGAGACCAATCTCACTATTGACTGTGGACCAAGGGTTTCACTTGTGGACCAAGGGTATCTGATTTAGCCCGCTCGCTGCAGGAGGCAGCTCGCAGGTCTGATGGGCGGTTTTTGTTTTGCTTGTTTTTTCTCCAGCCCGCTCGCAAAGCTGTGGGTGACCATGCACCGCTTGTGCGAGTGGCCTGGAGTCCGTCGCAATTATCGCGACCATCGGACTTGCGACTAGACCCTGTGGTAAGGTCTCGGCTCCTGCAAGCCCGAGTGGACTTCCTGCTGTAATTGAGCAGGAAGTCCACTACTCACATCACTAGTGATGTCAGTAGGGCCGCCCACAAACGCCAGGCGTTCCTAAGGGAACGCCTGTGTTTGTGCAGCCACCCCCCCTCCCCGCCTACAAAACAGGGCGAGCTGTCACTCACCGACAGCCGCCCCGTCTTGTAACGAGACACGTAGCGATGGAGCTCCCGTCGCTGGACGGGTCTCGCGCATGCGCACGCCGGCTGTGGCGCATGCGCAGTGGGGGACCATCGACACGCTTGCGAGCGCTGTGCGCTTGCGAGCGGGTCTGAATCAGGCCCCAAGTGCAATCAACTCTCACTAGTGTCATGATACTAATCATGATGATGAAACTCATGCCTTTGATAAATTATCAGAAACGATCTAGGTGAGGCCTTCACCTATAAGTACACCTATTCATGTTTTTTGTTTTTCCTAAAACTTAAACTCAAAGTAATGATAATTTATCAAGTGCAGTTTCACCATAGGCAAGAAACTATGGGGTTTATTTACAAATTATCTTTGCCACATGATTTAGGCAATACACAACGTAGTTCCAAAGATAACCAGTGGGCAGATACAGAGAGCAGCAATGACAAAGCCACAGCAGGATTAAGTCAAATATATGGTCAAGGGATGCAACAAGTGAGTAGTAGCAATAGATGATCCAAGTAGCGACTACGGTATAGTCATGGTAGACATGCAGAGCTCATTACAGGTGACATACACTTAGCAAAGTCAAGGTCACAGGCAGTAGTTGGTCCAGACAGCATTCATGTAGCAGAGTCAGGGTACAAAAACAGCAGTCAGTTAATATGACAAACAACTAGCACAGTAGAGGTACACAGGCAGTGGTCAGGATAAAATACACAACAGCTGACAGAATGAACATGGGAACACTTACGTGAAATAACATGTAAGGATCTCCCACCTAAATTTCTATTGAAAGCAGCAAGAACCAATCAGCACAAAGCAGAAAGCAGCAAGAATCCAGCTGAATGAACAGTGTATAAAAGCATGTGACCATGTGTATCCAGGATGCATTTTTCTAACAATTGATCATGAATAAGCACTGACAGCCTGAATGCCATAAGAAAAATGCAATCTCCTGCAATTGCTAAGAATCATATTCTAATCACATGATAATAGGGAAAATAAGATTTTAACTTGCAGACTTAAAGGATAATAATAAGCAAGAAGTACAGTAGCATTCAGGGACTGATAAATGATACAAGGTTTAAGCATCTAATCCCTTATATATTGCATTTGCTTTGTGTTATTCAAAACTTTACCATCTCAGATCTGACCCAATCACTTTCCTTCAGCCATAATTCAATCTTTATTGTTCCTTAAATAATTACAGTTTGTTGTCCTGATTAAATACATAACTACTTCTTAAAATATCCTCTGGATATAAGAAGAGGTTAATGTGGTAATTAAATTCCTAATCAAGACAATATTTATAGGGTCAGATAGGTTTTCAAATTGTATATATTCCTCTTTCCATAAAGCGCTAATGCGTATTTGTTTATTTCATGATTTGCACAGTTTACCATCAGAGATGCTGGAAGAACAAACGATCACAATCCACAAGCTAGGTAAAGATCCTTCCCAATATCAAATCTGGTGTCCCATAACTTTTTAAACACTAATCAGAAACTTAACTGAACCTAATCCTTCCATCCCTGGTTAACTTGGACAAAGTGTGTTTTGTCCTGATTCATTAAGTCCTGAAGAGCCTCTGATGAGTGCTCAATATTGTAGTTTCCCTGGGCATAGAAGGGTCTTCTCCTCTGCTCATATTGCTAAACAAAGACTAGGCATTTGACATGACTGCTGGGTACACACTAGAAGATTTTATGAACGATTTGGCCGATTCTGACACATCGGATTGACTAATCGTACATATCGTCCAGTGTGTATGCACTATGTCACTGACGATGCATTCTCTCGCACATCATCAGTGACATCGTCCGTCGGACCTGCATGCATGAGTAAGAGGGGCGCGGGGTGGGCTGATGTGTGCGCCTGCTGCCTTGCAGGTGTGGCGTGGCACTTACCTCTCGCACCCCGTGGCTCTCACCTTCAGGCCGCCAAGGTTACTACTACCGATGGTCCTGGGACTCTGGTTCAACACAGCCGGTGACGGTCTACCCTGCAAGAGAAGTCGGACACGCTGAGACTCTGGAAGGGACCCTGTTGCCACAAGACTGACTGACAGACCTTAAGGGGACTAGTGGATGGTCATCATTGGCACTTTTGGCTTCAGACTGGTTGCACCCACGTACCAGGCACAAGGGTGCAACCCGAACAAAAATGCCCAAGAAGAGGAAAAGGGAGAGGGGATAACACACAACAATAATGCAACACACAAACGCAGAACAACAACAATACCTGCGGCCTAGCGCCGAATGAGAACAATCCCTGCGACCTAGCGCTGAATGAGAACAATATGTGCAGCCTAGCGCCGAATGAGAACAATCTCTGTGGCGTAGCACCGAATGAGAACAATCCCTGCGACCTAGCGCTGAATGAAAACACTGTCTGCGGCCTAGTGCCAAACCTACAATGCCCACAGCCAAGCGCCGAATTAACGTGCCCACGGCCTAGCGCCAAACTGACAATGCCCACAGCCTAGCGCCGAATGATGTCCTAACAATGGGGGTACAGTGGCTTCGGCCTAACACCGCACGGTGGTGATGCAGTGGACTCACAATTAGGGCACAGTAGCCTAACAAGGGGGTGTACAATGGCCTCGGCCTAATGCCGCACGGTTGTGATACAGAGGACTCACAATGAGGGCACAGAGCCCTAATGATACAAGCAAAAGGGGGCCTCACTGAGGGCTTACCTGATCCGCTGACTGCGTACTGGATTCCCTCCAGCGATGATGCGTCTCCCCCCGGCAACTCCCAAACACCACCAAGTGCTGGGCCGCACGCGGGGGTTTAAATAACCTGCCGCATGGCCTCCTAGGGTTGATGACGCGGCGGGCCCTCACTGGCCCGCCGCGTTGCCCTGGTGGTGACGCGCCACACCACGTGGGCGCGCCCGGCGATGCGGAGTCCCCAACGGCGTCTTCATGGGAAAAGGGGTTGCCCTGACCTGGACCTCCCACACAGGTCCGATGTGCGATATCGGTAGCGGGGGGCCATGCCCCCACTGTCATTCCGTCGCTGCCAGCATCGGCAAGTGTGTATGCACTTGCCGATGCCTGCACCCCCGCCGGGTCCCGTTGCTAGTGACTTCGCGCTAGGTACACATCGTTTAACAGTGATTGTGCATCCACACTGGACGACTATAGACGACCACTGTTACGTCATTCATTAACAATGCACTGGCCACTAGCGGTAGCGCTAGGTTTGATATGCAGTACATCAAACCTGGCGACCGTTGCTAGTGCGCAATCATGCATACACACTGAGTGATGTAGGCGATATTTCATTATAAAATGGCACATTGGCCAGACATCGCTCCAGTATGTACCGGGCTTAAGAAGTCTGGAAAAAAAGTATAGAAGTGTATATGACAAATCAAAATCTGCCATGACTTTTGGCTTTATATGAACTTAGGGCCTGATTCAGAGCCGCTCGCTAGATGCGATCGATCACACGATGTGTATGCAAATTGCTTAAGCAGTGCTCCCGCACAGCAATACATTAGCACACCCAGTATTTCTTAGACAGCGATCACATAGTGTATGCAGACATCCACCAGCCTGTTTTAAGATGCCCACTTGTGCACGTCATGTCCAGGAAGTGTGTGCAACCATCGGGACATTGGATGCTATCGCAGCGCTTGAGGTTGACCATACCCTGCCGCAAGCACTGCGAGCACTTTGGTGCAAAAACAAGCCAGATTTTGTGTACTATGATGCTGTCTTTTAATTATGTACACCTCTAAACCGT
Organism: Taudactylus pleione; assembly: GCA_031769625.1. Lineage (NCBI taxonomy): Eukaryota > Metazoa > Chordata > Amphibia > Anura > Myobatrachidae > Taudactylus > Taudactylus pleione. The sequence goes on from JAUIMM010000154.1 coordinate 7,389,455, forward strand.
TGAGATGCTCAGGCACGCCTGCGTTTGCACCTCCACTCCCCCCTTCTTAATGGCCAGCCTCCGTTACCACCTACAAACGGCTTCCCCTGTCACTCACTCTGCTGGGCTGTCTATGTGCAGTGAGCGAATGCATTGTGAACTTTTGCTAAGGTACACGCATGCGCACAATACATACCATCGGTAGCAGCAAGAGTATGCATCTTAGCGAGCGGGTCTGAATGAGCTCCTTCATTTTTACCCGTTTCTTTCTCAGATCAAGGACTTTTTGAAACCATGGTTTAACCATGAGCTTGCATGCTTGGACCCTATAGTTTCCATAAAAAAATGTATCATTAAAAAATTCCTGCCACCTGAGAATCACAGTTTTTACCATAATCCATTCACATATTTCCTTCTTTATTTAAGAAGAACCACCCTCTCAACCCACATCCCACCTGAAATGTTGTTAGACTTACTGTACTAAAAAATTTGAGGTGGCTTCTCACTTTCTATTAAAAAAAATAGCATCTAGCATGCCCCCTTGACTACCTATAGTTCCTTTTAGGCAGAAAAGTTAGGACTGACAGTGGAAGCTTCCCATGGCTGTCTTTGCTTTTGGGTCTGATTCAGATTTGGGAATAGAGTAAGAACGAGCAAGTAACTGTGGTGCTTGGTAAAACCATGTTGCACTGTAGGTGGGGCAAATTTAAATGTGCAGAGAGATTTAGATTTGGGAGCACTATGTCCAACCTCAAAAGTAAATTGTATTGTAAAAATAAAGCTGTCCAGCACTTGTGGGCTACATGCAAAAGCAGTCAGTATTTACCCTGCATGCAAAATAATGTATATACTTGCACCCCTTCCATTGTAACATGATTTTTTTTCTGGGTACACAATTACTTGCTCTATCTTAGGACCCATTCAGACTGACGAACCAGGAAAAACCATGTGTCTATCTACCTGTGAATTAGCTCAGGTCACAGGACCTCATTCAGAGTCGGTCGTTGTGGCCGCTCGGTCGTAAGGTAAAAGGGGCCAGATATGCAAATGAAGCGCTCGCAAGTTGCGTCGTTAAGTTGGGATCGTTAGCTGGACGAGCGAGGGGAGGATGCGGCCGTAAGACTAAAAATACGCCCCCTTCTCGTTCGCAATACACATCATCTCCGGGCATATAAGGATTAATCGAGACCATCGTGAACAATCGGAGCTGGTCATAGAGCTTAAGGTAGCCCATAACCTCTCTTAAGCACTACGATCAAGTCAGTGTAAAAACCTCCCATGTCACATGTACCATGACACTACTTAGTTAATTATGCACTCCCATAAAACGCCGATTGCATAGTCAGGCACGCCTGCGTTCGGATCTCCACCCCCCCGTTCACAAGCACCTTCCCCTGTTACCACCCACAAATGCCTCATCCTGTCACTCAAACTAACGATCTGGCCAAGTTGAAGGAGAGAGAAATTTCTGATCGTAATAGCTAGTTTGCGCACGCGCATTGCGAATTTTACGCATGCGCAGTTTAGCAAACATCAGTGGCGTACGACCGAGCGGCCGCAATGAACGACTCTGAATGAGGTCCTCAGTCCCTGAGCCTTGTACAGATCAGGGTCCGACCCCCTTCATACATAAGGGGGGAATTCAATTAGACGCGACTAACAGCATTTTTGCAAAAAGTATTTGCCGGTGGGAACTTTTTGCACAAAATGCATATTGTGCAATCCTATTTTTTGGCTAAAAATGCAGAGACTTGGTTCAGAACCCCATGGACAACCTCCCCCCCTAATGGCAAATTAGACAAAAATATATCTTTAATTAGCTTAATTTGGCCAATAATGGCGGAATTTTCGGGGTGAAAAAATAAAAAGTTTTGGAATATAGGTTTAAAGTATTTTGGGGGGCTGTATGGAAGGGACATGTGTTTTAGGATTGCAGGTGACCCACCAGGTGTATTTTTAACATTTTCTAAAAGTGCCCTAAAATGACACGAAAATATACTTGCGCCCATTTTAATGTACCCCTAATATAATTGCAGCATTTATTTTGCCCCAAAACTTGCTTTTTATAATTTTTTCACTGTTACACAAAAATGCATATAACAGCCATTTAACACAATTTAAGAACCCCAAATACTTTCATTATGGCCACTAATACACGTCTATACTACTTTCCTATGTCAGTTAGGATTTTTATGGGGTACAGACAGATTTCCCCAAATGTTGCTGTACTTTTCGCATGTAACACCACGGACAGCTTTCGGAGCGAATGCCGCATTTCGTGTTTTATAATAGGGTAGTGCAAAAAATGGGAGCGTGTACTGTATAGGCAAAAGATGCAAAATTATCTCACCAAAAGCACCGAAATGTGCAAAAGCTTCTCAGACGTTAAGGTTTCACATTATCATGTCTAATTGACTACTGACCATAGTCTAGACCCTGATCGGTGTGTATGCACCGGCAAAAACCTGGGGATTTGTGTTATAGGGATATTACTCTATTCCTAAATCTGAATCAGGCCCATAATCTTTATCCATGTGCTGCTCCCAACTGTCCCGCATTTAGTGGGACAGTCCCGTTTTTCTGGGACTGTCCCGCCCGCAGGCCGCAGTGTCCCGCGGTGGGGGGGAAGTTGGGGGAAGCATACACGATGCAGAGGTAGAATAGACGCTGTGCGCATGCGCACAGCATCTATTCAGGGTACGGGGGGAAGCCTGGGGGCTGCCCAGCATCTCGGAGATGCTGGGCACGCCCCATTAGTTATGTAAACGGGGGCGTGTCACCTGACCATGCCCCATTTACGATTAGGCCACACCCCATTTTGGGCGCGCCGCAGGTCCCGACTCCCTCCCACCAAATGTTGGGAGGTATGTGTCAGTGAGGCAGGGATGTGCTGCTGTCAGTGAGGCAGAGATGTGCTGCTGTCAATGAGTCAGGGGTGTGCTGCTGTCAGTGAGGCAGGGATGTGCTACTGTCAGTGAGGCAGGGATGTGCTGCTGTCAGTGAGGCAGAGATGTGCTGCTGTCAGTGAGGCAGGGATGTGCTGCTGTCAGTGAGGCAGGGATGTGTTGCTGTCAGTGAGGCAGGGATGTGTTGCTGTCAGTGAGGCAGGGATGTGCTGCTGTCAGTGAGGCAGGTGCAAGTGAGGCAGGGATGTGTTGCTGTCAGTGAGGCAGGGATGTGTTGCTGTCAGTGAGGCAGGGATGTGCTGCTGTCAGTGAGGCAGGTGCAAGTGAGGCAGGGATGTGTTGCTGTCAGTGAGGCAGGGATGTGCTTCTGTCAGTGAGGCAGGGATGTGTTGCTGTCAGTGAGGCAGGGATGTGTTGCTGTCAGTGAGGCAGGGATGTGCTGCTGTCAGTGAGGCAGGTGCAAGTGAAGCAGGGATGCATTGCTGTCAGTGAGGCAGGGATGTGCTGCTGTCAGTGAGGCAGGTGCAAGTGAGGCAGGGATGTGTTGCTGTCAGTGAGGCAGGTGCAAGTGAAGCAGGGATGCATTGCTGTCAGTGAGGCAGGGATGTGCTGCTGTCAGTGAGGCAGGTGCAAGTGAGGCAGGGATGTGTTGCTGTCAGTGAGGCAGGGATGTGTTGCTGTCAGTGAGGCAACGATGTGTTGCTGTCAGTGAGGCAGGGATGTGCTGCTGTCAGTGAGGCAGGGATGTGTTGCTGTCAGTGAGGCAGGGATGTGCTGCTGTCAGTGAGGCAGGTGCAAGTGAGGCAGGGATGTGTTGCTGTCAGTGAGGCAGGGATGTGTTGCTGTCAGTGAGGCAGGGATGTGCTGCTGTCAGTGAGGCAGGGATGTGTTGCTGTCAGTGAGGCAGGGATGTGCTACTTTCCTATGAGTGATGCTGTTGTTTACAGTTGGATTTGTCATGTGACAATTGAAAGTAGTTCAGGTGAGTGATTACGCTGGGAAGTGTGTGACCGTAGGGATTAATGCACAGTCATGTGATTTAGTGTATCCAATCATGTTAGTGGGAATGCTGTCATTATAACAAACTACTTTACATGGGAACTTTGCCGCTCCGTCTTGCCAGAACCATTGCCCCAAATCTAATTTTCTCTACGACTGACACATCTACATGGTAAGACCTGACCATATTTTTACGTTCAGCCATTCTCTCAAAATAGGTCTCACAGTAAAAAACCTAATAGAATTAATATATAGATTATGGTGGTATATTTTATAACCACCCTACCGCCACCACCTTTTCCCTTGTCTTTGTCCTATATACTTTTATCATGCAAAAGGTAAAAATCAATAAAAATGAATGAGCATCAAAAGCAAAAAAATATTTCTAATGCCACATTTTTTAAATCTGGCACTGTCCGTGGAAATTACAGGCAGCAACTATGGCAGGGGCCCCTGACCTCTTGGTGCCCCGAGACATAAGACTGAAGGTTAGCCTAGTTATAAATATAGCTGTGGATAAAGGCTGTGCTGTATAGGTGTGCAAATAGAAAACAGAGACGGCATTGGTAACATAATTCAAAACAACAATCAGGTGGATAGAAGACTAAAAATGTAAAGGGACTTGTATAAAAATATATGAAGAGAACACAGAAGAGGAAAACATTCAACCACTATCACAATAGGAAGAAATTTAGGTGGAAAATTATAGCCGGAGGCAGGGCACAAGATTTCAATAAGGACAAGATTTAGGGAGTGAGAGAGAAGGAGGTCATGTAGAGAGGGGACTTTGTTGGAGAGCAAACATGTGAAGATAGCGCAGGATGCTGGGTGACAGGGAACAGATGTCTGTAGATGTGATTTATTGGGAACTGATTTTTATTGTAGTAACCTTTTGGCAGTTTCTTTAGCCTTTTCTGTGTTCCAAATGTTGTGTGGTGTAAATGGACAAATGTATTTTCCTAGTTGCACTTTGCTGTCAGAAAATGTTATTAAGATTTCTGATAACTAGTATTTACGGATTATCTACTCATCCAAGCTTTGGTATTTAGGCCCTGATGCAGAGTTGATAATAAATCGTGCATATGTTAAGGGGCCTATCCATTACATGACTTTGTGAACAAAGTCGAGTAATGGATAGCCAGCAAGGACAGCGATGCGCGTGCACGCTGGGTCCTTGCCGTCCCCGACTATCTACTGAATATGCCCGTCAACCTGATGATGCTCGTCAGGTTCGGCATGTTCAGAGATAGGAGGTCGGGCTCCTGCACTGAACGACGTTCAGTGAACGCCGTTCAGTGCGGGCACCGCACCTCGGAGACCTGTAGGTCTGAACGCTAGATGTTCAGTCTTTCAGGTCGCCTAGTGGATAGGCCCCTTTACTCCGTATGCAAGTTGTGTGCATATTGTAATGCGACTGACCCCCTATGTGTACGCTTGGTTTGCTAGTAGTCATCATTAGTGCACATGTGCATCTATCCTGTACCAGTGTAGTACATCAGTGTAGATGAGATTGTCCATTTCCAGAGCATGCACAGGGGGCGATGTATCAAATCTTTGCGAGAGATAAAGTGAATAAGTTCAATATAGCAGCTTTTAAATGCCATTTCCTAGACTGCATTAGATGATTGGTTGCTATGTTCAACTTATCCCATACTTGCCTACTTTTGAAAATGGGAGATTGTGAAATCTGAGGGGCGTGTCATAAAACTGACTTACATCTAAATGTAAATGAGCCCCAAAGCAGTTAGTAAGATCTATTTGTTGAAGAAAACACACTTATACTTTTCAGAAAATGCTAGTAGCCATAGGGATCATTGTGCCTTATAACCAATGTAGAGAAATTATACTAATGATCCCATCTGAATGTATATATATCTGTTTTTCATATACAACAGTTAGATAATAAGGGTAAGGTGCAATCAGGGAGATTACTAGACTCTTCAGGGAGTCAGGGACATTGCTACTATTTCAGGGAGTCTCTTCAGGGAATCAGGGAGAGTTGGCAAGTATGATATCCACTTTATCCCTCTCAAAGGTTTGATACATAAACCCCACAGTGTAGAAACACATAATATATGCTCCGCAAACCACTGTACATTCAACTCGACAGCCTGTTGTTTACATTTGTAGTTTCTGTATTAATCTTGTTGTTGATCATAACCTATTTATCAAGGGGCACAACATACAACATTTGGGAAGATTCCAGTCACCCACCCCCCCCACACACACACAAACCTTGAAAAGGCACTAGTGTTACCTCCAGATCTGTTTAACCTGGTCAATGGGGAGATAGCCTGTATGTGTCTGCGTACTTTTGTTTCCCCTCCTAAAGCAACTGTTTGATCTTTTTTGAGCTTTATTACTTTTGTCTAGCCCTCTCCACACATTTATTTGTTTAAATTGATGAGGAGCTGATCTGTAAGGTTTCTCCATGGACAAAAGGGCAGATATATATTGATTGGATTGGGTATTGGGCTACATGGTTGGCATAGTGGCAAGCATTGCTACCTCTCAGCACTGAGGTCTTGGGTTCAATTCCCACGAAGGGATGTTTGTGTTGATTTCCTCCGGGTACTCCAGTTTCCTTTCACAGTCCAAAAACACAAGCAGATTATTTGGCTTTCAACACACAAAAAATGTAACCCTAGTGGTACGAAATATAATGAATGACCAAATATTCTCTGCAAAAAGGATTAAAGTTAAACACATGCAAGGAAAGAGATTTTATGAAAGGTGGGATTAATGGTTAGGGTGAAATGTTAAAAAGGGGGAAGTGTAGGCTAAGGCATTCCACATGGTTTCTTTGGAGCAAAACTTTTAGTATGGAACATGAGACCTAGTATAAGAAGAGGAAGGAGAAAACCAAAGACCACATCTGCATAAAGCGTAAAAGGAAATGAGAATCCAAGTCATACACACGTATCTGAACTAGGGGTGAGCGGGTTTGGATTTCTGAAATCCGAACCCCCCGAGCCCTCCCGATCCGAGGCCGATCCGAGTCAGGCTCGACTTTTCCCGCCTGACTCGGATCTGAAATCGAGGCAAAACGTCATCATCCTGCCTTCCGGGTCTCACAGGTTTTGGATACTATATAAGGTACCCGCGTCGGCGTCATTTTCTCACTCGGCTGTGGACAGTGAAGAGGGAGGGTGGGAGTTAGGGCTGGCTGGGCTGTGTAGTGTAGTGTAGTGCAGTGTAGTGTTGTGCTGCGCTGTGCTGCTGTTGTCCATAGGGGCTGTGTCCACTCCTCCAGTCCAAAGTTCATAGGGGCTGGCTGGACTGTGTTGTGCAGTCAGTTGTCCATAGGGGCTGTGTCCACTCCAAAGTCCTGTGCAGTGTCCCAGTCCTAAAGGGGTGCTGTAGTGTTGTCCAGGGGGTGCTCTGTCCATCAGGGGTGCTCCCCTCAAGTGCTCAAAAAATAAATATTTTTTCTGTGTTTGTGAATTGTGTGCGCAGTAGCCGCACGTGCATCAACAAAGTAGTGCCAAGCGTGCGCCTGTGTCATAAGTAAAGGGCCGGCTGGGTTGACCATTAAAGGGTGCTGTAACCCCCAAAGTGCACTCCAAACCAAATAAAAAAAATATTTTCTGTGTTTGTGAATTGTGTGCACTGTGGCTGCACGTGCATCAACAAAGGAGCAGCGCCAAGCGTGCGCCTGTGTCCCATAAGTAAAGGGCCGGCTGGCTTGTCCATTAAAAAGGGTGCTGTAACCCCCAAAGGGCGCTCCAAACAAAATAAAAAATATTTTCTGTGTTTGTGAATTGCGTGCACTGTGGCTGCATGTGCATCAACAAAGGAGCAGCGCCAAGCGTGTGCTTGTGTCCCATAGGTAAAGGGCCGGCTGGCTTGACCGTTAAAGGGTGCTGTAACCCCCAAAGTGCACTCCAAAAAAAATAAAAAAAAATATTTTTTTGTGTTTGTGAATTGTGTGCGCAGTAGCCGCACGTGCATCAACAAAGTAGCGCCAAGCGTGCGCCTGTGTCATAGGTAAAGGGCCGGCTGGCTTGACCATTAAAGGGTGCTGTAACCCCCAAAGTGCACTCCAAAAAAAAAAAAAAATATATATTTTTTTGTGTGTGAATTGTGTGCGCAGTAGCCGCATGTGCATCAACAAAGTAGCGCCAAGCGTGCGCCTGTGTCATAGGTAAAGGGCCGGCTGGCTTGACCGTTAAAGGGTGCTGTAACCCCCAAAGTGCACTCCAAACAAAATAAAAATATATTTTCTGTGTTTGTGAATTGTGTGCACTGTGGCTGCACGTGCATCAACAAAGGAGCAGCGCCAAGCGTGCGCCTGTGTCCCATAAGTCTGTTAAAGGGTGGTGTAACCCCCAAAGTGCTCCAAAAAAAAAAAAAAACAATTTTTTTTCTGTTTGTGACTTGTGTGCGATGTAGCCGCACGTGCATCAACACAGTAGCAGCGCCAAGCGTGCGCCTGTGTCATAAGTCAAGGGCCGGTTTGGACATCTGGTCCGGACTGAAGGACGTGCCAACAATTTCTGACAAGTCTACTGTCACTGCATATGATACTGCCCTCAAAGCAGCAGCGACAAGCGTGCGTCTGTCTGTTAAAGGGTGGTGTAACCCTCAAAGTGCGCTCCACAAACAATAAAAAAAATCTTTTTTTTTTGTCTTTGTGAAATGTGTGGGCTGTAGCCACACCTGCATCCTCAAAGCAGCAGCGACAAGTGTGCGTCTGTCTGTTAAAGGGTGGTGTAACCCTCAAAATGAGCTCCACAAACAATAAAAAAATTCTTCTTTTTTTTCTGTTCTTGTGAATTGTGTGGGCTGTAGCCGTACCTGCATCCTCAAAGCAGCAGCGACAAGCGTGCGTCTGTCTGTTAAAGGGTGGTGTAACCCTCAAAGTGCGCTCCACAAACAATAAAAAAATTCTTCTTTTTTTTCTGTCTTTGTGAATTGTGTGGGCTGTAGCCGCACCTGCATCCTCAAAGCAGCAGCAACAAGCGTGTGTCTGTCTGTTAAAGGGTGGTGTAACCCCCAAAGTGCGCTCCACAAAAAATAAAAAATTCTTCTTTTTTTTTAATCCAGGGACCGGTGATCGGGCCTCCGGTGATGGCTCCTCTCCGGTCAGCTGGTCTCCCACAGTGCACTGCTGCACGGTCATCAGGTGATCGGGTCCCAGTGCAGTATGGGAGATCACCTGATCGGGAAGCCCGGAGAATATCACCGGAGGCCAGGAGGATGCAGGTAAGTGTAATGAAGGGAGGGGGGGTCGCGGGGGTCCGCGATCGCGGGGGGCGGGGCTTAGCATCGTGGGGGGTAGCAGAGACGGTGGGTCGGCGCATGCGCGGGCTCTTAGTCGCGGTATTTTTTTCGAAAATACCGCGACTAGAGTGCGGATGGGATCCGCAGGGACAGAGCTTTATCGCAAGCTCTGTCCCTGCAAGGGATTTATAGTAAATCCCTGTGATATTGCCTGAATTCGCAATGCAAATTCACTCGGTAATATCACACTACAATCCGCATTCAATATGCGGATTGTAGTAAATAGAGCCCCTTTAGTCTGTTTTTATATGTCCGACTCCTACACTTCACCTCCTGATACATAAAAAAATGCATCTCTCCTGGGCCTGTCAGTATGATTAGAAACTCCCTACACTGTATCTTGGAATGAACTAGTCTGATTTTATATTCCCTTACCAAAACAATGGAATTCACCAACCCCAAATCTGTCAGGTTCCAGATTTACAATTATGCTGTGCTAGGCTACTTTTCTGTGTAGTTCCATATACACACCCTCCATCACTATTATTCTCCAAGATCTAAGCACCTACAGAATCCATCTTTATAAAGAAATGTAAAATATCTAATTCAGAACTGTTAATGTGAACCCTAACAAGCCTGATCCACGGGTGTAAATGGTGTCCCAAAGTCTCCACTCAGATCTGCTTCCATGGGCTCCCAGTAGGTAGTGGATGAGGACTCCACCCACCAAGGGTTGACCCAAGAGAGCTACTGTTTAATGCACCAGACAAAAATGGAGTTAGAAGCAAATCCAGGTAAATGATATATCTGCACCTGGACAAACCACATTGCAAAGAAATTAGTGCAAATGCAAATGACCTCTTTTGCACGTAATCCCAAATAACAGGTAGCTTTATATTTACATTTCAATTACAAATTAAAATTAAAGATTTACTCTTCTCCCAACAATACCCCAATACTGCATTCATTTCTAATTATGGGCCAAATGTAATAGGGTGAGAGTTTAGAAAATGTGAGTTTAGCAGTAAACTCTCTCACACTAATACATTGATCGAGTTGTATCTTCAAAATGGGAAAACATCTGGATGAGAATTTCAATCGTGAGAGTCTGGGAGTTTTCATGTTCTCGGACTTTATTACATTGGACGAGTTTACTCTCACATTTTCTAAACTCTTACCCTATTACATTTGGCCCCATATGTCTAAAAGGGGGGCATGCCAAGTCAATCACAAAGCAAATGTGAGAGTAATAATAATGCGTACAGATGGGACGATCGACAACGATAACAATATTGTTGTTCAATCTCCCGGGGGTGCTGAACGATAGATATCGATCATCCAGCACACCATGTACCCACCAACAAATATAACGACCTGCGATCAATGATCGATGGTCCCTATAGTAACCTGGTCGATTTCGACCAGGTTGGCCTGCATGCACGATATCGATATCGTCCATGCGTGTCCGCGCGTCGCAGGTTGTTGCCCACCGAAAAATGCACGATATGAACGATAACAATATGATCGATATCGTTATCGATCATATCTTCTATTTAAATCGTACAGCTTAATACTTCTCTACATATAGTTAAATGTCAGCAGTATCTCTTATTTCTTGTGCACTATAATTACATGCAGTTGAAGACAATGTAGCCATTCTTTGGTGCTAAGCATACTGAGGCTCATATGTGTGTGTTGGACTGGTGGGGGATAGAGAGAATGAAGAACTACGCCTTTTAGAGTAGAAGGTTTATTCCTGGTGTTTCAGTATCTATGACATTCACCTGACCCACACTCACCACTTGTATAACAAAGGCTAATCCTCATGCTTTCCAGTGACCTGTAAAGTGGCACCAGGTTTACTCATGTGTCAGCCTGCCACAGTACATGGGCTAGACCAAAGTATGAGATGGTGATCCCATTAATGTCAGAGGGGTAGGCTGGTAAGAAGATGGCTCTGACATAATAGAGTGATCCTATTACTGTGTGTTGGGCAGTTGATGTCTATAAGAGAGTGATTCCCAACTTGTAAGAGCATGATCTCATTAAAGTATTTCAGTGTCTGCTGATGAATGTAAGAAGGTGATCCTATTGATATCTCTGATGGCAGCTGCAGACGTGGGTGATCCTATAGACGTCTAGCTGCTGTATGCGTGGGATACAGATCTTGAATTATATAGACATTCTGGCGAAGTGACAGTGGGCGGAAAATATCTGGTTATATTCTACAGCTTGCCAATTGAAAAGTTCATATTAAGATATATAAGTGGACAATTACTAAGCAGCCATAGGTGCAGACTCTCTGCTTTCATTAAATGTGAAACTGTCTATATAGACTTTTCCATTTTAACAATAGCGCTTTGTTTTTATTCTCTTACCAAACTTCATCAGATATACTCAGTCACTATTCCATGACGTCTTCAGCCTTTAGAGATGAGTAGTGGGTCATGATATTATTGCTCCTTGCTGATATTATTGCTAAGTTTGTGTGTGCTGCTAAACTATTGAAAGTGATCTTGCAAGAGTGCACATATAACCCTATTGGATACACAGCAAAAGCTATTAATCCATATATCTTTCTGATGAGAACTAGTAAGTTTAAAACACTTCTATGCAAGGATTGTTGAATCTGTATGGCCGCCTATATCCATGCCTAAAAAAAAAAAAGCTTTCACTTTCAGACACATGGTTAGCCAAATATGCAATTTGAATACACATCAGATCTCCACCATCGACAGCGAAACTATCGCCCATATTTGGTAAAACCATCAATGTTTGCAGTCAATAGCCATCCCTACCATGCCCCCTGCTTCTGTGCCATCAATGGCAGAGAACCATTGGATCTCCAGCACAATGTTAAATCACTAATCCTTAGTGCGAAAAATGGATGGGGCCCCCCTTTTGGAAAAGGTCCCAAACTCCCAGGACAGTTTTGCACTGCACTGTGTGGTTGAAGTATACATTCTGGGCTTCAATTAAGCAACACACACACAAAAGAAAAATTATATATCAGCTGTAAGGCTTTAAAGCTCAGCCAAGGGGAATCAGATCCTTGATCCCCCCCAAGGTCCTCTTGCTGAAGGGCCCCAGGTCTGCCGCTGCCCCCCCCCCCCCGCCAGCTCCCTCTCACCTGTCAGCAGGGTAGCCCAGCACATGCTGCTGTGTGCTGGGCTGCAAAGGGAGACTGCTTGCCAGGGGCATATCTATAATGGGTGTAGGGGGGTCCAGGGGGCCCATACCGCACACCCTGCACCTATTAGTCCTATTTACCTGTCCACAGTGCTGCTCTGCAGAGCAGCAAAAATCACTGGGAAAATGGCTGCGGTGCTGCAACTAGTTTTTTGGGGGGGTTTCCTAAGGGGGCTTGGCCACAACTCCTGTGATTGTGCCACGCCCCCTTAATCCGGGCAGCCTCTTCACGGCCCTGATTGGAGCCATGCAATTCACTCTTCAATTTAAAAATACAAACAATGTATGTCCTGGTCTTCCTCTGGACCAAAGGCCTGCAGCAAGAAAGCCAACAAGATTTGCCCTCAGAGTAGCTTCCCATTGTGCCAGAAAACCACAGGAATGTTGACTCACTGTTAGAGATGAGCGGGTTCGGTTCCCTGAGAACCGAACCCACCCGAACTTGCAGATCCGAGGCAAGATCCGATTACTGCTTGGGTTTTCCCGCCTGACTCGGATCTCAAGGCGAGGCAAAACGTCATCATCCCGTTGTGTCAGATTCTCGCGGGTTTTGGATTGTATAAAAGTCCCTCCCCCACGGTGATCGGCGCCATTTGCTTGCTGAGTCCCGGGCTGTCAGGGCTGTGCTTCATCAAAGAGGGGCTGCTGTGTCCATCCAGGCCAGGGCTGCTGTGTCTATCCAGTCCAGGGCTGCTGTGTCCATACAGGGGTTGCTGTGTCTATCAAGGGCAGGGGCTTTAGTGTCTATCCAGGGTCTGCTGCGTCCATACAGGGGTTGCTGTGTCTATCAAGGGCAGGGGCTTTAGTGTCTATCCAGGGTCTGCTGGGTCCATACAGGGGTTGCTGTGTCTATCAAGGGCAGGGGCTTTAGGGCCTGATTCAGAGCCGCTTGTAAGTGGCCGCTCGTTCGCTCCGAGCGATGTTCGCACATATGCGCATGCATATGGGTCGTAATGCGCATGCGCCAACCAGTCAGTGCGGTTGGAAAACGTGTGTTTGCAAAATAGTGCGTGCCTGCTAATTTGAGTGACAGGATGAGGCGTTTGTGGGTGGTAACAGGGGAAGGTGCTTGAAAACGGGGAGTGGAGATCCGAACGCAGGCGTGCCAAACGGTCAAAACGGGCATTTTAAGGGTGTGCATAATTAAAAAGCAGCATCATCGACCACGCCACTTGGTTGTTTCTTAGCCTGAACTGTTCGCATGATTGCGGTAGGAAAATCCAACCACAAGCACTGCGAGCAGTTCAGACGCCTTTCGATGTTCTCGATTAATCAAATAAATAGTGGAGATGACGTATGATGCGAGCGGCCAGGGGGCGTCTTTACAAAATAGCGAGCGAATGTTTCGTTCGCTCGCTCAGACATAGAGGCGTCAACAGACCGCAAAGAGCGAGCGCTCAATTTAAATAGCCGGCCCCTTTTTCTGAAAGAGCGAGCGCAAATAGCGTCCGGCTCTGAATCAGGCCCTTAGTGTCTATCCAGGGTCTGCTGTGTCCATCCAGGGGTTGTTGTGTCCATCTAGGGCAGGGGCTGCTGTGTTCATCCAGGGGTTTCTGTGTCCATCTGGGACAGGGGCTGCTGTGTTCAACCAGGGATGCTCTGTCCATCCAAGGGTGCCCAGTGTATAAAAAAATAAAAGCTAATAAATAATATAATTAATAAAAAAATTATATATTATATATTTATTTTGTGCTGTACCCCAGTGTACTATATATATATATATTTTTTTTACTGTGACGCTGCATGTCAGACCGCAGTGTAATATTCATAAATGTATTGTTTGTGACACTGTGGTAGCCGAGTGTGTAGCAAATATTGTCACACTGTAAGTGGAGAATGCAGTGTATTCGTAAAAAATATTGTCACACTGTAAATGGAAAATGCAGTGTATTCGTAAAGAACATTGGGCCTGATTCAGAGGCGCACGCTATTTGCGTGCGCTCGCTCTGAATCAGGGCGTGCCTATTTTTTTTATTCTGGCCTCCAGGCCGCTTGCACAGCTGTGGGTGACCACCCACATCTTGTGCGAGAGGCCTGGCGATGGTTGCGATTATCGCGACCATCTGCATTGCGAGGAGACCCTTGTGGTAGGGTCTCAGCAGTCGCAATGCCAAGTGGACTTCCAGCTCTAATAGAGCCAGAAGTCCACTACTGACATCACGAGTGATGTCAGTAGGGCCGCCCACAAACGGCAGGCGTTCCTGCGTTTGTTCAGCCAAAACGTACAACCTGCCTACAAAATGGGGTGAGCTGTCGATCAACATCGACAGCCACCCCGTTTTGCTGCGAGCTCCGGAGCGAGTGAAGGTTCTCACTCGCTACGCGGCTTGCGCACACCACGCGTGCGCACTGGGCCACCATCAACCCGCTTGCGAGCGCAATGCGCTTGCGAGCAGGTCTGAATCAGACCCATTGTCACACTGTTAGTGGAAACGCAGTGTATTCGTAAAAAATATTGTCACACTGTTAGTGGAAACGCAGTGTATTCGTAAAACATATTGTCATGCTGTAAGTGGAAAATGCAGTGTATTCGTAAAAAATATTGTCACACTGTTAGTGGAACACAGGCCCTGATTCAGAGCCGGACGCTCTGACAGAGCGCTTGCTCTGAATCAAGGCCGGTCAATTTTTTTTTTAAAACGGTTTCCTGGCCGCTCGCATAGCTGACCACCCACAGCTATAGCGAGCGGCCAGGAAGATGGTCGCGATGGTCACGACCATCGTGACCATCGGGCTTGCTACGAGACCCTTGTGGTAGGGTCTCATTGCCGCAAGCCCCAGAGAGATTTCGGCTCTAACATGGGAACGCCTCCGTTTGGGCAGCCACTCCCCTGGCCCGCCCACCAAAGGGGGAATGCTGTCACTCAACATCGACAGCACGCCCCCTTTGGTACGAGACCCGGAGCAGATTGCCCGTCACTATCCGGGTCTCGCGCATGCGCACGACTGAGCCGGCTCCATCGTGCGCATGCGCCCTGGGCCACCATCGACCCGGTTGCGAGCGCTCAGCGCTCGCAACCGGGTCTGAATCAGGCCCACAGTGTATTTGTAAAAAATATTGTCACACTGTTAGTGGAAACGCAGTGTATTCGTAAAACTTATTGTCACGCTGTAAGTGGAAAACGCAGTGTATTCATAAAAAATATTGTGACACTATAAGTGGAAACTTCACAATTTTACAATTTAATAACACAAAGTTGGCAATAAAAAAATGCAACTATTCACTTCTTTCCTCAATCATGACTAAATGATTAGTCTACATGCCGATTACAAGACCACAACAAAGTGCTAAATAACGTGCATAATATATTAAACATAATGACATCACAAACGCCTCAGCTGAGATTCACATTAACATATTTTCATAAGGTGAAAATAGAGGATATGGTTTAAAAAATGTAATAAAGCATCTTAAACTGCGTTCTCTGATTATAATGTCCCTACTCCCTACCCATGGCCCCCCTACCTGAATTTCAGCGAGTCAGAGGGGCAACTCCATGCAACCATATTCCAGAGTGCAGCTGCTCCTCCTGTAGCCCAGGTCAGAAGATGTGTAGGGGGTGTGGTGATATGGATTAAAATGGAGCTCACATCCACTAAAGTGGACAATGAATCCCCAATCTAACAGGGAGCGCAGCTGTAATTTATACATTACACAGGATGGGATGACGATATAGGCTCGTGTGCTGGTAAAATCTGAGGTGATGGTATAGGCTGGGGTAACGATATAAACTGGGGTTATAGGCTGGGGTGACGCCTGGGCATAAGACCAGAAAAGCCACATCTTGGGTGTGGAATTATTTTAACCCAAATCCTGACAACAACAATTGAGAAGGCATCTGTACCATTTGTAAAGCCAAACGAGTAGAGAATCGAGATAGGGATCTTAACCATCTAGGAATCTCCACCCTGTTACGTCATCTGCAGCGTATCCATCAGATGTCATCATAATCATCCCCATCAGTGTGTACATCCTCTTCTTCACACAATATTAATCCATCCTCGCTGGAATCCACCATTACAGGCGCCTCTGTATTTTTTTTACTTAATTGTTGGTAAAGGTCTTCCTCATGGAATTTGTAATTCATTTTGATGAACATCATCTTTTCCACATTTTGGGGAAGTAGCCTCATAGGCCGATCATTGACAAGGTTCCCAGCTGTGCTGAAAACTCTTTATGAGTACACACTGGTGGGTGTGCAGCTCAAGTAAAGCAAAGTCAGTTTGTGCAAGGGCCTCCAAATTACTTTTTTTTCCCTGCCAGTAGTTAAACGGACTGTCTGACATGCCTATTTGAATTATATCATTAAAAATGTTTAAATAGTCCTCAACCATTCTTTGAATGCTGACCGTATCAGATGGAGTCACAGTAGAGGTGTCATTAATTGTAGGCAATTTTTTCTGACCCAACCAGATGTCAAAACTTGGTTGTATTGACTCAACTGCATCACCAGTGGGTGTTTTGAAAGTTTAGTTTTTTCTGAGCAGATACACTTGCTGGAGAAACTGAAGGAGAAGCCATCACTGAATCACATGCAACTTGAGCTGACAATTTGCTTATCAACAGCTCTTGACATCTCTTCAGATCTGTGTCCATTGGGAAGAAAAAACAATGTCTTCATCCCTTCTGGGATGAAAATCCACTCCCAGCAGCAGGCATGGTGCGCAAGGATTCTCAAGAAAGGCACAATGTAAGACTTAAACCTTAAATCTGAAATCTTGCATTTGCTCTGTTCCGCATGTCCACAAAAGAAAAACTCAGTGGTGTACCTTTTCTATAAATTAACCATTCTAAATATTTGGCTTCAAAAACTGTGGGTCTGAATCAGGTTCCATGTGCGGCATAATGTGGATAAGATTGTACTAAGATTGTGCTACTGTGCGGCGTAATTTGAATTGGGAATATTATTGTGTGACCGTGCCCCTTTCATTTGAGATCACTTGTCCCTTAATTTATAAAGCGCCAAGGGGGGGGGGTTTCCACCACTTCTCTAGGACCACTTTAATCACTGGGATTCGCGCTAAGTAACATAATCAGATATTTCAAACTGGAGCCAGGAAAGTGCTTCTTGATAACACAAGTGCATGAAAGCGGGTAGATGTTCCCCCACTGCGCATTCGCCACCTCCGGCATGCGCATGCGCGAGCCCCAGCGAGCGATGGCAGCTCTGTCGCTCCGGGGGCTCACTACAAGACATGGCGGCTGTCGATGTTGACTGACAGCTCGCCCCATTTTGTAGGCGGGGAGGGGGGGTGGCTGCACAAACGCTGGCGTTCCCTAAGGAGCGCCTGCCGTTTGTGGGCGGCCCTACTGACATCACTCGTGATGTCAGTAGTGTACTTCCTGCTCTATTAGAGCAGGAAGTCTACTCGGGCTTGCTGAGCCGAGACCCTCCCACAGGGTCTCGACGCAAGCCCAATGGTCGCGATAATCGTGACCATCGCCAGGCCGCTCGCACTAGCTGTGGGTGATCATCCACAGCTTTGCGAGCGGCCTGGAGGCCGAAACAAAAAAAAGAGAAACGCCCTGAGTCAGAGCGAACGCTCACAAACAGCGAGCGCCTCTGAATCAGGCCCATAAAACACAAAAATGTGCTCAAAATAGGAAGGGGCTCTTTTGCTTCCAACCCCTGGAGCCATAAGGGTCTTGTCCCCAGATTGGGGACCTAAGGGCTTACAGCTGGGTAGAAACCTTACGTCACACCACTTTCTCTAGATCTCGAGGATTAGAGCACATAAAGGCACCTACACCATGCCATCAATGAAAAAAATAAATTATGTGAAGGAACAAACAGTGAATATTATAGCGTGGCCTACGAATATCTCACCTCACTTACCACCGGGTGTAGTTTTTGTTGGATGCCCTTGACTTCAGGTGCCGCTGGCTCTCCAGAAGGGGAAGAAGGATATTTGCTATTTGCCATTAGTCTTTACCCATTGTTTAAGCAAAAGATGGGAAGATTTATAAGGAAATATATAATCTGTCACCCTGAATGAGGGAGAGGGGGGTCGGTGTCTTGTAAATTTTTCTCTCTTTGTGAGAGACTGAGAGGTATGGAGAAATTTATCAAGTGGTATAAGACTATCACCCAAGTCGCAAACCAAAGGCAGCATGGGGGTAAGCCAGTTCAGGTCTCACCAGTCAGGGATCAAAGACGAGACCCCACACCTGCTAATGCACCTTCCCGAGAGGTAGAAGGAAAAGGGTCGGAGAGGAGCCCACCTCAAGCAAATGGGGAGGCTTCTATGTTGCTCCCTAAGATAGATAAAAAGTTGGATTTAATACAGGCTTCCCTTGACTCAGCTTTAGCCAGAATTGAGGAGAACACCACGAGATTAGAAACCCTGGAACAAAGGGTAAGCGACTTGGAGGATGAGGCTATAACCACACAAAAAACAATAGAAACACACGCTAAACAAATTCAGTGGTTACTAGATAAGATAGATGACTTAGAGAATAGGGACCGTAGAAATAACCTACGTTTTATAGGGATCCCTTCAACAATTTCAGACCAAGCACTTAGTTATATATCTACAAAAATAATAGAGGCATTGAATCTTCAGGACGAGATAGCAGATCCTAGAATAGAAAGGACCCATCATTTGGGTCCAATAAGGGAGAGCCCCAATGAAAGACCGAGAACAGTAATAGTGAGATTTAGGGATTACGCTACTAAGTATAAGGTATGGAGGGCATCCAGGAAATATTTTCCAGCAAAAATAGAAGGGGCCAATATCTTGATTTTTTAAGACTATTCGGCAGCTCTTCAACAGAAGCGCAAAGCATTCCAACCAACATGTAAAATGTTAATGGAGAGGGGAAAGCGGTTTGCACTACGGTACAGTGTTAAACTCCGCATTATGGAAATTGGTCAGATGTTAGTATTTGATACCCCAGAAGCAGCGAAGGCCCATTTATATTTTCAGAATGGGTCGGATGGTACATCAAATATGGATGAACATCTGGGGCAAGGGACTAGGGGATAAAGGAAAATTGAAATGAAATCTGTATATTTAGGTAAATGCACTTTTTATTTAAGTATTATGGTGAATGTATAAATCATTGGAAAATTTGGTTTATGATAATGGTTTGGGAAAGCAGTTGTAAACATATATGGCACAAATTTAAGAAGAATTATCCACGGTTTTTATATGAAAATAAAAAGGGGAATGGACTAAATTATTTATCTTGGAAAAGGAAAAAGGGAAAAATGATGAATTACACAAAGTTGTATACACTTAAATTGAATATTTGGAGATAATGATCACGTTGGGTATATTTCTGACTACCTGGGCAGTTTTTGAAGCCAAACATTTAGAATGGTTAATTTATAGAAAAGGTACACCGCTGAGTTTTTCTTTTTCTTGTCTGTAGTTTTTTATATCAAAATTTTGTGGAAGAATTGGTCACATAGGGGAAGCAATTATAAGTAAGATGTTTAGAGAAAATGAAAACCTGACACTGAGAAGGCACATAAAAATAAATTAGTGATATTTGAGGGTTTTTAATTATTTTGGCTGGGTGTGGGAAGGGTAAATTATCATGCAGATTATAAAAAAAAATTAGGAGTGCTCCAGATAGATCTCCAAAAGGTTAGTAAAAGAAATATGCGTTAAAAATCATATCATGGAATGTCGGTGGCTTGAATGAGATAGCCTTCATACAGGAAACACATTGGGAACAGGGGGGAGATAGTAAATTAAGGGCGAACTGGAATGGGGATTGGGGATTGTTTTTCCTCAAATTATAAATCTAAAACCAGGGCGGTAACAATAATGAATTTGTACGCTCCTATTATAGCGCAAAATAGTTTTTTCACTAAGATGACCCAGCAGCATTTACAGAGGGAGTGTCCCAATCTTATTATAGGAGGAGATCTTAACTTGACTGATAATCCTGAGCTAGATAAATCAGTACCCCCTACAGGGTGGATAGATAATCAAAATAATCCTATATTAAATCTTAAAAATACAATGTCCATAGTAGATTGTTGGAGATTGAATAACCCATTAGATAGACAATATACATGCTACTCTGGGGTATATAGGATTTTTTCATGGATCGACTATATACTGATAGGAGAGGGCTTAGTAACTGAGTTAATGGAAGCCGAAATAACGGATATAGTCATCTCAGATCATGCATTAATATATATTGCGATTAAAATATCAGATCAGAGAACAAGGTCTGGTTCTTGGAGATTCCAAGCATATCTGTGCAACTCAGAAGATTTTAGCAAACATTTTAAGTCTAAATGGCTAGAATTCCAGAAAAACAATGAGGAACACAAGCAAAACCCAATACTATTTTTGGGAAACATCCAAAGTGGTAATCAGAGGCCATATCATAACTTATGTGCATAACTATAAAAAAAAACAGGCAAAAATATGAGAGCCTTAGAGAAAGCGTAACAGTGAGCTATAGAGAATATTAAGCTAATACATCAGATTTTACATTTGAAGTATATAAGCAAAATAGGTTATTGCTTGAAACCTATCTATTATATCAGGCAAAGGCATCACTAGGCTACTCCAAAAATCGATACTATAGATGGGGGAATTAACGATACTGGTTCAGAACCTCTATACACACCTCCCTATACCTTCTAATATCCTGCCTATACCTTCTAATATCCTACCTATACCTTCTAAGGATAACGCTAATTTGCGTACGCAGTCATACAGTAAATAAAGACTTAGACCTGGAATCTGTGGTTCCAAAGCACAAGTATTATTCAAGTAAAAGTTCAGACAGTTACACGCAATTGATCCAGACACAATTTAGGCGCAAAAGGAATTATACAGACCCAAGTACAGTATACATACGCAGCGCTTCCGGACCAGATGTTAGGCATCAGCAAGAAACCCCTCGTCTATCAGCATTCGGCACGAAGACTTAAACCCAGTGTTGGAGCACACATATTTATTTTAAACCCCCAGGAATAGGTAAAACAATAGAGATGTTTGCTATTGGTTCCCAAGGGGGATCCATCCGTTACGGAGCATTTGACAGGCTGGTTCAAATAGACTCTCCCTGCCTCTAACAGCTGGGGGTCTCTCCCTTCCCGCCCCCTGTAACATCCTAACAGTTAATACATTTTGTTGCTTGAAGTCTCTGCGATCCATAACTCGAGAATGCATGATGCGATCTCCCCACTACACCGGAATACTGTGGAAAGAGTACGCATCAGTACAAAACCAAACACGGCTTTCTTAGCATGTATAAAACCTTAGTTACCAAATATCTTTATTTCACAGCATTTATATTAACCGAACAAACTTAAATCTTATATCTTAAAGCTAATGGAACCTTGTAAGTGAATATGTAATGTGTGAGTGTACGGGGTTTGATATGAAGACGCTAGTTAACTTGGTGCGGATGCGAGAGCATTTAGCTACTAAATGGTGTTTTCATTCGGGGTCTTGCGCATTCGCTAATATGCGACTAGTTAACAGCGCTATTATGCATATTATCGTGTATATGAGAAATGTTGGGAGATGCAATCGCATGGTGCTAATAGTATTATCGCCACATGTACTAAAATGTGAGTTTATCTAAAATGGCGCTTAGGCGGCCATTCGCAAAATGGCGTCTTGCGATCTCATTTTCAAGATGGCGTCTTGCGGCCATTCGCAAGATGGCATCGCCGCGATTCAATTTTAAACTGAACTTGTCTCAGCCAATTACTCAGCTTCGACAGAATAGATCCGGGTTAGGGGTGAGCGGATTCGGTTCTACTCAGTTCCATTCGGATTAAAAAAACGAATCTTATTGGGTATCAGCTGTCACGAGTTTTGGATAGCCAATAAGATTCGTTTTTTTTATCCGAACGGAACCGAGTAGAACCGAATCCGCTCACCCCTAATCCGGGTGTTTGTTAGCTGCTTTGGCTAGACCCCATAAAGAGAAGAATAGTATAATATCAATCAAAGACCCAGAAAATGGGTGGATATATACTAAAAATTAAGAAATATCACAGATATTTTATAACTACTACTGAAAACTCTATTCATCGATTCCCCAAGATGATCTTAGAATGAAAGATTTAATAGAGAAAGCAAAATTACCGAAGTTATCTCAGATACAAAAGGAACTGCTTATTATGGAGATTTCTCAGGAGGAAATTCAGTGTGAATTATCCTTTTTAAAACTGAGGAAATCTCCTGGACCAGATGGTCTATCATCAGAGTATTTTAAGTTACTCCAGCAGGAAATTACTCCCACTTTAGTGGACCTCTTTCAGTATATACATAAAAATAATCCAAAATATCCAACATTTAATGCAGCAGTTACAACTTTGATATTGAAAGCTGGAAAAGATCCTCAGTTTGAAGCATCTTATCGACCACTATCATAGATGAACTTAGATTGTAAGCTCATGGCCAAAATTATGGCAAGTAGACTACAAACAATGTGTACTGAGATATAGACTGACCACCAGTTGGGATTTGTCGCGGGAAGATACGCGGTGAACGGAATAAGAACAGCTATTGCGGCTATAGTACAGGCAAAAAAGAGGGATTCTGAGCCTGGTATCTTGTTGAGCCTTGATGCAAATAAGGCATTTGATACCATATCATGGTCATTTTTGTATGAAGTGTTGAACTTTAGTCAATTTGGGGAGAAATTCATAAACTTTATACACTTCCTATATGAATCACCATATACATCCCTGCTTATAAATGGTAGTAGGAGTAAAAAAGTATTTATGAGCAGAGGATCACGCAAGGGGTGTCCACTCTTCCCCTTACTGTTCAATCTAGTTCTAGATCCTATGCTAAGATATTTACAGAACTGGTCAGTTTTAAGGGGCATTGTCACTGAAAGTAAGGAGGTGCAAATGACTGCTTTTGCAGATGACCTTTTGTTGTATATAACTAACCCAAGAGAGTGTTTGAAACCATTAATGCAGAAATTACTGGAATTTGGTAAGGTATCTGGTTTCACAATTAATTTAGAGAAATCAGTAGTCTTGTATTTGAAACCGGGCCATGGGAAAACCAGCTTGGGGGAGAGACCCTACTGCTAAGATGGTCTTCAAACTATATTACATACTTAGGGGTCAAAATCCCGAAAGATTTAAATTCCCTATAGAATATTAATATAAAACCAGCTATTATGGCATGTGAAAAAGAAATGAGGGGATGGAAAAATCTCCCTCTTTCCCTGTTGGGGCGTATCAATCTTATTAAAATGGTATCTTTCCCTCGTCTACTGTTTCCAATACAGTAATTACCGGTGTTATTACTAAAAAGTGACGTGGATAAGATAAATAGTTTGTTTGGAAGATTCATCTGGGAAGGGAAAAAAGCAAGGATTAGTATATCCAAGCTACAACAACCTGTAAATAGAGGAGGAAAGAACTTACCAAACTTAGAGGGGTATAGTCTTTCAGTACAATTACGGTATATTAAAGACTGGTTCTTAGATAAAGACAGATATGCTCACACTTTACTGGAAGCTTCACTTTCCACACATATGGGACTGGTAGTGATTTTACATGCTAAAGAGGAGGAGATAGATTTGAAAATAAGTAAAAATCCATTATTAATGTCCGTTAGGAAAACATGGCAGGTGTTACCTAAAAGATTGAAGATACAATCCAATGTATCTTTACATCTGCCACTTATAGGAAATTTAAACTTCCAAGAGGAAAGAGCGGTATATCCCTTTAATGTGTGGAAAAGGGAGGGTTTGGTGAGGGTGGGACAATTGATAGACACGCAGAATAAAAAAATAAAAACTTATAGGCAAATAAGGGATGAATTTCAAGGAACTATTGTTCAGAACCTCGCATTTACACAAGCACAACATTATGCATGGAGTGTAATCCAAATGTTGGGTGAGGGAGATTGGAATAATAGGTTGGATAAACTCCTACTACAGAAGGGCCCAGAACGAAAGGCCATAACATGGTATTACTCATTTGTAAGAGACATAGTAGAGTTTAAGGAGACAACAACTGGTATTGGTAGATGGAAGGGGAGGTTCCCGGCTATGTCGGTGGACGTCTTATATAATGCACTTAATCAGGTGTCCAAACTATTACCGATACCGACATATTCGGAGATGTTCCTTAAAATCTACCATAGAGCATACTTAACAACATTGAGACGTAGGAAGATGGGAATATCAAACTCATGCAGTTGTGTAAAGTGCAGGTTGGGAGGTGTTGATTTAGCACATTGTCTCTGGGATTGTGAGAGCATTAAGAGATTTTGGAGAAGAGTAGAGGGATTTATAAAGCAATATGTGGAAAAAGATTTTACGGTCAATGCAGAGTGGGCCATATTTGGTATAATTTCCCAGGAAAGGGCTTATGTATCAGGAAGCAGAAAAATACTTTTAGCAATTTCTGCGGCAGCAAAAAAATCAATCCTGCAAATGTGGACCCAGCCTGCAAGCCCCCCGATGTTTTTAGACAAATTATATTATATTTTCCGGATGGAGTGGGTGGAGGCATCCATCCAGAAGGAAAAAAGTTCTAGAAACTTTTTTGAAACGTGGGGGGGATATATTCAAACCCTATCCAGACCTATACAGATCAGAATTAGAGATTGTTTTTCCTCAATTGGATGGAACGGAGAGACAATAGCTAATAGAGTAGAAGAGATAGATTGAAACCTGTCAATGGATGCCTATCAATAAACCAGGGAAATTATGTACAAATTGTGAATAAAGGGACATTTTTGGAGCTCTTATGTATTTTTTTTCTCTGATAAAGTTATATAATTTAACATATGTAAAAGCTTTGAATTTAATATAAGATTATGGCCCTCATTCAGAGCCGGACGCAATTAGTGCTCGCTCGTCCAGAAAATAGGGGTGGATATTCAAATTAAACGTTCGCTGTTTGCGGTCTGTTCACGCCTCTAGGTCTGAACGAGCGTACAAAACTTTTTTGGGAAACTTCGCCCCCTGGCCGCTCGCATCCTACGTCATGTCCGCTATTTATTAGATTAATCGAGTACATCGACCAGGGTATGAACTGCTCACTATTTTTGTGGTCGGTTTTTGCTACCACAATTTTGCGAGCAGTTCTGGCTATTAAATAACCCAGTGACGTGGTCAATGACGCTGCTGTTTTAATTATGCACACCCATAAAACGCCCGTTTTGACCTTTAAGCACGCCTGCGTTCTGATTTCCACTCCCCGTTTTCAAGCACCTTCCCCTGTTACCACCCGCATACGCTTCATTCTGTCACTCAAATTAGCAGGCATTCGCTATTTTGCGAGCACATGAATTTCGACCGCACTGACTGGTTCGCGCATGCGTATAACGATCCGTACGCATGCGCAGTTGGCCAAACATCGCTCGGAGCGAACGAGCTGCCGCTTACGAGTGGCTCTGAATCAGGCCCAATGTTTTCCTACAATAGGCCTATCGCGAAAATGAAATGTATAAGGTATAGTTTTCATCTTATGACAATAATAACTTAAGTCCCATGATTTAACCCGAATTATTTATTTATTTATTTATTTATTTTATCTCTCTTTTGTTTTTGTATTTTTTTGGCTAACCTCTATATAAATCTTATCTACATAATAGTAAATTGTTATTATAGAGATTGTTTAAAAGAGAACTTTGTAACACTGCCTCTGTTTTAAGGATTGTAATAAGTAAATGTGATCATTTCCTGATGATTGTGTTTTTTGTAATGTAATACTTTTGAAATATGAATAAAAATATGTTTTAAAAAAAAACAAAAAACACAATACTAATCTTAAGCCCTACTCCTGCGTCTGCTGCCATCCGGTCCACCTGGCTGTTCCTCGGAACTATGGGAGAGACGTCATAATGTCTCTCCCATACTGCACACTGCGGGAGCCAGAAGCCGAAGCTCTGGAGTGAACTCCAGCCTCCGGCTACCGCTGCGGGGAAGAAGCCAGGCACCCGCTGGTAACAAAATTTCAGCGGGCGCCCGGCAAATGGAGCCTCCCTGCAGTGCTGGGCTGAGGTGGGCTGGAGGAGGTGGAACTGGTTCCGTCTCCAAATAGAACTGACGGAACGCAGTTCCACCACTTTGCGGCCCACTTTAAACCCTGACGAATCCCACTTTTGACCTATACTCATATTTGTTTGCCTAGCCTCTTGGCTGAACATGGAAAAAATTTTTCTGCAATAAATATTTATTGAAAACATCAAAAGTACAAATATTTTGAATTATGGGAAAGCTATTTAGATTCTTTGCCATCCTCAGCGCAGCTGCAGGTTAAAACCTGCTTTCAACACACGAGTTGCTATGAGACCAGAATGTTGTTGGAAGATGAGCCTATTCAGGTGTAGTGGCTAGCTGTCGTCTATATGGGCTTGAGGCTGGCCCCCTTATAGAACTGAGTCACCCCCTCCCCCCATGCCTATTTACTTTGTTTTTTTTATTCCTTTTGAATGAATTGTTAATTTCTTTTTATTAAATTATTTTTATTTTATTTATTTTATTTTTATTTTTGAGTTGTTTATATGAGTCTAGAGTACAGCTTGAATTGGTGTGTATTGTATAGTGTTCTTGTGTACACCTTGTACTTTGCTCTTGTTGTATTATGTGGACATTCTGTCTTGTTCTTTATACTCTGTGAACCTTATATTATATTCAATAAAAACATGTTTTAAAAAAAAAAGTACAAATATGGGTTACTGTGTACCATTTAGGCAGGGTACCACTAGGTATTGATTTATAAAGTAAACAGTCTGTTAATAAAAAACATTTCATAGAGACCAACAAAATTTTACACATTTACTCAGCCGATTAGGAAACATACTGGGTACCATAAAGCAAGGCAAACATCTCTGATTATAAGAGAAAAGAAAAGAGTGAAATGTGTTTGTACCAGGGGGAGGGGGTGAGAAGAACGGAGAGTAGATCCATCCAAGATAACTTAAGCCAAGTGTCATGACAAATAGGCATTTACTGTCCACCTTAGGATAAGCCGAAATAGGTGGAGGTTTCTTTAAATATAAGCAAGGGACCCCAAATGGCGCTGAACTTGTAAAGTTTATCAGCTCCAGTTATATAAAGGTCATCCATATCTATATAATAGTCCAATCTAGAAAATCATTCAATAATGGTGGGTTGGATTGTGGAACTCCAGTGAACCAATATGACCGCTTTGGCCGCACTATCGAGAGGTTTAAAAATCTAATTTTTGGAGCACGAAACTGGCCAAAAATCTAATCTAAAAGCCAAAAAACAAGGTCAGTACTAACCTCCCAGCTTGGAATCTTTTTGGAGAGGAAAATCCCAAAATCCCAAAAGGGGCACCAGACATGGAGCAGAGAGCCGACGGCCGAGGCACAGGATTATGCTTATTTTTGGAGGGGGTATCCAATAAAGAACTGATTACATCACCGTATCGTCCCTTTTATTTCTTTGTGGCACTAATTATTTATATTTTTTATATATTTTTTTATATTTATGTTTTATGTGTCTTCATTTATTTTGTTTCTTTATTAAATTGTTGTTTATTTGATATCAGCTCTCCATTGAGATATGTTTATTTTTTTGATCATTAGTATATATTTTTGGTTATAGCGCTGGTATATTATTTATCTATCTGTCTTGTTTTTACTAGGGCTTACATCCCCTATTTACCAGCTGCTCTCTGACAGCACTCAACTTTTTTCTGTTTTTATAAAGTTCAAAAGGGAGCCTAATTTGTTGAACTCATACACTAGATTAGGTTAGACAGAATGGCCAGGAGATCATCCGCAAACAAAGCCAATTTATAGTCACGGCCACCAACCCTCATGCCAGAAATGTCAGGGTTCAAACTGATTGCCCAAGTCAGAGCCTCCATATAGAGAACAAAAACAAGCGGTAACAATGGGCATCCCTGCTTAATGTCACTAGCAATAAGCGCCGGGTTAGAGAGGGAACCATTTATCTTTATGCAGGCCGTGGGGGAGGTATAAAGGGACAGAATTCTATGGAAGGAGGGAGAACCCAGCCAAATGTGTTCCAAAAGTCCTTTCATAAACAACCAATCAATTATATCAAAGGCCTTCTCTGCATCAGTTGATAACAAAATGGACAGGGATCGCTCAGTCAGAGCTATCTGCATTAGATCAATAAGCTTGGTGGAGTTGTCACATGCCTCATGGCCGAGGACAAAACCAGAGAGGATTAGTGGAGGGTATTAAGCCTGTTTGCAATTTGCTTAGCATATAGTTTAATATCAGTATTTAGGAGCAAAATTGGCCTATATCTGGGATATAAAGCTGAGTACTTACCATCTATGTGAATGACCATAATATGGGCCTCGAGACAGACTAAGGTGAAAAGCCCATCTAATCAGAAATTACATTGAATGGCAGCATCATCCAAGAAAGAATAGGCTCAAATGCTTTGTAATAAGAAATTGTGAACCCATCCGGTCTTGGGCTCTTACCAGCAGACATGGCGCTCAAAGCATCCTCCAATTGTTTCAAGGTGAATGGGCACTCAAGCCAGACCTTATCCTCATCCAAGATGGTGGTGAAGTTTACTGTCCGAAGGTAACTAGAGACTCTCTCCCATAAAATGGCCAATTTTCACTATTTTCGGGGTGGAAAGATTATAGAGTTTCATTTAGTAGGAGTGGAACACTGTGGCCTTCTCTAAAGTCAGCCTGCAGTCCTTGCAATTCTCCCCTTTAATCGTTTCAATGTACTGCAATTCTCAGGCTAGCAACCTACTGGGTTTGCTTTCCCATTGAAAGTAGTGATTCATGCAGAAGCAAAAATCCCATTTCACGTCATCATTAAGCAATTTGTTAAGCTCCATCCGAGCTGTCACTAATGTCACTTGATCTGCTTCCTTACAGGCCATCTTTGGGAACTGAATCTGCTACAGGAGATGCATCTTACAACCCTCCTTTTGCCATTTGAAATAGGAACCCAACTGTATCAGCTTCCCCCTAATCACGCATTTGTGGTACTGAAGACCTCAGTGGGAACGTCAAGATAATAACTAAGGCTTGGTCAAGCGGGGGGCTGCAGTAGGTGTCCAACAAAGAATCTCATTCAGACACCATGTGCACTGCCTAGGCAAGGTGTAGGAGGTAGAGAGTGTGAGAGTGACCATAGCGTGATTGTCATGGCCGACTCTTGGGGTGTTCCATAGAGGGAGCATCCCTCCTAACCATCCCGATTTCAGAGGGACAGTCCTGTTTTTTGGGCACTGTCCCGCTGTTCCACCGGCGGACCAAAGTGTCCCGTGGGCGGTCGAGAGGTTGGGGACCCCCACTTCTGCAGCTCTGGTTTGCTAAGCAGAGTGCGGCGGTGCCGGACTCTGGAGAAGTTAAAGCGTGGCATCCATTCAGTGCAGGGAGAGGGCTGGGGGCAGCCTAGCTACTGAAAGAGTGTTGGGCTCGCCCCCAGCCTGAAGTTAAACGGGAGGAGTGCCATACGGGCATGCCCCCAAATAATGTCATCATGGGGGCATGGCCTATGGTAATAAGGCCACGCCTCCTTTTCGGACACACAGAGCAGAAGGCAGGTAGGTCCGAAGGCTCCCACAGGATTAAAGCTTGCTCTGATGGGTAACTTTAAAGTTGAAAGGAAAGCCCTATCATAGCAGTATCATAGATACAGGTTATACAGTTCAGCAGTGAGGGGTCCAAGGGCCCTTTGACTCTGCAGAGCAGACCACAAAAGGTCCTGGAATATCTGGAGCTGCTGGCCATCAATGTTGATGGAGTCCTGATGATGGACCTTATGCAGGATCTGTTCTTTCTGTGTATAATAGTGGAGGTGACATATGATATCTCTGAGCACTGAAGCCGAAGCACCTGGTGTGCTCTGTTGTCCCAGGAGCATCACCTGGTTAGGTAATCAAACAGGCTCTGCGCAGGAATATCTTCTGATATACCCAAAATTCTAAGATTATTTAGTATGCCTGTAGAGGATGTTCAACCATTTTGACATGGCAGTGATCACCATAGCCTGATGGAAGGTCACTTCCTGGAGCTGCTAGAGGAGTGCACTGAGTGAGGGACCCAGAGTGAGGCGAGAGAGGTAGCAGGAATCATAATTCGGGAGCTGAGCACCTGATGGTTTGAAATATTGTCGCATGTCTCCTTTGGAAGACATTTCAGAGGTAGGAGAGGAATCTTTTTTGGGGGCACCTTTCTTGCCATTCCCAATTGTGTAGAGGAGATAGAATGTTGACACAAAAGGAAAGCAGACCTCAAGAGGAAATTGAAAAAAATAAACATGTGCACCACAGGCATCAGGGCGACGGACGACCACTTCCTCTGTGAGCTGAAATACTTGACAGCCATGGCCATTATCACGTAGCACTCATACCATGAACCTGCAGCAGGGAGCTATGCACGGCCTCAGCGGAACACAGTCAGGAGAACATCAAGTAGCCGTGTGCCTGTCAGCAGGGGGCCACCAGAGGTATAGTCGGGCAGGAAGAGTAGCCAGGCAGCAGCTACATCTGTATCCCCTGGTGAAGTAGAAGATCTGGGAAGCTGCAAATGTCTGCAGATAATTGCTACTCTTATGGCA
Source organism: Taudactylus pleione (assembly GCA_031769625.1). Lineage (NCBI taxonomy): Eukaryota > Metazoa > Chordata > Amphibia > Anura > Myobatrachidae > Taudactylus > Taudactylus pleione. The sequence goes on from JAUIMM010000154.1 coordinate 7,420,243, forward strand.
GGCAGCCCCTTTAGAAAAACCTTGGTAGCCAATAGGAGAAGGGGCCGTAAATTCCTGGTGGTGTAGAGGTCTGTGGCACAGCAGGACAGTCTGGCTAAAGATACCAACAGACTTGGAGCAGCTAGTCGAACCGGCAGTTGTAGGGCCGCAGGAGTCCCAGGATTCGGACAGCAAAAGGCTGGGGTAGTAATTGCAAGTTGTAAATTCATTACATTTCTTTTCTCACAATTTTGTAACTACATTTTTGATTTGTGTTTTTTTTCTCAGGGGAGTGATGGATCCCAATACCCTCTGTCAGTAAATTGTTGCATCAAAACAGGCTACTTAGAGCTATTTTTATTATTAAAAACAGGTTATCATCTTAAAAGAAACAGACATTTTTGGGCTAAACATTCCTTTCTTAAGAAAAAAGTGTATTTACAACTTTGCATAACCGTAATTGCACTGATACGCCCTCAATGAACTTTGCCTATGTAAGAATACTCCGTTACAGCTCAGTTATGCCTCTTTATTTACAAGTGTATGGTAGATGCAACTGAAATACATAAGGGTAGAGCTTATTTCACCTTCAAGCTAAGGACCTGGAAGTGACGTGCAGTGAGGGCGGAAGTGCAGTTCCATGCCCATAAAGTCCACCTAGAGAAGAAACTTGTCCCCTCTTGGGCTCGCATCGGGCTCAGTGGCGTGCTTCACTCGCCACACGATTATATTCCCCCTATATGTCTACGTGGATGGTAGGTAATGACGTTGGACAGTAGCTGATGACGTCAGGGTCCTCTCGGTGAAGGGTATCTAGTCACTACCAATACATAAGTCTCTGCACCGTTCATATTTGTGTACACTTGCTGCGGAGCATGCACATTGGATCACTTCATAAATAATACTGTATACCTTGGTCTTCTGGCCAAATGGCTGGCCGTTTGAAAGCCCAGAATATTATGTGCCAAACCAAGGGTGCCAAAAAAGGCATTGGGAAACCCACATTGATAGTATACTTTTATCAACGCTCCCCCCTTTCACTGGATTTCTAGCTGGTCAGGAGAACTGTTATAGATTCTGCCCAGAGCCGTAAGACCAGGGTAGGGCCCGGGTACTGTAGGTGCGTGACCAGGGGCGGATTGGCAATTGAAATTAGCCCTGGAAAAAATTGTGAAAGTGGCCCTATGTGCGTATGCCGAAGACGCGTGCCCAAAAAGTGGGTGTGGCCTTATGGCAGGGGTGTGGTCTAATATCAAATGCCATGCCAACAAGCCACTCCCCATATTTTTATCATGCTGGGGGCATGCCCACCACTCCAGGAGCTGATAGCCATGCTCACAGGCCCTCTCTCTAGTGAATAAGCACAGCGAGCATGTGAATGAGTATTTTCTTACCTATATGATTTCTCTGCAACGAGGGAACCTCTGAAGAAGTTGATCCTCCCTAGACAGGCAGTGTCTTGAGTCGGTATTTACTATTCATGCAGGAGATCACATGGTCTGGAAGCCGCCTGTTTGTGTTATAATAATGCCAATGTCATCAACATGCAACATAGGTTCAACCAGATAGTAACAGAATTTTTGGGGCAGGACAAATGTGAGTTTCCCATATTAAACAATTTATATTAATAAAATATATTTGCTCATTTGGTTCCATTTGCATAAGTAATATGGTTTTGTTAGGATTGTTATCTTACTGAAGATTATTGTCCCCCAGTCTTTTCTTCTAATACTACCAGTGGTCCTACTATCCTCTATGTGTGCCTCCAGCACCATCGCCTTGGGTGTCCCCAATGCCATCTTCCTGCATTTTCCCAGTGCCATCATCCTGCATCTCCCTAGTGCAATCATCCTGCATCTTCCCAGTACCATTATCCTGCGTCTCCCTAGTGCCATTATCCTGCATCTCCCCAGCAGCATCCTCCTGTCTTGGTACATAATAGCCCCCCTCCCCAACACACAGATCATATTCCCATTTCACAGAATAGCCCCATCCCCACAGACAGATCTCCCCCTAGCACAGCAGATCCCCCTTAGACAGATCATCATCTCCCCCTAGCACAGAATAGCCCCCCTTAGAGATCATCCCCCCTTAGCACAGTATAACCCCCCTCCCCCCAGGCAGATCATCATCTCCCCTTAGCACATAATTACCCCTCCCCAGAGAGAGATCATCATCACCCCTAGTAGAGCAGATCCCCCTCCCCCTCAGACAATCATTTGTCCTTAGCAAAAAATAGATCCCTCCCCCACAGACAGATCATATTAATATAGAATAACTCCCCCCCCCTCAGATCATCATTAATTCCCCCCACTCCCTCAGACAGATCTCTATCAGCCACAAAAAAAAAAGAGACCTGACTCCTGCATGCAGGGGCCGGTGGAAGTCTCCCAGCCAGCCAGCCCACCCCCTTTGTCTCCACTGCGCTGCAGCTACTTAATTAAACCCAGGTCTCCCAGACGGCCAGCCCCAATTGTCTCCTCTGCACTCTGTCCCTCCCCAGGCTGTGAAGTTAACACTTCACAGCCTAGGGAGGGGACAGAGGGCCTGATTCAGACCCGGACGCTATGTGTGGACGGTCGTTCAAAAAAAGGGGCCGGCTATTTAAATTGAGTGCTCGCTCTTTGCGGTTTGTTGACGCCTCTATGTCTGAGTGAGCGAACGAAAAATGCGCTCACTATTTTGTAAAGACGCCCCTTTGCCGTTCGTATCACACGTCATCTCCGGTATTTATTTGATTAATTGGGTACATCGAAAGGCATCTGAACTGCTCGCAGTGCTAGTGGTAGGTTTTTCCTACCGCAATCACTGCGAGCAGTTCAGGCTAAAAGACAACCAAGTGACGTGGTCAATGACGCTCCTTTACTAATTATGCACTCCCATTAAACGCCCTTTTTACCGTTAGGCACGCCTGCATTCAGATCTCCACTCCCCCGTTTTCAAGCACCTTCCCCTGTTACCACCCACAAACGGTACATTCTGTCAATCAAATTAGCAGCCCCTCACTGTTTTGCGAGCGCTCAATTTCCGACCGCAATGACTGGTTTGCACATGCGCATTACGACCCATACGCATGCGCAGTTGTGCGAACATCGCTCAGAGCGAACGAGCAGCCACTTACGAGCGGCTCTGAATCAGGCCCAGAGTGCAGAGGAGACAATCGGGCTAGCTGCTTAAGCATCCATTAACTTACCCCACCTGCCGCCGGCTACGGATCCATGTGGCACCTGAGCACTCTTCCTCCAAGGTGCTGGCGTGCAGTGTCTGACGTAGTGAGTCCCTTCTGTAAAGTGGCAAAGCCTCTTATCGCGATAGAGGCGGGCCGCGGGGAGCTGACAGCGGGGCTGTACAATGAAAAAAAAGAGAGCCGGGTGACGCGATTCTGGGGGCGGGGCCACAGTTGAGAAGTGGCCCCAAAGACCAATCGGCCCCCGCTAAAGGTAATGGCCAATCTGCCCCTGTGCGTGACCTAATCGTAAAGGCATGGCCATGCCCCCTACAAAAAGTATGTAAAAATATTATCGGTGCTGCCAGGGGTAGCTCCAGGGGCTTGGGGTGGTGATTAGTGAGATGTCTTTTACCCACAGAGCAGGCAGGCAGAGGAGACTGCTGCTGCTCAATGGCAGCAGCCTCCCTGTACCCACCACAGTCCAGCACACAGCAGTGTGTGCTGGTCTGTGGAGAGAGGCTTCTGCCACTGACAGGTAAGAAAGGGGGCAGCAAACCCAGGCCCCTCCAACAAGCCTGTGTAATTAGTACCTGCTCTTTTATACTAACAGATTTGCTGGGTATAGACTGCATTCATTAGCTTTGTTCCCATAATCTAGAGGAGGTGTGGTGCAGTGACGTGCAGTGAGGTCAATGGCTGGGGAGGCACACATAAAGATAGGTCTGAGTGCTGGGAGCCTGTCTCACCCCCTACCTACTGTAACTCTCCCCTCACTAGACTAAGCTTCAGTGCCCATTGATTCTCTTACCTGCATCACTGTGTCTTCTCTTGCTGCTGCTGACTGAGCTCTGATCTCTAAACACTGCAGTGCACTTCCTGGTCACTTGACACATGCAAGGTGTCCATCAGCGCTCATGGCATGCCCCCCATACTCAGAGGCATGCCTCTCTCTTTTAGCTCTCTTCTGTGCAGCTTACTGCCTGTGGTATGGCCCCGCCCCCAGATCTGCAGTGTTTGACTATACAGAAGCGAGGCTGAGCTGTTGCTGCCTCATCTCTCATCTCCCTGCAGTCCCAGAGAGCTCCACAAAGCTGGTGAGTGTGGTGGCCCAGAGACTTCCACAACCCTGAACTGGTAAACACCACATAATGGTAGCTAACAATTCAGTGATATTGGTAGAGGCTGCACATAATTCCAGGGCAAAAGGACCCCCAAGCCTTATGGTGGAGGAGAACAATATGCCTCTTTTGAGAAAAGCCTAAAGCAACCCAATATACTTTTTAGGGTTCATATACTTTTTTAGTTTAGTGGGTGTCAAAGAGATCAGAGATCCTGAGCTTTTAATTGAAATTCTGTTGGAGGAGGGAATGGAAATCCCCACAGACTTTCTTGGTCATTTGGCTAGACAGGCAGCAGCTTGGAAACCCAGGATAGTACATGCCCCCAGAGTAGGTCCATTTCACTAAAAAAAGGGACAAATTTTATACAAAATAAAAAAAAAATCAATATTAATTTTCTGAGTCCAACAAACAAGGTCATAGATGGAGCAACATTAATTATAAATATAATGTTGGTGTCTACATTATTAAGTAGAGAGAATATTATTTAAAGTTAACATAATTCTAAAGAAGAAAATGTTGATAAGGGATGCAATTTAATGTTTAAATGTCCCACATTGCAAATGGGAGTTCCACAATTTATCACTGGGTGGTGTTACTATTAGTATATGGTGGTTGACCACATGTGTTCACATGCAAGAGTATTCAGTGTCTGAAGCTGAATATTGAAGGTAAAAATCAGTAAAACTAACTTGTAACATTAGCTGCAAAACATTAATAAGTTTCCTTCAGCTTTGTAAGATGTGTAATATGAGGATTTCTGGACATCTATCCAATACCTCAATGTCCATTAATGGCCATTAAATAAAATAGCTTATCATAAAAAATGGTAACAAACGTTATACATTTTCTCTGTATAACTAATGTTACTATTTTCTGTCACTATTGTTACATGTGTATTAAGTCAATATCATAGGCTACATAAATGTTATTATCACCTACTTTGTCCTCTTTTATAATTTACTAGGGGTAAAGCACATTGAGTGTGAAAATGCAACTGGCTCTAGAAAACTGGAGTTAATTTGTTTTGTATATTATGAAATTCTGAAATATTAATATGCAAAAGGTGGAAACATTGGTAGGATGATGATCATTTGATGGCAAGGGACGGGGACCCCTTTGGACCTTTTTTTAAAAATATTTTTTGGTTTACACAATAGTAATGCTCTGGTACCAGCCAGTTGCCCCCCAGGCTGAAAGTTGCCAGCCAGCCCATGTGTGGACTCATCTGTAACTGGAAATTTATTGTACTTCATTTAACTAATTATACAAACATAATCTTATGTAGGATTATTGCTATTGTAAAGGGAAAGGTTGCCATTTACCTCAGATAATAAATTTATTTTAAAAAAAAATATTTAATTTTGAGTTTTTTTAAATCATTCATGGCATGTAGTCCTAACTTTTAAAAAAACATTATTTCTCTGATTTACCAAGTAGAATTGAGTTTACTCTTATGGCGGGAACACACTAGACGGATCAGACTGACATATCATCCACATTGGCTAGTGTGTACGCTCCCGCACATCGTCAGCGACATCACCCATCGGACCTGCATGCATGTCCAACTGGTGATATCGTTAATGGTGTCCATGTTGTCGAACGCAGCATGGCCCCCCGCTGTCGCTCCCAGTATCGGCATGTGTGTACGCACTTGCAGCTGCCGGGTCCCGTCACTAACTAGACATCGTCTAGTGTGTACCGGCCTTTATTATACTATACAGAGAACATTTTTATGTATTATATTCTCTCTGTGTAATGTTAGTTCCATGTATGTAATGTTAGTTACAAGAACATCTATTTTATAAATATTAAACACCATGGAAGCTCATGGTTTTTCATTTAAATAAATATTCCAAAATAATCATATTTAGTGCAGTACTAAAGAAGAAAAAACACCACTTACATTAAACTATATAGAGAAGAAGAAGTTTAAATTGTAACAAAGGCTATTACTTTTAATCACTCATTACATGTAACGTTAATACAGCAAGCTGGAACAGAATTTTTTACATAATAATTTTTATTGGCTGAATATTTGCATAAATATAACATACAACATATAACCAATGGATGGTGGAGACATCTAAAAAGGAAAAATAAATATGAGCCACACCAGTATAAATACAACAAAGCTCCTCTTACAGAAGCTAATAACACAAATTATGGTGTATTTACAAAACAATATATGATAACAGAGATAAAATATAAATAAGTAGAATAGAATGGAATTAACATCCAAAACGTAAAAAGGGGCACCTCCATCTAGAACTTGTAGATTGTACCAGGAGGTCAGTTGAAAACATTGAGTGACTGTTTCAGTTCAGAAGATAAAGTCATAACATAGGACAGCCAAACAGAAAAAAAATTCTCAGCCATATCCTCTTTATTTATGGACGTAGCTGTCCAGTCCATGTGAAATAGGTAAAGGTGCCCACACACATGCCGACTTTTCATCCAATTTGGCCGATTTCGACGAATCGTGATGACAGATAATGTAAAAAATGGCCAAATCGTGAGTTTCTACTCTTGATCAAGATTTCGATGCGCGTCCCCGCTCGTCATACCTCGCATCTTCAGATCTGCCTTGCTGTAGGGCAGATTAGCCAATCTGGGATACAATGCACTGGCTGCACGATAGATCTTAAGTCAGATTGGACATTTTTAACTCCAAATCGTGACCATGCCTGCCTGGGGATAGTTCAGGGGAAATCGTGTACATCGGCTGATTGGGAGCAAGTTGGTATGTGTTTGGGCACCATAAGAGTCTGGGCAAGAACAGTGCGAAGCTAGGTGTTGTGGGCTCTATCCATTGCAACAGAATAGTTTTTTGGGCCGCTCTTGCGATTTTAATTAAAAGCAATTTGTTACCCTTATTAACTGTATTAGAGGTAGTTGAAGGGAACCTACCTGGACCAGAATTTTTTATTAAATGTTAACAGTTTTTCAGCAAAGAAAGTAAATAACACTTATAAAAAAACATGAAATTCTGCTTATCTTGTTATACGATATTTTATATATCTTCCATCTATTTGTAAGTTATGCAGTATTATTCATGTAATAGATAGTAGCTATGTAACGTTAGTTACTTTGAAATGGACCAGTAGTGACCTTTGGGAGCCGGATAATATTATGAGACTGACTCCCATATCACAGAGCAACATAGCATGGTAACCTTGTCTATATATCTATCGGTGTGCCAAGCATCTTTATATAAATAAATATATATATATATATATATATTCGGTTGTAGTTTGGCACTTCGGATAAAAAGATAAAATTATTGTTAGTCAGGGTGCCTTCCCGTTTGTAGTATAGCGTGTTACCTGCTTGAGGCCAATACTGGACCCCCGACAGGAATGAATAGGCGGCACTCCTTCTTTAGATGCAAACATTTCACACAAAGTGTCGACATTTCAAAGCCCCTCTAGGCTTTTTCCTCAGGACGTGTGTGCAACAAGAAACAAATCAAGTGTCTTACCATAAGTACTGTGTTATGGCGCTTGAACCACGCTGAATTTGGCCGGCGTGTGGTGGGCAGAGCATGATGGGAGAAGCTGGGGGCCAGTCCGGTCTGATGACATCAGCCACGTCCTGAGCAACCCCTTCAAGCAGCGCTTCACCAAATGCTGGGGGAAAAAAATAATTGCTGCGAATAATAATGCTGTGGGTGTAATGTGTAATAAACTGAGAAAATGTTACATAATAAAACTATTGGCACACAAACTGAATCTTACAATTAAGTGCACTTAATTGTAAGATCCAGTTTGTGTGCCAATAGTTTTGTTATATAACATTTTCTCACTTTCTTACACGTTACACCCACAGCATTATTATTCACATGACAGAATCCAATATGGCTGCACCCCTGCAGCCAGACTGTTTGTTTACAATGGAGATGCAGTGCTCAGGAATGTCGTGGATGGTCAGACGAAGCATGGGTGCCCATGAGATAGCACCACTGGACATGATAAGTGGGCTACGACCCCAATGTGTGACATATACACTGCACTATTGTTACTGTGTCCTAGTATTCTGGTAGCCATAGTAATATCAAGGTAACTCTTTAATTTTTTCTTCACATTTTAACACCTTCACATTGCATTTTGTATGTATTTCCTCACAGGTTTTCAATGTACAGTAGGTCTTTATGGACTTCTTCCACCATATATAGAGAAAGTGATGTGGCCCTGAGGTTCTCTGCTCCTTGTACCATCTGAAGCCCCTTTACGGGGAGAAGGCAACTGAAAAACCAGTGTGCCCTAGTGAAATTTGATGAATCCTAGAATAAAGGGACTCTGTTGCAGAGAAGGGGGTCTAAAGATTCTTATCAGCTAGGGAGTCTTTTTCACTTTTTTGACATGCGAATGAAAGCATCTATCCTGGAATTTAAATGGTTTTTTTAAAAAGAAGAAGCCTAGCAGTGAAGGGCTATTCGTCCATATTCTCCCCAAGTTATTGGAGACTCCCTCTTTCATGAGGAAAAGAAGAATCCAATCCCCAAGGCAAGCTTTGGCCATGGGGTCCAATTTAGCCATGATGCAAAGAGCCATACTGTCTTATTGACTCTATTGGTTACAAGAAGGAAGGGAGTGGCCTGAAGCAAAGTGATGTTTCCCCTTTTGAGCAGGATCTGAAGACACCTGCTCCCTATGCACTAGGTTATTAGCATTTCCACTGGGAAACTGATTGCATACACTTTGTGCCAATAATGTAAAATGCTAACTAGGTCCTCTACCCAATAGCCATTAAATTTGAAGCTGTATTCTCTAAGGGGTCTTGTGTTGTGGGGGGTCAGAGATTGAAAAAATAATTAAAAAAATTTTACATTTTCTTTAAACACCAATGGGACAAATATCAACGAGTCCAGGATGTAATCGGGCATGAGGTGCTGTTGCTGGCGTTTCCACACTATTGCAATGGCAACTCGCCCCCCTCGCGGCTAATTGAATTGACCCTCAAGAGTCATGCCGAGGAAACGTGAGAGTGTTCAATGGGTTGGGTATGGGATGCCGGCGCACGGGATCTTGGCGGTCAGAATCCCAACATGAGCATCCCGACCTGGTTAAAATACCAACGGCCGGTATGTACCCTAACCCAACCCCTAAACCTCCCTCCCCGCACCCTAAACCTAACCTAGTGCCGAGACCTAACCCTCCCCCCCCAGTGCCCTAACCCTCCCTCCAGGCCCACTATTTACCGTCGGGATAGCATCGCCACGATTCTGACTGGTGTCGGGATTCCTGAGTGCCGGTGCCCCAACAGCTGGCATTTCAACCACCATCCCTGATACACATGGCAGACTGGCTAAGCCTGTCTGAGAACTGAAGTTGATGCAGAAGTTTGAAATAATTTTGAACTAGCAGAATACGCCATTCTATTGCTGCTTCAGCAGTGGTAGTCCTTGGAAGTGGGCAGTCATGCAGCTTATCCAATTGTAAAGCATGATGGAATATGCTGCCCCAGATAGAATCAGTATGAGATGCCGGCGCTGGAATGCTGAATGGTGCAGAATCCCAGCGCAGGTAAGGACCCTAACCCTCCCCTCTCTCTCCCCTAACCCTCCCTTAGTGGTGCCTAACCCTAACCTCCCTGGGGGTGCCTAACCCTAACCTCCCCGGGGGGTGCCTAACCCTAATCTCCCCACAGGGGTGCCTAATCCTAACCCCCGCATCCCCGGCTAACTGCGCACACTTACCGCCGTCTGGACGTTCAGCATTCTGGCAGTCAGGATGCTGACGCCGGTATTCTGATGTCCTTCGGGGTATCGGCTTCAGCATTATGCTGGGCGGCGGGATTACGGCGTCAGTATTTTGACTACCGACATCTTGTCCGCCGGCATATGAACTGCATCCCGCCCCAGATACCTTCTAATTTTTATAATGGTCACAGTGATTCACCTAAGATTAGTGTAGAGATGCCATTTGACACGTAAGAAATTTCAATAAACACAAACAACACCTCACTAAAGTTTATTCATGTGAACCATTCAGGTGCAATTAATTTAAATTTAGAGTTATACATTCACTCTATGATTTCAATGGAGACATAAGGCCCCCATACATCAGCGATGGATTGCCGCGATGTTGCGATCCTGCAACCCGGCATCGCAATATCGCTGAAATATAACATGTTGGATTTCGCTGAAATGACCGTGTTTGGCAAATTGGTGAAATTTAACATGTAGAATTTCACCGATCCTGCGACGGTTCGCAGAACATCAATGGCCACCGGTCGGCATTTCCGACTGGCGGATCGGCTTTTCCGATCTGATCGCAGGATTGCGCAATCTCCCTTCAGATGTATGGGGGGCCTATACACTATATGGAAAAAAGTATTTGGCCACACCTGTTAATTATTGAATTGGGGTGTTTCAATCAGACCCGTTGCCACAGGTGTATAAAATCAAGCCCCTAGCCATGCAGTCTCCATTTGCAAACATTTGTGATACAAAATGGGTCGTTCTGAAGAGCTCAGTGACTTCAAGCGTGGTACTGTTGTAAGATGCCACCTTTGCAATAAGACTTTTGTGAAATTTCATCCCTGCTGGATATTCCACAGTGAACTGTACGTGATATTATTAGAAAGTGGAAGCCTTTAGAAACAACAGCAACTCAGACACGAAGCGGAAGACCACATAAAATCATAGAGCGGGGTAAACGACTGCTAAGGTGCATGTTGCGTAAAAGTCGGCAACGCTCTGCTGATTCCATAGCTGAAGAGTTGCAAACTTCCACTGGCATTAATGTAAGCACAAAAACTGAGCGGTGGGAGCTTAAAGGAACAGGTTTCCATGGACAACCGCAGCTGCATGCAAGCCTCATATTACCAAGTCCAATGCCAAGCATCGGATGGAGTGGTGTAAAGCACACCGACACTGGACTGTGGAGCAGTGGAAACGTGTTCTGTGGAGTGACAAATCACGCGTCTCTGTTTGGCAGTCAGATGGGCGAGTCTGGGTTTTTCAGGGTTTGGCCTACGCCCCTTATCTCCAGTGGAGGGCAATCTTAATGCTTTAACATACCAAGACATTATGGATAATGCTATGCTTCCAACTTTGTGGTAACAATTTGGGGAAGGCCAGATTCTATACCAACATTACTGTGCCCCAGTGCACAGAGCAAGGACTATAAAGACATGGGGCCTGATTCAGACTCGCGAGCGAGCGCATAGCACTTGCAAACGGTCGATGGTGGGCCATTGGCTCGCAACAAGATGGGGCGGCTGTCGGTGTTGATCGACAGCTCGCCCCATTTTGCAGGCGGGGAGAGGGGGTGGCTGAACAGACGGAGGCGTTCCTGAAGGAACGCCTGCCGTTTGTGGGCTGCCCTACTGACATCACTAGTGATTGCAAGACCTGAGACCCTACCACAAGGGTCTCCTCGCAAGCCTGATGGTTGCGATAATCGCGACCATCGTCAGGCCGCCCGCTAAAGCTGTGGGTGGTCATCCACAGCTTAGCGAGTGGACTGGAGGCCGGTTTAAAAAAAAAACACCCTGATTCATAGCGTGCGCTCGCAAATAGCGAGCGCCTCTGAATCAGGGCCATGGTTTGATGAGTTTGGTGTGGAAGAACTTGACTGGCCTGCACAGAGCCTCAACCCCATGGAGCACCTTTGGGATGAACTGGAACGGAGATTGCGAGCCAGGCCTTCTCATCCAACATCAGTGCCTGACTTCATAAATGGTCTACAGCAGGGCTGGCCAACCTGTGGCTCTCCAGCTGTTGTGAAACTACAAGTCCCAGCATGCCCTGCTACAGTTTTGCTATTAGGGAATGCTAAAACTGTTGCAGGGTATCCTGGGACTTGTAGTTTCACAACAGCTAGAGAGCCACAGGTTGGCCAGGCCTGGTCTACAGAATGAATGGGCACAAATTCCCACAGAAACACTCCAAAATTGTGTGGAAACCCTTCCAAGAAGAGTGGAAGCTGTTATAGCTGCAAAAGGGGGACCAACTCCATATTAAAGTATATGTATTTGAATTAGGGATGTGCAGGCTCGGTTCTACTCGGTTCCGTTCGTTTTTTTTTCCCGAATTTTATTGGGTTTCAGCTATCACGAGTTTTGGATAGCCAATAAGATTCGGTAAAAAAAACCGAACGGAACCGAGTAGAACCGAGCCTGCACATCCCTAATTTGAATACATTGTTATTACAGTCCCTGTTGGTGTAATGGTCAGCTGTCCAAATACTTTTGTCCATATAGTGTATTTCAATATAGAACAGACAGGGTAACATAGATACACAAATTACTTTCCTACACAAAACAAGATAATAGTTGTGAGTAATGATAATGTCATTTTATTATTCGCTTAAACATTTTTATTAAGTATATGTGCAAAAAAACTGCAATGCTTTAGATAGGGCACTAATGAAGCACAACATATTGACAAATTAAAACATTTTTTCAGATAATAAAGCCGAAATAACAATTTAAATCTTATGCATATTGGTGACACAAAGAATTGTGTATATTGTTTATATACTTTATTACTTCTAAGTTACCTATTTACTTTTCTGTATACACTGCAAACACATCGTTCTCATTCTTGGAGTATATTTATGTCTATGCAATCCGTGTGTTAGGGGGTCTATTCAGCAACAGTGATGTTGCCCAGAATATTATCGGGCAACATCGTCACGATATTTTATTAATTATGATAAAATATGGCTGCTATTCAGCAAGATTTTCAGCAGGGATAGCGGTTGCGGTAACACGCTGTCCCTGCGATGTCACAGAAGGGATTGTTTTCAGGATTCCGAAAACAATCCCTTCTGTTTGTTCCTCTGCACATGCTCAGTCATGTGCTCGGGAACAGTCTCTGTCATTGCTTCCCAGGGATCGTGAAGGGGTAAGTACAGCTCCAGCCTCCCGAAACTGATTGATATGTGTATACAGGCTTTATACTAGCCTATATACATGTATATTTTATACATAAATGTTAAATATAATCACACATAAATATACATGTATACAGGCTAGTATAAAGCCTGTATACACATATCAATCAATTTTGGGAGGTTTAAAAGGCTCTAGAGTGACTTACCTGCCGCCGATCACCGGGAAGCAAGGACGGAGACTGGACGGACTTAAAAGATGCTGCAGGGACTTATGGGAAAATTTCTCTCTGTCCCTGCAGTTTTCGGGATAGTTAAGTATTTTCTTCGTATAACGCCATTCTGAAATGGCGTTATATAAAGTAAATATTTATTGAGTGATTTAACACTTTTTGCTTTGCTGAATAGCAAAAAGTGTTAAAGCACTGTAGAGATCAATGGCTGATCCCTACAGTGTGGTATTCAGCGAGATGGGAATCAATGGAGAAGATAATTGCGTTATCTTCTCCATTATCCCATTGCTGAATAGGAGTTACATAAAAAGTACAGAAATCATAGTTTACGTATTTTATATGTAAAAAAAAAATCAATGCTGAATAGATCCCTGAATGTTGAAAATAATCAAATCAGATCCTAATGTTACAGAAATGTAGTTTCATTCTCAGCTCCATTACATGTATTCTGTATCCTTCAGGTCCATATGACTAGCAAGGGGAGCGGAAAATAGGCGCCAAGTTTGGTATCAGCTTCAGAGAGCACATTTCGTGCATGGTGCTGGTACACCCAGGAAAGTGTCTGCAAACGTGAATTGTGGAAAGTGTCATAGAGCACGATTCCTCCAGGGGGCGCTCCGTAGCAGCCATACTGTATTAAAAGGATATGATACACAGATAGGGAGGGAGGAGCTGAGTATAACTAGATTTTTTCCCCTTTCCTCTCTGTCTGTATTCCTGACACACGGAGGGAAGAGAAGAAAGAGAGAGGGACAGACAGAAATAAAACCCCCACCCCTTTTAAAAAGCAGCTAAAGCATAAAATACCGGGATTCTAAAAGTATCAGTTGTATTCTACTCAAGATTTACGGCTTGTTTTGTGGGAGGTAAAGAGGAAATAGAAAACCTATACACCTCCTGTTTTTTTATATACATATATATCATTTTGCATTTTTCATACGCTCGCGATTTGTTTGCCAAGTGGTCTACACCCTATAACTGCCCCCGGGGGCACAGGAGAGGGGGGATTTAAATATCCGGTCTTGTTCTGCACAGAGGTGAGTTAACATGCAAAACTGCACATGGGGTCGGGTGGGATGTGGTTCTGTGCGTTCTGTGGCTGAGTACAGTAATCAGGTCGTGTCTCCACAGACTTACCTGTTTAACCCATATTGTCCTGTAGAGGCCTGTATACAAGAAAGGGGCGTGAGGCATGGGCTGCAGCTGTACAGTACTGGCCTTTACCATTTGCAGCTGCCCCTTCTTCTTCACCCTAATAATAAGCATACCCCCACCACCTCATAATATACTTCAGCCTGCTTTATGGGAAAGGGTGCCTTGCTGGAAAAAATGTATAGAAGCATGTGAGCACCCACCACCTCCAAACAAACAAACAAACAGCATTACCCTGTCTTTAAAAATAACAAGCATTCATTCAGGGTAAGCTTTTATTGTGGGGGGGATAATATATGGGGATATTGCCTTGTGCTCTTTGCATTGAGCATTTCATTAGAGTGTAAAGAAGAGAAAACTGTCTCTTAACTGCTTGTCTGCTGCACACACATGCACAAGGCCCCTCTCTGTATGTGGAGCGTGCTATATCTTTGCAAGGTTGTTGAAGCCTGCCTGTAGCCGAGGTGGGGAAGTGGTTAACTCCCTCTGAATGCTGACAGCGCATAGGCCGTGTCCTCTTCTCCCCCTTGACTTGCAACAAGGCACTCCAGACTAGTGCAGTATTTGCATCTAGTAGGTGGTGGGCAGGATTGGAAATAAAGGCATTGCTGCAAATTTAACCCCTTCCCCACCTAAATACTGACTTACTGATTACCCTTTGAATCATTTAATTAAGTAGATTAAAATATATATTGTTATTATATAACATTGCTAGTACTATTCCATTGCTTATGTTATTATTGTTATGACATTGTTGATATCCTCTGGAGAAAAACGTCCTTGGTATATATTTATGGTTTTAAATGATACTGTGTAAGAATCTGAGAGTCCAGGGAAATCAATATGAAAGTGCATATTTGAAGTGTATCTTTGTTTGTTTACTGAGTGTTGTACTTTCTCCTGTAGCACATGTCATGTTCTGGTGTGTATTAGGGTGACATTGTATGTCATAGCTTTATTTGTATGTGTCAGAGTGGGTTAGCCTGCGCCATATGCCGTGTTAGCTACTTTTATTCGAGCTTATGGCCTCCATGCCTGGGGTTGGCCTTTAATTTGTGTGTTGGACTTTTATCATTATGTCAGTGACACCCACACCATTGTCATTGCAAATCCGTTTTAACCATGTAATTCTCAGTAACTTTACAGTATTTTATTATTTTTTGTTGTCTGTTTAGTGTATGACCCGTTTTATATTTTTAGCTGTGCACATGTAATGTGTGTTTGTATACTTGTGTATTGCATTTTCCAGTGTAGTTTTTAGCTGTGGCTTGTACACTCTCCTTTTAACATCTGCATGCTCTGTGTGTGTTGTGCAGTGTGCATGCTGCAATCTTTGTAGCATCGTGTTACCATGTGTGCATGCGCCTGTGTGTATTGACTTTCTTTGTTTGCAATCCCTCATCTAGGTAATTTTATTGCGTGGCTTTTTTTTCGCCCCTCGTGTCCGTGTGTCCTGCAGGTAGGCTTGGAAGTGGTGTTGGCACTCTGTCACGCAGGCAGCTGTTGTGATTTGTGTGGAAGGGGGTGTGGATCTATGTGGCTTGGAGAGAAAGTGCTGTAAGGTCCCAAAGCGTCCCAAAAAAAAAACTGAAACGGAAAAGAACATCTAGTGGTGAGTGACAACAGTCTGAGGAAATTATACATACATGTGACAGTGACATGCTAACTAGTGCCCTGGTCTGTTGTGCTAAGGCCTGTATGTGCTGATGTTTTTTTTTTTTTTTACATTTACATTAATAGTGTGTGTTCTAGAGGCAAGATGGAGGAGCTCATGGAATGCTGTATGTACTTATGGATCATAGATTTCGTGAGTGTGTAACAAGCTGATCCTTCATTTATGTTGCTGAGTGTGACATTCACCTCTGTTTATGTGATAGTGAAAAATAAATACAGTAGCTTTACAGTAGGTTTTCCTGTAACAGGCAGAGAGAATCCTGTGCGTCAGGGACTGTGCAGCCTAGGTAGGCCTGACTGAGCAGAACTGGCAGCGTACCATTCTACTGTGTGTCACATTGCAGATTGAGTTGGCCTTTTGTGTTAACACTCCAGGAGGAGTGTGCAACTGGTTGTGTGTCTGCGACACGGACCTACTGTGAAAGCTTGGTTGCTTTGAGTTATAGGATGTGAGGGAGCCTCGTGTGTTAAGAAGTTTTGTGCTTTTACGGTACTAACTTAGAGGTTAGGTTAGTGTGATTCCGTTGGGGTTAGTGTACATGTTAATAGTTTAATAAATCCCTCCATCTGACACTGACAGGCTCATGTGATGGAGAAACCATCAAGAATTTGTATGTGAAAATGTATGTGGGCAGACCGATCAATTCACATGTGTCACATTGTCTTATAGAGAAATTATTTTTCTTAAAAGCTCCATTATGCTAAATGGAATTCATTATCTAATTGTTTATTCTATAGTTAGATTTTATCTCCAACTGAAAAGTGAAATTATTTGATTTTTATTTTTTTTATGGAGGAAGATCTGCTCTATTTACTCAGGGTGTAACTACAAATATATGGGCTTCATAGCAAAATTGTTTAATGTTCCTTATGTACCACGCAGGGGGTGGAAAAAAAAACAACACTTGTAGCAGCTGCACCCCCTTCTACTATTTTAGTCACACATTTGATGCCTACATTAAATCTACTGGATTACAAATCTCCATTTAGCAGAGATTTTCATCCAGTAGTAGCATTTGTTACTTTTTTTATAGATACTGTTATGCATTAAGAATTCATAGTTCTTTTGTATCTATGTACTTTTGAGTTTGGACTGTTGTGTTTTACTAATTTTGTTATCAATGTGGATTCATCTTTTATTGCTGTTGTGTGAATTGTATGTCCATGCTTCCTACATAGGTTAACTTTGTGTTGCAATGCAGCTGTGACAATCTTCTTAGCCAATGGTTGTTCAGAATGATTTATATTGCAATATCACAGGGTCTTTTTTTAGTGTAAGGTATTGCACTGCATTCTGGACTCCAAAAGAATATATTTTAGACAGATTGAGTAAACTTTACCTTAAAGATAGAATATGCAGTTCATCATTTTTCCATGGGCATTTTACAATAGGGCACAATTCACTATGTTATGAATACTCTTTAGTAATGGATGCTTAGTGGGTACCAGCATGGCAACTGGGAGTGGGAGTTAAATTGGATATTGGGTATATGCTTCTTTAAGCAAGTGTAATCACAAAATATTTTTCTGCATCCCAGTAGAAAAGTAGCATTTTCTTTTCTAAAAACTGAGAGGGCCTATGTATCAAGCCATTTTTTACATAAAATTATGCAGAAACATCAGTTTCTGCATCATTTTATGTATTGCTCCTATGTACTAATGGCACATTGCAGGAGATTTCACAGAAATCTCCGCAAAGTGCTAATTAGCACTTCAGATCGCAGTCCCCAATATTATCAATGGCGACTACAATTTGATTCCTATGTGCTGAACTCCAAAAAGCAAAACATTTTGGAGTGTAGAACCGTTAATTTACACCATCTTCAGATGTTGTAAACTACTGTTTGTCTATGGGGGCTCCAGGGGCAGGAGAGTGATATTTTGAGCTCTCCCCTGCAGCCCCAGGCCAGCCACAGAAGCTGACACTGTGCGCATGTGCAGTGTCAGCTTCCCCCGGAGAAGTCTTTCACTTCAGTGAAAACCTCTGTCCCTGCGAGTTCCCGGTAGTACATAGCCGGGATATTTTCATTAATAATGAAAATATTCCCGGCGATTTGGAATGTTAATAATTGATGCAGTGCCGCGATTATTAATACATAGGCCCCTTAGGCTGAATCCAAAGTATTAGCCTTTAAGACCATATATATTTAGTGCTTGTCATACACCTGTGGTCCTTTCAGCTGCGTGGTTGATGCAGCATGCACATTATTTGAATAATTTCACTTATAACTGATCCCTAAGTAGGAGTTCTTTTAAGCACAATTCAAAAATTTTATTTCACTATAATTTGTGTTTATAAAAGCGTGGATAGTTTTTAATGCATTCGCTCTACTTTTTGTCTATAGGAAGATATTATGCATCTTTATCACATAAAGGGGCCTATGTATTGGGGAATAAGTATCTGTTTTGCTGCGGATATTACTTTTAATGGAAATATCCCCACTATGTTCTAAGTGAAACTCGCAGGGACAGCGGTTGTGATATCGCTATCCCTGCGCGTTATATCACTGGCATTTTGTGGGAGTCTTTCACATATATGAAAGACTCCTTTGGGGGAAGCTGACACTCCGCATGCACACAGTGTCAGATTCTGCCGCCAACCTGAGTTTGCGGGAGTGAGATCAGGTCTCTCTCCTTCTTCTAAGCCTCCATAGGCTTAAAGCGGTTTAGACCATCTGAAGATGATGTAAAGTAATGGGGCTTTGCTTTTCGGAGTTTGGAACATAGGTGGCAGATCGTAGTCTCCATTGATAATAATGGGGACTAGGATCTGCAGAGCTAATTAGCATTCTGCAGGAGATTTCTGTGAATCTCATGCATTAGGCTAATGGAAGGGAATTCAATTGTTTTTTGGGCGGCGGTAATTAATGGGCGCCCGACGGAGCAATTCAGTTGTTTTGGGTGACCATTAATTACCGTGCTTGTCGTGCCCAAAAGCATCGGGATTAACTGCGTATAGCAGCTAAAGTCATGATCAGGGCGCCCAAGTACAGACTTTTCGTACATTTCTGCTCCCACCTCAGGAGGCTGCGAGCATAAATGTCAGCGCTGGTGGCTCTCATGCCCATCTGGACCAACAATTGAATTGCCCCAAAAATTTATTGAATTCCTCTCTTAGTAAATAGCAATTACCCATAAAATTATGCAGTTTCTACCTACTTTTATGAAAAGAAAAAAGCTTGATAAATAGCCCCAATAATAATAATAATTTATAATTATTCTAGTAAATATATACACTTGAAAATAGTTCTGATGATGTTATGGAACTTTTTGATACATATATTTGCATGTTCTATGTTGTGACTTTTATTAGTTTTATATAATTAATTACATTTAGGTTTAGTGGTCCTTGAACATCTACAGATGTGTCCACATACATCTATCCTCTGTGCGCTACAAGTCGCGCCACACAGGGAGCTCTGTGTGGCTCGTTAATGCCGGGCATCTTTTCGTGCAACTTTTTACCTTTAAATGCGTCTTTTTCGCATAGCGATGCGAATAGTGAGCACAATCAGCTTCTGCTGACTAAAATGATATGCAGCATGCCTATGTTCTGTGAGCGACTGCCGGTGTTGCATGCGAATGCTACGTTTCAGTTTTATAGCCGCTGACACTGTAACGTAGCGTTTCACATGCAGTTAAACTCGCAGTCGCTCACAGAACATTGGCATGTTGCATATCATTTTAATCAGCTGCTTGTGCTAACGATTCGTTATGTGAATAAGACGCATTTGAAGGTAAAAAGTTGCAAGAAAAGACACGCAGTGCTACAGAGTCACACCATGGCATGGCCTGACTAGAAGGGCTGTTTAGTGCCCAAAAAGGCTAGATGTATGTTGACACATCTGTATGTTGTACTAACATAACCAAGAATTGGTTGCATACTGAAGCTCATTGATTGACAAAGTGAACTCTTTTGATAAGATAAATATTGTGTAAAAGATCGTTGAACAATTTACGCTTCTGCATAAACATAGCTTTATGAAGAAATTGTTGTTTCATGGTGATTACAAAAGTTTCCGTTTCTTTACTGTTCTCTTGAATAACCGCCACTGCATTGTGGAGTGATAGCTTTTATCACTGTATCTCTTTCTCCTTCGTTTCAGTGTCTTGTCAGCTTTCAGTGTCCTGCCAAACAATAGGTAGCAGCATTAGCACTAATTAGCTTTGGCCTGCACACACATCGAATCCACATAAGTGCAACAAATAGAAAAACATTCTTCTTTAATGTTATTTGTAACATCACAGAACACTAATTCACATTGGAAGCTTAAAACTATTTCCCATCAGTGTCCCTTTAGGGCTCATTCACACGCCGTTATTGCACTTTTCAGCCATTAATTAATGCCTGATATAAGATGAGGAGTTCCTAATGGGCTTGTTCCCTTATTGCTTTGCAAAATTTTAGCACCCGGTTTAAAATGATAGAATGAGGCATGACACTTGCGTTATCATCTTAATCCAGTACAAAGGGTGGTATTGGTAAAATTGCAATTCATGATGCATATGTTAATCGTGCTTGTATCTAAAGTGTACATAGATTTTCCTGCTTCTTAACCCTGCACATATGTGTCAATGAATCTGCAAAAAATCCTGTCTGTTCTTGTGGTTGGCTTTAAAAGCAATGCAATGCATTTCTGTAATATATGCTAGTGTTACATTGGTTTTATATAAGATTTAAGTTCTCCAAATTTATAACATGATAAGATATTAAATATAGAAAGACCAACATTAAAATATTTCTGTGTACAACTGTGTAAGTCAGTCATCCTTCAAGAGACTCCTACTTTAGACACTTGTGTTACATGGTATATGTGTGTGTGTTTGTATCACAGGCACTGAGGCACTGACAGACTATACCCAGGGGACAGATTCACTTGTCTTGTGTTTGTTTAAATGTTGTCAGGCACACTGAGTCAGTAGCCCCCTTGCGTTAGAAAAAAAAAAAACAGGATGAGGGTGTCATTCCATTGTTATTATGTGACAGACATATTTAACCTATGACATTTTTTTTTATCTTACTTTACGGAATCTTATTGAATTTATTTGAGAATTGTTGCCAATGAGCAATATTCAACCCAAAACACAAAATAACTAAGGGCTTATTTACACATACGTGTAGTGAAAATGTATACAATGCATGAAAGTGAATGAGCACTTTGGTGATTGATTATAACATTCTTGGGTAGTTCATGCGTTGCACTTTTACCAGGTCATTCTGTTGTACTGATAGTTTGTATTCACACATAAGATGTAGGTGGGGCTTCATTCTAGAATCAAATGCAGCGTCAAGACTTATTTCATCCTATTATAAATGTTTTTTTATGCATTTATTAACGTGTGATAGGTGGGAATATTAACAGACAATACAGTTTTACAACTGTATTGGTTGAAATACTGGTGCAATTAGTTGACCTAAAGGTGCATACACACTTTTTTAAACAATATTGCTGATAACGACACATCGTTACGACAACTTTATTTAATCGTCAAGTGTGTACGCACTAGATTGTTAACGATATGTGCTCCCGTGGGTCGTTAACGATATCCCCAGTCGTCTGTACTTGCAGTACAATCTGGGGATATCGTTAGCGATGCCATGCTGCCGAATGCAGCATGAGCCCGCTCCCACCCCCCGCCGTCGTTCGTCATGGGCGGCATCGGCAAGTGTGTATGCACTTAGCAATGCCGGCACCCCCGCCGGGTCGCGCCGCTGACGATATCACTGGGTACACACATCGTTTAGTGTGTACCCAGCTTTAGAGCTCACATAATTATTTGATTGAGTCCAAATGCATTAAATGAAAGTGTATCATTTGCTTTGAAATAAATACATCAGTCTGTGAGAGGTCTTGCAATTTTCCAAAGTAGGGTTTAATCATGAAGATCAAAGAATATTAAAAGTAAATCCCCGAAAAGGATATTTAAAGTAGGGGTTCTCAACCTTATCCAGTCCTTAAGTTCCACCAACATGTCAGGTTTTGTGGATTTCTTTAATCATGCACAGAGGAGTTAAGGCCCCCACACATCAGCAATTGATTGCAGCATTCGTGCAATTTGCAATCGATTGTGTATAAAAATCTTTCCCTTTTTCAATCGATTGTGGCAATTCTGCAATCTGCAATCGATTGAAAAAGGGAAAGATTTTTATACACAATCGATTGCAGATTGCACAATTGCTGCAATCAAGTACTGATGTATGGGGGCCTTTACTCTATTTTTCTTGGTCAATAATTATCACACCTGTTTCCACCAAACAGAAATCCTCAAAACATGACCTGCTAGGAGGACTGATGTTGAAAAGCACTGGTTTAAAGTACTAAGGGGTCTATGTACTAATAATCGCAGACCAGCCGCGATTATTATGTACCTCGCTGGGGATATTTTAATTTTTAATAAATATATCCCGGCTATGTACTACGGGGAACTCACAGGGACAGCGGCATTTAGGAGAAGTCTTTCACAGAGGTGAAAGACTTTCTCGGGGAAACTGACACTGCGCACACGCACAGCATCAGCTTCCAGAACTGGGCGGGGGCTGCGGGGGAGAGATCGAAAGAACTCTCTCCTGCCCCTGGAGCCCCCGTAGGCTTACCGTAGTTTACACCAGAAGTTCACAAACGTGGTCCTCAAGGCATCCCAACAGTTCAGGTTTTAGAGAGATCCATAGTTCAGCACAGGTGACTTCATTAGTGCCTCAGTCAATTTGATTTAACCACCTGTGCTCAACCATAGATATTTCTAAAACCTGAACTGTTGGGGTGCTTTGAGGGCCGTGTTTGGGATTCGCTGGTTTAAACCATCAAAAGATGGTGTAAACTACTGCCTAAACTCCGAAAAGCTTTGGTTTTTGGAGTTTAGTACATAGAGGTCAGATCGTAGTCCCCATTTCTGTGAATGAAATCTCCTGCAATGTGCTTTTAGTACAGAACTGTAATTTCTGCATAATTAATAGCTTGATACATAGGCCCTTAATTGAGATAAGGATATTAAAAGATTTCAAAGATTTTTACTACTTTCTGGACAGGGGCGTAACTAGGTATTTAAAGGCCCTATAGCAAAAGTTTGTAAGGGCCCCTATGTACCACCCAATGGTGAAAAATGTATATTACACTTGTAACTTTGAGAAGGAAGATGGGCCCCCCTCTGCTCTGGGCCCCATAGCTGCACCCTTTGTACCTATGGTAGTTACACCCATGCTTCTGGAACATTGTGGAATCCATTATAGACAAATGGAAAGACAACTGGGTATTTCTTTGGAGCAGGCTGTCCTCCAAAGTGAAGTATCCATACAACATGGGTTCTTGTTAGTGAGACCAGACCACCAAGAGGTGACTCTGATATAATTACAGTCTTCCATAACAGAAATGGGAGAGACTGTATATAAGACAGTTAGAGGGGTATTCAATATGAAAGGTTAACTTCCCTGGCGAAGTTAACGTTTCATATCGGAGTCTTTTTCTGCGTAAAGGTATGGTGCGCGCTCCCGCTTATCCCCGTATTCAAAATAAAATTAACGAAAACGGGAAACTCCGAAGTTGGATTTGCGTAAAGTTACAAATTTTTCCTTAAAATAATTGTAAGACCCCCCTAAAGTTGTAAAAACATGGGGGAACACTATGGGTACCCCCGTTTTAGCCTTTAATTGAAAGTCGGGGATTTAAATAGCCGCAGCAGGTGTTTTTTTTCCGACATTGAAGAAGTGATGCAGAAGAGCACTTAGGTTATTTTTTTCGTTTTTTTAAGTGGTCCCATCAAATTTGGTTTACATGAAAATGGGTACTAGCATATTTTGGTGTCCCTAAAGTAATTTTTTAAAAATTCTGCATTTGTGCACCTGCCGCTATAATTCTATTCTAGAAAACATCTGCCGCATACATGCATAATAGCCCTGAACCTATTTCCCTATTGTTTAACAATTTTTTCCCATTTTTTTTTTTTTGCACCCCAGTTTTTAAATTAATTTTTTGGGGTGTCCCTATTTTTTTTTAAAACTTTTTTTGACACAGTTCTTTTTTAAATGTCAATCTCAGGGGTGCAGGCTATTTTTTTTAAGCCTGCACCCCTAAACCCCAATTCTGCACTTTTTTTCTACACCTATTCAATGGTGAAAAGTTATCACCGTTTTTTATCAAAGACTTTTCAAAACTGCGATAAGTCTTTGAAATTGAATACGGTGTAAAACTAAAACCAGTGATATTAACGCAAAAAAGTTAAAAAGTGCGATATTAACGCAAAAAACGATATTGTTGCACCCATATTGAATACCCCTATTAGGGTTCAATCCAATAAGGTGCGGGTTGGGTCCGTTCTCACAGTGAACTCACAATACATATTACATTTGCAACTTAATTTCAAACTAGCATTGATTTTTGCGCACCCCCTAACCAGGTGAAAAGGTGGGAAAATCTTTATTTTAAGGTAAAAATGTTGGGACACAATGCAGAATCTCTGGCGCACCCCTCCCATTGAATAAGCACACACTTGGAGGGGTTTAACTAGCATGATTTGGCCAATAAAGACATGTCAGTTTTCAGGTGAATTTATCTAAGAAGCTCAATAATGGGTTAAATGATGTGGAACAAGTATGTGTAGGAGTTGTGCTGATGGGAGATGGGTTTGTGAACTTGTAGATGAGAGGTAAAAGTGTTAATTCCAACTTTTTAAAAACTTATTTTAAAACACTGAAAAATTACTATATAGACATTTTCCTGTACCCAAACATGCTGGAAATATTGTAACTTGATGAAAAACACCTTTTTTTCAACCATTAATAAAAAGTGCAAAATTCTGCAATTTGATAACTTTTAAGAGCCTCCAGGGCTGTAGAGAGCCTGACCGGGCCCGGGTAATGGGGGTAATGGCAAGGAGGTGTGACCTAATGTAAGGAGGCATTGCCACACCTCCCTGCAAAAAATAAATAAGAAAAAATAAATAAAACTATTATTGATGTCGCGCCCACCACAGTGGGGAGCAGTTTTGACCCTCAGCCAGGGCAGATTGGGGGGGGGGGCGCTCCTGCAAACCTGGGTAATCAGTACCTACTCCCACCCCCCTTCTTGGCGCCCCTGAGAACTTCCAGTACATTCCTTATGGCACAAACAGACTTCTGAATGGTCCTGCTACCTCAGTTGTCACTTTTTTGTGGTCCAGCATACTTTCCCCACTTTTTCATGCACTTCTCCCAGGTCACACAATCTAGCCATGAGTACCGCAAATTGGCACTTCTAATTGAATTTTGCATTTCTTGGGTGCGTGTGTTCACATGATATATGCAAGTTTCATGAATGAAACGTGCTTTCACAAACTCGCTCCTAAAGGAAATTACCCCTTAAATGGAGAAATGGATGGACCCAGATATAGACAGATCTTTGAGAGAAACTTTCTACAGACTGCAAGAGGAATTGGGCTTTGGAGGTTTATTATCCAGCAGCAAATGACCCAATGGAATAAAAATTACATTGATGTGTCTTAAAGCTGCATTACCACCTATTGTGATATGTTATTAACTTAACATATAACAATAGTATAGAAGCAATTATTCTATTGGCTAGGTGGTTCGTCCGACAACCCTCACCAAAAGATGGGCTTGGATGATGCTCTGGGTGGGGGGTTTAAACCGGAGGACCTATCAATACTACAAGGACGGAGATTGTGAGCTCTGATTAGTCTTCTTGTCCATATCCCTTATCTGCAGCCATTTTAAAGTAACAAACCCACATTTAATGATTAGTTTTCTAATGCTAGTTTGCAGAACAATAAAACTATGTTTAATATATATCAAACAATGTATATTATCGAACTGAACAATAATCATGAAGTAAGGCTTGTTTATATTTTACCAAATAAGTCTGCAATGCTTTTTAACACCAGGGAGGCAGTGACTGGCCGCTTGGCAGTCTTGCTTTTCAGAAAGGCTCTTTAGGGATTGGCTGATTCATACATACATATATGTAGGTGGGGCCAGTGATACCACAGTATCTAAAGTGGCTGCATTCTCAGCTTTTTGACCTGTATCACATCACTTTAAAGATGTGTAGGGAGATTCATATGTCTGTAAAGGAGTGTGGCGGTCATTTATTTTTTTAAGAAAGTTGCAGTGGAATGTCAGAATGACCCTGAGCAATGTATTTGCCTTCATGGTTCATATAGGAAAATGTCAGGGATTTGCTTCTTTGCATACAAAAATCCAATGTCCTTGCGTTCTGCAATTAAAGGTCAGACTTTAGTCCCATCTAGAATCTGCTGGATGTTGTAAAAATTACTGTTCACCAACCAAATCCAACTTGATGGAACTTCAGCGATGTTGCAAACATGAATGGGTGACAGTTACAGTAGAAAACTGGTAGAGACTTAAGGTGCCCATCCACTAGACGATTTAATTGAACGATATCTTTCATAAATCGTTTGCAAAAATGTCTAAAACGACCAGTGATGCACGCTCCCGCTGGTCGTTTAGACATCTATCATTGGGCAAACATGCTGGACAACCTGACGATAATGTGTATTGCATGTTAGCAGATGACTGATTGTGCCTACACTAAACGACTGCTCGTTCAGTGTAGGCACATCACAGACTGACAAACGACTGCACGATTACAATGTCGTAATCGTGCAGTCGTTTTCATATCTTCTAGTGGATGGGCACCTTTACTCAGACATTGTTATTGAAGCTAACAGGTGCTTCTAGCAAATATTGCAACAAGATTTCCTGTTCATAGAAATGTAATCAAGAAAAATCTTTAGTTTTGTGTTGATCAGTAATAAGGTTTCCCACTTTAATCCCTTTAATGATATAAATAAAATATTATAGTTACTGTAGATCTTTTATAACGGGATTTGTTTTTGCAATTTATACAAAACATTTTTTTAATTCTTATTTGGCATATAGAGCATGTTTTCAGTGTGTTTGTCAGACATACAGAAGTATATTTGTGTATGTAGGCCGGTAAGTATGTGGGTGTTGTGTGTATAATCGGTCATGTCAGTACGACCAGGAATGCTCATTTCCTACAGTGTGTATGTCTGCCCACTTTGGCCACACACCAAGCTACACAGATCTGGTCTTTAAGCTGCCACTCTGACCTACCAAGTCACGCAGAGCCTAAACAAATCAAACATATGCAGATCACCAGATTGCCTGATAATAATCCGGTTGATCTTATTTTGACCTGGTTATCTGCTCATTTTGGCCTACATATGGAGTAAAATCGGGGCAATGTGGTTCAAAATATAAAAATTGCTAAATTTAATGTCTCCATAGAGGAATACTATTTCTTTCAGCCTGTGACTGTTTAACTGTATGGTCTCAGCATATATATGTGTCACTCCCTAGTGGGTGATTACCATGTATTTATTTATAGCCTTCGAATGAACTATAACTTCCCAGTATTACCTCCAACCATGTCTTTTGGCAAATATTTAAATCAACTCAGAAATATGTGTGTTTACTTAATCGCATAAGGAAAAAAGAAAAATTCTCAGAAAATAAATAATTTAAAAGGTACTTTTGTAACACTAAGTGGCTGGGGTGCCCTCTCCCTGCTTGCCAACATGACATTCTCCACTGTGACAACTTGGGGGAGGCCCTGTCCTGATAGTACTGGGGAGAGTCCCCTACTCTGTATGGCCCTCCTCCTTACCTTGATGTCTCATTTTAGACTGAAATCTGGTAGTGATTAATCTTTGTTTCTTGTGGAAAATGTACATTTATTCCGGTCATGAAATCTATAAAAATATACAAAGAGGGCCTGTCAAATCTCAGGGAATGAACTGTCTCATTCCCTGGCACACTGCTGCATTCTTTTGAAGGCTGTCTCTTGCTTGTAGATTTTTGTAGCTTTTGCTGTATTCATTATGGGTGCTATTTCTTGCAGTCTTATTTATGAGATGTGTCTCATTCATAGGTACATTAGAACCTGTGTAAATAGGATTAAAGATTAGTCTTAAAACAGCCTGCTTGATAATTCCTTAATATACACGCTGTGAAAGAGGGATGCAAACAAATGAAAATGGAGACGTAAGGCATGTATTTAGATGCAATTTATCACCATTAATAACTTCTACTGTGATCCTCACAGTTGTATGCTAATGACTACATCTCTGGATAACATCACATGAGTTTGTCTCTGTCATCAGCATTGTTTATACAGATGTACAATTCTTTCAAAGATACATCGCATGAGCCCAAACTTTTTTAGGGTATAATTAAATGTAATTATTAAAGGACTGGTCTCTGTGTGGATGGAAGACATTTAGCGATTGAGGTATCTGATTGGATTGCCTGCAGATTATGGGGGTTGATTCTGAGTGACATACAATACCGATGTTTGCGTACATTAGTGGGTTTTCTAGCGACTACGCATGCATCTACATCGCTAAAATGTCACACAGTACATGCGCTCCACTGCTGTAAAAGATGATCAAGTGGTTTCAACAGCATGCGACTTAAGGCCCCCATACATCAGAGATTGATTGCAGCAATAGTGCAATTTGCAATCGATTGTGTATAAAAATCTTTCCCTTTTTCAATCGATTGTGGCAATTCTGCAATCTGCAATCGATTGAAAAAGGGAAAGACTTTTATACACAATCGATTGCAAATTGCACGATTGCTGCAATCAATCTTTGATGTATGGGGGCCTTTTGAATCATTCTCAATATCTAATCAGGTTCTTCATTAGTTACAAACTTTGGGCCTGATACAGAGGTGGATGCAAATCGTACATACTCAGTAGTGCACAAAATCATAAATCACCTCAGCGCTCGTGAACCAATTGATCAATTCAAACAAGTCCACCTGCTGCATTATTATCCACTAATAAGGAAATATGTTCAAAAATCCTATATAGCAAATATACCAAGAAAAATAATGTGAATGCGCTGGTAAACATATATCATGGACCGCAATTGATATTCAAAATTAATGCACAATATTTACTAAAAATGCAAATCTATAAAAAACATGAATCTTAGCATATAAAAGAGTATCTCAATAATATCTTAATTGTATACACCGGTATATATTATTCAAATAGCATTGGATACATTTATACATTTAAACATATAAATACATTATTTTTAACTGTGTATACAAGTGTATCAGTATTGCATTAAGCTTCAGCATTGATCATATCAAAACGAACATCCAGTTGTTGTAATGTCAGTTCTCATATAGAGAAAGGTTAGTTTATAGATGGAAAAGACTACTGATTTTTTCCACCAGTGAGTTATATCTGTATCAGTTGTAAAAACTGTCACAATATGGAGCAAAAAACCCATTTGTTGAAAGAACGGCACACTGACTTAGTTTTGTAGTTCCGCTTTCCTTGCCGTCCTACAGCCTTATATAAGCCGGCCGTAAGCTGTTAGGTATGGTACAGTCTAAGGATCCGGGGTGACCGGTAACTTTATACTCACAGTCTCTTATTCTCTTGGCCGGTCTAGCAGTCTGCTCATAAGGCGCCAATTGCCGGCTGCTGGGTGCGGCACTATTCAGGATCCGGAATGAGCAAAAGGTAGTGACTGTCCAGTTCCTAGTTGGTATGCAGGGGACACGCTCTCACAGCCTCACTTGTTAAGCCGTATTACAGGGGCTGTAGACACGGGCCAGCAAACAATGTAGCTGTAGTTACCAGTCCTTAGTTGGTCAGTGAATAACATGCAGTACAATCGCAATAGGTTACAATCCAAGGCACACAGCAATTTGTTTCGACCGGCTCTGGACTTTTTGAGTAGTACGCATGCAAATAATCGTTTAACTGCTCAAACATCCATGCTGTGTCCACCTCAGAATCAAGCTCTTTGTTGCTTCTCTGACTTTTGACTATGACCAGGAGTAGATGCCATGTTTGCTCTGTGGCTTAAAGGCCATCCAGTAACATTGTCACCTGATTCTCTGGTCAAATGGCCAGCTGCTTGAAGCCTAAGGAGCTACATGCCCTTGGTGCTGCCTAGGACAGGGGGGCACTTTTGTACAGAGTATGCACTTATCACTGTGCACTTTTTTTTTTTCCAGTGGTACCATATTTCCTTGGCTGGGACAAGGACAGTTTATATAATCTCGGCAGAATTGCTGGGGCCTTATGGTACTAATTTATTTATTGAATATTTTTGCACTTTTACCTCACCCATCCACAGTTGTGTGTATGTGAGTCACCTTTTTTTTGTTTTTGGAAGAGTTTGTTGACTCGTATGGACTGCCCTCTCCCCATATAATTGTCCATATTTTTAGGGGGCTAGCTGAACACTCAGTTCCATGGGGGAAAGGTTTGACGGACCTTGGAGAGAAAAAACACCCAAATCTTGCAGCAGAGGTGGGCCTAAGGGGCCTTTTGGGAATGTCGGGAATGTCAAGGGGTCCCTCCTAGCCTCAGCAAAAAACGACCTGAAGATATCTTTTATCCCCTAAGGGGCCTTATGGCCAGTGCCAGATTAAGGTCCACATGGGCCTGGAGCTGAAAATGATGAAGGGCCTATTGTGTGACGCCATGGGAGATGTGACCATCACAGCGGAGAAGAAGGTGGGATGGCTAGTGATGTGGGGGTATATACACACACATAAATGTGTGCATCATTCTATATCTATATATATATATACATATATATATATATATATATATATATATTAGGGATGTGCAGGCACGGATAGGTTCGAATTTTCCCACCAACTTTGGATTTTTCCCACCAACGTCATCTTTCATGGACAAACATCATCTTCCATTGACTTCTGTCCAGCAATGATGATGTTTGTCCATGAAAGATGACGTTTTGCCTCTTTCTGAGACCCGATTTTTGGCGGGAAAAATCAGAACTTGTCGGGAAAATTCAAACCTATCTGAGCCTGCACATCCCTAAAATATATATATATATATATATATATACATACACACACACATATAAAAACTGCTCTGTGCCTTCACAACAGTATTGAATAGAAGTGTCAAAGGTGCGGTACTCAGGTCAGGAAATAACTTACAGTATCTATAGTGGCTATAGTAGTCAAAGTTTCAGTTATTTATATAACCTGATATATCCTGAAGACAGTAAATAACTGAAACTTTGACTACTATAGCAGCTTTAGCTGTGTGAGTTATTACCTGACTGTGTGCCGCACCTATTGATACATATATATATATATACACACACACACACACACACACACACATATTAATTTATAATCTCCAAGGGGGTATGCAGCCACAAAGCTTTCGGCTGGTTGCCAGGGTAATTAGAATGCATTATTGGTGAAATGCTATCTGGCCAGATGCCGGTGCACCAAAATAGTACGTATAGAATCCTGAAATGGTGGCATATAGTAGATATAGATATATATGTATTGGTATATATCTATCTATATGCACACATAATAATTGTGTAAGGTTTGCCCCGTCTTCTCAGTGTGGGTGTAGTGGAAGCCTGGACTTGCGTCACAATGGCTCCTACTGCGGGAGTGATGGGACCCAGAAGAGGTGGACCTGGCTGCTGGGGGCAAAGTAAATATGGGAGCTGGACAGAGTAAATATGGGCAGAGGGGATAGGGCAAGGGGGAGTTTGGCAGGACTGAGTGAATGGGGGGGGTGTAGCGTCAAAGGGGGGGGGGTGTTGGGACAGAGGCAAAACAGCAGAGAGGGGGCGGGAGTCACCAGAACAGACGGTGGGACAGAGAATAATGTGACTCAGCGTATGTGTATGTATGTGTGTAACGGTGTATATATATATATATATATATATATACACAAACATATGCAAGTACATATTACAATACCATTGTTAAAGTCTTTGGTCAGTAGCAGAACACTCACAGTGGGGGCATACCTTTCAGAGTACACGGACACCAGTTCCTGTACAGCAGCAGCCCGTCCCCGAATAGCAGCAGCAGCTGCAGTGCACACTGCACAGAATAGTCTTGAATACTGACACCCACAGGCCCGCACCGCCTTCACGGAGCTGAGCTAGTTGCCGGCGTCGGTCATCGGCAGCAGGACTGGCAGCGCTCGAGTGACGTCACATGGCGCAGGCAAGGAGCCCCGTGCGCAGTGCAGTGAGGGCTTATGAAGCCTTCCACTGCACCACCAGTGTTGTACCGCCGGTGGGAGGGCAAATGGGGGTTCAAGGCTCCGGATTCAGTGGGCGGGTCTTGGACAGCTGCTGCTCCCCAGACTGCCAGAGTAGCAGGAAACTATTTTTTTTTAATGTCACCGGCAGCCCTGCAGATGCTGTGGGCCTATTTTTAACTGGGGGCTTGGAGCTGGAGCTCCTCCCGCCCCATTATTAATCCGGCCCTGCTTATGGCTCTGGGGGATGGGTGAAAATGGTTGTCTTTCTTCAAACCCCTAACGCTGCACTGAGTATTGTAGTTGGCACCCCGAGCTTGGATAAAAAACAATTGGTTACACTATCTACCTTGGGCACGGTTGAATTATTTACACAAACTTTGTTTCCCTGAGCGATTTGCCTTTTCAAGTGGACCATAAACAAACTATGACAGGTATTGTGGGTGAACTCCATTTCGATTAAGGGGCACTATTGAAAGAGAAATGAATACATTTTCAGTCTAAGAGCCGTATTCAATTTGAGCGGACCAGCGAAACTTTTTCGCCTCCAGGACTTTTCGCCTACATCACGTGTTTTGCAGGCGGAAAAGTATCGCGCGCGCGCGTGCCTGCTTATCCCCGTATTCAATTTCAAAGTAGGCGAAAACGGAACCCGGCGAAACTTAAACAAGTGGAAAGTACTGTCAGATTTGGGGAAATCAGCCTGACACCCCCAAAAGATGCTCTGACATGGGGGTTAGCTATGGTACCCCCCGATTTGGCTTGCTGAAGGTATTTGGTGTTTGTAAACGGGCTCAATAGCTGCTAAATAGCGTTTTTGTATATGTAGTGCAGAATAGTATTCTGAAGTTTTTTTGCAGAAAATAACTTAACCCATCAAATTTGGGGTACTTGAAAATGGGGGCCAGCATATTTTAAAGTTGCTAAAGTTAAGTTTAAAAAATTGTGAAAAATCCACCTGCCGCAAACCCCTGCAATGAAAAAAACACCTGGGGCATACTTGGGGGCCCCCCAGAGTCAAGTTCGCTAGTTTTTAACTTTGTCCCCAACATTTTTTTTTTTCGCCCCCAAATTCAGTGATTTTTTGGGGTGTCCTTAAGTGTTTTTTTTTTATTTTTTGACACAGTTTACCTTTGGGGGACTGTCTGAAGGCTGCACGGGGGTTCCCGCAACGTTGCACCCCAAACCCCAATTCTGCACTTTTTTCCACCTGCTATTCATAGGTGAAACTTTTTCGCCTATTACTTTGCATTGACTTTCCACCTAGGCGGAAAGTCTTTCAAATTGAATCCGGCGGTACTATTCTGCCTGGTGAAATGAAAAGTTTCCGCCAAAAACACGCGAAAACGGCTTTTCGCCTCAAATTGAATATGGGCCTTAATATTTTCCATTTTTAATTTCTAGGATATTCAGTTTTTAAAGACACACAGTTGCACAGTGGTTAGCATTGCTGCCTCACAGCACTGGAGTCATGGGTTTGATTCTGAGCAGTGCCCCATCGGTGTAGAGTTTGTATGTTCCTCCACTTGTTTGCATGTGTTTCCTACGGGTGCTCCAGTTTTCTCACACGCTCTAAAGATAGGCTAAATGGCTTCTGGAAAAAAAATACCCTTATTGTGAGTGGCAGTGTGGTAGGGAATATAGGGCCTGATTCAGAGCCGGACACTATTTGCGCTCGCTCGTCCAGAAAAAGGGGCTGGCTATTTAAATTGACCGTTCGCTCTTTGTGGTCTGTTGACGCCTCTATGTCTGAGCGAGCAAGCGAACGAAATATGCGCTCACTATTTTGTAAAGACGCCCCCTGGCCGCTCGCATCCTACGTCATCTCCGCTATTTATTTGATTAATCGAGTACATCGAAAGGCATCTGAACTGCTCGCAGTGCTTGTGGTTGGATTTTCCTACCGCAATCATGCGAACAGTTCAGGCTAAGAGACAACCAAGTGATGTGGCCGATGACGCTGCTTTGTTAATTATGCACACCCTTAAAACGCCCGTTTTGACCTTTTGGCACGCCTGCGTTCGGATCACCACTCCCCGTTTTCAAGCACCTTCCCCTGTTACCACCCACAAACGCCTCATTCTGTCACTCAAAATAGCAGGCATTCGCTATTTTGCGAGCACACAATTTCCGACCGCAATGAATGGTTCGCGCATGCATATTACAACCCATACGCATGCGCAGTTGTGCGAACATCGCTCGGAGCGAACGAGCGGCCGCTTACGAGCGGCTCTGAATCAGGCCCATAGATTGTGAGCTTCACTGGATCAGGGATTGCTATTCTACAATCTGTAAAGCGGCATAATTTGTAAATTCTGTGTAAAAAACTTAAATAATAATAATATATTTATCAACACGGGTGTAAATGGTATATTTGCAGATAGGGCCTGATTCAGACCCACTCGCGAGCGGCTGTCCGCTCGCAAGTGGGTCGATGGTCTGCACTGAGCATGTGCACGACGGAGGGAGCTCCGTCGTGCGCGTGCGCCAGACACGATGAGCGAAGGACTTTCCTTCTCTCGTTGTGTCCGATCAAAGGGGGCGTGCTGTCAATGTTGATTGACAGCACGCCCCCTTTGGTGAGCGTGCCGGGGGCGTGCCTCCCTGACTGGGGCATTCCCACGGGAACGCCTCCCGTCAGAAGCCGGCCCACTGACATCACTAGTGATGTCAGTGGGAGTGATTTTGGCTCTGATAGAGCCAAAATCACTCCGGAGCTTGCGGTTGAAAACCTCAACCGCAGGCTCCGGCTCGCAATTTCGATGGTCGCGATGGTCACGACCATCGCGGCCATCAAAATGCACGCTCGTATAGCCCGTGGGTGGTGACCCACAGCTATACGAGCGTCCAGGAGGACGCTCCATGAAAATGGAGCCCGGCCCTCATTCAGAGCGTGCGCTCTGCTCAGAGCGTACGGCTCTGAATGAGGGCATAGGCCATCGTGACCATCGCGACCATCGAAATTGCGAGCCGGAGCCTGCGGTTGAGGTTTTCAACCGCAAGCTCCGGAGTGATTTTGGCTCTATCAGAGCCAAAATCACTCCCACTGACATCACTAGTGATGTCAGTGGGCCGGCTTCTGACGGGAGGCGTTCCCGTGGGAACGCCCCCGTCAGGGAGGCACGCCCCCGGCACGCCCACCAAAGGGGGCGTGCTGTCAATCAACATTGACAGCACGCCCCCTTTGATCGGACACAACGAGCGAAGGAAAGTCCTTCGCTCGTCGTGTCTGTCGCATGCGCACGACGGAGCTCCCTCCGTCGTGCGCATGCTCAGTGCAGACCATCGACCCACTTGCGAGCGGACAGCCGCTCGCGAGTGGGTCTGAATCAGGCCCATAGTTCAGTGAAAAATAACTACCAGTAGATTTTTATCTTCATAACTGACAGTAGTTGCTAAAACATGCCTATTTCAATGACAGGCTACCACTATATATCTATTATAAAGGATGTTGTGGACAGTTTGATATAATTTAATTTTGCAATATATTTTATTAGACAGAAAAACACAGTTCTAATTACATGTACTGCTTTGTTATGATTCCCATGTTGTTAATTATGTTGTCATCTTTGGAGGTTTTTAATCTGAGTCTAAAACTTCATCACTAGAAAACATGACACCTCCGAGCCAAGATAATGAATAATCATAAATAACACAGAAATCAAACCTAGGCTAACTCCAAATAATTTACAAAATGTGTGAAATGTCAAATCTGACTAATGGTGGCCATACACTAGCACGATTTCAGGCCGATTGCCCGATTTTAGATGCGTCGTAAGATGAATTGTGTCGAAATCTTGTAGTATTTAGGTGGGATACGATCTGATGCACGCTCCCGCCGCTCTTAAAACGTATAGTATGATCAGAAGTGCAGCCCATATTATCTATCATAATCGTATGCAGATTGTGCCGTGTATTTGTGCATGCGATGCATCGTGCGTCCAACTGGGCGTCATTTGAGTTACATTTTGAAGAAGTGTGTGTTCTTTCAATGACCTTCCCTCCTAAACTGCAGATCGGTCATATCGTGAGATGATATGTAAATCGTGTGTCAATCATGCGGCCGGGACTGCCAGGGAGCTGCCGGGGAGTTCAAGGGAAATCGTAAGATGAATCTTATATGCTGGTCGTACTAGTGTATGGCCAGCATTACTTCAGTTCTACTATATCTGCATTTATTATGCTCATGTTTGCTAAGTAGATGGGAGTGATTTTTTTTTTTAGGACAATTAAATGATATATTAGTGGAATCAAATGTTGCTGTTTGCTTATTGATCATAGCCATACAAGGGTAGACTTAGAGAAATGTTGCAATATCTATTTAGCAACTTCTGAATTCTGATTTTCAAGAAATTCTGGATGTACAGTTCACACACACTACACTACAATATTTATCTTTTCATGTTTGTTTTAACTTGAAATCATATTTTGACAAATATAAAAACATGTTTTAGTGCTTTTTATGGCTACAATATTTTGCAGTGTGCAGTGACTTATTTTGAAAATCTTTTAATACTCTATTTACATTATACACTAAGGTAGTGTTAGTTTGTATCTTTGTTTTACAGCAGTTTATTCACACCTGAAATGTTGTTTCAGTAGTCCAGTACTGAAAGTTTAGAGCTAATATATTGAAGGGAGCTTAAAATTGCTTGGAATCGAGTTTTCTGATGTGCTGAGAGAATGCAGACTGGGTGTTCCACTGTTACATTCTGTCCTCGTCTTGTTTTATGTTTACGGTAAACTCCCGCCTGAATAAGGGCCACTGCCCAAGTATCCAAGTGTCAGCTTTTGTGCAAAGTCATAACATGAACTAAATAATGTGTAGGATGATGTTTCATTGTTTCATTAAGATTTGTATTTGTAAATAAAAATCCTCATAAATATGTATCGCTCCCTCTATAGGTATAAATATTATGTAGCACTGAATAACATCAAAGGATTTGTGGAAAGGGTAAAAATAATGACTCAGATGCTGAGTACACATTGTACGATATATTGTTTGTACAGCTGACGAGCAATGTATCGTTCAGTGCATTTGAGGTTGTTAACCCCCCCCCATATATATATATATATATATATATGTGCTATATAGTGTGCAGATATATCATGCACACCTGCCAGTGTGTACACAAGACCAACCGACCAACCCATATACTGGCCACAGAAGTGTCAACAGTGCTTACTGAGCAGACATATTGGATGGCCGATTGGTAAGTGTGTATGCACAGCCGCATACTAACCAAATCGGTTGGGCGCCTGATCTGTCGCTGCAGTGTGTACCCCACAAAAGAATGTGGTTTTTTTTGTTTATTTGTTTTTTATTTTAAACAGACCTTTTAGGGTATATTTACTAATGCGTGGGTTTTTAGAAGTGGAGTTGTTGCCCATAGCAACCAATCAGATTGTAGCTATTATCTACTAGAAGGTGCTACATAAATGATAAGTAGAAACTGATTGGTTGCTATGGGCAAAAACTCTACTTCTAAAAACTCTCATGTTAGTAAATATACCCCTATGACTAGAGACCTGAGTTTGATGGGAGTAGTAATAGGTGTTTTACATAAAACAAAGGTTATAGGGGAAGTTATACACAGTAATAGTTATATACAGGCAGCACAATGAATTGCACTCAGTTAAAAGAGATATGCTTTGGGGGCATGCAACTAACACAATGGAAAGTAATTACTGCTTTTTTACCTGTTGTCTATCTGACAGCATTAGGTTGTAAATTTACACAGTCATATGTCTAAAACAACAGGTACTTGATTAATGACTTTCACTCACATAGGAAATAAAGCAGTAATATATTGCGTAGTTGTTTGAATTCTGTACTTCATGGCAGCACAAGGAGAAGACATTAAAAATAACTGCTTGGTTGCCGAGGCTCCTGTCTGCAAAATAGGGCTGAGAGGAAGGCTTGGCCTGAGAGACATGTGGGATTTTGGCTGACCGCAGGGAAGGCGAGGGGCCAGGACGGACTGGGCTGGGTTCCCACGCTCTCACGCGTGGCTTACAAGGTCTGATGTAAGATTTCATAATATCCCAAGCAGACAGCAGGAGGAGGAGAGTGGGCCTTGTGTTGTGTGCTAGCCTATGAAGTAGGAGGGCAGTGTTGCTGTACTGTGGCCTCCTTAGTCTTTTCTGAGTTGAAAACTTTGTTGAGTGTTTGTCTTGTGGTTTGCCGCCTGTATATAAAAAGCAAGGACAAAGTAGGGATTGTTAGAGAGAACACAGTGAAGGGGTGCTTGTACAATAGGGGATACCCCACAGCACCGCTGACACACCCCTGAATTTTCTTGTTTGGACAGGAGTTACATTTTTACTTTCTGAGTCTGAAAGACTGAGAGGGAGGAAAGCTGCTTTGTGTCAGAAGGGGCTAAAAATGTGTGTCAGAGACCATGCCACTCTGGGAATGAAACAATAATGTATTCTATTTATATATACCATAATTAAAAAAAATGTACAACTACCACAGATGCGGGGTACAGAAAGGTATCCATGAGTGTTTGTCCAGGACCACTGCTAATGCTAGTGTTGTTTTTTCACTAATTTGGCTGGGAACCACAGCTCAATGTGACCTACACAGGGATGTGAGGAGAATGAGTGCTGCAGGCTCACTTCCAGAAAACCAATAATAAATATAGCTTTCTGAATTTAACTCCTTTAACAGTGCCAATGGCAGATATGGGGCATGATTTCATATATCTTTAGTTTTATTTCTTTTAATAGATGTTTGACTATATGAGTGAGGGGAATATTAAAATAAATAGTTTACCAGTTTACTCTCACCAGAGACTGAAAATGTATCACTTTCCAGAGCTTAGTACATATGCCCCTAAGAGAGCTGAGGTAATTATGTATTGGAAGCGACTGTCTCGGAGTGTACCCATCACCTAATGATAGTTGGCTGAACCAAATGTCATGAAAGTCCAGCCTATAAATACTTTGTGCATCATTGGTCTCATTATTTCCTAGTAAATTGATAGGCCTAACATCATGGTTCAACTGATATAATGGATGCAGGTGACAGGTGCACTTTAATAAGCAGAGATGGACAGCCTTTCAACGTCATGCTGCTAAGCAGCATGGGAGGTGTAGTTTGGCAACCTAAAGCAAGAAATCTTACTGGAGTGCTGCATAGCAGACAGAAAGTACTGCATGTATGCATTTTGTATAATCTCTAACAAGTTTATCCTTTGACTTCCATTCAATTATTGGCATTCCATCTTCTTAGGGGTCTGGCTGTAGGTAGCAAAAAATAAATGTATGGTTAGCATAATCTCACTTATCTCGGCTGCCATACAGACAAGATAAGTGCATTAATGAGGAGGAGGTGTGCATTTTAAACTGACCAGTTTAACTGTCATTTTAACTACTTCTTTACCACAGTCTGACATGGATCCATACATGCTCTCAAGTTAATATAGACATATACAAATTAGAAAGACTAGCTAATTCAGAGTTTTACAACATAGTATTGCATTATGGAACCAGTTACACAAATCTAGGAGCCAGAGAAGATGTGTATCCATTGAAATCACATTCAAAAATTTTCCACCAGTGGTCATTTTTTAAAGAATATTGGCTATCTGACTCCTTGTCCAGCTCTGATTCAAAGTACGTAATATGCACATCTCCTCCCAGCAGGCTTATTTCCTTTATATTATAATTCCACACGAAACTGATAATTGAGTTTTGAGTGGAGTATCTGCAAATGGCAAACCCACAACGTCCTTTGCTCTCCTACAGAAGGTCCTGCTAGCTCCTCCAGACACAACACATTGTCTATCTGGAAATAGAAAACACAGATCTGCAGGAGAGAGGAGATTGCAGTGGACATTGCTTGCTGCTGCCAACCTGTGTTTTTTTTTTTTTTTTAAATGCTGGAGCATACGGGAGGCTCAAGAGTAGCAGTGAGGGCCCACTGGGCATCATTGAACCACAGGCGCCAATGATACTTAATTTTCGACTGGGTAATTTTGTTATATTTCAATCAAAACTGAATTTTGTTTTTTTAGTTTTTATTGAAATTCTTCTTCAATACAAAGAAAAGACCAACTATGGCTAGCATGTATACAATATAAGCAGTGATTAAAGAAAGATTAGGTAGAAGAAAAGTAGGGTTACCAGATCAGCCATCCCATATAATGCATGTTTAATAAAGAACACTGAATTTGCTGTTCTAGAGTGTTGGTATTGTAGTGTTCTAGATATCTGTGCAGTACTTTAAATGAGCAGCTGCTGCATATTATTATAATGACCATCAAACGCCATTGTTTCTGATAATTGCCTATAAAAACCAAACAGGTATAAACGGTTGAATTACTAAAGCTTATAACTTTTGCAAACTCAGTATGCCTCCTGTTCTGTCAGTGCCATTTAAAAAAAACAAAACATTCAACTCAATTCATTGATCAGATGAGAGGTGAACTCCAAACTTGCAAACACAACTGCAGTTGTATAGTATACATCTGAATCGCTATGTGACTTCAAAAATAAAGATAGCACATGTATATAAAGGTAAGAAGCACTTCAAGGCCAGTGCTACTACTTGGCATACTACTCAACTGTCTAAAGCCAAAGTTTTGGGGGGCTCCTAAAAAACTACAGCAGTGACATAATGTTACACATTCAGTGTATTCATTTACCACATGGCACCCTCACACTGAGCTCCCACCCTTCTGGGTTGTAAATTAAACACACCCACTTCCTCATTGGCTGACAAAGGCAACCAGGGAATGTTTTTAATTATATCATTAATGTCCGTCCCTCTCTCGTTGCTTCTTACCTTGTAGGTCAGAAACATAATTTTATTTATTTTTGTTCATGAATATTTTTTTGTTTACTATCCCTTCTTCAAGTATTAACTGTATTGTCTGTCTGAGCAGGATAATAACTTCCTCTTAAATTATTTCTGGTTTTTTTTGGAAGTCAGTTGTAAAAACTTTATTTTTTATTTTATTTATTTTTACACAACCATTTAAACACTGCACCAATTCATTCTTATTGCAGTTTATACCACTACAGCAATACATTCCACTCTTTGTGCTTCAATTAACCTTGCAACATCTGACATAAAATATCAAGCTTTTGGGGACTGAGGTTAAAGCTGGACGGCAGTGAGGGAGAAATTTCTTCCCCAAATGGCCCCACCTCACCAGTTACTACCTCACATGCGGTGCAAATTTCTTTAAAACGGTGTCTTTCTGTAATGTATTTCAGTGAGGTTACTAACAGGATGTGTGCTGTAAGAAAGTATATCTACCTGAAATCGGAACATTATCTCAGATATTCTCAACTATGATTGAGATTGGTTTAAATAGTATGAAATTCAGTTGGACTAGCTCAGTACAACAAACTTAAAAAATAGTTCTTGGTTCAACCAGCATGATGTGTAAGGCTGGGTACACACTAGACAACCCAGCAATCTTACCAATGGGTGAGGTGATTTACCTTCACCCTGTATCATGCTAGATTGCCAGTACACACTAGAAGATTTCAAGAACGAAGAAACTATCACTTGTTCCGTCCTTCATTAAACAGCAAAATTCACCATAAAGATGAAACCCGGGTATGCCAAATTCTGGGAATTCTGCAAAATGGATATGGATGGACCCCTGTAACTTGTCCAATACATTTTGACGCAAGGAGCGCCTTTGTCAAGCTGAGTGACAATAATATTGAGAGGTTTAAATACCTCAGCACTGAAAATGGTGGAACTGGAAGTGAGTCTCCGCCGGCCTCTACTTATAAACTTTAAATTGCCCTTAAAAATAAGAATAACACGGGTATATAAACAGTGGACCATACTGACCCTAAATAGTTCCAAGTCCCGCCACTGATTGGCAAGAGACTTGTATAAACCCCTATAAACAAGTTTCTTGCCAATCACTTGCAGGACTTTGAACTATTTATGTTTTTTAAAGGCAATTTAGAGTTTAATTGTCACTCACCTTGACAAAAACTTTCCTTGCGTCAAAACGCATTAAATGAGTGACGGGATCCATCCATATCCATTTTGCAGCATTCCCAGAATTTGCATGCCCAGGTTCCATCTTTTGCTGTTACACATTTTTTCTATTTGGTGCGGATGTTACCCCCTATACATTTTATAAATTTGAGTTAAGTGTAATAAAGTATTTTAATAGAGATACTGCACTATGAGAAGTTTATCTTTCTTTTGCACTACCTTGAGCATTATATGGCGTGAAAGCAGAGTATGAACTGAAAGAAACCTTTATGTACTGTGTCCTATCAGTCTAATATAAGCATCAGTGTAAGCATCACTTTTATTGCACAATATCTCACTGGTGATATTTCCAGCCTGTGGGGAGCACACTATCAGTTGATTTGGAGTGAAGGTGGAGAAAAGAAACCATTATGTACTGTGGGCCTGATTCAGAGCCGGACGCTATTTGCGCTCGCTCGTTCAGAAAAAGGGGCCGGATATTTAAATTGAGCGCTCGCTCTTTGCGGTCTGTTGACACCTCTATGTCTGAGTGAGCGAACGAAACATGCGCTTACTATTTTGTAAAGACGCCCCCTGGCCGCTCGCATCATACGTCATCTCCGCTATTTATTTGATTAATCGAGTACATCTAAAGGCATCTGAACTGCTCGCAGTGCTTGTGGTAGGATTTTCCTACCGCAATCATGCGAACAGTTCAGGCTAAGAAACAACCAAGTGACGTGGTCGATGACGCTACTTTGTTATTTATGCACACCCTTAAAATGCCCGTTTTGACCGTTTGGCACGCCTGCGTTCGGATCACCACTCCCCGTTTTCAAGCACCTTCCCCTGTTACCACCCACAAACGCCTCATTCTGTCACTCAAATTAGCAGGCACTCGCTATTTAGCGAGCGCTCGATTTCCGACCGCAATGACTGGTTGGCGCATGCGCATTACGACCCATATGCATGCGCAGATGTGCGAACATCGCTCGGAGCGAACGAGCGGCCGCTTATGAGCAGCTCTGAATCAGGCCCTGTGTCCTATCAGTCTGATATAAGCATCAGTGTGAGCATCACTTTTATTGCACAATATCTCACTGGTGATATTTCCAGCCTGTGGGGGAGCACACTATCAGTTGATTTGGAGTGAAGGTGGAGAAAAGAAACCTTTATGGGGTTGTTTCATATTTCTCTCAAGTAAGTTACAGTGTGAGAATTCATTTGAGACAATATCTGTGGTGTTTTTTAGCCTTAAGGGGAGTCCTCTGTTCCTGTATATTTGGATTTGCACTTTCATTGTTATTCCAATCTTTTTTACACCTTGGGTGGTGAAAATGTTTTAACACATATTTTATTATCCTTTTGTTTCATGGTATTTGGACTACACAGATTTTTCCTATTGTTTTTCAGTTGGAGGATTAATACTTTTGATTAAAGGAGTGGAGCAATCGGAGGCTAAAGGATTTTCTTGTTGGGAAACTTTTAGTGCATGTATAAATTACCCTTTGTAACTATTAAACGACCTTTACTGTGTTCGAGTCTGAAGTTTGAATTTACCATTTGCATGGTAAAAATGTTAAAAGTACTTTACAGTGTAGCCATTTAATCTCAGACCTGGTTGAACCAACATGCCTTGCTTAAATTTGACTGAAATATTTTAGTCTAAATAAATTTCCAGAATTGATTGCAAATTCTACAGGTAAAGTAATATGAGAAGTAGCTGAAAAAGGCTGCTGCTCGGAATACTTTTTATTTTAAGAAAATTTTCAAGACAGGATAAAAGAAATATGCCAGCGCTAAGTCACAATAATATTTATTAGTGTAGGCTATCAGCTGCATGGCAATATAAATGTACTATATGCAAGCAAGTAAAGAGAACTGCTATTATCAGATAATTTTC
This sequence comes from Taudactylus pleione, assembly GCA_031769625.1. Taxonomy (NCBI): domain Eukaryota; kingdom Metazoa; phylum Chordata; class Amphibia; order Anura; family Myobatrachidae; genus Taudactylus; species Taudactylus pleione. The sequence goes on from JAUIMM010000154.1 coordinate 7,464,318, forward strand.
CTTTATCATGTTCATTTCAAATACAGTTTTATAGTGGCAGTTACCACTCACAGTACAAGAGTACAAGGATATGTCCCATGGACACTGCAGACTAGCTCCCATCACTATCAGCAATGTCTTGATGTTCCCTTGGGGAATACTTTTAACTTAAGGATATGCCAGTATATATTAAGTGTAAGAGTATTGTACCCACATTGTTCTTGTGCCACCCTGTCACTATTACATTGTCCCACAATGCATGTAATGTAAATCAGGGTAAAATGTGGATATTTTGCTGTGTTGGTTTATCTCCTTCTTACAGGAATTGTCCATTTTAGGAATGACAATATCAGTGGCTTACCAATCAATTTCAAACACATGTAACAGCCTGCCTAATAGAAAGGACGTGTGTTGTTATTTCTCTATAAAGCAACATCATATTATTTTGCAAATTGGAAACACAAGCTACAGTTTGTGCTGCTTGTACAGGTTGAGTCTCCCATATCCAAAATGCTTGGGACCAGGGGTGTTTTGGATATCGGAATAATCAGTATTTTGGAATATTTGCCTACTACAATTAAATATCTTGGGAATAGGACCCAAATCTAAACACGGAATTAATTTGTGTTTTATATACACCTTATACACACAGCCTGCAGGTAATTTTATACAATATTTTCAATACTTTTGTGGCTCAAACAAAGTTTGTGTACATACATGAATTCATTTATGTTTCATATACACCTTATACACAGTGCCTTAAGGTATTCTTATACAATATTTTTTAATAAGTTTGTGCTTTAAACAAAGTTTGTGTACATTAAACCATCAAAAAGTAAAGGTTTCACTATCTCAGTCATACTAAAAAAAAATTCTGTATTTCAGAATATTCCGTATTTCAGAATATTTGGATATGGTAGACTCAACCTGTAACAACCTATCCATTGTTATCTTCTCTTCGACCCTTAAATAACAAAGGTCTATTTATTACATTTTCTCTCTTTACTGTTTCCTATTACATTTATATAGTCTACCGTTTATACCTCTGTCAATTATTGATATTATCCATATTACATCTTCAGGCGACTTCTATTAATTCATATAAACTCTTTCTATAAACTCCTCCAAGTACCAGTGACGTACGTTGAGGTCAATGGCTGGGGAGGCACTGGCTGATTAACACTCCCCCTCCCCTTATAAAAAAAAAAACAGTGTAGGGTTCTCCTATATAACAGTAACCAGCACCAGGCTGAACCAGCCAGGAGGATAATGCCATACCAGGGTGGGGTCCCCTGCCATCACATTAACCCCCCCTTGAACTAATCAGCCCAGGGCTGGAATTCCTCGGGAAAGTGGGGATCTCCAAAAGATAAAATGGGGTCCCCCCTCCCGAGCAACAACAGCACTGGGCTGAAAGCAATGCCCCACACCCCTGGTGGCGGTGGGTGGGTGCGGGGTTCATATTATAATAGCATTGTTCTTTACAGAAGACCTAAGGTCCCAGCAAGCCTGCCCCAGCATGCTGGCACTTGGAGAACCACAAGTGCCTACATGCCCGGACAAAAAGGGCCCACTGGCACCTGTAGACCGCCTGTAGAGAAAATATTAAAATAATTACAAGACACATGAATGTTTTAATAAAAGTTTATTATACACCATCTTCACCTGGGGGGTGGCAGCCTTTCAGCTCTTTTGCATGGCCGCCACCTCCCCAGGGCTTCCGGCATCTTCACCAGGCGCCGGCGGTCAGCTCTTCTGCATGGCCACCGCCTCCCCAGAGCTTCCGGTGTCTTCACCTGGGAGGTGGCGGTCTTTCAGCTCTTTTGCATGGTTGCTGCCTCCCCAGGGCTTCCGAAGTCTTCACCTGGTGGGCGGCAGCCTTTAATCTCTTTTGCATGGCCGCCACCTCCCCAGGGCTTCCAAAGTCTTCTGTCTTTGAAAGCTCTTGCATGCTCCTTCCCCACTGGCGGAATGCCACGTTGCCTCGCGCAGGCTTATATAAGCCAGCAGAGGGGGCGGGGCGATGATGTAGCAAGACGTGATTGGCTCGCAGTGGCCATCTTGAATTCAAAAATTTACGCTAAGGCACCATTTTTTAAATTGGCGCCACTGCCGAACTCTGCAGAATGGCTGGCAGGGAATGTTTTTTCTCGGATCCAGGCCTGCACCATGCCAGCGATCTCCGCCGGATCCCGCCGCCGCTAACGCCCGCATCTCCACCGTGTCCCCGCTGCCTACCCTTTCAGTAATGACAGCGGATCCATAACTGTCAATGAGGCATTTCTATAGGTTCCAGTGCATCCGGAAAGTATTCACAGCACTTCACTTTTTCCACATTTTGTTATGTTACAGCCTTATTCCAAAATGGAATAAATTCATTTTTGTCCTCAAAATTCTACACACAATACCCCATAATCTAAAAGGCCCTATAGTGCCACAGTAAAAGTTTTCTGGATGGATCTTGTTAGACACCTGTGTGTGGCCGATTTGGCCTTTGAGATATATCAGGTAAATCTGTTGTGCGTCTGGGAGTTTGTGTTATGTGGCTGGGAAATCTGTGCAATATAATCAACATTAGGGTTCTCTAATATGTTCTATGTTTTACTTGTTTAAAGACTGGGTCAAATTTGCTTACACAATAAGCCTTGTTACCCTACTTCCTGTAGTGCCCAGAGATAACATAAGTGCCATATGTTTAAGCTTCTGCTGTATAAGGAGATTGCCATCCAATAATAAAACGTGTTAGACTGTTGCCCCTGTATTTGCTGTACTATTGATATTGTGGCAAGCTCACTTTCTGTACCCCAGTCACCGACCACCCACCGGCTACAGTGAGTTACTCCCCGTTGTCAGTGCTTGTCTGGGAACGGGTCAGCCATTTCTTCCTATAGAACCTGAGCTTCAGCCTGCCGATGACATCTTGTAGACACTGTTAAAATGCTTAAAATCGTATTATCGACATGTCGGCATGCCGGATTCGACCTCACACTATCCCCGTTCTCATTGTCTACATTTTATGTGTCAAACTACATACCTAACCTATCCACTTAACTCATATAACAATGTGTAAATAAACCATCTAGTTGTTGTTTTGTTTATTTTGCTAGGTAGCAGAAGTTGTCAGTCTGTGGCTCTCTAGTTGTTGTTGAACTACAAGTTACATCATGTACTTATGATAACTTTGAAATGGTTCATAGATATGTTATAATAGTAAGGTATGTTTGCATTGTAATTTTAAGATGATTACACCTCCCATTGTAGATAATGCAGAAATGATATTACATTTCATTTTGGAGTTGGTATATTTATTGAAACACTGTAATGCCGGGATGTACAAAACTAAAAATGCGGTAAAAACCCAGTTTTCAAGGTTTTTATCGCATTTCCATATGTACTAAGCCCCGGGCGCACTTTTATCGGTGCAGAGGGTAACGCCAGAAAAACCTGGCGTTACCTTTTATCGATGCAGAGGGTAACGCCAGAAAAACCTGGCATTACCCTATAGAAGGCTGTGGGCTTCTTACTGCACCCCGCTCCTGGCGCTTTGCCGGCGCCTCGCCGCCCCGCCATTGCCCAGCGCTGGCCCCCACTCACTTGCTTTCCATGGTCGCCAGCCCGCACTCCTGCTGGGTCCTCCGTCTCCTCCTCCTCCTAATCTTCTTCCAGGTACAGGGAGGAGGAGGAGGAGCCGGGGACTTCCTGCACAGGTGACTAGCAGGAAACTCCCTGGGCTCGGAGGGAGCTGGGTCCCACAGAGACCGCGTCACCCGGCGTCGGCTGCTTCACAAAGGGCAGCTTTTATCACAAGAGCTGTCCTTTGCGATACTAATCGCATATGTTTGTACATATGCGATTAGTAAGGTTGCGGTGACTGGCGGAATGGTCACCGCAACCTTAGTACATCCCGGCCAATGTCCCTTAAGTGCCTTTATATGACCACACTTACCTTTAAAACCTTGTTGTCAGAATAAATAAAGTATTTTTTATATTTCTTATATATTCTTTTTATTATCTCAATAGATTTACTTTTACTGCTGCCTTAAGTTGTGTTGTTTTGGGTATTATTACTGTTCACAATTAGTTTTCCACACTCCCTTCTTCATAAAATAAGTGTATTTACATTTATTGGCTATTTGGTTGCTGCTCCTGATAATGTGACAAATAATTACCATGTTTATTATCAGAGCACAGACACTTAGGGGTAAATTTACTAAGATGGGAGTTCTATTTAAGAAGTGATGTTGCCCATAGCAACCAATCAGATTCTACTTCTCATTTATCTAGCACCTTCTAGAAGATAATACTATGGGCAACATCACTTCTTAACAGAACTCCCATCTCAGTAAATGTACCCCTTAGTATAATTATATAGTGCACCCTGCTAACTACCCATATTCTGAGACTTGGTGTAATTATGATTTGGTGTTTTTGCATAGTTATACCTTCTTATGACCTTAGTTACTCTCAGCAGCATTATATTGTAATGGGTTAATGAGATGGGTATTCCATTCTGTGATGTCACTGGGGTGGAGCACGCGCCTGTGCCAGGTCATGTGATCTGGGCGCTGATCTTCTGCCAGTTGATCTGACAGCCGGCCATGTGCGTCCCTAGCATGGGCCAGCTCTGTGCAGAAGCCACTGTGCCAAGGCCCACACCCACACTGAGGGAGGGGCACTACTATTACCCTTTATGTGCAAAAGTTCTAGCTGATTGACCTATTTACCCACTTTTTTCTGATTAGTTTTAACTTTAAAACCCGACAAACTAACGTTATGCAAAGTTTGAGAACATTTCAGTCTGTACATGCACACAATTCTATAAATAGATACATTCAAATTGATTGCATTTATTCCAGATCATGCCCTTCTAAAATATACATTATATAGAAATACTAGACTTTTGTCTTTTCAGTTTGTTTTTACTTGCAGTGCTTACTCCTATTTCATGTTTATTGCATGTTTATAAAATGATTGGCCATGCTCCTGGGGTATATCTGTGTGGGCTCTCTGTAGAATAAGTGTGGACAAAGAGGCTCTGTGCATGACACGGAAATGTACCCCATGTTGACACACGATGAAAGCTGTTAGGGGAGGGAGGCATTGTGGAAGCTGAGATCACAGGAGAGGATTGGATTAAAGCATTTTGTGTGTGACAGTGACACTCTACAGCTATTGCTGGACTACAACTCCCAGAATCCCTATTCTTGACTGGGCATTCTTCAGAGTTAATATTATAGCTAATAGTACAGTGGATCCTAGCTTTTGTTTTGTTAGGATAGTCAAGAAAACCAGAATCAGGAATAAATACTATAGTGAATTATTATGTATTTGAATCATGTGCAGTTATTTGTGTATTAACATTAATATAGCGCCAGCATACTCTATACTGTAAAACACAGTAAGGGGTAAATTTAATAAGTGAGAGTTTTTAGAAGTGGAGATGTTGCCCATAGCAACTAATCAGATTCTACTTAACATTTAAAAAGCACCTTCTAGAAGATAATAGCTAGAATCTGATTGGTTGCTATAGGCAACATCTCCACTTCTAAAAACTCTCACTTTAGAAAAATGTACCCCTAATAGTACAAACTGAGTTTTAGCAAACAGGCACATATACAGTATATTATATAATCTCCATTGATTATATTCCTCATATTTTAAGCATTATCCTATTACCCCTAAATTGTTGTGTCACATTCAGCCTGACATTGTGACTCTTGTATCTGGCAAGCATTGTAGCAGTAGCTGCAGCAGAAAATAACTTTACCATTTATCTGGGCTTGTACATGGAAATCTCTTATACAGTCAAACCCCCATTGTACACTCATGTGGCAGCAAAATAAGACACTTGTCTAGTAACGCTTAGGTTCTCATTGCAACTGGATTGCAGCAGCAACACGACACGGTATGAACTCCACAAATTTTCTGAAGTACTGCAATGTTTTCCCCAGGACCTTTATGATGGGTGCTTTATCCTATTTCTTACACCGTTCAGTGCAGTAATGGCTTGCAGAGTGTGTAGGCATTGGCCAGCAGCAGGCACTGTTGGAAGCGATGGTGCTCACTGAGCAGGGCTGCCCCCTCACCTCAGCCCTGCACTGGAGGAGGATTGCAGGCATTGCATTGCATGGTGCACGGTGGGCTGCTTATTGCCTCCTATGGTGGGGTTCGCCCCCCTTTCTCGGGTACCTCATGGCGCCACCTGGCTTTGGGAAGTTTATGGAGAGAACACTCTGAAAGAGCGCTCGCTCTGAATCAGGGAGCTTTTTTATTTTTTTTGGTCCGGCCTACGGGCCGCTGGCATAGCTGTGGGTGACCACCCACAGCTATTGCGAGCAGCCAGGTGATAGTCGTGATGGTCTTCGACCATTACGATCATTGGGGCTTGTGACGAGACCCTTGCAGTAGGATCTCATTCCCGCAAGCCCCAGTGAGCTTCTGGTCACTTGTGATGTCAGTGGGGCCGCCCCCAAATGGCAGGCGTTCCGTCGGGAACGGCTCCATTTGGCCAGCCACCCCCCCTGCCCGCCTCCAAAACGGTGCGAGCTGTCAATTAAAATCGACAGCCGCCCCCTTTTGGTGTGAGACCCGGAGCGTCGGAGCGCCCGTCGCTAGCCGGGTCTCGAGCATGCGCACATTGGAGCCGGCTCCGGCATGTGCATGCGCTGTGGCCAAACATCGACCCGCTCGCGAGCGCATAGCGCTTGCGAGCGGGTCTGAATCAGGCTCACTGTACCATGTAGATAGTATACACCATGCCTCCTGAATAATGATCCACAATTCCCTAATGTCCGCCGATAGTGAAATCCTGCCTTTGATGGTACATTGAACTGCATCATATATGTGTTCTATGCGGTTCCAACCCGGAGAACAAGGGCGGCCAATTCATGTTGCCTAACTCAGAGGAATATTTCTCCAGCCCTAATCTGGTGGCTATGAACATGTGAAGTGGCACATTGTTGTGCTCAAAGTGTTCGCTTCTGTCTGAGTAAATGTATGACATAAACGGGCGCAAATGATCTGCAAGGTTGGTTACTTAGCATGATATCTGTAGATGTATCAGGGGTTCTAATTTGTGCCAGTTGAAAATACCCCCTACCATAAAAGAGCTACCACCTCTCTGGTCAGGCCCATGTTTGTATGCTTGGTCCCTTGCCTCTTGAGGTTTACTCCATATGCGTAATCATCTATCTGCTCAAAACAGTTGGAATCTCAACTTGTCGGACCAGGCTACACATTTCTAATCATCTTCCGTCCAGTGACTGTGTTCACTAGCAAAGGCGATGCGTATTGCCGTGGTGTCAGTATTGGGAACTAAGTGGGCTGTCAACTCATGTACCCCATTGAAGAAAGAGAACATTGCACTGTTCGAATGTTGATGTTACTTGTTGCCCCAGCATTCAGTTTTGTTGTTATCTGTCACCTGCCATCCCGATGTTACAATGCGCGCCAGAAGATGCTGTCCACGATCAGCCATAGTGGTGTCACACTCTGGATGTCTTCCCTGATGTCGTATAGTCGCTCTGGCTCCTACTATCAAGCCTTGTTCAAAGTCACTTAATTTGTGATACACTGCCGTCTTCACTGCAAACGATATGACAACAGACTGCAGATATATCTTCAATTGAGGAAGATACTATTGGTACGATTCTATTCAGCGCGATGTAAATAGCGACGGGAGTGAGCTCCCGGAGCTATTCAATACACCGCGCTGCCAAGTCCGACTAATGATTTCTTCTCTCCTCCTCCGGGGATGAGAGAAGAAATCCGACAAAAGTCCCGGCGCGAGGCTGTTTTCTGCCCTTCGCGCCTAGAAAACAGCCTCGCGCCGGGAAGTTAGGTTGGGGAATGCCCGTTATCGCGCCTAAAAACCCTGTTTAAGGCGCGAGAAAGAGCCTTCCCCGAGCTAACATCGCGATGAATTGAATAGCTCCGGGAGCTATCCCCCGGCGCTATTTACATTGCGTAGAATTGGATCGTGCCCTATAATGGAAGTGATTGGCTCAGTTTTTCTGACACATCAGTGCATATTCCCTAGGTTTACAATTTTGCTTAATTTACCATTTTTTTAACAGTCCTCCCTTACTTTAATGTATTTTAACTAATCTAATTGCCTTATTTTACAACATCTTTTTCGTGTGATGTTGCCTGCAGTATTTTTTTTTTTTTTTTTGTGAAGCAAGTATTTAGTACTGTACATTCATTCATGTTTTAGTGCTGAAAAAGTATATACAGCCTTGGCCAAAAGTTTTGAGAATGACACAAGTATTGGTTTTCACAAAGTTTGCTGCTTCAGTGTTTTTAGGCCTTTTTGTCAGATGTTACTATGGTATACTGAAGTAATATTACACACATTTCATAAGTGTCAAAGGGCTCTATTTATTATCTTTATTTTTACTAAAATAAAGTGAAAAAGGGTGTTTTGACACCCTTTTTACATTATTTTAGTATCACCTACAGTTACTAAAGGGCAATTGGAGTAGAATTCGTCAAATTCTACTCCAACCCCTAAGTATCACTTATTTTAAGTAATCAGATCGCATTTCCCATAATTGTAATGGGAAATGTGATCTGCCTGGTAGTTACTAAAAATAAATAGTGAAAAAAATACCTAGGGAGGCCCTATGATAATAACGCCACCTGGAGGTGGCGTTATCCAGGGTCTCCCCCGGTTACCGGACTCCTGCTCTGCTGTAACGAGCAGAGCAGATCCGGGAGCCGGCCCCAGTGATCACCTGTGTGGTCTAAACAGACCGCAAGCTGATCTCTGCTAAAAAAAAAAAAAAGTGAAAAAAAATAAATTTACTTACCTGAGTCCATGGACTGGTGGTCGGGGCTCCAGTGATGTTCTCCCTCCGGTCAGCTGGTGTCCCATGCTGCACTCATCAAGTGACCGTGTCCCAGTGCAGTATGGGATGTCAGCTGACCGGAGGCATGGAAGACATCACCGGAGCACCGATGACTGCAGGTAAGTGCTATTGAGGGAGGAGGAGTCGCGGGGGGCGGGGCTTAGTGACTAGTGTGCAGAGGGGATTTGCAGGGACAGAGGCCCTGATTCAGAGCCGGACGCTCTGACAGAGCGCTCGCTCTGAATCAGGGCCGTCCCTCCTAGTTTTTGGAGCGGCCTCCTGGCCGCTCGCGTAGCTGTGGGTGACCACCCACAGCTATAGCGAGCGGCCAAAATGATGGACCATCGCGACCATCGGGCTTGCGACGAGACCCTTGCGGTAGGGTCTCGCTGCCGCAAGCGCTGGAGTGCTTTTGGCTCTGTCAGAGCCAAAAGCACTCCCACTGACATCACTAGTGATGTCAGTGGGGCCGGCCCCAGACGGTAGGCGTTCCCATGGGAACGCCTCCGTCTGGGCAGCCATGTCCACGGCACGCCCACCAAAGGGGGCGTGCTGTCAATCACCATCGACAGCACGCCCCCTTTGGTGCGAGACCCATAACGACGGCTTGGCCGTCGTTATTCGGGTCTCGCGCATGCGCACGACAGAGCGCCTCCGTCGTGCGCATGCGCACTTGGCCAACATCGACCCGCTTGCGAGCGCTCAGCGCTCGCGAGCGGGTCTGAATTAGGCCCAGAGCTTTATCGCAAGCTCTGTCCTTGCAAGTGATTTGTAGTAAATCCCTGTGATATTGCCTGAATTCGCAATGCGAATTCAGTCGGTAATATCACACTACAATCTGCATTACAAATGCGGATTGTAGTAAATAGAGCCCAAAGTCTTTTATTGACAATTACATTAAGTTTATGCAAAGAGTCAATATTTGCATATGAAAAATTACATTAGATTTGTTATTGTAAGTTAACATTTTAATTGCACAGACTTGGTTTTTTTGTTTTTTCCTTGTGAAGCAAGTATTTAGTACATTAATTCATGTTTTAGTGCTGAAAAAGTATATAGATTTGGATAATGACATTAGATTTGTTATTGCAAGTCAACATTTTGATTGCACAGATTTGGTTTTTCATAGAAAGGCCACCATTTATTTACATTTTACATTCTGGAACAAACTGTTTAACAGAATACTGAGTAGTTAGAAAATGTCTTATTTTTTTTCCCTCATTTATGGTTTAGATGGTTTTAGACTTTTCTGTCATTTTATACTTTGACTTCACTATACAACAATTCTTCCTGACCCATGGAAAATTGTAATAGTAGGACTTTGTCAGAATCTTTGTATGTGGCTTCAAATTGTATTCTCACTCCCAAACTTCCAGGAGAAAAACAATTAAAGAGGAAATGGCACTTGTAACACATTATTAGGTCGCCTAAGATAATCAGTACAATAATCTAGCTTCGCAGACCTATAACTACATCCTAGTTGCTGTGGTTTTTTATGCTAGGGGATACGCTGCAGACTTCCTTCTGGCTGTACTGGTTACATGATTAGTTGCCTGCTTACAGAACAATTGGATGCGATAATGCTATTGCAAATCACATAGAGGCCAAATTGCACAGATCCTATCATTTATCGGCTAGGCTGAATGACTGGTATGTAATGTGAAGTTGGCTGCACATGTCCCATGTAGGCTGAATGGCTGATACAATTTTCCACAACTGGCTTATCTAAACTGGCAGTAAGGGGTCACACTGTGTCATTGAATTATTAGTATTATCCTTTATGTATATGGCACCACAAGTGTTCCGCAGCTGCTTACAAAATACATAAACAAATAAGTGAACAAGAAACAAATGACTTACAGTAATATACAGTGCAGGACAAGGACATGGTTTATACACATTGCTGCAATTAAAACACTCAAGCAGCAGGGAGTCAGCAGTCAAGTGTTAGGTGCCCTTGTGAGGAGAAAGGAGTAGAAGAAAGTATAAGGAGAAGCACATGAGGGAAGAGGGCCCTGGTCGTGAGAGCTTACATTCTAAAGGAATAAACGTGAACATATTGGCTGGTCACATGTGCACACATATAGCCACTCCAATGATGCTAAAAGTCCACAGTCAGGAACATCAGTAGTTGTAACGATGTCACAGAAGCACAAGAGGAAGTCTTTATAGTTGTAAGCAGAAGGACCCTTATAGGGATGACTACTGATTTATTGATGGAGGGCAGTAATTTACTACAAACTTCTCTGAGATTCCTTGTAAGATAAAGGAATGGAGTTGTGTGATGAGAAAGTAGGATCATAAGCCAATCTCTGCATTGAATTCAAAATGTTCCATAGCTAATGAAGTAAATAATGTAGTAGCTCGTGTTTGTTTTTTTACAGAAATGTGATACCCTGGTAATAATGTTTTACTGTCCCAACTAAAGAGCTTTGAAATAGACCACTCTACAGTTACTGAACATAGAGCCTGATTCACAGTTAAATGCTATTGCTGCTGCAGCTGCGATTTTTTCAGCTGAGGATGTGCGAAAATAGAACAGCCGCCTGGACTTCTACTGAGACACCTACCAGAGCCTTTACAGCTATGTGCAACTGCGTTCACATACGTAGCATCGGACGCAGATCATGTAAACATCGACTCCATTAGTGAGTCTATGGTCACTCAGAATGGCTGCCGTGACGCCAGAGCCCTGTTTCCTGCGCATGGGATCACAGATGCAGGATGCGATACGACCCCTAACGGTCGAGACACGTCTGTGTTTTTAACTGACGCTCCCCGTTGCCTCCCCCTAAACGATCCCAGCCTGCCAATAACACTTCGAATAAAGACTTGCAGCGTGCGACTACGGTAATGTACCTTGACACCAGTGACGTGCAGTTAGGTCAATGGCTGGGGAGGCACACATGGAGATGGGTCTGATGGCTGGGAGCCTGTCTCACCCCCTACTCACTGTAACTCTCCCCTCACTACACTAAGCTTCAGTGTCCATTGATTCTCCTACCTGCATCACTGTGTCTTCTCTTGCTGCTGCTAACTGAGTTCCGATCTCTAAACACTGCAGTGCACTTCTTGGTCACATGACATATCCAAGGTATCCATCAGTGCTCAAAGCACATCCCATACGCAGAGGCATGCCTCTGTTCTCTTTTTGTACTGCTTACTGCCCATGGTGTGGTCCCATCCCCAGCTCTGCAAGCAGTGTCTGACTATACAGAAGCGAGGTTGAGCTTTTGCTGCCTCATCTCTTGTCTCCCTGCAGTCCCAGGGAGCTCCACAAAGCTGGTAAGTGTTAACTATAAATTGATTACAATAAACAAAGAAGATGTTTATAAGTTATAAATATCTTCTTTGCATTATTCTAATAATTTTTATATCAAATCTCAGGAGTATGCCTACCCTGACTGCACGTCCCTGCTTGAAACATGTGCAGTGCGAATGTATGTGCAGTTGCAGAAAAATTGCTCCATTTGCGAAAACATCGGCTTTGTGTACAGCTCCTTCCTCCCTGTCTACCCCATCTATGTCACACCAGTTTCTCAGCCCCTTCCCTTTAGAATGTAAGCTCTTATGAGCAGGGCACTCTACCCTCTTGTGCTTCTCCTTACTTTACTTTCATCTACTTCTTACTCCCAACTAGGGCAACTAACACTTGGTTGCTTATGCTCTGTTGCTTATTTGGGTGCTATGGTCGTTAATGTAACAATATATATTATCCATGTCCTGGTCCTGTATTGTATTGTACTGTTATGCTGGCCATACACGCTACAATTATCGGGGCGATCCGCCTGATATCGGCGGATCGCCCGATAATTGTAGCGTGCGGGGGGGCGACCGAGGGTTAAATATTTTTGCGATATTTCCCGGTAAGCTGTCAGCCGCATCGGCCAGTGTATGCCCAGCCGTGGCCGACAGACAGACATTTCCTGTGTTCCTTCCTACGGAAGGAACAGCGAAATGTCTCCTCCCCCGGGGGCGGAGCGCAGATGTCTGCCGAATACGTTGTGAGAGAAATCTCACAATGTATGCCGGCGACATCTGCGGCTGGCAGCCGGCCAGATAAAATGTCTATCGGTCTGACAGGCATTTTATCTGGCCGTGTATGCCCAGCATTAGTCGCTGGTCCCCTATTTGTTTATGTACTTTGTAAGGCGCTGCAGAACACTTGTGGCGCCATATAAATAAATTATAATAATAATAACTCTGAATCAGGCTCATAATCATGTTTGGTTATGGTAATATGAACATCTGATTTGATATCCCATCCGAGTCCATGTTAAGTTTCTGCTTTTCACTTAACATTGACTAGGATGGGATACATAAGTCTTTATCAGGGCAAATTTTAAGGGAACTTGTTGCCTTCATACAGCCATTCATTTGGTGAAGTTATAGACTTAAGAAAAGTATCTATTACTAGAAATCTGCAACATGACGCTGTTTAATGAAATTTTTATACACATTGCTTTGTCTGCAAGGAGGTAGGAAAGAGATGCAACAAGCTGGACCTTCTCATGGTAGCCTGGATAAATGAATATTATGATACGTTAAAATACCATATACGGTTCTCTACCATTTGCCTGGAGCTACTATATTGATTGTTGACATGAAGGGTAGTTTTAGGCTGTTTGAGAAATTTCTATGACCATTGCTTTGTAATGCTTTTATTGGTGATTGAAAGTTATAACAAACAGGATGGATTAGCCAGCCTACTGTAGCATGCATGTGACTACTGACAGGACCATCATGGGCATTTATAAAAAAAATAAAACTTAAAAGAGGAGCAGCTAAAAAATTGTGGGCCAAGTTGCTCCACATTTATAAACTCTTCACTGGTAATTGTTAGAGAGGACATATGTTCTGCGCAATTGTAAGCAGTTTAAAAAATAAATCATTTTATAAATGTCCCTTGGTATTCAAACATATATTTTAATTATTTAGCACGCACATATTCCACAGTGCTATACACTTTAAACTTTATTCAGACACATAAGTTCCAGGATTGGTGGAGCTTACAATCTAATTTCCCTACTAAAGGCGTGCGCACATATCAGGCCCAATTTAGTCAGAAGCCATTACCAGTATATATTTGGAAAGAAACTGGAGCACCAGGAGGAAACCTATGAAGACATGGGGATAATATACTAACTCCAAGCAGATAGTGCCTAGGTCATCATTGAACTCAAGGCCCAAGCACTGCAGGGCAGCTAAACTAACCACTGTGCCAACCTGGTGTAAGTAGCTATTCATTGGTAATTAATAATCTGCATGTGATGATACACAGCATCTAAGCACAGAAAATTCTAGCCTATATATCGCCCGGCAGAAACAGCCTAACGCCCGGCACTTTCCCCCGCCAACCCCTGCTGTGGAACGCTGGCCTCTGAAATGACTGGAGGCTAAAGAAGCCTCCGATTGCTTTAGAGGCAAGCGTTCCCAGTGATGCAGTGTGCGGGTGACGTCTTGACGTCACCCACGACGTGAGGAGCCCGCCCCGCACTCCTGCTGGATCTAGTTAGATCCAGTCAGAGCGAGGCAGCGAGAGTGGGAGTGCAAGTGGCGAGCGATTTAAGGTAAGTTCTGGGCTGGGTCTGGGACTGGGACCAGTCTGGGGGCACTGCCTAAGAGGCACTATTTAAGCCTTGGGGCATTGCATAAGGGACCAGCCAGAGGGCACTGCATAAGGGACCAGCCTGGGGGCACTGCATAAGGGACCAGCCTGGGGGCACTGCATAAGGGACCAGCCTGGGGGCACTGCATAAGGGACCAGCCTGGGGGCACTGCATAAGGGACACTATTTAAGACTGGGGCACTGCATAAGGGGCCAGCCTGGGGGCACTGCATAAGGGACCAGCCTGAGGCACTGCATAAGGGACCAGCTGGGGGCACTGCATAAGGGACACTATTTAAGCCTGGGGGCACTGCATAAGGGGCCAGTCTGGGGGCACTATTTAAGCCTAGGGGCACTAAAAAGAGACCAGTCTGGGGGCACTACATAGGGGCACTACTTCAGCCTGGGGGCACTGCATAAGGGCAAAGCAAAACTACAGGGGGCAATGCATAAAGGGGAAAACTACAGCGGGCACTGTATAAAGGGAACAAATACAGGGGGCACTGCATATGGGGATAAGTACAGGAAGCACTGCATAATGGGCACTTTTGACTGAGCGCCAGTGGGGGAGCAGCTTGAGGCCTGTCGGGCTGGAATGGTAAGGGAGATACCCCTTTTCCTGGTGCGCGCATAATTGTGAAGGCCCCCACACGGCTACTTCTTGATGCCACCCGGTTGGAAAGAATTTCTGGGGAGAACACTGAATAATATGTTGAATTGTTCAGTTATATGTATAGAAAATTACAAACTGGCTATATTGCGATGATCATTTCGGCAGGCTGTAACTCAGCTGGGATTTTCACAGTGAAGGGGTTAATTGTTTTGGAAGTATACATCAGAGAAAAGGTGGGGTGTTGCCATGCGGTGTGGGAGGGAGGGGGTCTTGTGTGTGCATGTGGGGACCTGCTGGTGAGCAGGGAGGAGATCAATCCCAGAAGGGGTCATGAACTAGCAGGCAGAGCCCTAACTGTGCTCTATGTGTGAGCTCTGCATTCATGTAAAAGAGTTACTGTCACAGTGCTATGCTTTATGGCTATCGTGGAGAAGTTATGATTTGGCAGTGTAGCACATCATTGGCATTTCAAAATAATTTTGATTTGACAAAGAGTGTGTTATGATGTATTTAAGCCAGGCTTTCCAACATGACCCCTTCCACCCAGTGCAAACTGCTCTGCAACTGAACTTAATTTACTATTGTAGTTAAATGTGCTGAACTAATTACTATTCACATTATTAGCTCAGCACAGGTAATTGCATTAATAAAAGTATAGTATTTTCTAGTACTGAGAGTAAAGGAGTTATGATGGAGGGTCTATTTTGCTTTGTTTTCTTATATTTGAAAAAGCAATCTACTGTATAGTTTTCCTTGGTGCTTAGCGTGAAGGAGTTAACAGTATGCTCTGTGTGCAGACTCTTTCCGGTAATGTACCTATCTATACTTGTCACTAATGCCTTTCACATAAAATGACTAGCCTGTATTCCTTCTGCATGTGTCTGGAACCAAATGGGCTAGTAATTTATTAGACAGGTGACTGTCTGTGCCCAGGTTTACACATGTGCCTCCTCTGTGTCTTGTTGTTGATAGGGTTAGAGTTCTCCCATTCTGTTAGTGTCTTGTTCAGTGAGCCTTTACCCACTAAGTGGATGGCCAGACATAATCACAGTTACAGTGGGAGAAATGTAGATGGGAACAAATTAGGGGTGTGCACCGGCCACTTTTCGTGTTTTGTGTTTTGGATCTGGATCTTTCTTCGTGTTTTGGATCTGGATTGGTTTTGCAAAACCACCCTTCCGTGTTTTGGGTTCTGGGTTTTGTGTTTTGGATCTGTATTTTTTTGAAAAAAAGCATAAAAACAGCTAAAATCACAGAATTTGTAGGTTTTTCTGCCCCTATGCTATTATTAACCTCAATAACCTTAATTTCCACTCATTTCCAGTCTATTCTGAACACCTCACACCTCACAATAGTGTTTTTATGTCCAAAAGGTTGCACCGAGGTAGCTGGATGACTATGCTAAGCAACACGAGTGGGCGGCACAAACACGTGACCCATCTAGGCGTGATACTGCAGTGGCAGACAGGATGGCAGTTTGAAAAACTAGGCCCCAAACTGTACATAGTGCAAAGAAAAAAAAGAGGTGCAAGATGGAATTGTCCTTGGGCCCTCCCACCCACCCTTATGTTGTATAAACAGGAACATGCACACTTTAACAAACCAATCATTTCAGCGCCAGGGTCTGCCACACAACTGTGGCTGAAATGATTGGTTCGTTTGGGCCCCCACAAAACAAGCTGGCAATTAATGTGTCCCTGCACAAACTGGCTCTACGGAGGCAAGATGTCATCCTCATCCTCCTCATCCACCGATTCCTCACCCTCTTCAGTGTGTACATCCTCATCCTCACAAAGTATTAACTCGTCCCCACTTGAATCCACCTCCACAGGTCCCTCTGTACGTTCTGGAGGCTGGTCTCCCTGGAAGAGCTGATAATTCATTTTGATGAACATCATCTTCTCCACATTCTGTGGAAGCAACCTCCTACGCCTTTCGCTGACAAGGTTCCCGGCTGCACTAAACACTCTTTCGGAGTACACACTGGAGGGGGGGCAACTCAGGTAAAATAGAGCCAGTTTGTACAGGGGCCTCCAAATTGCCTCTTTTTCCTGCCAGTACAGGTATGGACTGTCTGACATGCCTACTTGGATGCTGTCACCGATGTAATCCTCCACCATTCTGTCAATGGTGACAGTATCATATGCAGTGACAGTAGACATGTCAGAAATTGTTGCCAGGTCCTTCAGTCCGGACCAGATGTCCAAACTTGGTCCTGCCTGCCCTGCATCACCGCCAGCGGGTTGCTTAGGATACCTAAGTTTTTTCCTGGCAGCCCCAGTTGCGGGAGAAAATGAAGAAGGAGCTGTTGACATGTCACGTTCCGCTTCAGCTGACAGTGTGTTCACCAGCAGGTCTTTGCACCTCTGCAGGCTTGTGTCGGCCGGAAAGAGAAACACCACATAGGCTTTAAACCTAGGATCGAGCACGGTGGCCAAAATGTAGTGGTCTGATTTTAACAGATTGACCACCCTGGAATCCTGGCAAAGCGAATGAAGGGCTTCATCCACAAGTCCCACATGCCGAGCGGAATCGCTCCGTCTTAGCTCCTCCTTCACTTTCTCCAGCTGCTTCTGCAAAAGCCTGATGAGGGGAATGACCTGACTCAAGCTGGCAGTGTCTGAACTGACTTCACGTGTGGCAAGTTCGAAGGGCTGGAGAACCTTGCACAACACGGAAATCATTCTCCACTGCGCTTGAGTCAGGTGCATACCCCCTCCTTTGCCTATGTCATAGGTGGATGTATAGGCTTGAATGGCCTTTTGCTGCTCCTCCATCCTCTGAAGCATATAGAGGGTTGAGTTCCACCGCGTCACAACCTCTTGCTTCAGGTGATGGCGGGGCAGGTTCAAGAGTGTTTGCTGGCGCTCCAGTCTTCGGCACGCAGTCGCTGAATGGCGAAAGTGGCCTGAAATTTTTCGGGCCACCCAAAGCGTCTCCTGCACGCCCCTGTCGCTTTTCAGAAAATTCTGCACCACCAAGTTTATTGTGTGAGCAAAACATGGGACGTGCTGGAATTTGCCCAGATGTAATGGTGGCGTTGTCAGATATCACAAATCCCCAGGAGAGTCTAAGTGGGGTAAGCCACTGGGCGATGATTTCCCTCAGTTTCTCTAAGAGGTTGTCAGCGGTGTGCCTCTTACTGAAACCGGTGATACACAGCGTAGCCTGCCTTGGAACGAGCTGGCGTTTCTGAGATGCTGCGACTGGTGACGCTGCTGCCGTTGCTGCGTAAGGTGATACATCTACCCAGTGGGCTGTCACAGTCATATAGTCCATAGTCTGCCCTGTTCCACTTGTCCACATGTCCGTGGTTAAGTGGACATTGGGTACAACGGCATTTTTCAGGACACTGAGGACACTTTTTCTGACGTTTCTGTACAGTCTCGGTATCGCCTGCCTAGTGAAGTGGAATCTAGACGGGATTTGGAACCGGGGACACACTACCTCCAGCAATTGTCTAAATCCCACTGCACTAATGGCGGATACCGGACGCACGTCTAACACCAACATAGCAGTCAAGGCCTCAGTTATACGTTTTGCTTCAGAATGACTGCTGTCGTACTTCATCCTCCTCGCTAAGGACTGTTGGAGGGTCAATTGTTTAGTAAAAGTAGTGGTGTTCCTACTTCCTCTCTGGGATGATGAACGACTCCCAGCAGCAGCAACAGCAGCAGCGGCAGCAGGAGGCGTAGCAATGCAGGATCCTCCGGAGGAATCCGGGATAGGAGAGTCAGTCATGCCAGTGACATGGCCTGCAGGACTACTTCCGATCCTGACTAAGGAGGAAATTGACGAGGAGGGAGTTGACGGTGTGGTTTGCAGGCGCTTGGATACAACAGGACAACGGGATTTAGGTGTCCCTGGGCTGCTTACGGTCTTAGCCAAAGTTTCTGAACTTGACAGTAACTTATTATGAACGCGCTGCAGGTGCCGTATAAGGGAGGATGTTCCTAGGTGGTTAACGTCCCTACCCCTACTTATTCCACCTTTACATAAGGTACATATGGCAAGACAGTTGTTGTCCGGATTTGGATAGAAATATTGCCAGACCAAAGAGGTGGAATGTTTGGTCTTCTGCCCAGGCATGACCGTGATGGGCTTTTTCATCCCACGGACAACAACTGTCTCCCCCGGAGCCTGATTTAAACAAACCACATCACCATCAGAATCCTCCTCGCCAACTTCCTCCTCAGCGCCAGCTACACCAGTATCCTCATCCTGTTGTACTTCAACAGTGACATCTTCAATTTGCATATCAGCAAGTGGACTGTGGGTGCTCCTTTCAGCACTTGCAGGGGGCGTGCAAATGGTGGAAAGAGCCACCTCTTCCCGTCCAGTGCTGGGAAGGTCAGGCATCGCAACCACCACCACACTTGGGCTCTCCTTGGGGATTTGTGATATCTTCTTAGAAAGCACAGTTCTTCGCTGTGCTTTTGCCAGCTTAACTCTTTTGATTTTTTTAGTGGGAGGAGGGCTTCCATCGTCATGTGAAGCTGAACCACTAGTCATGAACATACTAGGGATCGACCTTAGCCGTTCCTTGCCACTCCGTGTCGTAAATGGCATATTGGCAAGTTTACGTTTCTCTTCAGCTGATTTAAATGTTTTTTTCAAGGTCATTTTCCTGAACTTTGTCATTTGGGATTGTATGTGCCATCTATTATGACATTGGGCATCGGCCTTGGCAGACGACGTTGATGGCATGTTATCGTCTATGTCATGACTAGTGGCAGCAGCTTCAGCACTAGGAGGAAGTGGTTCTTGATCTTTCTCTATTTTATTTTTATCGGAGAAAGTTTGGTCCTCCATTTATGTTATATCGATTTGATATATACGTGCTGCTAAACACAGAAAATATTTTTTTATTTTTGCTGGAGAGTAGTGCACTTTGTGGGTTACACCAGCCTTTAAGAAATAAGCCAGCCGGCTCTTTACTTATGGGACACAGGCGCACGCTTGGCGCTGCTCCTTTGTTGATGCACGTGCGGCTACTGCGCACACAATTCACAAACACAGAAAATATATATTTTTTTGGTTTGGACTGGAGTGTACTTTGGGGGTTACAGCACCCTTTAACGGTCAAGCCAGCCGGACCTTTACTTATGACACAGGCGCACGCTTGGCACTACTTTGTTGATGCACGTGCGGCTACTGCGCACACAATTCACAAACACAGAAAATAATTTTTTTTTTGGTTTGGACTGGAGTGTACTTTGGGGGTTACAGCACCCTTTAACGGTCAAGCCAGCCGGCCCTTTACTTATGACACAGGCGCACGCTTGGCACTACTTTGTTGATGCACGTGCGGCTACTGCGCACACAATTCACAAACACAGAAAATAATTTTTTTTTTGGTTTGGACTGGAGTATTCTTTGGGGGTTACAGCACCCTTTAACGGTCAAGCCAGCCGGCCCTTTACTTATGACACAGGCGCACGCTTGGCACTACTTTGTTGATGCACGTGCGGCTACTGCGCACACAATTCACAAACACAGAAAATATATAATTTTTTTAGCACTTGGGGGGAGCACCCCTGATGGACAGAGCACCCCCTGGACAACACTACAGCACCCCTTTAGGACTGGGACACTGCACAGGACTTTGGAGTGGACACAGCCCCTATGGAGAACTGACTGCACAACACAGTCCAGCCAGCCCCTATGGACTTTGAAGTAGTGGACACAGCCCCTATTAACAACAGCAGCACAGCAGAACACAGCCAGCCCCTATGGACTTTGAAGTAGTGGACAACAGCAGCACTACACTACACTACACTACACAGCCCAGCCAGCCCTAACTCCCACCCTCCCTCTTCACTGTCCACAGCCGAGTGAGAAAATGGCGCCGACGCGGGTACCTTATATAGGATCCAAACCCGCGAGACTCGGAAGGCGGGATGATGACGTTTTGCCTCGATTTCAGATCCGAGTCAGGCGGGAAAAGTCGAGCCTGACTCGGATCGGACTTGGATCGGGGGGGTTCGGATTTCAGAAATCCGAACCCACTCACCCCTAGAACAAATGCTCATTGGTGACAGCATAGTGCTAGGAGGAGAGGACAAGGAAGAGGGCCCTGCCCGTGAGGGAACACAGTCCAAGCATGTTCTGCAGTATCTATCAGAAGTGGTTAAGCTTCTGCATGTTATGTAGATGTCAAAATCTGGAAAAGCTTCTGAAGGTATCTGGATCTCAAGAGATTAAGCACTGGTTCTGTTGGTGTCTGGGCCTTAGGAGTTTCATCTTGCAATCTTTCTGCAGGTGCCTGGATCTAGGTGATGATGCTTGTGCTCGACTTGCTGGTACCTGTAACAGAGAATATTACGTTTTCTACTGCAGTTGTTCAGCTGTGGAAAGTTTAAGCTTGTCCTAAAGAGTGTCTGTCTGGATCTGGAGAGTTTAAGCTTGCCCTTATTCTGCCAGTGTCTGGAACAGGAAAGGTTAAATTTGCACTCTCTTATTTCCTGTATCTTTAGAGCTCCTCTTTCTCTATTTTTAGAACCTCCATTTCCAGTTCATTCACCTTAACCCTTCTACTTCAGGAGAGACCCTAGAATTGTGTTCACGGACAGGAGCATCAGAGGATAAAGGTCAAGTAGGAATAGTGTGGGCAGCCTAGATTACCCTTTGCATAAGCTTTAAGCGTCTGTCATATGTTGGAAGAAATAGCCATCAATCATTAGTTAGCTAAAGATATAGCCTAGTCTTTTTTCATCTCCAAAAAACAAATCAGCAAACCTATAATGAATGTATTATATCTTGCCGTATGTCACAAGTGGCTTAGGTTAGATTGTATCATTGAAGAGATTTCTTGACAGTCCTGCTGTGCAACACAGTGCTTGGTTGACTGGGGGCCTGATTCAGACCCACTCGCGAGCGGCTGTCCGCTCGCAAGTGGGTCGATGTTCTGCACTGAGCATGCGCACGATGGAGGGAGCTCCGTCGTGCGCATGCGCCAGACGCGACGAGCGAAGGACTTTCCTTCGCTCGTTGTGTCTGATCAAAGGGGGCGTGCTGTCGATGTTGATTGACAGAACGCCCCCTTTGGTGGGCGTGCCGGGGGCGTGCCTCCCTGACGGGGGCGTTCCTAAGGGAACGCCTACCGTCAGAAGCCGGCCCACTGACATCACTAGTGATGTCAGTGGGAGTGATTTTGGCTCTGATAGAGCCAAAATCACTCCGGGCCTTGCGGTTGAAAACCTCAACCGCAGGCTCCGGCTCGCAGTTTCGATGGTCGCGATGGTCAAGACCATCGCGGCCATCAAACTGCACGCTCGTATAGGCTGTGGGTGGTGACCCACAGCTATACGAGCGTCCAGGATGACGCTCCATAGTTATGGAGGACGGCCCTCATTCAGAACGTGCGCTCTGCTCAGAGCGTACGGCTCTGAATGAGGGCCTGGGTTCCTATTTCTCACAGTGTGCACCTTTTTGTAGGCTTATAATGTTTACAGATAATGGCTGATTCTGAGTTGGGAGCAAAACAATAATAGCAAGTTACTTTGGGCTCTACTTATTAACATTATTTTTACTTAAAGTGAAAAAGGTTGTTTTCACACCCTTTTCACATTATTTTAGTTTCACATAAATTTACTAAAGGGCAATCGGAATATAATTTGTAAAATTCTACTCAAAATCCTAATTATCACATATTTTTAGTAAGCATATATCATTTCCCATAATTGTAATGGGAAATGTGATCTGGCCAGATTTACTAAAAATAAAATGTGAAAAAATACAGAGGCAAACCCTGTGATAATAACACCACCTTGACATGGCGTTATCCAGGGTTTTCCCCCGGTTCCCCGACTGCTGTTCTGCTCTAACAGGCAGAGCCAGGAGCTGGGCCCCAGTGATCAGCTATGTGGTCTAAATAGACCACAAGCTTATCACTGCAAAAAAAATAGTTTAAAAAAACACTTACCTGACTCCAGGGACTGGTGATCGGTGCTCCGGTGATGTCCTCTGGGGCTCCGGTCAACTGGTCTCCAGGCTCCTGCACTGTGATCCCGGTCAGCTGCTGTATAGAACAGCTGACTTGACCAGTAAAATGGCAAAGTTTTCCTTTTTCTTTTCAGGAAATTACCAACGTCTGGCTACTGTAATATATGGTAATGTGCACAGCACATCACTGAGAAATGAATTGCTTCTTACAGTACATCTATATTTCTGTGTGCATATGGTTACTGTACCCTCTGGCTTTCAGTCTGTTTCTTCATACCAGTGGTTCCTAGTCCATTTGTGTTTTATTTCTTTTGTCCCTTGCCTCCCTATCCTAAAAAAAAAACACAGAGTCTCAATATACAACACACCTCACTGATGCCCCCACCTCTAGCTGGATTTCCTTAGTAAGAAGATTAAGTATGAGGATTTGCATGTGATTGAAGTGAGACGCTGCAGTTCAGGGATTCCCACGCTGAACCATTCAGGCATCTGTACCCTCCTCTCATACCGATATATATCCTCACAAATTCCACTACAGCCAGGGGCTGGCTGGCAACTTTTAGCCTGGGGGGCAAATGCATGCAGGTGGCCCTAGCAGAGGAGTAGCGTGTAGCCAGGGTGCCCGAAAGAACGTGCGTGCTACGCCCCCCCCCCTCAAGTGTTCTAGGGAGGAGGCGGGTCCATATGGGATTAATGCAAGGTAAAAATAAAGATTAGGGGCAGCCCCCTGTCGTAGTGCCCATATGCAGTGCCACCCTGTGCCACAGGAGGACGCCCTTATGCAGGTCTCGAGTAGTGCCCCCAGTAGTGATCCCCCCTATGCAGTGCCCCTTGTGCCCCCAGTAGTAAGCCCCTTATATAGTGCCCCCAGTAGTGGTAACCCTTATGCAGTGCCCCTTAAATAGTGGCCCCAGTTGTAGTCTTCCCCCTATGCAGTACACCCACTAATGCCTTTTATATAGAGCCCCCAGCAGTGGTCCCTCGATGCAGTGCCCCCAGTGGTAGTCCCCTCCCCCTATGTAGTGCCCCTAGTAGTAGTCCCCTCCCCCCTATGCAATGCCCCTAGTAGTAGTCCCCTCCCCCTGTAGTGCCCCCAGTAGTAGTCCCCCCCTTGTAGTGCCCCCAGTAGTAGTCCCCCCCTTGTAGTGCCCCCAGTAGTAGTAGTCTCCCCCTTGTAGTGCCCCCAGTAGTAGTAGTCCCCCCCTTGTAGTGCCTCCGGTAGTATTCCCCCCCTTGTAGTGCCCCCAGTAGTAGTATTCCCCCCTTGTTGTGCCCCCAGTAGTAGTAGTAGTCCCCCCCCCTTGTAGTGCCCCCAGTAGTAGTATTCCCCCCCTTGTAGTGCCCCCAGTAGTAGTAGTATTCCCCCCCCTTGTAGTTCCCCCAGTAGTATTCCCCCCCTTGTAGTGCCCCCAGTAGTATTCCCCCCCTGTAGTGCTCCCAGTAGTCCCCCCCTTGTAGTGCTTCCAGTAGTCCCCCCCTTGTAGTGCCCCCAGTAGTATTCCCCCCC
Organism: Taudactylus pleione; assembly: GCA_031769625.1. Taxonomy (NCBI): domain Eukaryota; kingdom Metazoa; phylum Chordata; class Amphibia; order Anura; family Myobatrachidae; genus Taudactylus; species Taudactylus pleione. The sequence continues at coordinate 7,488,818 of JAUIMM010000154.1, forward strand.
CTGTAGTGCTCCCAGTAGTCCCCCCCCTTGTAGTGCTCCCAGGAGTCCCCCCCTTGTAGTGCCCCCAGTAGTATTCCCCCCCCTGTAGTGCTCCCAGTAGTCCCCCCCCCGCAGTAGAGACATAATAAAAAAATTAAAAAAAAACACACTTACCTGACACCCGCTCCTGCTCCTGGTCCCGCCGCCGAGATCAGCTCCTCCATCCGCCGCTTTGCATTATGGGAGTGACGCGTCCTGGGAGTGTCACTCCCATTACCCACTGCGGGAGCCGGAAGATGTCCAGCTCTGGCAGTGGGAGCAGCAGCCGATGAGAGTCTGTCTGACTCTCATCAGCTGCTAAAGCAAACACACAGCTGCCGGAGCCGGCGGCTGTGTGTTTGTGCTGTGTAGCGCTGACCGAACTCCGGCCGGTCAGCGCTACACACGCAGTGCAGTCTGTGTCACAGTGACACAGTCTGCACCGCGGCCCGCATGACGCTGCGGCCCGGGGGGCACAGGGCACCCTGCCCCCTGGCCCAGCCCGCCACTGACTACAGCCCTGTTTTTCCCTTACTATACCTTATGCATAACCCAAAATCAGAACTGCCAAACCCATGCAAACATGAACTTATTGTTATCTGACTGATTTTAATTTGGTTTGTTTACTTGCATTTCGGTAATTTGAAATTGTCACCAGAATGGTTTGATATTTTTTAGTTTTTTCACTATTTGCACTTTGAGCGGAACATGCTTTCAATCTGTTAACATACTGCAGTGTTTGAATATGGTATCATTTTCTACTGGTATATGGGGATCTTTTCGTTAAGCACATGATTACTTGCAACTTTCCGCAAAAGGAAAATACCAAAACACTTGGGCCGGGATGTACTAAGGTTGCGGTGACCATTCCGCCAGTCACCGCAACCTTGCTAATCGCATATGTTAGTATCGCAAAGGACAGCTCTTGTGATAAGAGCTGCCCTTTGCGAAGCAGCCGAAGCTGGATGACGGGGTCTCCGTGGGACACCGCCCCCTCCGAGCCCCGGGTCTTCCTGCTGGTGACCTGTGTAGGAAGCCCCGGGCTCCTTCTCCTCCTCCCTGCAACCGCAAGAAGATTAGGAGGAGGCGGAGGGACCAGGAGGAGCACGGGCCGGCGACCATGGAAAGCAGGTGAGTGGGGGCCAGCGCTGGGCGACGATGGGGCGGCGAGGCAGCAGCGAATCTTCGGGAGCCGGGTGCGGTAAGAAGCCCGTAGGCTTCTATAGGGTAACGCCAGGTTTTCCTGGCGTTACCCTCTGCATCGATAAAAGTGCGGCCGGGTCTTAGTACATATGGAAATGTGGTAAAATCCCCGAAAACTGGGTTTTTACTGCATTTTTCCTTTAGTACATCCCGGCCTTGGTATGATATGGCGAGGGTTAAGGTGGTCCAGACTGATCCACTGCTATAATAATAATAATAATAATTTTATTTATATAGCGCTTTTCTCCCATAGGACTCAAAGTTGCTTTACAGACATCAGAAAACATGGTACATTGTACAAGAATTTGGTGTTGCAAAAAAAGTAGAAAACCACACCGAGATAATTAAAATCAACCGAAACCCGCAGACATTTTAGGAAATAACTTCCAGGGGTTATATATTCCACCCACAAAGGTACCAAATGAGGCAGCCGTCTTGGGCGCACTTGGTCTTAACTGGAGGGTCTGTATTAGTGGGCAGCACCTGGGACATGAGCCAAAAAAACATTCATATACCATGCTCTTATTGCATCACTGTATGTCAACCTGCACTGAACCACACGAACTGTATTATCTTCAGAAACCTCTCACTCCTTGTGTTAAAAGTAGGGGTGAGCGGGTTCGGATTTCTGAAATCCGAACCCCCCCGAGCCCTGCCGATCCGAGGCAGATCCGAGTCAGGCTCGACTTTTCCCGCCTGACTCGGATCTGAAATCGAGGCAAAACGTCATCATCCCGCCTTCCGAGTCTCACGGGTTTTGGAACCTATATAAGGTACCCGCGTCGGCGCCATTTTCTCACTCGGCTGTGGACAGTGAAGAGGGAGGGTGGGAGTTTGGGCTGGCTGGGCTGTGTAGTGTAGTGCAGAGTAGTGTTGTGCTGTGCTGTGCTGCTGTTGTCCACTACTTCAAAGTCTATAGGGGCTGGCTGTGTTGTACTGTGCTGCTGTTGTTAATAGGGGCTGTGTCCACTACTTCAAAGTCCATAGGGGCTGGCTGGACTGTGTTGTGCAGTCAGTTCTCCATAGGGGCTGTGTCCACTCCAAAGTCCTGTGCAGTGTCCCAGTCCTAAAGGGGTGCTGTAGTGTTGTCCAGGGGGTGCTCTGTCCATCAGGGGTGCTCCCCCCAAGTGCTAAAAAAAATATATTTTTTGTGTGTTTGTGAATTGTGTGCGCAGTAGCCGCACGTGCATCAACAAAGTAGTGCCAAGCGTGCGCCTGTGTCATAAGTAAAGGGCCGGCTGGCTTGACCGTTAAAGGGTGCCATAACCCCCAAAGTACACTCCAGTCCAAACCAAAAAAAAAATTATTTTCTGTGTTTGTGAATTGTGTGCGCAGTAGCCGCACGTGCATCAACAAAGTAGTGCCAAACGTGCGCCTGTGTCATAAGTAAAGGGCCGGCTGGCTTGACCGTTAAAGGGTGCTGTAACCCCCAAAGTACACTCCAGTCCAAACCAAAAAAAAAATTATTTTCTGTGTTTGTGAATTGTGTGCGCAGTAGCCGCACGTGCATCAACAAAGTAGTGCCAAGTGTGCGCCTGTGTCATAAGTAAAGGGCCGGCTGGCTTGACCGTTAAAGGGTGCTGTAAGCCCCAAAGTACACTCCAGTCCAAACCAAAAAAAAAATTATTTTCTGTGTTTGTGAATTGTGTGCGCAGTAGCCGCACGTGCATCAACAAAGTAGTGCCAAGTGTGCGCCTGTGTCATAAGTAAAGGGCCGGTATGCTTGACCGTTAAAGGGTGCTGTAACCCCCAAAGTACACTCCAGTCCAAACCAAAAAAAAAAATATTTTCTGTGTTTGTGAATTGTGTGCGCAGTAGCCGCACGTGCATCAACAAAGTAGTGCCAAGCGTGCGCCTGTGTCATAAGTAAAGGGCCGGCTGGCTTGACCGTTAAAGGGTGCTGTAACCCCCAAAGTACACTCCAGTTCAAACCAAAAAAATTATATTTTTTGTGTGTTTGTGAATTGTGTGCGCAGTAGCCGCACGTGCATCAACAAAGTAGTGCCAAGCGTGCGCCTGTGTCATAAGTAAAGGGCCGGCTGGCTTGACCGTTAAAGGGTGCTGTAACCCCCAAAGTACACTCCAGTCCAAACGAAAAAAAAAATTATTTTCTGTGTTTGTGAATTGTGTGCGCAGTAGCCGCACGTGCATCAACAAAGTAGTGCCAAGCGTGCGCCTGTGTCATAAGTAAAGGGCCGGCTGGCTTGACCGTTAAAGGGTGCTGTAACCCCCAAAGTACACTCCAGTCCAAACCAAAAAAAAAATTATTTTCTGTGTTTGTGAATTGTGTGCGCAGTAGCCGCACGTGCATCAACAAAGTAGTGCCAAGTGTGCGCCTGTGTCATAAGTAAAGGGCCGGCTGGCTTGACCGTTAAAGGGTGCTGTAAGCCCCAAAGTACACTCCAGTCCAAACCAAAAAAAAAATTATTTTCTGTGTTTGTGAATTGTGTGCGCAGTAGCCGCACGTGCATCAACAAAGTAGTGCCAAGTGTGCGCCTGTGTCATAAGTAAAGGGCCGGTTGGCTTGACCGCTAAAGGGTGCTGTAACCCCCAAAGTACACTCCAGTCCAAACCAAAAAAAAAAATATTTTCTGTGTTTGTGAATTGTGTGCGCAGTAGCCGCACGTGCATCAACAAAGTAGTGCCAAGCGTGCGCCTGTGTCATAAGTAAAGGGCCGGCTGGCTTGACCGTTAAAGGGTGCTGTAACCCCCAAAGTACACTCCAGTTCAAACCAAAAAAATTATATTTTTTGTGTGTTTGTGAATTGTGTGCGCAGTAGCCGCACGTGCCAACAAAGTAGTGCCAAGCGTGCGCCTGTGTCATAAGTAAAGGGCCGGCTGGCTTGACCGTTAAAGGGTGCTGTAACCCCCAAAGTACACTCCAGTCCAAACGAAAACAAAAATTATTTTCTGTGTTTGTGAATTGTATGCGCAGTAGCTGCACGTGCATCAACAAAGGAGCAGCGCCAAGCGTGCGCCTGTGTCCCATAAGTAAAGAGCCGGCTGGCTCATTTCTTAAAGGATGGTGTAACCCACAAAGTGCACTACTCTCCAGTAAAAATAAAGAAATATTTTCTGTGTTTAGCAGCACGTATATATCAAATCGATATAACATAAATGGAGGACCAAACTTTCTCCGATAAAAATAAAATAGAGAAAGATCAAGAACCACTTCCTCCTAGTGCTGAAGCTGCTGCCACTAGTCATGACATAGACGATAACATGCCATCAACGTCGTCTGCCAAGGCCGATGCCCAATGTCATAATAGAGGGCACATACAATCCCAAATGACAAAGTTCAGGAAAATGACCTTGAAAAAAACATTTAAATCATCTGAAGAGAAACGTAAACTTGCCAATATGCCATTTACGACACGGAGTGGCAAGGAACGGCTAAGGTCGATCCCTAGTATGTTCATGACTAGTGGTTCAGCTTCACATGACGATGGAAGCCCTCCTCCCACTAAAAAAATCAAAAGAGTTAAGCTGGCAAAAGCACAGCGAAGAACTGTGCTTTCTAAGAAGATATCACAAATCCCCAAGGAGAGTCCAAGTGTGGTGGTGGTTGCGATACCTGACCTTCCCAGCACTGGACGGGAAGAGGTGGCTCTTTCCACCATTTGCACGCCCCCTGCAAGTGCTGAAAGGAGCACCCACAGTCCACCTGCTGATATGCAAATTGAAGATGTCACTGTTGAAGTACAACAGGATGAGGATACTGGTGTAGCTGGCGCTGAGGAGGAAGTTGGCGAGGAGGATTCTGATGGTGATGTGGTTTGTTTAAATCAGGCTCCGGGGGAGACAGTTGTTGTCCGTGGGATAAAAAAGCCCATCACGGTCATGCCTGGGCAGAAGACCAAACATTCCACCTCTTTGGTCTGGCAATATTTCTATCCAAATCCGGACAACAACTGTCTTGCCATATGTACCTTATGTAAAGGTGGAATAAGTAGGGGTAGGGACGTTAACCACCTAGGAACATTCTCCCTTATACGGCACCTGCAGCGCGTTCACTGTCAAGTTCAGAAACTTTGGCTAAGACCGTAAGCAGTCTAGGGACACCTAAATCCCGTTGTCCTGTTGTATCCAAGCGCCTGCAAACCACACCGTCAACTCCCTCCTCGTCAATTTCCTCCTTTGTCAGGATCGGAAGTAGTCCTGCAGGCCATGTCACTGGCATGACTGACTCTCCTATCCCGGATTCCTCCGGAGGATCCTGCATTGCTACGCCTCCTGCTGCTGCTGCTGCTGTTGCTGCTGCTGGGAGTCGTTCATCATCCCAGAGAGGAAGTAGGAACACCACTACTTTTACTAAACAATTGACCCTCCAACAGTCCTTAGCGAGGAGGATGAAGTACGACAGCAGTCATCCTGAAGCAAAACGTATAACTGAGGCCTTGACTGCTATGTTGGTGTTAGACGTGCGTCCGGTATCCGCCATTAGTGCAGTGGGATTTAGACAATTGCTGGAGGTAGTGTGTCCCCGGTTCCAAATCCCGTCTAGATTCCACTTCACTAGGCAGGCGATACCGAGACTGTACAGAAACGTCAGAAAAAGTGTCCTCAGTGTCCTGAAAAATGCCGTTGTACCCAATGTCCACTTAACCACGGACATGTGGACAAGTGGAACAGGGCAGACTAAGGACTATATGACTGTAACAGCCCACTGGGTAGATGTATCACCTTACGCAGCAACAGCAGCAGCGTCACCAGTCGCAGCATCTCAGAAACGCCAGCTCGTTCCAAGGCAGGCTACGCTGTGTATCACCGGTTTCAGTAAGAGGCACACCGCTGACAACCTCTTAGAGAAACTGAGGGAAATCATCGCCCAGTGGCTTACCCCACTTAGACTCTCCTGGGGATTTGTGATATCTGACAACGCCACCAATATTGTGCGGGCATTACATCTGGGCAAATTCCAGCACGTCCCATGTTTTGCTCACACAATAAACTTGGTGGTGCAGAATTTTCTGAAAAGCGACAGGGGCGTGCAGGAGACGCTTTGGGTGGCCCGAAAAATTTCAGGCCACTTTCGCCATTCAGCGACTGCGTGCCGAAGACTGGAGCGCCAGCAAACACTCTTGAACCTGCCCCGCCATCACCTGAAGCAAGAGGTTGTGACGCGGTGGAACTCAACCCTCTATATGCTTCAGAGGATGGAGGAGCAGCAAAAGGCCATTCAAGCCTATACATCCACCTATGACATAGGCAAAGGAGGGGGTATGCACCTGACTCAAGCGCAGTGGAGAATGATTTCCGTGTTGTGCAAGGTTCTCCAGCCCTTCGAACTTGCCACACGTGAAGTCAGTTCAGACACTGCCAGCTTGAGTCAGGTCATTCCCCTCATCAGGCTTTTGCAGAAGCAGCTGGAGAAAGTGAAGGAGGAGCTAAGACGGAGCGATTCCGCTCGGCATGTGAGACTTGTGGATGAAGCCCTTCATTCGCTTTGCCAGGATTCCAGGGTGGTCAATCTGTTGAAATCAGACCACTACATTTTGGCCACCGTGCTCGATCCTAGGTTTAAAGCCTATGTGGTGGGATATATGAAACTGAGGTTTCACAAACCTACCAGAAAAAAAAGTGGTTGTGTGAGGCGAAATGACGCAAACTGCATGGTGTTTGAGCTATGTTGTCTGTCAGAATACAAATAAATAGTGGGACAAAAAACATCTATCTTTCCATGCTGTTAAGATGCGGGTATTATCTTTTGTGGGTATAGTCCTGCAACAGCCTTGAGAGCTGGAATACTTGGCTAGCTGCTGCAGTGGAGCAGCCTGGAGGGCTGGTAAGTCTTTGACTAGTCAGGGCCTGAGGGTAATGAGATAAGATGCGGCCTTTCTATATTCCCATCATGTAAAAAATTGGGACGCCGGTCTGTATAATGTGGCACTTTGTAAAATGTTGATTTTCCATTATATTTGCATTTCTTGCATTTTGCAAACTGCTCCCCAAAAAACAGACAAAGAAAATTCACTTTAACTCTATTTGACCCGCTGAACCGGAAAAGGTAAAAACTTAATGTTTCACTCTACTCTGGATTTAAATCACTGTTCCTGAAGTGAACATACCACAAACTCCATAGTGGAAGATATGAAAGTAATCTGACATTGCATATGATTAAGGTGCATTGTTGCCTATATGAAAATTTAGCAGCCATTTTGTGGGCTAAATAATACTTGAAAATGCAACTAGTTACTAGCACCTTGACATGCTACAATCTACTGCTTCCTCAAGATATGGCTGTGTCCCGTTGCATTTAGACGACAAATGCACTTGAAGAACTCATCTTATCTTATACCTTTACCTTTGGGCCGTGCAGCAGCCTTGAGGGCCGGTAAGCTTTGGCTTGTTGTGGCCTGTGGGTCGTAGAACAAGATGCGGCTTTTGGGCTGTGCAGCAGCCTTGGCAGGCTGTAGCCTTTGGGCCGTATAGCAGCCTTGGCAGGATGTGGCCTGTGGGCCATAGAACAAGATGCAGCCTTTGGGTCGTGTAGCAGCCTTGGCAGGCTGTGGCCTGTGGGCCGAAGAACAAGATGGGGCCTTTGGGCCGTGTAGCAGCCTTATTAGGCTGTGACCTGTGGACCGTAGAACTAGATGGGGCCTTTGGGCCGTGTAGCAGTCTTGGCGGGCTGTGACCTGTGGAAGGACCTGTGCCGCCGGGTTGACACAGGCGGTGGTATGAAGGATTACGTACTTTGCACGCTGGATTGCGGCCTGTGCCACCGGGGTAACGCAAGCGGGGGTACGCTGGGTTGCGTACTTTGGACGCTGGATTGTGGCCTGTGCCGCCGGGTTGACACAAGCGGTGGTACGGTGGGTTGCGTACTTTGGACGCTAGATTGCGGCCTGTGCTGCCGGGTTGACACAAGCAACTAGACGCTGGAGTGCGGCCTGTGCTGCCGGGTTGACACAAGCAGCTGGACGTGGAACTGCGCACTCTGGACACTGAGTGCTACCTGGATGACACAAACGGCAGAGCGTGGATATGCAGACCATGCTGCCTAGATGACACAAACGAGGTTGGGTTATCTATCATGCGCTCTTCTAAATAAAACTGGAGTGGGTTTGGGAGCGGCTACAGCTGGTGAGGTCACCATTCTCCTAGATAGACGAATTTGGTTTGGGGCAGCTAGCGCTCTCCATAGGATTTTGAGTCTATTAACACAAAAGGTGTGACACATAATATAAGTCCTAATAATCTACGGTCTTATGGTAAATTAGACAAATTTATAAATGAAAATAAAATGATGTTTAGAGTATAAATAAATATAAAGCTATACAAATGACTGTAAGGAGATTCTGCTACTGTTAAATTGGTGGCGTTTTATTGTAATTGTAGGCTCGCATTGGAGACAGACAGACTTACAAAATACTAACGGGGAAACATGAGAGGAGGGGAGGGGATGACAGTGAGGGGGGTATGTAAAAAAGGAGTTGTTTGTAAAAAGTTTTAAAACCTTTAAAAGGTAAATGGAATTCAAAATAAAATAAAATATAAATGTTGGAGTGAAAAATTAAAATTGAATGTACAGATAAATTGATGTAAAATTGAAATGCCAAGGGAGAAAGCCTAATACATCCAGGTGGAAAGGTGAATGGAGTTCCGATAGTTATGGAATTAGTTCAGAAGTGATAGCAGGACAGTACCATTTTTTCTAATAGATGCTGCTGTATGTGAGTTTCTTGTCAGGGATTCAGAGTGCAGTTGTGGATGGTACTGACAGTCAGTTCTGCAGTAACTGACAGTCTCGCCCAGCAGTGAAGGGGTAGTGAGGTAAGTGTAGTCGAATGGCGCTCACATGTACTGCTGACCGGCAGTGCTAGTGTAGCATCTCCTTGGTGGTTCAGAGGCGGAATAACTGGTAATGTGGGGGGTATTCAGGTGGACAGTACACGCGGCGGGTGTATCGCTGGCAAGCGCCGTCCTCCAGATAATCCCCGGCTGATACAGTTTTCCCCTTTGATATGAACCAGCTCTTACCTTCACTCGCGGCTCTGTCCGTCCCGGGTATTAGCTGCTACCTCCGTCCCTCCACGCAACCTGGTGACTCTGGTGTTCCCTTATGTGTAGTAACAGGTGAGGGGTCCAACGCGTTTCAGCCAGCTATGGTGGCCTTCTTCAAGGATCCAGGGTTCCGGAATTCATGGGCGCTACTCAGTATGATGGCCGCCTGTTAGTTTTATCTTGATTTGTTTGCTCTATATCCTAAAAAAGTTACCGGTCTGAGATCCGTTCTACATCTCATGCTCCTTAAGCTGCTCAGATTGCCTCCCCTCCGACCCTCCCTCCTCTGTCATCATCTTCGTCACCTCCTCTTATCTGTCAGATTAATTACATTCACTTCTCACCTCTTTAATTCCCTCCCCTCTCTACCATGTGATCGGCTCTTTGCCCCTCCCCTCTCCTTTCATACTTGCTTTTGTCACCTCCCCTCTCTGCTCTGCACTTTCTTCTCCCCTCCCTCCTTCTCTCCTCATTCATTGATTGGGCTTCAATGGACTTAAAAGTGACTCATCTGAGGTAAAGTCCTAAACTTCAATTATAAGGTATTAGATTAAACAAAGTCACTGCTTTGCTATTTAAAGTAATGAGGTGTTCCCAGGCATGACCACACATTGTTATTTGAAAGGTCTTTTAAAAAATATTAGGAGACCTGAAATAATAATATTGGTGGCAGACAGAACATGATTAGTAGTACTCACATAATATAGGTGCAATGTATATTTGCGAAGAAGGAGCATAGCTGAGAAGGGAGCTTCCCATAGGTGTCCCCACTCCAGTGAAAGCTGCTTGGGGCAGTAATTACAGTAAGAAGCAGTGCACCTTGAGGCATTTCACTCTTGCATATATATTTTGTCGATTTAAGTTAATTGTATTATATATTCTGATTAATCTCCTCTATTGACTAATAACAATGATTCAAAGAAGATAAAAGTCAGATCCTAGGTGCTATACATAAATAAAATAAAGCAGTGCCAAAGGAGCTACACCTTAATGTCAGCATTCTATTCCCCCAATGGCACCTCAACACCAAGCGTGATACTGCCACTGTTTGCTCTTTTTCTGTTCACTTCAGTATTCCCCCGCCGGCTGGCCATACCCCACTGGCACAGTTCAGTACAGGGAGGAGGGGGGGGGGCGGTATGACATACACTTTCTCCGAGCGCCATGGTTCCATGCTACTCCTCTGCTTGGAGCCTGGGGCGGCTGTCAGTTTTCTGTCCACTCTGATGCTTGGTCCAATTGCGACTTACTACAGCTACTGGGTCCCGCCAGCTCTTTTGGTAGGACAGCTGCAGAAGGCAGTTTATAGGTCCCCGCTGTGAACTTCAGTTGGCCACAATATAGCAGGAGCCAACAATTAGTTGAGTGAGGTAACGTCTTTGTTGGTCACAATTCCCTCACTCCCGCTGATGATGGTAATAAGCCTCCTCCGCTCAGTCGGATAAATCGTAGTTCTTTAGGGAAGCAACACGTTTTCGTCCAAAACTTTGGACTTTTTCAAGCTTATTGCCCTACCTATTGATCCAGACCCATTTTATAGAGCGAGTCTGTTATAATCATTGATAATTGCAGTCCATCCATTCCCAATCATGATCTATTCACAATAGCATCCTTAGTTAAAATTTGTCAATAGTAATTTCTAAAAACATCTAGATCCCATATAGATAATTCTTAGTACAGTTATATATAATGGGTCTGCAAAGGTGTTTTTTATATATATATATATATATATATACACTATTCAGCATTTAACTAAAAAATTCGCGAGAACGGGCATTCAGACTAAACATCCCGGTGTGATGCTGTTTTCCCGGCGCTAAGGGCAGAAAACAGCATTGTGTCTGAACTTTTGATGGATTTCTGCTCGCACCCCTGGAGGGGTGTGAGAAGAAATCTTTAACAGCGCGCTGAATTGAATAGCTCTGGGAGTTCCCTCCTGGCGCTATTTAATTTGCGTTCAATTGAATCGAGCCCAATGATTCATAGTCATCACATAAGTAATGCCAATATTCTTAATAGTAAAATAAGTAGTGTCAGGTTACTAATAATCACATAAATAGTGACCTGATTCCTAAAAATAAAATAAGTTTTGCTCTTCCATTCCGAATAAAATAAGTATTGCCCCCATTCCTGAGAATATAATAAGTAGTGCCCATAATGTGTTCAAGTCATAATGTCCCTTTAAATATATATATAATAATAATAAATAATGCATATATAATACTTACCTGACATCTATCTTCTTTCTTGATCTGACATAATTTGGTGGGCTATCTAGTTGCACTGCTCCTGAGAAGCACCTACACATACTGAATTATGGACTGATTTTGAGGATTCACTTGCAAAGTGAGTGACAGGTAGTCAGCATTTGGGGGAAGTAAACGGGGATGTGCCTATGGAAAAACAGGCATTTCGGGAGCATTCAAACTCCGTTTCATGGGCTTGATTAAATTAGCCATTGCGATCTCCTTTGCAGCATGAGAGCTCTCAGGGTGTGAGGAGAGTCACAGTGTTTACAAGCTGCGTGGGTGCTCGATCTGCGTCGATGTTACCAATGTTTATGCTGTTGCATGTCGTTAGATGCATATGAAAAGGCAGCAGTCCCTATGCTCGGCTAAGCTTTGGAAGGAATTGGCATACTTTAGCAACTGAGATCCGTGAGAGATCGCAGTTGCGATTACATTAGCATAAATTTCGAAATCGAGGTAATTGAAACATGTTTGTTTTTTCTTTTCAGTTTTTTTTACCTGACCTAAACCATTTCTTCTTTATAGGGATGACATTATTGAACACATTATTGTTTTATTGTTAGAAATGGGGCATTACTTACTATATTCTATGGAAAGAGGTCGCTAGACTTTTAAAAAAGTGAAGTAATAATACCAGATGCTTTTCATCTAGTTTTACCAGGTGGTTTGAAAAGCGGTGTGGATTTTCTACCTCAAAGTGACTGGATGGTAAATCCTGCTGTTTGGAGGTGAAAAATGCTGGTGATGTGCTGTTTTGTGTGATGTTTCATGGCTGCCCAAAATAATACTATGCTACATTTCTCTTCAGAATGTTTCATGGCTTCTTGGTTCCGGAAGAGTATGCATCCCTAAAGATTGGTTTTCATGACCTGTGTACACTGCCTACCTAGAGATATGGAATAGTTTGATGTGTATATGTTTGTGTATTGATATAAAATAATTCGAACATGGAAATGAACGCCCCCACATACTTGCCAACTCTCCCTCATTGTCAGGGAGACTCCCTGAAATAGTAGCAATCTCCCCATCTCCCTGAGCAGCCTAGCAATCTCCCTGATTGTATCTGAAGGGGCCTATCCACTAGGCGAACTGAAAGACTGAACGTCTAGCATTCAAACCTTCAGGTCGCCGAGGTGCGGTGCCCGCACTGAACGGCGTTCACTGAACGTCATTCAGTGAAGGAGCCTGACCTCCTATCTTTGAACATGCCGAACCTGACGAGCGTCGTCAGGTTGATGGGCATGTTCAGTAGATAGTCGGGGGCGGCAAGGATCCAGCGTGCACGCGCATCGCTAGTCCTTGTCGGCTATCCATTACCCAACTTTGTGAACAATGCGACCAAAACCTCCTGGTTTTGGTCGGATTGTTTACAAAGTCGGATAATGGATAGGCCCCTTTACATCCATTGTGAAGCTGTTATACGTATATAAAAAAGAGATCTATGCATTCAAATGGAATCATTAGTATAATTTACCTGCACTGATTATAAGGCACAGTGGAGCTCCTTCAGACCCGGACGCTAAGCTGCGCTCTCACGCAAATGCAAATGCCGCGATCGCACTGTCTGGTGAAAGGACACCCTCTAATTCTTAGAGAGCGACGGCAGAGTGAACGCACGCCGGAGTATAAAGCCGCCCACCTTCATATCTTAGCACACGTCATCTCCAGGAAGTGTGTGATTAATAGGTTACATCGAGAGCCATCGGAGCTGCACACAGCGCTTGTGGTAGACCCTACCCCACCGCAAGCACTGCGATCACTGCAGGCCAAAATACAACCAAGTGACGTCTACAGTGACACTTCTTTGCTAATTATGCACACCCCTAAAACGCTGTTTAGACGCCCAGACACGCCTGCTTTCGCACATCCACTGCCCCGTTTACAAGCACCTTCCCCTGTTAACACCCACAAACGGCGCTGTCACTCAGAGTAGCGTCCAGTCTGTGTCCTACGAGCACTCAATTCCCGACTGCAATGAGTGACTCACGCATGCGCATATTGCCGAATATGCATGTGCAAATGTGCGATTATCACCCATAGCGTGCGTTCGCAGCTTAGCGTCCGGGTCTGAATCAGGCCCAATGATCCCTATGACTACATGCATTTTCTGAAAAGTATCAGTGCTTTCTACTTCAGGGTCCATAGGGTATCCACAGGATACCTTGGGGTATAGGTGATGACGTCAAGCATCGGGCACCATAGAGTTAAGTTTTCAGCCTCCCAGGATGCACTAGGGTCCCCCTCCTATACCCTGCCCCCGAGCCAAGGCATCTCAGTTTCGTGTGGTGTCTGGCCGGAGTCGGATGCACCTGCTAGAGGGGGGCTTAGAAGAGCCCCTGAAGTTTTCTTCATTGCAGCTGTGGCTGCACATCTGGAAGTACAGCATGGACAGTCAGTACTGACGTCCATGCTGTCTTCCCTACACCCCCGCCGGTACCAGAACGCCGGTACCGATCCGGGGATGCTGGTAAGCATCTGGGGTCACAGCTAGCGGTGACCCCAGATGTTTTGGAACATGGCCGGATCCAAGGGGGACAAAGGTAAGCAGCAGGGGTCCCGCGGTGAGACCCTGCTGAACATGGTCCAAAAGTCCCCAGGCAGGGGGCTCCCTGGGGACTGGCTGCAGCGTGGAGCCAGGTATTAACCTGCGCTTCCACTACCCCCCTGGGACAGCGGACCGCGGCAGAGCGGTAGCGCTGCGGCGTCCCAGGGGTTAAATGCATGCCAGGGGAGCACGCCTTCCCTGTCTCACAGCCGGCGCCTCCCCCGCTGCACACAGCCCTCTCTGCACACGCCGACTGGCCCTGTGGAAGCGCTCCTCCCCCAGGCCAGCCTCCTCTATGCTCCTCGGTGGCCATCTTCAGAACGCATGGTGAACGCTGCTGGAAGCCTAAGATCGGAGGCATCGTGGTCTGGGTACCCCGGCATACCTCTCCTCCGCTTGGTCAGGTCTGTGTATGCAGCGCTGTGTCCTACCAGACTCTGTGTCTGTGTAGTTGAGTATCAGCGCTGATAGTGCAGGATTTATTTTTCTGTGCATTGTATGTGACTGTGTGCTAGCGCTGCTGCCTGTACTTTTGATTTCTTACTGTCAGCCTTATCACTGTCCCTTTTCTTTCTGCTAAAGCCCTTGCGGTGTGGTGCTGCAGGGTGGTCTCTCGCTATACTACCGAGTATTGTGAGAGGGGTCACATACTTTCCACCATCATGTCTGAGAGTGACTTTCCTCTCCAGCTTCAGTGTACTACCTGTAAAGTACCTATAGCGGAGGGGGAGGGTAGCGCGGAGGGGCTATGCCGGCAGTGTTTTTTATTGGCGCGGCCAATTACGGTCACAGCACCGGTGCAGGAGCAGCTCTGGGCTTGTTTCGCTAAGGCGCTTACAACCTTGGTGGGCCAGTTAGCTCCGCAGCCCGCGTTCTCACAGATGGGATTGTCCCAGCAATCAGTGGTGTCGTCACCCATGCAGGGTTTCCCGAGGCAATTGATGGTACCCCGCAGTCTCCCTATTTCCCCTCCCCCGGTCTCTCAGGAGCCTGCGTGGGTTAATTCCCTGACTAGTTCTGTACAGCACTTGTCGGATGTGTTACAAGGGGAGTCTGTGTTGCGGCCACATAAGCGGCCGGTGGCGTCTCTGTCTGCTCCTTATGAGGATGACGAAGTGACGTCTGATGATGGGGAGATTCTGGATCTTTCCGACCAGGAACCTCTCCGTACTAAGGAGGCGGACGCTAAGTCCAAGGTGTATATTCCTGGACTTATTCGGGCAGTCCACACAGCTTTGGTGATTGAGGACGAAGATCCTCCGGTGTCCAAATCTAAATATGCCTTTTTTAAGGATATTAAGGGTGACGCCACAGTGTTTCCTCTTTCGGGTCAGTTGGTGGATCATTTAGAGGGGGCGTGGAAACAGCCTGGCAAATGATACCAGCCACAGAGGCGTTTGGCGGTGGCTTATCCGTTCGCGGATAATTATTTTTCTAAGTGGGAATCCCCTCCACAGGTGGATTCTCATGTGACACGTCTTGTCCGTAGTGCCACATTACCAATGCCATCCATGTCTTCCCTTAAGGATGCTAATGACCGCAAGGTGGAGATCTGCCTAAAGTCCGTTTATTCCCTTGCGGGGGGGGGCAGCTAGGCCGGCTATGGCCATTTGCTGGGTTGCCAGAGCTATGGAGCGCTGGGCTGACACTTTGGAGGCGTCCTTCGATTCCGACTGTTCGGCTGAACAGACGGAGTTGATCGGCAATCTCCGGGATTCGGCCACTTATATCAACGAAGTGGCCTTGGATATCAGTACCCTGGCGTCTCGCATTTCTTCGGCAGCTGTAGCTGCTCGTCGCACCTTATGGTTGCGATCTTGGAAGGCGGACGCTGATTCCAAAAAGGGCTTGGAAGTGTTGCCTTTTAACGGAGAAGTTCTATTTGGTCCGGACCTGGACAAAATTGTAGCCACACTGGCGGCAACCAAATCGGCATGTCTCCCGTCTGCTGCAGTTCCTTCCGGCTCAGGTACGTCGTCCTTTCGGCCTTATAGGGCCCAGGGTAGGCCTAAAGCACAATCCTTTCCACGACAGGCTGGCCCCAAAAAATCGGCCAAGCCCCGGAAGCAGGCCTGGAGTACCAGGCGTCCGGCCCCTAAGCCAGATGACAAGCCTGCGGCCTGACGGTCCGGGCCTCCCTTTGGGGGATCCCAAAGTGGGAGGCCACCTGCTGCAGTTCGCCCGGTGTTGGTCAGTCACCACGACAGACACTTGGGTTCTCGAGGTGGTTTCTCACGGGTACGCCCTCTCCTTCCGGCACAGACCCCCGTCATGATTCTTCACCATGGGTCTGCCATCAGACCGGAACAAAGCCTTGGAACTGCGGAAGGTTTTGGACACTATGCTCCTGGCTGGAGTTATAGTGCCTGTTCCATTCTCCCAGAGGGGCCAGGGTTTCTATTCCAATCTCTTTTTGGTGCAGAAACCCAATGGGTCGTATCGTCCGATACTCAACCTCAAAGCTCTCAACAAGTCTTTGCGGGTGCCGAAGTTTCGGTTGGAGACCCTGCGGTCCATCATTCTGGCGCTGGAACCTGGGGACTACATGGTGTCGTTGGACATACAGGACGCTTACCTGCATGTCCCTATTATTTTACGCCATCAACAGTTCCTCAGGTTGGCAATCCGCAACGACCACTTTCAGTTCCGGGCGTTGCCTTTTGGCCTGGCGACAGCACCACGTGTTTTCACCAAGGTGATGGCGGTCATGGCGGCTTCCCTGCGGCTGCAGGGAGTCCGCATGTTACCGTACTTGGACGACCTTCTCTTGGTGGCAGGATCTCCAGAGCTCCTTCTACGCCACTTAGACCTGACCATTGCGGTACTGCAACAGCACGGCTGGTTAATAAACTGGCAGAAGTCCACCCTGATCCCGTCTCAGCGGATTCTGCACCTCGGATCCTTATTGGACTCTTGACAGCAAAGGATCTTCGTGACGGGGGAAAAGATCTCTGCCTTGCAGTTGAGGGTGCGCAGTTGTCTGCAGAGCCGCCGGGTGTCTCTGCATTCGGCGATGAGGTTACTGGGCTACATGGTGGAATATGCCCAGTTTCACTCCAGACCTCTGCAGCACCTGATCCTGTCCAAATGGAATGGGCTGCCTCAGTCTCTAAAATCCCAGACGATGGTGCTCACTCCGGAGGTTCGCCTGTCCTTAGCCTGGTGGTTGCAGACGACCCATCTCAACAAGGGTCGTCCGTTCTGGGTGGCGAATTGGGTCCTGTTGACAATGGACACCAGTCTTCGGGGCTGGGGAGCAGTCTCGGGTCCACACTTGTTCCAGAGCAGGTGGACTCAGGCAGAAGCAGAGCTTCCAATAAACATTTTGGAGCTCCGCGCGGTGTTCAATGCTCTCCAGCAGGCACATCGGGTTCTCCAAGATCACCCAGTGCAGGTCCAGTCGGACAACGCTACCACCGTGGCCTACATAAATCGGCAGGGAGGAACCCGAATTCGGGCGGCTCTCGTAGAAGTGTCCCGAATCCTGGTATGGGCGGAGCGCAATCTCCCGGTTATATCAGCAGTATTCATCCCGGGAGTGCTGAACTAGGAGGCGGACTTTCTCAGTCGCTAGGACGTTCATTCTGGGGAATTGGCCCTGCACCCGGACGTTTTTCAACTGCTGGTTGACAGGTGGGGTCTTCCAGAGATCGACCTCATGGCGTCCCGGCACAACAACAAGTTGTCGGTGTACGGGTCTCGCACAAGAGACGAAAAGGCGTCTCTGGTGGATGCTCTGTCCGTCCGGTGGACGTTCCGGTTCGCTTATCTGTTTCCTCCGTTTTCCCTTCTTCCGCGGGTAATCCGGAAATTCAAACAGGAAGGAGGGACGCTTCTGTTGATAGCTCCCGCATGGCCCAGACGGCACTGGTTCTCAGACCTTCAGGGTCTGTCCGTGGCCAGTCCTCTGCCGTTGCCGCTATGACCAGACCTTCTGTCACAGGGTCCCTGTCTTCACCCGGACCTGACTCGGCTGTCTTTGACGGCGTGGCTGTTGAGACGGCCATGTTAAGGTCCAGGGGTTTTTCCAGCTCTGTAGTGCGAACCATGCTCAGAGCTCGGAAACCGTCTTCCGCAAGAATATACCATCGTGTGTGGCATACGTTTTTCCAGTGGTGTCGGCTGAGAGGTTATGCACCTCGGGAATTTCGTCTGTCTAGAGTACTAGCCTTCCTACAAGCGGGACTGGACCATGGGCTTCGCCTTGCTTCTTTGAAGGTGCAGGTTTCTGCCCTATCTGTCTGGTTCCATCGTAGGATTGCTACAATCCCTGATGTGCGCACCTTTATGCAAGGTGTTCTGGGAATTCAGCCGCCTTTTGTTCCACCTGTGGCGCCTTGGGATTTGGCTGTGGTCCTGAGGGCTCTCCAGGGACCGCCGTTTGAACCACTGGGCTCAGTGGATCTTAAATGGCTAATAGCTAAGACTGTTTTCCTTCTAGCCATCGCTTTGGCCAGACGTGTTTCTGATTTAGGGGCTCTCTCTTGTAGACCCCCTTTCTTGATTTTTCATGGGAACAGCGCAGTGCTGCGCACTCGTCCTGAATTTCTTCCCAAAGTTGTTTCCCGGTTTCATATTAACGAAGAAATCGTTGTGCCGGTTTTTAACTCACCTGGTCTTTCAGTGGGTGAGGCCACTTTGGATGTTGTGCGGGCCTTAAGGACTTATGTTGACCGCACTGCTTCATTTTGGAAGTCGGACGCCTTGTTTGTCCTCTATGGCTTCCGTAAAAAGAGTTGGCCTGCTTCCAAACAAACTTTGGCAGCTTGGATCCGTATGGCCATTTCTGAAGCTTATCTTCATGAAGACCTGCCGGTTCCATCCTCTGTGAGGGCTCATTCCACTAGGTCTGTGGGTCCCTCGTGGGCAGCACGACGTGGTGCCTCTGCAGTCCAGATCTGCAAGGCTGCCACGTGGTCCTCTGTCCATACCTTTTTGAGGTATTACGCGTTTGACACCTTTGCCTATCAGGATGCTTCCTTCGGGCGGCGGATTCTCCTTTCAGCACAGGAGCATCCCCACCCTTGAAGGATACTGCTTTTGGACATCCCCAAGGTATCCTGTGGATACCCTATGGACCCTGAAGTAGAAAATATGAGATATGGTAAGAACTTACCCTTGTTATCTCTATTTCTACGAAGTCCATAGGGTTCCACAGGACTCCCGCCCTGTCGCACCTGTGCTGCAGATGGGCTTTACTCTGGTCACCGGTTTTTCCGTCTCCCTCTGGTGAGAATGTGATTCTTGTGTGTGTCCAGATCTTTTTTCTCTCTCTTCCTTCTCCTCCTCCGGCCTATGGCTTGGTACGTAACTGAGATGCCTTGGCTCGGGGGCGGGGTATAGGAGGGGGACCCTAGTGCATCCTGGGAGGCTGAAAAATTAACTCTATGATGCCCGATGCCTGACGTCATCACCTATACCCCAAGGTATCCTGTGGAACCCTATGGACTTCGTAGAAATAGAGATAACAAGGGTAAGTTCTTACCATATCTCATATTTTTTTTTATCAACAATTAGATCTTACTAACTGAATTGGATTTTATGACATGTCCCTCAGATGTAGAAGTACATGTCCACTTTAACGTGCGCTCATAGGTGTTACTTTCACAATCTCCTTGAAATGCTATTTCAAAAGTAGGCAAGTATGGTGTTCTGTTGCCCAGTGGTATTCTAGAATACTACACTAAAAAGCATCTTTATCTTATATTTCACCGGAAACCAAAAACCCTAAATAGTTTTGAATCCTGAAAGTCAGCTATCTTAAACCTAAATTCTCTAGACTGAAAATTCCATAAATTTTATTTTCCAAAGAGGTTTTTCTGCATAATTATGATGAATTGGGTTATCTGCATGGTGATCTAGGCAATTGGATTTGTTCTTCTCCACACACCATTAGATCCATTACACTTTGTCTCCTGCCCCCCTACAGCAATGAATCTCCCTCTTTCATATATAACTACGTCTGGGCTTTGCTTCCTTACCTTCTTCTCTGGACTACTACAATCCTATACAATCTTGTTATTCTCCTGTTATCTGTTGGTACCCACGTCATACATGCTCTTTATTCCCCATACCATTGTCCTCTCCCACCCAGTCACCAA
Organism: Taudactylus pleione; assembly: GCA_031769625.1. Taxonomy (NCBI): domain Eukaryota; kingdom Metazoa; phylum Chordata; class Amphibia; order Anura; family Myobatrachidae; genus Taudactylus; species Taudactylus pleione. Next base: position 7,508,938 of record JAUIMM010000154.1, read on the forward strand.
TTCTACAGTATATTTTTCTCCTACTTTCTCATTTGCTATCTATATCTATCTATCTATCTATCTCGCTAGCTCACTAGCTAGCTATTTAGCTTTCTATCTTGCATGCACACACCAGTGAGGTGCAGACTTGTCTCGTTCTAATGCAGCAGCAAACACAAAGCAGCTGTTGATTCCAAGAAGTCTCCATAATGAACCACGTGGAAGTCAGAGCTGGAAGGTAAGGCTCCACTGTAACTCTTTGTAATCTGCAGAATAATGGTGCAGCACTCTCTTCCTCATACATTTCTAAGTTTTGCACCAGTGCCAGGATTAACCCATGCTCTGCCAGCTCTTCAACTGCTTCATATCACGCACATACTAATGTATTTATCAATGGTGCTGAAAGCAAGGAAGGGGTGCGCCTTGTGGCTCTGTTACTGTGAAGGGGAGTGAGGGAGGAGTAGGGAGGAGAGTAAGGGGAACATTGCTATATATCTTAGCCTTTCTGGCTCGCTTTCACACCCCATCAATATGGATGTCTCTCTTTCTCCCATTATCTCTCACACCATCACTCTTGCTTGCTAATCCTATCCTGTCTCCCCTTTTTTCTTCACATTTTTCTTTGTGCTCTTTTACGGCATCTTTTATACCGTACCTTCCCAACATTCACATCTCAACATCTTTCTCTTTTTAGTTTTTAGTACGTTTTTTATTTTTTGCTCCTTCTCCACTCTTTTTTTTTCTGCTTAACTACCTGTCTTTGGCCCTCATTCAGAGCCGTACGCTATTTGCGGTCGTTCGTTTAAAAACAAGGGGTGGCTATTCAAATGATCCGTACGCACATTGCAGTCTGTTCACGCCTCTAAGTCTGAACGAGCGAGCAAAACATACGCTCGTTTATTTGTTAAAAACGCCCCCTGGCCGCACGCATCCTACGTCATGTCCGCTATTTATTAGATTAATCGAGTACATCGACCAGCGTATGAACTGCTCGCTATTCTTGTGGTTGGTGTTTGCTACCACAAATTTGCGTGCAGTTCGGGCTATAAAATAACCCAGTGACGTGGTCAATGACGCTGCTGTTTTAAATATACACACCCATAAAACGCCCGTTTTGACCTTTAAGCACGCCTGCGTTCGGATCTCCACTCCCCATTTTCAAGCACCTTCCCCTGTTACCACCCACATACGCCTCATTCTGTCACTCAAAATAGCCGGCACTCGCTATATAGCGTACAAAGGATTTTCGGCCGCACTGACTGGTTCGCGCATGCGTACTAAAAAGCGTACGCATGCGCAGATGTGCAAACATCGCTCGGAACGAGCGTACTGTTGTTAACGTGCGGCTCTGAATGAGGGCCTTTGTTTCTTCCCTCCATGCCAATCCCTCCCCTCTATGATTTTTCTCTCTCTCCTCCCTTTTACAGTTAACATCATCTGTATCCCCCTAGTCTCTCCCTCCTCACTAACTGGCTCTTTATGACATTATACCTAAAATCTGTCTCCCTTAAATTATCTAGCCACTTTTATCATCATAGTGTCTCACGTCTTTTATTTTACCCTTTCTCTCCTCCCTTCTGAAATACTATGCATCTTCTTGTAGTTTAGGCCAGACTGCACGGCAAAACATATGGGGGTCTATGTACTAAGCCTTGGAGAGAGATAAAGTGGATGGAGTTAAAGTACCAACCAGTCAGCTCCTAATTGTCATTTTTCAAACACAGTCTGTAAAGTGATAGTTAATAGTTGATTGGTTGGTACTTTTATCTCCTATCTTTTTTAGGAGATAAAGTGGGGCAGCACAGACAATGTAATGGTTAGCGTTACTGCCTCACAGCAATGAGGTCATGGGTTCAATTCCCACCATGGCCCTAACTGCGTGGAGTTTGTATATTCTCCCTGTGTATGCGTGGGTTTCCTCCAGGTACTCCGGTGTCCTCCCACACTCCAAAAACATACTGGTAGGTTAATTGGTTCCCCACAAAAATTAAACCGTGTGTGTGCGCATTTGGTAGGGAATATAGAATGTAAGCTCCACTGGGGCATGGACTGATGTGAATGGCCAAATATTCTCTCTCTGTAAAGCGCTGCAGAATATGTGTGCGCTATATAAATAATTGGTAATAATAATGGAGGTAAAGTACCAGCCAATCAGCTCCTAACTGCCATTTTTCCAACACAGCCGGTGACATGGCAGTTAGGAGTTGATTGGCTGGTACCTTACCTCCGTTCACCTTATCTCCTAACAAAGCTTAGGAAATAGACCCCATTAGCTCTGTCCACTTTATCTCTCTCACTTTACACTTTACCCCATGATGTGAAACATTTAGGAGCTCATTCAGAGCCGCTCGCACCGAGCGTATGCAAATTCGGCAAAGTGACGGCATGGCAGGCGCTTGCTTGGAAAGGCATAAGCACGCCCATTTTGTGTTGGCGAGCGATCACTTTGTGTCTATAGACGCCCATTAGCACACGTCATCTCCTGGAAGTGTATTAAAACATTGGTACATCGAGGACCATCTGAAGGACTCAAAGCGCTTGTGGTTGCCTTACCTTACCGCAAGCACTGAGAGGACTTCAGTGTAAAAAACAGGCAGGTGACGTGTACTATGACGCTGGCTGATAATTATGCACGCCTCTGAAACGGCGTTGCTACACTCAGGCACGCCTGTGTTCGCACCACCTCTCCCCCGTTATTAGTGTCCTACCCCTGTTACCACCCACAAATGACCTCTCCTGTCACTCATTAAACTGGGCTGTCTTTGCTGGCCAAGCGAGCGGTTTCCGATCACTCCAAGTAGTTCGCGCACGTGCAGAACGAAGAGTACGCATGCGCGGTCTGACAACATCGGCCGCGTATGAGCGAATGGCCGCTTGCGAGCAGGTCTGAATCAGGTCCTTAGTTTTACCCATAAGATATCCTAACGTCCCAGCCCACACAGCATCACTTTGGCTTTTTAAGATGAACCTGAAAAATAATATGAAATCTGTACCTAGCAAGTACAAGGCCAGTGCTGATTACCATGGGCCACTCCTGGTACTTCAATAACTTATCCTTCACATATATCTGTTTTATACATTTATTCATTGTTCTCAGCTCTTGTAAATCCTCTGTACACCCTTTCCATTATCTCTCTATTGCTTATTCCCTCCATCCCATTTTAAATATTGCTCCTCTCCCATCTTTTCCACCTTGCACTATAATAGCAATAGTTACACAGTCCTGGTAATGTCTTTGTAATCACTAATTAAGGCTGCCAGCCTCAAGGCTTTGTATGCTTCCAGTGTGTCACATTTATAATGTTATACAAGTGCAAACGTTATCCTTACATACACATTGTGCTGTAAATACATGTAATTGTGTATCAGTTTATGCTGGAAATGCCTCTGTGCTGTATTAACATGTAATGTATGCTATGAGGAGGCTGGATGTAAGAGAGAGGCTTGCAGTTCTCCTGTTTGTGCTATGAATACATGCAATGGAGTATCATACAGAGGGTGGGATGTACTAAAGGAAAAATGCAGTAAAAATCCTGTATTCTGGGTTTTTAACGCATTTCCATATGTACTAAGTTCCCGGGGCTTATAGCAAGAGCTGTCCTTTGTGATACTAATCGCATATGTTAGTACATATGTGATTAGTAAGCATGCGGTGACTGGCGGAATGGTCACCGCAACCTTAGTACGACCAGAGTCATTTTCAGCATAGCCCTCCCATTGACTGATATTATTACATGTATTTTACAGATGCATTGCCATTTCACCCATAACATCCTGCTATCTCCCTTTTACATTCACCAATGCACCATTACATTTGTTCACAGCGCCCAGGCTGTTCCAGCTTGAAACTGATAAAATGATAAACCACTACATATATTTACATCCCAAACAGAGGGATTGCCAGCTAAAACAATACACAGTGATTCAGTATTGCAAGAATTTGCAGAAAGTATGTGCAGTGGAAGCCTCCACTTTACATGCTGATGCACCTATTCATAGCATTGCCATGTCCTCACACATCAACACAGCATTGCATGTATTCACAGCACAGACAAAGGCCAATCTAACTTATCCATACACTACCACTACATTGCACAAAGTCACCTCCCAGAAAAAAAGCACTGCAAGCCTCCACCTTACACTTAGGCGTCATTCATGTACTCAGCGTGTAGTGCGCACAGCAATCCTTCCCTTTATACAGATACACCATTACACATTTTATTTGCACAGACTGAGGCAACATCAGTCTTCCTTCCATGCCCCAACAAACCATTCTCATATTCGTGGTATACAGAGAGGCTGAGCCAGGCTCTACCTCACACATTTGATACACCATTGTATGTGTCTATTACGCAGATAGAGACATTTCTAGCCTAAACTATTTACTTGCTGGTAGATCATTACATGTCCCTGCCACAGTGATAGAAGGTGTCAATGTATCCCTTACACACTGAAATACTGATTCTTTTATTCACAAGATTGACATAGGCAATACCAGGATTAAGGGGAGATGTATCAAGCCTTTGCAGGAGATACAGTAAATATGTTGTCTATAGCAACCAATCAGCTTCTAGCTATTTATCTGGCACAGTCTATAAAATGGCAGTTAGAAGCTCATAGGTTGCTTTGGGCAACTTCTCTATTTTATCTATCTCTCCCTTATCTGAGACACATCAATACATGCATTAACACAGTCAATGCCTGCCTCCTTTTTACACACCTTATATACACCATTACATGTAGTCATAGCACAGAGGCATGTCCAGCCTCCTTTTCACACACTGATACATCATTACATGTAGTCATAGCACAGAAAGAGGCATGTCCAGCCTCCTTCTCACACACTGATACATCATTACATGTAGTCATAGCACAGATAGAGGCATATCCAGCCTCCTTCTCACACACTGATACACCATTACATGTAGTCATAGCACAGATAGAGGCATGTCCAGCCTCCTTCTCACACACTGATACACCATTACATGTAATCATAGCACAGATAGAGGCATGTCCAGCCTCCTTCTCACACACTGATACATCATTACATGTAGTCATAGCACAGAAAGAGGCATGTCCAGCCTCCTTCTCACACACTGATACATCATTACATGTAGTCATAGCACAGATAGAGGCATGTCCAGCCTCCTTCTCATACACTGATACACCATTACATGTAGTCATAGCACAGATAGAGGCATGTCCAGCCTCCTTCTCACACACTGATACATCATTACATGTAATCATAGCACAGATAGAGGCATGTCCAGCCTCTTTCTCACACACTGATACACCATTACATGTAATCATAGCACAGAGGCATGTCCAGCCTCCTTCTCACACACTGATACACCATTACATGTAGTCATAGCACAGATAGAGGCATGTCCAGCCTCCTTCTCACACACTGATACACCATTACATGTAGTCATAGCACAGAAAGAGGCATATCCAGCCTCTTTCTCACACACTGATACACCATTACATGTAGTCATAGCACAGATAGAGGCATGTCCAGCCTCCTTCTCACACACTGATACATCGTTACATGTAGTCATAGCACAGAAAGAGGCATATCCAGCCTCCTTCTCACACACTGATACATCATTACATGTAGTCATAGCACAGAAAGAGGCATATCCAGCCTCCTTCTCACACACTGATACACCATTATATGTAGTCATAGCACAGATAGAGGCATGTCCAGCCTCTTTCTCACACACTGATACACCATTGCATGTAGCCATAGCACAGAGGCATGTCCAGCCTCCTCACACCATTATACACCATTACATGTAGTCGTAGCACAGACAGAGGCATGTCCAGCCTCTTTCTCTCACACTTACACACCATTACATGTAGTCATAGCACAGATAGAGGCATGTCCAGCCTCCTTCTCAACCACTAATACACCATTACATGTTCATAGCACAGAGGCATGTCCAGCCTCTTTCTCACAACCTGATCCTCCATTATTTTTGTGATTGTCACAGGCAGATGCAGGGTCAGCATTTCCATCACACACTGGTGCACTATACATAACTCCACAATGCAGACCGGTAGTACCTACCTTTTGTCATATGAACACTCCCTTACATATATGTATAGTCTAGACAGAAGTAATGCCAGCCTCCACTACCACACTAGCACATCATGACATGTATTCATAATTCAGACAGAGGTAGCGTCAGCCTCCCCCTCACATACTAACACATCATTACATGTATTTATAGCTCAGACAGTAGCAGCACCGCCAGCCTCCCCCTACCACTCACTGTTACACTAGCATGTATTCACAGCCCAGACAGAAGCACTGCCAGCCATCTCCTCCCACACTAATACACTCTTCCATGTATTCATAATGCAGTCACAGCCAGCCTCCTTGTACATACTGATACACTATGACAGGGCAGTGACAGCCATTACAGAGGCACTGATGGTATCTTCCTCATGGAGTAATGCACCATTACATGTATCACAGCACAAAATGAAGCAGTGCCAACATCCATCTCACACTAACAACATATTAGTAGTATTCACAGTAGTATTTGCTGTAGAGACTGAAGCAGAGGCAGTCTGCATCTTATATTAACATACAATTACTTTTATTCATAGCACTGACTTTTGTTTTCTCACACACTGATACACCATTACATTTATTGGTGGCACAGACTGAACTTCCCCAGCATGTGTATGTACTCCATACAGTGTACACATAGAACAGGCAGGCTGAGCTTCTTTAACCCCCTCCCATGGCAGACCAGAAGCTTTTCACTGTATCATTTAATTTATGTTACAGGTACTCAGGTACAACCCTACCTTGGTCCCTTAGTGAGGTACAATATATGCTGAGATGATTAATGTCATACCTGTGGGATTAACATGTTTTTCCATCTAGGTAGTGACAGTGCTATGCATTTTCTGTATTGCATGTTCTTATTCATGTATGTGCATTGATGAAAAGCCTGCAGAAGTGGTCCTCACCATAGCAGAGTCTGCGCTTCCCATGATAATGAGGAATTAGTGCAGGAAAGAGGATAGGGAGAGCAGCTGCAGTCCTAAATCCGACTGACCCTTTCTTGTCCTTTAGGAAGTTACTGTCGGTCTTCAACTGTTCCCCACACACAACATCTGTTACTGAACCTTCCACCTACATTGCCCCATCTTTACTGTACGTCTACTGAGCTATTACACCCCCAGCCCCCTCTTGCTGCATGTATTTTCCCTGCTCAGTACTTAACACGGAGCAAGAACTTGGTGTCAGTCCACTTCTACGCTCCTCTGCTATTAATGTGGTTTAGCCATTTAGACTCACAGACTAATTCGCACGTAAAGTGACTGTAGTTGTGGACAGCCACTGAAGCCTGATTTACTAACCTATGCTAATGAGAGAATCTATAGGGCTAATGCCATGGTTTGGGCGTCTGCAAGTGGGAAGCCGCGCCACCAATTGATTTTATGCCAGCCGGCACAACCATCATCATTACTATCAGCACTTGCACCAGTCCCATGCTAGGTGCAAGAGATCAGTCAGAAACAGGCTTCGGTTTCCTTACCCATGACTCAGAATTGCACAAAGCTTTAGATACATGCCCATGATACTCCCACAAGTGAGGGTGGTTACGTGCAGTTGCAATGTTGCCACCCAGTTCCCGACCCGAAATGCTCAATATCAAGGATAGACAGATCCGGCCAAGTTCCCTCCGACTAGATTGGATATATGCAAAAATGTGTAAATTCATATCTGCACATGGGCTATATGCAGAAACCTGCCATTTGCGCCTGTTCACAGACCTGTCCAACTAATGCTGGGTACACACTAATCGAGTGATCTGCAGATGATGGTTGTTCATAAACACTGAACAACCATCATCTGTGTTCTGTATGTTGGAGGGGGGCGGGTCCTGCAGGCCAGGGGCGGGTCACACCCCCTCCCCGCTTGCTGTAAGTGTATGGGCGGTCGGCTGACTGCCTGTACATACAGCATGATACCCCAATATATCTGCAGATATATTGGGCATTGGCTGTGCAGCACAGCCAACGCGATATGTCTGTGAACAACGTCTTTCACAGACATCGCTGGTACACCAGAGCCGTAGCTAGGGTGGTGCAACATGTGCCATGGCACAGGGCAGGGGGCACTGCTCCGGTATGTCAATTTTTGGTTTATAATAATTCTCACTTGTAGCTTCCTCTTTTTTTATCCCCGGCATCTCCCAGATGCCCCTATCTCCTCCCTGGGCTACTACCCCTCCATGTGGCCACCTCTTTAAGCACCTTCAGTCACATCCTCTTTTATTTAACACACATAGCTATCTGCTCCATGATTGCTGATGTCAGCCCTGAACACAGACACCAGCACACCTCGAGTACCCTTGCCGGTGAGTTCAGTTGCCGGCACAGAGTATATACACGGATCTTCCCGTTGCTGATATTTGATGCATATACACTAGAAGTAGCATTCTTACTATACCTTCAGTCGATGATGTACACTGCCGGCTCCAGGCTTGTGCATGGCTGTTCTGATGGACAAATCCTGCTGCAGGTGCAGCTCCACTATCGCTCTCCTACCTTTAGAGCTGGTGAGTTATACTGCATAATTATTGTGTATCATCACTGCAGCCATTGGATTCACACTGTATTTGGCAGTGACACCTGGATAACAGTGGTAAAACAGAATATGGTACCCTTCCGTCATCCTATAGGACAAATCAGATTTGTCATGACCCTTACCCATGAGGCTCCACTCATTTTTGGGCACACGTTTAATGTAGCTATTTGAAAAATGGGGTGGGGCAGCACCGATGCTCTTTTTGGCACAGGGCAGCAAAAAATCTAGTTACGGCTCTGTGGTACACACTGGCCGATGGGCTCCTGATATATTGGCCACTCAATTGATCGGCCAATATATCTGCCACTGTGTACCCAGCTTAAGAATCAGGCCTACAATCCTGCCAATACACCTTCAGAATTTGCTGTATCTTAATTGGATGTTGTGTGTGCACAGCTTTTGTTTACAGTGAATGACACTTTTAATACTTTGTAACTTCATAGTCTTGTATACCACATTTGTTCTTTACTGACGGCAATCCTAGGCTGTGCCACATGTAGCTCAGAGCAATTTCTGCTATCCATTTACTGCCCCCATTTGCTCACAGTCTTAATATGCTTTTATCTACAGCTACATTGCTGGGTTCAACAAGAGGGGCCTCCTCCCCTACTATCTGCTGATTTTCTTCCTACCTTCCTCCTGGGACCTCATTGATCCCTTAATGTCCTGCAGTTCAGACTGTGCAATGAGTTATAGTCTATAATGCACTTCGCCTTTTCTGTCTGAACGGGAATCTTACATGGACGTTAACCCTTCAACTACCCCCAGTCTGTTCCCAAATCCTAACTGTGTATTAAGGAAAAAGTAAAACTGGCTACCCAGTGCTAATTTAAAATGGTGCACAAGCACCATGATATTACACTGTGAACATGTCCCCTTATACAATCTGAAAAATTGTATATAAAAAAGTGTATACAAGTGCTGCTGTGCACTGCTAAACCAAGCAGCTGTAGTCAGGAGATAGTCAATCTCATCATATACAGCACTAAACAAATCATGTAGGTGGAGTGAATAGTTAAAAAGAACAAAATTTAATTATGCATATAACTGAAGACATAAAATAAACCTTTTCAGTGTTTTTAAGATAAAAATCTTAAAATCATTCACAGGTCAGTGTCAACTGTGCAAGTCTTTGGAGCTTACATATAAAGCTCCCATAATTAGGAATCACAAGGACAGTTCCAAAAGAGACATTGGTTTCTAATGGGCTATTTATCCAGCTGTAGGTGGTATTACCGGCTTGTGGAGTTTGTGTATGGGTCCTATTAGCGATGGTCCAAATGTTGCCCTTATACAATCTATTTTACTAATACCCCTTTCATACTGCCAGCAATAACCAGGTTACTGCACGTGAACGCGCAGCAACCCGGGTTATTGTGCAGTGTGAAAGGACCCAATTGAAATAACCCAGGTTGAGCAACCCTGCATTTCAACCTGGGTAACGAACAGGGTTGCACACGGGCTCAACCCGACTCGCAGTGCAGTGTGAACGGGTAACCCGGGTCGATGCGATCCGGGTCCCATTCGCAGCATAGGAAGAGCCGGCGCTTGGAGATGATCTCATCACCAAGCGCCAGCTCAGCACGTGATTGCGGTGACACCATCGACCCGGCAATAATCTGGGTCAAGCCGCCAGTCTGAAAGTGGCGCACCCGGGATGGACCCATATACAAAAATCTCAGGTGTGATCCGGATTCTCAGTGTGAAAGTGGTATAAATGGCCATACCGTTTTCCAGCCATGTAACACAGCCAGTGCTGTGAGGCAGTAACGCTAACCATTACACCATCTGTGCTGCCCTAAAGTACCTCATTCAATTTGATTTAACCATCTGTACTCAAGCATGGATATCCTTAAAACCTGGACTGTAATGGCGGAGTTTGGGAACCTCTTTATTTATATGAATACACAAACAAAATCAATAATCTTGCAAATTTGTTGAAAATGGGTGTATGCAACAAAGTCTGGGTGTATGCCCAGCTTAAGAAAAGTATCAAACAACAAAGTTTGTATGTAGCAAGCATGGGTGTCGGAACTGGGGAGGGGTGAAGGGGGTGGCTCGCCCCCCCAAAAACATGTGAAAGGAGCAGCGACCGCAGACTGTCAGGAGCTGTGCTTTATAGCAATAGGCTGCACGGCCCCTGCACCGCATTGAGAAGGAGGTGTATTGTGCAGTGTTTAAGTCAAACAAAATTGCTATAAAGCACAGCTCCCGACCGGGGGGAGGGAGAAGGAATGGGGGTGCTGGAATGATTTTATGTTGCCCCGCTTCCCCAACATAAAATCGTTCCGAAGCTCCTTAGAGCAAGCGTGGCCTAGTGCATCTAATGAGAGGTCAGTTCAGTGATACAGTCCATCTTTTCCCTGGTTCTCTGTCTAGATTGAAAGATCTCACAAGCAGGGATCTTTCACCTATTTGTATCACTATGAATTTATACATGATAGATTTAATTACACCGTAAATATCTTCATCAAAGGTTAAAGTTTAAATAGTTTATCATTACAAGATTTGTGGACAGTGTTCCTGTTGCACGATTACATACCTCTTAACATGACCCATTCCAGGAGGGACAAAATGCTCTGCTCCTAAACTTCCCTCTTAATTTATGATTGCCATCACCTGTGTTGAACTAGTTAATTGATAAGAAAGGTTTTTCAACACAGGTCATGGTAATTATAAATTAAGAGGGCAGTCCAGGAACAGAGCATATTGTCCCTTCTGCAATGGATCATGTTAGGAGATATGAGATTAGCTCCGTCTTACTTCTGTCAACTACTAATATTCAGCTATTGTTTTGTTTAACGTGAAAAATACAGTTTGAGTGTATGTTTCCTGGTATGTTCCAGCTGCTCTGTGGTATCAGTAGGCAATGCTGTTGTTCTTACATAGTTAGATAATCACATGGTGCTTGGAAGTAAAATAATTTCAGAAATATTTTTGGCGTAATGATGTTCATATAATGTGGTTTCTCCTACCACAGCTGTCTTCATGTATGCAACAGATGCGGGCAGCCAGAACTGTAAGTTGCAGTGTTAGAGATGCTCCAGGGTTACATATTGCTTGGCTGCACATCTCATTTGGGTTATGTTGTTACTATGTTTATGTAATCTAAAAAATAGTTGATTATATTTGAAGTTTGTATTGCTTTGTATTTAGCATTTGCAAAATGTGCAAAGCTATGAAACGTAAAATGAGTTTACGTTGTCACAATGATCTGGACATGCTGTACCACACACACACATACACACACATATATATATATATATATATATATATATATATATATATATTAGATATGAACTGAATTGACTGTATAGCGACTAGTTTGCTAAATGTGAAGGTGTAACCTTAATGAACTAACAACTTTCAGTGTTAAATGTGTCTATATAAACCATATGAGTGAGAGAGTGCTCGTGCAAATAAATATATAGGAATAAAGAAAAAAAATCACAATTTATTCAGAAACAAACAATAAGACAAGTATATAGATAAAAGCCTTAAAAAATATACAGGCTTCTACTCAAATATGTATTTAAGAACAGTAAAAACATATAGCTAAAACCCAGAGGCAATAAATAGTAAAATAAAAAAATATATAAGAGGTAAAAATCAGCTTATCTGGATGTATGGAAAAACGTATATTTCTGCAGAGTTCATGAGGTAATGGACAACTACCCACAACGCGTTTCGTCCTAAGACTTCATCCCCTTGAAGCCGTAACAACTCGCGTGCGGTTGGCTGAGTATGGCCTAGCATTATCATGCAGCAATACGACACCTGTTCGCAGCAACTCGGGTGGTTTTTTTGACAAATTGCCCTTGGGTCAATGTAGCACAAAAGCAGACAGCATTCACAATATCTCCCTTGGTGGGGAAATCAACAAGAAGCACACCCTTGTGTACCCAAAACACGGTCTCCATGACCTTCTTTGCTGATGGAGTTGGTTTGAATTTTTTTGAAGGTGGGGACAATGCGTGCTTTCATGTGATGGATGCTTGCTTCGCCTCTGGTGCCACATTAAGCACCCACATTTCTTCACCTGTAACAATACGCTGCAGGAACTATATTCCCTCCTTATAGTACCGTGTCAAGTGCAAGAGGGACAATTCTATCCTATTGGTTTTTTGAACTTCTGTGAATAGCTTCGGTACCTAGCGTGAACACTTTCCTATACCCCAGTTACTCATGAACAATCTTGTGCTCAGTACCCACGAGAACATTTTCACAGTACAAGAGAACATTTTCACAGTACAATATGATGTTCACTTCTTTGGCTTTATTTCTGTTGGTGAACTTACTGCTGCCACCCTTCACATTACAGTGCATGCTGCATGATCTAAGTAGTTCTCCAATGAAGGTAAATGGCGGGCGGGCTTCATAATTCATGCTTTTGTTCCATCCCAGATAAGTGTTAACTCAAAGCTAGCCACTCTGGTTTTAAAAACCCTCTCTCTTTCTAGAAACCAGCCATAATAGCTGTCAAAAGCTTGACAATGGAAGGTGTACTATAAAGAAACCTACACAAAATGAATGCAGCCATTTTTTATAGGGTAGCACAATTCTCATAAAAAAAAGAGACTTAACCATATCTCCTTTTGTCACTCAAAGGGACTGCATTCATCTTGTATAAATACTCGGCACAGAAAGTCTCACTTTGAACCAGGTCATTTGTCGCTCTAGTTGTACAACTGATGAACAGAGGGGATTATTTTCTCAGACTTTTGGGTGACTAGATAAGACCTTTTAGTTAAACGACTAATTGTCCTTCATTAAGAACTTGTTGGCTGCCAGCTGGGTACAAATTAAAGTAAATTTGGCACCAAAATATAACTTAATTTACCTTCATTTAGAATAATGTTTTCATGCTTTTGAACACCACTTCAGTGAGGAGGGTTAGAGTCTACAGATTAGGTTGCAGCTATTTATGACTGCTTATAGCAGTCTCCTAATATCTTTTTTGAGTATCTGCTTTTTTAAAAAAAAATAAAAATATGTATTATAGTTCTTCTTATAGACAGCTACTTTTTTTTTCTTTCGAATTTTCTCATTTGCTTAATTTTGTTGGGCTCCCAAACACACAGATATAGTATCAAGTGTGTAATGGTTAATTTAGAAGGAGCCATAGCCTGTATTTTGGTCAATAAGAACAGCTAATAGTCAGGATGTTGTAAGGTAAAAGAAGCAGTTGTTAAACCCTTTGCATTCCCTCCTCACACTGTTCCATACAAAGTGTTGGCTTCAAGTCCTTACAGACAGGAGTCTCTATGTGGGGTTCTGTGCCCTTCGCTCCTCTCCTCTATAATTCTCCAAATCCCCTATCCCACATGTGGATTCCTGCCCCCCTCAAAGTGTCTTTACAAAGAGGCCAGATTGTTCAGTAGCCCAGTGGGTCTGGCAGAGAGAAGCCGCTTGGCTCCTTCACTGTCTGTACCTCCTCCTGCCCATCTTTTAAATATTCACACGGATGCCTTCAGAATGTATTTGCCAAGTCTAGGAAAAGTTTAGAATGATAGAATTGCTGGGACAGTGGAAACCAGGGTTGTGGTGCCTTTAATTAGGTTAAATGTTTTGTTAGGATGCAAGTCATGTTAGAAAGAACTACTTATGCACAATATTGTTTGCAGGCATTGTGTGCTTTAGGCTTCCTTTCAATGCAATTTTGCCATGCTAATCACCATAAATGTTGGCTATACAAAGCAGTAGTGCATTGAGTTAATCAATATCTCGCTTATCTCTTCATAGAACAGGCCTTTTTATGTCAATGTAGATATTATTGCACAGATTTTGGCACATGCCAAAGTTTAACCATAACGGCAGCATTTGAGTTAACTTCTCTCATTGTGTTTGTGGTTGGCACAAGGCATGGAGGGCAGAGTGCCAGATGTTCAAAAGGGGTTCACAGATCCCTCTGGTGGCGTCCAGGCTGCTTGGTTGCTAAGCAACATGACTGGGCCTTGGCAGGTGTGCGACATGGGCAGAGGACCAGAGTTCATTGCTCATGATTGAGGAGATGAAGGGAGAGAAAAGTGATCTGACAAAAGCCTAATTTCTATGTAGGAATTTAAATCTCAACACTGTGCATCCCCTTTTCTAATAGATTTCTTTAGATGCAGAAAATCTATTTTTAGATGAACAAGGACTGGCTACAACAAGTGGCAGTGAAGTGCCTGATCATGTTATTGATGATAATATAAAAAAAGCTAACTTTCATGCTTTACAACTGAATTTTGTGATAGAACTGAACTGAAACTCTACCCCAACCTAAGCCAGTGGCAGTGCATGAGGGATGGGCTTCGTTGTGATATATTATGACTGTTCCTTCCATGCCGCCTGAAGAAGGGAGGTCAGTCAGCGCATATTTTTCTGGTTACAGCAGAGACTTTTTGTTGAAAGCAGACTCTGCGGTTAGCCCATATGCAGACCCCCGAATGCTCACACCCTGGGGGGGTGAAGGGGGATATGCCCATTAGACCCAGAGAGAGGTGAAGGTGGGGCTCAGACACCAAATCAGCTACACTATTGGGAGATTTATGTTATGCTGGAGTAGAGGCATCATTAAAGTCACTGATGGACTAATGACAGTGTTGAAGTATGTTCACAAGCCAGACCTGCTTAAAGATTGCAAATGTAATGCAAGCTTAGAGTAGAGATAATCTGTTCGGTATTGGCTCGGTTAAGTTCGGATTTGAAAAACAAATTTTATTGGCTATCGGCTCTCACGTGTTTTGGATAGCCAATAAGATAAATCCAAACTTTCATTAATTTTTTTGGGAAAAAAACGAGCTGAACTGAACCACTCATATCTAGATTAAAGGAACACATATTGCACAATACTGTGGGGGGATATATCAAACCTTAGAGAGAGATAGAGTACAGACCAATCAGCTAACTGCTATATTATAGGCTGTGTTTGAAAAAAAAAAATACAGTTAGAAGCTGATTGGTTGGTACTGTAGGGGATAGGTATCAAAGCTTTGTGAAAGATAAAGTGGAGAGAGATAAAGCACCAACCAATCTGCTCCTAACTGCCATTTTACAGGTTGTGTTTAAAAAATGGCATCTCCCCCTTTATCTCGCTACACTTTCTCTCCAATGTTTGATACATCTCTCCCTATGCAACTATTGCCGGTTTCCATTATATTTATGCAAAACCTATAAGCATTGTTTACTGTGTGCAGAGACCATGCTTTATGTGATTATTTCCCTTTTTTTCTTTGGCGAGAACTGCTTTATTAATTCATCATGTTCACACTCCCAAAACTACAATATTGTCTTTAATATTTTATTGCAACAGATGGATTTGCCTTTATTTTACTTAAGTAAGAAAAAGCACATACATTGTGGAATATTTGCATTCAAAGTGTTGATAGAATGAGGAGATGATAGAATTGTATCAATAATTTCCCCCAGAAATACTTTTGAAGTGCATTTGTGACCACTGCACACTATTATGCTGTTGCTTTGCAATTTGCATTACTGTAGGTCTGATCTGATTATACTGTTCAAACCCATTGCGGTTAGAGTCCAGATGTAGACTGCTACTGCTATTCTGGAAATTCACCCTAGGCTAATTTAGAGGTCTCAGTCATATATTTGAGAAGCTGCTCAGTGACATAATAGAACCATTAAAAAACAAAAGAAATAGCTTGGGTAACAGAGAGGTTATCCGGGGGGAGGTGCAGGCAATTTTTGTTACCAATTAATACATTGTTCTAGAATATTGGTTTACAAAGGAGGTTGTAGCTTTATGAACATATCGAGAATAATGGTTATTGTAACTCGGGAATGCAGCATATTGCGCAGAGCCAGAGCTTGCAATGCTCCTCTGCTGTTCATGTGCAGTACATGAGCACAATAGTTAGTGACCTCTACTTTCCGAGTAGACCAGCATCCAACATGGTCACATGTAAGTGAGCCATACATCTGTGTATTGTTGCTGGCAGAGCCGTAACTAGACTTTTTGGTGCCCTGTGCCAAGAGAGAGCATTGATAAAAACCACCCTACCCCCCCCCCCCCCATCACTCCTCATTTTTTAAATAGGGACATATGATAGTGCACCTGAATGAAGGGCCAGGGAAGAGATAGGGGAGGCCAGGAGATGCTGGGCATAAAAGTAGAGGAAGCTACTAGTGAGAGTGATATTAAACAGGAAAATTGACAGGCCCCAACAGCGCCCCCTGCCCTGGGCTAAGGCACTGGTCGCACTACCCTAGTGACAGCCCCGGTTGCTGGTGTCTGTGAGTTAAAGGAAGGAGCCAGCATTATTGTTTGAGGGAAGAAGTGCAGTTATTGGTTTCAGCAGAAATGACAGAGTAGTGGCATAGTGATAAGAACACTTCTCACCAACATCTCACAAAACCTTGTACTTTTATGTGTGCGTGACTTAGGGGCTTATTCATCATACCTAAACTTTCTCTGGAGGTATTTAGGTTTAGAACTCGCATGGAGTTCTACTTAATTACCGGAGGAATTCATCATTCCTCCTCCCATAACTATCTAATTCGAAAAGCTGTCATTTTTGCGATGGCAGCTTTTCAGGAAATAGATAGTTATCCTTCTCTACTCTAACTTACCGCAGCTGTAATCTGTGCTGCGCATGCGCTGTTACATCTGTAAAACCAGCGCATGGGCAGCACTGCCTACAGCTGCGGTAATTTTGTGTGCCCCCCCAACCCCCCACTCCGCTCACCTCCACCCCTTCCCTGACTTACCTGCCCGTGCTGCAGCCTCCGGCTCCGTCTGCTATGCTGACACGTGCTCTCCCGGCAGAACACAGTACAGTTTAGAAAAAAAAACGTTGTTCTGTTGGGAGAACACAGTGTCAGAGCAGCCACAGGAGTGAGAGGCGGGAACAGAGCGACGTAGGAAGACGCCGGGCGGAGATACTTCATGAATACTAAAATAACTTTAATTAAGGAAAATGTCCTTAAAATGTTATTTTAGTGTTGATGAATAGGCTCCCAAATCTTACCGTGTATCTCTGTATTAAATGTTTAGCAGCATATTTTGATATATTTTTATGTACAGTATATTATATAGTTAATCCTGGAGTTATCAGAGAATTCCATTCTTACAATGATGTCATTCTCAAATAACTCCAGCTTTTCTTTAATGGACTATCACAGATTCCCCCATTGTTTCTCTGCGTGCTTGTTTTTGTTAAAACAGATGGGCTGCTGCCATTTTATTTTTTTAAAGATAATCTTTTACCTTCTAATGTTCCTGAAAAGAAAGTGATTTTCCTAACTCTGCTTATGTAGATTCTGCTAGTACCCCATACAGTGCTTGATGAAGCTGAATGCAGCATGTTCTCATTCTGCCATCGTTCCCTACTAAAGGAGGTCAGGGGCTTCTGTGCTGAAACATTATAGGAGCCTAGTACTTCATGGCAGAAATAATCTTCTGGTTCATCTGGTCTATACTTCTTCATTTTTGTATTTATTTTCTGTATTTTAGATCTGTCTTAACAATAGCCATCGTTGTTACCTTTCAGTCTTCAATTTCAAAATGCATGTCCTTGTTATATAAATTCACCTATTTGTGTAGAATGCTGCCTTCCTGAACCCCATTAATACATTTCATATATTTGCATCTTACAATTCCAATAACACTATATAACAACATTGAACAATAGTGCACAGTATAGTTTTAATGAGTATCACCTCATAATAAACATGTTGAAATGTATAAACATCCTGGGGACTGTGCATTAACATTTCACAAAGGTGCACTAACACTGCTAGCAACTAATAAAATATTGCTTTATCGTCTTATCTGCACTAGGCAGATAAAAGCTGATTGGTTGGTAAGCTTTTGTGCAGATTTGTATGTTTGCTCAATGTTGGTAACTAGAGCGGCTTCAATATCTATGCAATGACAAAGGACATGTTTTATAGAATGTGGGCCTGATGTAATGTTGGACGGTGTATGTTACTTGCAAATCTTGTGCAAAGAAAATTGCTTATATATGCCCATATGCAGAGTTGTACAAAATTACGATGAGCATATTCCCTATGTGTACACTTGGCTTACTACTAGTCATCATCATCAGTGTGCACTTGCACCTTCCCTTTACTAGGTTTAAAAGATACGCCTGGATTTACTCAAGCTCTGCATTGTTCTGAGTCAGTAACATCTTTAGGGGAGTGCGGACCGCACCGGGTGTCACCCTCCGAGGTGGTGACACCAAAATGTCAGCTCCTCCTCAGTGACCAGAAGCCAGGCACTGTACTGTGATGATATTGTGCAGCGCCTGGCTATCTGTCACTGAGGAAGAGCCAGCAGTGCGGGAAGAGTTTTTGAGGGCAGCCTGGCATCTTCAGGAGTGCTGGGCATGTCCCAAGAGTGATAAAACGGGTGTAGTGCTAGGCCACACCCCTTTACCACAAGGTCACGCCCCCTGTTGTCAGGTGGACTATTTGGAGCGCTGGGTGTCACTGACCCCAGTGACGCCACTGCCCTCAGTTATATTGAGATGCTCTCTTTCAACACCCATTACAGCCACTGCAGTTGTAGGTATAGATGTGATTGAAATGCGTATCACTCTGCATTGCCTGTACTTGCGTGTTTATACCGTAATTAATTTGTATGTGAGTTGGTGCAAGTATATATAATTAAACATGCGCTTACACTAACAATGGCCCAAAATCATTTTCATTGTAATATAATTCTGTGTCAACCCAGTTTGTCTTCCCCCACCTTTTTAGATTGTAAGCTCTCACGAGCAGGGCCAGCTACCCTCTTAAGCTTCTCCTTACTATAGTGTAATTTACTTCTTACTCACCACTAGGGCACCTAACACTTGGTTGCTTATGCTCTGTTGCTTATCTGGGAGATATGGTCGCTAATGTAGCAATATATATTATCCATGTCCTGTATTGTATTGTTCTGTAAGTCACTTGTATACAATTTGTTTTTGTACTTTGTAAGGCACTGCGGAACACTTGTGGTGCCATATAAATAAATTATAATAATAATAATAATAATAATAATAATAATTTTTTTCTTTTGTTTTTTTTTTGTCTTTTAGGGGGCCCTTTGGAAAAGAGGTAGAAATGGTTTGTCCGGGGAAATCGTAAGACCTGCTTCCATGTGAGCACAGCTGTGTCCCATGAACCTCGGGCAGCTGAGGGCGGAGCCCGCCTTGGTCTCTTCTGATTGGTTCTGGATGGAATTACGTTGAATGGACCAGAATCTTAGCGGGCTGGACTGCTTGTCAGAGCCAGATGAAAAAAGGTAAACAGAACATCACCACTGTGTTTATTACTTCTTCTTTTTTCACATATCCAATCTAGAGAACTATGAAGAAAGCACATGTTTTATGTCTGGAATGTAAGTTATTTAATAACTAGGTCAGTAACTGTGATTGAATGACTGTGAACCTATCCTCATGTGCCCCAGAGTCTTTGAGATATACATCCTGCTTTCTCTGTATAGTTATATTTATTAGCGTACATGTAAGTAGCCACTCGGCTTTCTTTACCATAAACTGTAATACGCAAAGACCGAAATAGAAAGTACCAGCCAGTGGCTTGCTTCTACCTAATATGCAATCCATTTTGTTAATGCATATGTCAGTCATGTAGCTAGATTGTTTTCTCAGCAAAAAAGAGAGCTACATAACCTGTAACAAGGCTTCTATTATATCATGGTGGAATAGGCACAAATAAGCTGTAACCCACAGAAACCAAATAAGCTATCAAACTCGTTAAACAACGTGAGTTAGTATGTGATTATCATAATTTATACAGATGTCACTCGTCTTTGCTTCAGTCGCGCCAAACAGCCCCTCTCGGTGGTAGGAGCTAATTGGTTGCTATGGGCAACTTCTACACTGGTCCACTTTGCCACGCTTTTCAATGCTTGATACATAAACCCACACAGTATTCTATTGCCCTTGTTTCTTATGTCCATTTGGCATCTTACCATTTTCAAGCTACCTGAGGTTATAAATGCCAGTCTGCTCTGATTAAGTCAGTATCACAATTGTCTGTAACCTTCACACTTTGTTACAGAAGCCAACAGCGAGAGGTTCTGGGATAAGGAACCACAATTTTGTGATTGTGTAGATTATACAGGAGGCGGAGCAAACACCTTCAAAAGTTGGAAAATGTGTGCATTGTAGAATTTTGTTATTAATAAAACTTATATCAAGTTGAAAAAAAAAACAAATGTATGGGTATCAACACAGTTTGTGAAGATAACTGGTCTCAATTTAAAAGAAAATGACATTGATGTAAATTCTTGCAAACACGTTTTATATAGCAGTATAATAACACTTTTTCATTTGAATTCAGAGTTGCTAATAACTCTTATTCAGTTTGTCCACTGACAGTTTTTTTTCCCCATTTACAGGGAAATGTGACCATGATCAGCAGTAGTGTTTGCACTTAATTGTTCTTTATTTTTCCTGAACACAGGGAAATTTGATTCTGATCAGGGCAAAATTTCCCTAGCAATTAGGTAAAATTTTCTGTTCAGTTTTGTTTTTCTGTATTTAGTTTTGTTGGCTTTCGTGTTATTTATAAACCACAGCATTTTAAGTGCAAATATTGTTAGGGAATGCAATGGCCATTTTAGCCAGTAAAAAAAAAAAGGTAGAAACCAGAACATCTGAATTTTTGGTAGTGGAACCACTGCTCCTATTACACCACATCTTTATCTTAATCGGATTGTACAAGTCTTTCTGTATATACTGCTCACCAGGGACTGTTCAGTTCGGTAGAATGTTGCGTCTGATTGGTTATGAGATGTTTGTGAAGAACAGTGGCCAGCATGTAGTGCAAGGTATGTGTAAATCCTTATATCTCTGATAATGGGCTGAGTGCAGTATAGGATAGGTCTTTGTACAAATATCCTTTTGCTAATTAATATTGCATGTGGATATTCAAGTAGACCAGTCATTTGCACATAAATCTACCTTAGAGTTTTTTAAACATCTAAATAACTGTTTGCATTTAAAAACAGGAAGGAACTGTTCTAATTACAAGTTCTGTCCTCATGCAAAGCACAGTGAAAGGTTCTTCCAGAGCTGAGAAGTGCGTCTCTTATCTCCAGATCAGAATTACCTTGTATGTGGCAGCAGCTAAAACTATTGACCTGTTTTGTATTTTTTTATTTCAACACCTGCACCCCACAAGCACCAAGGACCTTATTCAGAGGCCGTCGCTCGGGAGCGATCGGTTGCACCCAAAGTGACCGAGAATATGCAAAACGAGCGCTCAGTCGCAAAGCACATCGTAAGCGCGGAAACACCCACAACAATGAAAGCACACCTCCTATCTCTACAGCCTAATTCAGAGTCGGTCGCAGGCGGCAACCTACGTCAGCACGATTAACACCTGTTACATTGTTAATTGCCTACAAACATCGGTTGAGGCAGTAACCATCGCCAACACTCGCAATGCTTAAGGTAGACCCTGGGCTAGCCTTAGCTCTGCGAGCAGTAGCGTCGTTATTGCAACGAGATGACGTGTGTGATGACTCGCTCAGAAATATATGCACGCCCTTAAAACGCTCTTTTTAAGGTCAACCACACCACCACACCCCCGTTCACAAACACCTTCCCCTGTTACCAACCACAAACGGCACGAAATGTCAATCACAGCTACGACCTCGTAGTGACTAGCGAGCAAGAGGATTGCGGTTGGGAAGACAGGCTTGCGCACGCACACTGCCAGGTACATGCACGCGCAGTGGAAAAAAACATCGCTCGCTACGTCCAATCGCTCCGTGCGACCGCCTCTGAATGAGGTCCCATGTTCTTAACATAGCTACAGTAGGTTGTTCAGTCCTCTCCCTATTCACATCTCCTGTGCGTTTATCATGCAGAGCTATTAGAAAATGAGGTTGGTTTCTAAATCCTTTAGCTCCATGCCAGTTTGCCTGAATTAGTCAAGCACTAAAGACCATTATGCTATCAACATCGTTATGTGTGGGGTCATAGGAGTAGATAGGGAGGTTTAATGATCTTAAGAGCCCAGCATTTAGAAAAATAAAAATTATCATGTGCACCACATGCAAAGTACATATTACTGAGTGGTCCTAACAAACCATACCTTTGTTAGCTTGTTTTTTAGGTTTACTCCTTAGAGCTAGTCTGTATATACCAGATTTCACTGCCAATGCAGAATGATGGATCAACACAGAAACATATAGGCTGATCTATTTTTCCCATGTTGATTTGTTGCTCTGAATTGGCACTGAAAGCTTATTGTTTTAGGCACCAAAGTTCCCTGTTTTGATTTTTTTTTCTAGTTGCATTTGCAAAGTTTAGTAACCAAATCATATAAAGAATGTACATTTAGGAAAAATGTTGCTTTAAATTGTGTAGTGAAAACAGGAATATTTGCATAGGTTTATCTAAGTTACAACATTTTAGCTCTGTAGAAACAGCTTGTATTTTAAGGACCTGAGTACACACCTAAAAGATTTATCTGCAGATGATGGTTGTTCATACATACTGAACAACCATCATCTAGCTGTGGGTCGCGTTGCGCCCCCCTCCCCGCGGCCTCTGCTGCAAGTGTACTGGCGGTCGACTCTGCCCGAATACACAGCACAATGTGCAGATATATTTGCCATCAGCTGTGTAACTCAATCTGTCTGTGAACGACGTCATTCACAGATACATCATCTGTACACACTGGCCGGTGCGCACACAATATATTGGCCGATCAATTGATCGGCCAATATATATGCCAATGTGTACCCAGCTTTAGTCATCGTTGTATTCCAAAAATTAAAAAGACAGTACTTGTCACAACCTGTGCAATTCTTCTTTCCTGTCTGGGGTGTCTCTGTTTGCTCTGGTGCTTCTAGCACACTCTGCTGATGCAGCAAACTTAGTGCTCTAGAAGCACCAGAGCAGAGAGCTATATACACGTGTGTGTATGTTTGGACTCTGTACAGGAGTTACATGCCTTTAGGTGAACATTAACCGTTCATCCACTGCGGAACCAGAGTCCGCTAATAAGTATCTGCAGTGCGCCCATCTTGGTCACATGCTATTTACCTTCCACACACTTCACTAAAACAGCTCTCATGGGTTTCCTGAAATGCACACTTAACAGACTTATGTAATCTGTGGGACCATGCCAAACGACAAATGCAAGCACTCTGTTCCCTGTCTGTGTCAATCTGTCTTTCGATGGACTAACTACACTAACAACAGCTGCCAACTATATAGTATATGTAATAATCATGGCGTGGTGATTGAGTAGTCCATGGTTCCTTGCGCTACCCTGAGAAGAACATACAAATATTGCTCAACTCTATCCTCCAGTAACTCCAAGGGGCAGGTTGGAGAAACATGACTCTTCTAGGTTTGGGAATATTATGTGGGTTGTGATTATAAGTTCTGTCCTCTGTACAGTTGAGTTGTTTTTTATTTATTTTATTTCCATTTTGAATGGTGTACTGAGCAGCAACAATAAAGAAAAGTTCATTGACTGTAACATTGCCATTTCAGTCAAAATGCATACGTGTGTATGTTTGCTGTGTGTTTTCTCTTTCTCTACAAAAGGAATGATAAGGAATAGTGGAATGTGGTCATTTCACATGTATGATTAACTCTCTATTGGGAGGAAATGGTTACTAAGCAGAGGACCAGTGCAGTACCCAAGGTATAATTATGACTGTACCATCTGAAGTATTCCATGTCTATAGAGTTCTAATACAATCATGCCCCTGCCATTCACACACAATTGCATAACCCACATTGTGCCAATTACCCTACCCAACATTTGTCCTTTCTTAAGCTGCATACACACGGTACGATCTGCACAAACAACGATATCGTTGAACGATTTCCCTTGAACTTTTCTGTAGTGCAGGACAAACAATGTTGGGTGTACACACTGAGAGATATGTATGATAGATATCTTTCAGTGAAGTCATCCTGCCACATCTCTGAACATCGTGATGTAATTGTCCAAGTTGGCCTGCATGTACGGACGACCATAGATATCGTTATCGTCCATGTGGGAATGCACATCGTTGGTCGTTTGTTGGTCATTGGTTGCATAAAAATGAACAATATGAACGATTTATCGTTGAACGATATCGTACCGTGTTTTCGCACCTTTACAAATGGGTAGAATATTGAATCCTGGTGGCTCTCTTTTGTTTGTTTTCCTAGATGTAAAGTGTAAGGTTGCTGCTTATAGGGTGTGTACAGCATGTCTTCTCAACATATTTGCATGTAGACATGCCCTGATGTGACCTGCAATAGTGTGCTTATCAGATGCTAACATAACATGAGTGCTCTCTTTAGACATAGTAACAACAACATAAAGAAGTGAACCTATATACAGGGAACATTTTCTCTTCTTAAAGTTATACTTTCAGTGTAATACTTTAATATATAGCCAGATGAGTCACAGGTGCCTGAGGAAGGAATGCAAGCTAGTCTCAACTTTATGCCTTCAGTCTTAGTTGAAACAAGTTCTATATCCCAGGCCCAATGTTTCCTTTTGTCTGGCTTCATTTACTGGGCACTTTTGTGTCTTTGTGCTGATGTGATATACATACAGATTCCATTCCCTGTAGCTGCTTTTTGTGAAGTCTGGTTCTGTGCTCAAGATCTCCTGTAAGACATTGTGTTCAGGCAGGTACTATATCTCACAGTTCCCTTCTCTCTATCTCCCTCTAGTGTAGTAAGTAGTGTCATCTCCATTTAGTTCTTTTCTGCTTATGTGTCACCCATATGCTAGAGTTACTTCCTTTCGTCAGCAAAGAGACCAAATTAATGTCACCCTTCTCCCTTTTGGAAGAGATGGGAGCCAGCAAAGATTATGTCCTGTGACTTTATGATGTTTCACTCGTTAGCTTTGTGTCGTTTTATAGTAGAAATGTAGTAGCTGAGCCTTTTAAACTGATAAATTGTAGGAAGTAATTTACAGATAATCAAGTCAGTAGTGATATGCAGATTTGGGCTGTGATAAAGCAGTGTTTCTCTGTGGGAGCAATTGGTCTGGTGTCGGGTCACATGTTTGAATTGTGCTGGGTACATTGTCTGACATCACACAAGCTGATAAGTACCCATGTGTTACAGGCACATGATGTGATATATAGTGGTTTAGATTCATTTACATGAAGGCATTTTAACATGTAATGCCTCCACCCTGCCAAGAAGGCATCTACAAAGGTTTAGCCGTTCAATACAGGTTAAGCATTCCTTGTGTGACAGTGCCAGCAGTATGCCTGTAGTCATATACAGTATATGGCAAAGGCAGGGCCGTAGCTAGGGTGGTGCGACTTGTGCCATGGCACAGGGTTACTGCAGGGCAGGGGGCGCTGTTTGGGCCTGTCAATTTTCCTGTTTTTTATCATTCTCACTTGTAGCTTCCTCATATTTTATCCCCAGCATCTTCTGACCCCCCCCTCTCTCTTCCCTGGCCCTTCCCCATGGGGCGATGGCCTTTTTCAGGAGCACTATCTTATGTCCCTATTTGTAAAAAATCGGGGGGGGGGGGGCAATGCCCTCTCTGGCACAGGGCACCAAAAAGTCTAGTTACGGCTTTGGGCAAAGGTAGCCACTGTATCTAATGTATACCTATTTATTTGCATGTCTTTTAAAATATTCGTATACTTATGTACTGGAACATTGATCGCAGCCTTTAGGACATTGATGGGCAACATGATATGCTTTAGAGGCATCACAAGTTGTACTTGGTCTAGGTCACTGACATGTCCTGGTGTTTCCAGGAAAGACCCATCTTTTATCTAAATGATAAGACTTAGTTTCCTATAAATCCAAGCACCAAAATTTCTAGGGTAATGGAATAGCACCCTATAGCTGCTTTATATTGTTAAAGTTTATGTCACATGGGTAACCCAGATTTTATTTTATAGTCATGGCTGGCCTACCATCCTGTACATTAAATTTGCAGTGTTTACATTACCCATACTATAAGCTATCCATCTTTATAAGTAACCAGTGGTGAACTGATCTGCTGCATAGACTGTGTGAATGCACTGTGCTGCCTTGTGATATAAGAATGACTGGTAAGAGGAGCAAAGAGAGTAAATAACAGTAGTCGGGGGACATTTGACCACTCTGGGCACTGCATGCTTCCCCTTTGCCAATTGTTGTCCTCCACTGTTTGTGTCCGTCTGTATGTTGCTGTCTAGCCTAGAGATACAGACAGTCTCTTGCACTCTCCAGCAGTTCTGTTACAGTTGTTGGAATTCCTTTGTTCAGTCTGTAAGCTGAACTGTACTGCCTCTCATGTGGTCCTCAGATGTGTGATTTAGTACACATATGTAACAAAAGCACATAAATAAATCACAGATGCATGCATGTACAAAATATAAAATGCACGCTATAACATATACACATAATATAGATAGGCTTGCTTACTAACTTTGCTGACTTGGACATGTAGAAACCTATCTTTCTCCGCATGCTGATACACACCCCCTAACTCTGGTATTTACCGGGTGTGCCAACTCTTTTATGCCCTTTTCAGTTACTAGTCGATGCATAACGACAGGACAGTGGATGACAAGAAAGTGCCCAGTAGGAGCTCATTGGGTCTATTTACTAAGCTGTGTTAGAAGATAAAGTGAACAGTGATAAGGTACCAGCCAATCAGCTCCTAACTGCCATTTTTCAAAAACAGCCTGTGACATGGCAGTTAGGAGCTGATTTACTGGTACCTTATCACCGTTCACTTTATCTCCTAACACAGCTTAGTAAATAGACCCCTCAGTCTTCTACGTATGACCCATTAAGATTATCAACATTTTTAGAACTGTTTGACTATAGATTTTTGTATGATTCTCAAGAAAAATTTGGCCTTAAGTGTTCTGGACTGAATTCATGCTATAATTTTTTGTTTCACCTAGAATCCAAACCACATCACAGAGCAGAATGAATTGACATAGTCATTGTCCCAGCTTTATTTATTGTAGCTATCTCTTCCACTGCTATAGTTTTCACTCTCTCCATTATGTTTGTACATTATATATTCCCCTTTTGTTATTGGGAGATAGACTTCTATGTCTTCCCCTAGTATGGGCATATACAATTGTATCTCACCTTGTTATCAGAATACAGAGTTAACCTTCCCTTTAGTTAATATTCTCCCTATTATGATAATATAAGTTTATCCACCACTGTTAAAGCTTTCTCACCTGCATTATGTACATACCTATATAAGTGTATTTTCCCATAACAATGTGGGGGTGGGATATAACTCTATGGGGGAGATATACTAAGCCTTGGAGAGTGATAAAGTAAAGTGGAGAGAGATAAAGTAGCAACCAATCAGCTCCTAAAGGTGCCCACACACATACCGACTTGCTCCCAATCAGCCGATGTACATGATTTCCCCTGAACTCTCCCCAGGCAGTCTTGGTCACGATGTGGAGTTAAAAATGTCCAATCTGACTTAAGATCTATCTTGCAGCCAATGCATTGTATCCCAGATTGGCTAATCTGCCCTACAGCACGGCAGATGTGAAGATGCGAGGTACGACGAGCGGGGACGCGCATCGGCATCGTGATCAAGAGTAGAAACTCATTATTTGTACTTTTTTTATCCAATTCGTCGTCACGATTCGTCGAAATTGGCCAAATCGTGTAAAATGTCGCTATGTGTGTGGGCACCTTAACTGTCACTTTACAGGCTGTGTTTGAAAAATTACAGTTAGGAGCTGGTTCATTGGTACTTTGTCTCTCTCAGCTTTATCACTTTCCAAGGCACCTCTTGTATACTCATAACAATCTAACAAAGGGAAGGGAGTTTATCTGTATTCCACTCGCCAGGGGCGCCGACCAAAGGGGGGGAGCCACCCAGGTGTGCCACCAGTAGCCAAGGGGCGGACAAGTCCCTCGACCCCACAAGTGTAGGGCAGACCGCAGTGAGAGCGGTCTGCCCTACACAGTTTACAAACACGCAGCCGCCAGCAGCGGCTGTGTGTTTGTAATAGCAGCCAGCCAATGAGAGTCTGCATGACTCTCATTAGCTGCTGCGTCGTCCGCGGAGAGAGCCGGCTGGAGCTCACTAATGAGCTCCGTCTTCCGGCTCCCTCTGCAGCATGTGATGGGAGAGACATCATGAAGTATGATGTCTCTCCTATGCAGGAGAAGAGCGGGCGGGACTGAGCGGACAGCGGCGGTCGCTTCAGGAGCGAGGATCAGGTAAGTTTCTTTTTTTTCTTTGTGTGTGGAGGGGGGGCACTGAAATAGGGGGTGGCCGCTACTGGGGGCAATTTATGGGGGGGGTGCCCACTACAGGGGGCTCTGTATAGAGGTGGTCACTACTGGGGGCACTGTATAGGGGTGGCCACTACTGGGGGCACTGTATAGGGGTGGCCACTACTGGAGGTAATTTAGTGGGGTGGCCACTACGGGTGGCACTGTATAGGGGGGCTACTAATGGGGGCAATGCAGCATAGGGGGATTGCTACTGGAGGGTTACTACTGGGGGCACTGCATAGGGGAGGGGCACCAGTCCATTACATTGCCAGGGGAGCTTGGATCCCTAGATACACCCCTGGTGAGAATCCCGACTCTCTTAAAGGTAAGTACACTAACCCTCCCTCCCCGGTGCATAAACCTAACCTCCCCCCCCCCCCCCCCGCACCCTAAACCTAACCCTCCCCCCCTATTGCCTAACCCTAAACCCCTCCCCTAACCCCTGATGCTTACCTTCTGATTCAGGAGCCGTGATCCCTGCGCTGTCGGGATTGCGGCGTCTGTATCCTGCCCACTGGGATGCTGACTACATCCCATAACTCTGTGTATCTCTTAATAACAAAAGGGAAGTTGCAGCTTTTTCCTTATTACATATTTATAGGAACAAAGCAATTTGCCTACACTAGAAGATGAACCCCCTCCCTCCCCTTGTCTCCCTGATCTCAGCTCATGCACATGCCAATGACGTCCTGCTTCAGAAATAGAGAAAACTGCTTCCAATTAGATTCGCTCTGAACACCATATACATCACATATTAACTGCTTTGCCCCTGGTGCAGTCTACCATTGTGCTGTGTACATTGTTTTACTGTTCACTGCAGTTTTATTGCCTCAATCAAACATGAACTTCCTTCACTCCTGTAATATACACCTGCTTGTCTGAAGAGCAGTTTAAATATTTTGTAACTGAAATGAAAGAGGTTCACCCTGGGGCAAGGCAACTTAAAATGCACTCAGGACGTACAGCCCAGCACCCCTTAGTGGTATTGTTTTGTAGCAAGTGGCCATCATTGTATGGGACATGCAATATAAATGTGGGAATTGCTCATTCGGTTTATATGCATTGATTACTGGAATGTGATTGGTTCCTGCTGAATTGATTAGTATAGCCCAGAAAAGGGCTGCATCCATTGTGCGCATTAAATACAGGTAAGCACCATACAGATTGGCATATAAATGTATAACTAATAATATGATGAATAATAGTAGAATGCATTTATAGTAGCAAAATATAATCAAGAAGCATTAAATTGAACAAATAAAAATTATGCTTAATTTACCTACCCAGTTAGTAATATGTACTGTAGAAAACGCCAAAATGTTAACAGACATTAACAATAAAAAAACTCCTCTAAAATATTACATAACACATATGCATAAAGTGGTTGCTAGGAACGAAGAGGGAATAAATAGCAGAAAAGATTATACACAATTCTGGTTGCTCGCCAGCTATTACATCATATTTGTCAATGTCCTGTATTCAGAAACTATTCAGTCTTTCCTAATTGGGGTTTTAGCAATTCTCATTTCACAGTCCTCTAAACTGTAGACTTCCAGCGAGATTCTGATTTGTTACTTTGGTTGTGTGTGAATGTTGGTATGGTTATACAATAGGTTCCCATCCAGACAGGCACAGCTGCAGCTTTCCCACACAATAAGTCAGAGGGAGAAGTGCAATAGTCTCAACAGGAATGGTTCTAGTATATATGCTACTCTATAGTATGATACTAATTATGAACATGTTGCATTGTACCTATGCAGAGTTAAAGAACAGGATGCAGTGAATAATGATAATGAGTATTTACTATTTATGAAAATACAATGGGTTTGCAAAAAGTACTCTTCTAGCCCAAAGAGAAAACCGCACTGTCTGCTTATCTCTAATATACTTCTGAGTATCTGTACACTGCTAATGAGACTTCTGCCCTGTATAGCTGCATTCATTGTCTATACGGAATTAGTATGACGGGTTCGATTCCCGTCAGCGGCAGCCCGACACGAGCAGAGTGCGACGCAGCGGAAGCCTGACAGCGCTGGAAATCCCGATCGTGTATAGGTAAGTATTTACTAACCTAATCTAACCCCCCTAACCCTAACCCTCCTTAGGGGTGCCTAACCCTAACTTCCCCCCCAAGTGCCTAACCCTAATCCCCCCTCTAAGTGCCTAACCCTAACCACCCCCTTCCCCGCTGCCTAAACCTAAGTCCCCCGGGGGGGTGCCTAACCCTAAGTCCCCCCCGGGGGTGCCTAACCCTCCCTCCCCCTAGCCTAACCCTCCCTGGGGGGGTGCCTAACCCTAAGTCCCCCCCCGGGAGCCATAAACCTAACCCACCCCCCCCCCCCCCCCCCGCGACTGTCCGCTCGCGGCGCCTGGCATCCCTACGATCGGGATGCCGGGCGCCGGTCTCCCGGCGTCTGGGAAATGCGGGCGTCTACATCTAGACGCCTGGCATTTCACCCTTGCCGGGAAATGGCAGTCGGGAAGCCGGCTGACAGTATTTAGGCAGTCGGCTTCCCGATTGCCTCCCGTCTATACACAGATATGGAGCATGTTGCACTGTATAATTCTACAGAGTACCTGTACATGGATGATGCACATGCTGCACTGTATAATGATATCTATGACATTAATTTTAATGGCAAAATATGCAAGCAGTATCCATAAAGGGTGCACGTCCACGTGCTGGCTTTTGAAAGTATCCCAGAATATGAGTCTACATGTAATTTGGTGGGATTATAGGATCACAGAAAGGAGGTCCAAATGGAAAGTGCCGGGGGTGTGGTGGTGTAATGATGTGCATCAGTGCCGCCATGTTCCCCTCTTCTGCTGCTGCGCAATACCGCAATTCCTACCAACACACAGCTGGGCCATGATGGCATGATTTGCTGCAAAGTAGATACACCCTCCATGCCTTTTGTGTTTTGAAATACTGTACTGGTGAGCGAGGTAGCTGACACCTTCAATTACACTATTTAACTATCTCATCCGTTTAAGCAATTCTGTTTTGTTGTTATTTTTGGTGTGATTTTGTCTCATTAAGCATAAGAAACATCCTTAATCCACCCATAATTCAGAGTAAATACTGTAGCCTTGTGTGCATCAAGATGGTCTTTTTCTCAAAAGCCACAGGCAGAGGTGATAAACATGTCACAAAGCAAGGAGAACTTTCCCTGATGCCTAATGCTTAAGCACTCCAAAACACTAGGGGTGAATCAGTGTTGGACGCAGGGAAACCATCCGTCACATGCACCGAGATGGTTAACGCACAGCGGCCTGACAGGGTTCATGCAGATTCCCGATTATCAGGAATCTGCCCATTCGTCTGACCCTTACCGCGCATGTGCAGTACGGGTCTGCGATCTCGCACTCAGTCCTGTAGCAGACTGTCAGTGATTGACAGTCTGCTGATATTTCTGTGCGGGGAGGGGGAGGCAACGGCCTCCTTTTTCCAAAACAGAGGCGTGTCGCCATAGTTGGGGGTAGTGGAGAGGCCAGGATCTCTATTGGCTGACAAAGATTTCCTTGTCTCTTTTACTTATCTGCGGCGGCCGGCTTGCTTGACCCCATGGTCACTCAGCCAGATGATGGAAACGCAGATGATCCCATGTTGCGTCCAAGGACCCAGCTCGGTTCAGTAATGCACGGCTCCTGCTGCATTACCATACTGGTGCTATCGCAGCTGCTACCATGTTAGCAGCTGCAATAGCAAATGCGTCCGCAGCTGAACCAATGCCCAGAGATGCATGCAGTTTTGAGATCCATGCAATTAAGATTGGAGTTTCTGGTTGGCAACTGGGAAGGTGGTTACCAGCCGTGGGCGTGTGGTGGGCATGTCGGTGTCAGCAACTGCGGCTAAAGATGCCGTTTCACTGTCTGACTGACCACAGCAGCAGAGTGTCATTCTGTGCCTGCCACCGGCAGGTGTAATGTCTGATGGTG
The DNA here is from genome assembly GCA_031769625.1 of Taudactylus pleione. Taxonomy (NCBI): domain Eukaryota; kingdom Metazoa; phylum Chordata; class Amphibia; order Anura; family Myobatrachidae; genus Taudactylus; species Taudactylus pleione. The sequence goes on from JAUIMM010000154.1 coordinate 7,541,671, forward strand.
TCCTAATAGTGCTTCTTTGTACGTACATAAGCAGAATCACACTGCAGCCGGTGGGCGTCTCCATAGGACGCCCTTTGTCAACACATTAGAGTAAAGATGCAGTAGCGTCTGCAACTGCGCCCACCTCTGATTCACCCCCACTGTATAGTTTAATTGTATATGATCCCACTTAGTAGTTATAGACAGGTAATAATTGTATAACGATAGTTATCTCTGTCACAGAAAACATGATCCACTGTTTACTCATATTGCATATCTATTGTGAAATAGAGTATCTTATATGTGATATTTTATCTTAGAATTGTATCACTCAAGCTCCAAATTCTCCCAGAGTGCTTAATGGGTTAATGAGTGCTAAATTTCTTTATTCCCTCTCCCCCCACCTGTCCTGGTGACCGTAGACATACACTGTGCTATATGCTGAATTATCCATGGATCCTTCAAATCACAACTACACGCCCAGGATATGAGCAGCAAATGGTTTCTGTTAGAGAATGAACTATTTCTTTTTGCATCAGATTATTCTCTTTAAAAGCAGAGCTGTGCAGGAAGAATTCTACATTTATGTTATGAAAATTCTCAATCTATACTTTTTTAACTGTAGGTTAATATACAAACAACATGAATTACACATACAGGCTTGGTGGTGTAGTTAGAAAAGTTTTGTAGGCATGCCTTTTATAATAACATGACTAAAAGGGCATTATTTTACAGCAAACAAAAAAATATCAGCAAATTTGATCAGACTGCAGGAAATTAACTGCAGAGTCAGCAGAAACGGAAACGCTAATTAAATATGCAGCAAATCTAGTGGAACTGAACTATCTAATTAAGTCTCTGTTGCTGCCTGTTCCGTACCTGTATTGTGCCCATTGGTCATGTAACAAGAGACCAGTGCTGCAACAGGCGCTATTTGTATTTTGTTTGTAAATGTAGGAAGAGCAGTGAGTGCATTAGAGAAGGTTGGCACCACTTCTGCCCTGTAATCTGTATAAACCCTAGGCTTGGCACTGCATTTTGTTGTGTGCGAAGGGAAATCCCTTGCTCACATATAAATAGGGATTCTTTGCCAGCATGGATCTTCCTCCTGTTTAGCTAGCAACAGAAGAATCGTCAGTGAGAGAGGCGGAGGTATAGTGCCGCAAACAGAGATTGGTCTGTCACCGCCCACAACGTCAAATGAAATGGTAGTAGTCTGTATGACTCAGACAGATTTAAAATGCTGTGTGATGTTCCATTTGTCAGAAGTATGCCTGGGGCAGAACAGGCAGAAGAGACACATTGCTTTTCTTCTTTTTTGCTACTCTGCCACTCACGCCTGTTGCATGCATATAATAAGGTTTATTTAGAGGTTTTAAGGGTATTGTATTTTGTCTTAAAAAAAATTGACCCAAAGACTCGTTGGAGGCTGGATTTGAGTCCAAATGTTGCCAACTTTTTACTTTGGACAGGTCATTTTGTCCCCTCAAATGTTACACACTGTATTGTATTATTAGGTCAGTTAGGTAGGGACTCTCTGTTATTGATGACTTTTGTGTACAATACCAAATGAAATGTACAGTATGTATTGTATACAAATAAAAGAAAAATTATTATAGTGTCCTTAGTTATGCTTTAATCTCTTATTACATGTCTTAATCTTTTTTTGTAACATTAATCTATTCCATGTGTACCTTCTTTCTTTAACCCATGCTATTGATTTTTTGGTATACCTTTTCAACCACAATTCATCACTTTTTATAATGCCCTTACGCACATCTCCTATATTTATTTATTATTTATTTATTAACAGTTTCTTATATAGCGCAGCAGATTCCGTTGTGCTTTGCAATTTGAATCAACATTAACATTTTACTTGGTTGTAAAAGACATGCATACACACATACATACATACAAGACATACGTAAAAGACATGCATAAGGGTAAGAGGGCCCTGCTCGCAAGCTTACAATCTATATTCTCAACTAACCAGAATGCCTAGCATTGGCAGGCTTTGATTAATGTATTTATTACTTTATTTTATTTACTGGTGTATCAGACCTGGCATAAGTCCGCCCCCACCCCCACTCTGTCCTGCACCCCACAAATTCCCTGCTTACCACTACTATTATTATCCCATATATTCCCTGCATAGATCCCCTGCTTATTATTATTATTGCTCTATAGATCCCTTGGTTACTTGGGCATATCTAGAATGGTTTCATTTTTCAAACATTAATAAATACATGAAAACAAACTAGAAATGTAGCAAATACGAGCTAATGGTGTTGTTCTTACCATTGATTTTCAACATAGTACATGGTATGACCTATTTTTTCAACTGCTGATTGTATTGGTAAAATCGCAATACACAGAAAACATGTTAAAAACACCTAAAAAAGTCTTAAGGTGCTGGTCTTTAGTTAATTTGTATACTTTATACACACTTCTGAATAAGCTCTTACTGCAGATACTTTCAGTCAGTATACATTGACTCTTTAACTACATGCAGACATTCTGTGCAACGCCCTTCATTTAAACTTTCTTTAACAATTTTATGTAACTTTGTATCCTCCCTAAAAAACAAGTATGTATTTGTGTATCATTGTCCCATGTTGTGATGTTCCATGAGCATGTGAGAAGGAGACCACAATTTTATCTTGCAACTACACGTTTGCCTGTTTTGGATAAGAGATGGGGACCTAGATTGTGACCGATAAATGGGTGGAGAAGAGGCTCTGACCTTTTTATTCATTATGTTTTCTCAGAGGGAATATCTCTGTCCTTAAAATCCCTAAAACAAATATTAATATTATTAATATGAACTTAATGTCTTTAAATGCCGTTATCATAGATGGTTTATGACCATCAAGCCTGTTATCAAATAGCAGAAACTACAAATGGCCAGACTGATGTCGTCATGGGCTACACTTTTATTAATAGGGTAGAGTCCTGTAATCTGTGTTGCAAAATCATATAACATATCAGGTTTGTGATGTTTTTTATGTTTATTTAATTTGATAAATTGTTGCTGTGCAGAGGTCTATACTGTCTTTCCAAGAGACACAGCCGTCACAACTTCCTAGGTCACTCCATTACCCTGATGTTGGGTAACTAGGCTATGGACAAATCTAATAGTAAGGTATATTTTCTTTATCTATTATGTTTTGATTTATTTGTCTATTAACAGCACCACCATCTCCTCTAGCCCGCAAATGCACTTTGTTGGAGTTATCTCTGACTCCTCCCTCTCCTTCAAACCACACACTCAATACCTTTCGCAGTCCTGCAGTTTTCAACTGCAAAATATCTCCAGGATCAGATCCTTTCTAACCCTGGAGGCAACTAGGATCTTCATCTCCAATGGTCATCTCCAGACTGGACTCCTATAAACCTCCTCTTATCTGGCCTCCCTTACTCCCACCTATCTCCACTACAATCTATCGTCAGTGCTACTGCCCAGCTCATCTTCCTTTCCAAATGCACTACATCTGCCTCCCCTCTATTAGCCCTAAATTGGCTCTCCTTGCCCTTTAGAACCCAATTCAAACGTCTCACATTCACTTACAAAGCCCTCACCCAATCCTATTTATATATCTGACCTTACATCCCTTCACATTCCTTCCCGCCCACTTTGCTCCACACATGAATGCTGGCTCTCCTGCCAACTGATTACTTACTCTCACTCCCACCTCCAAGCTTTTGCTATTGCTGCTCCTTACCTCTGGAACTCTCTCCCCATTTTTCTCAGACTCTCCACCTCGACTACAAAACTTCAAAATGTGCTTTCAAGATCCACTTCTCTATCAAAGCTGTCCAGCTCTCATCCTAACCCACTTCTCCATGCTCCTTGCTCCAGGGACGTGCAGTCAGGGTAGGTAGGCCCTGTCATACTCCAGAGATTTGATATAAAAATGATTAGAATATACAAAGAATATATATATAACTTAGAAACATCTTGTTTATTGTAATCATTATTATAGTTAACACTCACCAGCTTTGTGGAGCTCCCTGGGACTGCAAGGAGATGATAGATGAGGCAGCTCAGCCTCGCTTCTGTATAGTCAGACACTGCTTGCAGAGCCCCAGAAAGAGACCTAATGGAGGCATGCCTCTGAGTATGGGGGCGTGCATTGAGCACTGATGGACACCTTGGATGTGTCATGTGACTAGGAAGTGCACTGCAGTGTTTAGAGATCGGAGCTCAGTCAGCAGTAGTGAGAGAAGACACAATGATGCAGGTAGGAGAATCAGTAGACACTGAAGCTTAGTGTAGTGAGGGGAGAGTTACAGTGAGTAGGGGATGAGAGGCTCCCAGCACTCAGACCCTTCTCCTTGTGAGCCTCCCCGTCCATTGACCTCACCGCACGTCACTGCCTTGCTCACTTTCTCTCCCTTATGTGTCACCCCTGTCTGTCTGCCCCCCCCCCTTTAAACTGTAAGCTCTCACGAGCAGGGCCCTCTTCTCTCTTGTGTTTTTCTTTCTCGTACTTATACCATCATCTCCTCCCCACTGCCTACAATGGCACTAAACCATTGGGTTCTGCCGCCCTGCTACTTATTTGAGTATTATGATTGCTGATGCAGCAATGTTTATAAACCTTGTCCATGTCCTGCAATGTTTTGTACTGTAAGTAACTTTTTCCTTGTTTTTGTACTTTGTAAGGCGCTGCAGGCCCTTTGTGGCGCCATATAAATAAAGCATAATAATAATACTTCCTAGTTTGCAAGGCATTGAAAAGTGATAAGGCATTCACACTGAGGAAAAAGATACAAAATAGAGACAGTGTTTGTCTTATGTTGTAATATAAACAGAATTGAAACACTAAGGGCTCAATCCAACTCGCGAAGGGTGTGAGTTGCCGTTGCAACAGCGTTAAAATGCTGGCAATGGCACCACATCTCACACCCCTCGCGGCCAGCTCCAAGCCTGAATTCCTATAATTTTGCTCTGAGCCCTATGGGGCTGCGAGCACTTTTATGCGAATTCGGGCTGCCTTCAAGTGCGCCTGCTGCTGCTATGACTCGCACCTGCGAGTGCATCGTGTGTAATTTTATCGACCCCTATATTGTGAGAGTGACCCTTTAATTCAGTAGGTAGAATGTAAATAGAGTAATCAAATTTTGTATAAATAGGATTTCTTGCATTATGATCCGGCTATATATGCTGAGCCTGTGCCCTATCAATGAACAAACATACACAAATTGTACCAGGCTGTGCAGGGACAGTAATCCACTTATAGCTTTTACAGAACATGGAGGTTGTGTGACTGATGTGTGTGTGACTGCTGTTTTATAGGGTGTGACAAGGTTATGTTTATTTCTGAGGTTACAAGTTTACTGCATTTATGACTGTTGCGCTTTGGTATTAGTTAATTATCTATAGCCAAGTCTATAAGACGTATGTTATATGCAGTTTTGTTAATGTGTGTACATACTGTATATTGAAGTTATTGTGTGTTATAGTGATATTTCTAGGTAACGTCCAAATTTTATGTGTTTAGGGCACTAATTGAGGATGTGTTTGTTTTCTCCTTTTGTGCTCAGTGTACTGCTATATTTAATATATAAGATAATGGTAGTCACCTGGACTCAGAGACGGTCGTTAAAATTTTGATGCTTAGGTTTGTGGAACAAATTTCCCCATTTTTCATGGCATCTGACCTCTGGATGGCATTGTAATATTATACCTCTATCGTAGCACTTCCCACTCCTAGCATTGAGGTTCCCCCCTGCACATAAATGGCTGTAGTTATGTTTTTCTGTCGATCAATAGGAATCTCTAAATAGTCTGCTAGTTTTAGCTACCAAACTGTGCAATAGTGGATTCAATATCAGGTTTGTTGGATACAAGCAGACACCATTGGAATAAAGCAGACAGTAGTAACACACTGGATGGCTTTGCCTCTAAATGTTTTACTTTTTTTATTTTTTTAGTAATTATGTTATTTGACTTTCAGGATGATTAATGGCACTGCACAGTCTCATTCTGTGCCTAAAAACTGTAGTCCAATCCGGGATCTCCATACAGAAAATTGTGTCAGAAAACTTTTATCGGTTAACTGCCTAGAGTGTGAATAGAGAAAGGAGAGGGGTGAAACAGCATACCTCCAGAATTTACAGATTTTAATGTGTAGCCTATACACACTGGAATGCCTAGTTTCCAATTTCAAGTTCAGAGTGATGTCATGTCCTGCTTAAGTTTGTTTTCTTTTTCTGTATCCCCAATTTTTTTCCAAGACCATGCCATTACATGGGATGTAGGACAAAGAGCTGACAATCTTCAAACATAAAAAGTTGTTTGAGACAAGGGAAAGTTAAGCTAACTGTTTGCCCTTTGAGGTCAGACAGGAGGCGGATGTTTATCCCCAGGCTCCCTGTCCCGTGACTGCCTCTCCTCTCTCGTGCTTGTCCCCTCCCTGTCACCAGGGGGATATTTCAGGTGTCGGGATGCAGGCCTTGGCCTGAAGCCATGAACTGGGAAGACCTCAGGAGCTGGCAGTTTGCCCAGGCCCCTGTCTGGTACAGCATGTACTTTACCAGTGGGGGGGCTGAGGAGAGGGAGGGCTGGACTAAGGGGGGGGGAATTCTGCAGATATAAATCTTCACTGAGGTGTCCACTGTAAACGTAACCCCTGCAGTGCAGGCATAATTGCATCATATTGGCCCTCAGACAGTACAAGAAAGTTTAAGTTTGTAGCTGTAAGCTTGTTGTGGTTATACTCACCCTTGTTGAGGGGACAGTAGGTGAGCTGTAGAATATAGGGTATACTCCTCCTATAGGAAGGTGCCACAAAGCAGGCAATCGTGCAATATGTTACTCTTACAATGAAAGTGGAGCTGTCAGCTACACACACTGGAAGTAGCCTATAGCAATAATAAACATCACTGAGGTATGAGGCACAATGCTTTTAGTGAATTGATGGCTACATATTTATGAATATGGATTCAGACTACAAAATGACTGAAGGATACAAGACCACTAATGATCAATTCTGATATTTAGCTACCGACCACAAGGTGACAGAAAAGAGCTAATCTATTTTTGGGATCATTTTCCTCCAAAAAGATAGTCAGCACATAAATATTATGAATAAATGGGGTACTGTTCCACACACCTAAAAATGACGGAGAGATACAAGAAGTGGAATTATTTGCATCATTGGGTTACACAACCTTTGAAAGTTAGGGAACATGATATCCCTCCCACCATAGAATGATGACATATAGGAACTCCTCACCGCTGCACTTTTGCAGCTAGAAAAGCATTGCGTTCATAAAAGCTCAATCGTTCCTGTGGTAGATGAGGAGTGCACCGCTCATTACCAACTGTGATATAGTCCAGTCCATGGTCTTCAGCACTTAATTGCTCTTGCATGACTGGGAGGACCGTTTCCTTTTTAATTCAAATTACATTAATGTGGCAATTGAGCTCTTATAAACGGGGCAGCACAGACGGTGTAATGGTTAGCGTTACTGCCTCACAGCACTGAGGTCGTGGGTTCAATTCCCACCACGGCCCTAACTGTGCGGAGTTTGTATATTCTCCCTGTGCTTGCGTGGGTTTCCTCCAGGTGCTCTGGTTTCCTTCCACACTCCAAAAGTATGCTGGTAGGTTAATTGTGCGCATGTGATAGGGAATATAGGCCCTGATTCAGAGCCGGACACTCTGACCAGAGCGCTCGCTCTGAATCAGGGCCCACCTCCATTAATATGGAGCGTCCTACTGGACGCTCGTATAGCTGTGGGTCACCACCCACAGCATATACGAGTGTGCAGGATGATGGTCGCAATGGTCGCGACCATCGCCACTGCGAGCAGAAGCCTGTGGTTGAGTTTTTCAACCACAAGTGATGTCAGTGGGACGCCTCCGTCTGGCAGGCACGCCCCCGGCACGCACACCAAAGGGGGCGTGCTGTCAGTCAACATCGACAACACGCCCCCTTTGATGAGACACTACGAGCGAAGGAAAGGCTCCCTCCGTCGTGCGCATGTGCAGTGCAAACCATCGACCCAATTGCGAGCGGACAGCCGCTCGCGAGTGGGTCTGAATGAGGGCCATAGATTGTAAGCTCCACTCGGGCAGGGACTGATGTGAATGGCCAACTATTCTCTGTAAAGCGCTGTGGAATATGTGTGCGCTATATAAATAACTGGTAGTAAATAAATAAATAATAAACACTGCACTTTTATAGCTAAGAAAATGCAGTGTTCAAGCACTTTCCATGTGACACCACCCATAAGGTGAAACAGACAAATGGCTGCTATAAGACTTTACCTTGTTTCCACTGGGTGACACATTAGTAAGGTTTCATAAAACCTGTCCCAGTGTCACAGACAGGAGGTACTTATGATCCTACTGGCTTAATCTTTATGTGAACAATAAAAGAATCGGTATTACCCCATGCAACCTTTGATATGTTATGTGTGAACGTGCTAATGTATATACTGTTTATCTTCACACAAAACAAGGCAATTCTACTGGAGCCACTCCCTGCCATATAGCATGCTAGACATTGTTAGTTCCGCATAACTGAAAGTCTCTGCACCCAGCCTGAGCCTATATGGCTCCCTACAGCTCTCTATACTTCCCTCTACAGACCTCTTTTATATTACTATTAACCATAAAGACATAGAGGTGCAATTTGACCTTTACAATAGCAACGGCCTCTGTAGAACACCTGTGTGGACATGTGCATTTGAATATTTCTAGATATAGAAATCTGAATGCAGGTTAAATGTTCATCTGCGCGTGTGCGTGTAAAATTTAGTTATACTGAAAGTACAGGGAGCAGTATATAAAAAAACAAGGGCATAGAAGAAACAGTTTAGTATACAATATGTCTACAGTCCCAGATCTCTCACTGGTCCTATTTTTATGTTGCTAAGCTGCAGTTGCTATGGCCTACTGATGCTGATTGTGACAGCCAGGTGCACATGTGGAGGAGCGCCTTGCCTTGCTAATAACAGGGGATGAGATTTGGGATGCTCTTGTGATCTGTCATTGGCTTGTGCCCTAGTCACACCTTCTCTGGCAGACTTTGCTGCATGCGGTGTGCAGTAGAAGTACTAGAGGTTGCTCAGGCTGCAATTGAGCTAATTCAGCCATGAAGACTGTGAGAACAAGTACAGTGTGCAATGATTGTATTATGATTTTGTTTATCTGTTTCACCTTTGCTCTCTTTCACCAATCTTTAGCTATATAGTATGTCTTTTATCTGCTGACCCGTTTATCTTTCTACCTTATCACTGGCTTCCTGTATGTCAAGTCTCATTACCTCTCTTGCTCCCTTGCTTATCTCTTGTCCTTTTCTATAACTCATTTTTGTGCTCCCTTCCTTGTTCTTCACATTTAGTCTTTCTTATATGTAGCCAGTTTTTAGCTGACTGTATTTCTTATTTGTTCTCTACATTCCACCTCTCCTTCCTTTGTTCATGCATTGCTATGTATATCCTTCTGTTTTTGCTTTAGACAAAGTACAAGGAGGTGGGCTACTCGCTCTGTTGACAGCCCTCTCTCCCTCTCCCTTCCTCTCATCTGTGCAAGTTTATCTCTGGTTTGATTTTCCCTGCATCTGGTGGAAATCAAAGTTGTTTATGGCAAACCTGGCATGGATCCTCTGCAATCAGTACCCTATGTCGACTTCCAAAAATAACATTCCTGTCTTTGAAAACTCCATAAAGAACCAAACAGACCATACTTGTTTAACCACTACATAACCCCAATAAAGGAGCAAGAGGACATTCATGAAATCTTGATGCTAGAGTTATATATTTATTTCACTGTTGTATTTCTTTCAGCCTGATAACATCTGTCATGGAGGGAAAATTTGGTATTCGAAGGTATCACAGGATTTGTAAAGGTTTCTGTTCTGTTGAAATAGCTGTCTAAATCCATGATAATATTAAACCTGTTTAATGCTGTGCTCCCCCTGCTGGATGACTAACGCTGCATACACACTACACGACGCGTGTATGCGGCGATATCGTCATCGTCGGGCATGGCATCAATCACAATATCCCCAGATTGGGCTACTTGTACAGCCGACTGGTGGATATCGTAAATGACAAGCGGGAGCGCGCATCGCTGGTCGTTTTTCGCATACTCACTTGCTGAAAGTGTGAACGATAATGATATCGTTATCGTTCAATTGTTCCAAGTAGACTGCGGAAATATATCTTATGCATTCTACTCAACCCACTAGTGGAGGTGTAAATCACACGTGTACAGCTTCTGCCACTACTGGGTGACATGATCAGGGGAAGTATATATGATGTGTTTTATTTCTGTCACTGTCAGCTGGCGCAGAGAGAGGACGTTTATATAACTCATGTTCTGAACCTCCCACTGGTGGGTGACATGAACATATTATGTGTGTAATTCTTATATTTCCTTTGAAGTAAAGAGAGGAAATATATATTACGCTTGTACTGCTATATTAGAAACTGAGCTAACAGGGCACGTGTGTGCACATGCGTTGTTTGGTTTTGGCGCAGATTTTCCTGTCAAGTTTGTATCTCAGTACGAGGCAAAACGTCATCTTTGATGGACAAAACCTCGTCTTTGTCCATGAAAGATGACGTTTTGCCTTGTTCAGTGGTTCAAACTTGGCGGAAAGAGCCAAGCCAAAACCGAACCACTCATCTCCTAATGGCGGCACTCAAGGATTTGAACATAAACAACAGCAACACCTTCTTTACCAACGTTCAAATCCCTGAGTGCCGCCAAGTCTGTTCACATTCACGAAGGACAACAGGCTGAAGCTCACTAAGGGGCCCATTTATCAATGATCACATGCACAGTGTAATTTGGCCGCGATATTGGCACCCATGATTGCATTGCAGTATACAATCATATCTGCCAAATGTGTCACAGAGCTCCTGTAGAAACGGGGTCCGAAAGGCAATGTGCTTGGAACGAAGTGACCGCGATCTGTAGCCCATAGGCTACAGCAGCACAACGTCATCTTTAGAGGCACGTGGTATTTCCGACAGCATTGTATCCCTCATAGAAACCTATGGGGGTAGTGGCTGCTGTCGGAAATTAAAATGCAGATACTAAACAAATGCCACTCTAGGTTCGTAAAGCCTTTATAAAGAGCAACATTCAAAACAGATGCAGATCCTGATGAAAAAGCATCTGCTCTGAAACTTTGATCTTTATACAGCTTTGAAAGTCTTTATGGACCTGGAGTAGTGTTTGTTCAGTATCTCTCTCTCTCTCTCTCTCTCTCTCTCTCTCTCTCTCTCTCCACACACATGTGTATGCGTGTGTGTATATGTACATATATTAGGGATGTGCAGGCTCGGATTAGTTCGGATTTTCCCGTCAAATTCGGATTTTTCCTGCCAAAACCGGGTCTCAGAAAGAGGGAAAACATCAGGAATGATGATGCATGTCCATGAAAGATGATGTTTTGCCTCTTTCTGAGACCCGATTGTTGCTGGGAAAAATCAGAATTTGGCTGGAAAATCCGAACTAATCCGAGCCTACACATCTCTAAAATATATATATATATATATATATATATATATATATATATATAGGCGCTTGTGTACTTTACGGATTCATTGCAGAGAGAACCCAAGTGTTCTACACTCATTATTATTATCAATCATGGTAATGTCTAAATCCCCTTCACGGAGAGGACCCTGACGTCATCAGCCAGTGTCCAGCGTCATTCCCTACCATCCAAGTGGACACAGAGGGGGAACATAACCTTGTGGCGAGCGTAGTGAGCCACCGAGCCTGAAGTGTGACGAGCGCAGCATGCCCACAAGGGGACAACTTTCTTCTTAGGTGGGGACAACTTTTGGTACTTGTGTACGTAAAGTACACAAATACCATTTAAAACATTCATTGGGTTCTCTTTGCAATGAGTCCATAAAGTACACAAGTACTGATACAGTACAAGTGTATATTATGTGTCCTCCTCCTCCCACTACTGGATGACATAAAAAAATGTATATCACTTTCTGGAAGACTCAGACAAAGAGAACTCATTTCTATATGATGTATTCTGCCTCTTCCACTGTGGGTTGACGCAGTTAGAATACATATGAATGTAATTTTTTTCCCTTAAAGCACATTTCTACAGGCTGAATAGATGTATAGAAAAAAAACATTATTCCTCATCCCACTCGATTCCACAGTGCATACTGTAGAAAAATTCCATAGACCACACATGTAATTGCCACTGCAGAATAACAGACAGAAGGAATGTACAGAGCACATTACCTGTCCCCCTTACTGTTACACGAATGAGGAATATATATAAAAACTGCAGTCATTTTCTCTGTCTCCAGGCTGACAGAGAGAACAGAGATGAACATGTTGTCGGCCTTTGGGGGTGTCTAATCTGCGTAGCTTCAGTGTGCCACTGTTCTGCTTTAGCTGTATTTCAATCAGAATTTTCAAAATTTTAGGTGAATACCATTTTGGGATTCAATTTCAAATGGGGGAAATCCTTCTTCTCCATACTAGGTATAGACTATAATATTGGTGCATATTGGAGTATTGTACTAATCCTATCTCCAAATACAAGACACATGCCTTTAATTATTATATATGACTAGTATTTTTGACCCGTCACTCGCCAGGTCGCTAGCTAGTGTGGCTGCCATATAGCCTCACCCCCCTGTGTCTCACTAACCTCAATCCTCAATGTTCTCTGCAGCCTCAAGCCCCCCCTGTGTCTCTCTAGTCTCATTATGCCCCTTTGTGTCTCCAGCCTCATGATATGACCCCCCCACCCATGTATCTCCTGCCTCATGACATCTCTTTGTGGAATAGGGCCGCTGGCTTCATTTGCTGTCCCTGCTGGCTGGGGGAGAAGACAAACTGTGGCCATGTTTAGCAGGCAGCGAGTGAGCGAGTCTATATTATATAGACAAGCATGTGTAATCTCGTATCTCCTGATTCTATGTTAAGTGTTTGAGCAGATATGTGTCACACAGCATTCTAAAGATGGTGTTATATCAAGAGATTCTCCGCAAATAATTAATTTAATATTCCAAATGAAGATGTGTGAGTACGCCCCTCCTTCTGCAGTTTGAAACATTAATATATATTTAGTCAGTGAGTGACACAGTGACACAAAATAGTAATCCACTGCATTTAAGTTCAAGGCGGTGTGTGTTTTCAAACATGTGGGTGTGTGAGGTGGTGTCCTGCTTGGTAAGGTGTTTAATACCTGCATATTCATGTGACAAACAAGATTCCAGAGTAGCAGTCTCTTTCCCAGAATGTGTGGGTACAAAGTGCTCCTTAGGGCAAGTGAATTATTTTTTACTTTTCTGCCTCTTCTCATAATTTGACTTCTTTTTCATGCTGTCTCTCTACGTATGCAGGTGGCCGGATGGGAAGCGAAAAAGAAAGAACAGCCAATGTATGGGAAAAAGCGGCATGTCAGGTAGGTGGTGAGTGATATGGGTGGTATGTGGAGTTTATCTGCTTTGGTGCCTATTGTCTTAACCTATTTTACAATTGTTCTTGTTACTGTATATCATGTTAAACTCCCTTTCTTCTTCAGGGTCCATAGTATCCACAGGGAGACCTTCGGGTGTAGGTGATGGCACTGAATCCGGGGTACCACGCAGTTAAAGCTTTCAGCTCCCAGGATGTACTGGGTCCACTCTCCCTATACCCTACCCCCGAGCCAGAGGCACCTCAGTTTCGTTGGTACCTGGCTGGTCGGGTCATCATTTCGCAGGGGGGGCTGTTTAGGCAGCCCCTAAAGCTTATTTCTTTTTATGATTTTCTTTATTATCTTTACAACTAGAGCGCGCAGCAGCAGACTGTCCGTGGGACATCTGCGCTGCCGCTCCATCACCCCTCCGGTGCCGCAACGCCAGTACTTATGTGGGGATCTGGGTGGGCGTTCCGGTGGTCAGCGGTAGCCAGACATCAGGGGACATGTAAGGCGGGTCGCCGGTGACCCGCACGTTATGGCAGTCGATACCTCCAGTCTCGGGACAGACCGAAGGTGGCTGAGTGTGGACACAGGCTCCGGCCATCGCGCTCCACTGGACCACCAGAGACAATTTGGTGAGGGAAACCAGCGTCCCAGGGGTTAATAATCGGCCAGGGGAGACAGCTTCCCTGTTTAAGCGGCTTTTCCCCTCAGCTCAGCACGCCTTTCCACTGCGGTCTGGCTTCCCTGAGCTGCTCTCATTCTCTGGCGACGCCCCCTCTGAGGTCTCCGGCGGCCATTTTCTTCATTGTGCAGTCGCAGCTCTCGCAGGACAACGCGTGGTCCGGTCCCCGCACATACCTCTCCTCAGTGTCAGCGTATGTAGCACTATTGCCTATCAGACACTGAGTCTGTGTAGTTAATTGTAGTGCCAGTTTGCAGTTATATTTTATTTCTGCATTGTATGTGACTAATGCTAGCGCTGCCTGTCTTTCCCTTTTTTTTTTGACTTTGCCCTAACATACAGGTGTATTCAGGGGTTTTCCTTACCTCACATATATAGAACTAAGTATTTGTTTGTACAGTTGGTCGTTGCACTGTGCCATATTTGGGCTGCGTGCTCCTGCAGCTCACCTAAGCATAAGACAGGACCAGTATATTGCATTCCTACTAGTATCCTATATACATGGTGGTTGCTTTATACCCAGTGCCAAATTGTGTGCCATCTTACGCTGCAGCTATCTCTAGCAAAAGCAAGAGTAACAAACAGGTATCTGCACCCATACTGCTATCAGGCAAATGTGCTGCAGGCTTAAGTGAGGATGATTTGAGATGGGTTATGTAGTAATATAGTCAGTAGGCCCATCAAACAACCCAGCGCCTGTACATGTGGACCACCTGGCGGTTCCGGCTGTCATTCCCCCTTTGTGGTTATCACAGCAGTCTGTAATTCCCCCTTTGGGGTGGCCACAACAGGTTCAGGGGATACAGGCCTCCTGTGCCCCCACCATGGGTAGACGGACTCTCTAACTCTGTGGAGAGTCTAATGGCTACATCTAATGCCTTTCAAACCGTGTTCAAAGGTAAGAAGCCCTTACCCAGTAAGCCCTCTAAGCATCCTGTGTTATTGTCACAGTCCACACAACTCTCACATTCTGAATTATCATCTGAGGAGGCAGAAGATACTGACTCCCCCCTGGAGGAGGATGAGAGTCGGTCAAAAATTAATATTCCTGCCTTGGTACGAGCTGTCAGATCCATCTTATTAAAAGAAGATGAAGAACCAGCCCCTAAATCCAAGCACCGTCTGTTTAAACAACAGAAAGTGGCTTCAGCAGAATTTCCTCTATTGGATCAAATAGCAGAAGACAGGACTGCAGCCTGGCTATCGCCAGGTAAGAGGTTTCAACCACAAAAATGTCTGACCTCATGTTACCCTTTTTCCTGTGGCTCATTGTGCAAAATGGGAAACTCCCCCTGCAGTGGATTCACATGTTACGCGTTTAATTAAAAGCGCTAAGTTGCCTAGTCCTACAGTTACATCCTTGAAGGATCCTACGGATAGGAAAGTGGAAGCTTGCCTGAAATCGATATACTCTCTTTCAGGGGATGTTGCCCGTCCAACCATGGCTATTACATGGGTGGCTAAAGCTATAGAGAGCTGGGCTGACACACTTGAAGACTTTTTTCCCTCAGATGCGTCTAGGGATCAGATGTCTTTTGTTGCTTACATTCGAGATGCAGCTTCCTATATTGGAAAAGTGACATTGTAGCCAGTCTCCTAACCTCCAGAGTCTCGGCCGCGGCTGTGTCTGCCCGCCGTACCCTGTGGCTTCGCTCATGGAAGGCAGATGCGGATTTCAAGAAAGGCCTAGAAGGGTTACCCTACAATGGGGAGATCTTGTTTGGCTCAGACCTTGACAAGTTAGTAACCACATGGGCAGCATCAGAAACTATATTTCTGCCTTCAGCAACTACTTCTATTAGGCCTCGGACTACATCATTAATGTCCTTTCGTCCTCCGGGAAAGCCTAAAGGTTAGTCCTTTCCTAGGCAGTCGGGTTCCACTAGGGCCGCCAAACCCAGGACCAAGCAGACCAGGAACACTAGACGCCCTGCTTCAAAATCCGAGGATAAACCCTCAGCCTGAGGGGACAGGCCTCCCTCTAGGATATCCCAGAGTGGGAGGCCAACTTCTTCAGTTCACCCACCACGGATGCTTGGGTTAGAGAAGTGGTCTCTCACGGGTACGCCCTCTCATTTTTAATACGGCCTCCACACCAGTTTCTACACAGACCCTCTTTCAGACCTGAACAAGGCCTAACAATAAAGTCCTTGCTGCAATCAGGGGGAATTGTGCCAGTCCCACTACCTCAGCGAGGGACTGGTTATTATTCTACTCTCTTTCTAGTTCAGAAGCCGAATGGGTCTCATCGGCCTATCCTCAACCTCAAATCCTTTAACAAATTCCTCAGGGTACTCATCCTAGCTGTGAAGCCGAGGGACTTCAT
The DNA here is from genome assembly GCA_031769625.1 of Taudactylus pleione. Lineage (NCBI taxonomy): Eukaryota > Metazoa > Chordata > Amphibia > Anura > Myobatrachidae > Taudactylus > Taudactylus pleione. The sequence goes on from JAUIMM010000154.1 coordinate 7,558,073, forward strand.
GGTATCTCTGGATATTCAGGACACGTACATACAGGTACCTATAGCGCCCTCACATCAGCGATATCTCCGGTTTGCTATACGACAACACTTCCAATTTCAGGCTCTGCACAGCTCCACGGGTGTTTACCAAAATTATGGCTATCATGGCGGCCCACCTACGTGGTCAGGGTGTCCGACTGTTACCATATCTGGACAACTTCCTGCTCCTAGCAGGATCCCCAGAAGTGCTTCACCACCATATGCAGTTAACCATGGCTTTCCTGCACAAGCACGGATGGCTAATCAACTGGAAAAAGTCCTCCCTGAATCCCTCACAGACAATGATTCATTTGGGAGCCCTGCTGGATTCTCAGGATCAAAGAATCTTTCTGACATCAGACAAGATCTCCACACTTCAACTACGAGTGCGCAGATGTCTCCACAGTCGCCGAGTGCCGATCCACCTAGCAATGCAGGTTCTGGGATCCATGGTGTCCACCTTTGACATGGTGGAATATGCTCAGTTCCATTCCAGACCTTTGCAAAGGCTGAACCTCTCCAGGTGGAACAGGTTACCTCATCGGATCAAAGATCAGACGATGGTGGTCTCTCCAGAGGTGCGTCTGTCTCTATCTTGGTGGCTACAGACATCTCATTTAACCAAGGGTAACCCCTTTTGGAACCCGGACTGGGTAATCCTGACAACGGATGTCAGTCTCCAGAGCTGGGGTGCAGTGACCGGTCCGCACTCCTTTTAGGACTGTTGGTCATCAGTCGAATCAACCCTGCCAATCAACATATTGGAACTTCAAGCTGTCTACAGGGCCTCCAACCTGGCCCAGCACATACTTCACGGAAAACCTGTACAGGTTCAGTACGACATTGCCACAACAGTGGCTTACATCAACCATCAAAGAGGTACTCAAAGTCAGGCAGCAATGACAGAGGTGTCCTGCATTCTGACATGGGCCGAGGGTCACATACCGGCCATTTCGGCAGTATTCATTCCGGGAGTTCTCAATTGGAAAGCAGACTTCCTCAGCCATCACGACGTGCATCCTGTGGAATGGTCGCTTCACCAAGAGGTTTTTCAACTCCTAGTGAACAGATGGGGTCTCCCAGAGGTGGACCTCATGGCCTACCGACACAATCACAAACTGCCTGTGTACGGGTCCAGAACAAGATATACCGAAGCAACCTTTGTAGACGCATTGTCAGTGAAGTGGACCTTCCAGTTTGCGTACCTCTTCAGTTTGCTACCTCAACATCTGGACCTGTTTTCTCAGGGTCCTTGCTTTTACCCGGACCTGGATTGTCTGTCTTTGATGGCGTGGCTCTTGAGACATTCCTCCTAAGGTCCAAAGGATTCTCTAGCTCTGTCATCAACACTATGCTTAGAGCGCGTAAGCCTGCTTCTGCAAGGATCTACCACAGAGTGTAGCATTAAAAATATTTCCGGAAGTATCGTACTAGAGAGTACAACCTCAGGTGTTTCGGATTTCCAGTGCCCTGGCATTCCTTCAAGCTAGATTGGACACTGTCTGTGTGGTTCCAACGTAGAATTGCTCTGCTCCCGGATATCCACACCTTCCTCCAGGTTGTCCTCCGGATTCAACCTCCCTTTGTCCCCCAGTGGCTTCTTGGGATTTGGCAGCAGTTCTTTGGGCCCTCAAGGGTCCTCCATTTGAACCACTAGATTTGGTGAAATTTAAGTGGTTAACAGCTAAGACTCTTTTTCTTCTGGCTATTGCATCTGCCAGGAGGGGGTCAGAATTGGAAGCGCTCGCCTCGCATTCTCCCTTTCTGATATTTCACCAGGACAAGGCTGTGCTTCGCACTCGCCCTGAGGAGCTCATTCAGACCCGCTCGCTCGCAGCCGAAAGGATGGCCAGGATGTAAATGCCACGATCGCACACTAAGACATCAGGACGAACCTTATGTCTTAACGTGCGATCGCCGGGTGAAGTTAGACGCCCACTAGCCTGGACAAAAGACGTCCACTTTCAGACGTCATATCCAGGAAGTGTATAAGAACATTGGTACCATCGGGCGACATCGAAGCAGCACCCAGTGCATGAGGTAGACCCTAGCCTACCGCAAGCGCTGCGAGTGCTGCTGTCTTTATTTCACTCGTATGACATCTTTGCTGCCGCTGCATCTTAATTATGTACGCCCTTATAATGGTGTAAAAACGCACTGACACGCCTGCGTTCGCACATCCACATCCCTGTTTCATTTGTCCTTCCCCTGTCACCACACACAAACGGCCCGTTCTGTCACTCAAACTAGCGGGCTGGCTGTATGCTGAGAGGGATCGTCTCCCGACCACTGTGACTGCTTCACGCAAGCGCACTGCGTCTTTTACACATGCGCAGTTTGCAACAATCGGCCAGCTACAAGCGAATGCAGCCCAGCGAGCGGGTCTGAATCGCCCCCTGAGTTCCTTACTAAAGTTGTTTCTAGTTTCCATATTAATCAGGAGATTATAGTACCGCCCTTTCAATCACCAGACCTCTCGGCAGGTGAGGCCTCCTTGGAAGTGGTCCACGTCCTCAGGATTTATGTGGACTGTACCAGTTCCCTTCGGTAATCAGACTCCTTATTTGTGCTCTATGGTTTTCACATGAAGGGTTGGCCAGCCAACAAACAAACATTGGCTAGATGGCTTTGTATGACTATTTCAGAAGCTTTCTCGCAGGCGGACCTGCATGTTCCAACTTCTGTTAATGCTCATTCTACTTGTCTGTGGGTCACTCGTGGACAGCTCGCCGTGGCGCCTTGGCTGTTCAGCTGTATAAGGCAACCACGTGGTCTTCTGTCCAGACCTTTCTAAGGTTCTATGCCTTTGATACCTTCGCCTCTCAGGATGCTTCCTTTGGGTGCCGGATTCTCTTCTCAGCGCAGGAGCGTCCCCACCCTTAAAAGGACAGCTTTGGGACATCCCCAAGGTCTCCCTGTAGAGCCTATGGACCCTGAAGAAGAAAATGAGAGTTATGGTAAGAACTTACCTTTGTTAACTCTCTTTCTTTGAAGTACATAGAATCCACAGGGCACCCGCTTCATATGGGCTATGTTGCTGGTCCCCGGTTTTCCATCTCCTTCTGTGTTAGAATGTGATTCTTGAGTGTACCAGTCTTCCTTCTCTCTTATCCTCCTCTGGCCTTTGGCTTGTTACGAACTGAGGCACCTCTGGCTCAGGGGCGGGGTATAGGGAGAGTGGACCCAGTGCATCCTGGGAGCTGAAAGCCTTAACTGCGTGTTGCCCGGATTCAGTTCCATCACCTACATCCCAAGGTCTCCTGGTGGACCCTATGGACTTCGAAGAAAGAGAATTAACAAAGGTAAGTTCTTACCAGAACTCTCATTCTAATTTCTACTGTGCAAAGTAACCCTCCCTATAACTCCTCCTACTGCCCCTATAACGCCTCCTTCTGTTTCATGTAACTATCACTATAACTCCTCCTACGATCTTGTAACCCTCCCTACAACTCCTCCTTCTGTGCCATGTAACTATACCTATAACTCCTCCTACTGTCATGTAACCCTCCCTATAACTCCTCCTGCTGTGCCATGTAACTAACCATATAACTCCTCCGTCTGTGTCATGTAACTATCCATATAACTCCTCCTTCTGTCATGTAGCTCTCCCTATAACTTCTCCTTCTGTCCTGTAACCCTCCCAATAACTCCTCCTGCTGTGCCATGTAACTATCCATATAACTCCTCCGTCTGTGTCATGTAACTATCCACATAACTCCTCCTTCTGTCATGTAGTTCGCCCTATAACTTCTCCTTCTGTCATGTAACCCTCCCTATAACTCTTCCTTCTGTGTCATGTAACTATCATTATAACACCTCCTTCTGTCATGTAGCACTTCCTATAAATTTTCCTTCTGTGTCATGTAACTATCACTATAACTTCTCCTTCTGTCCTGTAACCCTCCCAATAACTCCTTCTTCTGTCATCGTATAACTCCTCTTACTGCCATGCTGACTTTCTGATAACACTCTGTGATGTATAACTCCTCCTTCAGTGTCAGGTGACCTTTCCAATAATTCCTCCTACTTTCCTGTAACCACCATATAATGGTGGGTACACACTACACGATATGCTCCCTGAGCGATATCGTGTAGTGTTGTCCCCGGCAGGCTGTGCTCAATGTCGTTCATGACATTGAGCACAGCCGCTGAACGATATCATTAACGATATCGTTCAGCGCCGGGCTCTCTCCTCCATTCCCTGACATGCAGCAACCTGACGAGATCGTCAGGTTGGCCTGCATGTCAGCCCGATGAACGATAATGACGAACGACCCGCGGGAACGCGCGTCATCGTTATCGTTCATCTTTTTGGGGTTAAAAATTATAAAGTGGACGACTGAACGATAACGATATCGTTATCGTTCAGTCGTCCACTTTATCGCCCAGTGTGTACGCACCTTAACTCATCCTACTGTCATGTTACCCACCTAATAACCTCCTACTGTCTTATGTAATCCTTCCCTCAACTCCTTCTGCTGCTTAAGTAACCCACTCTATACTTCCTCAGACTGTCCTCACTGTGAGTCTCTTTTATAGTTGGGCACATTTGAGCACAAAATATATACATAAAAAGAAGTATTCACAAATAGTATGCTTTCGTGTGTATGTAAAGTGTGACGTAAGATGCTTCCAGCTCAAAAGTAATAGTGTCCATGGGCTGGATGTACTATTGGGGAAAATGCGGTAAAACCCCAGAAAATGCAGTTTTGGGGTTTTTTACCACATTACCCATATGTACAAAGCAGCTTCGTCCCAGTGGGTAACGCCACCTGACGGTAGTGTTACCCAATAGAAGCCTAGGGGGTTCTTATTGGGCGCTTCCCCTTGGGAGGGATCCGATCGGAACCCTCCCATCACCCCCCGCGGCCAGTGTCCTACTCCGCATGCGCAGAAGGATGCCAGAGGAACTTCTGGGTGTTAAACCTAGGAGTCCCTCTCTCCAGAGCCATCGCAAAGGACAGCTCTTTTGGGAGTGCTGTCCTTTGTGATATTCTAGTTATATCCCGCAGTAATGAACCGCGGTATGTACCCAAAGACAGACGGGATGTACCGCATCACGAATGCGATGCTTAGTGCATCCGGCCCTATGTCTAGTATACAAGTTTGTGCAGTGATGCCTAACAATAGGATAGAGATGCTGCGTGACAATATTATTAGTAAATGCTAAATTGGCGTTACCCTATTTATAATCAAAATAATAATAATTGGATGATAAAAAAGAGAATAGTGTCCTGACAGTGTTATTAATACAAATTTATAATGAAGTACAAGTAGCTCCACATCTTTTGTTTACCTTTTCAATGTGGATGAGGAGTGGGAGTCGTCATCTGCATATACACCTAAAGGGCCTGATTCTGAGCCGCACGCAATACTGATGTCCACGTAGTTTAGCAACTTTTTGCAACTATACAAGCGCCAAAATTTCTAAAAACGTATACGGCGTATGCATTACACAGAGTGTAAGCACTTAGGCACTGTTGCGATTGAGAACAGTATCAGAAATGTGGAAAAGTGATGGGCGTTCCTGGGCAATGACTGGGAGGTGGCTAGTGATGCATGCAAAAATGGCCTATTCAGGGCCATATACAATTGGGAGCGAGGTTTTCTCAGCAAAAAATCACGCGGGCCTCGCGCCCAATTGTGGAATACAGTGGGTATGCACGCTCCCGATACCCACGGTATTCAATTTTTAATAAATGCACAAGTGTTTTCAGCACTGAAAACCCCACAGTTCAAGAAAAAAAAAAAAAGACCTACTTACCGGTCCGTTGGTCTCCATGGCTCCCGGTCATCTACCCTCCATATTTGCACTGGGGAGGGGGCTGCTGGAAGTCGAGGGGGCTGCTGGCAGGCCAGGGGGCTGCTGGGAGATGTAGTTCTCCCTGCAGCTGCCTCCGGGAGGGCTCACACACACACGGGGGTCACACACACAATCACTTACACATACTTACTCACACATACTGACACAACATACTTCCACACATCGCTGCTGCAGGAGACCGGATCCTGACGTTGGAGGGAGAAGACAGCGCTTCGGAAGGTGAGTATTTACTGACTAATTGAGCTAATTGGAAACTTCCAATTGCTTAATTAGTCATTAGGAGGGTGGTGCCGCTGGGGTCCCAGACTATTTCCCAACCATTTTTCCTAAAAATATGGATTTTACGTAAAAATTGGTCGTGCTCTGGAGGTGCGCAAAAATAAACCTCCCAGCACTCAAAAAATGAAAAACCCTGCTCCTAATTGAATATGCCCCTCAGTGAGCGTGTTATAGGAGTGTCGCGGGCATGTCAAGAGACAAATGGTTGCATACACAGATGCACAGCCACAGACATATGAGACCATTCTGATGAAGAAACTACGCCCGCCATAGTACAGGTGCAAGTTTCGATGGTGGCGTATAAGGATGCACCAATTGGCATTAGTGCATGCACAGACACTAAAAGTGGACGTCTCAGGGACTAATTCACTACCGATCGCAACTGCGATTGCAATAGCAATTAGGCATGCAGTCTATTTTGCAATAGTATGCTAATCTATTGCAGTCACTATGCCGTCGCAGCACAACATAAGGACGCCCACTTTACCTTACACACATCCGTAATGTTTAGCAAGACTGCAAAACCATCGGTACAATCGAGTACCATCGAAGCCTCACGTACACTTGCACAAGCTCTGACCTTACTCAGGAATTGCTAACTTCATCACATGCTGTGAGTGCTCAGGCTGCGTACGGCATCGCAGTGGATAACTTATGCACGCCCCCGCAACAGTGTTCAAACGCACTGGCACACCTGCGTTTCTCCGACCACCCCCCACCATCACCACCCACAAATGGCACTTCCTGTCAATCACTCTGCAATGGGTCTGCGTAGTCACTGCGATCGCAATCCCGATCGTAGTGGCCAGTTCGCGCACTGCGATGCATGCGCAGAAGACAACAATCAATTGTGTGCGTAATCGCAGTACGATCGGTAATGAATCAGGCCCTCAGACCATGCACCTTCGGCTGAACGCATGTACACAAGGGAAGGCGTTTGTATCAGCATTTGCATTAAGTCGCAGATGGACGACCACTAATAACCACTGCTGCGTGCAACTCAGATTCAGGCTCAAAGTGTGGGTGACAAGTCCCACCTGTCATCCGCATGGAGGGAGCCTGCTGGCACATAAAAAAGGTTCTGGGCACAGTTTTGTAAAATGAAAAGAAATCAGAATATGAGGGGAGGTAGTTTAACTCCCTCTATCTCCCCAACCCTGGCACCTACAAAGATGGAGGACCCCTTGTTTGAAAGAAGGGATCCCCTCTTTTGAACTCGGTGACCCCATAAAAGTTACTACCTGGTGATCAGTGCGATCACCAGGCAAATTCACTACATTGAAGAAAAAGCATGGAGTCCAGGGATTGGGGAAGGTCTCCCCCCAACCTGACATCCCCTCTTTCAAAAAATCTGCCCCCCTATTAGTTATTGTCTGGTGATCACCGGACAGTGTTACCCTGTGCTATGCAAAATTTGCGTTTTACGTCTGTTGGGGTAGGGCACTGTGCGCCCTCTCACCCCCATAGTGACACTGGAAACTTTCAAATGATGTGATCCACTTGTAGCTTATTGTCTGGTGATCACCTTTGATTTACCAGACAGTATTACCCTGCACTACGTAAAACAGACATTTTCTTTTTAAGGGTGGGAGGGCACTACGTGCCCCATCACACCCATGATTGCATCTGTAAATGTTGGTTCACCCAGGTATGAGGGGAGTCTCCTCTTTCTATTCCATTCTCAGCTAGAGAAACTGCACCAGGCCATAGGGCTTGTGCAGGTTTTGATTTTGCGTCCGGTGGTGCATCTAAAGATGCACCGAGACGGATTTGCGCCATCGCAAAATGCTGCTAGTGGGCGTCCCACTATTCACCGCATCTGTGTACGAATTGTGATCACCAGACAATATCGCCCAGCGCTACAGAAAAAAAAGAATTTGTCATAGACGGGGAAGGGCACATTGTACCCCATCTCCCCAATACTGGCCCTCACACACATGGAGGCACCCTGTCTTGAAAGAGGGGAGTCTCATCAATGTGCCCCTTAAGTAGTTATCGTCTGGTGAACCATAACTGAAACAGTACACAATAAATCTCATTTTCCACTGTTGGGGGGGGGTGGGATCTAAAGCCCATATCTGCCCATCTTGAGTCAAATAAAAAAAGTGATCCCTCATTTAATGCGGTAGGTCGTCTAATGTATAAAATAGTGGGCTTGTTGGGCTACCATGCATTTTCATTTTAAGTGCAGATTTTTTTTGTCAAAACATACACATAGAATCCGGATTTTCACTATTCTGGAAAGGTGGATTATTGGCAAAATAAGAACCACAATATATTTGTTGTGTTTATAAGACAGAAAAAAAATTATGTTTACTTTTGGCTCCCTCTCTTGAAATTTCAATAATTAAACATATTATTGGCCATGTGGGTTAAAACAATTTTGACATGTCAGAATGAGTAAAATGACTAATGACATTTTCTTTGTGGGTACCACATAAAAATATCAGTGATATTGATGTTGGAACGTGACGAACCCTAATGTCGAAATATAGCCTCAGCACAAGGGTGAGAAAACCCTCAGCAGCGTAGGGGTTAAAAGTCCAATGGCTATCTTTTTTCCTGCAGTAGTCCAAACTGAAATTACAAATAAGTAGCACAAATAGATGGCCACAACTTGATATAATATAGCTACCGTGCTAATGAAGAACTATCAACTGAAGGGGTCATTGTAAAGCGCAACGGAATAAGAATATGCTGGCGCAATATAAATACATTTTAATAAGTCATTATGCATATCTTTACACCAGCTTTCTAGTAAGATCTGCACTAACTAGAAAGCTGTATCTGGGAAGTGTCACGGTTTATTTATGTTACACTTATGATTCCATGCTTTTTCACAATTCCTATACTCAATTTATGCTTTCCCTCCTCCATGGCCGGAACTAGGAGTTTTGTCACACGGGGCAAGGCAGTAATTTGATACCCCCCATTATGCCATGTACAGTGTTGCCCCTTACACCATTATACCACACACAGTATTGCCCCTCACACCATTATGGCACACACAGTAAAGCCCTTCACACCATTATGGTACACACAGTAATGCCCCTCACACCATTATGGCGCACACAGTAATGCCCCTCACACCATTATGGCGCACACAGTAATGCCCATCACACCATTATGGCACGCAGAGTAATGCTCCTCACTCCATTATGGCAAAAAAAGTAATGCCCCTTACACCACTCTGGCCCCCCACACCACAGCCTCTCACCTTATCCCCTTCCTCCCAAAGCAGCCCAGCAGGTGTGAGTTTGAAGCCGCACACCCGCCCCGCAGCCAGCCACCTGCAGTCCTTCCTTGAGAGAAGGACTGCAGGTGGCTGGCTGCTTGCGGCGCCGGTCGCCAGCCAATTGGAGCTCGCCGACCAGCAGCTGCTGCTGATTGGCTGCCGGTCCGCATGCTCCAAATGGCTCGCGACCAGCGCCACAACCAGCCCCATTTGAATGACGGCAAAGGGTGCTGTGTCTCTCAAGGGCTGCAGGTGGCTGGCTGCAGGTGCCGGTGTGCGACATCAAATCCACACCTGCTGCCATCCGTACCCCCCTAGTTGCGGCCCTGTCTTCCGAAGTATGACCCTGTTTTTGCCACAAGGTGTAAGCGGCATAAGTCTACAAACACTGCATTTTTGGTGTGTATGTGCAGTTTAAAAATATGTATATTACGCAAAACAATATTTGTTTAACTCTAAAGGAATCTCAATATAATTCCTATTACCCACTCTGTTGTATCTTACTAACTCTCCATATAACCATCCCCCTCTACTCCCTCCTAATTCATACTGCACCAGATAACAAGGGCTCCAATATGTTCCCAGAGCAGCTTCCCAGTTTTTACTAGTGACAATCTTTAAAACAGACCCTATTATATTTCTTAGAAATTTATGGAAGCTGAAGTTTAATAGCATTTTCCACGAATGGATTCCTGTAGTTGTTTAAATGTATTCATAATCAAATAGAAAACAGGGGGTGACTTTTAGAGACAAATCTAGACAAACCCTACATATAATTAACTTTATAACTCTTATGTTTCATATTCATTTTACCTATTCTACTTACATTTCTATAGGTAACACTATAGGGACTAGATTTACTAAATGGTGGATTTCACCCGAAATTTAAAATGGCACCAATAGTAAGTGCAAAACATGCCTGGTTTTGTATTACTACTACTACTACCATTTTAAATTCTGGTCTAAATCCTGGCAAGAATCGTCAGCAAACCTCTTAGTAAATCTAGCCCTAGAAATCTTATTATTCCTTATGAACAACTCTTGACCTGCATGAAGCTTTTCAATATAAACTTCCTATGGCACTTCTTATAAACTATAGCTTTTTCTGCTCCATGTATATCATTGTTATCATTACTACTGTCATTTCTTATATAGCCTGCCTTGCTTTTTATGCCATATATCTATATAACACTTTTAAATATAGGTTTTATTTATTTCATACCTACCAATACTTCCAATTTTCAAGCAACAGTCTACATTTCCTGGTGGCTGAAAGGTGTTGAGCTTCCTTATTTGTTTGGCCTCTGTAAAATGTGAACGTGGTTCGTTGGATCAGGGGCATGGTTAGTTTTTGCCTAATTCCCCTTTCCTGACAGTTTTGTGTGGCATGTTATAATACCCGCTAATCCAAGTACCCTTTCCCTATAACAGTCACTAGTATGAATAAGGCCCTCATAAAGCTGCTTTTATTCCTTGTAATTTACATTGCCTGCTATTTTCTGGTTCATTCCTATAACTGCCTCCATCCAGTATACACTTTTCCTATCATGGTTGCCAAAACTCAAGTTAAAAATTAATAAAATAATTCTTCATTAGTACAAAAACAAAATACCAATTAGTAAAAATGTAAATATACAACATCCTATGAACACTAATTGGTTGGGACTGAACAGGGTTTCTAATCTTTTATTTCTGATTACCCTTATCCTGAAAATGGCACCCAATTTACATTTTTGATACATATTACGTAGAAAATGAGTTCCTATCTTATCACTCATCCTAATGCTTATATTGCCGCTGTTCTGTTCACTCATTGGATGCAACTATTAGTGCATGAGAATGCAGTCTAGTCTAGGAACTAGTGATATCACTTTTTGATGGCCACTGGAATCGAGACTGTCCCATGAAAATCAAGACATTTGTCAGGTATTGATATAGTTTTATATATATAATTTATGTAGGAACAGTACATACTTGTCTTGCCTCCTGTGAAAGTACAACAGTTAGGTGTTCCTTGACACATTTGCCCAACATACATTTATTTGGTGTATTGCCTATAGTGTTCTCTTTGTTTCCTTTATTATACTATAATCATAATATATCTTGTAATGCCACTGTTAAGCATCACTCCCACATTCTTACCCCTTCATAGAAGAAACAGACTCTTTCACCCCTTTCACCCTGCTACCATCTCTGCACTGTCCAGACAGGATCTCAGAGTTATAAAACATAATTGCTTCCGAAATGGCAAGAGAGAGAGATATTCAGAAGGGAGAGACACTCAATAATTACTTACAGCACAATGAACAGGCTTTCTTGTGTTCTTCTGTTGCATTTATTTCCCTGGCTATGTATTCTGCATATGTATCAGATTGTCTAAAGGCGGGGTATCCACTACCCGATTAAAATGAGCGATTGAACTATATCATTATCGTTCATTACTCGTTCAGAAATCCGCCTTGAAATTGTCGAAAACGACCAGCAATGCGCGCTCCCGCTGGTTGTTTTTGACATCTATCATCGCCTGAACATGCTGGTCAATCTGCCAATAACGACAGATTGCCCATGTTCCGGGATGAGGGAGGGTGCCCGCACTGAATGACTGATCGCTCAGTGTAGGCACAGCACAGACTGTAAAACAACTGCACGATTACAATGTCGTAACCGTGCAGTCTTTTCACAGTCTGCTAGTGGATGTGCCCCTTTAGTATCTCTTTGTGTTTTGCATGTTTGTTAGCTTATCCTAGTTTTTAACACATTGTGTGGTTAATTTACTTACTATGTTATTATGTTATTGATGGGTTTGTTTTTTTTATGGCTAACTATGTCTGAATGGTGTTAGAGCTTGAAAGTAGCTGTTGGACATTCAGCCTGTCCGTAACCCACACAGTCTGATTATATGTCAATGGCTTGAATAAGATTGTCCCCTCCTCTCACCCGGCGACACAGGTGACAGCTCGGTATCTCTGCTCTCTGCAGGGTACATCCCTAGCTACCTGGACAAAGATGAGCCGTGTGTCGTGTGCAGCGATAAGGCCACAGGGTACCACTACCGATGTATCACCTGCGAGGGCTGTAAGGTGAGTGAGATACTGTTGGCTCACTGCTGTATTTTCATGACTGACACCTTGATGTATAAAGAAAATTCCCATTTGGCGATTACCAGGGAAATAGTCTATGGGGTCAATTTAATCAGTAGCAATGGTCGTGAGCAGAAAAATATGTGATGTTGGCCTACCTGTTGGGGATGTGTGAAGCCACATATCACAACCGCATAGCCCCAATAAGTAAAATGCCTCTATGAGCTACGATGCCATAGTGAGAAAATAAATAACTTATGTGGATCTAATGACTTCACAGGAATCTACATTGATGTTTGTAAAATATAAAATACCAACTAGCTAAGATAAGGGTGTGATCAAAGTAATTACCTTTTCTATCTTCTCTTGAAAGCCAATTGTTTATTAATTTTTTATAGTGCATTTCATTATTTTCACACAGAGTATTGCAGTTGCAGATTTTCCCAGCCTAGTCAAGCTTACAATTTATTTTTGGAGCCTGGGTCTCCAACAAGTTTCTGGAGGTCATTTACAAGATGCAGAACGGCTGTTCAGCAGTGCAAAACTGGACCTGCCGGCCACCTTCTTTTACATATGTGCGCTTAGATTTTGGCAAGGCACTTTGGGGTCTATTTACTAAGCTGTGTTAGGAGATAAAGTGAACGGTGATAAGGTATCTGCTCCTAACTGCCATTTTTCAAACACAGCCTGTGATATGGCAATTAGGAGCTGATTGGCTGGTACCTTATCACCGTTCAGTTTGTCTTCTAACACAGCTTACAAAATAGACCCCTTAGATTTACAGAGCAAGACGGCCTCATTTGCACATTTAGAAGTTTGCGCAGGTAGAGGGAAGGAGTTGGGTACACTTAAGCTGTTCTGTGTGAAGGACGGATTAGGGACCTGATTCAGAGATGTACACTAATGCCATGGCAGCTGTGATCTCGTACGCAGCTGCTGTGCGAAAATATGCAAATGTCAGACGCCGAGGAATGTATTGAGATGCCCACCTGCGGCATTGCAAATCCAAGTATCTACGTACAAACACGCAGCATCGGTCGCAGATCATTTGATTATCGGTCTTCTGAGTAGCCCTATGGTCATGCAAAATGGCCGTGTGTACTAAGACGCCGGAGCCACTTTCACTGTGTACGGAATCGCAGACACAGGTTGTGACAGTAACCGAAAAACTGCCATGATACGCCTGCGTTCTTTGCCGCCACTGCCTGTTACCTCCCACAAACTCTCCCTAATTACACTATGAGTAAAAAATCGCTGTGAGTGACTACGGCAAGATGCCTTGACGCATGCGCAGTGCAACTTAGACACATGTGCAGTTTGCCGGTAATCGCTTTACTGCATATATATTGGCATTGCATCCATCTCTGAATCAGGCCCTAGATGCACCAATACGCCTCATATTGTGGAGCAGTGCAAAAAAGAGATTTTGTTTTGCAGATCTGTAATGATACGTCACTCCTTTATTTTGCATTAGGTCTATGGGCCAGATTCAGACCCGGTCGCAAGCACTGAGCGCTCGCAACCGGGTCTATGGTGGCCCACAGCGCATGTGCACGACGGAGACGGCTCCGTTGTACGCATGCGCGAGACCCGGTTAGCGACGGGCACTCCGTCGCTCCGGGTCTCGCAACAAAGGGGACGAGCTGTCGATGTTGAGTGACAGCTCGCCCCCTTTGGTGGGCAGGCCCGGGGGGTGGCTGCCCATATGGAGGCGTTCCCATGAGAACCCCTGTCGTTTGAGGGCGGCCCCACTGACATCACGAGTGATATCAGTGGAGAGATTCCGGCTCTATTAGAGCCGAAATCTCTCTGGGGCTTGCGGCCACGAGACCCTACCACAAGGGTCTCGTCGCAAGCCCGATGGTCGCGATGGCGACCATCATCATGGCCACTCGTTGTAGCTGTGGGTGGTCACCCACAGCTATGCGAGCGGCCAGGAGGCCGTTCTAAAAAAAAAAAAACCCGGCCCTGATCCAGAGCGAGCGCTCTGTCAGAGCGACCGGGTCGGAATCAGGTCCTTAGTTGGCAGTCTTTGGGTCTTTTACATGTTTTTAATTGGAAATGTTTTGCACCACCATGTTACACTTTGTCCGAGATGCACTTTTCAGTGTAACAAAAAATAAGTCACACTCACAATAGCTACATTCAATAAGTACAGTGCTGATAAGTCATAATTAATCTAAGCCATCAATAAGGCTAAGGGCTTTATTTACTACAATCCGCATATTGAATGCGGATTGTAGTGTGATATTACCGAGTGAATTCGCATTGCGAATTCAGGCAATATCACAGGGATTTACTATAAATCCCTTGCAGGGACAGAGCTTGCGATAAAGCTCTGTCTCTGCGGATCCCATCCGCACTCTAGTCGAGGTATTTTCGGAAAAAATACCGCGACTAAGAGCCCGCGCATGCGCCGACCCACCGTCGCTGCTACCCCCACCGACGCTAAGCCCCGCCCCCCGCAATCGCGGACCCCCGCGACCCCCCCCCCCTTCATTACACTTACCTGCATCCTCCTGACCTCCGGTGATCTTCTCCGGGCTTCCCGATCAGGTGATCTCCCAT
This sequence comes from Taudactylus pleione, assembly GCA_031769625.1. Lineage (NCBI taxonomy): Eukaryota > Metazoa > Chordata > Amphibia > Anura > Myobatrachidae > Taudactylus > Taudactylus pleione. The sequence continues at coordinate 7,573,077 of JAUIMM010000154.1, forward strand.
ACTGCACTGTGACCCGATAACCTGATGACTGGGCCGCAGTGCACTATGGGAGACCAGCTGACCGGAGAGGAGCCATCACCGGAGGCCCGATCACCGGTCCCTGGATTCAGGTAAGTAAAAAAAAAAATGTTTCAATTTTTTTTTCTTTTTTTTACAGCAATCAGCTTGCGGTCTGTTTAGACCACATAGCTGATTACTGGTACCAGCTCCCGCCTCTGCTCTGCCCGTTAGAGCAGAGTGGGAGCCCGGTAACCGGGGGAGACCCTGGATAACGCCACCTCCAGGTGGCGTTATTATCACAGGGCTTCCCCCGGTATTTTTTTACAATTTATTTTTAGTAACTATGGTCGGATCACATTTCCCATTACAATTATGGGAAATGCGATCTGCTTTACTAAAAATAAGTGATACTAGGGGTTGGAGTAGAATTATACTAATTCTTCTCCAATTGCCCTGTAATAACTACAGGTGATACTAAAATAATGTGAAACGGGTGTGAAAACACCCTTTTTCACTTTATTTTAGTAAAAATAATGTTAATAAATAGAGCCCTATATCATAAAAAAAGGTTAAAGTGTAGTTATAAAGTAGTAGAAGCTGAAATTCAGTGTGACAGTTACAGATTTGCAGTGCCCCTCTTCACATTTGTCCAGCTCTCTGCTTACCTAAGAACTCTTCTAGGTTGGAGAGGCAATTCCTGGGAGTGGTGGGGAAGGCGAGCACCATGATGTGGCTTGGAAGAAACAACTAGGCTTACCAGGGCAAAAGCAAGGTGTTTTACATTGGGCATCAGAAGCACTTTGTAAATGACCTTTACTCTGTCATTGTTTTATGGCCAGCACCCACAACCGCTTAGCTATTCCTTCTCCCAAGCTACAGTGTACAGTAGCAGTGGCCATCTTTCTTTTTACAATGTAATAGAATGCTGCTCTCTGTTCATTATTATTGCCATGCAGATGCCTCTAGAATTAAGCAGGAAATGCCAGCAGGAAATAGATAAAAACAAAATGTAAATTACCAAAATAGTAACAACCGCTGGGAGAAATTATGTTAGCTGTGTGGATGATTTTTTTTTTATTATTATTATTTTTTTTTTAATATTTAATTGAATTGCAAAAGTTAATTCAAGGTGACACGTGACCTTTAAGGATATTGCATGTGTGATAATACAGAATTACAAGCAGAGATTTCACTGTGGAACAAGGTTGGAGTTTGTGGAAGCATTGTGGAGCTTTAATGGGATTTCCATCTTCAAATGACTTTAACTTACTGCATTGTGAGTGCTATTGTGAACTTTAATTAAATACATTATTGCTCTTTCTTGATTCTTAGGAGGTTATATAAATACCGGCAATGTGCGGCTCTGCACATCACTAATAATTACAGTACCCCTACATCGCAGACTATCTTGCTCACCTCTGTGGAATGCGAGAAAAATGTCAGATGTTGGGGTTGGAGGGTGTGGGCATCTTCACTAATTGAATACCCCCATTAATGAGTTTTTTAGACATGCATTTACACCCATCAGACAAAGCATTTCTGTTGCATTTTTATAAGCATAAAATTGTATAGAACGTGGTCTATACCTGTGGGTAATGAAAATTAACAAGACTGTCTGATAATATAAATACATCATGATAAAAGTAGAAATATAAATCAATACATTTTTATTAAAAGCTGTGGAGGGATTGTACAAGTCAGCAAATATAGGTAATCTGAATGATGAAAAATAATGCTACATCCAAAGTGGGGTGAGGGCAGATTTAATTGTTGAGATGGTATTTGAGTGACACAATTAAGATTGAACTTGACTGTCTACCTTATTCTGCAGGGTTTCTTTCGACGAACCATTCAGAAGAACCTGCATCCCTCCTATTCCTGCAAGTACGATGGCTGCTGTATCATTGATAAGATCACCCGGAATCAGTGTCAGCTCTGCCGCTTTAAGAAATGTATTGCTGTGGGCATGGCAATGGACCGTAAGTATGATTATAATCATTACAGTAACAGTAGATTGCACAGGAGATAGAAGCCACAGGGAGAAAGAAAAATGAATATTTGAGAAATGCGTCACTGACCTTTTGACTGTGAATACTATAGTATACTAAAGAGACTAGTTTCCATGTTTTGTTATTCAGAAGAAACACATTACTGTTGCAATTTAGCCCATTTCTCATATTTGTCAACATATGTCCTACTATGTATATAATTATATGTAACAACACAAGCACTCTTACTCTTATTGTTGCCATTTTGTTCACTATTCACTTCCCTCTACCGTTCCCTGTAGTTGTCCTGGATGATTCCAAGCGGGTAGCCAAGCGGAAGCTGATTGAGGAGAATCGGGAACGGCGGCGAAAGGAGGAGATGATCAAGACTCTGCAGCAGCGTCCTGAGCCAAGCAGCGAGGAGTGGGAGCTGATCCGCATCGTGACAGAAGCTCACCGAAGCACCAACGCACAGGGCAGCCACTGGAAACAGCGCAGGAAGTTCTTGGTGAGGCCTAATGCCTAGGATGTAGAAGAATTAGTCACTGACGCGCTCTTTTCTTATCTGTCAACAATACATTCAGAAGATCTTCAGCTTTAAAAGACTGTCTTCTGGTGCCTTTTATATTGTTCTTTGGTGTCTTCATTCTCTTCCAACTAATTGATGCAACTGATTAGATGCCTTATGTTGAAGTGATGTCAAAGGGTCCAAGTGAATTGTCGGGTATTGGCAATTGAATTAATACATTTATCAACATGAAAGTTACATTAGACCGTAAAAATATCTCTCTCCATAATGCCTTTACTACTTTAAAGCTTGTTGGTGTGTCAAAGTAGTGCAGCCCCGGCTACACATCAGAATGATGTGTAGCCGGCCGATCCAATGGGCGACGGGACCCTGCATCAGCAAGTGCATACACTCACGATGCAGTGGGCGACGGTGCGATGTAGGATACCATGCTGCATTCGACAGCATGGCGTCATACACGATATCTTCTGATTGACCATGCAGCATGGCCAACCAGAAGATATCACATGCGACCGCAGGAGCGCAGAAATCGTGCATGCACACTTTGACATTGCGATTTGCCCAGAAATGACAAATCGGGCCAATATAATTTAAGTGGTCACCCAACATTCGTTGTGGAGAGTCAGTATGCCTTATGTGTGGCCTGACTGGAAGCCAAGTCATTAGAGACAGCAATGCATCTTTCTCACATCCAAGGGTATTGCCCCATATCCTTGGCCTTTCCCTTCTGTAATAATCCCGGAAAGGACTCTATCCAAGCAAAGTACTCTGAAACAGGCCATAGTATTGTATGAAGTAATCATGTTGCTTAGTTGTTTTGGATGTCTGTTGCTGAATGTGACCGAAACCTGTGTACTTTTCATAGGCTCCTAGAATTAACTATTTATTTGCCATAGAACCCAATTTAGAGGAAACATTGATGCTTGATATTATAGCGAGGCACAGTGAAGCACAGATTTTGATCTATGTGCATGGCAGGATACAGTCTGGAATCTCTGATTTCCTTAAGCAAACATCCTGTGCAGATGGAGAGGCTGTGACCTCTCATAGAGAGCAAACGGCATCTGTTAACCCACCCACTGGCAAAGCACAGTCTAATGACCAGTGTACAAGGAGTCAAGGATGTACAGGTCACCACACGGTGGACATCCTGTAGTACCATGGGATCATGGGAGTTGTAGTTCTTGCATTTGTTTAGGATCACACAGTTGTTGCTGCTCTTGCACAAGTGAATTTACTGGAGGTAGAGGAGTATTTATAAAAACTAGTGCAATTATAAATTGGTGGTTTTACCCATAGCAATCAGAAAAAGATAGATGGTATAATTGAATGGGTACTTATATTAAGCTATCATATTTTGCCTTTGGGGCTGATTCTGAGTTGGGAACAAAGCAAAAAAAAGTAATAACTTTGCACCTGGACAAACCATGTTGGAATGCAAGTGGTGCTAAACATTTAAATACTGGCTGAATTTGCATGGAGTCCACAACTGCTGGACAGCTTTATTTTTACTCTGCAAGTTAGATCAGGCTTGCCGTCAATCTGGCTGCCTCTTCCGGAAGAAGGCACCCAGCTCGGCACAGCGGAGGGAGGGGGTGATGGGATTGGGGGGGGGAGATGTGATGCAGTTTTGAGGGCGTGACCGCGCAATCACGTCATCGCAGCCCCGCCCCCGCTACACAATGGCGAGATTACCGGCATTGTGTAGCTGGGGCGGGGTCACTATGATGTGATTCAATGCAAATCGCATCATCATCTTCCCCAGGATAGGCCGCTTATACAAGGTGGGAGCGGACGCCGGCAGGGAGTGCAGGCGGGTGGCACCGGCCGGGAGACTTGTCCCTTCCTCCAGGGGACCGGGAGCGACACGAGATTTTCGGGAGGCTGATGGCCATTTCTGGAGAGTAGGCATGTATAGGTTAGATCTAAGCTAGGACTCGGCCCTCCCAAATCTTAATCTCTCTCCACACTTTACATCTGCCCCATCTGTAGTGAAGCATGGTTTTACCAGAGTTTAACATTACCCCTTTTTTGTTTTGTTCCCAACTCAGAATCAGCCCCAATTTCTATACTTTCCTTTTTGTGTTATTATTTTTATAATATATATTGATAAAGGAGGGTACACAGAAAGGAAATACAGATGAAAGGGAAGGGTACAATGCAGAGAGTATAAAACCTACAGAACAGGAGGCATTCCAGAGGGGACTGTTAGTAGGGGCATGCCTTGCACACAAGTAAACAACCCCCAGTGTACATGGCACCAACTCTGTACAGTCTGCTGCACATTCTAGGCATGATTCTGAGTTGGATGCAGCTCCTTATATGGCCACAAATAGCATGCGCAGAAGCTAGTTTATGCTATTTTGCGTATCTCTGGGCGATTCTGAGTCAAACAGATGTTGCCCAGATCTCTTTGTGTGAAATGGGTGTTTCTGGGCGGCAGCAGGATTACAACATTGTGTTAGCACATGAGATCTACCTTGTGACAGTGCCAGCTGTGTAGCTATACTTCTGTGCCATTCTGAGTCACACGTACATTGAAGGGATCTCCTGCACCCAGCCTAGGGCAAGTGCAAGTGCTGATACTAATGATGATGGTTGCGGCTGTGGACAGATATGCTGTGGGCACTGCTGCTTCCCACTTGAAGTAGTTATTGAATGCTCGCATTAGCGTAAGGCGGCAAATCTGGTTTCCGCAGCTCCCTGTAAATACAACCACTTTGCGTCAGACTCAGAATCACGCCACATATTTGTGCACTCGGCTAGGTATTTTAGTAAATCTCTCAGCATGGCATTACTAGTTTTATTGCATGGTAAATGTTCATTTTATGCACTGACTATATATTATATATATATATATATATATATATATATATATATATATTAGAGACGTCCTGTACTCTTTGGCGATATACAGAAAAATGAATACAGTTGTGTATTAATTTGATTATTTAGTGCTGTGTAGGTGCAAGGTCTAGAACAAATACCCAAATGCAACACTGTATATGCATTATGTCAATAGTAGAACTCAGTAAATGTAAGTTGAAAAGCCAAAGCACACATCTAGACAAATTCTTTAGTGTACTGTTGAATTAAGGATGTAGAAAGATGAACTGCAGAAATTAGTAATATATTGCACTGATTGACTGAAGCATCAGGATGCAGTACTATTTTACTACATGCAGACATATATCAGAGGGCCTGATTCAGCAAGGAACGCAGTTGTTTATACGGACACAATTGGTCGATTGTTGCAGTACGCTCATGCTGTGCATCGCAGTGCGCGAACTAGCCACTCCGTTTGGGACTGTGAGCTCAGAGGATTCGCAGACCCATGGCAGAGTGACAGCCAGGAAGTGCCATTTGTTTAGTCGGGTGAACCGGGCATGCCAGTGCATTTCAACGGCGTTGCAAGGGCGTGCATAAATTAGCCACTGCGATACCAGAGGCCATCTGAGGCCTCATAGCATGCGCTGAAGTAAGCAATTCCTGAGTAAGGTCTGGGCTTCATTAATTGTCTGATGTTATTATTATTATCATTTATTTATATGGCGCCACAAGTGTTCCGCAGCGCCTTAAAAAATACATAAACAAATAGGTTGAGAGAAGCCCAAACTCTGTAGGCACTCACAAATCTTGTCCCTGCACTTTTCCTATATGCATACCTTAGAAAACTATCTACTGGACCATAAGGAAATATTTTATTTATTCTACAAATTCATTTTTACATAAATGTATATGGTGTTTTAAAAACAAAAAGCTATTTTCTAAAAATCAATTGAAAAATCCAAAGAAATTCTTCAGGTGGCTCGTTGGTCTAGGGGTATGATTCTCGCTTAGGGTGCGAGAGGTCCCGGGTTCAAATCCCGGATGAGCCTAAATTTTCAGATTCTTTGAAATGGTGACTTACAGTACAATACAATACAGGACGAGGACAAGAATAATATACATTGCTACATTAGCGACCATAACACCCAGATAAGCAACATAACATAAGCAACCACATGTTAGGTGCCCTAGTTGGGAGTAAGAAGTAGATGAAAGTAAATTAAGGACAAGCACAAGAGGGTAGAGGGCCCTGCTCGTAAGAGCTTACATTCTAAAGGATGTTACTCGATGTTACCGATTGTTTCTCTATGTTGGAGAGGTATACGGATGTGAGTATAAAGAAGTGGGCTTCCTTATGCGAAAGCAAACATTTAAATATCACCGCTGATATTAGCAACTGCATTGCGTGCGTATAAGTAGAATAGTGATCCATAGTGAATCAGGCCCAGAGTGCAGTACTACATGCAGACACACTTGAATCAAAATGCAGGACTACATGCAGACACTCATGAATCAGAGTGCAGTATGACATGCAGACATATATCAGAATGCAGGACTACATGCAGACACTTATGAATCAGATTGCAGTATGACATGCAGACATATATCAGAATGCAGGACTACATGCAGACACTCATGAATCAGAGTGCAGTATAACATGCAGACATATATCAGAATGCAGGACTACATGCAGACACTTATGAATCAGATTGCAGTATGACATGCAGACATATATCAGAATGCAGGACTACATGCAGACACTCATGAATCAGAGTGCAGTATGACATGCAGACACTCATGAATCAGATTGCAGTATGACATGCAGACATATATCAGAATGCAGGACTACATGCAGACATTCATGAATCAGAGTGCAGTATGACATGCAGACATATATCAGAATGCAGGACTACATGCAGACACTCATGAATCAGAGTGCAGTATGACATGCAGACATATATCAGAATGCAGGACTACATGCAGACACTCATGAATCAGAGTGCAGTATGACATGCAGACATATATCAGAATGCAGGACTACATGCAGACACTCATGAATCAGAGTGTAGTATGTCATGCAGACACTCATGAATCAGAGTGCAGTATGACATGCAGACACTCATGAATCAGAGTGCAGGACTACATGCAGACACTCATGAATCAGAGTGCAGTATGACATGCAGACATATATCAGAATGCAGGACTACATGCAGACACTCATGAATCAGAGTGCAGTATGACATGCAGACACTCATGAATCAGAGTGCAGTATGACATGCAGACACTCATGAATCAGAGTGCAGTATGACATGCAGACACTCATGAATCAGAGTGCAGTATGACATGCAGACACTCATGAATCAGAGTGCAGTATGACATGCAGACATATATCAGAATGCAGGACTACATGCAGACACTCATGAATCAGAGTGCAGTATGACATGCAGACATATATCAGAATGCAGGACTACATGCAGACACTCATGAATCAGAGTGCAGTATGACATGCAGACACTCATGAATCAGAATGCAGGACTACATGCAGACACTCATGAATCAGAGTGCAGTATGACATGCAGACATATATCAGAATGCAGGACTACATGCAGACACTCATGAATCAGAGTGCAGTATGACATGCAGACATATATCAGAATGCAGGACTACATGCAGACACTCATGAATCAGAGTGCAGTATGACATGCAGACATATATCAGAATGCAGGACTACATGCAGACACTCATGAATCAGAGTGCAGTATGACATGCAGACACTCATGAATCAGAATGCAGGACTACATGCAGACACTCATGAATCAGAGTGCAGTATGACATGCAGACATATATCAGAATGCAGGACTACATGCAGACACTCATGAATCAGAGTGCAGTATGACATGCAGACATATATCAGAATGCATGACTACATGCAGACACTCATGAATCAGAGTGCAGTATGACATGCAGACACTCATGAATCAGAGTGCAGTATGACATGCAGACACTCATGAATCTGAGTGCAGTATGACATGCAGACATATATCAGAATGCAGGACTACATGCAGACACTCATGAATCAGAGTGCAGTATGACATGCAGACATATATCAGAATGCAGGACTACATGCAGACACTCATGAATCAGAGTGCAGTATGACATGCAGACATATATCAGAATGCAGGACTACAAGCAGACACTCATGACTCAGAGTGCAGTATGACATGCAGACATATATCAGAATGCAGGAGTACATGCAGACACTCATGAATCAGAGTGCAGTATGACATGCAGACATATATCAGAATGCAGGACTACATGCAGACACTCATGAATCAGAATGCAGTACTACAGACAGACATGTATCATCACTACATGCAGGCACACAAATCACAATACATATTTATATGCAGACACATACCTGTCAGAATGCAGTACTACATGAAGACACACAACTGTACGATTTTAGTACTACATGCAGGTACACACATATAAGATTGCACTGTTACATGCAGACACACACGTATAAGATTGCAGCATTACATAAAGACTCAAATGTATAAGAATGGAATGCAGTACTACATACATACACAATTGAAAGATGGAGTACTTATGCAGACACACGTATATAACTTTGCATTGCTGCATGCAGACACGTATAAGACTGCAGACATACATATATCAGACTGCAGACACATGTGGAAAATACAATAAGGTGCGCTGACAAACAGAGAATAACCTCTTGAGTAAACAGAGCAGCTCACACATGCAGGTTCTGTACCTGCTAAATAGAACACTGAAAAAGGTGGAGTGGAGCGCTGGTTTAACCAATAGACCACACTAATAATACAAAAATGTATTGCAATATAAACAATAAAACAAAATAGCATAAAAAATATCTCTATACTGGCACGGTGTATAAACAGATAGAGAATATATCATAAGACCATTCCATTAATGGGAAATCCCTTAACGCGTTTCTCCGGGCTTAAGAATTCCCGGTTTCTTCAGAAGGCATCAATCCCATGCAGGGAGAGTCAGCTGTGAGGATGTTTTCATCCCTTTGCCTGGGCTGGGCATTATGAGTCAGTGAGTCAGTCAGGACATTTGTTTATATATATATATATATAAATGCAGACACATATAGTACTAAATGCAGACACACATATAACATTGCAGTGCTAAATGCAGACACACACATATAACATTGCAGTGCTAAATGCAGACACACACATATAACATTGCAGTGCTAAATGCAGACACACATATAACATTGCAGTGCTAAATGCAGACACACATATAACATTGCAGTGCTAAATGCAGACACACATATAACATTGCAGTGCTAAATGCAGACACACATATAACATTGCAGTGCTAAATGCAGACACACATATAACATTGCAGTGCTAAATGCAGACACACACATATAACATTGCAGTGCTAAATGCAGACACACACATACAAACATTGCAGTACTAAATGCAGACACACATATAACATTGCAGTGCTAAATGCAGACACACACATATAACATTGCAGTGCTAAATGCAGACACACACATACAACATTGCAGTACTCTGGGCCTGATTCAGACCCGCTCGCAAGCAGGTTCGATGGCCGGGCAGTGCGCAAGCTCGAGCCCCGGAGCGAGCAAGAAATCACTCGCTTCGGCGCTCGCATGGTAGGCGGGTTGGGGGGGGGGGTAGCTGGCCAAACGGAGGTGTTCCCGACGGAACGCCTGCCGTTTGGGGGCGGCCCCACTGACATCACAGAATCTCGATGCCTGTCATTTTACCTACGCCTGTCATTTTACAGCCGCGGGGAGTGGGGTGGGGGGAGGATTGGGTTTAGGGCTCCTGGGGGGGGACTTAGGGTTAGGCACCCCCTCGGGAGGTTAGAGTCAGGCTAGGGGAAGGGGGGGTTAGGGTTAGGCACCCCCGGGGGGGAGGTTGGGGCTAGACACCCCCCCGGGGGACAGGTTTAGACGGCGGGGAAGGGGGGGTTAGGTTTAGGCACTTAGAGGGGGGATTAGGGTTAGGCACTTGGGGGGGAGGTTAGGGTTAGTCACCCCTAAGGGAGGGTTAGGGTAAGGGGGTAGAATAGGTTAGTTTAACCTTCCTATGTTCGGGATTTCCACCTGTGTCAGGCTGCTGCTGCCGGGATTTGAACCTTGCACTACAGTGCATGCAGACATAGTCATATCACAATTTAGTACTACTTGCAGGCACATACATATCACAATTCAATACTACATGGAGACACATATATGTCACAATACAGTACTACATGAAGACACATATATATCACAATTCAATACTACATGCACACAAATATATCACAATTAAATACTACATGCAAACATCACAATGCAGTACTACAGAGAAACATGTATTTCAGAATGTAGTACTGTATGCAAACACATATATCAGAATGCAGTATTGCAGACACACACATATCAAAATATAATATTATAAGCAGATATTTTTCATAATGCAATAATACATGTAGACACACAAGTATAAGAATACTACAGGCAGAAACACAAATATCACAATGCACAGCACAGTACTACATCATGCAGACACAGATGAATGAGAATGCCTAAATGCAGACACACATGTATCAGAGTGCAATACCACATGCAGACACACATGTATTAAAAATGCTAACATGCAAAAACATATGCATCAGAATGCAGTAGTACATGTAAACATACATGTATCAGTATGCAGCGCTATTTGCAGACACACATGTACAACAGTGCATTACTGCATGCAGGCAGACACATACTACAATGAAGTATTGCATGCAGTCATTCATGTGTTACAATACAATATTACATACATGTACAATAGTGCATTACTGCATGCAGACAGACACATAGTACAATGCAGTATTGCATGCAGACACACATGTATCACATTACAGTACTATATGCAGACATACAGTATATGTATCACAATGAAGTAATAAAGAGAAACATTAGAATGCTCTTTTTACATTCAAATACAAAAGTGCATTACTATATGCAGCTACATATATACATCAGTATGCTGTCGCACAAAATAAAAAGAAGGCTCTGCTACATATAAGAATACACTTCTGCTTGCAGACATTATACAAAATGCTACCTTAGACAAATATGCAAGAGTCAGAAGGGTAGGGCTGGAGAATTTGGCCCATGCTCAAGCATTAGAAAGTGTGCCATGCTACGGCAGCAGCATGATAACTGATGCAGATGTGGCAACCCTCCATGACCCAGCAGCTAAGTTTACTTGCAGGTTAATCATGATTGTACATATTTCTACTCATGTAGCCGTGTGTGTGTGTTTGTTGCCATGAGCCAGTAAGACTAAATTCCTAGCACCATCAGTATGTCCTAAATACTTCGTACTGGTAATTGTTGTTAAAGAGCTACTCTCACCCCTCCTTCTGCAACTCTTCACCTCATTTATGAGGATTTACAAACTTTCCCTCACCACTTTATATGTTGCAGTGCTATTAGAAACAGTGTAGTGTAGTATAAGAGTGTATAGTCTCTCTCTATGCAGTATATTCTAATTCCTCGTTGTAGTTTCATGTTGCAGTGTATTTTATTACTTCTCACCATATGGTTGTGCTGCAGCGCATTCTAGAAATGCAGACAAGTACATGTGACCCTTACTGCAGCACTATAATTATTTCCTTGCTTTATATGTACATTCTGCACTGTACATACATTTTCCTCTATATGACATTACATTAAAGTCACTGTCTTTGTAGCAGTGCATTATAATAATGTTATGGGTATGTTGCACAGCTGTTGTCCCAAATAACTTGTAACTCAATGCATGATGCCTAGATGGCATTGATTTGATCATGGATTCCCGCATATTGAAGGTTAGTATACTTCTAGCAGACCTCTGTGACGCACGCATGTATATTTTGTAAGAGAAGGATAGAAGCAGGTGGGAACAGCAGCTACTTCCCTCCCTCCCTCACTTCTTCCCATGCTGTCTCCCCTCTCCCTCCTCCCCCTGTCACGTGGATGGTGCACGCTTCCCCCCAATGTTGTTCTGCCTTGATGGACAGCTCCCTCTGCTGGATACGTGACAGACAAGCGGACTGGATGCAGATATATTTACTTAATTGTAACGTTTATCTGTTTCTTTGTAAATTCTTACAAACTTTATTTTACTTACACTGTGCATATACCTTTGAATTCATGCCTAAAAACATTATTTTACTTTGAACATGAAAAATAAATTATATCAATATATAAATTATTTTAAAAAATCTTTCCTCTTTTGGTTTTCTTATGTATTATTATTATTATTATTATTATTCAATTTTATTTATAGGGCGCCACAAGAGGTCCGCAGCGCCGTACATACAGTAAAGGGTACACAGAACATTACATTACAATACAGTAACCAATTTATAAACAGAGCACAAGTAACAAATAGCAACACAAGGCTGTGAGACAGTGGGGAGGAGGACCCTGCTCCTAGGGGCTTACAATATAGGGGAGAGGGGAGACGGACTGATGACATGAGGCATGAGTGTGTAGAGGGGGACCTGAGTGCAGGAAGTAGGCAAGGTAGAGATGGCTGAGGCAGGAGGGATAGAGACCTGGTAACATGGTTATGTAGTGGAAGGGTATGCTTTGAGGAACAGGTGGGTTTTCAGTGCACGTTTGGAGCTCTGCAAGGTCGGGGAGAACCTAGTCGAGCGAGGGAGCTCATTCCAGTGAAGGGGGGCTGCACGGGCAAAATCTTGGATACGAGCATGAGATGAAGTAACCAGGGTAGAGGAGAGGTAACAGTCATTGGCAGACCGAAGTGAGCGGGAGGGAGTATGTAAGGAGATGAGGTTGGAGATGTAGGGAGCAGTAGAGTTAGGGAGGGCCTTGTATGTGAAGGTGAGGAGTTTGAAGAGGATTCTGTAGGGGAATGGGAGCCAGTGCAGGTTTTGGCAGAGGGGAGCAGCAGAAGTGGAACGGCGGGAGAGGAAGATAAGTCTTCATTCTATTTATAGTTTACAAATGTTGATTTATATAATTATTGTAACCTGGTGGCTTTCTTTGCTTCCACTACTCACATTTCACTTTTTCTCTTTTTGTGTTTTTTTTTTCTCCTCCCTTTTCACACAATCTCACACAGCCTGAAGACATAGGACAGTCTCCAATGGCATCAATGCCTGATGGTGATAAAGTTGATTTGGAAGCTTTCAGTGAGTTCACCAAAATAATCACCCCTGCAATTACACGAGTGGTTGACTTTGCCAAGAAACTGCCTATGTTCTCTGAGGTGAGTTGTAGCTATGGAAAACAGTATAGCTGTGGTGAACTTTATACAGGAGTAGTAGCACCCTGTGGCAAAGTTTCTCTGCTCACAGTAAATGTTTTATACACAGCCCTTGGTTTGCTGTGATACGATTTGTAGGCTAAAAATAGTGACACACATGGCATGCTATGAAGAAACAGTTGTCTGTTTAGATCACCTTATGATAAGATCTGGCCTTACATTATTGCCAAATTAAGCAGATCCAGTCATTGATTCGCCATGTAAAAGAATGGCTCTTAAGGGACCATGTAACCAGTTGGCCAATGAACTCACAATCCTTGCAGTTTTATCACATCTTGATGTCAATAGGTTTTTGGTGTGTATTAGTAGCTTAATGCTGGATATACACTGTGCGGTATATCGTTCGTACAGACAACAAACAATATATTGTTAGTGTGTTGGCTCATGTGAAATATATCTGATATATTCTGCTGGCCCCGCAGCACAGCAGATGCTATATATCTTGGCCATCTGCCGGTTTGTACGTGCGACCCACCATCCAACCCGTTACGCTGGCTGCAGTCAACACTGACATCACAACTAGGCGGGTAAATTTAAATGCCTGCCCAGTTGTGATGTCTGGCCAGACATATGGAGCTGCCGATTGGTAAGTAGTGTGTGTGTGTGTATAGCTTACTAAGGCGTCTGGCAGCTGGGTCAATTAGGGGTTTACCTTACATAAAAAGCTAGTAATTGTTTTCTTTGTTTAAAAAGAAAAAAAAATGCAGTATATATTTTATACAAATGTTGAAACTATTTTCTTAAAGGAAGTTGTGTTTTCTTTATTGAAGAGGTGTAATTTGTCCCTCAGATGTTTTAATTTCTATAATACTTGCACTTTTTCTTGTAGCTGCCTTGTGAAGACCAAATCATCCTGTTGAAAGGATGCTGTATGGAGATCATGTCTCTCCGGGCAGCTGTGCGTTATGATCCAGAGAGTGAGACCCTAACACTGAGTGGTGAGATGGCAGTAAAGCGAGAACAGCTAAAGAACGGAGGACTAGGGGTGGTCTCTGATGCCATATTTGACTTGGGAAGATCTTTGTCTGCATTTAATCTTGATGACACAGAAGTGGCTCTGCTCCAAGCTGTACTCCTCATGTCCTCAGGTGATTTCACTGTGTTGCTTTTAATGCATATTTGAGTAGGGATGCATCCATTGAATGATAACAGCTGCATTTCCCTAATCAGAGAAAGGGATTGGAGTATTTTCCTAATGAACTTGCATCTTATTTTAGGTAGCATGTGACAGATAGCTGGGCAAATTGCAGCAATCCAAATTGCTTTGTAGCAGTAAAAACTGGCCCAAAAGAAAATATCCTAGCTTTATAAACTCGTGCTACATTTACATCTGTCCAGAGACCAGACTTACTGAGAACTCATTTAGACCAGCTCTTCCCAGTGATTCTGTTAGCTAGGCCCCCCTGCAGAGATTCTGTCAGATGAGTCCTTTAACGGGACTCCACCCGACAAGCCCTTGCCGGGTTCTCAGCCTGACCAGCCCTTGCCGGGTTCTCAGCCTGACCAGCCCTTGCCGGGTTCTCAGCCTAACCAGCCCTTGCCGGGTTCTCAGCCTGACCAGCCCTTGCCGGGTTCTCTGCCTGACCAGCCCTTGACCGGTTCTCTTTCAGACCAGCCCTTGACTGATTCTCTTTCAGACCAGCCCTTGCCAAGTTTTCTTTCAGACCAGCCCTTGCCCGGTTCTCATTCAGACCAGCCCTTACTGGGTTGTCTGTCAGACCAGCCCTTGCTAAAAAAAATTTATTTTATAAGTAAAACTCCTCAAAATGGGATAAATTACCCTTCCCACAAGTGGTATATAAAGGGACTTTGGGCCTGATTCAGACCCACTCGCGAGCGGCTGTCCGCTCGCAAGTGGGTCGATGTTATGGACTGAGCATGCGCACGACGGAGGGAGCTCCGTCGTGCGCATGCGCTAGACGCGACGAGCGAAGGAAAGTCCTTCGCTCGTTGTGTCCGATCAAAGGGGGCGTGCTGTCAATGTTGATTGACAGCACGCCCCCTTTGGTGGGCGTGCCGGGGGCGTGCCTCCCTGACGGGGGCGTTCCCACGGGAACGCCTCCCGTCAGAAGCCGGCCCACTGACATCACTAGTGATGTCAGTGGGAGTGATTTTGGCTCTGATAGAGCCAAAATCACTCCGGAGCTTGCGGTTGAAAACCTCAACCGCAGGCTCCGGCTCGCAAATTCGATGGTCGCGATGGTCTCGACCATCGCGACCATCACAATGCACGCTCGTATAGCCTGTGGGTGGTGACCCACAGCTATACGAGCGTCCAGGAGGACGCTCCATGAAAATGGAGCCCGGCCCTCATTCAGAGCGTGCGCTCTGCTCAGAGCGTATGCTCTGAATGAGGGCCTTTGATTGCACAGCCCTTTTAGATTGTTTTTAATTTTCAGTGTAAATCTATTCTGAAATCCCACTAATTTAAAAGACCAAGAAAATGTTTTTCAGAAACTGCTTAGTCCTCTTTACAAGTTTTCATTTTAAATATGTCCTCTATCCTAGACCGAACGGGTTTGATCTGCACAGACAAAATAGAGAAATGTCAGGAGACATACCTTCTCGCCTTCGAACACTACATCAACCATCGTAAACACAACATTCCCCACTTCTGGCCCAAGCTCCTTATGAAAGTGACTGACTTACGCATGATTGGAGCCTGCCATGCCAGTCGCTTCCTGCACATGAAGGTTGAATGCCCCACAGAGCTCTTCCCACCGCTCTTCCTTGAGGTGTTCGAGGACCAGGAAGTCTGAGGGGCAGTAGAGTGGGGTAGAGAGGAAAGGGAATTGCTTGGCTCTATTACATCCTGCCATCCCTGAAAGGATCTCATGTCCTGCAATGGATGCAAGTTAGTGGCTGCTAAAGCACTTCTCATTATGAAAACTGCCACCTAAACCCGAACAATCCAGGAATGGAAGCTCCCAGGATGACATTGTTTTGCATCAAATGAACAGTTCTTCGATTATCATCTTGGAACACCAAAGGAACAAGGATTGGAAGCTCCTTTGTCACCCAGCAATCTTAAAATGGAAACAGTCACCTTTTTCATAGTTTCCTCTGAAACCATTTTGGTACACTAAGACTCAAGAATTGAAGTTTATTCAGACACCATCTATGTTCACCTGGTAACGGCTGCCTGGGTGACGTCATTTCAGATGTGGGAAGAATAAAAATAATGAGTGAAGCTTTAAGTTCACTTGCCCCCATATAAAAATGTAAATATGTATATGTGTGTATATGTCTTATATATCTATGCATATTTACATATTCACACATATACATACGTATAACTGAGAAGAAAAAGGCTTCAAATTGGGTAGTGCTTGGCCTTGTTAAGCTGAGACATTTTGCAGACTCATGACCACCAAAAAGGCTATAGTGTCAGCTCCTTCCTTGGCCAAAGTTGCCCTGTACACATTATGCAGTGTCCAGCAGCGATAAAGTGGGGATTCCCCTCACTTGTCTGTAATATGCGAACTGTTCACCTGTCCCATTTTTGTAAGCTTAGGATTTGTTACAGAACAGAGCACCTGCACACCGCTGCATTTGGAAATATCTGATTATGCTATATATTTATATATCAGTATGTTTTACACATGATTAGTTTAGTGCAGACAGATCTGGATCTAAGGTGAAGCCCTGTGAAGTCTGCATTTATCATAAGCTCCATATGTTTAAAGAGAAGCCAGGCTAGACAATAATTCACCACATTCCTCTAACAGACCAAGATTTAAGGATGTACTTGGTTGGAGACAGCACAGCAGGCATATTCTTTGACCTTGGGCTGTTATGGATTTGTGAGCTCTGAATTGGAGTGACAAAGTTTTACATCTGTTATATCTGACATGCATTATTCAGACAACAGTGGAATGTAGTAAGCAGAAAATGGAATATTTTAAACAAGCAAAATGGTACTTATATATGTATATATGTTGCACAATCAGATATATTTCTTCCCCAGGCTCTGAATTCACCTGTACAGGGTGCGTTTAGTCAGAAATTAGGTTTACCTCGCTAACAGTGAGGAGGTTGGGAGATGTAGAGATTTCTACACCCATGCACAGAATTCCCTCTATGGCACCCTCAGTTTATGAGAACCACCCAACTCACATACCCACTTGGGTAGAAAAATTGCACCAAAGTCCCCCTTTTACCTCCCGGTCCCAAACACTGCCATGCGGAAAACCAGAGACCCTCTGCAGCTACACAAACCAAAAATGTTTCTAAAAAGCACTTTTAAATGCCATTATTGCATATATTAACCCTTCTTTTGCTGCTCTATTGCACCCTATTATGGATCATTAGTAATGTGATCCTACATGGCTTTATAAAGTTCCAGGCCTTATTGTATAGCCAGCAGTGTATATTGTCTAACCCATTTTTGGGTTGCTTTGCCAATATTTCTACAAAATGGGGAAATCCCATATTTAAATGTAGACTACAACTATGCCCAGTCCCTTTCCTCTTGCACTTTGCAGAAAGCACTTCTTAGTATTGATGGTTTCCAATTTATGTTTGAATGTTTCAGTTTCCAAATAAGCTCAACTAATAAGGCACTTAATTTTTTTTAAATTGTTTTTGTACCCCACATTTATTTTACATTTGCTCCACTCTGAGAATTGTAGCTGTCAGTTCGTGGTGCATGTTACATTTAATTATTGGGGACGTTTTTACAGAGAACTCCGTAAAATGAAACATAATGTGTTCTCAAAGATAGCACTTACCTTAAATGTAATTTATATAAGAAATCATGATCTAGCTATATAACTATTTCTCTAGCATCCCTACACAGCAGGATGTCAGTGTCACTAGTGAGGCTGGATAAATATAAGAAAATCTCCTCCTCTAAGTAACAAGGCTAGGTAAAAGTAGAGCTGTCACAAAGTGCCTCATGCCTTGGTGATGTCACTGGTTCCTAGTGAAGTCATAGGGCTAATATTGGTTCAGCCTCCAAAATGGCTTAATCCAGTTTGTGTAGGTGATGGGTTTACTTTGACAATGTGGTGTAAGTAGCACAAGTGTACTGTTACCCATGATTGCTTTGATATGTCTAGTGCAAATTAGTCAGATGAAAGCAAATACCCGATTTCATATTATGGTGTACAGTTCACATGTTTGCTTCATGGTAAATAAGCCACCACTGTTTATTCTACCTTTAAAACTTTGTTTTGTTTGTTCTGTCCTTAATAGTTAGGACTTGTAGTTACTATGATAATTTAGCTGCTGCCAAAATAGGGACATTTTGGCCATTTATATTGTATTTACTTATTTCCCATTTTGACCCCTTGCACATTTTTTATTTAGAGTTTTAGGGTTCAACATTTTCCGCAGGCAGATTTTACACCCCATTTCACTTTCAAAAGCTGAATTAATGAAGCACTTAATTATACATATATGTGTATATATATATATATCTATCTATATATACTTTATATCCTAATAATCCCTTAAATACATGTGTTTTGTTTTAATTTGTAAAAGCGAGGTTGGTTCTGAAAAGGGAATTCTGTGCCATAAGCTGGGGATACCAATGTTGCATTTGATTCTTTGCTGTCACAGAGATGTCATCTCAGCACAGATAATGATCTACTCTTGGTTTCTTTTTGTTTCTTTAACATGCAACTGTTGATCATTGTACCAATGGAATCTTAATAGAATGTAGTAGATTACTATTTTGCTGGTACCTGAGGTGAGTTGACATCTGTTGTTGCGAGGAATATGCCTTCAAATCATTCCACTACCAGAGAGAATTATGAGCATTTATTATTCAAGAGATATACTACTCAAGTTTTACCATACAGTAAAATTATTATTCCACTTTGCATTCTGAAATAAGCTAGTGGGAAATCGTTTAGCTGGTCATATGGGTGAATGGTAGAAAAGAAAAAAGAAAAAAAAAAAAAAGACCACAATAATTTGAACATGTAACTGGCAATGTCTTAGGGTGTGTATTTTTACATTTCCATATTTTTAAGCTACTTTTTTCTCTCTGGTTCTGGGTGGTGCTAAGTTTCCTCGCAGCATAAAAACACTCTGCTTCTGTCTTACCTCAGCTGTTTGGAAGAGGAAGATAATTTGTTTTTATATAGTGTTTCTCTTGGTTCTGGGCTGTGTTGACAGTCAGCCTTTTGCACTGCCGACTGCCAATGTGGCCCTGAGCACACAGCTATGTCTCTTAGCTTAACGTCTGCGGACTGGACGTTCAAAAGAAATAAGGTCCGGTCCACTCAGTGGACATTAAAAACTCCAGGCCTTCGAGACCTGGCTAATTTACCCAAAATCCCTTTCACCTCTGCCCTCTGTCTGTCTCTCTTTGTATTTGCAAACCTGTGTGCTTAGCACACGCTAAATAAGAAAACAAAATGTGTATATATTTGTATATATGTGCTTCTGTGTATTCACCTTTAAGGTGGCTGCATTTGTTTGTTTGTTATTTTCCTTTTCTATCTTGTAACATTGTGTAATTCAGTTAAAAGCCCCTTTGCTGCCAATATGCTCTCTGGCAATGAAGGGGTTGCAGATTTGTGCTTTTCTTTTGTTGTCTGGCTTGAGGGGAGGTTAAAATGGAGGATAGCTCCGCAAGGGGTTTGGTTAGATCTAATTCTTGCAACAGGTAGAAGTACTGAGTATCTCAGTATCTATACAGCCGACGTTGTTGCTTCATCTGCAATCTGCTTATTGAGGTTACAGGAACATATCTTAATAGATGGATTTTAGTGATATCCTTGGTGATACACAGAGGAGTAACATTTTGCTTCCCTGTTCACAGTTTTTTTTCCCTGTGTTTTTTTTTTTATCTCCAACCATTTGTTGCCGGATTATTTTATAAAAGGCTTAATGATGTAAGGAGAGAGTAACAGACGGAGAGCAGTTTTTCTACTGGGAATCGCATTTTGTGATCAGTAACCTTATGCGAATGATACTTATTTCAGTAACAACCTTGAATTAACAGACCTACCAGCTTCTCATGGGGGATATATCTCCATTATTACAATAGGGTGTCCACCCAACTCTACAGCTTGGACTGTCATAAGCATTTTTTGTCAGGGATGGTGGCAATGCCTACAGAGTATGACCGATGGTTTCTTCCTGCTCAGCCAGATTACTAGTCACACTTCTCATACATTGTAAAGAGAGTGCCACAAAGACATCATTCAAGTCTTGAGACCATCACACCGCAAAAGCTTTCTGCAGGCCTAAAGGTTAGCCTGCTCTCTGACTGCTAGCAACGTGTGTACTAAGAAGATTGTATGCTATCAAACCTTTGGTGATTTTATGATTGAATAAGAATTGTGGTCCTCCCCCCGATGCCAACTAATCGACACTACATGTAATTCTCTCTGGGATATTTCTTTTTCCGTTCATTCAGTCTCTTAAGCAGAGGAAACCTTTTAACTGACAGTAATGGAGCAGGCATGATTTGCTTGCCAGGAAGGGGGAGATGAGCATAAAGCCAAGCTCACTCACCCACCTCGCACACTTACACTTTACTCACACCGAGGTTAAACCAGGAAGACGTTTGTATTTTAGTTTTTTGTTTTTCTCATACACTCATACCTCAACCACCACAACCCTTCTGTCTCTCTCCTGCCGACCTCGCTGTACTGGCTCAGGGTGAGAAACTTGTATTTGGAATGCTATGGATTTTACATTCTCACCAGCTGCAAAGCTAAAGGGATGTCTACAGAAAAGACCTGTGCACCAGAGCGGACAAACAGGAGAGTCACTGAACTAAAGAAAATAAAAATAGGAGGGATATCCAAACACCTCTTCATATTTCTATCTACAGCATTAAAATGAACCTACTGACTGTCTCAGCCACAGGCGATCATACAGACCTCAACAGCGTGCCTCCTCCAGCCCTGTACAACTCAAACAAAAAGGATTTATGATTTAGACTTTAGGTTACCGTTTAATGTAACTTGATGTTTTTTTATTTCTTTTTTTTTTTCCTATTAACCCCAAATTTGTGGGGTACAAACATGGGGTTAAACTGATGTTAGCCATAATTTACAAGGCGTAAAATTTTATAGGAGAGTGGAAAATATTTTTAATTTTTTTTTTTTTATCAGTTTTATTCTTTTGCTTTCATAGGACAGAGGTGAAGGTAGAGGAATATGAGGCACATCCCTGCCACCACCTCTCTAGATTCTTAGTGGTTTTCTTATGAATATTGTGGGGAGAGAGTATTTTAACTTTCTTTAACCTCTTTTCTTTCAGGGTACTTCTGACAGTTTAGTGGTTAAATGTTCCTCCACTCAGCCCCCCTTTTCCAGCTAGAGATTATTTGACATTTACAGTAAAACAGATTGCATGGTATTACTTTGGCTGGTAATGCAGGGCATGAGTAGGTGATCACCTATCTCCTGCAATGCCTTACACATCCTCAAGCTCTGACCCACTGATATGTCAGTTTATTCAAAATATATATTGATATATATCTATATTTAGAATTTTTTCCACTATTGGTAAATTTTTAGTAATGTGAGATTAACTTCTTCACTGCTCGAAAATACTACTGTGGCACTGAAGGGGTTAATGGACATTGCGCTTTCTGCCTTCCTCTCCCTCCCTCCTCTCTCTGGGTCAGAATCTGCTCTCTGTCTCAGCACTTTCAACTCCTATATGTTCCTAGTCACTGGACCTTAATCATTATGCAATATAAGGTGGAGCCTCTTTGCTCACCAGTAAACAGAAACATATAGGATTTTTGAGTTGAGACCCACACCCCTTCTGTCCATAATTACTCCCCTATGATGCTGTGTATATTTATAAAGAACTGAAGGGTCACGTGACTCCATGTACGTATCAATCATAAAATGGACAGTCTTGGCTTGAACTACCCTGCCTAATTTTGTGCACAAGTTGTTATTCTCACAAGTGAAGAAACAGATTGTTCTAAATGTATATATACAGATGTGCATTCTGACAATGGGGTCATCATGTTGCTATAGTGCCCCTTCCCTTTAATTTTGCTCCTTGTCTGGAATGTAGAAACATACCCTTCCAGCTTCCGATGTATTATCTCTGGCAGTGGAAAAGTTCAGGCGCAGAGACACAAACTGTGTCAGCAATCACAGGGTTAAAACTAAGCTCAATCTCAGCATTATCTTGTATCTTAATTTCTTGTGGGAGGGTCTGTGTGTGTGTGTGTATATATATATATATATATGTGTGTATATATATAAAAACACACACATACACGTATATGTATATATGAAACACAAAACTAACAAAAAAAGTTTCTTTGTTACGGGTTTTCAAGCAGGTCTTTTCACACGTTAATCACTCAAGTTAACCCATTCATTGCTGCACTAGGCCAAGAAGGCGGTACAGTTTTTTCTTAGAACAGAACTATATGTAATGTATCTTTTTTGTGAGACATCCAGCTATTGTCAGTGTCTACACAGCACATCACATTTAGTGTTACTCACTGTTGCTGGTATACTATAATATATTATTAGGGGCTGAAATCCACATTTTGCCAGCCCTAATCACAGGTGACAGCCTGAATGTTTTTCAAAAGTCCCCCTTCTTTCCTCCCTCTCAGGTTTGACAGTTCAACATTAGGGATATCTTGCTGTCATGGAAACACTGTAGTTATTTTATATATATATATATATATATATATATTACACGGGCTAGGTAGCACTCCTCTCCACATAACATTAAGCAAGTTAAATACAGGTGCCCTAGTGAACCTAATGCCATCTTACGTACATACACCATCCAGCGGCACTCATTGCAGAGACATGAAGACAAAATGCGTCTATTTCTGCAATGAGTGCCGCTGGATGATGTGTGTGTGTACATATATATATATATTTATATATATATATATATATATATATACGCAATCTGCTTGTATAATACTGGCTAGCTAGCAATCCCTGAGATTCACCTATGCTTATATGGTGAAGAAATCTTGGGTGACCTGAATTGGAACATAGACCATTGAATGAAGAGAACTTTAGACTTTTGCTTCAGTCTATGTCAGCCTCCGTAGAAGTGCAGCCAAGATGATGTTATAATTAAATACATTACACAGAGTTTACATTATCACCATATATCCCTTTTTTTGTACACTGTTATGTCATTGTCATGTTATAATCACCTTGAAAAACTGTCACTGTCCCTACTAACTTTCCTCTCCCAGCACTTCAAGAGTTACCCGGCAGGGTTCAGTGCAACAGCTATGCAAGTGGTGTACACTGGGTTAAAAAAGGTTGTTTTTAAAAAAAAAATATATATTCTTTATTATTATTGACATTTTATGGTGACTTGTTCACAGAGAATGTACTGGAATCTCTTTTCAGTGGTGGCTGGCTTACAGGAAATTTACTGAAAACCCTTTCTGTATGACTTGAACTTTGCAAAAATAGACTAAAAATGTTTTTGTCGATACTCTATTACAATACATACATGTTATAGATTTAAACACCCATTAAACAAATTACAAATTGTCTTACGTAAAAGAGCTGCTAATCACACACACACACACATTTATAAAAGCCAGTTTCAATTCACATTTAGTGGGTTTTGAAAATGCTTTTATAGCCATATATTTTCTGGTGCTTAGGAGCAAACAAGCAATTGCCGTTTGCTCACATACACGACCAGATTTTCATAATCTCTTAGATGTGTGGCCAGCTTTAGCGTCAAACACAGATGGCTGTTGAACATCACAAATAGAGTAGTACATATACCGGGTGCACCATTGTGTGTACATATAGAAAATGCAAGTGCTAAGTGTATGTGTTACTACTCACTGCAGAAGTGGCAATACCCTCTTTGTACGCAACCTAATAATTCTATAAAAACACATTTTAATACATTATTATGTTGTTTACTAATGAGAGTGATGGTTTTTTTATTAAAAATGAAAAGTTACAATTACCATATCAAACCAAATTAAGTACAACACATCTCTATATTGATTATTTTCTGTCCCTTTAAAATTTGGTGGTAACGACCTTTCCTGTAGTAGTCCAAATGGAAATGACAAGTAATATAAATAGAGAACTGCTAATTCATATAATTTATTAATCTAATATAGCATACTATCAGCTGGAATGACCAAACAGAAACAGCTAAGTAGTGCTGCTGCTAGTCAGTATTATTGTGTATTATATTTCACCAGGTCTCTAGACCCATAAGATATATGCCTCCTGACAGGCATCACTGCATGTGTGTCCACGGGTAGCTGAGTCTTAGTTTCGTGAATACACCCTTAATCAATACTCACCTGCCTATTTCATCCCCCATTCTGCTCAGATGTAAGGTGTCGTAAGTAAAATGTACGCAGAAGTCTTGATACGGAGGTTGTTGTGTACATCTCCTGCAGAAAAACAGACATACTTCCATCTCTAAATAAGCCCCATAGGCATTCATTTACATTGTGTAATGCAGTACTTGAAGCATACTTGCCAACTCTCCCTGATTGTCAGGTAGACTCCCTGAAATAGTAGCAATCTCCCTGTCTCCCTGAAGAGCCTAGCAATCTCCCTGATTACACCTTACTCCCATTATGTAGCTGTTATATAAAAAAAATAAACAGATATATACATTCAAATAGGATCATTAGTATAATTTCCCTGCATTGGTTAAAAAGGCACAATGATCCCTATGACTACATGCATTTTCTGAAAATTATCCGAGTGTTTTTTATCAACAAATAGATCTTACTAACTGCTTTGGGGCTCATTTACATTTGGATGTAAGTCAGGTTTATGACACGCCCCTCAGATGTAGCAGTACACGCCCACTTTATCGCCACGCTCATAGGTGCTGCTATCACAATCTGCTCGAAATGCTTATTCAAATGTAGGCAAGTATGACTTGAAGCCCATTAAACACACTTTAATGCTGATAGTCCCAAAAAAATTATATAAGCAAATGATCCTGTACACACAAGTGATCCCTTCTCACAGCATCACCATAGCCTGTAGCATTTAGAAGCATCTACTCTGTACAATGAAGTTCTATGGGATCACTTATTAAATACATACATATGTACATTATCCTACACAGAAGCTTTGAGACAGGTTCATCACGACTCTAAAATAAAGACAAAGTACAATTTTTATCTACATTTTTAACTAGCATTGTTTATCAATCCCCATGTGTCACAGCCTTTAAATAATTCACTATAGGCTATGACAGATAACTAGTTGTTGCAATATTTAGTGTATTTCTGGAAGAAAACAAGTTCAAGAGTGTGTCTAGTGGTAAAGCCTGTGTGCACCTTCAAAGGTAAAAGCACTTATAATATCCTGGTACATTTGTCTATTTGAAAACAAAGTTATTTTGGTGTGGATAAATATGAAGCATGATAGCTTACACAAAGAGAGACTGCCACCTTGAGACTGACAGAGGCAGAGCCAGGTTAGTCTTTATAGAATATACACATTGAAATTGACATGCTGCCTTTGTTTCTATGCAATAAGCATCTGACTTAAATACACCATGTAGCATATCTAATAAGGTTCGCAGATATCTAGTGTATGAAGGTACAATTTAGGGTAATATACTTTGTTAGTGATTGGGAATTATTTTGGCTGTTTTTAAATAGAAATCTTCAGTATATTGTAAGAACAGAAATTGGGAGCTCTCTGTATTACTATTTAGTATTTTTATGATGTATTAAACTTACTGTAAATGAGGGATCAGCCAGAGGCTCACAACTTTCATGTGGCCAATATAATGGCATATGCAAATGTTAGAATGCTCACTTGTCATTACCAACCAATACGATGCTGAAGAAAGTCTGAATGCTGGACATGCCCATGTTCTGCTGTTGAGGTTTCCCTGAGTGCAGGTCACCCATGCCTTTTTTAACCCACTGTGTTGTCAACCATGTCACACCTTTCACACACCAGCAGCTATTTACACCTCAGATCCTACAGAGTTTATGCAGAATACATTTATTGGTGTTGATAATCCCGCAGTCTTGCCTGTAATGCATGCACTGTTTGCTGATTGGTCTGCAGTTTTATTAGTCACCGGCAAAGCCGCTGTGCCACTTTCATCTCTGTGCCGTTAAATACACTCCCAGCACTCTGGGGAACTTTTGTCATGTTTTTGGATTGTGCTTTTTCATAATGCTTTTTATTCCATCCTTGTAGGTGTTGTTAAATCTTGTTATACCACGGCTACATGCTGGGGGTGATTTTATACTCATACTTGGGGTTCTTTTTCAGCAAACTTTCTGAATAACTAAACAGCATTTCTACTTTTTCTTCATCTAAATCCACAGAAGATATAGGGAATAAAGTCATTTTGCAAGATTATCTTGCTCCTCCAGGGAGTTTAGAGTTAATCCTCTAGGTCCTATATTAGGATCCAAGTGGTCCTGTATTTGATGATTTATTTTCCTTTCAGCAGACTGGCTGCTGTGAGCTCACTGCCCTTAACTAAAGGGATTCATGAGTTCTATTCCATAGCACCTTTTAGATGATAGCCCAAACTAGTATGCCTCAAAGGAGCCTGTGCTTGTACAGAAAGTGTGGTTGCAGTTGACCAAATTGGATACAAAGCAGTTTACTTAGATCCTATAGGTCATTTGATGTATATTGCAAGTTAATCTTTAGCAATTCAAAAGTACAGTATTGAATGGATGGTGACTGGCTGTGGAGGTGCTATGGGATTAATAACAATCCCCTTTATGTGGCACTTTTTACTTCTCCCAAATACCAGGTTGATCCCAACCACTAACATGCACAACCCATCTATATTGCCTTATATTAGCCCCATCCTTACTTAACCCCTTCCTTTCCCTAGACTCAGGCACGGTTTGCTTACACTAAAGAACTTTATACGAGGAATGACTTATAGACTAGGACTGAGCAAGTCTGGCTCCCTTTGTCTGCAGCCTGGAGGGTTCACATGCCATATGCTTAGCCTGTGCCATATGTATAGTATAAGGGGATCATCAGGGCAGACTCGGTACAGTGCTGAGCTCATATCTAGTATAGGGTGACCTCCTGACTGTAGAATTTCAGGACCAGCTTAGATAGAGTTTCTAATTAACTTAGAGTGGCCTGTAGATAATTTTCTTAACTCTGTTTACACTTATGGCCCCTATCGAGTGTTGACAAATGTAGAGAGGGTAAGGCAATACTGGGTTTATATAATCAAAGTAGTTTATATAGACAGTATCAGACAGAACTGGTTATACACCTTCCAGGTAGTTCAGGACTGTCTGACACTGGCCCTTAAAAGCAGGTGAAACCTGCATGGTCCTTTAAGTGTTTCCTTAGCTTATATTCCGAGAGTTATTTATTTTGTTCCCCATGATTTTGTATTTTTTTTTTAGAACACCATATAATATAGTTGGTCAGCACTGCCTTATGATTAACAAAAAAAGGGTGAAAATATACTGTTTAAACTTAATATCCTAATACACATGACACTGCAGCGTATACCTGTACTGCCCGGTCTGTCTGCTGATTGCATCTTTGTTGCTCTCCTTGGAAAGCCTTACACACAGAGAATATGGAAGACACGTAGGCCGTGTTTTGTGGGTGTGTACAGCCAAAGGCAGAAAATACCTTTGGTACTCGTTCGATCTCTGTGTCCCTGTTGATTGAAGAACCAGGTTCCACCCATGTGTAGCATGACATTACAGAGAACATGGCACCATCTACTAATGAAATTATACATGATTTAATCAACTTATAAGCAATAGAAATGTTATGAGACCGAACAGTGATGGCACTTCTTTATATGCTACATATGTATTTTATATTAAGTTTAGCAGTGGTACCAAATAGTGTATATTTTCCTTTTAATAACTTTGCCTTTCTGGGTTTTTTTTTAATTGGGAAAATGTAGAAACACAAGGCAATGTTTACCCCAAAATGAGAGGTGTCTTTCCCTCGTCATGCCATTATGGAGGGGACCTATCCCCTTCTACAGACTTATCTATGCTTTGATGTTATAAAAAGGGGTTAACTGTTGTCTAGTAATGTCTGTGTCTATGTATCTTTTCAGGGACTCCCCCCAAACCTTTCTCTTCCCTAATTTCTCTCCGTTTCTTCCCCTATCCTACAAAGAAATAATGCCTGTCTATTTTTTTACTGTAATCTTTATATGCAGAGAGCCTATAAATGCTGTATTAAAAAAATTAAAAAAAAAAATGAAACCGCCATGCTAACATTTAAGATTTTTTAATGTCTTCTCCCCTTCCTTCTCTATAGTGTTATGCTCCTGACATTTCTTGAAATGAACTGCTCTTTAATTAGGGGAAGTCAGCCTGGACCTAGGAGAAACAGAGTGTGTTAACACGTGTATGACCGCACCACTGCTTTGCTCAACCTTCTGGTAGTGGAATGGTTAAGTGGGGGGGAATGTAAGCTCAGGGTTTTTGGTATTTGTTAACCGTTTCTGTGCGGGCATGGCTGATTGCCCCCTACTCTCTTGTCTTTTTTTGTTTTATAAGCTTTTCCTTCAGTAAAATAGGCTGTTATTAATATTAAACATCATATATACACACACAACTTACCTCAGAACCATGGCAGGAGGGTAATAAAGTGAGATTGGAGGTGGAAGATGAATAATCTGCCCACCCAACTCAATGCCCTCTCTGTTAATTACCCTCTGAAATTTCCCTCTCCCTAAAACCATGTTGTACCGTTTTCTATTCCTCCCACATACTTTGTTTTATTTGTTTTGTTCATTTTTTTTTTTTTATGGTCCCATTTTTTGAGGCCCGAATGTCCTTTCCACCAATAAATTGTAAGCTTTGTAATTACATGTTGCAATGCATTCTGGGTCTTGTCTTTCTTTTACACTGGGGTACGGGAGGTGGGAGTTTGGGGCATGAGAGTTATGACGTCCACTGTGATATAGGTCACTTAACTCCTCCGTTTTATTCTACTTGCCACTTATGAGCTCTTTCTAATTGTTTCCAGTTCAGTATTAGAACTTGTAAGAAACAGGAACACATTTCTGCCGATATTAAATAATAATTATCACTACACTTCAGACCACCTTCCTCAGTCAGTTCCTTGATAGGACGTTCAGAATAGTAAGTAGGTAGAATTTGTTGAATACATTTTACTACTGTAACACATCCTTGCTCACCTCGACAATCCCCTCCCATACCTGTGTAGAAATACAATCCCTCCCCTCACACTTGTAGTAACACATTACCCTCACACCTGTAGAAACTTACTCACCTCTGCAGTAACACATTACCCCCACTCACCCCTGTAGTAACACATTCCCTTCCCTCACCCCTGTAGTAACACATTCCCTTCCCTAACATCTGTAGTAACACTTTCCCTTCCCTCAACATAGTAACACATTTGACATTCCCCTCCCTCACCTGAGTAGTAACACATTCTCCTCCCTCACTATTCAAATAGGGGAGTCACACCTACTGCCAGTGATAAAGTGGAGAGAGATAAAGAACCAACCAAACAGCTCCTACCTGCCAGTTTACAGGCTAAAAAATGACAGGAGCTGATTGGTTGGTATTTTATCTCTCTCCAAGGCTTAGTATATTCTAAGTATGATCCACCTCAATATAAAGAGTAAGATAAATTGCAATGGTACATTACCCCAGAATGCAATCAAAAAATATGAGCAATTGGAAAGGGGAGTGAATAAATGTCTCTACGAACACTGGGCCTGACCCGAAGTTTAGTGCAGCTCTGCAATTCCGTCCATCTCTGAATCAGGCCCACTGTCACCATAACAGTGGTAACCTTCACATTCCTCCTCAAGGTATTGCACTCACAACACACAAATATTACTAAGGCCAGTCAAATAGTGAAGTACGTGGTCTAGATCAAATTAACCGCCACCGTGTTCCACACTGTCTCCTTAAGTAATGCACTTAAGATAGAGTGGGTCCTTCATAAAATGTCTATGGATCGTATTATCTGAATATATATGTTCCCTTTCCCACATAGCTAAGCAGAATGTGTAAAATGAAAATAAATCCTTGATAGTTAATTAAGGTTTTAATTTCATTAAAAAATTCATACATGGGTACATGGACTTACACAAATCCCAACAGAGGATAATCAGACTGCCTACCCTACCAGTGTCAGATGTAATTCGAGCGTCCAAGAAAACCGGGTGAAAACGGAGATGATCAGACCCAAGGTTTCAATTTAGACCTGTATCAAAATGCCATTTAAACTGGAGATACACCTGATTTACAAGAGTCAGTTACATTTCTTGTTGTGGTTGAAGTATTTAAGGTTTATTTGAATAGATAGCTGGTTATCCTTAAGAAGGGTGATCTGATGCACAAAGAGGAGCTTCACTGGTCACCAAGTAATTCTGCTTGCAAAACCTGCAGACTGGATGTGACTCTCCAACATACTAGCCGCGCAGAGCCTAAACAAAAACCGCAAGTACTCTATATCATCACCTCTGTACTGTGTAGGCATATTGCTAACACTTGCCAGTCCATTTACCACTTAGACGCCTGCTGCACTACAATGCCCAATGATACCCTAAAGTTCCAGACTGCTTCTATAAGCTACAGTTATACCGGTCATATCCCTGTGTCTTATGCTACTTATTGTTCTACCTGGTTCATTAAACCTAAGAACTAGTTAATCCGTAACAGTGGCGTAAGTTCATCTCAGACGCCCGGAGGCAAGTTATAATTTGGTGCTCCCCAACCCCCCCCCCCCCCCCCCCCGTCACAGCTGCTGACACTGTAATGTAGCGATTCTCATGCTGACAGGCTATAGATAGACCAAGGCAGCAGCTTATGGTCTGACATGGAGCTCTGCACTAGTGTATGGTGGCTTCTCAGGTGCCGGGAAGAGGTGCCATGTATTGGGCGGCTGTGACGGTACACTCCAGGTACATAGTTAAAGCCCTAGGTGGGGTGAATATGTTGTGGACAATGGGGGAGGTGCCCCTTCAGGGCTGGAGCCCAATGGCAGGTGCTTCCATTGTCTCCCATAGTTCTGCCCCTGAGCTGTACCACGTGTGGACTAACCACCATCAGCACAAAACAACTGCACAGCACATTAAACATCATATATACTTAAGCCAAGTGTATTCCCTTGTGAGTGCATTTTCTGGGGGGCTACTGCATTACTGCTAATAGGTTATGGGCTCAGCAGTCTCAAGCTAATATGTTCTGGATCCCCATACACTTACAGATACTCTGCTAAGAGGTTATAGGCCCAGTACCAGTAACTGCCCTCACCCCAGACATCACTCAGACAGTGTATTAAACATCTCTCTAATCACCAGGTTAGCGTGAGTGGGAGCTGAACCAGGAGTCCAGCTGCCAAAAGTCCAGATACCCTTGGTGTGGAACAAGTCGATAGTAAGATCAGCAAAGCTGCAAACAAAATGGCGTAAGAGGATCTGAGTGAGTATGGATATACCCTTATTCACCCTTATGTGAATAATGGGGATGTAGTTTATATCCCGGCTGTCGGGATGCCGGCACTTAGAATGCCGGTGCCAGAATCTCAACACCAGTCAGAATCTGGGCTCCGGCATCCCTAAGGTAAGTATTGGGGTTTAGGGGGAGGGTTAGGGTTAGGCACTATGGGGAGGGATAGGCTGCAGGGAGGAGAGTTAGGTTTAGGCTGCAGGAAGGGAGGGTTAGGTGTAAAGGTAGGGTTAGGATACTCAACTGCAGGTCTTGGGATCCCGGCATCAGGATTCTGACAACCGGGATTCCCGTACCCAATCTGAATAATGTACAGTGCAGGAATCAGCATCAGTTTTGAGACACTGGTATGTGCATAAAATTATGCTACATGGAAATTTGCCATGGAGATGCAGTTAAAGTGGGAAAAGTTATATAAGGTTACTGGCATCCTGGTGATAATCCGCACTGTGAAGAAGTAGATAAAGCTATGGTGACAATTGGTCTAGCAGTGGAATCGCACGTTTATTCTATTATCCAAGGTAAAGAGACAGCACATGATATGTGGGTAACTCTGCAATGGCTTATGAAGATAAAGGTTTAATGAGGAGAATAAACTGAGGCGCACATTTTGTGCGGCAAAGTTTAGGGCTTGTAAGAACAGACAGAATTTTATCCATCTTTCAGCAACTGACTTCAGTCACAATAGATGTGGCAAAATCTTACACAGGACTTCTTGGTAGTAGCATTAGAGTCAAGTATTACAAGACCACATAGACTGTACATACTAAATTATTGCAGTTTCAATAGCACATGCCTTCTGGAAAAAAAAATCAGAACTATTAGACAACAGAACAGTATTCTCAAAGCACAGAAAGCCTAAGATCAGATGTTTCAAGTTGGAACATAAGGCCTCAGATTGCAGATCAAATGTATCAAGTGGCATCTTATCACTTAAGAGTGAAAGCGGGAATGAGTCAGTTTTAAATGTAGTAGATAGCCACCATAAGGATTGCTGGTACATAGGACCTCATTCATAGTCGGTCGTTGCGGCCGCACGGTCGTAAGGGAAAAGGGGCCGGATATGCAAAATGATGCACTCGCAAGTTGCGTCCTTAAGATCGGATCGTTAGCTGGCCGACCAAGGGGAGGATGCGGCCGTAAGACAAAAAATACGCCCCCTTCTCGTACGCATTACACGTCATCTCCGGCCATATAAGGATTCATCGAGACCATCGGTAACCATCGGAACTGGTCGTAGAGCTTAAGGTTGACCATACCCTCTCTTAAGCACTACGATCAGGTCAGTGTACAAACCACCCATGTCACGTGTGCCATGACACTACTTTGTTAATTATGCACTCCCATAAAACGCCGTTCGCATAATTAGGCACGCCTGCGTTCGGATCTCCACTCCCCCGTTTTCAAGCACCTTCAACTGTTACCACCCACAAACGCCTCATTCTGTCACTCAAACTACCGACCTGGCTGTGTTCAAGGAGGGAGAAATTTCTGATCGTAGCAGCTAGTTTGCGCACGCGCATTGCGAACTTTATGCATGCGCAGTTTAGCGAACATCGGTGGCGTGCGGCCGCAACGACCGACTCTGAATGAGGTCCATAGTCTCAGGAACCACGACACACTTTAGCTGTAATGAAAACTGGTTCAAGTCATTAATGCCGTGTGAGTCAACCAAAGTACGAGGTCTAGATAAAAAGCAAGGTCCTAAATGCCACTAAAGACAGGACAATTACACTATGCTTAAGAGTGTGAGGCAAGGAAGGGAATAGTATTTAAATACCGACGGCTCTTTAGCCGCCGCTTCAAATACCACCTCTGGAAGCCCAACAACAGGAGATCCCGACACGACTAGGTAAGTAATCTAACCCTACCCTGCCCCAACCCTAACCCACCCTTAGTGGTGCCTAAACTTAACCTTCCCGGGGGTTGCCTAACCCTAAGTCCCCCCCCAGTGGTGCCTAACCCCCCCTTCCGGCACCCTAAACCTAAGTCTCCCGGGGGGGTACCTATCCCCCCCCTCCCCGCACACTTCCCAGGGGGGTGCCTAGCCCTAAGCCCCCCCGGGGGTGCCTAATCCTAACCACCCCCATCCCGGCTTACTTTCATACTTACCTGCCGTCTGGACGTCCGGGATGCGGACGCCGATTTCCCGATGTCCATCGGGATATCGGCGTCGGCATTATGCCCGCGCTGTGGAATTGCAGCGTCGTTATTTCGACTGCCAGCAACCCGTCCGTCGGCATAATAACTGCATCCCGCAAGGAAGTTGTCACTGACATGGCAGATGTATATTTGCGCCTAAGCCAGGAACTAACTTAATTGCCATAAGTGTTCTTGAAAGTAGAAGATACTGGGCCTGACTCAGAGCCGGACGCTATTTGCGGACGGTCGTTCCAAAAAAGGGTCCGGCTATTTAAATTGAGTGCTCGCTCTTTGCGGTTTGTTGACGCCTCTATGAGCGAGCAAATGAAAAATGCGCTCGCTATTTTGTAAAGACGCCCCTTTGCCGTTCGCATCACACGTCATCTCCGGTATTTATTAGATTAATCGAGTACATCGAAAGGCATCTGAACTGCTCGCAGTGCTTGTGGTAGGTTTTTCTTACCGCTATCACTGCGAGCAGTTCAGGCTAAAAGACAACCAAGTGACGTGGTCGATGACGCTCCTTTACTAATTATGCACACCCATTAAACGCCCTTTTGACCGTTAGGCACGCCTGCGTTCGGATCTCCACTCCCCCGTTTTCAAGCACCTTCCCCTGTTACCACCCACAAACGGTACATTCTGTCACTCAAATTAGCATTACGAGCGGCTCTGAATCAGGCCCACAGTGTCCACTTTGAAACCGGTCTGTGCACTGATTCAAGTAGGATAAAGCAAGCAACTGTACCTGGACAAATCATGTTGCAATGTAAGGGGTGCAAATATGTTCCTGCATGTGGTGTGAATACTGGCTGCTTTTGCATGTAGCCCACAGATGCTGGACAGCTTTACTTTACACTGCTATTTACATTTCAGTTTGTACACGCCGCTCCCATATCTAAATCTCTGCACATTTTACATCTACCCCACCTGCAATCAGGGCTGTCTTAACAGCAGTGTGGGCCCTGGGCAAAGCAATGCACTGGGGCCCCTACCCACCCATTCACAGGAAAAAAATATAAATGGACAATAAAATTAAACCCTCCCGCATGCCCATCAGACCTCCCACACATGCAGAGAGACTCTGTCTGACTGGTCTGAAGCCGGCGGATGAAGTGAAACTGGGACTGAGGTGAGTACTCGTCACGGGGAGGGGATGGGGTGGGGGAGGTTAGATCGGAATACAGTGCACTGGTGGCGTCTCATAAAAATATCACAAATTTACCAACTGGCTGCGGCTGCAGGGGGGCAGGTTGGTGGGCCCCTACAAGTTTCAGGGCCTTGGGCATCTGCCCAACAAGCCCAATGGAAGAGATGGCCCTGCCTGCAATGCAGCATGGTTTGTACCAAGATGCACAGTTACTTGCTCTTTTTTACTCTGGGCCTAATTTAGGTTTGAACTTACTCAGGAATTGCTAACCTCATCGCACGCAGTGAAAGACCAAGCTGCGTATGGCATTGCAATTGCTAATTTATGGCATACAAATGCACTGGCACGCCTGCGTTTCGTAGACCCCCCGTCACCACCACCAAACGGTACTTCCTGTGAATCACTCTGAGATGGGTCTGCATAGTCACTGCAAGCTCAATCCCGATCGCAGTGTAGTGTTCGTGCATTGCATATGCACTGCACGCCTGTGTTTTGCCAACCACCAGGCATGCTGGCACTTTTTGCTCCACAAGTGCTGATATGTCGAGGTAGGCAGCCTGGTACTTGTAGTCTGCCTGTAATGAGCAATATTATCCAATTTGTTACTATTAACTCCACATCCACTCACTGCCACAGGGATGCTGGTAGTTCTTCGGGAGGGGCACCACATTTTATTTTTGGGGACTGCATACAGCCCTGGCCTGACCAGTTAATGTTATGGAAGGGGACCGCACCCTATGTGTCTCACTGCTATAGCTTTAACCCCCAACTGA
Organism: Taudactylus pleione; assembly: GCA_031769625.1. Taxonomy (NCBI): domain Eukaryota; kingdom Metazoa; phylum Chordata; class Amphibia; order Anura; family Myobatrachidae; genus Taudactylus; species Taudactylus pleione. The sequence goes on from JAUIMM010000154.1 coordinate 7,609,212, forward strand.
TTCACCTTGGTGCTGGTTATTGGCAAATAGGGGGAACCTCACGCCGTTTCTCCCCCCCATTATCCAATACCAATTCAGGCTGAGAGATCTGGGGCTGGTTACTGTTTTGTTGGGTGGGATTCCACACCCAACTCTTTAACTCTTTATTTTACATTTTAACCTCACGGAGCCCGCACAGATCATAGTTATCTGTGTAGTGCTTCTCCAAAACTCGCCTGCCTCAAGCAGATCTATTGTTTAGGCGGATTTGCCATCGTTTTATGGTCGGGTTATTTTCGCCTTTAAAAAACAACAATTAGTAAATCTGCGGATCCTATTTTGGTTTATGTTAAGTAATCGATTGCTGGTCCAACGTTCTAAAGTTGGGTTTTTGGTCGAGCGTCCAAGATAGCTTTTACACAGGGAACCAAATGTACCAAGGCTGGTCTCGTGTGGAAGGAGCCATGGAAGAAACCCCACTCTCTGGTCCCCAATCAAATCAATTCAATATCCACCCATTTCTTCAGTCCCAGGTCTGCATGCCAACATAATTTGGCTTAGTTGTGCAGCAAAAACATATCGCTCAAAGATGGGGAGGCCTAGACCTCCATTAATGGAAGATCTAGCTATACAGTGTCTTTGATTACAGGCTTTTTTCCCTGCCAAATAAAGGTACCACAAATCGATTAGATGGTACGTAGGAATATCATCGGGACAGTAATTGGGACTGTTTGAAACAAGTAGAGCAGCCTGGGTAAAATAATAATTTTGACAGAGTATATGTGACCAATCCAGGAGATACACAGGGGAACCCATCTAGCCAAATCCATTTTTATGGATTGCAATAGAGAAATGTACTTAGCAGCATATAATAGGTTCTACAATTTATTATCTGAATACCAAGATATTGGAGGGATTTTGTACGCCAAAGATAATTAAGTTCCAATGATTTGAAAAGGGACAAAGGTGATATGCTAATGCCTCCAACTTCGATCCATTGACCTTATACCCTGAATATTTGCCAAACAAGGCTACTTCGGCCTCCAAATTAGAGATTTCTGTGCTAGAAATTTTGAAAAAGCTTGTGAAGCAATTATGCCCAGGTTGAAGGGACAATCCCCAAACAATAACAATTTGTATTCAGATTTTAAAATTGGAATACCTTTAATATCAGGGTTGTTCCGTATCTGAGCCGCCAAAGGTTCAATGCTCAACGCATAGATCAAAGAGGAAAGGGGACAGCCCTGTATGGTCCTATTACTTAGCTTATATGTTGATGATGAAAGACCATTGGTCGATACAGTTACAAACAGGTCAGAGTACAACACTTGAACTGATCGTAAGAAACCACCACAGAAACCATAGGTTTGTAAGATTTGGAACATGAAGGACCAGGACAACCTATCGAAAGCTTTCTCTGCGTCCAACAATAACAGTACTGCTGGCATTTTAACTCTATTAATGTGGAAGACCAGATTCACCGAATGCCAAGTACTATATAAAAGGTTTACAGGGAAATCAGGGAAAAACTGAGAGACCTGAGCACAGGCGGGTTGGAACTAATCCGAAATGTGTCCCCAGCAAAGATGAGAGTTCCATTTCTTCCTTTGTCTTCTTAAGTATTATATAAAGTGTCACGACTGGGTCTGGGTTAGGAGCTGGTGTGGAGACAGAAGACGTCAGTGGAACGGTTTGCTGGTATTGAAAGGAAGCCGGTTTCAAGGGGGTGCGAATCATGAATGACGAGACGATAAGGAGATCCGGACAGGTACTGAAGAAGTGAAGGTACGTCGGACCCGGGCACTGGAGTGGAGAACTAGGATGAGTCTCGGGGACGGCAGGCCCTCCTGGGGAGCAGGAACAGAGAGCAACACACAGGAACTGGGGACAGCGGAAGGCAAGCTGGAGCTGTACTGCAAAATACAGACAGACTGTGACAACCTGCAGCGGACAGGAGCTCAGGAACTAACACACAGCTCACGCTGTGTACGACGTTGCACTGGCAAGGAAAGAGTGTGCAATGCACCCTTAAGTACCATGGGATGTGCAGGGATTTGGCTGGAGCTCACAGAGCAATGCAGGGATGGGATAGGCTTCCCCCAGGTCACGTGTCTGCGTCAAGATGGCGGCGCCCAGCAGCCGCCGGAGAACACATAGGTCCGCTGCCATCAGCACCCCAGCGCCCAGATCACCTCCAGGATCCGCCACAGGAAGGGCCCTGCCAGAGCGCCCAGACAGGTAAGGTCCGAGTGCTCCGTGGCAGCGCAGCCCGGATCGTGACAGTACCCCCTCCTTCAGGGATGGCCTCCGGACGTTTCCTAGGCTTCTTAGGGTTCTTAGAATGAAAATCGAGGATTAAACGGGGAGCCTGGACATCTTCAGCTTTTTCCCATGACCTTTCTTCTGGACCGTAACCTTTCCAGTCCAACAAATATTGCAATTGACCGTAACGGAGTCTTGAATCCAAAATTTGTTTAACTTCGAATTCGTCCCCCCTCACAGTCTTGACTTTGGGAGTTGGAGGAAGAACCTTGAAGAACCGATTTAGGATTAGCGGTTTCAATAAGGAGACATGGAAGGAGTTCGAAATTCTGAGGTAATGAGGAAGCTTTAACTTGTAGGCCGCGGGGTTGATGACCTTGATGATAGAAAAAGGACCGATAAACCGAAGAGCGAATTTCATCGAAGGAACTCGGAGTCGTAAATTTCGAGTAGATAACCACACTTGATCTCCCACCTTCATACTAGGAATGGCCCTTCTTTTAGTATCAGCCTTTAGCTTGTATCGGTGGGACGTTTTTAGAAGGGAGGAGTGAACTTGAGTCCAAATTTTAGAGTAGTCTTGTATAGTGGAGGTCACAGCAGGCACATCGAAGGTTGGTAAGTCTGTAAACTCGGGCACTCGAGGATGGAGGCCATAAACAATCATAAAGGGAGTTTGTCCAGTCGAAGAGTGGTAGGAATTGTACGCAAATTCTGCCCATGGAAGAGAATCGGACCTATTATCCTGGGAAGACCACATATAGATCCTTAGGAAGGTTTCTAGGTCTTGGTTTACTCTTTCTGTAGATCCATTGGATTGAGGGTGATAGGCGGTAGAAAATTTCAATTTAACTTGGAACGTAGAACATAGGGCCCTCCAGAACTTGGCCACAAATTGAACCCCTCGATCCGAAACGATCTCCGATGGAAGACCATGTGGGCGGAATATGTGATGAATAAAGAGTCTAGCTAACTCAGAGGCGGTGGGTAGCTTGGCGAGTGGGATTAAATGTACCATCTTAGAAAAACGGTCAATCACGACCCAAATGGTGGTAAATCCATTGGAAGTAGGTAAGTCCGTCACAAAATCCATAGATAAATGATTCCAGGGTCGAGAAGGAATGAAGAGTGGCAAGAGGGCTCCTACCGGAGGTAATCTGGAGGATTTATGTTTGGCACACGCAGAGCAGGAGGCAATGAATTCGGCAATTTCAGACTTCATGGCGGGCCACCAATAGAAACGAAGCAAGAATTCCAGTGTCTTGCGGATGCCAGTATGTCCAGAAAAACGAGACGTGTGTGCCCAAGTGAAGAGTCGTTTACGGAGGGCAGGAGCAACAAAAGTTTTCCCGGGAGGTGGCTGGATATGGATAGTAGCGAAAACCTTGGACTCTAGAACTGGGGTTTCCTTAGAAAGACTGGAGAGAGCTTCGGAGGAGAGCGAACGGGAGAGAGCGTCTGCTTTCTGATTCTGGGTTCCAGGACGAAAGGTCAAAATAAAATTAAACCTGGAGAAAAATATTGCCCATCTAGCTAAGCGAGAACTGAGGCACTGGACGTTCTTCAGGTACAGCAGATTCCGATGGTCGGTGTAAACCATGATGGGAAACTGGGCTCCCTCGAGGAGATAACGCCACTCAGAAAAGGCCGCCTTGATTGCCAACAGTTCTTGTTCCCCAATCGGATAATTTCTTTCTGCCGGTAAGAATTTTTTTGAGAAATATCCACAGGGGTGGATTCTGTTATCTTCGAACTTCTGGGACAGTACCGCCCCCACCGCTTCGGAAGAGGCGTCTACCTCCAAGAGAAAGGGTCTGGAAATGTCGGGCTGTCTCAGGATGGGTGCAGAGATGAATGCTTGTTTTAGCATTTGAAAGACTGTCTCCGCTTCCGGGGACCACATAGAGGGGCTAGCTCCTTTGCGAGTTAGGGTGGAAATTGGCGCTGCTAGGGTTGAGAATCCTTTAATAAACTTCCTGTAGTAATTTGCGAACCCCAGAAGCCTCTGGACTGCTTTCAAGGAATCCGAACGGGACCAGTCCAGGATGGCCCGTACCTTCTTGGGGTCCATCTCTAATCCAGAGCCAGAGATAATATAACCTAGGAAAGGAATGGAAGGAATGTCGAACTCACACTTTTCCAGTTTGCAGTACAAATTATTTTTTCTCAGGCGTGATAGGACCTCCCTCACATGAGAGCGATGTTTAGTAAGAGAGGAGGAGAAGATCAATATGTCATCCAGATATACGACAACGGAAACATATAGCAAATCTCTGAATATTTCATTTACAAAGTTCTGAAATACAGCGGGGGCATTGCAGAGTCCAAATGGTATCACAAGGTATTCAAAGTGACCGTCTCTGGTGTTAAAGGCGGTTTTCCATTCATCGCCGGCACAGATTCTAATGAGGTTATACGCCCCGCATAGGTCCAGTTTAGTGAATACTGTAGCTCCTTTGACACGGTCGAACAATTCAGTGATAAGGGGCAGAGGATATCGGTTCTTAATGGTAATGTCGTTCAAACCCCGATAATCGATACAGGGTCGAAGACCTCCATCCTTCTTGGATACAAAGAACCCAGCACCAGCAGGAGAAGTTGATGGACGAATAAAGCCCTTCTGGAGATTCTCTTGTATGTAGTCAGACATCGCTTGGGTCTCTGGCAACGATAAGGGATAAATGCAGCCCCGGGGCGGATTCTTGCCGGGAACCAAATCAATCGGGCAATCCCAGTCCCGATGCGGGGGAAGTTCGTCAGCCCTGGTCTTGCTGAAAACGTCGGAAAAGGTCCGATAATGAAGAGGCACGGACGAATCTCCTGGTATTTTAATTTCTTTAATAGGTTTTATACAAGGGAGGCAAGAGGCAAAGCAGGAGTTTCCCCAAGCCGTGACTTGCATGGAGCTCCAGTCGATATGCGGGTTATGTTTACATAGCCACGGATATCCCAGAATTATCCCGTGGGAGGCCTTGGGAATCACCAGGAAGTGAATGAGTTCTGTATGAAGGGCCCCCACACGAACTTGAACGGCCTGGGTTTGTAAGGAGACATTCCCGTTGAATATTCGACTACCATCCACGGCTGATAAGGAGATGGCTTGGGTGAGAGGAGTGACAGGGATCTGGAGATCTTGAACCAATTCGGCAGAAATGAAATTTTCAGCGGCTCCTGAATCAAGAAGAGAAAAAATTGTTTGAGGTCCTTGTTTTAAGTCTAATACAAGAGACATAACGGATTCGTTCAAAATTGGAGACGGGGACAAGACTCCTAACCTGGTGTCTCCAGTGCCAGTTAGGAGCGAGGGTTTCCCGGACGCCGGGAACAGGAGGCGACCAGATGTCCGGGCTCACCACAATATAAGCACAAATTCTCACGGCGGCATTTTTGCCGTTCTTCAATAGAGAGCCGGGTCCGGTTAATTTGCATGGGTTCGTCAGCCGGAGCTTCAGACAAAGGTGCCACAGGTGGACTCGTAACTCGGGACCTAAAACGATCTCCCTTGAATCTCTCTGCCTGTCTCTCGCGGTAACGTAGGTCTACTTTATTGCAGAAAGAAATCATATAGTTTAGTTTAGTAGGAACCTCCCGGGTGGCAAGGTCGTCTTTTAACCTCTCCGAGAGGCCATTCCAGAAGGCGGAGACTAAGGCTTCCTCATTCCACTTTAGCTCGGATGCCAAGGTTTGGAATTGTATAACACTGGTTTAAAAAACCGCGGCACATTTTAGGAGTTCCATCAAACTTGCTAGGAGTGGGTAGGTGCAAATGCGATGAGGTAGTAGCAGGAGTAGCGACTGGAAGTGATGGTGGGTTGGTAGCAGCGGGCATGTTCACTGTAACTAGGGAGGCTTGTAAGGAGTCCTGCCTAAGAGACATATCTTGCAGGAATTGGGCTAACTGCCGCTGCGAAGCTTCCAGACATTCTAGCCAGTTGGCAATACCCTGTAAAAGGTCCACACTAGGACTCTGTCCACTAGCCGTATCCATAGGGCCAATGCAAACTGTCACGACTGGGTCTGGGTTAGGAGCTGGTGTGGAGACAGAAGACGTCTGTGGAACGGTTTGCTGGTATTGAAAGAAAGCCGGTTTCAAGGGGATGCGAATCATGAATGACGAGACGATAAGGAGATCCGGACAGGTACTGAAGAAGCGAAGGTACGTCGGACCCGGGCACTGGAGTGGAGAACTAGGACCAGAGTCTCGGGGACGGCAGGCCCTCCTGGGGAGCAGGAACAGAGAGCGACACACAGGAACTGGGGACAGCGGAAGGCAAGCTGGAGCTGTACTGCAAAATACAGACAGACTGTGACAACCTGCAGCAGACAGGAGCTCAGGAACTAACACACAGCTCACGCTGTGTACGACGTTGCACTGGCAAGGAAAGAGTGTGCAATGCACCCTTAAGTACCATGGGATGTGCAGGGATTGGCTGGAGCTCACAGAGCAATGCAGGAATGGGATGGGCTTCCCCCAGGTCACGTGTCTGCGTCAAGATGGCGGCGCCCAGCAGCCGCCGGCGAATACATAGGTCCGCTGCCATCACCTCCAGGAGCCGCCGCAGGAAGGGCCCTGCCAGAGCGCCCGGACAGGTAAGGTCCGAGTGCTCCGTGGCAACGCAGCCCGGATCGTGACATAAAGCCAGTATGGATGGAACAAAGCCCACCTGGTCGGTATCTATGAGCTGTTGCAGATACAAATTTAGTCTATTGGCCAATATTTATGCAAATAATTTAGGATCTACATTGATCAAATAGTTAGGTTTTAACATTCACCCTTAATGATTCTCATACTCCAGCATAAGCGGCTTCTCTCAACCCCTTTTCACGAGTAAGTGGACTCACCACAAACTTCTCTTGGTTCGTTCACAGAAAAATTTCTTTAAATCCTGGACCCAAAGCCCCTGAAATCCTCAATCCTCAGACAGGTAGGGTTTATTTCAATAAAAGTTTTTTATTCACACAGTTCACATATGCAAGGATGGATAAAACATCTATCCTGTGTTTCTGTCAAAAGATGCAACCTCAATAACCCGAGAAATTAAGTTACAATCCTCGTCCAGATGGAAAGGACATAGAGCCGTATTCAATTTGAGCCGAGCCGCGATACTTTTTTGCGGCCCGGACTTTTCGCCTACTTCGCCTGTTTTGTAGGCGGAAAAGTATCTCGCGTGTGCCCGCTTTACCCCATATTCAATTTGAAAGTACGCGAGAACAGGACCCGGCGAAACTTGAAGAGGCGGAAAGTCCTGTCAGATTTGGGGAAATTAGCCTGACACCCCCCAAAACATGCTCTGACATGGGTGTTCACTATGGTACCCCCCAATTTGGCTTGCTGAAGGTATTTGGTGTTTTTAAAGGAGCTCAATAGCTGCTAAATAGCGTTTTTGTATACGTGATGTAGAATAGTATTCAGGAGTATTTTTTGCAGAAAATAAGTTATCCCAGCAAATTTGGGGTACTTAAAAAAGTAAAAGCAAAACAGGCTAAAAAATACGTGTTTCAGACTAACAAGTCCTTCCTCAAGGATTTAAAGAAATCTTTCTGTGAACGAACCAAGAGAAGTTTGTGGTGAATACATGTCCACTTACTCGTGAAAAGGTGTTGAGAGAAGCCACTTATGCTGGAGTATAAGAATCATTAAGGGTGAATGTTAAAGAAACCTTTCAATGAACCTTAACCTCTGATTTATGGTGAGTGCGAACCAGTTTATAGCTTGATGGTGAAAACCAAGAGGGAGGATCATTGACTGGGCAATGGATTGCATATTGGAGGAATTGAATCGTCTTTCCGTTGAGACAGCACTTGTAGACTATCCCAAAAACTGTTTTGGAGCAAAATCTGGTTAATATATAAGAGGGGTGTTCCTAGGGATAGAACTGAGCTGCAGTCTGTGGCACGAGTTACAACTTTTTCCTGTTATATAGGACCTATAGTTAGCACTACTAACAGGGTCCTTTATCGGTTTGGGAATTACAATAATAACCGATTTAAGGATGTCAGTATGAAAACATTCTCCCTGTAGTATCTGTTTAAATAGGGCAACTAAATGTGGCAACTGTGCACCTGAAAATGATTTGTAATAATATGCAGGGAGGCTTCCTGGACCTGGGACCTTAGATTACTTTTGGGACTGCATCCAGTTCCTCATCTGTAATTGAGGAATTTAGTTTAATTACAGAGGAGCTATGTAATTTGGGGAGGTTACATGAATCTAAGTAGACTTGTATATCAAATGAGCAGATTCTGCATTTTAACGTGCGGGTAAACCCATTGACTCCGCATTTTACTCGTAGTGGGTTAGCTCGCGTTAACCCAATGTTTACTGCGCAGGGAGAAGGCTAATTAATTGAATAACTATTCCAATTAGCTGTGGGGTATATCCTGTGGCTTAGTGAATTCCCCCCACAGTCTTGTAATTGTGATCCACACTTATGCTGGGTACACACTGGGCCATATATCGGCCGTTCAGTTGAGCGGCCGATATATAGCGTCGGACAGTGTGCTATATGTCTGTGATCGACGTCGTTCATAGACATATTGCATCAGCTGTGCAGCACAGCCAATGTCCAATATATCTGCAGATATATTGGTGCATTGTGCTATGTGCGTATACACTTACCAATTGTCAGATAGGACGGCCGATCTGTCATCCTAGTGTTTACACAGCTTTACACACAGTCAAGCTGACACAGTTTCCTGCATCTCCCAGAACTTGGTGACCAAGCCTCCAACTTTTCTCCTCTTCTAGGCCAGTGGGACTGGGGCTCTCAGGTCACCATCATCCTGCTACTCACAAGCCAGCAAGGTGTCATTGCCTGTATCCTCTTCCTCCGGCAGACATACTAATTCTCCTGCTATTTGTCCACCACCTCTGGATCTCTTCAAGGTTTCTCCCGCCGTGGTCAGGCTGGCTGTTAAGTAATGCCACTCCTGTTTGTCCTGCCCATTGGCTGTGTGCTCCGTCTCCGCTGCTGGACCACCAGGTAGGCAGGAGTTGGGAGAAGCGGAGTCCCAAAACCCATGGTAACAGCACGCCCATGGCTTTTGGAAGATATGGTGTGTGCACTGTACCTTCAACAGTAAGTCCAGAGTAAGCTCTCACCTTTCCTATGTATAGTGTGGGTCAGTGTTGTCATTTCGTAGGAATACTGAAGGTGAGGGAAGCTTTTATGTGGGACATAGGATAGACGTTACCGCCACCCCTCATCCTGGTGCCCAGGGCATGTGCCTAATTGTACCGCTCTTGTTAAGCCACTGCTCTTCACAATCTTTGTGTTGAGACAAAACAGCACCTATCCCTACATCTGATGCATCTGACTGCACAACAAATTATTTTTAAAGTCAGGTGTCATCAAAATTGGTTGGGTGCTACCTTCAATGCCTTATAAAAGATAAATCAAGTGCTTGAAATTGGATAGTGTAACAAATGTGTAGCACAATACCTGTAAAAAAGAAAGTGGTTAAATGATGTTTATAGCCACTTTTGTAAGTTTGTAGGACAAGCAATGTATGGGGTTCCGATATAAGCCGTTTCAGTGTCCGTGCAGTGGAAGGTAGCACTTGTAACTAACTTTCCCTATCTCTGCTTACCTTCCAATCTTCATGGCAGTGTTGCCGGCTGGTTCCCTTCACAAGGGCATATGTGCCTGAAATGCTTTGGAAAGCTTTGGACACAGCACACGTGAAGGACACGCTCCAGCACTGCAACAGCAAACAGACGGATCGTTTATCCCTACACTGCAGTAAGCGGAAGACGGAGTGAACATACACGTGAAAGGAACCAGGAGATGCCAGAGAAAAAGAAAAGGAAGCTACAAGTGAGAATGATTATAAACAGAAAACTGACAGGCCCGAACAACGCCCCCTGCCCTGTGCCATGGCACATGTTGCTCCACCCTAGTTACGGCCCTGACAAAGTGGGTAACCACCCTGACTTGTAGGAGTGTCATGGCCGTGTTGTGGCTATCAAAAGCTCTGTCGTTTTACATACAGAGAAGGCAGCCTGTTTCAACCACATCTGTGCGAATTGTTCCAATGTTAACGATGTTTTCGCTGACTTGCGGATGGGAAGTGGGCGGCTTTATACAATGATGGGCGCCTTGGTATAGTGCTGCGGTTGCCGTGCGATTGCATTCATTAGTATATTTTCGCAGTTAGCGGGTGCGTGTGAACGCAGCCATGCGATCCAAGCTGAATCAGGCCCTTAATTCAAAGAGCATCTGATCTCTTTGTAGTAAAAGGGTCAAATGTAATCAAATGTGATTTGTTAAAATGTCTGACTTTTGCCATTTTTTGCCATGGGATTCAGTGGCAAACGCAGGATTTCTAGAGGGGGGTTTCCAAATGCTTGATTTTAGAGCGAGTGTGGTCAGTCCATGAAGAAGGCATAATTAGCACTTATCCAGCTTTAATATGTTACATACAAAGTATGTGTTGCATAATTCCAGCATATACAGGACCAGCGATTACAATAAGCCATTAAATACGGCAGTAGCTCCATCCTGCCTGAGCAGAATGTTTTTTTCCGATGTGAGCACCATTCCTGAGCATTGGAGCAAGTCCGGGAGTCTGAGGGAGCAGCAAAAGAACCTTGTCCTGCCCTGGACATATATATACATACTGGTCTCCTTATGTACTGGATAGTGTATAATTATACAGTATTAATTATTAACCCTATTGATGGTCTATAGCAGTGCACCCCTAACTGCATGTTTTCCACATCTCCTAGTTGGTGCAGAGGTATATTTATTACTGGCTGACACATTTTAAAAGATCCACAGGTGGTGCTAATCATTATGCTGGCCATACACGCTGCAATTATCGGGACGATCCGCCCGATATCGGCGGATCGCCGCGATAATTGTAGCGTGGGGGGGGGCGACCGAGGGTTAAACATTGCTCGGTCGGGCATGCTGGATTGTCCAGCATGCCCGTCCGATGCGATATTTACCCGGTAACTGTCGGCCGCATCGGGCAGTGTATGCCCAGCGCGGCCGACAGACATTTCCTGTGTTCCTTCCTACGGAAGGAACAGGGAAATGTCTCCTCCCCCGGGGACGGAGCGCAGATGTCGGGCTATACACTGTGAGATTACTCTCACAGTGTATGCCGCGGACAACTGCGGCTGGCAGCCGGCCAGATAAAATGTCTGTCGGTCTGACAGACATTTTATCTTGCCGTGTATGCCCAGCATTACATTTATGATACGGAGAACATGCAGCACTAGTAACATTGTATTATATTACTATTTCTATTGTGGTCATGGTGTGTGCTGGGGAGGGGGGTTTCCAGGCAGACGGAAACCCCCTTGCGTTTTCCTGTGGGATTTCAGTTACTGATTTTTAAAAGTAAAACTCTATGGGGCATATTCAATTGGCTTATTTCAATTGGGGGCGAGGATAGCAAAAATCCCGCACCTGCAAGGTTTTTCCTGCAGGTGCAGGATTTTGCGTGTTTTTTTCTATTTTGAGCATCGGGAGGTTTTTTTTCTCGCACCTCCAGAGCAAGTCTGATTTTTCCTAAAATCGTTAATTTTAGGAAAAATCTGAGGGACTTGCTCTGGGACCCCAGCGGCACCCACCCTGAGGACTAATTAAGCGATTGGAAGTATCCATTTATCTTAATTAGTCCTTAATTACTCACCTTCTGTCTTCTGCATCCACCATCTGGTCTGCAGCAGCGGTGAGTATGCAGTGTGTGAGTGTTTGTAAGTGTGTATGAGTGAGTGTGTGTGTATGAGTGTTGTGTGTGTGACTAGGGCCGCCATCAGGGAAGCACTGCAGGGACTCCAGTCCCGGGCCCGGCGAGAGAGGGGGCCCGGGTAACAGAGGTGTGGAATGCAGTAATGTGCAGAACGGCAGCAGCCATTTAGAAGTAACCGCTGTGGATTGGCTGCCGTTCCGCGAGCTGTGATTGGCTCACGGCCGGCTTTATGTTTTAAATGCCATGAGACTCTACTCTTCTAAAGCTGCCGGTGCATTCCACACCTCTGCGGCTCTGCTACCTGGTCCCCTCTCTCTCCGGAAATGCAGCTGATGCTCTTTCTCCCTGGTTGCCGGTGTCTACCAACATTTATAAGGTCTTTTCCAATTGCTGCAGATCTCGAATATGACTAAAAAAAAATAAAAAATGAATGACATAATAATAATATACCTGCCATCCCTGCGCCCCCCCTCCCATTCAGTCCAGCTTTCCCTGCACTGTGCCCACTCATTAATGTTCCTGCTTATTTTGTGTGTACCGGGCCCCACAATTTCTGATGGAAGCCCTGTGTGTGTCCCCCCCGGTGTGTTTGCTCCCTCCCCAGTGTCAGTGTGCCCCCCTTAATGGGTGCTGGGAGAACTACATCTCCCAGCAGCCCTTGTGCCTCCCTGCAGCCCCCAGGACTCCCAGCAGCCCCCTCTCCAGTGAGAAGATGGAAGGGAGGCCACCGGGAGCCGCGGAGACCACCTCCGGGCAGGTAAGTGTCAAAGTTTTTATATATTTTTTTACGCAGCGGGGGGTTTTCAGAGCTGAAAAGAAGACCCACGACCACTTTTTTTTTTTTTTATTGGATACTGCAGGTATCGGGAGCCCGCATACCGGCAGAAATCCAAAATTGTGCGCAAGATTTTTTCCTCGGTAACCTCGCGCTCTAATGAATATGCCCCTATGTTTTGGGTTGGAAAATATATATTTTTCAACCTAAAATACCAGAGCCTAAGATGGTGGGCGCAGTATATGCGCCTGATTCAGAGATTTACACCTAATGTAATTGCAACTGCGATCTCTCACGGATTGCAATTGCAAAAATATTTTGTCTTCCAAAGCTTACCCGAGCATAGGGACGATCACTGCTGCCTTCATATCTGTCCAATGATGTGCAACAGCAAAATCATCGGGAATATCAACACAAATTGGCCATTCACGCAGCATGCAAGTCAAGTCTGACCTGTCTCAAACACTGCAGCTCTCCTGACACGCTGAGAGCTCTAAGGAGATCGCAGTGGCTAATTTATGCACGCCCACGAAATAGCGTTTAAACGGTCAGACACGCCAGCATTTCCTTAGCCACCCCCTGTTACCTCCCTCAAACAGTGACTACATGTCATTCACTTTGCGAGTGAATCCACTTTGCGAGCGCAATCACAAACCAATCATTGCACATGTGCAGTACGGCTTACATGCATGCGCAATGCTTAAAAAAATCGCTCAATCTGCATAAAAATCGGCATTGCGTAAATCTCAGGCCCTAACTCAGCTCTGTCTCTTAGCTAGTGCTGCAAAACTCCAGACAACTAAATGATCGTTGCTTTACTATCAGTTGGTCCGCTACCTGGTCCACCCGCTGAGCTCAGCATCTGGACTCCGGGACCGCTCCAGGCCAAAGCCATCGCTGCACACTTAGTTGACATCAGTACTACCTGTTCTCTCTCACCTTTGAAACTCACTGCCATGAAACGTTTTTGCTCTTCTTGCCTAATACAGGATCCTGGTGATTGAGTCTCCCCTCAGTGTAAGAGCCGGTATACCTGTTGGACCGTGCTTCTCTCCCGCAGATCGAGCGATTGTTTGCTAATGCGCATGTGCAAAAGCCATACTGCACAAACTCAGCGATTGCATTCCGATTATGCACGCATAGGGGCATATCCAATTACCCGCGGGACTTCTCCCGCGAGTAATTGAAGGGTGAAAGTCCCGCGGCGCCAATAAAATAGCTTTTTCCCCGCGTCCAAAAACAGGACTTCCACACGAGAACACACTGATTCCGCGAGAATTGCAGAATCAGTGTGTTATTCATGCTCGCGTGAGGCCGAATAGGGCGGCCTCACGCAGATTTTACCTCGCATCTACATGAGGTGCGAGGTAAAGCCTGACAGCGGGGACTCGCGCGCGGGGTCTCAGGGACACCCGCGCTTGGAGTCCACCGCTAATTGAATCCTGACTTGCGCGATAATTAGCCGCGGGGCTAATTTGATATGCCCCATAGAGTACCCACTCGCAAAGTGAGTGACTGGTAGTTAGCGTTCGGGGGTGGTAACGGGGGGGTTACAAAAACGCAGGCATGTCTGACCGGTGAAACACCGTTTAATGGGAATGCATAAATTAGTCATTGCGATCTCTTTACCAGCATGAGACCTCTCTGCGTGTCCGGAGAGCTGCCGAGTCTGCAGCTGATCAGACCTGCCGCAGATGAAGCATGGCTGCCTCCTGTGCATCGATGTTACCGATGTTTACGCTGTTGCATTTCGTCGTATGGATGGGAGAAGGCAGCAGTGGGCGTCCTTATGTTTGGATGTGCTTTGCAATGCATTAGCATATTTTTGCAACTGTATCCGTGAGAGTATGCAGTAGCGTATGCATTACCGTCCATCTCTGAATCAGGCCCTAGCTCCGCTCTATCTCTGTAACTAATACCACTTGTCTACTCAATTAAATCTTCTGAGGACAGTGCTAAATCTCTCCTTATAACTATGCCACATGAAATCATTAAACCTGCCCTAGCAACAAGTCCAAGATGTATTTGGTGGGGAAAAGAGATTGCTCACCGAGACCTTCCTCTCCCTACTTCCCTGGATAGCATGTCTCAGTCTGGCTGCCCTGGTCTCACTCACCATTCTATCCATACTGAAACGCTGCCAACAAAACATGACATCCAGAGAGAGTAGACTTCAAACTACTGTATGTCTTACATATCAAATCCTCTCCTTGGAAGAGAACATGGAAGCAAGGATCTTTTTGCCCAATTTAAGGATGTGGTCTACTACCAATCATCTTAAATTTGCTGTTTGAAGTCTCGTATGGATGACCTGGAAGTTGCAGCTACTTCCATTGGGCATATTCAATTGGGGGCGAGAAAAGCAAAAATCCTGCACCTGCAAGGTTTTTCCTGCATGTGCGTGCTTTTTGCTATTCAATTAGGTGCATGTTTTTTTCTATTTTGAGCCCCTGGAGCGTTTTATTCTTGTACCTCCAGAGCAACTGTGATTTTCCCTAAAATCGTTAATTTTAGGAAAAATCAGTGAGATTAGCTCTGGGACCCCGGCGGCAACCCCCCTGAGGACTAATTAAGCAATTGAAAGTTTCCAAGTTGCTTAATTAGTCCTTAATTACTTACCTTCCGCAGCGTTGTCTTCTGCATCCAGTGTCGGAAGCCGGGTCTTCAGCAGTAGTATGTCAGTGTGTGTGAGTGTTTGTAAGTGTGTATGAGTGTGTGTTTGTGTGCCCCCCCGGAATGGGCGCTGGGAGACCTACATCTCCCAGCAGCCCTTGCACCTCCTAGCAGCCCCAGGAGCCTCCGAGCAGCTCAGAGGCCTCCCAGCAGCCCCCTCTCCAGTGAAAAGATTGAGGGGAGGCCACCGGGAGCCGCGTAGACCTCTGGGCAGGTAAGTGCAGAATTTTTTTTTTTTTTACTCGGCGCAGGGTTTTCAGAGCTGAAAACCCCACAACCACTTTTTTTTATTTGGATACCGCGGTTATCGGGAGCGAGCATACCCGTGGTAATCCAAAATTGGGTGCAAGGTTTTTACCTCGCTAAACTTCATGCCCAATTGAATATGCCCCCATGTTTGGGACTTTCCAGAAGACATAATCCAATCCAATTTGATCCATGTCCTCACATAGAGCCCACAGAGCTGGTAGACTCAGAAATTTACCCTCAGACAGGCCTTGAAACATCATATGCTGCCTCCATTATCATACACAAGAGGAAACTATACTCAGGGGTGTATCTTCCTATTGGCCTGGATGGCCCTTGCCAGGGGCGCCGGGCCAGCCCGACATCACTAGTACGTGATCTTCTGTCTCCTCTACTCTTAGCAGTGTCCCAAGTCAGCTGCAGCAAAGATCCCTGGTCTCCTTCTGTCTCCTCTGCTCTTACCAGTAATCTCCATTGTATGTTAGTATGTATTAGCCTTCTTATATGTGCCTTTATATCAGAAACATTTAAAATTAGGGAGAGTAATTTTTTTTAATTTTCATCCCTAATATATCTCTTCCCCCACAATACCCAACACATACCAATCACCACTCACTAATTCCAATATGTCAACTGTGCAGCAAAAGAGAGCAAGCACCACATCAATCACAAGGCTCTATTCGCAAGGAAATTTGCATATATGCAAATTATCTTGCCCACAATGCATCTTGTTTGTTATTGATGCCCTCTTTTCCTGTGTTGTTGATATATAGAAATTAATAAACAGTGCTTTGCATGTAGTAAGTGTTATAACTGAAAAAAAAAATATATATATATATATATATATATATATATATATATATATTGTCTCCCTATTTCTACAGGCATGTAAATTGAACTACCCCCAGTGTAAGTGTAATATATTTTTATTTTTCTCAGTTTGGGGGGCTGGCCATGATCTTTATGGGTTGTGGCTAACCCCGTGTTGGGAATAAGACATGATCCATATGGACTGTTTCCGTTCTTATGTTGGAAAATATAAAAGATCTATCATCCCAGTAAATTAAAGGTGGAGTGTAGGTATCAGTTGTTAAAAAGTGTAATGCAGTATAGATAGCCCAATTTGAATATATGTAAATTATGTTACCCATAATGCATTTTGTTTGTTTTTGATTCAATGTTTTTAAGCTTTTCCTGTGTTTTTTTGCATAAATAAATGTATATATAGTGGTTTGCAATGGAGTAAATTCTATAAAAGATTGTAATATATATATATATATATATATTACAAAGAGAAATAAAAATTATACTCTCCCTATTTCTTCACGTGTGAATTAAACTACCCCCAGTGTGTGTTATTTTTTTTTTTTTTTAGTAGAAGCAGTCATTGCAGGGGGGCACCAGTCCCTTAGTTTGCCAGGGGCGCTCGGACCGCTAGATACACCCCTGACTATCCTAAAGAAATTTTATCAGCTAGATGGCATTGACTTCAACTGTGTTAAAAAACATATATTTCAGGACCTATTCTTGTACACCCTGCAACAATGAAGAGCCTTAGGGGTAAATTTACTAAGAATCGAGTTTGGGTGAGATTGCAATCTCGGAGGAGATGAGGCATGTTTTTCAAATCGCAAATTTACTAAAGGCAAAGTCGGGTGAGTTACAGTGAGACTTCTCTCATCTCACTCGCAAAACTCGGGAGAGCTAGCAAACTCGAATCTTCTCACCATCAGCCAAACTCTGAAGTACTTTTCACCTAAAAGATACAGGGGGTCATTCAGACCCGGTCGCAAGCACCGATGTGCTCGCAACCGGGTTGATGGGTAGCCCTGCACACAAGCAGCGGCCGCACTGCGTGTGCGCAAGCACCGGAGCAAGAGAGAAACTCTCTCGCTCCGGAGCTCGCAACAAAAGGGGCGGCTGTCGATGTTGATCAACAGCTCGCCCCTTTTTGTAGGCAGGCCGGGGGGGTGGTTTCCAAAACGGAGGTGTTCCTTAAGGAATGCCTACCGTTTTGTGGGCGGCCGCACTGACATCATCAGTGATGTCAGTGGGCAGCTTCCTGCTCCATCAACCTTAGGGTCTGGTCGCAAGCCCCGATGGTCGCGATGGTGATCACCATCGCGACCATCACCCTGGTCGCTAGCTAAGCTGTGGGTGGTAAGTTTAAAAAAGAAGTGCCCGCCCTCATTCAGAGAGCGATCGCTTCTTGCGACCGCCTCTGAATGAGGTCAACAGCTCGCAAATTTACCAAAAATTGAGATGACAATCTCGGGTGAGATGCCTGCAAACTCTCTGCCAAATTGACATTTTAAACACTCACCTCCAGAGATGCGAGTTTGGCTGAAACATACAGAAATCATTGTGTTTTGTGTATGTTTCCTTTTGTAACTTGTTTAAATAGTGTTCATAATTTTTAAAAAATTATGTGAGGTCCCCCCCAAAAGATTAACCAGCCCCGGACTTGCCAGCCAGTCCTGGTTCTTAAAATTACAGGGAAAAAAATGTGTAGGGTTCCACTGTAATTTAAGAATCAGCACCAGGCAGCAGGGACAGAGCTGGTTTTAAATATACGGAGAAAAAAATTGGCGTGAGGTTCCACATATTTTTTAAAACCAGCCCTGGACCCTTTCTAGCAGGAGACTGATGCCACAGCCAGGGTTGCCCTTTCACTGGACCCCCCAGCCGCAGCATCAGCCCTGACCGCTAGTCAGCCCAGGCCAGGGATCCCTGGGGAGTTGGGGACCCCTCCAATAAAGGGGTCCACCTCTCCAGGGCACCCCTGGCTTAGGCTGATAGCCCGGGGCTATCCCCGCCACCCCTAGGCGGTGGGTAGCGTAGTGTTAAAAATAGTGTTAGGCGGTTGGTGGGTAGTGTTAAAAATAGAATGAACAACATTGTCTTTACAGTGGAACTACAGGTCCCAGCAAGTCTCCCCCGCATGTTGGTACTTGGAGAACCACAAGTACCAGCATACGGGGCATTAAGGGCCCACTGGTACGTGTAGTTGACCTATAAAGAAATGTGTAAAAAAACACGACACACACACTGTGAAAATAAAGTTTTATTACATCCATACAAACACACACATACTCACCCTCTTCCAGATGTTCACATCCCCTTCTCAACGTAAAGTATCCTATGGAAGTACCTGTAAAAGAAGATTCAATACTCACCTTTTGTCCCACGATGTTCTCCGCAGTAATCCAAATAAGGCCCCGGACACATTGTATCAACACGCTATAGCATGTTGATATAGTACGCTAAAAAAAAAGGCCCCTAGCCTTCTTTTCTTCTTAGGTGCGAAGGCAGAGATTCCTAAACTCAGTCCTCAAGGCCAGGGCTGCCATCAGGGGGGGACTGCTGGGACTTTAGTCCCGGGCCCGGACACTCGGGCCCGCCCGCCACTATCCCCCCATCCTGACCACGGTGGAAGAGGCCGTCCACACCCAGTACTATCCCTCCTCGGTCGGGCCCCACGCCGCTGCTGCACAATAGAGTGAGTGACTCATGAGTCACTTCTCACCCAGCCCAGCCGCCCTCCTACTCCGCCTCCTAACTTACCTACTGGCCGGTGCTCCTTCAATAAAGTTTTCTCTTGTTCGCTGATGCGTGCGCGTCGTGACGTTATGACATCACGCCGCGCCGCTGAACAAGAGAGGACGGGATCCGCAGAGGGCGGTTGGTGTGAGGACTCCTGAGGAACTGCCCGAAGCAAAGGGAGAGAAGAAGGAATGAAGGAAGGAGTGAGTGAGTTAAGTTAAGTGTGTGTCCTTTATCCCAGAGTCCCAGACGCAGGCCATTGATGCAGTATTCAGAGACAGTGGAGACAGCATGATGGGTCTGAGTCCCTGCTCCTGGTGCTCCATGGATTTCTCCCCATGCTCCCTGGCAGGCTCCAGTTAATTTTAAAATGCCCCAATTTTTTAGATGTGCTCTAGCTTCTATAATATAATATTCAGTCTTTTACAATTTTTTTTTATTGAGTATGAATAAGTTAGCGGGGGAATGGGGGTTGTGGGGGGGAGTGAGTGAAGGGGGTTATGGGGGAAATGGGGTTGAGGGGGGCCCTGCCTATTTTGGCAGTCCCGGGCCCCACCATTTCTGATGGCAGCCCTGCTCAAGGCTCACCATCAGTTCAGGATTTAGAGATATCCATGGTTGAGCACAGGTCACTTAATTAATACCTCAGTCAATTTGATTTAACCATCTGTGCTCAACCATGGTTATCTCTAAAACCTGAACTGTTGGGGAGCCTTGAAGACCGCGTTTGGGAACTATGCTATGGCATATTGGTTGTCGTTGTTATTGTCCTCTTATACCCCCTCACTGCAACTCCAGTTTCCTAGGCATGGAGATGTTTGTCTCCTCCATAATTGTGAGTGCAGTGTATAAATATTGCTTACTTTTCAGGGTGTTTTATTTTATGTTAGTACCATGATTTTTCTTTCGTACAGTATTTGTCACATTTCTCCCTCCTTCTTCCTTCCCAACCGCACCGTTTCCTATCCCCGAGAGGTCAACTCACCTAACAGTTTCATATGTCAATTTATTTTTCAGCACTCATTCAACTCCTCTCTCCACAGTGCTAGCGAAGCTTATCGGAGTTTAGCACCGGCAGTTTACACCATCTCCAGATCTTCTATGGGGTCTCCAGGGGAAGGAGAGAGATCTTTCTATCTCTCCCCCGCAGCCGGCTTTGTGCATGCGCAATGTCAGCTTCCCCCAGGGAGAAGTCTTTCACTTCTGTTTAAGACTTCTCCTAAATACCGGGGATATAACACGGGGACAGTGGTTACCACAACTGCTGGTCCTGCAAGTTCCTGGTAGTATATAGCCAGGATACTTTTATTAATGAAAATATCCCCGATGAGTTGGACCATTAATAATCGCTGCAGTACCGTGATTATTAATACATAGACCCCTTATTGTTTTACTGTTGAAATATTTCAATAAAGACAGTTCCATGGCAAAATTGCTGAAAATTGGCCATTTTGACAAATCCACTATAATCACTGTGTGTTCTATCTGTATGTTATTCCAAATTATGCCATGCTCGTATGTATGTATGTGGGTGGTCTGTAGTGTGTCCAGGAGCAGAACAGGCCTATTCCCATGCAATAGCACCATGCTCCATGACCAGTTCTCCACTTGAATATTAGGGTTCTGTACTACAATAATTATACTGGCTTGAATACATACTCTATAAGATCATAGTGTTGGAGGCTCACGACAGTCAGGAAAATGCTAATGCAGACTGATAGTGAACCTACTCATTTAACCCATTCAGGTGCAAGCTTCTTCAGACATGATGCAGTGTAATCCACAATACATGATATCAACCGTGAAGAAGCCCACAGGTGATAACTGGAGGTTACATGGGAATGTGTGCGATGGAATATGCATTTGCGTTTGACATCGCTATGACTTGAGGCAAAGGGATCTATTTACTAAGCTGTGTTAGGAGATAAAGTGAACGGAGATAAGGTACTAGCCAATCAGCTCCTAACTGCCATTTTTCAAACAGCCTGTGACATGGCAGTTAGGCGCTGATTGGCTGGTTTCTTATCACCATTCACTTTATCTCCTAACATAGCTTAGTAAATAGACCTCAATGTCTGCGATCCATGGGCGTTTCAGGGTGGAGACTGGGAAGTGACCTAAAGTGATCGCAAAATGAGCATAACTGGGCCAGATTAAAGCTTGTAGTTATGTGATGTATTGTACTTATTGAGAAAGTTACAAGGCAGGCTGTGCGCCAGGTAGGGGCTGCTCGGGGAGTTGATGTTGCAACCAATGGTGCGTCAATAGTGGAGAGATTGGATCCACCAATGCAGTGGAGCATTGATCACATATGCAAAGTGGGCGTCTCAGGGTTAGCCCAGTCCATCGCTTGGAACTACACAAGAGGAATGCTCAAACTGAAATTTTTTGTTCTCACTGGAAAATCTGTGAGAAATGGCAGCCGTGCATGAACAGCGTGCATGTCTGAATCAGGCTCAAGGTCTCTTAGATTGCTTTTGAAAAAGACTGTTCTAGGTCAAAATGCATTAAGCAACCATACTTACCTTGTACCGCCGGAGTGGAACTCTATAGATGTCAGACAGCAGAGCCAGGGGGAATCCGGAAACCCACTGTCTTAAAGACTTTGCTATATGCTCATCTTTACTTCTGTCTAGTAGGCAAGCTAGAACTATTGGAGACTTATGTACATTAATTCATTAATTTATTCTGTGTAAGTTTGCCACTGTTTAAAGAATTATATTGAGTTAATGCACTAGATCGTTTTCCTATTGTGTTTATGTGAGTAGAGGAAAATTGGTGAAACAAAAGATCGTATACCAGATTGACAAAGAAAACTTTATGGGCTTTACACAAGCTTATCCCACGTAAGGGCATATAGGGCGTGGATAGGCCTCTCTCTCATGGATGAGGATAATTCACCTACTTCAGTAGTGTTAATAATATACAAGGGTGTGAAATTGCACTATATACTACACTATGGGGCATATTCAATAGGCTGCGAGAATAGCAAAAAACCTGCACCTGTGAGGTTTTTCCAGCAGGTGCGGGTTTTTTGCTATTCTATTAGGTGCATGTTTTGTTTTAAAACACGCGTCGGGAGGTATTTTTTTTTACGCACCTACTGAGCAAACGTGATTTTTCCTAAAATTATGATTTTAGGAGAAATCAACGGGACTTGCTCTGACACCCCGGCGGCAGCCCCCCTGAGGACTAATTAAGCAATTTGAAGTATCCAATTAGCTTAATTAGTCCTTAATTACTTACATTCGGCAGCGCTGTCTTCTGCATCTTCTTCTCCATCCAGCGTCGGAAGCCGGCTCTTCTGCAGCAGCGGTGAGTATGTCAGTGTGTGTGCTGTATGTAAGTGTGTATGAGTGTGTGTGTATGAGTGTCCCGGAGTCAGTGTGCCCCCCCCCCCCTCTAGTCTCCAGTCTCACTGTGTTCCCCCCGGAATGGGCGCTGGGAGAACTACATCTCCCAGCAGCCCTTGCCCCTCCCACCATCCCCCGGGACTCCCAGCAGCCCCCTCTCCAGTAAGAAGAGAGAGGGGAAGCTACCGGGAACCATGGAGAATCCCGCGCAGGTGGTATTTTTTTTTTTTTATTATTATTATAAATTTACACGGCACATGGTTTTCAATGTTGAGAACCCTGCATCCACTATTTTTTAATTGAATCCCGCTGGTATCGGGAGGGCGCATACCCGCGGGATTCCGAAATTGGGTGCGAGGATTTAGCCTCACTAAACCTAGCGGCCAATTGAATATACCCCTATATTTGAGGTTATTCTTTCTTTTACATGTACCAACATATTGGACCTTTGGTCTTTACCCTTCAAGAGTGAGAACCAAGCAACAATGTAATATCATTTCATTTTTATCCATAGTTTTTTTCTGTCACGTCTGATAAAGGAAGTATTTCCAGATCTTACTGGAGGAGTTTCAGCAGTAACTTTTTATACCAGTGTGAAATGCCAGGCTATTCTGATCAATGCCACCGTCCTTTGAAAGCTATGGATAGAAATCTAGAGGCCACTCTTGTCTATTTATGTAGCGGCAGCTGCTTCCGTGAGACCTATTTTAGCTGTAGCTTGGGTTAACAAATCTGTTAAAAAGTGGTCGGAAGAACTCCTAGTGGGTTTGCAGTCATGACCAGGTTATTGACATTGACTGAGCATATGTAAAAGGCATCTGTATATTTGGAGGACACCGCTCAGGATGCTAGTCTTATTGGGGGCTAGGACTTCAGCTTTCGTGCTCAAGGTTTGGGTGGTGGATTTAGTCAGAAAAACTCTGGATTCTTTACCGGTTTCTGCTGAGGTATTATTTCTTGCAGAACTTGACAAGAAATGTTCCTACAGCATGAGTCTCTCGGTTTGCTCTTTTAATGCGGTCTGTAAAGGAAAGCCTTAAGGTTTCATAAAAGCAGTCATCTGCACCTCCAGGAGGATAGCATAGAGGAAAAAAGCCAGTTATTGAGTGCACAGACAGTTTGTCTGCATAACGGGAAGTCAGTCTACCCAATTCTTTCTGTGGTGGGGGCCTGTTGTCCTAGCGGGATCAGTGGAATTATTGAGATCTGTCGTCATCGGCATGGAACAGGACAAGTCCATGGTGTCTATGGACATCAAGGATGCATAATTGCATGTCTTAATCTAGGAGGATCACCAATATCTTCTCAGATTGGGGGTAGAATGTAATAGGATACGATTTTTTGTGAAAGTACAAACTGGCACCTTCTCGCACATTTTGAAGGTGCGAGTTTGTCCCGAAATCCGCAAATGTAATAGGGTGCTAGTTTGACTGGCATGCAAGTAAACTGTGGGTAAACTCGCACCTTGTAATGTGACTTTCTTTAGTCTTTACTGTTCATTCCTACCATTTCCAGTTTCTGCCAATGCTTCTTGGCTTGGCGACAGCTCCTCTAGTATCATGAAGATTATGGCTGTCATGGCAATGCTCCAGTGGATAATAATTATCCTCTACCTGGATGTATTAATCTAAGCACAGTGCCCTTACTCTGCTTCAAACACTGTCATAATCAGAAATCCATCTTCGTTCCTACCTGGAGTCTGATTTTTCTAGATCTGTTGTTTGATTCCCTGCATAAGCCGTTTCTCCAAATAGATGAGACAGAATTAATGGCACACAGACAAACTTCTCAACAGAGGCCATGCAGTTTGCCTTAATTTCATTCAAGAGTGCTCCACACACAAACTCGTATTAAAAAGAGACTAGACTCATAATCACCTGACCACAAAGCAAACTACTCTAGGCCATGTTGCTCACTCCTCTGGTGATTGAGATTCCACAACCTCAGCAGGGTCCAACCCTGATAATTTATGGGGTTTCCGGGCTTGGGGCTTTTGTTCTTAATTTCCAGTTTCCGGATCTGTGGTACCTAGCAGAGGCCATGAATCAATGAAAAGCCCATAAGACTGTAGTAGGGCACTGCCAGCCATAAAAAAAAAAAAAAACATTAAAAAGTTCTGGGAAAATCAGCAGTGTAGTAGCAGACTCACACAATAGTGGTTGTAGTTATGTGATGTATTGTACTTATTGCTGTTAGGAATACCTGGATAGGACTGCCAATCTTTGGAAGACTGATACGTTGCAGATTCTCTACGACACACAGAAAAGAGGTTGGCCTGTATCTAAGCAGAACATAATCAGCTGGATCAGGTCCAGCATTCATCAGGCTTATCCTGGGTCAGTGCACCCAATATCAAATCACATAACCAGAATAGAGTGTCACCTGGGCCTTTCATCTGAATGAGAAATACTGAATCTCACCCGCTTTACTCTCTAGTTCTCCTGTTAAACATTTACCTCTCACCCTAGTTATGATTTTTTCCTGTGGGAGTTTGTTAGTAAAATAACAGTTCCTTACAGGATGGACATACTGTATAGTAGTGAGTATCGCAAACAGTCCTAATGGAAGGTCTCTTTCCCCACAGTCCAGTGTCCACAAATGAATTTAGAGAAAATGATTTAGTGCAAGTATAAAAATCCCATTTTCATAGCTTTAAAACACATAAAATGCATATAAAACAAACCGTTTGTAGACGGCCTTAGGCCATTCCACTGTGAAACTTGTAATTCGGAATGATGATTTCCCTAGAGCTCTTAATGCTCCTAAAATGAAGGAAGGTGCTTTTGACTGATTTGGTGCCACTCTGTTTTAATCTGTGAATTAGCGCAGCTCCCCAGAGACTAGGCTCTGCACCTACTAAAAAGTGCTCAACATGGACAAGATGTAGGGAGCGCTACATTCAACATGTTGGAGCCAGTATAATAATCAAAAAATGTAATAAACCACAAGAAAAATAAACTAGGGCAATAAGTTAAAGTAATTATTTTACTGGATCCAACCTGTTGAATTTAGCGCTCCCTACCTCTTGTCCATCTTAATGCACTTGTCCCAATATTGGTGGTTAGATGTCCTGAACTGCCTATAATAACCAGATGCAAGCAATTGGTAGCTTGAAGGCTGAGGAAACAATGTCACATGTGAGTTCCAGATCTGTATTTAAAACTTGAGACTCAAAGCAAGAAACATTGTAACACACAGAGAAGACAAATAGCAATTTGGGTGTATTTATTGTAGTATAAATATTCCAATTATTTCATGAATATAGTTTATATTGTTGTGTCATTCTACTGCAAAGAGAGGTTGCTCTGCATTATGGTGCATTACAGTAATGCAAATGGATATTATTAGTATTATCCACATCATATGGGATTATTTACACTAATTTTTTCTACATTTACTTCAACATACAGTAAATTAATGATGAAATTATGGAAGTTATGTTTTTTCTTTTTAAAAATATGAGATATGGTAAGAACTTACCCTTGTTATCTCTATTTCTACGAAGTCCATAGGGTTCCACAGGATACCTTGGGGTATAGGTGATGAGGTTAGTCTTCAGGCACCACAGAGTTAAAGTTTTCAGCCTCCCAGGATGCATCTGGGTTCCTCTCCTATACCCCGCCCCCGGGCCAAGGCATCTCAGTTATGTCACAAGCCATAGGCCGGAGGAGGAGAAGAAAGAGAGAGAAGAAAAAATCTGAACACTCACAAGAATCACATTCTCACCATAGGGAGACGGAAAAACCGGTGACCAGAATAAAGCCCATCTGCAGTACAGGTGCGACAGGGCGGGAGTCCTGTGGAACCCTATGGACTTCGTAGAAATAGAGATAACAAGGGTAAGTTCTTACCGTATCTCATATTTTCTACTTCAGGGTCCATAGGGTATCCACAGGATACCTTGGGGATGTCCCAAAGCAGTATCCTTTAAGGGTGGGGACGCTCCTGTGCTGAGAGGAGAATCCGCCGCCCGAAGGAAGCATCCTGAGAGGCAGAGGTGTCAAAAGCGTAATACCTCACAAAGGTATGGACAGGAGACTACGTAGCAGCCTTGCAGATCTGAACTGCAGAGGCACCACGTCTAGCTGCCCACGAAGGACCCACAGACCTAGTGGAATGAGCCCTCACCAAGGAGTGAACTGGAAGACCTTCATGAAGATAAGCTTCTGAAATTGCCATACGAATCCAGCCTTCCAAAGTCTACTTTGAAGCAGGCCAACCCTTTTTACGGAAGCCATAGAGGACAAACATGGCATCCGACTTCCTAAAAGAAGAAGTGCGGTCAACATAAATTCTCAATGCCCGCACAACATCCCAAGTGGCGTCACCCACTGAAAGTCCAGGTGAATTGAAAGCCGGCACAACAATTTCTTCATTGATGTGAAAACTGGATACCACTTCGGGAAGGAATCCCGGACGAGTGCGAAACACCGCCCTATTCCTATGAAAAATCAGAAGAGGGGGTCCACAAGAGAGAACCCTTCTGGCCGAGGCAATGGCCAGAAGGAATATGGTTTTAGCTGTAAGCCATTTAAAGTCCACTGAGTCCAGTGGTTCAAACGGCGGTCCCTGGAGAACTCTCAGGACCACAGCCCAATTCCAAGGCGCCACCGGTGGAACAAAAGGTGGCTGAATGCGAAGAACACCTCGCATAAAGGTGTGCACATCAGAGAGCGCAGCAATCCTACGATGAAACCAGACTGACAGGGCAGACACCTGCACTTTCAGAGAAGCCAGGCGAAGCCCATGATCCAGTCCAGCCTGTAGGAAAGCCAACACCCTAGACAGGCGGAACTCCCTAAGGGAATACCCACTAGGTCTACACCACCGGAAGAAAGTATGCCACACACGATGGTAGATTCTTGCCGAGGAAGGTTTACGAGCTCTTAGTATGGTTTGCACCACGGAGCTAGAAAAACCCTCTGGACCTTAGTATGACTGTTTCAACAGCCACACCGAGTCAGGTCCGGGTGAAGACAAGGACCCTGTGACAGCAGATTCGGTCGTAATGGTAACCTCAGAGGAACGTCTACTGACAGACTCTGGAGGTCGGAGAACCAGTGCCGTCTGGGCCACTCGGGAGCTATCAACAGTAGCATACCTCCTTCTTGATTTGAATTTCCGTATTACCCGCGGAAGAAGGGAAAACGGAGGGAAAAGGTAGGCAAACTGGAACGTCTACTGGACGGACAGGGCATACACCAGAGACGCCTTTTCGTCTCTTGTTCGAGACCCGTACACCGGCAACTTGTTGTTGTGCCGGGACGCCATGAGGTCTATATCTGGAAGACCCCACTTGTCCACCAGACTCTGAAAGACGTCCTGGTGTAAAGACCACTCTCCCGGATGCACGTCCTGCCTGCTGAGAAAATCCGCTCCCCAGTTGAGGACTCCCGGGATGAACACTGCCGATAATGCTGGGAGATTGCGCTCCGCCCAGACCAGAATACGGAACACTTCTGCGAGTGCTGCTCGACTTTGGGTTCCTCCTTGCTGGTTTAAATAGGCCACCGTGGTGGCGTTTTCCGACGGGACCTGCACAGGGTGACCCTGGAGAACCGGCTGTGCCAGCTGGAGAGCTCTTGACACCGCATGGAGCTCCAAAATATTCATTGGAAGCTCCGCTTCCGCCCGAGTCCACCTGCCCTGAAACAAGTGTGGACCCGTGACAGCTCCCCAGCCCCGGAGACTGGCTTCCGTTGTTAACAGGACCCAGTTTGCCACCCAGAACGGGCGACCCTTGTTGAGGTGGGTCGTCTGCAAACACCAGGTTAGAGACAGGCGAACGTCCGGAGTGAGCCCCATCGTCTGGGACTTGAGACACTTAGGCAATCCATTCCATCTGGACCGGATCAATAGCAGCAGAGGTCTGGAGTGAAATTGGGCGTACTCCACCATGTCGAATACCGACACCATTGAGCCCAATAACCTCATTGCCGAGTGTATCGACACTCGACGACACTGCAGACAACTGCGCACCCTCAACTACAAAGCAAGGATCTTTTCCTCCGTCACAAAGATCCACTGCTGCCTGGAGTCCAATAAGGCCCCGAGGTGCAGGATCCTCTGAGACGGGGTGAGAGTGGACCTCTGCCAGTTTGTCAACCAGCCGTGACGTTGCAGTACCGCAATCGTCAGATCCAGATGCTGTAAACGAAGCTCTGGAGACCCCACTATCAACAGGAGGTCGTCCAGATAAGGCAACAGTCGGACTCCCTGCGTCCGCAGGAGAGCCGCCATGACCTTGGTGAATACCCGTGGAGCAGTCACCAGGCCAAAAGGCAGTGCCCGGAACTGGAAATGTTCGTTGCAGATTGCCAATCTGAGGAACTGCTGATGGCGCAAAAGAATAGGGACATGCAGGTAAGCGTCCTGGATGTCCAATGACACCATTTAGTCCCCAGGTTCCAGTGCCAGAATAATGGACCGCAGGGTCTCCATCCGAAACAGAGGCACCCTCAAGGACTTGAGGGCCTAACATGCACTGAAACTCCAGCCTGGAGCATAGTGTGCAAAACCTTCCGCAGTTCCGAAGCTTTGCTCCGGTCTAGCGGAAGGCCTGTGGTAAAGAACCGGGATGGAGGCCTGTGCCGAAAGGAGAGCGCATACCAGTGAGAGACCACCTCCTGAACCCAAGTGTCTGTCGTAGTCCTCGACCAGCACTGGGCAAACTGAAGCAGGCGCCCCCCACTTTGGGGTCCCCCAAAGGGAGGCCTGGACAGTCAGGCCGCAGGTTTGTTATCTGACCTAGGAGCCGGACGTCTGGTACTCCAGACCTGTTTCTTGGGTTTGGACAATTTCTTGGTCCCAGCCTGCCGTGGAAAGGACTGTACTTTAGGCCTCCCTTGGGCCCTGTGAGGCCGAAAGGATGACCCACCAGCACTAGAAGGAATCGTAGCAGACGTAAGACATGCAGATTTTGCTGCTGCCAACGTAGCTACTATTTTGTCCAGATCTGGACCAAATAGTACCTGTCCAGACCTGCTAATCCCTTTTTGGAATCCGCGTCCGCTTTCCAAAAACGCAACCATAAGGTGCGACGAGCAGCCACGGCTGCAGAGGAGATCCTAAAGGTGAGCATACAAATATCTAAGGCCGCTTCATTAATGTAAGTGGCCGAGTCTCGGAGATTGCCCACCAACTCGGTGTGTTCAGCCGAACAGTCAGTCCAAAGACGCCTCCAAATTATCCGCCCAGCGCTCCATAGCTCTGGCTACCCAACACACTGCCAGAGCCGGTCTGGATGCTTCCCTGCAAGGGAATAAACGGATTTGAGGCAGATCTCCACCTTGCGGTCAGTGACATCCTTCAAGGATGACATCGAAGGCATAGGCAACGTGGCACTTTTGACTAGGCGTGTGACATGTGAATCCACTTGCGTAGTGGATTCCCACTTAGAAAAATAATTGACCGCAAACGGATAAGCCACGGCTAAGCGCCTCTGGGGCTGAAACCGTTTACCTGGATTTTTCCACGCCTCCTCTAAATGATCCACTAATTGATCAGAAAGAGGGAACACCGTAGCCTCACCCTTAATATCCTTAAAAAGGCATATATGAATGTGGCCACCAAAGGATCAATATCCTCAATAACTAAAGCCGAGCGGACCGCTCGAATAAGACCAGGGATATGCACCTTGGACTTAGCGTCCGGCTCTTTGGTACGGAGAGGTTCTTGGTCAAATAGATCCAGAATCTCCCCATCATCTGACGTCTCATCGTCATCCCCATAAGGAGCAGATAAAGACGCCACCGGCCGTTTATGAGGCCGCAACACAGACTCCCCCTGTAAAACATCGGACAAATGCTGAACCGATGTAGTTAGAGTATTAACCCACGCAGGCTCCGGAGAAACCTGGGAAGGGACAGGGAGACTGTGGGGTACCATCAATTGTCTCGGGAACTCCCGCATGGGTGACGACACCACTGACTGCTGGGACAAACCTGTCTGGGTAAACGCAGGTGGCGGAGCTAGCTGGCCCACAAGGGTTGTAAGCGCCTTAGCGAAACAAGCCCAGGGAGGTTCCTGTACCGGGACCATAATCGGCCGTGACAGTGCCAGGCACTGGGGACATAACCCCTCCGCGTTACCCTCCCCCTCCGCTATTGGTACCTTACATTTAGTACACATGAGCTGGAGAGGAAAGTCACTCTCAGACATGATGGTAAGTATGTGACACTCACACCTATACGCATTGGTATAGTGTGAATAACGCCCTGCACACCGCGCACCGCAAGGGCTTTGAGCAGAGCAAGATCAGGGACAGTAATATGGCTGACAGTAGAAAGTGAAAGTACAGACAGCAGGCTAGCAGATTAGTCACATACAATGCAGAAGAAACAAATCCCTGCACTATTAGCGCTGGTTCTCAACTACTCAGACCCTCAGGCTGGTAGGACTCAACGCTGCATACACTGACCTGTGACAAACAGAGGAGAGGTATGCTGGGGGACTCAGACCGCAATGCCACCGCTCACAGGCTTCCAGCAGCGTTCACCATGCTTCAAAGATGGCCACCGAGGAGCAGAGGATGAAGGAGGCCGCCCTGGGGGAGGAGCACTGACACACTATGGCCAATCAGACAGAGCAGAGAGGCTGTGCGTAGCAGGGGAGGCGCCGGCTGTGAGACAGGGAAAGCGCGCTCCCCTGGCATGCAATTAACCCCTGGGACGCCGCAGCGCATGCCGCTCAGCAGCAGCCCGCTGTCCCAGGGAGTAGTGGAAGCGCAGGTTGGTTGCCTGGCTCCACGCTGCAGCCAGTCCCCAGGGAGCCCCCTGCCTGGGGACTCAGGACCATGTGATCAGCGGGGACCCACCGCGGGACCCTGCTGCTTACCTGCTATTCCCTGGGATCCGGCCATGGTCCAAGACATCTGGGGACACCGCTAGCCGTGACCCCAGATGTCTACCAGCATCCCCGGATCAGTACCGGCGGGGTGTAGGGGAGACGGCATGGACGTCAGTACTGACTGTCCATGCTGTACTCAAGATGTGCAGCCAGCGCTGCCTTTAAAAGAAACTTCAGGGGCTCTTCATAGCCCCCCTCTGCACAGTGCCTCCGACTCCGGCCAGGCACCGACGAAAACCGAGATGCCTTGGCCCGGGGTTGGGGTATAGGAGAGGGACCCAGATGCATCCTGGGAGGCTGAAAACTTTAACTCTGTGGTGCCTGAAGACTGACGTCATCACCCATACCCCAAGGTATCCTGTGGATACCCTATGGACCCTGAAGTAGAAATGTATATATTTTATTTTAATTTCCTATGTATTGGTATCAGTGAATGCATGTTTCCATTTTTCTCCCTGCTTCGTGCTCTGGAAAGTTATCCACTGAGCCCAACGTGGATCATCATTTGAGCCCCATAACAACTCACAGTAACCCTACTCCAGTCCCCAACTTCCAATTCAGGACACACAGACACTGCCTACACCGAACGTCACTTTGCACCTCAAATCAGGCCTTCTCACACTAATCTAGGCTGCAGCTTTGATCTACATGAAGCCAAGCAGCCTTATCTGAACAGTCACAACTGCACAAATGGGATACTCACGTGGAAGCCAATTGGAAGTATTGCATTCCAATGGAGACATCCCATGAACATCTCAGACACATAACTACATACCTCTGTGAACACTCCAGCCTTACGTACAGGAATGGACACAGTGCATGGCTTAGGCTACGACAGAAAGCAGCTGCTAGATTTAGAAGTGAGCCAGGCTGTGTCACCAGTCGCAAGACAAGAGGATTTGGAGGGTAATAAAGCCTCCAAATGCTTGACTATACTTCCCAGGTGATTGAATGGATTGTGTCCATGGTTGCAGCCTACGTTCAACTGGAGTACGAACAGAGGCCCTGATTCAGAGCCGGACGCTCTGAATCAGGGCCGTTCCTGCTCCTTTTTGGAGCGGACTCCTGGCCGCTCGCATAGCTGTGGGTGACCACCCACAGCTATAGTGAGCGGCCAAAATGATCGCGACCATCGGGCTTGCGACGAGACCCTGCGGTAGGGTCTCGCTGCCGCAAGCCCTGGAGTGCTTTTGGCTCTATCAGAGCCAAAAGCACTCCCACTGACATCACCATGGGAACGGCTCCATCTGGGCAGCCACGCCCCCGGCACGCCCACCAAAGGGGGCGTGCTGTCAATCACCATCGACAGCACGCCCCCTTTGCTGCGAGACCCATAACGACGGCTTGGCCGTCGTTATTCGGGTCTCGCGCATGCGCACGACGGAGCCGGCACCCTCGTGCGCATGCGCACTTGGGCAACATCGACCCGCAATATCAGTGCTCGCAAGCGGGTCTGAATCAGGCCCAGAAACCACAACAGCCTCATTTATAGAGGAAACTAAGAGGTGAACCAGAAAAGGCCCACAAAGGTCCCCATGTTGCATCTGGGATTCTGCTAGCCATCTACTGATTCAGGCCCCATATTTCCAGTAACTGAGCATAAAGACATAAAGATCCACAATCACGGAATGTATTTGGTATCCAATTTGAGAACCCACTCATCCTAGATCTCGTTTTAACTGCAACCATGAACTCTGCTTCATCTAGGCCCTTGACAATCCTATCCACAGCATCATGCAGACCTCTGCTCCATAATAAGACTCACTAAGCCTACAGTCCAATTGCTCCTCCACCTTGTCTGTCCACTTTCTATCTTTCACCAAGGTGCATCATGTCTCCATGTATTGCACATATTGCCCATTTTAACCTATGTAATGCACCCATGATTGCTGCCACGTCATAGTACTATCTTTGGTAGAATGGACAATACATGAAACTGATGATTCTGCGAGTACGAATAGTACGTATATTGTATCACCCTCAAGTGTAATCATACATCCATGTTTTGCTTATACCACCCATTGTACCATTGTAAACTATGTGGTACACCCACACCCAAGATGGCTGCCTTTCCTGGTACTTTCATGCCCACTATAAACCATTGCAGTGTGCCCAAGATGGGCGTCTCCTTAATTATATGGTTTCTTTCCTGCAATTGCAAACGCTTTGAGTCCTTTTGGAGAAAACGGCTATATAAATAATAATTGTAGTCTGACATCCCACAGAAATCGTACTACGTACCTTGTTACCCGATAGATTAGCAGAATATCGACACTCAAATTTAAATACACTGAATTTATAGAGAGTCTATACATTGTCCAAGTCATCTGCACAGTCCAGGCAACAATTGTCTTGTCTGAGCCAAAATAAGAATGCAGCCTATCCAACCACTAGGACGTAGTGACCTCACAGATGCAGCTCCATAAAGCCAATGCATTTGAGTAAATAAATAGTAGTTCAGCCACCCATCGTGCTGCCTCCGTTTTGGTAGGCAACTTGTGCAGTTTAAGTTTCAATGACTGGTCATGTATTTAAATAAAAGATGCCATTTTCTGTACTTTTCCATTAACCAATGTTCAAAAATATCCTGTCTTCTAAATAGTTAATAACTAAATCAGGTAAGGAACCTAAACTTAAAAATAGCGGCCTACATATTACAGACCATGAGAAACGCAAGTCCATTAGGCGATACCTCTGGCCATTTTGTGTAAAGGAACATACACCATCTTACCACCAGATGGCGCTCATTTCTATATATTTCACATACAAACCTTTTTTTTTTTTTTTTTTTTTTTACACATTAGAATAAATGTGGTTGTTGAAATCAGTGTAAAAATATCAGGGGTTCAAAATGTAAGGTTATCTAGAAATTTCATAGAACTGCCTGCATATAATGGTTGTTTCACACATTTTCAAATATACCAGAAGCCTTCCACCACTTCTGCTATTAAGATGGGCCTTAAACTATGAGCAGCTATAGTCCCTCATGCTGGATCAAAAATGTATGAGTTTAAAAACCTAAATTCCAGGAGTTGAATTAAATACTCTCTACAACCAGGGGCTCTTCTCCAGCAGACTTAAATAACAAAGATAACTTCAAGGAATTTAGTGGTCTCCAGGTCCAAAGCATTACTTACATAAAAAAAAAATGTAAACTGTATTTATGATATAGATAGATATGAGCTAGTTGAGTTCTGCAATGAGGAGTTGGAACAATTTCTGGTAGCCAAATACTTATTAAGACTGTGGGCTCAATTCAGATTTGGGAATAGAATAAGATATAGCAAATAACTATGCCCCTTGGTAAAACCATGTAGCACTGCAGGTGGGGCAAATGTAAAATGTGCAAAGAGATTTAGATTTGGGAGAGAGATGTGTCTAACTGCAGTGTAAAAACAGAGCGTTCCAGCATTTGTGGGCTACATGCAAAAGCAGACAGTATTTACACTGCATGCAAAGAAAATGTATGCATTTGCCCCCCTTGCAGTGCAACATGGTTTGTCCAGGTACTCTGTTACCTGGTATTTCTTACTCTCTTCCCAAATCTGAATAAGGCCCTGTGATAATTGCCCAAAGATCTAATGTTGCCATGTGTGGGGATTTCAAAACTATTTATCACTGTCCCGGAGCCAAGAAAGCTCTTCCAATAAGCAGCTGTCTTGGTGGAGGCTAAAAACTACACTTTCATCACTAACAACATCAGTAAAAGCTTACACTGCTAAGTGTTGTTCTAACAATAAAAACTATATGCAGGAAATTACATTTATATTGCGGTAAATACACCTGGCATGCTATATGCACTACAGTCAGTGGAACTTGTGTTATTCTGTTAGTTTGGTCCCAGGCAGTGAAATGATGTTACAATGAGTTACTACCACATTTAGTGGCTATATTGTTGTGGCTATACACTGGTCCCTAGTGAAGTCGAGAAGCTTCATTCTCTGGACTATTAGATAAAAAATACATACGTGCTCCAACCACGTCACTTTTAGTGCTCATTCTTCTCGCTGGCAAAGATGGGTTTGATGATTAGAGAGTGTGACAGAAGACTTAAGGTTGTCATAAAATATTTATATATTTAGCACAACTTCTGATATACACACAAATATTTACACAATGGTTTACACTGTATGACAGTAAATTATTTACAGATGTATATGTATATACATTGCTCTGCAGATTTTGACTCTCAGAAGTGTCCTATACCCCACCCTTCCTCAGAACAGTCCATACCAGTGGTATTTTGTGAGACTCTCCTCATGCCATCATCACTGTATTGGATATATAGTCTAGGGGCATTTTCCAACACCCATCTCTCTTGTGAGGTCATAACTGTGTGATCTAGCCTTCCACAGGAAGTGACAGTCTGTGATGTCATCACCAAAAGACCACTTATTTTAGTGCCCATGCTTCAGCAGTTCTACGGAGATACCATCACACTATCAGTGTGTGTCGACGCGGAATGACAGCAGTTTCTCGGAGTGCATGCTGTTTAGGGTTCGCAGGTCTGGCAGTCGCAGCAGTAGTTTGGTGAAACGGGAAGTGTCATTTGGACTGTTTTTAAAGATGAGAGAGCGAAGGGCACGTATGAGAGTCTCTTGCAGCTGCTCTACCAATGAAGCATTCTCCATCCCTGAACGGTCTGCAGAGAAGAAAGGAAGAAAGCATTAAAAAAATAAGTAGATATGATAGATAGATAGATAGATAGATAGATAGATAGATAGATAGATAGATAGATAGATAGATAGATAGATAGATATATCTATCTATCTATCTCTATGTATGCGATTTGAACATTAACTCTTGACACCAATCATTTATTTTACATATTCAGAGCATTACTGGTTACAGTTCTCCTGAACACAGTGATACCAAATAGCTGCAGTTCAAATAAAAGTCCCAGGGTGTAACATGGATTTATTCTGGTTTGCAGTTGTACTAACCATGGAAAACTTTTAGCAGTTATTTTTCAACATTAAAAAAAAAAAAAAGTAAGCAACCAATCACCTTTGAAAGTCATCATCAACCAGGCATTATGAATAATGCTGGGTTGGAAAGAAAAACTAAAGACTGTGACCTGTTTCATATGCACTTAGCATACTTAATGTGTCCCTAGCTAAACTAGCCCCCCCCCACCCAAGAAAATATAAAAATAATAGGAACCACAGTGACAGGTCCAAGCTTAGGCAACCGATTGTTCTGCCCATTCCAGAAAAAGAAATGTATAAAGAGGACCATAGAAACTATGTCATACGTCTGGATACAGCCTTTTCCTGTCCCGCTTCTCACCTGCAGATACAAGTACGAGCGCAGTGAAGATTCCCAGCTCCTCCTGGCTCAGGTTGAGAGATGCCAGTTTTTCACTAAAGTCAAACATCGAGCTAAGAAGCTCACCCATCCCCATGGCTTGGAGCTCTGGCAGAGAATATGTAGCTCCACTCAGAAAGCGGAGAGAACGTTCACGCACATCAAACAAGGAGGCAAATCGGACCATGAGAACCTGGAAAGAGATAAAGAGCGGGAATGTAAGACTGATGGAAATTAAAGAGAACGTAGCTATGGGAAATGCGGAAATGCAGCTCACCACTCACCTCAAATGTACCAGCCTTTAGCAGGGTGACTTGGTCTTGCTGAGTTAAGTCTTGGAAACCAGGAATGTGACG
Organism: Taudactylus pleione; assembly: GCA_031769625.1. NCBI lineage: Eukaryota > Metazoa > Chordata > Amphibia > Anura > Myobatrachidae > Taudactylus > Taudactylus pleione. The sequence goes on from JAUIMM010000154.1 coordinate 7,646,255, forward strand.
GGCAAATTCAACCACCTCTCGCACAGCTGGGGTAAAACTGAGAGAGAAATCTTCCCAAACCTCCTGTACAGAGCGAAGTTTTCCTCCACGGGGCAGAGCATTCATGGGACATGCCTGAAAAAAGTGGAACATGTATAATGAGCATTAAATCTTTGCTAATATACATTAGTACTGTCCCATATCTCCCTTCAACTATCTATACATGGACTCTAAATGTATACAACTTATACATAAGGTCAGAGAATCATCAGCTGCACTGTGTGAGCACAGTTGTATTAAACCTCAAATTGGAAGTTACCCTGTTGTGAATGCAACCAAGGCTGTAGCTGTGCACGTTGAGGAAGCGGGGCAACAGGTGCATTTTAAATCATGTTTATTGCACCTCAAGGCGTGATTTTCAGCTGGTGGTGTAGAAATGACCACTCAACAAAAAAAAGTTATCAATGGTTTCCATAAGAAATAATTTGCAAAAAAAAAACAGTACCTCTCGCATCAATCTCTTGACCACACTGTGTATTTACATGGCTTTACTATACAGAATCATTTGCATTCCTATTTGAAATGTTCTGCACATTTTCTGTGATATTAGATTGGCTTTATAAGCAAAAGATTTGAACTTTTGCAATGTTGCAAATTTCCAAAAGGATCCTGTAAATTAGTTGAATAGGTCTAACTACTGACTAAACACGTCCATTTTTATAGAAATGCATTTTAGTATCTAAAGACATATCTCTGAAAAATATGGGATAATATATGTTGCAGGTGCAATGCACAGCTCTTACCAGAAAGACACTGCGATTGCCTCTGGTTTCTCCATTGTCCTGTGTCCAACATTTTGATGGAGCGATGTCATGGTGCTCCCATGATGCTAACTTTCCGCTCACTTTTTCATGGGCGTAGACAAATATTTGTCGATGAGCCTGTGTCACTTGACCTATAACATCATCAACATGGTCTGGACTGGGAGAGCGAGGAGGCGTCAGTTGCTGTGGGTAGTGGGGATAGGCTTCTGGGATCGAAGGAGGTGAAGGGCAGGAGGTTGGACCCAAGTGGGGAGGAGTGGATGGTCGAAGTTGCTGCGGCTGAAGTGGAACAGGACTCCTTCTCCCAAAATGACCACCAGCAATGTGACTCATGGCACTGTGCATTTCTGCCAACATCCGTTGTTTTTCCCTCTTTGGGATGCGACCAAACCTCACAGCTAAAGAGAAGGAAATTAAAATTGTTAATAATAATATACAAGAAGTCTAAAAGAGTCAGACTGGGTAATATATAACAACCACACACTGGCACACTGAATCTTACCATCTCTAGACATGCCCACAGAAAGACACTTCCGAAAGCGACACTGCTGGCAACGGTTTCTGTTAATCCGCACTATGGAGCACGTCTCATTCTTCAGACACTTTTTGTATTGAATATTTTGCTGAATGCTGCGTCGGAAAAAACCCTGAAAAATAAAATGCACATGTGTCAGGTTAGTCCAGTGATGGCTGCTATATCTGCACCACTCCAACGACAGAAACACAGAAAAACTCACACCTTCTATAGGAGCAGAATTACTGGAACACAGTATAGTCAAAGTCCTCACTGAACAATAACCCTACCCTGAGGCATGCAATACGGACTTCACACATCACAACTATGGCCATGAGCTTATGAAAACCATGCCAGTTGCAATGTCAAACAAGCCTTGAAACCAGCTACATCTAATAAGACAAAGACCAGGTGGCCTGAACCTGAACATCACTCACACAAGAATGAAACAACCAAAAGAAGACCAAACACAAACTTGAAGCAAGTGTGTAACAGACTAACTATAGCAGGCATCCTTCTGTACAATAGCTGCTGTAATTTTTGTTGCCTTGCAACAACAAATAGGGTAATATATAAATTAGTGCCAGATAATACAGGACAACAACTCTTGACCTAGTATGAATGCAGAGTAGTTATAAGGCAATTCATTATATGGTGCAGGGCTATGGTGCACACACACAGTCAGATTTTTCTTCAGATCTGAACGATAACTATTTTAAAAATCGTTCAATCCTTCATATCTGAAGGCCCCCATACATCAGCAATCTGAAAACCACAATTGATCAATTTGAAGATTTATTACCCGATCTTAGGATTTCCCAATCTAGCAATCTGCGCCCATACACTACAGATCTGTTTCAGTGATTTGCAGATCGATTGCAGCAAACACAGATCTGCCAATCTTGAAAGGCCCATTATTTTACTAGTTACAGTCTGCAAACCTGCTGATCATGTCCATACACTAGCAATCTACAGCCCCAATTGATCTGTGAAATCCAACATGTTGGACAATCTGATTAAACAATTCCAATCACTTTTTGGTTGCAATCTGTGATCTGGGAAGCCCAAACATTGCAATTTTTATACACAATCAATTGCAAATTGCAGGATTGCCAATGTATGGGGGCCTTGACATGTGTTCAACGATGAACGATGCGCGTTCCCGTTTGTCAGATAACGATATCTGACATCTGTGTTTGCAGTCAGTCAGTTTTGGATGATTTCCATTCATTTTAATATAGTCAAAAATCGTTCAGTCGTTTGCAAATCGTTCATCTGACCATGTGTATGCACCATTAAACTTGTGTAAACACATTTTGGTTCTATGAGGAGATGCTATATCTGCACTGGCTGGGAGAATGCGAATGTCAACGCATCGTGTACAGGGGACAGGAAGACCTACAGTTACTTTATATCCCAGACAACACGACTATTTTTCTGGTTATCAGATAACACTGGGAGTTTCCCAGAAACCCCAGCCTCGTGTCATTATCTAGGAACCATTCACACAGTAGGTCAATCCAACATTCTGATTTTGAGTCCCACTCACCTTGCAGCCCTCACAGGCGTGTACACCATAATGAAATCCAGAGGCTACATCACCACAGACTTTACATAACAGCACCATTCCATTCAGCTCTAAAAAAAAAAGAGAGAAAACCATGCTTAATATCAGCCTGAAATTATTTTTAAAGCATGTTAGACTTAAGATATCAGTGCTTAATGCAGTTTCCCAACCTCTGCCATTACAGTCCATGTTTTAAGGATATCCATACTTGACCACAGGTGAATAAATTAGTACCTCAGTCAATCTGATTTAACCATCTAGACTCAAGCATGTATATCCTTAAAACCTGAACTGTAATGGCACAGTTTGAGAAACTCTGGCTTAGTGTAATAGTTTCCATGTTAGTGATTGCTGTGCCCTCTTAGAATCTACACACGTGTCGTGAGCACAGGTTTATTAAAGCAATGACCAGCTCTCCAGGGAAATGGAGTCATACCGTCGTATAAATCCCTCATAAAAGGACAATAGAGGTTCGCCTCTATATTAAAGCCAAAAATTCATCCCGTAATTACGGAAGGTGTATTTAGACCTTGCTACATACTTACTTGTGATATTGCTGGATGTTTTGCTTGGGGATACACGGCTGCCATCATCCAGTGCCACATGAAGCCCTCCTGGAGAGGATGCCAGGCCATATGATGAACGAGGAGAAGTCTCCCCTCCTGAGCAGGAGGAGCTGGCACTATAAGAGTGGGAAGGGGAGGGAGGCAGGTATGACTGATAATGAGGAGCTCCACCTTGAGGGCTGCCAGTTGAGCATTCACTGTACAGAGAGACAGGGCTGGTCCGATTGGGGGAAGAGCCACTAGAGCCGACATAACTTATAACTCCACCTGGAGAGAAAGAGGGAACAACGGGATTAAGGAAATTGAAATAACAATAAAAAAATTTGTAGTTTATATATTTTCTACACACACAATAAATAAAAATACAGTCTACGTGCCTCAGTGTTTGGTTCTTAGTGAACTTAGAAATGCATTTTTTATGAATGGTTATTCAGACCCTAAAATGGCTGCCTTCTCTGCCTAGGAAACTGGGGCATTTTAAAACCTGTATCATCATAGCTGAAATATAGTCCTGTTATGGATAATATTAGAAGTAACAGGCCAGGAAACAATGTTGCCATTATCCAGGTTATTTCAAAATTATCTAGTAACACTTGGACAAACTTGGAACAGCACATAGGAATTTTCAGCATGACGTTAACCTCAGAATCAATGCAGAAAAAAAACAATTTTAATAAAAATGTATTACAGTAACTATGTACTGCCAATACCTCAAGTGCCTACAATGTACAGATTCTGACATTAAATGCAACCTATACATTACTTATGCTCTATTTTATATGGAACATACAAAGAAGCTGCAGGAACCCTCATTCTTCAAGATATTGAGAGGATTAAAACCACTTTCCGCAAGATACCCAGTGTTATGGCTAATAAAAGGTTAATGTCTGGCATAAGGTGGAGCGTGTGGGACTCTGCACTGCAGGCACCGTTTGGCATTCTGGGTAATACATGCAGAGATTAAAGTATAATCAAAAGGAAGTCCCTTCCACCCGCATATCAGGAACTCACCCTGCTAATGGTTTGTTCAAAGGGTAGGTTGTAGTCTTAAACAGATACACACACACACAGAATGGGAGTGGGTGTTATATGAAACAAAGTAATTTTGAACACATATACATACATATACACACACACGCACATATTAAAATCACCTAAATCTTAAATGTGAAAGGGCAACCATGTGGTCATAGGTGGTAAAGCCACTGATGATGTCGCAGCAGACATTCCTGGAATACGTAGTATTCCCTCGATGCAATAAAGTAAACAGGAAGCAATCAATCTGCAACTTTCACACAAGTCATAATGATGATGACACTGCAGTCTGACTGGTTCCCATATCAACACAAAGACAGTTGGGCTCATTTACAAAAACATTGCATGTAGGTGAAAATTTGCATGAACCCATAACGTCTCAGGGCCCGATTCAGCAAGGAACGCTATTCTGCTTATACGCACGCAACTGCATTGCTAATATCAGCGGTGCTATTTATATGTTTACATAAGGACGCCCACTTCTCCTTACTCACATCCGTATACTATGGCAACACAATCGGTAACATCGGACCCCTGCGCAGATAAGGAAGCCCAGACCTCACTCAGGAATTGCTAACTTCTGTGCACGCTATGAGAACTCAGGAGGAGTCAGGTAAAGCAGTGGATAATTAATGCACACCCATGCAACAGTGTTGAAATGCACTGGCACGTCTGCGTTCGCCCAACCACCCCCCGTCACCACCCACAAATGGCACTTCCTGTCAATCACTCTGCGATGGGTCTGCATCCCTCTGTAGACGCAATTCCCATGGCAACTGCTAGTTCAAGCACTGCGATGCATATGCATTCGAATTGAGAATTAATCGACCGATTGCGTGCGTATACGCAACTGCGTTCCTTGCTGAATCAAGCCCTCAGACTCTTGTTTTCTTAAGGTGCCCACACACATACCGATATTTTACCCGAACTGGCCGATTCCGACACATTGGAACGATAGATCGTATAAAATATGCCAAAATCGTGAGGAAATAGTCAGTCCACGATCACGATGCGAGTCCCCGTTGGTCGCACATCGCATCGTCAGATCTGCCGTGCAGTAGGGCAGATCTGACAATCTAGGATTCAATACACAGTGAAAAGTCTGCATGCAGGAGAGATCGTTTGAAGATTGGACACCAAATTGTGTGCAGAGCTGCCGGGGAGAGTTTCAAGGGGAATCGTACACAAATCGTACACATTGGCTGATCGTGTGCAGATCGCCATGTGTGTGGGCACCTTTAGGGGAAGATTCAATTCAGGGCAAGGGAATGTTGCACACACTGAGCAAAAAGTTTTCTCCCTGGAAATTCCACATTATAATAAGAGCACTGGAGTTTTCAACAGAACCTCGCATAGTCTAGCTTGCATTAGGCAGATAAAAGCTTATTGCTGTGGTTCAGTGAAAAAGTTAGCGCTAAATGCAAATGAGGCCATTACTCCACCTACAGTTTGCACACACTGGGGGACACTTATGGTGACATGCAGAATTCAATGCCTATTAATTTATTATAAGCACTGCTCTAATGAATTTCCATTGCTTTAAACTTTTAGAAATTTGTTGCCAAATGCCAGTAGCATCTGCATTGCTCCTTTTACCTGCTCTTATAGCATACATCAAATGCACCTTGATAAGAAGGGAATCTTCACTAAACACCGGTTTATGCAAAGCTGGGTACACACCAAGCGATGTGTACTGGTACAATACCTCGGGTACACATTACAACGAGGTACTGAACGATGGAACGATCCCTCGTTCCGTCCTTCATTACCCGCAACGGGGCCACAAACGATATCGTCCGGCTGGACGTGCAGCACAGTCGACCGGACAATACTGCATGCGACCGTGGGAGCGCGCATATTGGCCGAAACACACTGAGCGATGCGGCAGACATGTTGTTCCGAATCAGCTGGAAACGACATCATATGCTGAACCGTCTCAGTGTATACCCAGCTTTAGTCTATAATTGCTTTCAGTGACATATGGTATATCTAATATAAAAACCTGACCTGTTACCTACACATAACGATTCAGCCATTTTGTGTGCAGATGTATGACATGTATGAAAACATTGCCAACCAATTCCCTTATAGTAATATCACCCCCCACATTAGTCATTCTGCATCTATCCAATAATCACTCTCACAACATTTCTACTGCCAAAATAAGTCTTAAAAAGTAACAAGAAAAAAAAAAAAGTTAATAAAATTAACATAATAGCTTTGCTATGCCAGGCACATGATTATGAATGATAAATACAGCACTGGCTAGGATGTAGTCAAGGACATGGAAACCCAACTGAAGTCTCCAATAAATCAGATATTTACTAAAAAATTCTAGTAAGAAGCAACAGAATGGTAATGGGAGCCTTCCCAATGTTCACACACATTCCTTTAGAATGTAAGCTCTTACGAGCAGGGCCCTCTACCCTCTTGAGCTTCTCCCTGTTTTACTTTCATCTACTTCTTACTCACCACTAGGGCACCTAACAGTTGGTTGCTTATGTGGGTGTTATTATTATTATTATCAGCATTTATATGGCGCCACAAGTGTTCCGCAGCGCCTTACAAAGTACAAAAACAAATTGTATACAAGTGACTTAAAGAACAATACAATACAGGACATGGATAATATATATTGCTACATTAGTGACCATATCACCCAGATAAGCAACAGAGCATAAGCAACCAAGTGTTAGGTGCCCTAGTGGTGAGTAAGAAGTAGATGACACTATAGTAAGGAGAAGCACAAGAGGGTAGATGGCCCTGCTCGTGAGAGCTTACATTCTAAAAAATGGTCGCTAATGTAGCAATCTATATTATCCATGTCCTTGTCCTGTATTCTATTGTATTGTACTGTAAGTCACTGGTCACCTATTTGTTTTTGTACTTTGTAAAGGCGGGTATCCACTACCAGATATACAAACGAGAGCACGATTACGACATTGCAATCGTGCTCTCGTTTGTATATCTAGTGATGTGCCTAGACTGAACGTTCACTCGTTCAGTCCAGGCACATCCATCATCCTCACACATGCTGAACCTGAAGGGATCGTCAGGTTGACCAGCATGTACGGGCGATGATAGATGTCGGAAGCGCCCAGCGTGCGTCTGCATTGCCGGTTGCTTCCGACCAAAGCATGCGCGATTTGCAAGTGATTGCACGTTAATGATGTCGTTATCGTGCAACAGCTTGCTAAAATCGCCTAGTGGATAGCCCCCTTAAGGTGCTGCGGAACACTTGTGGCACCATATATAATAATAATAATAATAATAATAATAATAATAATAGATATGAAATACACAAAAATAGAAATAGGTGTTCAAATTTGATATATTTTAGAAGTGAGAGAATGTGTATGTGCCGTTCTGGATTTGTACACAGACTAAAAACGTATAAAGTTTCTAAACCCCAACACCCCCTTCTTCTCCCCTATCATTACATTTAGTATATCACTGGCAACAGTGCTGTCTAGCTGCTATCCGCTGCATACGCTTCATGTTCTTACAGAGGCATTATTCCCTTTCTGTATATACACTCTACCAACAAAAACCCCACATTATCACATACATTTATTTCTACCTTCACCAGATCCTTATCAACAAACTTCCAATTCTAGCAGCCCTAATGCTGACATGCTCCCTTTCTCACCTGTCCCTTCCTCATCCCCCACTCCTGAATCTTCCCAGGTTATATAAACTGTGTCCAGCCACATGTAATGAATACTCACTGACCTCAGGTTACTCGTCCCCTCCTGCCTCACGCACCCACTCCACGTGTTCTCACTGCACATGTTCCCCCCTGCACATGCACTCCTGAGTCACACCTACCCACTGAGCCTGCGGCCAATCTCGCTGTCCTAATGACACATTTCTCCTCCTATTACAAATGGCACCACCCTGCAAAGCTTTAACCTCTCTGTTGCCAGTATAGGTTTCACACAAGTCGCTGAATTTGCCAGATCAGCCATTTAAATACAACCATGCAAGGGTCAGAAATATATTAGCTGTTATCTATTCTCATGCTGGGCAAAAAAATCTCTTCATTTACACTTTTATAAGGGCTAAAATTGTTAGGTTAAAAAATAAAATAGTATCAATAAATACTACAGTACAAAGCCTGTTTTTATCATAATGCAAATCTAGCCCACAACAGGCATAAGACTGCATGATCTCAGCAAATGTGGAGCTACAAGTTACACACCGAATCCCACAAAATCTAAAAAGCTACACTTTGCCTGAGGCCCTCTACAGTTTTCTAGCTGATTTGAAACTACAAGTCCCAGCATGCTTTGGCTGTTCATACCTATAGTAGCAGAGCAACGGGACAGCAGCCTACTTCTGATTAGTAACTATATTTACCTACTACAAAAGAACAAAGCAGAAAGATCTGGAAAAAAAAAAACCCACAACAAACATGTGCCCCTGCTCTACAGGCACGGAAGACAAATTACATGGTGTCTCATGTCACTTATTATGAAAGGGGTTTTAAAATAGACACTAGACAGACAGTGGCACAGAATCCTGTCCCAGACCCAGCAGTGGGCGTGTCCTGGAAGCCAGTAACCTCACCATGGAAGGGGCGTGGCTACAGCTGTCTAATCATGGCTCAGACTAGAGAAGCAGGAATGAAAACACTGTGCACATGGCTAGGGCGGGAGAACACGTGAAGTTACTGGGAGGAGGATCTGGCTCACACACAGCTCGGGTGACCTACTTTTCTCATTCCATGTGACTGCAAGCTCTGCAGGCCAGGGTTCCCTGCCCTCCCATTCAGGTTTTCCTTTTATACATACACGCAGCAGAATGACTTATAAATATACAACATGCAAAGTTGAAAATATTTATAATTTAATCATATTAATAAAACAAATAAAAATAAAAAAAAAGGTAGAGGTTACAGAAATAAAATACATATGCCAGCCTAGCATGACATGTACTAAAGAACACAGTCGTAATTTAGTAACTAGAAATGGTAACTTCAGTGGGAGATTATAACTTATGTGCTTAGATGCCAGTGTCCCTCGATTTACAAGATTTAGCTAAATAATGATCTACTGAAAAATTTCATCACTGTCCCTTTCCACATCCTACATGCTGGATGGAAGGAACACCAAACAGGAAATCTTAGGGACCGTTGCTGCATTATAATGAATACAGATGAAAACAGAAATGTAACATGTCAGACCAAAGACCTGCCCCATTCTACCAAGGGACTCAATGATCGTAGTGCCACTGCCTACCCCCCAAACCCCTCTCACCTGTGTTATTACTGCAATCCAGAGTGGCCATGGCTGAAATTCCGGTATCATTCACAGCAAGACGTCTAATATTACACTGCAGTCCTGGTGTCCTTTATATACCCCCTGGGTGCAGCGATCCACTGTAGTAATTCCTTTTACATAGGGAATTTATAGCAAATTGTGTCAGCGGCTGCTGCATTGGTGAAACGAAAAATATATGTGCTGTTCTAATCTAGATGCTCCTTTGGGAAGAAATAAAATGCGAGCTGCGCCTTACAGAGCTGATGGACCTGATGCCCTCTGCAAGGCACTGTCCGCACTCAGCGTTACAGAAATGACAATTATGACGGGGCTGCAGCCAGCCGAGAATAATGAGCTAAACTGGATTTCGGTAGAATATTTGAAGATCCACCAAATATAAAATGCCAGTGCACCCGAGACGGGATCTGCAGCCACTCTGATAGTACTGTCCTTACAGGCGTTCGATGATCTGTAAAATGGGCTGCGGAGTCTAATGCACCCTTATTGGAATGCTGCTCACTCTGCAGTATCTCCTGTCAAAACACGAGCAGTGCTGCAGCTATCCAGACTGTGCCCCGAGAGGAGAGCTCGGCAATACACGTCCTGTCTCTCCACCCTCCTTGCTCTGCAATGTTCCCCCTCACACGCCTCCTGCCTGATTTTACAGACAGATTGACTCTGCGCACACTGCAGCACTGCGCTTGCGCACAAGCGGCTGTCCCTCCGGGAACGGCACGCGGCACTGAAGCAAGGACCACGTGACTCCTGGGAGAGCCTCGTGCCCCAGTGACACACTTTCTACAGCAGTCTCGCAATGCGCATGCGCGGTTAGGTCTGCGGCCAGGGAAGTCCACTGGGCTTTTTTTTTTCACTAAACTTTCTTGACAGTTACAGTGAAGAAGCAATGACATACTTGTGTATATCATTAGCCACTACTATGTATCAGGCATGCAATGCCCTGCGGATGGTCTCATAAAGAAAGTTACAAGATTACTATACATTATGTGCTTGCATTCAACACACCTCTGTAGACCTACCATGCACTTATGGATGGACTTGATTACAGGGGTACACTATTCAGCAAACTACTTCTTTGTTTCTACACACACTTGCAGATTAATCCTTTATGGGGAGGATTAAAAAAAAGAATAGCAGCATACATTTATGCTATTGTACATTTATATATATGTTACATTTTTATATCTTATTGATACATACATATTTATTTGGACATTTTAGAGTGCTTAGAAGGACTTGTCTTCTAGTAAAATAATAAATAAAGTTTTCTTAATGGAAAACTAATGTTCAAACTATTGGGTGAAAACACTGCAGGGCTATATACTTTGTAGTGTACTATTAATAGAACAAATACTGCTGCAAAATTGTTGCATATCCACAATTAAATCAGAGCTTCCTAGTCTTTTTCAGTAAAAACTCAGAAACTCATTTTATATTAGGTCTTTATTAATAACAAACCTTTTAGTTCAGTTTTTTTATGAATAATGTAGTTTTGTAGATTACTGTCCCCTATTAAATATGTTTATTATTGTTAAAAATGTACTAATAGAACATTGGTGATTTGTGTAAAAAAATATTCGATTAATAATTTATATATAAATTGTTACACAATAGGTCTGATTTAAAGTAGTAGATACTTCACAGCAATACAAGACAATTATGCTGCAAAGCTACAACTTTGTTGCAACAAAATAAACGTTAATGCCAATATAAAGCCCAGTCTGTATTTCCAAATGTAAGCCATACTTGTCAGCTCCAGGACAGAAGTAGGCAGAGGCAGCGCATGTTTTCTTGGTGCCAGCAGCAAAGCTTCAGTCTACCGCACTTGAGTTTTGTAAAACAAAAATAACTTTTACCTACTGACTGACTAGCTGGCAAGGCTGCAGTCCAGGCGTACTGATGTCTGATGCTAAGTATTGTCCAGGATTCACTGCCATCCAGGGCAAAATACAGAATTTCTAGATAGTGCATTTGAAATGTTAAATTTAAGAACAATACATAAAGAGCCTGATGTAGAGTCACACTGAAAGCAGCTGCATCATGGCCGCATCGCGTGTTTGAATTAACATTGGATTTCCACTTGAATTCAGAGCTGGTCTCATCTATGTGGCTGCAGTGCCCCAATACATCTGTCTGTGAGAGCAGCCATGATCATTATTAGCATACTTTGCATCAGTCCTATCCTTGGTGCAAAAGATCTGTCTGAAATTACCAGCTCTTTATGTATGTGCACTTCTAAATAGCCCTTAATTCCATCTAAATTCCCATGTCAAACATCCTAATTCGAATGCCCCATTGCCACCCAGTTTCACTCATTTAGTGTTAATTATCCATCTGACTTCAGTGCTACTCTGATCTGCCGAGTTGTGCATATATCTGACAGACTTGGATGTATGCTCATTGCAAACACTTTGGGGTATATTTACTAAAGTATACCGAACGTAGGTAAGCTGGGCGTCGGGAGCTCATAGCCGTGGGGGAGGGGAAGGCTAGGTTTAGGGACTCCCGGGGGGACTTAGGGTTAGGCTAGAGGAAGGGGGGTTAGGGTCAGGCACGCCCGGGGGGGGGGTTTAAGTGTAGGCACCCCTGGGGGGAGGTTAGGGTTAGGCACTAGGGGGGGTTAGGCACCCCTAAGGGAGGGTTAGGTTAAATACCTCAGTCTGGATCTTCATCTGCCTCTCTTCCGGCGTCGGTATTTCATCCGCCGGGATTAGGTCCGGTGGTAATACATACTGATTCCGGGGCAGATGTATGAAGTTCTGGGAAGTGATAAAGTGGAGAGTGATAAACGACCAGCCAGTAAGCTCCTGTCATGTTACAGGTTATATTTGAAAAACAACATGTTAAGAGCTGATTAGTTGGTCGTTTCATACATATGTCCCAATGACTTCAAGAGATATACAGTGGATGGTGATAAAGTACCAACCAATCAGCTCCTGTCACTTTACAGGCTGTTTAAAAATGACAGGAGCTGATTGGTTGGTACTTTGGGCGGGATGAACTAAAGGAGAAAATGCAGTATAACCGCATACCCCATTTGTACAAAGCACCGGAATGCATCGTCCCGGTCGGTCATGCCATCTTCGGGTTGCGTTACCCAATAGAAAACTATGGGCTTCTTTCTGGGACACCCCCCTATCACCCCCCGCGGCCTTCTGCGCATGCGCAGAAGGTCGCCAGAGGGACTTCTGGGTGTTAAACCAGGAAGTCCCTCTGGTCAGGGACATCGCAAAGGGCAGCTCTTATCAGGAGAGCCGTTATTTGCGATGTACACCGCATTTCTAGGTACATACCATGCTAATCAACCGCGGTATGTACCTAAAGAGGGACCGGATATATCGCATTGTGGATGCGATGCTTAGTACATCCCGACCTATGGGGTAAATTTAAAGTAAAGAGTTTTTAGAAGAGGAGAAGTTGCCCGTAGCAACCAATCAGATTCTAGCTATTATCTTCTAGAAGGTGCTAGTTAAATGTTGAGTAGAATCTGATAGGTTGCTATGGGCAACATCTCCACTAATAAAAACTCTCACTTTAGTAAATTTACCCCTATATCTCCATCCACTTTATCTCTCTCCAAGCTTAGTACATAGACCCCTATGTGTTCTAGGAGCCTCTGAACCATTTGCATCATAGTCAATGCCTAGGTTTGCCTAATGGTAGTGCAGGCACTGTACATACACAATTATTACATTTTACAGAATAAGAGCACATGTCAATACTTGCAATTAGACATGTCAGTAATTATAACCAGGGACATTGACAACCGCATAAGAACACTGCTAAACCATGTCAGCTAGGTTATAAAAGCTTGTAATTATTAGGGTCAATTGAAAATCTAGATCATTCTATGGTTCCTGCTTATTTACTGTTAAACCTATGAGGAAAAAAACACGCATTCTTTTTTCTTTTTGCATATTACAAACTGACATAGTGTTCCCAAAGGGTCTCTGTGCAGCTGTCCTAATTTATATGTGAGGCAGACAGCCGGTGTCTAAGAACATCCTCTGCACGTTTCTGTCTGCTCGTGATCTTACTGTATTTATACACTGATCATTCTGCCTGAGTGTGTGCTGTGTACATGCACACAAACCTAGATATAATACTTAAAACAATTATACAACATTGAGCAGTCCTGATTAGATAGCTAGATAGATGGACTTAGAAAAGGTATAATAATATAGTTATGCACGTGTGTCACCAGAGCAGTATGGGTTAAGCACTCAGTTTAAGAGCTTTGCTCTGCTCTCTGCTGTTTGACTGCACTATGGCTCAGCCGGGATTAGCAGTGCCAGTCACGCGTGTATTGTTACCGGCAGGCGGCGGTTGTCCTCAGCCATGTAACACATTCACTGACAGTACAGCACGTGTTGCCTGCAGTATTTAACGCTTTTGGTGCAGCACTCACATGCAGACATATACACACACATGTGCAGACAGGAATCCTACGAACAAACAGGGGCTTGTCTGTAGAATCATAATACACAAACATATCAAGATTTTTTCCTGGGAAAAGCATAGCACTGACACATATACATAAAATATAGACTCATTACTAATTTATAAACTAAAGGCTTGTACACATGGCTGCTAATATTACGCATTCAATGCATGCTCTTAAATCCTGGTAAACGCTCTCTAATACTGTTAGTCCAAAACAGAATATACGTGAGTGGACATTGACGCCCACGTTGACAAGCGACTGCTTCACATCTTTAATACTGTCTGCATGTCTACAGCATCTATAAGAGTTACCGTTGTAGCTTTATTACATACATATATAGTGCATAATGCTGCAAAGAAGCTATGAGAAGGCGTACCAAATACTCTGTTTAAGGTGAGGCCAAAGTACTCCTGTAACATCCATTGTTTTCCCAATGACCCCTATGAGCAAATGGTTTTATATTCTTTATTGACCTTTTACTTGAGCCACTGAATGTTCATGGACATTACTCTGTAGATGGACTGCTGCTATCTGGTTGAATAGACTGAAAGACAGCTTGAGTGGATATTGAAAGTTGCTATGGGGGAGATGCATGGCCGGACTGGTTTCCAATGGGCAACTTCTCCACCTTATCCCTCTCAAAGGTGTGATACGTCTCCACCAATGCTCCATATCCTCTTTTTTCTCAATTGATGCCTTTAGCACAAATATTTTTTCACTTCTCTAATGTTATAATTGGCTGTAACATTGTATCATCGGGATGCTTTACATATAGTGCATCTTAGAACAATAAAGGTGCTTATAATGTGTATATTAAAGTGCCAAATTTCTGTGTACCAAATGAATCATAATGTGAGCTAATCTGTAGAGATCTTTTGATCCTTAAGACTGTTACACACTAGACGATATGTCGTCCGATCCGGCCAGAACGGACGACATGTTAGCAACATCATCTAGAGTGTACACTCAATGTCACTGACGATGCACGCTACCGCGCATCGTCAACGACGTCGCCTATCGGACCTGCATAGAGGTCCGATGGGCGACATTGTCAGCGAGGGTAAGTGTCACATCGGCAAGTGTGTATGCACTTGCCAATGCCGAGATCCCCACTGGTCTAGTCGCTAACGAGATCGTGCTGGGTACACATCGTTAAATGTGTACCCAGCATTAGTGTTGTTTTATCTGTGTATAACAAAGAAAATACACATCTATAGTGTAGTACATTAAAACATTTAATTTTATATGTATATATATATATATATATATATATATATACAGTGTGTATGTGCATGTGTGTATATATAGTATAGCTTATTTTAGGAAGACATAAAAGTCCTCAAATTTCTTGATCCTGATGTTTCCAGTATATATAGCCATAAAGACGAGTAGAGAGGATCCAGAAAGTAAAGTTTTGCAGCGTTTTAAGGCCCAACGCATTTCATGAAGCTGCTGTTAGCTTAGTGACTTCACCCTGATGAAGAGCACATTGCTTTGACCAAAGGCTCTATTCTGACATGGGTGCTATTTGTGTCAAGTTCTGTGTGTAGTTAGTGTTAGTGGAGGAGAGTTTTAGGACATGGGGATTAGGTATGTCTCAGGTTTTGTAGGTTATACAGGGAGGGTTAGGGATGGGGTAGTTTGTTTGTTTTCTTTTTTGTTTAATGGGGCACATCCACTAGACGATCTACTACCCGTCCAGTCTCTAAACGATTTTACCTTGATTTTTTTCCCTTGAAATTTTATCTTTCAGTCTGAACGATTTGCAAACTATCTTTAATAGATCAAGTGAAATTGACCTGCATGTTCAGTCGACTGACGAGACGATCAAACGACCAGCGGGAGCGCGCATCGATGATCCTTAACGACCAAACACTGCACGATTTCTAAACGATATTTAAACGATTGAACAATAACGACGTCATTATCGTTCAATCGCCTGCTAAAATCGTGTAGTGGATGCCCCCCTTTAGTCATCAGAATATAGGTGTGGCCTTTTTTCTTTATTTCATTTTTGTCTCACAAGGTATAGTACATTACTTATGGTTGCTTGGCCAACTGGGTACACACTGGATTATCTCATTGTGTTTTATTATTTAATTTTTATTATTGCCTTTTGTCAATTTTACACTATCCTGTATTTGCTGTTGCATATGCGAGTCCTTGATTGCGACTGCTGGTGATTTCCGCCTCCTAGGTTGGAACGTTTGGGGCTTGAACGATAGAATTAAGCACTCTCTTGTTATGTCACAAATTAAGAAGTACCATGCTGAAATTATATGTCTTCCGGAAACTCATCTATACGGCAGTAAAGTATTGGCACTTAAAAAACCTTGGATAGGTCATATGTACCACTCCACATTGTCAAATAATGCAAGAGGGGTTTCGGTCCTTATTAGCAAATCATTACACCCATCTAGAATCCAGTTTGGTTGATACCCAGGGCAGGTTTGTTTTTCTTCGAGCTGCTGTTAACCATGTCCTCCTTCATATATTAGCGATATATGTTCCTCCTCCGTATAATAATGAAGTTTTGCGTCAGGCCACTATATTTGTTGCTCAATCTCCTGGCACCCCCGTGATATGTATGGGCGACTTTAATAACATCATGGATCGTCGACTGGATAGGTGGAGGGAGAGTGTTGATTTAGCCTCATCCTCTCCTTCTCCCACTCCGTTCGCCAATGTTATTGCTGAGCTGGGTTGGATTGATGTTCGGCGTAGTAGAATCTGCCACTCAGTATTCATGCCACTCCACTTCTTATCAGTCGCTATCTCGAATAGACCTAGCATTACTCTCCTCTAATATTTTATCTATAGTATGTGACAGTTTATTTATCTAGGGGTATCTCAGATCATTCTCCTGTTTTGCTTACCTTAAACATGTCTCAAGATAGAGGGGCACATTTTTGGATATTGCACCCATTTTGGCTGTCTAGGATGGGAGCTGGCTCTGAACTTGTTGCGACATGGGAGGGATTTCAAGTAGACAATCGTCCTCACCCAAATCCAATTATTAGGCATGACGCCTTTAAGGCTTATATGCGAGGCTCATTTATCAAACGGGTTTCTGAAATCAAAATGCATGGCAGAAAGGAGGAATCCCGTCTTGAGGATTTATGCACGCAACTAGAAGATCAATATGTCCTCTCTTGATCACCAGTTGATCATGAGTTATGGCTGGATACTCAGAGGGAGTGGACAGAGGGCCTAATTCAGGCCCGCTCGCGAGGCCAAGTGCGCATGCGCACGATGTTGGCCAAGTGCGCATGCGCACGACGGAGGCGGCTCCATCGTGCGCATGCACGAGACCCGAATAACGACGGTCAAGCCGTCGCTATGGGTCTCGCACCAAAGGGGGCGTGCTGTCGATGGTGAGTGACAGCACGCCCCCTTTGGTGGGCGTGCTGGGGCCGTGGCTGCCCAGACGGAGGCGTTCCCATGGGAACGCCTACCGTCTGGGGCCGGCCCCACTGACATCACTAGTGATGTCAGTGGGAGTGCTTTTGGCTCTGATAGAGCCAAAAGCACTCCAGGGCTTGCGGCAACGAGACCCTACCGCAAGGGTCTTGTCGCAAGCCCGATGGTTGCGATGGTCTTGACCATCGCGACCATCATTTTGGCCGCTCGCTATAGCTGTGGGTGGTAACCCACAGCTATGCGAGCGGCCAGGAGGCCGCTCTTAAATTCAGAGGGACGGTCCTGATTCAGAGCCGAAAAGCACTCCCACTGACATCACTAGTGGCCCCAGACGGTAGGCGTTCCCATGGGGACACCTCCGTCTGGGCAGCCACGCCCCCGGCACGCCCACCAAAGGGGGCGTGCTGTCACTCACCATCGACAGCACGCCCCCTTTGGTGCGAGACCCATAGTGATGGCTTGGCCGTCGTTATTCGGGTCTCGCGCATGCGCATGACGGAGCCGCCTCCGTCGTGTACATGCGCACTTGGCCAACATCGACCCGCTTGTGAGCGCTCAGCGTTCACGAGCGGGTCTGAATTAGGCCCAGGGTCTCTATTCGACAAATCCAAACGTAGACTACTTTTCTCTAGACATAATCAATATTTTCAGGCTGAGGTTGGTGGTAGCTATTTGGCCTTTTTAGCAAAAGCAGACACCCACGCTAATATTGTACAATGTATTAGGGACTCCAGAGGTCAGTTGTGCTACTCCGGGGCTGATATCTCTGGGGTATTCAGTGACTATTCCTCTTCTCTGTACACCTCCAGAGTTTCTTATTCGCCAGATCAACTTCAGGAATACTTGGACCGTGTTGTCCTACCAAGGCTATCTCAGGAAGCTATTATTTGTCTAGATGCTCCATTTACTTTGGAGGAAATAGAGACAGCTGTTTCTTCCCATCCCGCTTCCAAGGCCCCTGGATGTGATGGGATTCCTGTGGAGGTGTACAGAAAATGTAAAGACTTCTTTATCCCCTATTTATTGAATTTATTTAATTCTTTGTTTGAATTTGGATCTCTTCCTCCCTGTCTGAAGCTATTATTGTTGTATTAGCCACCCTTTCTGAGTCTTATCGTCCTATTTCACTGTTAACAGATGTCAATATTAGCTAAAATACTAGCCACACATCTAAATCTAATTATTACTACACTTATACATTCTGACCAGACTGGGTTTATGCCGGGGAAGTCTACGGTCCAGAATCATCGTAGATTGTTTTATCATCTGCAGAGGAGAGATGTGCTCGGGGAGGAGGCAGTGGTGGTGTCTTTGTACGCCGCAAAGGCCTTCGACTCGATATAATGGGGCTATCTGTCGGCAGTGCTTCGTAAGTTTGCCTTTGGTCCCCGCTTTATACAATGGATTCAGCTCTTGTACTCTTCTCCGACAGCTAGGGTGTCTGTCAATGGGCATATGTCAGCTACTTTTCCTTTAATGAGGGGGACTCGTCAGGGGTGTCCGTTATCACTAGGGGTGTGCACCGGCCACTTTTCGTGTTTTGTGTTTTGGTTTTGGATCTGGATCTTTCTTCGTGTTTTGGATCTGGATTGGTTTTGCCAAAACCACCCTTCCGTGTTTTGGGTTCTGGGTTTTGTGTTTTGGATCTGTATTTTTTTGAAAAAAAGCATAAAAACAGCTAAAATCACAGAATTTGTAGGTTTTTCTGCTCCTATGCTATTATTAACCTCAATAACCTTAATTTCCACTCATTTCCAGTCTATTCTGAACACCTCACACCTCACAATAGTGTTTTTATGTCCAAAAGGTTGCACCGAGGTAGCTGGATGACTATGCTAAGCGACACGAGTGGGCGGCACAAACACGTGACCCATCTAGGAGTGACACTGCAGTGGCAGGCAGGATGGCAGTTAGAAAAACTAGGCCCCAAACTGTACATAATGCAAAGAAAAAAAGAGGTGCAAGATGGAATTGTCCTTGGGCCCTCCCACCCACCCTTATGTTGTATAAACAGGACATGCACACTTTAACAAATCAATCATTTCAGCGCCAGGGTCTGCCACACAACTGTGGCTGAAATGATTGGTTCGTTTGGGCCCCCACAAAACAAGCTGGCAATTAATGTGTCCCTGCACAAACTGGCTCTACGGAGGCAAGATGTCATCCTCATCCTCCTCATCCACCGATTCCTCACCCTCTTCAGTGTGTACATCCTCATCCTCACAAAGTATTAACTCGTCCCCACTTGAATCCACCACCACAGGTCCCTCTGTACCTTCTGGAGGCTGGTCTCCCTGGAAGAGCTGATAATTCATTTTGATGAACATCATCTTCTCCACATTCTGTGGAAGCAACCTCCTACGCCTTTCGCTGACAAGGTTCCCGGCTGCACTAAACACTCTTTCGGAGTACACACTGGAGGGGGGGCAACTCAGGTAAAATAGAGCCAGTTTGTACAGGGGCCTCCAAGTTGCCTCTTTTTCCTGCCAGTACAGGTATGGACTGTCTGACATGCCTACTTGGATGCTGTCACCGATGTAATCCTCCACCATTCTGTCAATGGTGACAGTATCATATGCAGTGACAGTAGACATGTCAGAAATTGTTGCCAGGTCCTTCAGTCCGGACCAGATGTCCAAACTTGGTCCTGCCTGCCCTGCATCACCGCCAGCGGGTTGCTTAGGATACCTAAGTTTTTTCCTGGCAGCCCCAGTTGCGGGAGAAAATGAAGAAGGAGCCGTTGACGTGTCACGTTCCGCTTCAGCTGACAGTGTGTTCACCAGCAGGTCTTTGCACCTCTGCAGGCTTGTGTCGGCCGGAAAGAGAGACACCACATAGGCTTTAAACCTAGGATCGAGCACGGTGGCCAAAATGTAGTGGTCTGATTTCAACAGATTGACCACCCTGGAATCCTGGCA
Source organism: Taudactylus pleione (assembly GCA_031769625.1). NCBI lineage: Eukaryota > Metazoa > Chordata > Amphibia > Anura > Myobatrachidae > Taudactylus > Taudactylus pleione. The sequence continues at coordinate 7,666,801 of JAUIMM010000154.1, forward strand.
AAGCGAATGAAGGGCTTCATCCACAAGTCCCACATGCCGAGCGGAATCGCTCCGTCTTAGCTCCTCCTTCACTTTCTCCAGCTGCTTCTGCAAAAGCCTGATGAGGGGAATGACCTGACTCAAGCTGGCAGTGTCTGAACTGACTTCACGTGTGGCAAGTTCGAAGGGCTGAAGAACCTTGCACAACACGGAAATCATTCTCCACTGCGCTTGAGTCAGGTGCATACCCCCTCCTTTGCCTATGTCATAGGTGGATGTATAGGCTTGTATGGCCTTTTGCTGCTCCTCCATCCTCTGAAGCATATAGAGGGTTGAGTTCCACCGCGTCACAACCTCTTGCTTCAGGTGATGGCGGGGCAGGTTCAAGAGTGTTTGCTGGCGCTCCAGTCTTCGGCACGCAGTCGCTGAATGGCGAAAGTGGCCAGAAATTTTTCGGGCCACCCAAAGCGTCTCCTGCACGCCCCTGTCGCTTTTCAGAAAATTCTGCACCACCAAGTTTATTGTGTGAGCAAAACATGGGACGTGCTGGAATTTGCCCAGATGTAATGCCCGCACAATATTGGTGGCGTTGTCAGATATCACAAATCCCCAGGAGAGTCTAAGTGGGGTAAGCCACTGGGCGATGATTTCCCTCAGTTTCTCTAAGAGGTTGTCGGCGGTGTGCCTCTTACTGAAACCGGTGATACACAGCGTAGCCTGCCTTGTAACGAGCTGGCGTTTCTGAGATGCTGCTACTGGTGACGCTGCTGCTGTTGCTGCGTAAGGTGATACATCTACCCAGTGGGCTGTCACAGTCATATAGTCCTTAGTCTGCCCTGTTCCACTTGTCCACATGTCCGTGGTTAAGTGGACATTGTGTACAACGGCATTTTTCAGGACACTGAGGACACTTTTTCTGACGTTTCTGTACAGTCTCGGTATCGCCTGCCTAGTGAAGTGGAATCTAGACGGGATTTGGAACCGGGGACACACTACCTCCATCAATTGTCTAAATCCCACTGCACTAATGGCGGATACCGGACGCACGTCTAACACCAACATAGCAGTCAAGGCCTCAGTTATACGTTTTGCTTCAGGATGACTGCTGTCGTACTTCATCCTCCTCGCTAAGGACTGTTGGAGGGTCAATTGTTTAGTAAAAGTAGTGGTGTTCCTACTTCCTCTCTGGGATGATGAACGACTCCCAGCAGCAGCAGCAACAGCAGCAGCGGCAGCAGTAGGCGTAGCAATGCAGGATCCTCCGGAGGAATCCCGGATAGGAGAGTCAGTCATGCCAGTGATATGGCCTGCAGGACTACTTCCGATCCTGACTAAGGAGGAAATTGACGAGGAGGGAGTTGACGGTGTGGTTTGCAGGCGCTTGGATACAACAGGACAACGGGATTTAGGTGTCCCTGGACTGCTTACGGTCTGAGCCAAAGTTTCTGAACTTGACAGTAACTTTTTATGAACGCGCTGCAGGTGCCGTATAAGGGAGGATGTTCCTAGGTGGTTGACGTCCCTACCCCTACTTATTTCACCTTTACATATGGTACATATGGCAAGACAGTTGTTGTCCGGATTTGGATAGAAATATTGCCAGACCAAAGAGGTGGAATGTTTGGTCTTCTGCCCAGGCATGACCGTGATGGGCTTTTTCATCCCACGGACAACAACTGTCTCCCCCGGAGCCTGATTTAAACAAACCACATCACCATCAGAATCCTCCTCGCCAACTTCCTCCTCAGCGCCAGCTACACCAGTATCCTCATCCTGTTGTACTTCAACAGTGACATCTTCAATTTGCATATCAGCAAGTGGACTGTGGGTGCTCCTTTCAGCACTTGCAGGGGGCGTGCAAATGGTGGAAAGAGCCACCTCTTCCCGTCCAGTGCTGGGAAGGTCAGGCATCGCAACCACCACCACACTTGGACTCTCTTTGGGGATTTGTGATATCTTCTTAGAAAGCACAGTTCTTCGCTGTGCTTTTGCCAGCTTAACTCTTTTGATTTTTTTAGTGGGAGGAGTGCTTCCATCGTCATGTGAAGCTGAACCACTAGTCATGAACATACTAGGGATCGACCTTAGCCGTTCCTTGCCACTCCGTGTCGTAAATGGCATATTGGCAAGTTTACGTTTCTCTTCAGCTGATTTAAATGTCTTTTTCAAGGTCATTTTCCTGAACTTTGCCATTTGGGATTGTATGTGCCCTCTACTATGACATTGGGCATCGGCCTTGGCAGACGACGTTGATGGCATGTTATCGTCTATGTCATGACTAGTGGCAGCAGCTTCAGCACTAGGAGGAAGTGGTTCTTGATCTTTCTCTATTTTATTTTTATCGGAGAAAGTTTGGTCCTCCATTTATGTTATATCGATTTGATATATACGTGCGGCTAAACACAGAAAATAAATTTTTTTTTGGTTCGGACTGGAGTGTACTTTGTGGGTTACAGCACCCTTTAACGGTCAAGCCAGCCGGCCCTTTACTTATGACACAGGCGCACTCTTGGCACTACTTTGTTGATGCACGTGCGGCTACTGCGCACACAATTCACAAACACAGAAAATTATTTTTTTTTGGTTTGGACTGGAGTGTACTTTGGGGGTTACAGCACCCTTTAACGGTCAAGCCAGCCGGCCCTTTACTTATGACACAGGCGCACGCTTGGCACTACTTTGTTGATGCACGTGCGGCTACTGCGCACACAATTCACAAACACAGAAAATAATTTTTTTTTGGTTTGGACTGGAGTGTACTTTCGGGGGTTACAGCACCCTTTAACGGTCAAGCCAGCCGGCCCTTTACTTATGACACAGGCGCACGCTTGGCACTACTTTGTTGATGCACGTGCGGCTACTGCGCACACAATTCACAAACACAGAAAATAATTTTTTTTTAGGTTTGGACTGGAGTGTACTTTCGGGGGTTACAGCACCCTTAACGGTCAAGCCAGCCGGCCCTTTACTTATGACACAGGCGCACGCTTGGCACTACTTTGTTGATGCACGTGCGGCTACTGCGCACACAATTCACAAACACAGAAAATAATTTTTTTTTTGGTTTGGACTGGAGTGTACTTTCGGGGGTTACAGCACCCTTAACGGTCAAGCCAGCCGGCCCTTTACTTATGACACAGGCGCACGCTTGGCACTACTTTGTTGATGCACGTGCGGCTACTGCGCACACAATTCACAAACACAGAAAATAATTTTTTTTTTGGTTTGGACTGGAGTGTACTTTCGGGAGTTACAGCACCCTTAACGGTCAAGCCAGCCGGCCCTTTACTTATGACACAGGCGCACGCTTGGCACTACTTTGTTGATGCACGTGCGGCTACTGCGCACACAATTCACAAACACAGAAAATAATTTTTTTTTGGTTTGGACTGGAGTGTACTTTCAGGGGTTACAGCACCCTTTAACGGTCAAGCCAGCCGGCCCTTTACTTATGACACAGGCGCACGCTTGGCACTACTTTGTTGATGCACGTGCGGCTACTGCGCACACAATTCACAAACACAGAAAATAATTTTTTTTTGGTTTGGACTGGAGTGTACTTTCGGGGGTTACAGCACCCTTTAACGGTCAAGCCAGCCGGCCCTTTACTTATGACACAGGCGCACTCTTGGCACTACTTTGTTGATGCACGTGCGGCTACTGCGCACACAATTCACAAACACAGAAAATAATTTTTTTTTTGGTTTGGACTGGAGTGTACTTTCGGGGGTTACAGCACCCTTAACGGTCAAGCCAGCCGGCCCTTTACTTATGACACAGGCGCACGCTTGGCACTACTTTGTTGATGCACGTGCGGCTACTGCGCACACAATTCACAAACACAGAAAATAATTTTTTTTTTGGTTTGGACTGGAGTGTACTTTCGGGGGTTACAGCACCCTTAACGGTCAAGCCAGCCGGCCCTTTACTTATGACACAGGCGAACGCTTGACACTACTTTGTTGATGCACGTGCGGCTACTGCGCACACAATTCACAAACACAGAAAATAATTTTTTTTTGGTTTGGACTGGAGTGTACTTTCAGGGGTTACAGCACCCTTTAACGGTCAAGCCAGCCGGCCCTTTACTTATGACACAGGCGCACGCTTGGCACTACTTTGTTGATGCACGTGCGGCTACTGCGCACACAATTCACAAACACAGAAAATAATTTTTTTTTGGTTTGGACTGGAGTGTACTTTCGGGGGTTACAGCACCCTTTAACGGTCAAGCCAGCCGGCCCTTTACTTATGACACAGGGGCACTCTTGGCACTACTTTGTTGATGCACGTGCGGCTACTGCACACACAATTCACAAACACAGAAAATAATTTTTTTTTAGGTTTGGACTGGAGTGTACTTTCGGGGGTTACAGCACCCTTAACGGTCAAGCCAGCCGGCCCTTTACTTATGACACAGGCGCACGCTTGGCACTACTTTGTTGATGCACGTGCGGCTACTGCGCACACAATTCACAAACACAGAAAATAATTTTTTTTTTGGTTTGGACTGGAGTGTACTTTCGGGAGTTACAGCACCCTTAACGGTCAAGCCAGCCGGCCCTTTACTTATGACACAGGCGCACGCTTGGCACTACTTTGTTGATGCACGTGCGGCTACTGCGCACACAATTCACAAACACAGAAAATAATTTTTTTTTGGTTTGGACTGGAGTGTACTTTCAGGGGTTACAGCACCCTTTAACGGTCAAGCCAGCCGGCCCTTTACTTATGACACAGGCGCACGCTTGGCACTACTTTGTTGATGCACGTGCGGCTACTGCGCACACAATTCACAAACACAGAAAATAATTTTTTTTTGGTTTGGACTGGAGTGTACTTTCGGGGGTTACAGCACCCTTTAACGGTCAAGCCAGCCGGCCCTTTACTTATGACACAGGCGCACTCTTGGCACTACTTTGTTGATGCACGTGCGGCTACTGCGCACACAATTCACAAACACAGAAAATAATTTTTTTTTAGGTTTGGACTGGAGTGTACTTTCGGGGGTTACAGCACCCTTAACGGTCAAGCCAGCCGGCCCTTTACTTATGACACAGGTGCACGCTTGGCACTACTTTGTTGATGCACGTGCGGCTACTGCGCACACAATTCACAACCACAGAAAATAATTTTTTTTTGGTTTGGACTGGAGTGTACTTTCGGGGGTTACAGCACCCTTTAACGGTCAAGCCAGCCGGCCCTTTACTTATGACACAGGCGCACGCTTGGCACTACTTTGTTGATGCACGTGCGGCTACTGCGCACACAATTCACAAACACAGAAAATAATTTTTTTTTAGGTTTGGACTGGAGTGTACTTTCGGGGGTTACAGCACCCTTAACGGTCAAGCCAGCCGGCCCTTTACTTATGACACAGGCGCACGCTTGGCACTACTTTGTTGATGCACGTGCGGCTACTGCGCACACAATTCACAAACACAGAAAATAATTTTTTTTTTGGTTTGGACTGGAGTGTACTTTCGGGGGTTACAGCACCCTTAACGGTCAAGCCAGCCGGCCCTTTACTTATGACACAGGCGCACGCTTGGCACTACTTTGTTGATGCACGTGCGGCTACTGCGCACACAATTCACAAACACAGAAAATAATTTTTTTTTTGGTTTGGACTGGAGTGTACTTTCGGGGGTTACAGCACCCTTAACGGTCAAGCCAGCCGGCCCTTTACTTATGACACAGGCGAACGCTTGACACTACTTTGTTGATGCACGTGCGGCTACTGCGCACACAATTCACAAACACAGAAAATAATTTTTTTTTGGTTTGGACTGGAGTGTACTTTCAGGGGTTACAGCACCCTTTAACGGTCAAGCCAGCCGGCCCTTTACTTATGACACAGGCGCACGCTTGGCACTACTTTGTTGATGCACGTGCGGCTACTGCGCACACAATTCACAAACACAGAAAATAATTTTTTTTTGGTTTGGACTGGAGTGTACTTTCGGGGGTTACAGCACCCTTTAACGGTCAAGCCAGCCGGCCCTTTACTTATGACACAGGGGCACTCTTGGCACTACTTTGTTGATGCACGTGCGGCTACTGCGCACACAATTCACAAACACAGAAAATAATTTTTTTTTAGGTTTGGACTGGAGTGTACTTTCGGGGGTTACAGCACCCTTAACGGTCAAGCCAGCCGGCCCTTTACTTATGACACAGGCGCACGCTTGGCACTACTTTGTTGATGCACGTGCGGCTACTGCGCACACAATTAACAAACACAGAAAATAATTTTTTTTTGGTTTGGACTGGAGTGTACTTTCGGGGGTTACAGCACCCTTTAACGGTCAAGCCAGCCGGCCCTTTACTTATGACACAGGCGCACGCTTGGCACTACTTTGTTGATGCACGTGCGGCTACTGCGCACACAATTCACAAACACAGAAAATAATTTTTTTTTAGGTTTGGACTGGAGTGTACTTTCGGGGGTTACAGCACCCTTAACGGTCAAGCCAGCCGGCCCTTTACTTATGACACAGGCGCACGCTTGGCACTACTTTGTTGATGCACGTGCGGCTACTGCGCACACAATTCACAAACACAGAAAATAATTTTTTTTTTGGTTTGGACTGGAGTGTACTTTCGGGGGTTACAGCACCCTTAACGGTCAAGCCACCCGGCCCTTTACTTATGACACAGGCGCACGCTTGGCACTACTTTGTTGATGCACGTGCGGCTACTGCGCACACAATTCACAAACACAGAAAATATATTATTTTTTTAGCACTTGGGGGGAGCACCCCTGATGGACAGAGCACCCCCTGGACAACACTACAGCACCCCTTTAGGACTGGGACACTGCACAGGACTTTGGAACTGACTGCACAACACAGTCCAGCCAGCCCCTATGGACTTTGAAGTAGTGGACACAGCCCCTATTAACAACAGCAGCACAGCACAACACAGCCAGCCCCTATGGACTTTGAAGTAGTGGACAACAGCAGCACTACACTACACTACACTACACAGCACTAACTCCCACCCTCCCTCTTCACTGTCCACAGCCGAGTGAGAAAATGGCGCCGACGCGGGTACCTTATATAGGATCCAAAACCCGCGAGACTCGGAAGGCGGGATGATGACGTTTTGCCTCGATGTCAGATCCGAGTCAGGCGGGAAAAGTCGAGCCTGACTCGGATCGGACTCGGATCGGGGGGGCTCGGGGGGGTTCGGATTTCAGAAATCCGAACCCGCTCACCCCTAGTTATCACCTGCCCTTTTTGCTGTGGCCATTGAGCCACTGGCCTGTATGCTCCGTGCAGACCCTGATGTTCGAGGTAGTAAGTCCGGTGTGGTTGAAGACATTGTGGCTTTATATGCGGACGATATGCTCCTTTTTCTAGAGGACTCTGGGAATTTGTTGGAGTCGGTGTTGCGCATTATTAGTATGTTTGGAGTTTTTTCAGGGTTACATATTAATTGGGATAAGTCTAATATATTTCCCATCTCGGGATGCATCCCTGAACAAGAGCAATTGCCTTGTCCCCTGCAGTGGACCATAAAGTTCAAATATCTTGGTGTCTGGATTACACCGCTGGTCTCAGACTATATATCACAAAATATTGATTCCATAACCACTCATTTTAAAGCGAAAATTCATGTCTGGAAAAAATTACCTCTGTCAGTATTGGGGCGTATAAATTTATTTAAAATGTTCATCCAGCCCAAGTATTTATACATTCTACAGCATTCTCCAGTTTATGTGCCTAAAAGGTGGTGTTTACTACCATTGACAGAATTCTTATATCCTTTATCTGGGGTTGCGGTCCTGCTCGAGTATCCATTAAAGCCCTTTGTAAAACTAAATCTTCTGGTGGTTTGGGCCTTTCTAATCTTCAGTACTATTACATAGCCGCTCAGTTAGTTAATTTATCTGACTGGGTATCTGGCTCCCCTAGTTTGACATTGCAGGGTTTCCCGATATTGATACATTTGGCAGCATCGCATCCCCCATAGAAACCTATGGGGGAGGCAGCTGCCGGCGGCAATGGAGGGATCGCAGCAGATATCGGAGATACCTGCTGCGGTCCCTCCTTCATACATCCGGGGGATACTTAGTATTTGAGGTAAACGGGGAATGTACCTCAAATTAACTTTGATAAATGGGCCCCTTACTCCTTTATTATTCTTGCTCTCTGGTATGTCTACTTCTGGATTGCCCCCTTTACTTCATCAGGCCCTGAAGGTCTGGCGTTATGCTCATACCTTGTTTGATTGGTCAGAGGTGGATGCTGACTTCCCTCTCTGGTTTAACAGTTCTTATCCTGAATTGCTTAAACTGTCCTCTGATAACATGTGGCTTCTGAAGGGCGTTAATACTACAAGTCAGGTGTATGATAATGGGAGCCTTAAGTCATTTTCACAATTGCAAGCTGAGTTCAATATTCCCAATACAGCTTTTTTTAGATATTTACAGCTACGGCATGCTGTACAGGCACAGTTTGCTTGTGCTACTTCTATACTCTCCCCGTCCCCTGTTAAAGCTTTACTTTCTGCTTTGGGGTCTAAGAGGAGGGTGTCCTCTATTTATGCGTCCCTCAATGATAAACTATACCCAGAGTTGCTTACTCTTCTTACGCTGAAATGGGAGGTAGATATATCGGTCCTACCTCTGATGAACATTGGCTACAGATACTAAGCTCAAATAAATATACTACACCATGTGTTAGGTACCAACAGGTACATTATTATATTTTACATAGTATATCGTACACCTGTCTTTCTACATCGAGCCGGTCTTAGGGAGGACTCATTATGTCCTAGATGCCAAGAAGACAATGCTGGGTTCTGGCATTTATTGTGGGATTGCCCATTAGTTCATGAATTCTGGAAACAGGTTTGGAGAGATATTTTAGTTACAGACCCTTCTCTACCGGGCTTTAGCCCTGAAATTTGTTTATTCGGAAACACACTCCTTAGTACTGTACCGTTATATTATGTGCCTCTCCACACTAGCTAAAGTAATTGTGGCTCGTACATTGTTTACAACTGATTCCCCTGAACTGAAGTGGAGAGTGCTGGTGAATGATGTGGTTAGACATGAAAGCCATATGTTTAAATCTCGAAATACTATGAGTAAATATCATGGTAAATGGGATAGATGGTGCCACTCACGGTTGGGTAGAACAATCGGGACTGCTATGGATGTATAAATTCACTTGTCGGAGGTGAGGTGAGCCTGAATGGATCCGCGATATGGTAATCGTTGTGTTTATGTATTTAATGCCTCGTTTGATACTATAATACACCTAAAATATATAATTTTCTGGTGGATCTATGTACTCTATATTTGTTGATTCAGATAATATGTCAACAGTGATGCAAGCAAAGGGTATAGTGACTTGTCTATTCTCCAGATGTACAGTACAGCACACATGTTCTCTTTTTACATATCACAGAATAACTGGACTGCAACACACACATCTATAATTAACTTGGAATATGGGTAATTGCCATACTGTATTTAGTGGGATCACATGTCAGTTCATATTGAATTTAATTGACTTTGTTTTAGTGATTGATCATAACTACATATTAGCTTTAAATGTGCAACAAGGATGGTGGTGTGGATAACTAAAGGTTAAATATTAGCTCAAAAGAATTCCTGTGTATTATTTAACAGCAGTGTTTTTATTCACAGACACATGTGAGTCAGAGAGAGAAAACATCTCCACAGCAGAGAAGGGAGAGTCTGGGAGCAGTCACATGGCCCCTGCATGTGACACAATGAGACACTTCCCTATCACACTGCACAGCCTGCTGCAGAGACATGTGCAAGGAGAGGCGTCACGAGGAGGGGACGGTGGTGACTGCTCAAAGTCACTTTGCAGGAAGCTGCTCATCACGTTGGGAGGGACATCTTGCCAGAGCACTCGTTTAAAATTGTATAAATACATATGCACATGTGTATAAACATTTTATGCAAGTATCTAACAATCCTCTTCAGTTTAACTGATCTATCTATCTATCTATCTATCTATCTATCTATCTATCTATCTACCTCCATATTTCTAACTATAGTACAGTTAGTTTCTTCATAAATGTCTTAATTCTTCATGTATTTTAACTGGTACTGTCCCTTGCTTATTTTCTACTACAGAAAATGTAAAAGCAATTCAATAAAAAAATTTGTCCTACCTCATCTCAGACCTGGCGATATATTTACTGAGGCGCAGTTTGTGAAAGCTGCTGATCATTGGTGACTTTGACCAATAGTTTTCAAACGGTACTAGGAATAAATGCTAAACCAGGGTTGTTTAGCATTTATTTCTGTTGCCATTTTAAAATGATCAAAGAGCCTGATTCAGATGTACACAATGCCTATAGAGACGCAGTTGAGCGATTATTGTAAAATTATGCATGTGTCACGCCGCACGCGCCATGGTACCTTAGCAGTGCAGCTTGCTGTGAGGATTTCTTTGCAAAGTGATTGATATTCAGGGAAAGTTTGGGGCGGTTACGTGCAGTGGTGGCCAAAACGCAGAGGTGTCGCAACTGTTTTCGGGGGCCTGTCTTAGCCTACAACTGTGATCCCATACGCAGATAAAATGGCCCCGATGTCTCAGTTCAGATGGCCACGTTGCGCGACCATATGGCTACACAGATGGCCGATTATCGAATGAATGACCTCTGACAGTGGCTGCGCATGTGTATGCAGTTACTTGGATTTCCGATGGTCCCAGTGGGCATCTCAATACATATCCTGGCATCTGCGACATTTGCATATTTTCACACAGCAGCTGCGTATGGGATCGCAGCTGTGATTGCATTAGCGTACATATCTGAATCAGACACAAAGTCGCCAATGATCAGCAGCTTTAACAAACTGCACCTTAGTAAATGTACCCCGGGTCTGAAATAGGGTAGAAGAAATGCTTTAATTGCACTGCTATTCAATTTGTATGTAAGGCCTCGCGGCTTCCCCTGTTTTCGTCACTTTGGGGGGAGTGCCCAGAACTCTTCGAGATGCTGGGCAGCCCCCAGGCTCTCCCTACACAAGAGAACAGATGCCATGCGCATCCGCACGGCATCTGTTCTCCTCCTGCACACCCGTTGCTCTGCTGTGCAGAGCGGCGGTTTGTGCTCTCCCAACTCCCCCCCCACCGCGGGACACTGGCGCATGCGTGAGACCCGGATAGCGACGGGCAATCCGTCGCTCCGGGTCTCGCACCAAAGGGGGCGTGCTGTCGATGTTGAGTGACAGCACGCCCCCTTTGGTGGGCGGGCCAGGGGGGTTGCAGCCCAGACGGAGGCGTTCCCTATAGAACGCCTACCATCTGGGGGCGGCCCCACTGACATCACAAGTGATGTCAGTGGGAGAGCTTTCGGCTCTGTTTGAGCTGAAAGCTCTCTGGGGCTTGTGGCCACGAGACCCTACCACAAGGGTCTCGTCGCAAGCCCGATGGTCGCGATGGTCTTGACCATCGCGACCATCATCCTGGCCGCTCGCATTAGCTGTGGGTGGCAACCCACAGCAATGCGAGCGAGGCCGCTCCATTAAAAAAAAAAACACCCTGATTCAGAGCGTCCGGCTCTGAATCAGGGCCAATGTGTGGTGCAAATCAGACAAAAACATTGCTGCGTCTAGGAAATCCAATTCCGCCTCAGTTTTTCAATCCTGGGATTCGGAATGTAAAATATCTCAATCCTGGGCTCCTGGGATCCCCGGGATTGAGTTGAGTAATGAAAATATTATTCTTTACTTTTTCTAATTCCTGTGGTGTGGGGGGAGAGGGGGCACAAAAGTTGTATTTTTTTCCTGTGGGTCTATGCTTCTGGCCCAAAAGCACAGGCCCACAGGAAAAAAATAAAACTTTCAGGGCCCCCCACAGGAATAAAATAACTTTACTCCCCCCAGCTGCACCACACTAAGGAAAAAAACATTAATTGATTCTCCAGAGTCCAGTCCAGTTGAAGGCAGCACTCAGCACTTCTGGCTGTCACAAACTCATGGGTGGATAGTGGATGCTTAGCCTGTACTTTAGGATTGGCGAGACCCAGTACTGAGGTTTGGATTTGTATGCCTCCGACATGCAGGTCGCGGCCCTCAGACTTGGTTCCCTAGAACAGGTGCTGGTGAACTCTGGATTGGAGCGGAGTATGATGAAGGCATACAGTGTAGTCGACAAGCCGGGTCAGAACCAAATGAACAAGACAGTTCTAGGGATCAGACATAAACAGGTCACGGAAAATAGCCGAAGTCAATACCGGATATCAAGCGCAGTAACAGGGAGGAGACGGAATCAGGTCACAAACAAGCCAAGATCAGGAACGAGTAGCAGAGATCACTAGAACGCTGGAGTATGGTTTGGGATCCTATAGTCTGGCAGATAAGTACTCCCAGAAACTTCCTTTTATAGGAGGAGTTTCTCAATTGATTTTGATTTTGGCACGCTTGGCTTTTTAAGTCATGCACAGAGGCCCTATGGGAGCTGCATGTGCAGTAACCAAGAAGCAGCATGCTAAAGCCTGGAGGAGAAAGGGAGCACTGGTGAACCCGTAGCAGCAGATAATCAGCAGGACTCACTACAGCAGGTGCGGGCACCTCCAACCCGTTGCCCTACCATAGATCCCGGAGTCCATCGACGCTGGACTGTTATGTAAATGCCGGGGTGGGGCGTCCAGTGACATTACCCCCTCCTCTAGGGGTGGGCACTGAACACAAATGGTTTGTTGGGAAACTTCTGGTGGAATTTCCGAAGAAATTGTGGTGGGTGAATGCCCGAGGCCTTGACCCAATAGCGTTCTTCAGGACCATGGGCCTGATTCATTACGGATCGCTATTGCGATTGCAACTGCGATTATGCAAAAATATGCTAATGATTGCAATCGCAATGCTGTCGCAGCCAACCATTAGGATGCCCACTTTACCTTATACACATACGTAATACTTTGCAAGCCTGCAAAACCATTGGTAACATTGAGTACAATCGGAGCCTCACGCACACTTGCACAAGGCCTGACTTTACTCGGGAATTGCTAACCTCATCGCACGCAGTGAAAGCCCAAGCTGCGTATGGCATCGCAATGGCTAATTTATGCACGCCCCTGTAACAGCGTGCAAAAGCACTGGCACGCCTGTGTTTCATCGACCACTTTCCCGTCACCACCCCCAAATGGTCACTTCCTGCCAATCACTCTGCAATGGTTCTGCGTAGTCACTGCGATCGCAGTCTCGATTGCAGTGAAGTGTTCGCGCATGCACAGAATGTAACAACTGACAGTTTGCGTGCGCAATCGCAGTTGCGATTGGTAATGAATCAGGCCCCATATCCTTTCCTGCCAACAATTGAACTGTACCTCGAGAGATTCTGGAGTCCAGAATTTATTTCACCTCATACTCCTCTTGTTTATCCACTGGAATAGCCAAAGGAGGATTGCATGGTATCAAAAACCAATTAAGAACCAGCGGTTTCAGGAGAGAGGGGATGTAGCCTCACCAAACTTGAAGGCAGGAATCCATTAATTTCCTGGAGAAGCACACCGCGCACCACGTGACTTCATTACATCACACGGACCCACCCCGAATTTCCAGTGTGTGCATTACAGTCAACAATGCTAGAGGGAGGGGAGTGGCTACCTAGCTCCATCCAGCCCCACTGGTGCTGTGTGTGGGAACCCGCGTCAGGATCCCCATCGGTAATACCACTCCTACTCCCATCACCTGTACAATCAGAGGGAGGAGGCTGCTTTCTATGAGAGGAGAGCAGAGACTGTCTGTGGCAGTGCTGGGAATGCTTCCTCCGGAGATGCAGGTTCATTTTTCCAGCACCCATCGACTATAGTCCAGAAGGGAGAGGGGGTCCGCAGGAGGGTTGCTTGGTTGATGTTTTCAGCACCCAATTTCTATAGTCCAGGGGGAGAGGGGCCATACTGGGGGGTGGGGTGGGGTTGTGTGTTTTCTTGTGCTATGTGAATGTAAAATAATGAATTAGCCTTTCAGTCTGTGTGTGTGTCAGTAAGTGGTGTCAGTGTGTCAGTCAGTGTATTTGTCAGTAAGTGGTGTCAGTGTGTGTGTCAGTAAGTGGTGTCAGTGTGTGTCAGTAAGTGGTGTAGGTCAGTGTGTGTGTCAGTAAGGGGTATTGGTCAGTAACTGGTGTCTTTCAGTAAGGGATATCTGTCAGTATGTATGTATAATAATGTGCCAATAAGTGGAGTCAGTAAGTGGAATCTTTCAGTGGGCGGGATGCATAACACACTGCATTCGGTGCATCCCGCCATTCTTTGCATGCATGCCAGTGTTGGTAATGCTGGTATGCATGTAGGAATACGCAAAGAAAGAGCGGCCCTTTGCGAATGAGGGACTTCCGAGTCTATAACCCAGAAGCCCCTCTGGCATACTTTGTCGCATTCACAGAAGGACGCACGCGCTGTAGGGGTGCTGGGATGGATCAGATTTGATCCCTCTCTCAATACTCTCCCAATAGAAGCCCATAAGCTTTTATAGGGTAACACCATCTGGAAGATGGCGTATCCACTGAAACCAAGCCCCGGAGTGCATCGCATTCCGGGTCTTGGTGCATATGAGAAATGCTGTCAAACCCGCATTTTCTCCCCTTGCTGCATCCCGTCCTGTATGAGGTATCTTTGTCAATAAGTGTGTGTGTCAGTAAGGCGTGTCCGCGTCAGTAAGGGGTGTCCGCGTTAGTGTGTCTGTGTCATATGTCACTAAGTAGTGTCTGAGTCAGTAAGCGATATCTGTGTTAGTAAGTGTGTTTGTGTCAGTAAGAGGTGTCTGTAGGTAAGTGTATCTGTGTCAGTAAGAGGTGTCTGTAGGTAAGTGTATCTGTGTCAGTAAGTGGTATCTGTGTCATTAAGCAGTCTGTCAGTAAGTGTGTTTGTGTCAGTAAGAGGTGTCTGTGTAGATTAGTGTGTCTTAGAAAGTGGTGTCTGTGTAAGTAAATGTGTCTATATCAGTGTCAGTAAGGGGTCTGTGTCAGAAAGTGGCATCTGTCAGTAAGGGTTGTCCGTGTGTGTGTGTGTGCAGCTACTGTATGGGGGCAGTGTATGTGTAAAATTGTATGCAGTTTAGGAAGTGGGGCCCCAAATTGATAACTTGCTTAGGGCTTCATGAGGTCTAAATCCACCTCCGGCACCAGAGGAGGGGGTGTTAGGTTTAGGGAGCGGGGAGGTGGAGTGTTAGGCACGTGCGTGACTCTTTATAGTATAGTCCTGCAACAGCCTTGAGGGCTGGAATTCTTGGCTGGATGTGGCCGTGAAGCAGCTTTGAGAGCTGGAAATAACTTGGCTAGATGGGCCTGAGGGCCGTGGATAATGAAGCGGCCTATGGGCTGTGCAGCAGCCTTGATGGCTGGTATGCCCCCTTGGCTAGCTGTGGCTGGTGGGCCATAGAATATGAAGCAGCCTTTGGGCCGTACAGCAGCCTTGAGGGCTGGTATGCCTTGGCAAGCTGTGTCCAGTGGGCCACAGAATATGAAGCGGCCTTTGGGCCGTGCAGCAGCCTTGAGGGCTGAAGTAACTTGGCAAGATGCGGCAGCAGAAGGGCAGTGCAGTAATAAGCCACTGGTGTTGGTACGCAGGATTGCGCACTGAAGTCACTGTAGTGCGACCTGTGTCGCCGGGTTGACACAAGCAGCTGACGCTGTAGTGTGGCCTGTGCTGCCGGGTTGACACAAGCAGCTGACGCTGTGGTGCGGCCTGTGCCGCCGGGTTGACACAAGCAGCTGACACTGTAGTGTGGCCTGTGCCGCCGGGTTGACAAAAGCAGCTGACGCTGTGGTGCGGCATGTGCCGCCGGGTTGACACGAGCATCTGATGCTGTAGTGCGGCCTGTGCAACCAGGTTGACACAAGCAGCTGACGTTGCAGTGCGTACTCCGGACACGAAGTACTGTAGGTGCCGCCTGTATGACACGAACGACAGAGGACATATTTGCGGACCGTGCTGCCTGGATGACACTAACGGCAGGTAGATGATATGCAAACCGTGCCGCCTGGATGACACAAACGGCAGAATAACAATATAGAAGGCTGGAAAACTGGAGCTCGACTGGGTGACAGGAGACAAAGCCAGAACCGGAAGCATCGGAGCAGTATTCGCACCAGCAGGATATAGATGCAGCAGCCAATCCGGAGTAATCCCAGTATGATGGACAGGAGGTGGGCGGAGACTCAGCGAACGTTCACCCACCGTTCGCCTCGCACAGCAGTCGTAGTGTGGCGGCTTGTGACAGAGAGGTTAGGTTTATGCACTAGGAAGGGAGGATTACGATAGGGGTAGAGAAAAGACTTACCAGCCATTCTTATGGGTGTCTGGATTCTGGCTGTCGGGATGCCGCTGTCGGCATTCTGAACAGCGACATCCCAACAGCCGGGATTCCATACCCAACCCGGTGGGAGATATGGAAAACATTCTGTATTTTAAGCGTGCCAGGCAGTTTCAGATGGTATGCCACCGGGTTGATCACTTGGAGGATCTGAAAAGGCCCAATGAACCTGGGAGCAAACTTCATCGTGGGCACTTTCAATCGCAGATGTTTGGTTGAAAACCAGACCCTGTCACCAGGACTTAGTAAAGGACCCTTCTTCCTCTCCCTCTCCAAAAACAGTTTGTACCTAGAAGAATACAAAAAAGAGAAGAAAAGGGTTTTTGTACCTAGAAGAAGCCTTGCATAAGTTCTTCTTATGTCTCCAAATATTGAGCAACTGTTCCCTGTAACCTGGGTGACTGCAAGTGAACCCGACCAGAGTACTGGTAACACAGGATGCACACCATACTGGATGAAAAATGGAGAGTGGCCCGAAGCCTTGTGAAACAGATTATTGTGGGCAAATTCAGCCCATGGCAACAAAGATACCCAATCATCTTGATTTGATGAAACTTCTCCAAATACTGGTTTACTCGCTCCATCTGCCCATTGCTTTGAGGATGATAGGCCGATGAAACACTTAGGTTAACTCCAAAGCACTTACATAGTGATCTCCAGAATTTAGTTGTAAATTGTACCCCGTGGTCCGAGACGATGTCACTGGGCAACACGTGCAGCTTGACGAATTCTCTTATGAATGCTTCAGCCAGTTTTGGAGCTGAGGGTAGACCTTTTAATGGAAAAAAATTTGCAGCCTTGGAAAATCTGTCCACCACCACCCAGATAGTATTAAAGTCTTGGCAGGACAGTAAATTCGTGACAGTGTCCATGGAGATATGAGACCAAGGACAATCAGGTACTGATAATGGATATAGACAACCCGAGGGTGGGTGGGATGGGACCTTGTGTTTAGCATAGGTAGTACAGGCTGCCACAAAGTCCTTGACTTCTTCACAGACAGTAAACCACCAATAATTCACTCCCGCATGACCGGTGAAGCGTGAACAATATGCCCATTAAAGTAACTTTGTAAGAAGTTCAAGTGCTACAAATGTCTTCCCTGGAGGAATTTTAACCTTGCTGGTGACTGTAACAAAGCAAGCAGGGTTCAGAATGGGCTTGTCTTCCCGAACTTCATCCACATCAGCACAACTAAATGCTCGGGACAAAAGTGTTTTTGTTAAACGGACGGTAGGTAATCGTCAGATTGAACCGATCAAAGAGTAATGACCGTCTAAACTGATGATAATTCAGGCAGTGAGCTGTTTTGAGATACATCAGCTTCTTGTGATCGGTATAAACTGTCACTGGAAATTTTGCTCCCTCTAACAGGTGTCGCAATTCCTGAAGGGCCAATTTAATGGCTAACAGTTCTTTATCCCCGATGGCACAATTCTTCTCAGGAGAAGAGAACATATGGGAAAAGAATCCACAGGAATACCACCTGCCCTCTTCATCTTTCTGTGAAAGAACTACTCCAACTCCAACCATGGAGGCATCCACCTCCAGGAAAAAAGGCAGATCACAGTTGGGTTGCTGAGATAAAACACTGCTTCAGCAAAACAAAAGCTTCCTCTGCCTCAGAAGGCCACACCCGGTTGTCTTGACCCTTCTTGGTAAGACGTGATGGGGGCTGCAATAGACGAGCAGTTCCTGATGAACTGACGGTAGAAGTTGCAAAAACCCAGGAAGCATTGTATTCAACCGAACTGGACGAGGCCAGTTCACAATGGCAGTGAGTTTCTCTGGATCCATCCGAATGCAACAGCCTGAAATGATGTATCCCAGGAATACCAACTCCTTTTTCTTGAAGGTGCATTCCTCTAGCTTGCAGAAGAGCTGATTTGCATGGAGCCATGACAGAACTTCACATACATGGTGGCGATGGCTCACTACATTTTCGGAAAATATCAGGATGTCATCTAAATATAATATAACAGATCTCGAAAGATGTGATTTATGTACTTATGGAAAACAGCAGGAGCATTGCTTAGTCCAAAAGGCATGACTAAATACTCATAATGGCCATCACGAGTGTTGAAGACCGTCTTCCACTCATCCCCAGTTCAGATCCTGATTAGACTGCAGGCCCCGCGAAGGTCTAGCTTGGTAAAAATCTTTGCCCCTTTATTTGGTCAAAAAGTTCAGAGATCAGGGTAAAGGAAATTGGTCCTGGTCTGTAATGGTGTTCAAACCACGGTAATCGATGCATGGTCTCAGACCTCTGTCTTTTTTCTTAACAAAAAATATACCAGCTCCTGCGGGTGATTTGTACTTCCTGATAAATCCGTGCTCAAGGTTCTCCCTGACATATTTTGATACCACGTGGGTCTCAGGAAGTGAGATAGGGAACACTCTTCCATGAGGGGGCACTTTCTCAGGTAACAAGTCTATAGAGCAGTCCCACTCCCAATGAGCAGTAAGCGTCTCAGCTGCCTATTTACTGAATATGTCCTGAAGGACTCTTACGGAGCTGGAAAAGAATCCTCTGAAGAAATGACCAAACTCCAGATGACATGATGTAGAGGTTTGATGGACGGCAAGCATGTCTGATGGCACTGGAATCCCCATGACAGGATTTGAGGTTCACTCTAATCTAAAGTGGGCGCGGGCTTGCAAAGCCACGGAAGACCCAGGAGAATCGGACTCCCAGCTGACTGAAGGATATAGAGTTAACTCCCTATGGAGAGCACCTACTTGCATAGTAATTTCTGAAGTTCTGGAGTGGATGGTAGCAGTAGGAAGTTTATTTCCATCCACTCTGATAATGCAGAGTGGTACCTGTAAAGGCACACTAGGAATTACCAACTTCAGAATCTTCTTGGCAAAGTTGCCATCGGCACCTGAGTCTAAAAAGGCCTTAAGAATTTCAGAGGGTTTCTCCATAGGCAAAGTCATGTCAATTGTAAACTGGGAAGAAGCATCTTTTTTTGGGGTGTGCTGAAATGCACCTAATCTGACCACCTCTCGATCAGTAAGGCCTTCCCTTTTCCAGGGCGCTTGGAACAGCCAGTGAGATGGTGTCCTGGTTTGCCATAGTACAGAAACAGCCTGTTCTTGAATCTCCTTTCCCTCTCTGTGGCTGGGAAACGTGACTTCCAAATCTGCATGGGCTCTTCAGACGAATCAACAGGAGCCGAGAAACGAGGAGCAAGCTTGATACTGAAGCGCCATGACTGTTCTCTCTCACGCCCCCTTTCTCTATGACGAAGGTCTACCTCGATACATAAGGATATTAGATCGTTCAGGGATGTTGGTATCCATGAAGGCTTTCAAAAATCTTGCACTGTTGTTAACCAGTGGATCATTTCTCTCCCACAGTGGAGAAGCCCAAGCTAGGGTCTGTCCAGATAGCAGACATAAGATGACGTAAGCCACCTTAGTTCTCTTGGAAGTAAAATTTGCAGCTTGGATCTCGAACTGGATAAAACACTGATTCAGGAATCACCTTTGGGAACCCCGTCAAATTTTGAAGGATTCGGAATCCGTAGTGATACAGAAGCTCCAGTAGCTGGAACAGACACCACATGAGTTGACATTAACTGTGCCGGAGACGCCTGGTTGGTACCGATTTGCTGCATCAGTGTCTGTAGGCACTGCATGATCTTGCTTCTCCACTCTGGAAAGGAGATTTTCCAGCAACACCAGTGGCGTGGGATTACCAGCAGCATCCATGTTGTGGCCAGAGTATTCTTTCACAAACTCATGGCTGAATAGTGGATGCTTAGCCTGTACTTCTGGATTGCCGAGACCCAGTACTGAGGCATGGAGTCTAACGTACTGGCGGTACTCACCACGGACTCTCGCAAGGAGGTTTGGACTTAGCTGCAGCTGACGCGCAGGTCACAGCCCTCAGACTTGGTTCCCTAGTACTGGTGGTGATGAAGGCGTACATCGTATTTGACAAGCTGGGTCAGAACCAAACGGACAAGACAGTACCAGGGATCAGGCGTAAACAGGTCACGGAGACCTGATACTAGAAATCAAGCGCAGTATCAGGGAGAAGACGGAATCAGGTCACAAACAACCCCAGGTCCGGAACGAGTAACGAGAGATCACTAGAACGCTGGAGTATGGTTTGGGAGCCTATACTCTGGCAGGTAAGTACACCCAGAGACTTCCTTTTATAGGAGGAGTTTACTAATTGATTTTGGTGCGCCTGGTCCTTTATATCCTGCAAAGAGCGGCGCGCACGGCTTCATGGGAGCCCCCTGTGCGGTAACCATGAAGCAGCATGCTGCAGCCGGGAGGAGGAAGGGAGCGTTGGTGAGCCCGCAGCAGCAGATTGTCAGCGGGACTCACTACAGCAGGTGTCGGGACCTCCCACACGCTGCCCTACCACGGATCCCGGAGTCCATTGACGTCGGACCCATTAAGTAAACACCGGGGTTCGACGTCCTGTGACACAGGCAGCAGCAGTGCAGCACACACAGGACAGCCTCCTCACTCCAGTCCTCCTCAGCCTTCAGGCTTCTTCACCTTCAAATCAGTTGCACTTGCAGGGAGAGAGTGCAGGCCAGCCCAGCCCAGGCACTCACTTCAGCACAGCAGGCAGTGAAGCAGATACCCGGTGGCGGTGACAGTCCACCCAGTCCCATACCTCCCAACTATCCCGCATCCAGCAGGACAGTCCCGTTTTTCTGTGACTGTTCCGCTGTCCCACCCGCGGGCTGCAGTGTCCCGAGGTGGGGGGAGCACAAACCGCTTCTCTGCTATGCAGAACAGTGGGTGTGCAATAGGAAAACAGATGCCGTGCACATGAGCATGGCATCTGTTTACCAGTATACGGAGTGCCTGCCCAGCATCTCGGAGAGTGCTGAACACGCCCCCGTAGTGACGTAAACTGGGAAGCTGTGAGGCTTCGCCCTGTTTTACCGATGCTCCTCCAACGTTACCCTTTTTGTACACATTATGCATGCTCATTATATGCTATACATTATATACTATACATGCCACTATTATACTGTACTTGTCACTCACTCTGCATCACTCTTTAAATGTATAGTTATTGTACATTTGCACTGTACTTTGTAACTAAATAAAATTAATAGTTTATACAGCGTTCTAACTCGTACAAGGAAGAACACTGCCATTACCTGTATATGCAAATCTTAATAAATACTAAAAAAGTAAAAATTACTGTTGCTGCAAGATGTCAGTAAATACTGTATATTGTGCTTGTTTCAAATGCTGCTGTAGGAAGCAATCTTCATGACCTATTGGCCTTTGTTTGACAAGTTACCAGGTTTCCTTCCCCTCCCTGTTACTCTGTTATCCAGGATATTTACACATCTACTTCCACACCTTCTAACACACATACACCCAAACTCACGTGTCCAGATACTGTACGCTCACAGCATGAAATACGGGTCAAAGATTTTTAAATAGGTCTGAGCTGCAGTGTCCTGACACCTATTCAGGGTATTACCCTACATTACCTAAATACACAGTACAGACTGCTCCTACCATGATAATCCAAGAGGTCACTGTACATAATATAAAAAACCCATCACTCTCTGATCCTGTCCTGCTAATCTACAGTCTGGGGATCACTGTACATCACATAGAAACCCATCAATCTCTGACCCTGTCCTGAAAATCTGCAGTCAGGAGACCATTTTACTTTATATAGTAACCCAGCACTGTCCTGACAATCTATAGCAAGGAGATCACTGCACATCGCATAGAAATCCATTACTGTCTGCTCCTGTCCTTATTACTTGAAGCCAGGAGATTACTGTCCAGCATTGTCTGCTCCTGTCCTAATAAGCTGCAGCCAATTAAATCATTGTACCTTTTATAAAAATCCAACACTGTCTGCTCCTGTCCTTAATATATGCAGTCAGGAGATCATTATATAGAAACCCAGCGTGGTCTGATTCTGTCATTATTATATGAAGCCAGGAGATCACTGTACATTACGAATATATAGAAACCCAGCACTGTCTGATTGTGTCCTGATAATCTGCAGCCTAGGAATCACTGTACATTATCCAGTATAGAAACCCAGCACTGTCTGTTTCTGAGCTCTATTCAGTAGGAGTGACGTTGTTGACCCGAATGTTATCAGGCAACATAGTCTTGATTTTTCATAAATATTTTTTTATGGTTGCTATTCAGCATTATAGTACGCAGGGACAGCATTTGCGTTAACACACTGGGCCTGATTCAGACCCGCTCGCGAGCACTCGCAAGCGAGTCGATGTTGGGGCAGTGCGCATGCGCACGACGGACCCGGCTCCCTCGTGCGCATGCGCGAGACCCGGATAGCGACGGGCAAGCCGTCGCTATGGGTCTCGCTACAAAGCGGGCGTGCTGTCGATGGTAAGTGACAGCACGCCCCCTTTGGTGGGCGTGCTGGGGGCATGGCTGGCCAGACGGAGGCGTTCCCATGGGAACGCCTACCGTCTGGGGCCGGCCCCACTGACATCACAAGTGATGTCAGTGGGAGTGCTTTTGCCTCTGATAGAGCCAAAAGCACTCCAGGGCTTGCGGCAGACGAGACCCTACCACAAGGGTCTCGTCGCAAGCGCGATGGTCTTGACCATTGCGACCATCTTTTTGGCCGCTCGCTATAGCTGTGGGTGGTCACCCACAGCTATGCGAGTGGCCAGGAGGCCGCTCTAAAAAAGAGAAGGAGGGCACTGATTCAGAGCGAGCGCTCTGAAAGAGCGTCTGGCTCTGAATCAGGCCCTCTGTCCCTGCGAAGTTGCAAATGAAAACAAGACCTTTTTCTTCTACTGCGCACACTCAGTCATGTGTTTACTTAAGTTTGCTAATAGTCTGCTTCCCTGCATTGTGGCGACTAGCGAGTATACTGTAAGTCCAACACCAGCCTCCCAAAACTGTCTAAATTGATTGACGTGTGTACATATTCTTTATATTAGTCTGTATTCATTTATATTATGTGCTTTTATATTTAAAAGATATATATTATCAGTTATATAGCGCACACATATTCCGCAGGACTTTACAGAGAATATTTGGCCATTGAGTCCCTGCCCCAGTGGAGCTTACAATCTATATTCCCTACCACCAGTGAGAGGTTTTAGAAGTGGAGATGTTGCCCATAATCAGATTCTACTAACTAGCACCTTCTAGAAGATAATAGCTAGAATCTAATTTTAGTAAATATACCTCTAGGAGTTAATTTTTGTTGGTAGCCAATTAACCTACCAGTATATTTTTGGGAATGTGGGAGGAAACTGGAGCACCTGAAGGAGACCCATGCAAGCACAGGGAGAATATACAAACTCCACACAATTAAGGCTGTAGTGGGAATCGAACCCATGATTCATGAATGGTAATGCTAACCATTACACCGTCTGTGCTGCCCTTAATCTATCTATATATATATATATATATATACATATATATATAAATTTATATATACATTTTTATAAATAAAAGCACATAAATATAAATGTATACAGACTAATATACAGTATTTGTACACATTTCAATCATTTTAGACAGTTTTGGGATGCTGGATTTGGAATTATACTCGACGTTCACCACACTGCAGGGTAGGAAACTGGTAGAGTTTACTGCTAGGCTGTTTTAGCATGGCACCTCGCCCCTGCCCAATTTCAAAATGGCAAAATGTGCCCTTCCCTTATGGCGGCACCCTGCTGATGCCCCGCTGAAACAGCCTGTTGGGTGCCATCCCCCCCATGGAACATTGCAACGTTCACCACCGGTGAATAGATCGTTTCAAAGTGAGTGGAGAGCTTGGGGACAACCCAGCATGTCCGAAAGTGCTGGGCACACCCCTAAGAGTGATAAAAAGGGGTGCGTCTTAAGGACACCCCCTTTTCTCGTGGCCACGCCACCTTTTTGGGTGCTTCAGGCCCTGCCCGGTGCCGAACCTAGAATGATCACTACACTGGGGCGGAGTTTCAAGATCTTGCTGGGACTTATGGGAAAATTTCCCACTGTCTCTGCAGTATTCAGGATATATAAGGATTTGTTTCATATAACTCCATTTTGAGACAGCGTTATATAAAGTAAAGACTTATCAAGTATTTTAACATTTTATTACTTGCTGAATAGCAAAAAATGTTAAAGCACTGTAGAGACCAATGGCTACAGCACGATACTCTGCAAGATGGGAATTAACGGAGAAAATAATTGCCTTATCTTTTCCATTAAACCGTTGCTGAATAGTGAAAATGCTTAAAAAATGCAGAAACAATAATTTCCGCATTATTTAAGTAAAAAATTAATTGCTGAATAAAGCCCTCTGTCTTCATAATCTGTAGCCAGGATATCACTGCACATTACATAGAAACCCAGCACTGTCTGCCCCTGCCCTTATTATATGCAGCCAGGAGACTTCTGTACATTATATAGAAACCCAGCACTGTCTGCCCCGGCCCTTATTATATGTAGTCCTGATTCCCACTACGTCCCTAACTGTGTGGAGTTTGTATATTCTCCCTGTGCTTGCGTGGGTTTCCTCCGGGTGCTCCGGTTTCCTCCCATACTCCAAAAATATACTGGTAGGTTAACTGAGTCCCAACAAAAATTAACCCTAGTGTGTGTGTGTATGTGAGCATGTGGTAGGGAATATAGGCCCTCATTCAGAGCCACTCGCAAACAGCAGTACGCTCGTTGCGTTCCGATGTTGACTAACCGCGCATGCGTCGGTGTAACACTGCGCATGTGCGTACGGCAGATTGCGAGTTTTTTTGGTCTCGTTCGTCAAATAGCGTACAGGAAGTGACATGTCAAATGTGATTGACAGAACAGGGCGTTTTTGGGTGTTGACGGGGGTGGAGATGGAAAAACGCAGGCGTGGCCGAGGCGTTTTTGGGGCGTACATAAATTAGCAGATGCGAGCGTAAAATGTGTACGGACCGACTCATACGTCACTGGATGATCCTCTTTCCCTTCAAAATGCTCGCACAGCTTAGGGTCTGGATTACTCGACCACATTGGCGATGGCCTTCACCTCCATCCCGGCACTCCTCGATGTTGCTGCGATTAATCGCGGGTGGTCTGAACAGCAATTAGTGGTGGATTGATAACCGGCTTGGTATGTGTATTGAAAGTAGTTTTTTGTGTTAGCACAAAAGCGTACGCAGGTGGAAATCATAGCTGCTAATGTGATGATTACACCATCAATTTACGTACATTTGTGGTATTTTCTTTGGGGCTCAATTTGTTGGTTAGGGCCTATTGTAACAATAATGTCATCATGTTTTTTTGGTTTTTCCCTTTTTCTTTTGGCCTGTTGAATTTGCCTCGTTATGTTAAATTTGAAACGTTTCTTAAAGAGCCCTTTTTTTGGGGGCCATGTAAAATGTGGTTCTTGCCAGTTTGTGCCTTTTGGCCCAGGATTAAATGTAATCCATTGTGACAATAATGTGAGAATACAATGTCAGTTTTTTTTTTTTTTTTTATTGCTCAAAGAAAAAATCACAATTCAAACATTTTTGGCCAAAGTTTTTTTGCAGGGTTCAATTCCAAAGTTGCAATAATTGGGCCAAAATAAAAGATTTATGAAATGTAGAACACAAAATTAAAAACAATTCACAAGAAAGGAGAGGGAAGTTTTGACCAGAAAGGAATATGAGCCAAGCACAGAAGGAGTGTGGGAAAAGTCGCCATTGCTGTCACCGTTTTTTCACCCGTTTGGCTGGGGGAGGGAGGGCGCCAGACCGGGTCCGGGATGTCATCGGGCTGGCCTGTTCAGAGGCAGATGTTTTGGCCTCTGGACTAGGCACAGGGCTAGGCACATTTGGAGCATTGGCTGATGTTGTGCCAGAGGTGGAGGATCCTGATGTTCCGGCAGGAAGGGAGGTCGGCTCCACCATGTGCTGGCGAACGAGCTGCTCCAGGGCATTGGCGATGCGGATGTTGGCCCTGGTATTTTCCGCCAGGGCCTGACCAATGGTCACGTTGGCCGCAGCATTTTGCTCCAGGGCCTCAGCCACCCGTAGCAGACTGGCGTCCATCCTCTGCAGAATCTCCATATGGAAATCCGATTTGAAATTGAGTTCTGTGAGGAGGGCCACTGCCTGCGAGGGGGATTGCCCTGGACTGGCTTCTGCAGGGTCCTCAGCCGGATGTACTGGTTCCTCCCCTGCAGAGCCAGCAGAAATTCGGCGGCCAAGGCTCCCCTCTGGAGCAGACTCATCCGCCTGTGTCTCTGTTAGGAAAAATGAGAAAAGACTCACATTAGAATCTACATATTGGCCCACTAACATTTCAGAGTTGGTGACATCACAAGATTTACCTGGGACAACATGAGGAGCTGCAAAGTCTGGCATGTCCGTATCCATGTTGGACACGCCAAACACCTCCACAGGCTGCACACACCCCTGTGCCAGCTCTTCTAAATCCGTCAACTCCAATGACACAGGGGTGGGACCCCCACCTGTCCCCCTTGCATGTGGCTGCCTTTTTTTTTTTTGCAGCTTTGGCCGGAATACTGGGCCCAGCAGCCTCTTCCATGTCATCCTCCTCACCTATTTGTGTAAATTTTCAGATTTCTCTAATTCACAACTTGCCCAATCTTATGTTTCAAATTAATCATTGATACAAAATGCATGAAAGACTTACCGCCTGACTCTTGGGCATTGTTTCCCTGGTCTGTAGCCATGTCGGAGGTCCAAACAAGAAATACTCCAGAATTTAAATGTGTTTTCATGACGTATCTATACATGCGTCCTTATTTTGCGGCCGCATCATTGATTGTGCGTTCCTATGATCCCTCCTTAATTTGTGCGGGAAACGAAACACTATTTATGGCTTGGTGTGTCTCGAGTCGAGGTGGCGTTTTTGGATTGTTGGAGGTTACCTTGGTTGGAGTTTCTTGTTTGCGGATAAAGGAGTTGGCGTTTGGAGTTTATTTTGTTTTCTAGATTTGCGTTTTTATTTTCCGTTCGCTTTTTTTGTATATTTTTTTTTTGCCTCGTTTCTTGATTTGGTAAGTTTTGTGAAGTCTAACTTTGGTTCAATTGGTGTCTCATTGTGTTTCTTCTTGTTATTAATTTTGTGATCCATAATTTCATATCTTTTAGCATTTTTTTAATTTCGGACCCAAAGACCTTTTGATTTGGATTCATATATTTGCTCTTGGTAAGTCCATTTTTTATCTTGTATTTGCGAACTAATTAGCGCATTTTTCTCAGTTTGTTTATTAACTTGTATTTGCGAACTAATTAGCGCATTTTTCTCTGTTTGTATAGTGACTTGTATTTGCGAACTAATTAGCGCATTTTTCTCTGTTTGTATAGTGACTTGTATTTGCGAACTAATTAGGGCATTTTTCTCTGTTTGTATAGTGACTTGTATTTGCGAACTAATTAGCGCATTTTTCTCTGTTTGTATAGTGACTTGTATTTGCGAACTAATTAGCGCATTTTTCTCTGTTTGTATAGTGACTTGTATTTGCGAACTAATTAGCGCATTTTTCTCTGTTTGTATAGTGACTTGTATTTGCGAACTAATTAGCGCATTTTTCTCAGTTTGTTTATTAACTTGTATTTGCGAACTAATTAGCGCATTTTTAAATGCTTATTAATCCTGTAAAATTTTTCGTGGTTGCCCTTTCGCTTTTTTGGCTTACATTTCAACCCATTTTGATGTACTGTGTGCAATGTCGTTTTGATCTTTGGCCAAATGTGTGTTTCGCATATTTTAAGTTTTGTCTAGCACAAAATTTAGAAACATAAATGCACAGACTAAAATTTTTCTAATTATTTTTGGGATTAATTTCAGTTTGGGCATATCATGACAATACCCCGGCATGTAAGCAGCAATGGATGGTATCATCAAGCTAAGTTGTTCTTAATTTTCTTTTGGGGTGGGTCCAAAGCCTTACATTCCAATCTTGCCATTTCAGGTTGATCTTGGGCGGATTGTTCTGGCCATGCTCCCGGAAGCCGACCAACCTCAATCTCGTCCCAGGCGTAGGCATCATAGGCGTGCAAGGCCCCAGATATTTCGAACACGTGTCACCCTTTTTGGAATGCCTGATGATGAGGTTTTAAGACCCTACCGTCTTCCTCCCAAAATCATCATAGACACTCTCTCATTAACAGAGAGTGATCTTGAGCGGCAAATTGACAGTCCAACAGCAATACCACCACTTACGCAATTTATGGCGGTGTTACATTTCTGTGCCTCAGGATTGTTTCAAACAACGGTGGGAATAGTGGTGGGCATCTCACAATCCTCCTTTTCCAGGATCCTGAGGGCAGTGATGGAGGCACTTTTCAAGCACCTCCATCATTTTATTAAAATGCCTTTGGATATGGGTGCCCTTAGTGTGGCCAAGGCCAATTTTTACCAAATAGCTGGCTTCCCACACATCATAGGGGTTGTGGATGGTACTCACATACCACTTCAGCCTCCAGCACGGCTGGAGGCAATATTTTGCAACCGAAAACACTATCACTCCCTGAATGTAATGGTGGTATGTGATGCCTCCCTCCAGATCCTGTCCCTGAATGCAAAATTACCAGGAAGTGCACATGACTCCTTCGTCATCCGGCAATCAGGGATATGGCACAAATTAAACAACCTCCAAGCTGGTGATGCATGGCTTCTGGGTAAGTGTAGACCTTTAGTACATAACAATGTTAAGCTTCATACACAGTGATCCTGATGTTGTCTATTCTTTTTCACAGGAGACAGTGGATACCCTTGCATGCCCTGGCTGCTCACTCCTTATTTGGCTCCCACACCAGGTCCACAAAGTGAGTTTAATACCGCACTTACAGCCACCAGGCAAGTGGTGGAGCGCTGTATCGGCCTTTTAAAAGGCCGATTCAGATGCCTCCACCGCTCTGGTGGCGAGCTCATGTATTTGCCGGATATGGTTTCGAAAATTGTGGTCCTGTGTGGGATATTTCACAACATCGCCATAAGGAGTGGTGTTCCAATGCAGCCAGAGGATGCCTTACCTGAGGATGGCCCCCCCGAGGTTGGTCGGAGGTCAGTATGTGGGGGGGCCATACGCGATGATGTGGTGGCCCGATATTTTAGGTAATTATTGACCAAACAACAGTGTGTATACCCAATGTGTTACGGTTTTTTAGCGTTCATCTTTTTTTATATTAATTCTTGCACCATCTTCTGTTTGTTTGCATAATCTTTGGCACTCCCACGATGACTACTTCCTGCTACCCTTCAAAAACCTTTATGTGGAAACTTCTGGAATATATTCTGACACCAATATTGCAACGCCATATTTTTGAAATCATGTGGGCATGGGCCTTCGTCAACCAGTTCTTGATTTGTTGTGTGTTTGTTTCGTGTTTTTGGTATGTGGTGTATTTCTGATTATCACTGTGTGTTTTGTTTGTGAGTGACCACTTTGTATTTTGATTGCTGTTGTGAATAAATATTTGGAGAGTGTAATTTGTTTCCTTTTTGGGCACGTTAGAAGCAAGTGTAAACAAACTCCCAAACGTTAATTTAACCTAAGGGGTAACCCAGTAATGAAGCAAGTGGAGCTAAAATGTAATATGTTTTCGGGGTACTAACCAACACACCAAGGAATCCTGTACAATCAGTTGCCTTCGTAAGATTGTCCTAAGCAGTTTGGCCACCAAATAGGAACCTGAAAAATGGTGTAAACTATCATGTTGACCACCACAAAAAAGGAAAATGACATTGGTACTGGGAGGTGTTTCTTGTGCCTGTTTGCATTCAAAATACAACACACAATCTGTAGTGAGATTCTGTGGCAATCCTTGCTTGAAGAGTCTACTTATGTCAGTGTAAAGAATCTTGGATTTACTCCAAACGCATGAGACAGAGCTTGATTTAAAACTGATTTATTATGAAACAATTTGAAAAAAAAAATATATATATACTAATTCCTAAGGAGGACCAACAGATGGTCAAGGCCCTGCAGAAGCCCGGTGACCTGCTCCCGCATACGGCCCACACAATAAATGATTTGTTCCCGACGCCTCTGTTCCTCTGTGGGTGACAAAAGTTTGGGGATTAATAAATCGATAATGAAGCAACATTCTAAAAAAACACAAAACAAGCAAACCAAAACTTAAAAGCTTGTGGGCAAAAAAAACATTACACGGATAAAACCCAGCACCCCAAAATGTCGTAGGCCAAAAATACAAGGGCCCTAAAAAAATGCACACAGGTGTGATATGTGTATGGTGACATCAGCAGGAACAGGTAAAGACAACACCCAAAAATACCCTAAGGCGACAGAAAGCCAGCAAAAATGGGGACGACACATGATTACATACAAACAGTTTGTGGTGGCCAAAAGAAAATTTAAAAACATACCGTTCTCCAAAACGTCCGAGCCAGAAGCCACTCCCTGGACCACCTCGGAGGTGGCTACATTCCCCAAACCTAGGGGCAGGGTGTTTGCGGAATCCTGGGAGGGGGTATTTGGAGGAGGGATGGATGGAGGAGAGGGGGAATTGGGCTGGAGGGGAAGTAGACCTGAATTCTCGGCCACAGGGTCTGGGGAGGAGGGGGTAATTGAGGAATTGGGGGTTGGAGAGAGGGGCCGGGACCGGCGTCTTGTCTGGCGATGCCGCCGTAGTCTTTGCTGTGCCCCTAAAAAATGAAAAAAATATTGTGGTTAGTTTCAACAGGAATCCAAATTAAAAAAACAAAACAAAACAAAAAAAACAATGACTAAATAGGACAGACATGAAAACATGCACATGCAGATATGACTACAATGACTCAATAAGACAGACATGAAAACATGCACATGCAGATATGACTACAATGACTCAATAGGACAGACATGAAAACATGCACATGCAGATATGACTACAATGACTCAATAGGACAGACATGAAAACATGCACACGCAGTTAGGGCCCACAAGATAAACTTGAAAACCACAGTCCAGAAAACTTACCTTTCGCAATCTGCATGCGAAAGCATGCCAGCAAGCGGGGCGTCCGCCGGTGCAGGTCCGACCACCTGCGCTCCAGCTGGCCAATATGCTAGCCGAAGGAGCGCAGGCGGCGACGTACCTCCGCATATGCGGAACGCTTTCGCCTATTGGAGATGGGTGGAGGCTGACTGGTGATCCGCCTGTCCATCACCTCCATCAGCACCAGCAGTTCGCGCCTGGTGAATGCGGCGGATCTCATGATGGCAATGGTGTTTTTTTGGCAAAATATTTTTAATAAAGCACCCAAAAAAAATTTGATTGGCTAATGTATTTGGGAAATTAACAGGACAAATTCTATTGGTTAGTGTATGAGTCATGTGTTCGACAGGGCCACAAATCTCTTGAGAGTTATGATAGGCTTGATGCAGTGACATGCGTAAGCAAATTTAAATAAAGAAATGAACCACAGAAAATTTGTGGGGAGACAAACAAATAGAACAATTGTTTAATTGGGGCTAACATGTCTTTTGAACAATAAAAGCGAACGTTTCAGCTGTACGTATTCTGCGAGCAAATACAAATACGGACAAGATTAAAGTTTATTGCATTGTGTTGAAAAAAAAAAAACAATTAAGCTAATTGATACATTGATTGGCATGATACGATTGAGGGAGGTAGGCAGAAAAAACGAGCAGGTCATCGGAATCTGACAGTCCCACTTCCGGTTTGTACTTGTGCGTGCGTTCCCTTCAAGCCATTTCGGGGATGTACGCTCGCTATTTGGCACGCTCGTTAGTTAGAGGAGGGGTCGGCTGAGTTTGGGGCGGATTTTTTGCTGCGTACGAAAATACGAGCGAGTGCTTGAATTTAAATATTTTTTTACGTACGCCGAACGTACGTACGCCCACTTGCGAGTGGGTCTGAATCAGGCCCATAGATTGTAAGCTGCACTGGGGCAGGGACTGATGTGAATGGACAAATATTCTCTATAAAGCTCTGCGTAATATGTGTAATAAATAAATAAATGTAGTCAGAAGAACACTGTACATTATATAGAAACTCAGCGCTATCTGATTCTGTCCTGATAATCTGTACTCAGGAAATCATTGTACATTATATAAAAAAATAAGCACAGTGTTCATAATTTGCAGTCTGGAGATCACTGTACGGTAAACATAACTAATATACCTATTTAAAAACAGTAGAATCTGATCCTGTCCTGATAATCTACAGTCAGCAGATCACTGCAGAAGTGATGCTGTGTGCAGCTGAGCTCCCTCTAGGGGCTCACAATGGCTTCTGACTCTGAGGTCTGTTGTGCAGAGGAGTTACTTAGGTTGCGGTTCTCAAGTAAAGCAATGGTTCGTAGCAGGTACAAAATGTTGATGGTGGAGAAAGCAGTAAAGGTTATTTACAAAAATGCTGCTTTTCACTCTAAAATAAGATATTTCTAGAAATGGACTAATGCACCTTGATTTACACCAACTTGCTGTCACGACCAGGGTATCTCTTCCCAGGAGCCTGCGGTGCTTACCAGTGCGGATGCTGTGGCATGGCCCTTCTGGCGGGGGAGCTGGTACTTGGAGACTGGCGCTGGGTGCGGGTCCTGCTGGCAGGGGTAAGGCTATCAGCATCACCATGCTGCAGGTGTCTGGGCACGGCAATCTTGCCTCAGGTCATGTGACATAGTGGGCCTATCCTGATGCATCAGGTGATCTCTCCCAGCCACTCACGCTCTGCTGCTGGGTACTTAATGGGGGTTTGGAGCTCCCTGTAGTTGCCAGTGCAACGTGTTTCACAGCTTGCTGTGAGAGAGTCCCCTGTAACTTCCCTTAAACACCAGGCAATTACCTGTATTTGGCGACTTTGGTAGCGTTTGATTGGCTTATAGTGGAGGGCAGGGCTGCCATCGGGGGGGACTCCTGGGCCCAGAGACTCGGGGGGCCCGCCCACTTCTACCTCCTGCTGCTGCACAAGCCCAGGTAAGTCCTCCTGCTCCGCCTCCTAACAAAGCCATGGCCGGACAATCCGGGGCCTGCCTGCTCCTAACCCCTGCCGCAGCCGACACATGAGCCCAGGGATGCCCTCCCGCTCCGCCTCCTAACAAAGCAGCAGCCGGACACTCAGGGGGCCCTCCCGCTCCTAGTACTGCCGCCTGCTACTACTATCTTGTTTGTGAGTGACAGGCCCGGCCGGGGGATCCGCTCCTACCAGCACGCTACCCAGTGTGCACTACTACCCCCGCTGCAGCACAATAGAAGGGGGCACCAATGCACCTGCCGCCTCTGTCGTTTGTGAGATTTTTAATTTAATTTGTAGTGCACTACAGAGCGACATAATGCAGTACGGTGTACTGTTAAATAATTGGCAGCCATACCATCCGTCGCCATTATGCAGGAACTGCCGCTGCGCCACCGAACAAGACCGTGCTCGGCGCCATGACAGTTTCTCCTACCTGCAGGACATCACGTTGCGTTCCCTGCCAAAGAGAGGAGCTGACGGCCGCATGGGAGAGCCGGACCAGCTACCAGAGATCCATGCAAACGGTAAGAGAGGGGGACACAGGCTGGTAAGACAAGGGATCAGGAGGCTAGAAAGACAAGGAGGTGGAAAGGAGTCAGGTGGCTTGAAAGACGGGGCAGGAGGCTGGAAAGACAAGGGGGCAGGTGGTTTGAAAGATGGATGGAAGGCTGGAAAGACAAGGGGGCAGGAGGCTGGAAAGAAAAGGGGGCAAGAGGCTGGAAAGACAAGGGGGCAGGAGGCTGGAAAGAAAAGGGGGCAAGAGGCTGGAAAGACAGGGCTGGAAAGACAAGGGGTGGAAGGCTGGAAAGACAAGGGGGCAGAAGGCTGGAGTGCCATAAGGCAGGAATCTCAGGTGACATGGGGCAAGAAGTGACACAGGGATCAGGAGACTAGAATGACACAGAGTAGTAGGCTTGAATGACAGAGCGAGCTGGAGGTGAAACAGCTGGAGGCAACGCAGGGCAGTGGGCAGGAGAGATACAGGAGGCTAGAGGGGATATGGGGCAGGAGGCTGGAGATGACAGGGAGCTGGAGGCGATATGGTGCAGGAGGCTGGAGATGACAGGGAGCTGGAGGCGATATGGTGCAGGAGGCTGGAGAGACCCAGGTGGCTGAAGGGTACATGGGGCAGGAGATGACACAGGGAGTAGGAGGCTGGAAGAGACACAAGGCAGGAAACATTGGGCAGGAAGCTAGAATGTTGCAGGGATCTGGAGGTGACACAGGTAGTAGGAGGTTGCAGGAAACATGGGACAGGAAACTGGAATGGCTCCGGAGGTTGTAGCCTCTTATAGACCCATAACGCTACTTAATCAGGACTTTAAGATATCATTAAAAAAATGGCTAACCGTCTTCAGTCCATTTTGCCAGATATCCTAACCCCGCACCAGCTAGGATTTACTCATGCTGCCTTGGCTGCAATAATTTCTGCCTCTAATAATACTGTTGATACTCCTACCATGCTTCTTATCCTAGATGCTTTTGACACTGTCTCTTGGCATCACTTATTTGAGATCAGAGCCTTCGGAAGTGTCTTCTCTCAGCTATTTAGATATTTATATTCTGAACCTCCTACTTCATTAATAATTAATGGAGAGCGCGGACCCCCGATCACTATTTCACGAGGTACGAGACAGGGATGTCCCCTATCCCCACTCCTCTTCAATATTGCTCTAGACCCCCTTTCGAGATTGCTGCAATCCTGGCCCACCTTTCAAGGTATAAAATTAGGACCCCACGAAACAAAAATTGTGGCATTCGCTGATGACCTACTTTTATATGTTTCGCATCTGGAGACCACATTGCCTCCTACTACACATATTGGAAAACTATAGAGTGGTTTCTGGTTTTACCATTAACCTGGTGTCCAGGCTATTGGATAAAATGGGCTACCAATTACATTAAATATCTAGGAATCCTTCTCCCCCACAACATTCATAACATGTGCACACTCAATATATCTAAAATAATAAAGAAGCATTAGGGGATTTAGAAAAATGGAATCACCTAATGTTGTCTTACCTGGGGTGCATACACCTATTAAAAATGATCACGTTCCCAAAACTCTTATACCCACTTCAGATGCTCCCAGTCTGTTGTCCACATCATACAAGAAATTAATTTACGCTACATTTCGAAAATTCATTTGGCAGAATAAATGACCACG
The DNA here is from genome assembly GCA_031769625.1 of Taudactylus pleione. Lineage (NCBI taxonomy): Eukaryota > Metazoa > Chordata > Amphibia > Anura > Myobatrachidae > Taudactylus > Taudactylus pleione. The sequence goes on from JAUIMM010000154.1 coordinate 7,702,156, forward strand.
GATTAGTATACTCAAGTTGCAGCAATCTACGGCCAATGGCGGTGTAAACTTTCCAAATTTGAAATGATATAATCATGCTGGAATTCTTCACTACATTCGTGACTGGATTCACAGCACAGATTTTCACACAAATACGGTCATAGACCAATCCTTACCGCATCAACATTTACTCTCATTCTTACACAATCATAAACAAGAAATACTCCCTTCAATATATGATAACCCACTTTTAGGGAGATATTCAATAGGCTTCGAGAATAGCAAAAAACCTGCACCTGCGAGGTTATTCCCGCAGGTGCGGGTTTTTTGCTAGTCTATTAGGTGCATGTTTTTTTAAAATCACACTCTGGGAGGTTTTTATTCTCGCATCTCCTGAGCAAGCGTGATTTTAGGTAAAATCACCGAGACTTGCTCTGACACCCCAGCGGCACCCCCTCTCCTGAGGACTAATTAAGCAATTGGAAGTATCCAATTAGCTTAATTAGTCCTTAATTACTTACCTTCGGCAGCGCTGTCTTCTTCATCCTGCGTCGGGAGCCGGCTCTCCTGCAGCAGGGGTGAGTATGTGAGTGTGTGGTGTTTGTAAGTGTGTATGAGTGTGTGTGTTTGTGTCCCAGTGTCAGTGTGCCCCCCCCAGTGTCACTGTGGCCCCCCCGTAATGGGTGCTGGGAGAACTATATCTCCCAGCAGCCCTTGCCGCACCCACCAGCCCCAGGTGCCGCCCAGGGGCCCCCGGAACTCCCAGCAGCCCCCTCTCCAGTAAGAAAAGAGAGGGAATGCCACCGGGAGCCGTGGACACCCGGGCAGGTAAGTAATTGCGGCGCGTGGTTTTCAGTGATGAAAACCCCGCGTCCACTTTTTTTAATTGAATCCCGCGGGTATCGGGAGCACGCATACCCGTGGGATTCCGAAATTGGCAGCGGGGGGGGGGGGGTGCAAGGTTTTAGCCTTGCTAAACCTCGTGCACAATTGAATATACCCCTTAATGTCCTCTTGGACTGTCTGGCATTTTACCAGACATAAGAAAGGCCTTAATAGTCATCACTCATTATTTCTTCCCCTGATAGCTAATCCGGAATTTCAACATGGACAGTCACTTCACCTTTTTTTTCTTGGCAATCCAAGGGCATTTCCCACGTCAGGGCAATGGTGGATACTATTGCTAAATCTCACCAAGTACAGGTACTCGTGGATAAATATGAGATACCTCGTTCTCATACTCTAGCTTTATACCAAGCTCAACACTACGCTAGCTCAGTTAAACATCTATCCACACAAGATTGGTTCAACCCTAGATGTTACACTAGCAAGGTCCTCGTCTGGTAGAAAGTCTATATCACTATTTTACCAATTAATACATGACCCCTTCGACTTGACAAAATCAAAGAATGGTATATTTTCCTGGACACAAATTTTTCCGCATATAACAATTGACCTCCTCTTAAAGGCACTCACATATTCCATGCGAACATTGTCTGCATCCATGTATAAGGATATGTTCTATAATATATTCCATAAGGGATATCTTCCCCCGCATCGTATATTCCTGATAGGGATTTCTGACTCTGACACATGCCCTAAATGCAATAGTTAAAACGCTACGGTTATGCATTGCATGCGGGACTGCCCCTTAATAACCTTTTTTTGGAGACAGGTTAGGAGGTTCGCATTAACTTACTTCCTTAACCATTTACCTTTGACTGCAGAATGGGCAGTTTTGGGGTTTGTACTTTCTACTATACAAATGTTGCAGAGAAGCAAAAAACTGATCCTTATAATTTCTGCTGTTGCTCGTAAATGTATTCCTCACCAATGGATTCATAAAAAAACCTCCTTCTATTAATTTATTTAAATCCAAACTATTTTATGTGTTTCATATGGACTGGTTGGAGGCTTCATTGCATAAGGAGGAACGTACTGAATAATTTTTTCACATTTGGGAGGGATTCATTGATTCCTTGTCAGAAGATATAAGGACTCAATTACATAAATGCTTTCACTCTACTCAATGGTACGAAACTAGACTTTTGTTAAAAGATATCCCAATCAATCTGCCAAGACCCGCCTATGTGGTCCAATCTGACAGAATTGCCGACCACGCCTGTTGCTTTAGATATAATTTACCTAACCCATTTAATATTTAAAATGTATACATTGCTGTTTTTTTGTTTTAAATGCCAGGTTCTCTATTCTTTGTTTTTATTTTTTTATATATATATTTTATGATTTTGTGTAATTTGCCAAATATTGTACCCCCTACATACATTATATTGGTTATGGTATGATTTCTGTATTATTTTTATTTGCTCCTTTCTGAATAAAAACAAGTTTAAAAAAAAAAAAGGCAGGAGGCTGGAATGATGCAGAGATCTAGAGGGGAGACGGGGCAGGGAGCTGGAATGTTGCAGGGATCTGGAGGTGATATAGGGAGCAGGAGGCTGGAGATGACACAGGGAGCTGGAGGCGATACGGTGCAGGTGGCTGGAGAGACCCTGGTGGCTGGAGGGGACATGGGGCAGGAGGTGACACAGGGAGCAGAAGGCTGGGAGAGACACAGGGCAGGTAGCTGGAATGGCACATGGATCTGGAGGTGACACAGGGAGTAGGAGGCTGCAGGAAACATGGGGCAGGAAGCTGGAATGGCGCAGGAATCTGGAGGTGACACAGGGCAGGAGGCTGGAATGACGCAGGGATCTGGAGGGGAGATGGGGCAGAAAGCTGGAATGTTGGAGGATGTGGAGGTGACACGGAGCAGGAGGCTGGATATGTCACGGGGTATGTAGCTGGAAAGACACAGGGGACATGGAGCAGAAGGCTGGAGTGACACATGGCTAGCAGGCCAGAGGGGACACAGGTGGGGAATCTGGTTGAACCATACTTGCCTACTTTTGAAAACGAGTTTCAGGGAGATTTTAGGTGGGAGCAGAATGTGCCAAAGGGTGTGTCTAGCTTCACCTATGGGCATGTCTGTCACTCAGGGGCGTGTCCTGCAGTGGCAGTTGAAAAATATAGTACTAAGAGCAGCATACCACCAGAGCTAGTTTTTCTATGGGTAGCCTATTACCAGAGGTTGTATTGTCAAAGTTGGCAATCATATATCATGAGTTATTCCTTTTATATATGGTTGCAATGCCCCCATAGTACCCCCCAGTGCCCCCATAGTAATCCCCTGTACACACAGTGTCCCATATTAGCCCCCAGTACACAGAGCACCTTCATATTACCCCCAGTACACAGGCCACCTCCATATTACCCCCAGTACACACAGTGCCCTCATATTGCCCCCAATAAACAGTGGCCCATATTACCACCCAGTACACACAGTGCCCCCATATTACCCCCCAGTACACACAGTGCCTCAATGTATTCCCCCCAATACACATAGTGTCCCCATGGTACCTTTTTTTGTCCTCCTGTAAAAACTGAGCAGGGAGCCGGGGCAGTGTTCTGAGGGGGGCAGCACAGGCAGTGACTCAGGCAAGGAGCAGGTCAGCAGGATGAAGATGGCTGATATGTGCAGTCCACTTTGAGCCCGGTGCTAGGTTGGCTGGTCCCTTGGGAGAGGCCAGCCACTGTGAAGCAATGTTGGACAGCCAGTCTTGATATGTGTGGTGCTCTGTGCTGGCTAGTTCATTTGCTTCAGTCTGACAACAGCATGGGCTCACTGCCATGGTGGAGGAGCGGGTCCCGCAGCATTTCTGCTGAACTGCGAGAAGCCCCAGGGAGGAAAGGTGGGGAGTGGGGCCATGCGCTGTGGCCATAGAGGCTGCGCTGCATGTTGCAGGGGCCGGCCCAGCTGATACAGCAGCGGCGCTGATACAGCCGCTGATACCGTTGTAACAACAGTTTGCCCACCTGTCCCCTCTCAACGCAGACTACTGGGCTGACTATCCGGCCACCGCTGCCCACAACCCCACGGTGGCCGGCCTTTTAGTAACATGGCATCACGCATAGTGACGTCATGATGTTCCCATACAGGCTCCGCCCCCAGCATTCCCGGACTCGCGCATGTGCAGTCCGATGGTTTAAAAGAAAAATTTGGAGGTTAATGTACATTTTACGGGGCAGCAGGAGGCTTCATTAAAAATCGGGAGCCTCCCGCTAAAATCGGGAGGGTAGGAAATCCTAGGTTAAACCTTTGTTGTATGATAATGACATTAGTTATATCCCTACACAAACAGGCATCTTCCGGACAATGGGATTTCCTACATGAATAGTGAATACCGACTGAAGACACTGGCCCTGATTCAGAGCCGTTCGTTAACAGCAGTACGCTCGTTACGTTCCGATGTTGAGTAACCGCGCATGCGTCGGTGTTACACTGCGCATGTGCGTACGGCAGATTGCGAGTTTTTTTTGTCTCATTCGTCAAATAGCGTACAGGAAGTGACATGTCAAATGTGATTGACAGAACAGGGCGTTTTGGGGTGTTGCCGGGGGAGGAGATTGAAAAACGCAGGCGTGGCGAGGCGTTTTTTCGGCGTACATACATTACCAAATGCGAACGTCAAATGTGTTCGTACCAACTCATACGTCACTGGATGATTCTCTTTCCCTTCAAAATGCTCGCACAGCTTAGGGGCTGGATAACTCGACCACAGTGGCGATGGCCTTCTCCTCCGTCCCGGCACTCCACGATGTTGCATCGATTAATCACGGCTTGTCAGAAACTCAATTAGTGTTGGATTGCAAACCGGCTTGGTATGTGTTTGGAAAGCATTTTTTTTGGATAGCACAAAACCGAACGCAGGTGGAAATCATAGCTGCTAATGTCTGGATTACACAATCAATTAGCGTACGTTTGTGGGGGTGTATTTTGGCCGCAATGTGTTATTTTTGGACTATTGTAACAATAATGTCATCATGTTTAGGTTTGGTCCCTCATTTTGTGTTTGCAAGGTGATTTTTCCTCCTTAGGTAATGTTTTAAACGTTCCTTAACGAGCCCTTTTTTTTCAATGTGTAATTTTTAAGTTTGAACGTTGTTGGCTTGTGTGCCCGGATTAAATGTAACCCATTTTTACAATAATGTCAGAATACAAAGTCGTACATTTGTGGTAAATTTATTGGTATCCCACAAAAAATAAATACACATATTTAACTCAAACATTTTTGGCAGTGTTCATTCCACAATATTTATTAATTGTGCAAACAATAATTTTGGGGTAAACGAAAAATCAAAAATTAAAAACAATTCACAAGAAAGGAGAGGGAAAGGAATATGAGGCAAGCACAGAAGGAGTGTGGGAAAAGTAGCCAATGGTGTCACCGTTTTTCGGCTGTTTGGCTGGGGGAGGGAGGGCGCCAGACCGGGTCCGGGATGTCATCGGGCTGGCCTGTCCAGAGGCAGATGTTGTGGCCTCTGGACTAGGCACAGGGCTTGGCACATTTGGAGGATTGGCTGATGTTGTGCCAGAGGTGGAGGATCCTGATGTTCCGGCAGGAAGGGAGGTCGGCTCCACCATGTGCTGGCGAATGAGCTGCTCCAGGGCAGTGGCGATGCGGATGTTGGCCCTGGTATTTTCCGCCAGGGCCTGACCAATGGTCACGTTGGCCGCAGCATTTTGCTCCAGGGCCTCAGCCACCCGTACCAGACTGGCGTCCATCCTCTGCAGAATCTCCGTATGGAAATCCGATTTAAAATTGAGTTCTGTGAGGAGTGCCACTGCCTGCGAGGGGGATTGCCCTGGACTGGCTTCTGCAGGGTCCTCAGCCGGATGTACTGGTTCCTCCCCTGCAGAGCCAGCAGAAATTCTGCGGCCAAGGCTCCCCTCTGGAGCAGACTCATCCGCCTGTGTCTCTGTTGGAAAAATGAGAAAAGACTCACATTAGAATCTACATATTGGCACAATAACATTTCACAGTTAGTGACATCACAACATTTACCTGGGACAACATGAGGAGCCGCAAAGTCTGGCATGTCCATATCCATGTTGGACACGCCAAACACCTCCACAGCCTGCACACACCCCTGTGCCAGCTCTTCTAAATCAGTCAACTCCAATGACACAGGGGTGGGACCTCCACCTGTCCCCCTTGCATGCCTAGCCCTGTCCGCCATTTTTTGTTTCAGGCGATATTTGAAGTCGCCCCATCTGTGGGTGAAAAAGGAACCATTACTTTTTATTTGATTTTGGTTTTGGTTTTAGGGTGGTCAAGTGTTTACTTACCGCCGTTTGACATCCCGGGCTAGACGGACATAATCACCCACCCTATTGACATCTTGTGACGTATTTATACATGCGTCCTTATTTTGCGCCCGCATCATTGATTGTGCGTTCCTATGATCCCTCCTTAATTTGTGCGGGAAACGAAACACTATTTATGGCTTGGGGCGTCTCGATTCGAGGTGGCGTTTATTGAATGTTGGAGGTTACCTTGGTTGGAGTTGATTGTTGGCTGGTGTTTGAGTTAGCGTTTTTTGTATTTTTTTGGTTGGATTTATTCTTTTTTTGATTTCCGTTCGTTTTTTTTCCCTTTTAATTTTTTTGGTCGTTTCCAGTTTTGGTAAGTTTGGGGAAGTCTAACTTTGGGTCAATTTGGCTCTCATTCTGGTGATGTTTTTTGTAATAAGTTTTTCCCGTCATTTCATCTCTCTTAGGTTTTATTTTGGCTCTGCCCCAAAGACATTTTGTTCCGGATTCTTATATATTATCTCTTGGTAAGTTCATTTGTTAAACTGTTTTGGAAATGTTCTTGTTTGTCTTTAGGCAACTTTGGTTGGCCTTACACATGTAACGTTTGTTTCTGCAAAATCGAAATCTGTGTTTTTGTTTTTATTTACGCGGCGTTGTTGTGACTTGTATTTGCGAACTAATTAGCGCATTTTTACTACTTTTTACTACTTGCTATTGTGACTTGTATTTGCGAACTAATTAGCGCATTTTTACTACTTACTATTGTGACTTGTATTTGCGAACTAATTAGCGCATTTTTACTACTTACTATTGTGACTTGTATTTGCGAACTAATTAGCGCATTTTTACTACTTACTATTGTGACTTGTATTTGCGAACTAATTAGCGCTTTGTGAAATGTTTATTCATCCCTTAAAATTGTTTGTGTTTTTTCGGGAGCATTGGTTGCTTACATTTGGCCTCAATTTGACGTAGTGTGCGCCACGTCGTTTTGCTCTTTGCCCAAATATGTCTGTGTGTCCCCTTTTCTGTTTTTTCTTTTTGAAAATGACATGGCCAGCATAAAATGATGTATATTTATGTTGTGATTATTTCCAGTTTCAACATATCACGACAATACCCCGGCATGTAAGCAGCAATGGATGGTATTTTCAAGCTAAGTAAAAATTTTTATTTTTGGGTGGGGTAAAAAGCCTGACATTCCAATGTTGCCATTTCAGGTTGATATGGGTCGGATTGTTCTGGCCCTGCTCCCGGAAGCCGACCAACCTCAATCTCGTCCCAGGCGTAGGCATCGTAGGCTTGCAAGGCCCCAGATATTTCGAACACGTGTCACCCTTTTTGGAATGCCCGATGATGAGGTTTTAAGATGATACCGTCTTCCTCCAAAAATCATCATAGACACTCTCTCATTAATAGAGAGTGATCTTGAGCGGCAAATTGACAGTCCTACAGCAATACCACCACTTACGCAATTTATGGCGGTGTTACATTTCTGTGCCTCAGGATCGTTCCAAACAACGGTGGGAATAGTGGTGGGCATCTCCCAATCCTCCCTTTCCCGGATCCTGAGGGCAGTGATGGAGGCACTTTTCAAGCACCTCCATCATTTTATTAAAATGCCTTTGGATATGGGTGCCCTTAGTGTGGCCAAGGCCAATTTTTACCAAATAGCTGGCTTCCCACACATCATAGGGGTTGTGGATGGTACTCACATACCACTTCAGCCTCCAGCACGGCTGGAGGCAATATTTAGAAACCAGAAACACTATCACTCCCTCAATGTAATGGTGGTATGTGATGCCTCCCTCCAGATCCTGTCCCTGAATGCAAAATTACCAGGAAGTGCACATGACTCCTTCGTCATCCGGCAATCAGGGATATGGCACAAGTTAACCAACCTACAAGCTGGTGATGCGTGGCTTCTGGGTAAGTGGAGACCATTAGTACATAACAATGTTAAGCTTCATACAGAGTGAGCCTGATGTTGACTATTCTTTTTCACAGGAGACAGTGGCTACCCTTGCACGCCCTGGCTGCTCACTCCTTATTTGGCTCCCACACCAGGGCCACAAAGTGAGTATAATTCCGCACTTACAGCCACCAGGCAAGTGGTGGAACGCTGTATCGGCCTTTTAAAAGGCCGATTCAGATGCCTCCACCGCTCTGGTGGCAAGCTCATGTATTTGCCGGATATGGTTTCGAAAATTGTGGTCCTGTGTGGGATATTTCACAACATCGCCATAAGGAGTGGTGTCCCAATGCAGCCAGAGGATGCCTTACCTGAGGATGGCCCCCCCGAGGTTGGTCGGAGGTCAGTATGTGGGGGGGCCATACGCGATGATGTGGTGGCCCGATATTTTAGGTAATTATTGACCAAACAACAGTGTGTATACCCAATGTGTTACGTTTTTTTAGTGTTCATCTTTTTTGATATTAATTCTTGCACCATCTTCTGTTTGTTTGCATAATCTTTGGCACTCCCACGATGACTACTTCCTGCTACCCTTCAAAAACCTTTATGTGGAAACTTCTGGAATATATTCTGACACCAATATTGCAACGCCATATTTTTGAAATCATGTGGGCATGGGCCTTCGTCAACCAGTTCTTGATTTGTTGTGTGTTTGTTTCGTGTTTTTGGTATGTGGTGTATTTCTGATTATCACTGTGTGTTTGTTTGTGAGTGACCACTTTGTATTTTGATTGCTGTTGTGAATAAATATTTGGAGAGTGTAATTTGTTTCCTTTTTGGGCACGTTAGAAGCAAGTGTAAACAAACTCCCAAACGTTAATTTAAAAGGTCGATTCAGATGCCTCCACCGCTCTGGTGGCGAGCTCATGTATTTGCCGGATATGGTTTTGAAAATTGTGGTCCTGTGTGGGATACTTCACAACATCGCCATAAGGAGTGGTGTCCCAATGCAGCCAGAGGATGCCTTACCTGAGGATGGCCCCCCCGAGGTTGGTCGGAGGTCAGTATGTGGGGGGGCCATACGCGATGATGTGGTGGCCAGATTTTTTAGGTAATTATTATAAAAATAACAGTGTTGATACCTAATGTGGTTGTGTTTGTTTGAGAACATCTAATTTTTTGTTAATTTTTTTCTCCATCTTCTGTTTTTTAACATAATCTTTGGCACTCCAACGATGACTACTTCCTGCTACCCTTACAAAACCTGTATGTGGACATTTTGGGGATATATTCTGGAACCCTTATTGCAACGCCATATTTGTGGAATCATGTTGGCATGGTCCTTCGTCAACCAGTTATTGATTTTTTGTTTTGTGATGTGGTTTTTTTGGTATGTGTTGTATTTGAGATTATCACTGTGTGTTTTGTTTGTGAGTGACCACTTTGATTTTTCAGTTATGTTGATAATAAATGTTTTGAGAGTGAAATGTTGTACCTTTTTTGGAACGTTACCTGCAAGTGTAACCAGGTTCACACACGTTACATTTGACTAAGGGGTAATCCAGTACTGACGCCAGTTGAGCAAAAATTTATTTTTATTCAGGGTCCAAACCAACACCAAAAGGAAGCCTGTACAATCATTTTGCTTCGTAAGATTGGCCTAAGCAGCTTGCACACCAACTAGGAACCTGTAAAATGTAGAAATATCTAATTGTGACTACACCAAAAAAGGGAAATCAGATTGTTACTGTTAGGTGTTTCTTGTGGCTGTTTGACATAATAATACAACACACACTCTTAGTGTAAAAAAAAGGAAATCCTTGCAGGAACAGTCTACTTATGTCAGGGTAAACAATCTGTGCTTTAGAAAAAACGAAGGAGCCAGAACGTTACTTCAAAAATAACAATTTATTTACATAATGGGACAAAAAAAAAAAACTAATCCCTAAGGAGGACCGACATACGGTCAAGGACCACCAGCACCCCGATTATATTTTTGTGCATCTGGGCCACACAGGCGGATAATTCGGCCCGACGCCTCTGTTCCTCTGTGGGTGAGAAAAGTGTGGGGATTAATACAACAATAGTGAAACCACATTAAAAAAAAAGCCAAAACCAAACTCCACCCAAAAAAAAAAAAAAAACCAGCATTAAAAAACATCAAACTACAATGGTGTAGGCCAAAAATACAAGGCCTATGTACAAATTCCGACAGGTGTGATATGTGTATGTGGAAAACAGCAGTAACAGGTAAAGGCAATCGCCAAAATCCCCAAAAGTGTAGCCAAAAACCCCAAAAAAAGGAACCACACATGATTACATACAAACAGTTTGTGTCGATAAAAAACCGCAAAGAATAACATACCGGAAGATCCTACGCCAGCTACGGAAGGCCCTCCATCGTCCTCCTCGGAGGTGGCTCCATTCCCCAAAGATCGGGGCGGGGTAATGACCGACTCCGGGGAGGGGGTCATTCTAAGAGGGGTGGTTGGAGGAGAGGGGGAATTGGGACGGAGGGGAAGGAGACCCGAAATTTCAGGCTGAGGGTCTAGGAAGGCTGGGGAGGAGTGGGGAATAGGGGAATGACTGGAGTTGGAGTGTTGGCAGGGGGTTGGGGAGAGTGGCCGTGAGCGACGTCTGGCCAGACGCTGACGTCGTAGTCTTCGCTGGGCACCTAAAAGATGTGAAACAAATTGTGGTTATTTTCAACACAAATCCGCGCCACAAAACAATTTCAAATCCACCCCAAAAAAAACAAAAATGCAGATATGAGGAGAATGAATAAATATGAAATACAGGGAAAACATGGCCATGCAGATATGAGGAGAATGAATAAATATGAAATACAGGGAAAACATGGCCATGCAGATATGAGGAGAATGAATAAATATGAAATACAGGGAAAACATGGCCATGCAGATATGAGGAGAATGAATAAATATGAAATACAGGGAAAACATGGCCATGCAGATATGAGGAGAATGAATAAATATGAAATACAGGGAAAACATGGCCATGCAGATATGAGGAGAATGAATAAATATGAAATACAGGGAAAACATGGCCATGCAGATATGAGGAGAATGAATAAATATGAAATACAGGGAAAACATGGCCATGCAGATATGAGGAGAATGAATAAATATGAAATACAGGGAAAACATGGCCATGCAGATATGAGGAGAATGAATAAATATGAAATACAGGGAAAACATGCACACGCAGTTAGGGCCACAAAGACAAACATGAAAACCACAATCCAGAAAACTTACTTTCTGCGATCTGCATGCGAAAGCATGCCAGCAAGCGGGGCGTCCGCCGTTGCAGGTCCGACCACCTGCGCTCCAGCTGCCCGATATGGCGGCGTGAGCCGAAGGAGCGCAGGCGGGCCCGTACCTCCGCATATGCGGAACGCTTCTCGCGGTTGGTGATGGGTGGAGGCTGGCTGGTGATCCGCCTATCCATCACCTCCGTAAGCACCAGCAGCTCGCGCCTGGTGAATGCGGATGCTCTCATGATGGCAATGGTGTTTTTCATAAAAATCATTTTTGATAAAGTGCACCAAAATTTTATGATTGGCTAATGTATTTGGGTAATTAACAGGAGCAATTCTATTGGTTAGTGTATGAGTCATGTGTTCGACAGGGCCAGAAATCTGTTGAGACTTATGATAGGCTTGATGCAGTGACATGCGTAAGCAAATTTACATAAAGAAATGAACTCCGGGAAATATGCGGCCTGAAAAACACATAGAACAATTGTTTAATTGAGGCTAACATGTATTTTGACAATGAAAAGCGAATGTTTAAGCCGTACGTATTCCGCGGGTAAACACAAACACGGACATGAATAAAGTTTATTGCATTGTGTAAAAAACAAAAAACAAAACAATTAAGCTAATTGATATATTGATTGGCATGTTACGATTGAGGGAGGTAGGCAGAATAAACGAGCAGTTAATCGAAATCTGACAGTCCAACTTCCGGGTAGTACTAGTGCGTGCGTTCCCTTCAAGCCACTTCGGGGATGTACGCTCGCTATTTGGCACGCTCGTTAGTTAGAGGAGGGGTCGCTTGAGTTTGGGGAGGATGTTTGGCTGCGAGCGAAAATACGAGGGTGTGCTTGAATTTAAATAATTTTTTACGTACGCCAAACGTACGAACAGTCACTTGCGTCCGGGTCTGAATGAGGGCCACTGTCTGCACTTTCTTCAGAGGTTCCCCATCGCAGAGAAACCACCATATAGGTAAGGACAGGTGTATTTTTAATTCATATTCACATGCTGTGCCTGTGCCAAATATATTAGAGTTGTACATAGTACATGTGCCAGGAATTTGGAATTGCAGAGAGAGAGTCCAATGAGCTGCAAAACAAAAGATGTGGAAAAGCAATTCCACAGATGACATCTTTGTGTTGCAGATCATTGCTCTGTTCTCTCTCTGCAATTCCAAAACCCAAGCACATGTACCATGTGCAATTCTATTTGGCACAGGTACTATGCAAACAGTCCAGTCACAGTGATCCCCCTTCTCATCCTGCCCAGTGCCCCCTCATCCAGCCCAGTGTCCCTCACCATCTCACTGACTCCCCCATCCTAGTGTCTACCCTCTTCCCTCCCCAACCAGCCCACTGCCTCCATCTAACTGCCTCTCAGCAAGAAGTCCCCCCAGCCAGTCTAATCACAGTGTCCCTCCATCATTCAGCCCAGTGTACCCCTTCTCCAGCCTAGGGTTCCCCTCTTCCACCACCATCTCACTGCCCTCTTTCCATCCAGCCCAGTGCCCCCCCCATATATCACCCACTGCCTCACCCCTTTATCCTCTACCTGTCACCCACTGCCTTTCACCCTCTACCTGGCGTCACCCACTGTCTCTCCGTCACCCACTGCCTGTCACCCACTATCTTTCCCTGACACTCTATTCCTGGCGTCACACACTGCCTCTCCCTGTCACCCTCTCCCTAGCGTCACCCACTGCCTCTCCCTGTCACCCTCTCCCCATTACCCCCTGCCTCTCCCCTGCGTCACTATCTCCCAATCACCCTCTCTCTCCTGTCACCCTCTGCTTTCTACAAGGTATCACCCTCTCCCCGTCACTCTCTGCTTCTCCCTATCACCCACTGCCTCTTCCCATCACCCTCTCCTGTCACCCACTACCTCTCCATCTCCCACTATCTCTACCAGTCACCTATCTCTCCTGCCTGCCACTGCCTCTCCCTGTCATCCTCCACATCACCCACGGCCACCCCCTGGCGTCATAGTCTGACGCCCCCATCGCCCATTCCCTAGCGTCACCCACTGCCTCTCCCTGTCACTGCCTCTTCCCTGGCATCACCCACTGCCTCTCCCTGTCCTTAAGTGTTTTTTTTTTTTTTTTTATGCAGTTTACCATTGGGGGACTGTCTGAAGGCTGCACGGGGGTTTCCGCAACATTGCACCCCAAAACCCCAATTCTGCACTTTTTTCCACCTGCTATTACATTGCATTGACTTTCCGCCTAGGCGGAAAGTCTTTCAAATTGAATACGGCGATACTTTTCCTCCTGGCAAAATTATGTCATCGGCTTTTTTGCCGATTCCGGCTTTTCACCTCAAATTGAATACGGGCCATAGAATCAGTCTCCATGTCATTTAATAAAGCTACCATTGTGGTACCGAAACGGATGTTGGGATTCTGGGCCTAATTCAGACCCGCTCGCAAGCGGGTCGATGTTGGCCCAGTGCGCATGCGCACGACAGACCCGGCTCCGTCGTGCACATGCGCGAGACCCGGATAGCGACGGGCAAGCCGTCGCTATGGGTCTCGCTACAAAGGGGGCGTGCTGTCGATAGTGAGTGACAGCACGCCCCCTTTGGTGGGCGTGCCGGGGGCGTGGCTGGCCAGACGGAGGCGTTCTGATAGAGCCAAAAGCACTCCAGGGCTTGCGGCAATGAGACCCTACCACAAGGGTCTCGTTGCAAGCCCGATGGTCGCGATGGTCTTGACCATCGCGACCAGGGCCGCCATCAGGGGGGGACAGCCAGTACTCCTGTACCGGGCTCGGACAGCTGAGGGGCCCGCAGAGCAGAGTTAATTGCTAATTTATTACCCTCATACAGGACAGCTGAGGCTGCTAAGTGCTGGCCGGAGAGTTCTATGAATGAGTCATCACTCACAGCTCAGCAGTGTGTGATGACTCATTCATTAATGAACTCTCCGGGCAGCGCTGCATGATCATCATACACACACGCGGCACCAGTGTCCTGCTTCTGTTACTGTGAATCAGGAGCAGCTGCAGGAGGACCAACTTATATAATAAAGGTAGGAGCACTGGCCCCCTCACAGACAGGTTCCCCTCTCAGGACCCTATCAAATTAGTTACTTCAATCACCTCTGCCTCCCTAGTTGCTCCACCCTCAGCTCTCCTCCTCTCCTCCCCCTGCTCTCATTGGCCAGATATTGTGTGCACTGCACTGAGGAAGGAGATGTGAGAGAGCAACTGCGGTGCACACACAGAGGTACCTCTGCCCCATCCCTCCCTCCTATACAATCTGCCCCATTGTCCCCTGCTGTACTATGCCTATCTGCCCTCCCCTCCCCCTCCTATAGAATCTATCCCCTGTACTATTTCTGAATCCTGCTCTGTACCCCTCCCCCTCCTATACAATCTGCCCCACTGTCCCCTGTGATATTCATGAATCCTGCTTCTGCCTCCCCCCTCCCCAAATGTCTATCTCTGTACTCTCCCCATATGTGTCCATATCTGTGCCCCAATTCCCTCATAGCTGTGCCTTTGACCCCTCTCCATCTCTGCCTCTGCCCGCTTCCCATTTTTGACTCTGCTCCTATCCCATCTGTGTCCTTTACTCAAGTGTGCCTCTCTCTATTTGCACCTCTGCCCCCTTGCCATGTCCGTGCTGGGACTGATTCAGACACGGTCGCTAAGGAGCAATCACTTGATGCCGGGCGATTGTTGCTCAATGCGCATGCATCTAATTCGTAGTGCGCGTGCGCAAGCCAGTCTCTGCGATGGGAAATTGTGCGCTCATAGCACACAGACTGCCCGCTACTTTGAGTGACAGATAGTGCCGTTTGTGGGTGGGTAACAGGGGAAGGTGCTTGTAACGGGGGAGTGTTGTTGCGAACGCAGGCGTGTCAGACCAACAACACGCCGTTTAAAGGGCGTGCATAATTAGCAAAGTAGCATCATTGTACACGTCACCTCCATGTATTTCAGCCAGCACTGATCGCAGTGCTTGCGGCGGGGTAAGGCAACCACAATGGCTGCGATCAGCTCCGATGGCTCTCAATGTTACCGATTCATCCAACAATCCCAGGAGATGGCTTGTGTTGCGAGGGGAGTCTTAACACACTTGCGAGCGATCAGTGCTGTAGCTCGCTAAGACACAGAGGCCGTCCTTACACGACGCAGTGCGATCACATAATTTAAATATCCGGCCCTTTTTTTGCAGCGAGCGAGCGCATCTTGAGAGTGGGTCTGAATGAGTTCCAGTGTTCCATACCACATACAGTAATTGAACCTCCGGATGGCAGGTTAGTACAGTTCTGTTGTAAATCATTAGGCTTTTCTCAATTTAAGAAACAAAAAATCTGTTTATTCTTTTTTAATATTTAAAGGAAAAAAAATATATATATATATATCTATTATATATATATATATATATACTCCAGATACCAGGGCTCAACCGCACCCCTTTGCATCCACCAGACCTTTGGGGGGAAGAACAAAGGGGGTCAGGGGGGCCCTGCCTTTTTCATTTGTACCGGGCCCCACGATTTCTGATGGCAGCCCTGATCGCGACCATTTTCCTGGCTGCTTGCTATAGCTTTGGGTGCTCACCCACAGCTATAGGAGCGGCCAGGAGGCCGCTCTAAAAATTCAGAGGACGGCCCTGATTCAGAGCGAGCGCTCTGTCAAAGCGTCCGGCTCTGAATCAGGGCCTCTGATACAGATCACTATTCAGAGTAGAATCTGTCTACATGATGCCTATGGGCTAACCAGGGGTGTATTAAGAGAGGAGGGGGCCATGTTCATTCCCCGTCCGGGGCCCCCTCCTCTCTCCCCGGCGGCCGGCAGCAGACTGACACATCTCACCACCAACCGCAGCATCAGTAGACTCTGGGCAATAGAGTGTGTAAGTATTAGATAATATGGGTGCAGGTTGTGAGGCGCGGGCCCCTGGTGCAACCAGGGTTGTGAGGCGCGGGCCCCTGGTGCAACCATGTGCACCGCACACCCTGCACCCATTATAGATACGTCCCTGGGGCTAACACTGATTCTTTTGGTCTAATGATTGGTGCATTAGTTTCCTTGCTAATCATTTGGAGATCTATATATTATGATCATCAAAAATAAGCTTTCTGATGGTCACCTCAATACACTATAAATGTATTGTCTCTTCTCAGCTTGGACGTGTCCTCAGACAGCCACAGCCCCTATGTTTCTTGGCAATCCCCACAATATCAGGGGACCCAGTAAGTGAGACAATACCTAATGGAACCCCTGAAAAAACTTGGAGGAAAAAGCTATATATTTTCGATCACATATGCAGGCGGAGAATTACAGGCCCCGGGAGTGCCGGTGCTACATAAATGTCTTGTTCATTTCCATGTAAAACACCCAGGACCCTCATTGTATATGATGGAAGAATCAACAGTGGTCAGATCAAGATTGACACATTACATCTATACTTTCACAGAAGGTTATTTTTCAGGTGGAACGCCATTCATGAATGTCTTTTGAAAAATAACATAATCGAGAACGGCATTCCGGAACTGCCTGTCCACAGGCCCAGCAACAGGGGGATACAAGTCTGACCATTGCCAGGCACTGTACAGAGCACAGGCATGAAGAGGAGGACCCAGCAACTTAGGCTTAAAGAGGAGGACTTGGCAGTGCAATAAAGTTTTTGTTTCCCTAATAGGTGCAGCCTGTGTGACATTGTGTCGCTGGAGGGGGAGCTGGAGTGACACAAGGTGGCCTGGAGTGACACACGGTGGAGCTGAAGTGGCACATTGATGGCTGAAGTGATACCAGGGGGCAGGGGAAATGCAGTGACACATGGGGTGCTGGAGTGACATGGAGGAGCTGGAGTGAGACGGTGGGGAGCTGGAGTGATACAGTGGGTAGCAGGAGTAATAGGGTGGGGACCTGGAGTGACACAAGGGGGACCAGGAATGACACAAGGGGAAGCTAGAGTGACACAAGGGGGAGCTGGAGTGACATAGTGGGGTGCTGAAGAAAAACATGGGGAGTTGGAGAAACACAGTGGGGACCTGGAGAGTCACATGGAGATCTGGAGTGACACATGGAGTGCTGGCGTGACATGGAGTAACTGGTATGACACATGGGGGTGGCTGGAGTGAAACAGGGGTAGCTGGCGCTGAAGTGACACCAAACAATTAATCAGGCATTCTGGCCTCTAATTACATAAGTCAGCCTAAAATATATTTAGTATGTATCCTGCTTTTCTGGGTGTGGATCTGGCATATTCAATGTGTTTCTTGTGGACCTGGCTTTTTCAAAGTATTCTGAGTAGATCTGGCTTTTTCAATGTATTGTACATGGAACTGGCTTTTGCAATGTAGTTCATGTGGCTCTAGCTTTTTCAACGTACTTATGTGGATCTGGCTTTTTCTATGTATTTTGTGGATCTGGATTTTTCAGTGTATTGTATGTAGATCTGACTTTTTTCCAATGTACAGTATTTTATGTGGATCTGGCTTTTTGCAATGTATTTTATGTGGATCTGACTTTTTCAATGTATTTTATGAGGATCCAGCTTTTCTATGTTTAATATGAATTATGTTTTTCTGTGGTTGGGTGAATTTACAGCAGGTTTTTCAACTACATTTCTGTAATTGCATAGTTTTTGTCAGGTTGCGTCCTATGATCGGCCATTACTCACCTCAGCGCTGGCTTCCCCTGATCTCTAGAGCGGTGAGACGCCAGGTGAGGCAGCGAGTGACGCACTGAGGATTATACCTGGGGTCTGCTAGGACATCCATATGCTCACTCCATGATGTGGTTTCAGCGGTTGCCGTCATGGATGCAGCCATGACAGTCTGTTTTCACCTGACTAACCCTTTACCCAATGGTAGTATTGGTTGCTGTTAGCTGACAGTGTCCTCCAATTCAGTGCGACCTTAGGGTATATAACCGGGCTCTGGACAACAGGAAGTTGCCTGTACAACATCGATACTTCCAGTGTAAACTTGCTGTTGCACCGTTCCAGGTTCCAAACTCCGTTCCTTCTAGTGACTTGTTCCTAGTGTTTTCCACGGAACGTCTTCTGAGTACAATCTGTTAGTCATCCCCTCTGCTAACTCCGCGGCTGAATCCTCAGCATGTGTATTTAGTACCATCTCGTGATACCAATCTCCTGTGTCAGTGCTGCGTCTGAAGCCACCGTGTGTGTACTTACTACATCATCCAAGTGCCAGTTCATAATACCAGTCTCCTATGTCAGCTCTACATCTGAAGCCACAGTGTGCATACTTAGTACATCTTTCAAGTACCATCTACTAAAATCATTCTCCAGTGCCAGCTCTGTGTCTGAGGTCATCGAGTGTGCACTCAGTACATTATCCAAGTACTATCTCCTAGTGCTAATCTCCCATGCCAGGTTTGTGACTGGAACCACTAATTGTGTACTCAATACACCACTTCAGTACAAACCTCCAATATCTTTCTCCTGTGCTTTCCCTGTCGTAGTATTCTTCCATTTTCCCACTTGTGCCAGATACCTGACCAAAGAGCCATGACCTGCTTACTGGGTACAGCTTAAAGTAACCCAAATCCTGCTTGGAGGGGTCACTGCGCCTTTGGTCAGGTCTCGCTAACATCCGGTACTGGTGGATGAGGTAGTCACTAATCCAGGCCCCTCACCTTCTATTCCCTCCTCAACCTGGGTCCACGTCTTCTAATCCCGTTGCAGAGAATCACCTTAGCCTGATCGTGACAGTTTTATATATTATGTGATACATTGAAATGTAATAATTAGAGATGTACACAGACCCCCATGTTTTAGTTTTGGTTCTAATTCATCATTGTGTTTTGCTTTTGCCAAAACCACCCTCACGTGTTTTGGTTTTGGATCTGTATTTTTTAAAGCATTAGATAAAAACAGCTAAAATCATTAGTAATTTGGGCCTGTTTTTGCTCCTACAGAATTATTAACCTAAATAATATTACTTTCCAGTCATTTCCAGTTAATTTTGACCACCTCACAGCTCACAATATTGTTCACCATTATTGGCCAAAGGCTGGCTGGCTAAACTAAGCAACACAGCAGAGCCACAATCAGACGGTGTTTTAAAAGAATATAACACATCTATGAAACATAGCAGCACAGCAGTGACAGACAGGATAGCAGTTTAATAAACTATACAACTCCACAGAATGTTTTCATTAATCAAGAACTAGATCAGAGGCCCCAGGGCAGTAGAGGAAAATGGAGGTGGGGGTGTATATGGCTATGTAGTGGAAGAGAGGTAAACGATTGATTGATTGATTGATTGATTAAGAAAATGTTATTTAAGATCTGGCCTTGTTTTGCAGCAACTGAGAAAAGGCCATAAAATAACACAATTTATCTTGCCATGTTCATATTACTTAATAATGATAAGGTAAATATATGACCCCATAGAAAGAACTAGATCAGAGGCCCGAGGGCAGTACAGGGAAATGGAGGTGGAGTATATGACTATGGAGTGGAAGAGAAGTAAACGATTGCTTAAGAAAATGTGATTTGAGATGTGGCCTAGTTTTGCAGCAACTGAGAAAGGTCATAAAATACAATTTATCTTGCAATATTCATATTACTGAATAATACTCCATAATTCTTCATAATAAAAAAAGCAGTTACCAATGCCCCCCAAAAATACAGCCCATAATGAAAGAAAAGTGGTTTCTAGATGGAATTGTCCTTGGACCCTCCCACCCTTATGTAATATATTAAAAATGACATGCACAGTTTAACAAACCAAGAACTTAAGGCACAGGGACTGGCACTTTTGTGGCTGAAGTGCTTGGTTTGTATGGGCCCCCAAAACAAGTTACCAATGGGCTTCAGGCTGCTAACAGCATTGTTAGTAATCTCTATACTGGGAAGATGTCATTATCAGCCTCATCCTCCTCACCCTCATCAATGTTAACATCATCATCACACAATATTAGCTCATCCGTACTGGAATCCACCGTTACAGAAGTCTCTATACTGTTGCATTCGGCGACAAAGGTCTTTCTGATAGAATTTGTAGTTAATTTTTGTGAACATAAGTTTTTCCACATCTTGAAGAAGTAGCCTCCTATGCCAATTACTCAAAAGGTTCCCGGCTGTGCTAAACACTCTTCCTGAGTACACACTGTTAGTTTGTACAAAGGGCTCCAAATTGCCTTGTTTTCTTTCCCAGGAGTCAAAAGGACTGTGTGACATGCTAATTTGTACATGCTTAGTGTATCAGATTGAATCATGGTAGAGGTGTCAATAATTGTGGGCAAGTTTTTTAACCCTTGGCAATTCTTTTAAACATTGTTGAGCTGAGTTGACTCATCATCCTGACCCTCACTGGGTCTCTTGGAAAGGTCAGTTTTTTTCTTGCCAGCAGCATTTACAGAAGAAACTAAAGCAGCAGATATTGTTGTGTTATGTGCCATTGAATTGACAACTTGGTGGCAAGGAGTCCTTTGCATCTCTTAAGATCTGTGTTAGTTGAAAAGAAAGACATTACGAAAGATTTATACCTAGGATCGAGCATTGTTGCCAAAATGTAGTGATCCAATTGCAAGATCTTGACAACCCTTTGGCCCTGGTGAAGTGAATAAAGAAGTTGATCTACAAGTACAACATAATTAGCGGGATCACTTTATTTCATCTTCTTCAGTTTCTGTAGCTGCTTTTCTAATAGTTTTATTAAGGGAATCACCTAACTCAGGCTGGCAGTGTCTGAGTTCACTTCATTAGTTACTACTTCAAATGGTTTCAGTAGCTTGCATAAACCAGAGAATATTCTCCAGTGTGCTTCCCCCTCCTTTCCCTATGTCATGGCTTGTTATGTAGGTTTGGATAACTTGCAAATGCTTAAGCATGTAAATTGTGGAATTCAACCTCGTCACTACTTCTTGCTTCAATTTGTGGCATGGATAATGGAAATGTTCTTGCAGCCGCTGCAATCTTCACATGTGGTTGCTTAATGCCGAATTTTTCCAGACATTTTTCTGGCCACAGACAGCATCTCCTGCACACCCCTTTCAGTTTAAAAAAACTTTGAATCACCAAGTTTATTGTGTCGGCAAATCATGTGACATGTTCAAATTCACCCAGTTGTAATGTTCTCACAATGTTACATATGTTATCAGAAATGGCAAATCCTAAGGAGAGTCCTAGCGGGGTAAGCCATTTTGCTATGAAATCTCTGAGTTTTTCTAACAGGTTGACACCAGTATGCCTCTTAGTTAAGCCGGTCTGTGAATGAGCTATCATTGTGTGAAAGTTACTGCTGCTGTTGAAGGCGATACACCAACGCAGTGGGTTGTCACAGTCATGTAATCTTTTGTTTGACCAATACCGCTTGTCCACATATCTGTGATCAAATGTATAGTGGGTACAATGGCATTTTCTAGGACAAGAACAATTTTTTTTTACGACCTGGTATAGGCGAGGAAGTGCTGTTCTTGTAAAATGGAATCAAGATGGAATTTGGTGGCAGGGACATGGTACCTCAATTAACTGTCTAAAACCACATGCATTGATGGAGGATATTGGATGCAGTTCTAATGCTAGCATAGCTGTCATGTCTTCAGTGATCCACTGTGCAACTGGATGGTTGCTATCTTACTTGCTTCCTCTTGCAAATTATTGTTTGACAGTCAATTGTTGTTTGAAATGTGTCTTCTTGGTCCCCTTCTGGAATGAAGATTCACCCCAGCAGCAGCTCTAGCATGCAAGGATTCTTCTGTGGAATCCTGAATAGGGGAGGAGTCAGTTAACTTTTGTAAATTGGATGCAGGAATACTAATGAGATTGATGATAAAGGTGTTGGTGGTGGAGATTGCATGTGCTGGGATGTATCCATGCTGCTGGCAGCTGATGCTGGACTGCTTGTAGGTGCTATTACTTTACAGGATTTTTGAGATTTTCCCGAATAATATGCATGAATTTGCAGCACATGACGTAACAGGGAGGTGGACACACTTAGGGGTCAATCCTATTAGGTGCGAATTGCGAGTAGCGAGTTTGTTCCTTGAAACTTGCACACTTCACAGAGAAGCACTCTCCCGAGAATTCTCCAATCCAATTAAAAATGCCTATTCGCACTACTCGCAGTGGAGGAGTGTGAATTGACTGCCAAATGAGATTTGCCAGAAAAACATGAAAATGTGGGGACCCCACATCTTGGACCCCCCAAAATGGATAATTTTGTTAGCAGGAACATATTGAAGGCTGTTTGTGGGCATTAGGAAGGAACTGTAGATTTTAAAATGGTGTTAAATGGCATGTGACATGTAATTTGGACTAATTAAGCTAATTGGAAACTTCCAAATGCCTAATTAGTCATTAGGGGGGGTGTCCAAGCGGTTCAGCACAGTATCCCGACATTTTAACCTTAAAATAAAGATTTTCCTTTCCATCTCTCACCATCAGGGAGTGCGAGTGGAAACTTGCAAATTCAATCTGACTCAGTGCGAGTTGCTAATTGGAATGCAAAATGAATTCGCTATGCGAATTCAAAGTGAAAATAGCAACTCGCACCTCGCAATTCGCACATAATAGGATTGACCCCATAGTTTTGTTTTGGTGAACCTTTTTGCCTGTTTTAAAGGTGACACATTATGTGACAAAGATGCCCCTGTGACGTCGAAACGCGTAGGCGCTGCTTCACCCCTTGGGACTGTCAGGATACAGTTTACATCACTGCCCCATTGCGGCATCCGGCTCCCCCACCTGCCAGTTACTCCGTAGGTCAGCTGCTGCACAGACATCAGGTGGTTACCTTCACGCCGGTGCCTGCACAGTCATTTGAGCCGGCGTCAGCTGAGAGGACGGGGATCGCTTCCACACCTGACGGCGCTGTCCTAGGAGAACAGGAGCACAAGTTACGCTCTGGGGAGCCCCTGGGAATTGTCCGCCTTTTCTGCCAGAGCAGACGGGACAACATGGAGGAACATTCCATTTACACAGTACGATCATTCTGCCGGAGCAGACAGGACAATACAGAGGTACTTCCCATTTATACAGCACTTGTTTATGAACCTCTGTATACCAACTAAGTCGCTCCCTGCTGGTTGAGGTTGAGCACAGTACCGGGGAGGTACTGGGGTACGCTTATCCCCTTCTTCAATTTGCTACATGCTGGAGCCCGTTTAATATTACTTCAGGATATCCTGCCATGTCAACCCTTTAAATATCAGGGGATTGTATCACTACAGCAACACCTGTACCATATAGTGTTGTTGTAGGAATAATGCAATTATAATCTTTTCTTGAGACTATCAGTGTTGTTTTATATTGTGATTATATGTTGTTTTTTATCGGGTATTGTCCCGCTTTTATTGTGGTATATGCTAGACCACATGTGCGATTTGTCTTTTTTAACAATAAAAACAATTCAGGTTCCTAATTTGGTGTATTGACTTGAATATTTAATTGTTACCCTTTCATCTGCCTGACTGCTTTTGCACATGTTGTAGTTTTTCTTATGAGGCTGACTACCTCATTCAGTCGATAGGAGAGTGTTGGGTTTTAAAACTCAAATAAGCGCCTGGGCTCTTTTTGTGATATCTTAAAGGTGACACATGTAGACTTAGAGTAAGAAGGTGTTACATGTTAGCTTTCAGAAGATGCCTGACTGTGTTTGGCCCGGCTTCCACAATATGCATTCTAGTGTGTGAAACATCTGTGTGTGGTGTATGGAATGTTGGCATACAGTACTGGGTTGCTGATCCTGCTTTTTTATCGACTGATCCATATCGACTTACAGTGCCCATAGTATAAGCCTAAGCATAATGATGTAATATTTTTTAACACACAAATTTATTGTAACATTTTATAACTGTGCCTGAAGATCTTGAATACACAACAAACTGCCTCATAGCACCCCTAGTTTAAGCCGGGTGGCACCCTAAGAATGATGTTTTATTTTTAACACACAAGTTTTATATTATATATTTTTAACTTTACCTGAACACACAACAAATTGCCTCACAGCGCTACTAGTGTAAGGGTGGCATCCCAATTACTTTATATTTTTTAACACACATTTTATTGTAAAATTGTTAAAACTGTGCCTGAACACACAACAAACTGTCTCACATCGCCCATAGTATAAGAGGGTTGGCACCCTAATAATGATGCTATATTTTTCAACACAAAAGTTTCATATGAAAACAATTTAACAGGGCCTGAACACACAACAAACTGCCTCACAGCGCTCCTAGTATAAGGGTGGCACACTAATAATGATGTTATATTTTTTAACACACAGTGGCCGAGTGCGTGCGTGCGCACACTTGCGTTCCTTGCTGACTAAGGCCCACAGTGCTTCAGTTCACTTCTATTGCATTTTTTGTGTCTCACAGTGCTGCAGCAGCACACAGTACCTCTGCAGTGCGCCATTAACACAGTGCTCCTAATTTTTATTTTTTTAGAAAGAAGTGCCCCAGTAGGCTCTTTGTCATGGATTGGGTTTTTTGTGAATCCAGACTAGGGACTGAACGTGACAGGGACTCTGTGGATTCTGTGATAAAGGTTGCTGGGCGGATGTATCTCCTGCTCCTGTGTGGGACTGGGTACTGAAACTAAAAGTATTAGCAGAGACCCAGACCAGAGGCGCGAAGTCTACCCTGCCGGTGGTGTTTACCAGAGACCCCAGCAGGGAGATATGGACTTTGCGGTATCCGACGGGCAGGTCATGGCCCCCTGGCTGGGTCACTCAGTACTAGCACTGGAACTAGGGGAATGGACAGGAGCTGTGAGGCTGTGGTCCTTGGCTAAGGACCTGATTCAGAGGCGCTCGCTATTTGCGAGCGCTCTCTCTGAATCAGGGCAGATTTTTTTTTTAAAATCCGCCTCCAGGCCGCTTGCATAGCTGTGGGTGACCATGGTCACGATTATTGCGACCATCGGGCTTGTGACGAGACCCTTGTGGTAGGGTCTCATCCACCGCAAGCCCCAGTCAACTTCCTGCTCTAATAGGAATCAACATCGACATCTGCCCAGTTTTTCAGTGCTAAAGCCCAGTCCCCTTACCCTCTCCCTCTGGTCTCAAGTGTGAATTGGCACCCAAACAGGAGGGAGAGGCTTTAAACCGTAATCTAAAACATGCGAGATCCGACGCTGGGAAGGTAACGTTTGGAGATCTGAAAATGGCAGGAATACCCTTGTGGTAGGGTCTCGTCCACCGCAAGCCCCAGTCAACTTCCTGCTCTAATAGGAATCAACATCGACATCTGCCCAGTTTTGCTGCGAGCCCTGAGCAAGTGAAGCTCTCACCCACTCCGGGGCTCGCGCGTGCGCACTGCCTGACCATCGACCAGCTTGCAAGCACTATGCACTCGTGAGCGGGTCTGAATCAGGCCCTAAGACTGATGATCTGTGGTTATCGGTAAGAACCGATGGTCTGTGGATATCGGTAGGGACTGATTGTCTGTGATTATTGGTATGGACCGATGGTCTAAGGTTATTGGTAGGGAGCGATAGTCTGTGGTTATCGGTAAGGACAGATGAGCTGTGGTAATCGGTAAGAATCGATGAGCTGTGGTAATTGGTAAGGACTGATTAGCGTGGTAATTGGTAAGAACTGGTGAGCTGTGAATATAGGACCTCATTCAGACCCGCTCGCAAGTGCTGAGCGCTCGCAAGCGGGTCGATGTTTAGGTCCTGCGCATGCGCAGCGGCCGCACTGCGCGTGCGCAAGCCCCGGTGCAAGATAATTTCTCTTGCTCCGGAGCTCACTACAAAAGGGGCAGCTGTCAATGTTGATCGACAGCTTGCCCCATTTTGTAGGCGTGGTGGGGGGGTGGAACGCCTGACGTTTTGTGGGCGGCTGCACTGACATCAGCAGTGATGTCAGTGGGGAGCTTCCTGCTCGAGCGAGAGCAGGAAGCTCCCTGGGGCTTGCAGTTGCCGAGACCCAACCTTAGGGTTTCGTCGCAAGCCACGATGGTCGCGATGGTCTTGACCATCGCGACCATCAACCTGGTCGGTCGCTAAAGCTGTGGGTGGTAACCCACAGCTTAGCTAGCGACCTGGAGGCCGCATTTCAAAATCCAAGCGGCCGCCCACATTCAGAGCGACCGCTCGCATTTTGCGAGCGCCTCTGAATGAGGGCCATAGTCTGGAACCAATGGACTGTGGTTATCAACTGGAATCGATGAAGTGAGAATATTGGTTGGAATCGATGAAGTGTGAATATTGGCTGGAACCGATGAAGTGTGAATATCAGCTGGAACCGATGGACTGTGAATATTGGCTGGAACCGATGAAGTGTGAATATCGTCTGGAACCGATGGAGCCAGAAATGCAAGATGATATACCATCTAAGGACCTAACACAGGAGCGCTCTCTTCTCACGCAGCAAGGGCTGTGAATACAGGGGCACTGGCAACTTGAGACTTCCTGGGCTGCTCTTTTTATCCCCCCTGACTTAAGGCTTCTGGCAATGCTGCACATTGATCTCCATGTTGAACATTGAGCCTGCAGGAGGCCGCAGGTTAAAGAGACAGAGGTGAAGTGCACAGAGCGGCGAGTAGCAGAGGCCCGCTTCATCCGAAAGCAGTTTGTGACTGTGCCCCTACCCCACACTCTTTTGGGGTGGACTCCGGTCACCCATTGGTCTTGGATGGGTTTTGTATATGGAATTTACCAACCAGATCTGGTGTTTGAACCTCTGAAGTGTCGACCCAGGACCTCTCCTCGGGTCTGTAGCCCTTCTAGTCAATTAAATACTGAAGACGTCTATAGCGGCAACGTGAGTCCACAATTCTTTTGACTTCAAATTCTATGCCACACTGAGACTTGATCTTCAGAGATTTAGGAACAACTCTTCTCTTTCGGTCAGCGAACTTCTTGTAGCGAACTGAAGCTTTTTCCAATGTTGTATGTACCTTTTTCCAAATACAAGCAAAGTGCACAGAGTGGTGAGTAGCGGAGTCCCCGCTTCGTCTGAGCAGGGTTTTGTAACAAACACAGTGCTGTGGTCCACTCCTTTGGTGTGTTTCTGTGCCTCACAGCGCTACACATAGTGTCCCTGCCTTAACAGTGCTAAATCTTTTTTTATATATACAAAGTGCCCCATACATACTGGAATAAGAGCCCCTATATAGTAATTTCTTGTCCAATCCTCTTATTGCCATTTTTTCAGTGCTAAAGCCCAGTCCCCTTACCCTCTCCCTCTGGTCTCAAGTGTGAATTGGCACCCAATCAGGAGGGAGAGGCTTTAAACCGTAATCGAAAACATGCGAGATCCGATGCTGGGAAGGTAACGTTTGGAGATCTGAAAATGGCAGGAATACCCAAGCTATTGGGTCAGTTCGGCTTGTAACCCTTAAGTTTGGATGTGTTTGGTTTCTGTGAAAACCGAACCGCACTTCTCTAGTTATAATAACACCCACTACCACTTGACATTTAAAAAAAAATTAGTTTACACAGCACTTGATGATGGCAGTAACTCTGCCCACATCACCACCCACTTCTTCCCTATCCCCAGGCCTTCTAAATCTATTTTCCTAGAAAAATAGCACTGCTTTCACATATATAAATCATCCTACACATGCAGTGATGGCCATGCTGTGGGCTAAACTGTCCATGACAGTGCTGCCTACCCCCTCACCAGGAACTAGTTACGTCACTGGGCTCAATTCAATTTAATGCGAATTGAATAGTGCCGGGAAGGAGCTCCCGGGGCTATTCAATTCAGCGCGCTGTTAAGCCCGACTGAAGGATTTCTTCTCACACCCCTCCTGGGACTCTCATGGAGTTCTAGCTAATTATAGGTGGAATTCATCATTCCACCTCTCCATAAGTATCTATTCCGAAAAGCTGTCATTTTTGCGATGACAGCTTTTCGGGAAGTGAAACCGAAAGATTGCATAAGAAAAGAGGTGTGTTAAACCTCTAGGATGGGGGCCGGCATGTATGCAAATTACTGTTTAGAGTTAGCCTATCGTTAGCAGGGGCGGGTTTTCAATAGAGACATTATATAAGGGGCTAGAAGTGAGGGCCAAAGCCTCTTGGTTCCAGATTGCTCCAGGACAGGTTAGTGCATTTTGTCAGTTGTCATTTTCCTTAATAAAACTCTCTTAGTGCTTCTCCTTCTTCTCCTTCTTCTCTCCTCCTTTTCCTTATTGTATTTAGTCTCTTTTCATTTACTTCATATCATTGCTTTTACTTTTCCTTTCTGTCCTCAATCACTGTCTTTTCTGATTTCTTGTTCTGCTGGGGGTGGGTGTAGCTATGTCCTGCCTAGTAATGAGCCTCCCCAGACCCTGGTCCCTGGCTCCACAGTGTCCCCATGTTATTAGGAGCTGCAGGTGTGGTTCCCCTATTGATAGTTCTATCCCCCCTCAGGCTGCAGCAGCTTTGTGGAAGGTGTGCCAGTGTGGGGGAGGGGTGCTTCCCTTTAGTCCTTAATGCCCCTGGTCAATATTATCTTTGTGGCTGCAATGGCCAGCGCCATAGGCAAATGCAGGAGGGGTTTATGAGTGCCTTGCCTGAACCCCTCCTCAGCCCACACCATGATGACTACAATAGAAATAGCATATAATACTAAAGTTGCATGTTTTTTAGGATCCCCTCAGTGTCACAAATGAAATAACTAGCACTACAGTCCCTGTTGATCTTTTAAATGTGTCAGCCAGTAGAAAAAGTTAAAAAGCCAGTAATGAATATTGTTGTGCACCAACTAGATCTGGAAAACATGCACTGTACGGGGTGCACTGATATGGATCACCTATTGGATCAATTATTAATACTGGATAATACACCATCCAGTACATAGGGGGACCAATCTGTGCATCTATGTCCAGGACAGTGCATGGTTTCTTTTTCTGCCCTCTCCCAGATTCCCCAAGTTGCTCATATGATCTGTAAAGGAGCCGGCACATGAAATAAAAAGATTCAGCTCAGACAGGATGGCTCTACTTCTACATATAATTACTTACTGTGTTTGCTGGTCCTGTATATGCCAGAATTATATCATTCAGTACATTCGTATGATGTATTTTATAGATGGTCTAAGTGCTGATTATGCCCTCTTAATGGTAGAAAACAGTTGCAGCAAACAGTGTCAGTATTATGCTGGGCATTGAGGTATCATTGGGGGAATAGAATGCTTTAGTGATGCGTTATATGACAGTAAGGGGTAATGGCTTTGACACTGCTTTATTTATCTATAGCACCTAAGATCTAGCTTTTATCTCCTTTGAATCATTATTATCAGCCAATAGAGGAGATTGTATTATATACTGTATTCTGAGCATTTAACTTACAAAATAGACAGAATACATGTGCTACAGTGAATTTCTACAGGGTGCACAGCTTATTATTGCAATCACTGCCCCAAGCAGCTATCACCGGGAAGCTCCATTCTCAGCTATGCTCCTACTTCGACAAATATACATTGCTGGAGGTCACGCAGCCTTCGCGTCCTGCCTATGAGGGGTACAACGCGTGCAAAGCAGCTAGTTCAGTTCGTCAGGGCTAACAGCAGGCGTCTGGGGAAAATGCTTCGCCTTTAATAATTCCACATTAAAATGTCGTTTTCGTCACCTCTGCTTGCGATGTGGTGGCAATCACCCAGTTGCCAAGTGTTTCAAGGGGGGTGCCCAGCAGCAGCCTGCACAGCCAGCAAAAGGCACAAGTGCTAAGTAAAGTTCCATCCCCTGTCCGTGTCACAGCGATAGCAAAATGGTCTAGTTGGTACCCGGTTCTGCAGGACGCAGAATTTTCGTTAAAAGGCTTCAGTTTTGGTTTTCGTTTACCTATTTGCAGGGATGTCGACACATATTCGCCTAGAAATTTGAAGTCTGCCTTTGAATTGCCTCACATTCTTAGGGAAAAAGTGGCTGGCGAGGTTAGCGCAGGCGCATTGCTGGGCCTTTTGCAGAACCCCCATTAGGGATCTTGTGAATTCCCCGGTGGGAGTGGTTCCCAAGAAAATTCCAGGAAAATAAGGGCTCATGCAACATCTGTCTTATCCGCCAGGCTCGTCAGTAAATTATGCCATACCAGTTGAGGTTTCCTCGGTGGTGTACCAGTCTTTTGACGATGCTTTGGACGTCATTAGGTGTTATGGTCCGGGCGCACTGATGGCTAAGATAGATGTTGAGTCAGCTTTTCGTCTACTTCCTTTGCACCCAGAGTCATTCCAGTTTATGGGTTTTTAGCTTGGACAACGGATATTGCATAGACAAATGCTTGCCTATGGGGTGTTCTGTGTCCTGTGCGTTTTTCGAGCATTTTAGCACCTTCCTACACTGGTGCGCGGAATTTATTTATTTAATTTTTGCGGTAGTCATGGAATAGCCCACTATCTCGATGACTTTCTGTGTGTCGGCCCTTCCGGTTCAGGCAGATGCAGTTATCTTTTGTTTTCTTTACGAGCGCTGTTTTTTCATTTGGAGTTCCCGTTGCTGTGGACAAAACGGAGGGCCCTTCCCCTTGTCATTCCTGGGTATCGAGATCTGTACTTCGGTGGGTTCTTGTCGCATTCCTCTCGATAAGCCTGTCAAGTAATGCCATAGCGGAATGCACGGCTTCCAGTAGAATTACCCTGCGGCAGGCGCAATCCCTCCTGGGCCTGTAAAGTAATTCCAATGGGCAGAGCTTTTTCACGTAAATTGGAAAGGGCCACGGCTGGTGTCACTAACCGAGACATTTGCTACGTTTATCCTCAGAGATTAAGCAGGACCTCTCTGTCTGGGTCTCGTTTCTTCGGGATTTTAATGGCGTTCGGTTGTGGATGTCTCCAGCCGCTGACAATTTGCAGCTGCAGCTGTTCACCGACGCAGCAGGCACCACGGGGTTCGGATGTTACCTTGATGGCTCCTGGTGCGTTGGCCGTTGGCTGGAAGAATGGGTGGGAAAGGGTTTGACTAAGGACTTACTCCTTCTCAGACTCTTTCCCATAATGGTTTCCTTGGAAATCTGGGGGGAATGGTTACGCAATCGCAGCATCATTATCAGGTGTGACAACCTGGGCATGGTCCATGCGATACAATCAGCAACATGCGGCTTCCCTGCTGGTTTTGCGCTTGCTAGCGCAGCTGTGCTCACATGTTTGCGCTGTAACATCATGTTTAAGGCAAGACACGTTCCTGGGGTGGAGAATGAGATAGACGATGCGTTATCACGTTTCCAGTGGGCTAGGTCCCGATCTGTGGCCCTGGTGCTGACGTTGTGCTTTGCCCCTCTTATGTTTGGCAGGTGATCGAGCCGGCATGGAGGGCTAAGCAGAACAGTCTTTAGCCCCCTCCACGTTGCGAGCATATCGGCAGGCATGGAATGAATGGGAAGATTATTCCCGTAGCAGCAAACAGGCAGGTAAGAGTCAGCATCGTTCGATGCTTTCTTTTATTTGGAGTCTCCGTTTGGCTGGCAGATCCAGGGCTTCTGTTGCGCGCTCTTTGGGGGGCATTGCATTTTATTGTAAATTGAAGGGCCAACCTGACTTTACTAAAAGTTTTCTGATAGTGAAGGCTTTAAAGGGTTGGGCACGGGTCTCCCGGCCAGTAGCTGACCGTAGGAGACCTGTGGACGCTCATCTGCTTCCGGCAGTATTAGGGGCGGTTCTCGGAGTGGCTCTTACTGCGTATGAGGCGGTCCTGATTCAAGTGGTGTTTTCGGAGGCTTTTCACGGCACCTTGAGGGTATCGGAGCTGGTGGCATCATCCAAATGGGTTGATGCCGCCATGCTCCTCTCGGATATCCTGGTCAGTGAGAGGTCTGTTCTCTGTAGGATTCGGCAGTCAAAGACCGACCAGACTGGTAGGGGTAGGTGGATCTCGTTGGGTCCATCTAGGGACGAACAGATCTGCCCCGTGGCACTAGCTATGCGCTATGAGTTATTGCGGCCGGATGTTCCTGGTTCATGACTCATGCATATGGACAGGACTCCGCTTACCAAATACCAGTTTGGTTGGTTTTTGAAGAGGTGTGTATCAGTTTTAGGCCTCCCGCCTCAAGATTTTGGTACACACTCGTTTCTGATCGGAGCCGCAACTTCGGCGGCAGCTGCGGGTTTCTCGGCATCAGAAATTAAGGCCCTAGGACATTGGAAATCGGATAGTTATAAAGGTTACATTCGACCTAGGCATGAAGGCCCTTTGTTTAAAGTCATTTCACAGTCTGTTCCGGTTACGTTTATATTTTATGCTTGCCTGGTTTTTGTCTTGTCTCATGTACTGTCCTGTCTTGTCTGTTACCCCTGTCCGTCCTACTCGGGATTAGCTACTCGCCATTGCTGGCAATGGGAGTCTTGAGGGATTTTACAATTTTTACCTGAACTGACGGATTCAATTCGGCTATTCTCAATCATTTAATTAGGCCATAGTCCATCCCTCAGCAGGTTTTTATTTTACCTCTTGCCGAGTTCACCTGTTTTTTCCCAATTCCCCCCCACCCATTCTTCCCCTTTGTGTCTTCTGTTTGTCTCAGCCACTTCAAATAGTAAAGTCGGCGACCAATAGAAAATTTTTCTTTTTGGCAGATACTCACTTATGTTCTATCAGATCCCACTAATACACCATAAAATTTTATTGTTTTATGACAATTACTAATTTTTTATTTACTGCTTTCCTCCACCTTTAGGATTGCTCTTTGACACGCAGGACATTTGGGTTATAGGCCACTCATATATTTTCTGGGCTGCTAGGTTTCAGTTCAGATCAAGCTCCAATTTTTGAATATTCAGCTAGGGTCCGTTGGATAGGTTCCAGAGGTATGAGATGGCATTCCTTTTGTCCTAAACTGTTAGAGTATGCAAGGCTTTTTGGTAGGCCACGTATTTTGGTGGCTTATTTAGGAGGCAACGACTTAGGGCAGAGGTCCACTGTAGAATTACGAGTTGATATTGTCAACGATTTGGCGAGGGTGCTATCGGCCTGGCCCTTGTGTAAATTAATTTGGTCTTGCATTGTACCTCGACAGGTCTGGCGTGGGGTTAGGAGTTTTCCTGCTAATGACGAAGCTAGGAAGAAACTTAATTTCGCAGTTGCCAAATTTGTGATGGCCAATTATGGCCGTTTCATTTACCATAATAACATTCAATTTCGATTTAGTTATATGTATAGACCTGATGGAGTTCATTTAACAGAGGAGGGTGTGTCATTGTTTATTGGGGATCTTTTTGAGGAGTTGGCGTTATTGGGGTAGTACTTGGTATGGTGGCGGTGCGGCGGTTCTATAAGCTGAACCTTGCTGTGGCGGGAAAGAACGGCAGTTCACCAGTCCAGGTGCAATTATGATTTAAGGGCGCTCCCTTCGTTGACTGGTAGTTGGCTGTACCAACCTAACGGGGGGCAGTATCATCACCTAAACGGGTGGGTAGTCAAGTTAGAGGGTGAGCGTTACCTTTTGTGTTTGACATGGTTTACATGGTTATGTGTATGCACTCTGGGCGATCTACGCCTGCTATGTCTTTTGTTGTTTGTGTGTGGGCATAGCAGATCTGGCTGATTTCTGGCCGTCCTTTCTTTGCCACCATACATCCTTAATTAATTTAAGAATTAATAAATAATATTAATTTCTCCAATAAATCGCCATCAAGTTATCTGCCAAATCCACGTCTCAGTGTCTTTATTTTATGTTAGTATGATAAGTGGTTTGCACACATGACAACACCTCATCCGATAGAAGGTTTAATAGATACTTTTCCCTGCCTACACTACCTTATCGCATCTGAAACGGTGCTGCGCATGCGCTGTTACATCTGTAAAACCAGCGCATGCGCAGCACTGCCTACAGATGCGTTAAGTTTGTGTACCCCCCCCCCCGACCCCCCTCCGCTCACCTCTCCCCCCCCGACTTACCTGTCCGCGCAGCAGCCTCCGGCTCCGTCCTGCTAGTCTGTCATGTGGTTTCTCAGCAGACCACATGACAGATTAGAAAAAAAAAAAAAACTAGCACACATGTCCGACCAGCCTCCGAAGCCTGAGGACGGAGCAGAGCGCTGGAGGGACTCGTCGGGGGACCTGCACACGCGGATACAGGTAAGTTTCACCTGCTATTCGCCATCTCACAGTGGCGAATAGTAACTGCATCAAATTCCGAAAATTGATAATTTTCAGAATTTGATGAATACCATAATTTCCACATCCCCATACTAATGTATGGGGAGTGTGGAAATTAACGCAGGGGAACTTAGCAAGGAGATATCTGTGATATCTCCTGTGCTAAGTGGCTACATGAATACCAAAATAACATTATTTAAGGAAAATGTCCTTAAAAATGTTATTTTAGTGTTGATAAATAGGCCCCCCAGTCCATGCAGACGCTGAGGCCAGCAGCAGCTGTGCTGTCTGTGTGTGAGGGTGGCACTGGTGAGCAATGAGCAGAGCAGGATAACTGTGTATAGGATTTCTATTATTGGTAACTTTATTATATGATTATGAAGTTTTTATATTTTATAAAATACCTCTGTGTTCTTCCACTGCCCCCCCACTGTGTAAGTTCACCTGCTCCCACTGCCCCTGCCTTCCCCACTGTGTGTGTTCACTCTGCTCCCAATGGCCCTCCCCCTATTTGGAGACGGAACCAGTTCCGCCTCCTCCGGCCAACCTAAGCCCGGCGCCGCAGGGAGGCACCTTTTACCACTCCTGGGGGCTCTGCATAAGGGGCACCACTACTGGGGGCTCTGCATAAGGGGCACTACATAAGGGGCACCACTCCTGGGGGAACTGTATAAGGGGCACTACCACTGTGGGCATTCCATAAGGGGCACCACTACAGGGGGCACTGCATAAGGGGCACCACTACTGGGGGCTCTGCATAAGGAGCACCACTACTGGGGGCTCTGCATAAGGGGCACCACCACTGTGGGCACTGCATAAAGGGAATGCCACTACTGGGGGCATTGTATAAGGGGCACTACTACTGTCGGCATTGTGTATATGGGGCACTACTACTGTGGGCATTGTGTATAAGGGGCACTACTGTGTGTCATAACATGAATAAGGGACACTACTATGTGGTGTAATGTGAATCATGGGCACTATGGTCCTGATTCAGAGCCGCTCGCAAAAAGCGAGCGTTCGCTCTGAATCAGGGCGGCCACTTTTTTTTCTTGAAAACTGGCCTCCTGGCCGCTCGCTAAGCTGTGGGTGACCACCCACAGCTTTTGCGAGCGGCCAGGTGATGGTCGCGATGGTCGCGACCATCTGGCTTGCAACGAGACCCTTGTGGTAGGGTCTTGTCTGCTGCAAGCCCCAGTGAGCTTCCGGCTCTGATAGAGCCGGAAGCTCACTACTGACATCACTGGTGATGTCAGTAGGGCCACCCACAAGCGGCAGGCGTTCCTTCAGGAACGCCTCCGTTTGTCCAGCCACCCCCCCACCCAGCCTACAAAACGGGGTGAGCTGTTAATCAACATCAACAGCCGCCCCGTTTTTGGCGAGCCCCGGAGCGAGTGATTTCTTGCTCGCTCCGGGGCTAGCGCCTCGTGCGCACTGCCCGGCCATCGACCCGCTTGCGAGCAGGTCTGAATCAGGCCCTATGTGCGGTGTAATGTGGATAAGATTGTGCTACTGTGTGGCATAATTTGAATTAGGAATACTATTGTGTGCCCAAAACCCTTTCTTTTGAGACCACGCCACTTTTGAGCAAATGCCAACGGCACGCGCTGTCCCTTTATTGTGAAAGCGCCAAGGGGGTGGTGAATTCCGCCACTTCTCTAGGACCACTTTAAGCACTGCTTAAAATCTGGACTGTTAGGGTGCCTTAACATTTTTGAATGTTGACATATTTGCTGCCGACCAAAAGTCCATGACATTAGAACCTGTCGACATTCTGACCGGATCCTGCTTTTTCGTGTATCAGACAAATGCTGGACAGCATTATTATAAATTATTTAGATTTGAGCTAGGATATGCCCAACCCAAATATCTCTCTGCACATCTTACATCTGCCCCAGAGGCAAATGCAGGATTTCTAGAGGGGGGTTTCCAAATGCTTCATTTTAGAGTGAGTGTGGCCAGTCCATGAAAAGGACTTAGGGCCTGATTCAGAGCCGCTCGTAAGCGGCCGCTCGTTCGTTCCGAGCGATGATTGCCCAACTGCGCATGAGTACGGATCGTGATACGCATGCGCGAACCAGTCAGTGCGGACGAAAATCGTTTGTTCGCTAAATAGTGAATGCCTGCTATTTTGAGTGACATGAGGAGGCGTATGTGGGTGGTAACATGGGAAGGTGCTTGAAAACGGGGAGTGGAGATCCGAACGCAGGCATGCTTAAAGGTCAAAACGGGGCATTTTATGGGTGTGCATAATACAGCAGCGTCATTGACCACGTCACTGAGTTATTTTATAGTCAGAACTGCTCGCAAGATTGTGGTAGGAAAAACCAACCACAAGAATAGCGAGCAGTTCATACGCTGGTCGATGTACTCGATTAATCTAATAAATAGCGGACATGACGTAGGATGAGAGCGGCCAGGGGGCGTAGTTATCCAAAAAACGACCGCAAGTTTTGTTCGCTCGTTCAGACCTAGGTTCATTTGAATAGCCACCCCTTTTTTCTGAACGAACGCCCGCAAATAGCGTCCGGCTCTGAATGAGGTCCTTAATTAGCACTTATCCAACTTTAAGATGTGTCATACAAAGTGTATTATGTGTCATAATTCCAGCATAGACAGGACCAGCGATCACAGGGCCTGATTCAGAGCCGGACGCTCTGAATGAGCGTCCGCTCTGAATCAGGGCGTGTTTTTTTTTTTTTTTGCGAGGCAGCCTCTTGGACACTCGCATAGCTGTGGGTTACCACCCACAGCTTATGCGAGCGTCCATGATGATGGTCGCGATGGTCAAGACCATCGCGACCATCGGGCTTGTGACGAGACCCTCGCGGTAGGGTCTCGTTGCCGCAAGCCCTGGAGTGATTTTGACTCTATCAGAGCCAAAATCACTCCCACTGACATCACTAGTGATGTCAGTGGGGCCGGACCCAGACGGTAGGCGTTCCCATGGGAACGCCTCCGTCTGGGCAGCCACGCCCCCGGCACGCCCACCAAAGGGGGCGTGCTGTCAATCACCATCGACAGCACGCCCCCTTTGGTACGAGACCCATAATGACGGCTACCCCGTCGTTATTAGGGTCTCGCGCATGCGCACGATGGAGGCGCCTCCGTCGTGCACATGCGCATTTGGAAAACATCGACCCGCTTGCGAGCGCTCAGCGCTCGCGAGCGGGTCTGAATGAGACCCACAGTAAGCAATTAAATGCGGCAGTAGGGCCATTCTGCCTGAGCTGAATGTTTATCTCATATGTGGGCACCATTCCAGAGCAATGGAGCATGTCCGGGAGCAGCTGAAGAACCTAGCGCTGCCCTGGACATATATGTACATATTGGTCTACTTGTGCACTGGATATTGTATTATTATACAGTATAAATAATTAACCCTATTGATGGTCTATAGCAGTGCACCCCTAACACTGCATGTTTTCCAGATCTCCTAGTTGGTGCAAAGGTGTATTTATTACTGCCTGACACATGTATAAAGATCCACAGGTGATACTGATTATTTAATTTGTGATACTGAGAAGAACATGCAGCGCTAGTAAAATTCTATTATATTAACATTTCTATTGTGGACATGGTATGGGCTGGGGAGGGGGGTTTCCAGGAAACCGGAAACTCCCCCTGCGTTTGCCTGTGTGCCTCACCAGAAGATTTCAGTGTAAAGCTAGGTACACACTATACAATTTTCTGGCCAAATGCAGATATTGGGTTGTTGGCTAGATAATTGTTTAGTGTGTTAGCTGCACCATGGCCCGACGGTTGGTCCAACTCATGTAGAATCGCCACCCGATATATTGTGTGTTGCACATGCTTTGCGTTCAGGATCATTCAGAAAATGCAGTGCATACATACCTCGGCCCAATTTCTGTTGAATGGAGACACTGGGCCTGATTTAGACCCGGTCGCAAGCGCTGAGCGCTCGCAACCGCGTCCATGTTTGCCCACTGGGCATGCGCACGACGGAGCCGGCTCCGTCGTGCGCATGCGCGAGACCTGGCTAGCGACAGGTGCTCCATCGCTCCGGGTCTCGCACCAAAGGGGGCGAGCTGTCGATGGTGAGTGACAGCTCGCCCCATTTGGTAGGCATGGCAGGGGGGTGGCTTCACAAACGGAGGCGTTCCCAAGCGAACGCCTGCCGTTTGGGGGCGGCCCCACTGACATCACCAGTGATAACACCAGTGATGTCAGTGGGAGAGCTTCCGGCTCTGTTAGAGCCAGAAGGTCTCTGGGGCTTGCGGCCACAAGACCCTACCACAAAGGTCTCGTCGCAAGCCCGATGGTCAAGACCATCGCGACCATCATCCAGGCCGCTCGCAATAGCTGTGGGTGGTCACCCACAGCTATGCGAGCGGCCAGGAGGCCGCACAAAAAAAAACAAAAAACGCCCAGATTCAGAGCGAGCACTCTTTCAGAGCGCCTGGCTTTGAATCAGGGCCACTGTTCAGTGAGACAATTTGGGATTCAAAGGATCGTTCAGAGTTCTGGTTGAATGGCGTGAGGACCTGTGCTCCGAAGCTCCGCTACATTTGGCCCCCATACCGCACTTTCTCTTGGCTGTTCAAAGCCTCCAATTGAGCTCCCTAACACCCGCTCGACATCCTTACTTACCTGGCCGGTGATGAATAAATATTTTTCATCACAGACACCAGCAAAAGCACCACAGCCGCGACAGGAGAAGAGGCTCGCCGAATCCAATATGGCGCCGAGCTCCAATAAAGATGCTCCCTCTCCGGCTCCCAAGAAAGCAGCAGCCGACTCACTACCTTCTGCTTCTCAGGTAGGATGCTCCCCTGACTCCCTTGCAACATACGGAGACTTGGTAGAGGCTATAAAATCCACTATGGCCCTGTTACTCACCCGGACTGTAGTGGACATATCCACGCAGCTTCAGGGGTTAACGCAGCGAATGAATGATACGGAACTTCAGCTCAAGGTCACAAATCACGATATTGCTGATGTGAGACATGAAGGATAACATGTATCTACTAAATAAAGTGGATAATTTAGAAAACCGGTCCCGCCAGAATAATTGCGGTTAGTGAGATTGCCGGAAAGGCACTGCACTGGCACACTTTATATGGCAGACCCTACCATCCTTATTAGGCATTCAGGAAATTTGCCATGATCTTGTAATTGAAAGGGTCCATAGGTTAGGTCCACAACCTACCTCATCTCCTTCTCGCCCACGTGTAACACTCTTCAAATGCCTCAATTATTTGCATAAATCTGCAATTTGGTCCGCATCTCGCAAGGTGCAGAATCTTACATGGGAAGAACACAAAATATTCCTATTTCAAGATTATTCTGTGGAACTATCAAGGGAGCGCAAAGCGTTCTCTAATATATGTGCTCAGCTGGTGAAAAACAAGCGAAAGTTTACCATGATGTACCTGGCCACCTTATGGCTCTATGTGGGATCATCTCATGTCGATTTCAGCAACCCAGCAGATACTGCGGGATACCTTCATGAAGAATCGCAATCACATTCAACAGACATTGGTGACTGAGACTTATTTCTGCTACACATCTGCTCTAGCTAGGATGCTAATATAATCATTCTTCTCCTCTCCTGCTCAATATTACATATAGTATATTGGTCGCCGCAGGATGAGTGATGGTCTGAAGTTGCATATATGTGGTATTCAATAGTTCTTGTGGTTCACTAACCGTTTAATCTGATTTGTGAATGCATAGTATATTCTTTTGTGCATCTCATATCCACAATTCTTACTGACTATGCCTAGAAATGTTAAGGAACCTTAGTATCATTATGCTCTATACGGTTCTATTTACATTAGAAGGGGCAAAATGTTAGCTTGGGCTCAATTTGATCACTTAATAAGTTATCTATGTTCTCCGATATAATTCTCAGAAAAAAAAATACTGGTTGTCTATATTGAATGTTCGTGTACATGTTATTTTGATTCATATATTTTTTTTCTTTGCTTTTATTTTCTCATTATATCACAACCGGGTGATCTTGTGTCACATTTTCTCGATTTTCACTTATGTGATATCTATTTCTCAACATCTTTTGCTTGTTTGTCTACCCCTGTTTTGTCACTTTCCTCTTGTGTCTATTCCCACTCACTTAAAAGCATATGTGTAGTCATCTATATGTCCACATCATTACTAATGAAGATTGTAGTCTCAATGCCTGCTCTATTCTTTACCTGTCTGAGATTATGACGGACATTATGATAGGCTCACTTAATGTGGGCGGTCTTCACTCATCAGCTAAAAGGCGAAAAGGTCCTCTTTTATTTGAAAAAGCAAAGGGTAGACTTAGTGTTCTTGCAAGAGACACATTTAATTGCAACGGAAGTCCCCAAACTCTAGATGTTGAATTGGTCTGTGATAGCAACATCCACTTATAATTCAAAGTCGAGAGGAGTGGTGATCCTAGCACAGAAACAATTGAAAATTGAAGTCAGTTCGGTAGTGAGTTAGGAGTTCCTCACTTTGCTAAGACTTTACAAATGGTAGACATTTGGCGTGCATTGAACCCCCTGGAGTAAGATTATACATGCCTTTCAAAGGCTCATCAAACGTTACTGAGGATTGATTATTTATTCTCCTCAACTAGGTTGCTCCCTAATGTCTCCAAAATTAGTATTGAGCCCATCCTAATCTCAGATCATGCTTTGATCTGTTTCTCACTTCACATACAGACAGAGAGGTGTGGACCTAGACAATGGCGATTTCCATCACATCTCCCTCAAACTTTGAAATTCAGGAATAGGTTGGAGTCCGCATGGGAGGAATTTAAGAAAGACAATATTGAACAGTTGGAAACTAACCCTGCCATATTCTGGCAAACAGCCAAGCGGTATTGCGTGGTGTTATACTTTCTTACGTTTCGGCTCAAAATAAAAAAGACTCCAACTCTTATGTTGACATGCAAGCTGCTCTAACTGAAGCCTTCCAAAAGTATAAGAAGTTCCCTAATCTTAGTAATAAACAGGATTATTTATCCAAAAAGACTCACTTTGATGAGTTTCTTTAGAACAATGGAGATAGACACTCTTTTAATATTAACTTTTGTTTCCATAAGTTTGGAAATAAGACACTACTATCCAATGTTTTGAATGGCACTCACAGCCCGATGTTGTTTTATCCTTTAACTACCCAGAATGGATCCCTTACCTCATCTAATGCCCAGACTGCCGAGATTATGAGCGAATTTTATTTGAAGCTGTACACTCATGCGGACTCCAATTTTTTTAGTGATATACCTGGTGCTTTTTCCACTCCTTCCCCCTCATCCGGGGATTCAGATGTTAGGTATTCTCCTTCTACGCCTAACTCTGTTGCTTGGGTTTCTCTCCCATTCCCTACTGTGTCTCCAGACATGTCCTCAACTTTACATACCCCTATAACTTTGCATGAAGTTCTACAGGTGATAAAGCGTCTATAGAATTGCAAAGCACCTGGCCCGGATGGTCTGAGTGGTGACTTCTACAAAATTCTTAAAAGACAAATAGGAGACATACTTGTGACTCTCTATAATAATATTATAACCAACAAATCCATCCCTCTTTATTTTAATGCAGCTGTTATCAAGGTCTTACCCAAACCGGGTAGAGATTTGTCTAAACCAGGGTCCTATCGACCTACATTATATAGTGGCTGTCTGGTCTTAATACTCGAGGTAGTAGCAGTTTGCACGAATAACCAACAGGATCCAGTGGTGATGTGAGGATCAGGAAGCAAAAAGTCAATAGCAGGGCAAAAAGAGCCGATGGTGCAGCTTAAAGGCTAATACTGCGACTTGGGAGCCGGTACACAAACTGAAGATGCAGCTTTGAGAGCCGATGGTGCGGCATAGAGCCAGTAGCAGAAGTTGGTGAACAGACGATGTAGCTTTGAGAGCAGATGGTGTGGCTTAGAGCCGGTAGCAGAAGTTGGTGAACTGACGATGTAGCTTTGAGAGCAGATGGTGTGGCTTAGAGCCGGTAGCAGAAGTTGGTGAACTGGTGATGCGGTTTTGTGAGCCAATGGTGTGGCTTAGAGACAGTAGCAGAAGTTGGTGAACTGGTGATGCGGCATTGTGAGCCGATGATGTGGCTTAGAACGGTTGCAGAGTTGATGAGTTGCTGTAGCGGCTTTGAGAGCTGATGGTGCGGCTTAAGAGCCGATGGTGCAGCTTGAGAGCCGGTAGCAGAAGTTGATGAACTGCTGGAGCGGCTTTGAGAGCCGATGGTGCGGCTTGGGAGCCAATGGCAGCACGGAAGCTGCTGGTGCGGCTAAGAAACCGATGGAGTGGCTTGGGAGCCAGTGGCAGCATGAAAGCTGCTGGTACGGATAAGAAGCCAATAAACGGTGGCTAGGCAATACAGCTGTAGAACCAGGATACAGTATAGCGAGAAAGCACAGAATGCTGCCCATGCAGCAAAGTCGAGAGAACCCAAAGGAACGCTATAGATGGCAAAAGGCCAGCGTGCACAAATAGGACATGAAGCCAATCACGCCGTGCAATGGACAACATGTGACATCCTGCGGCGTCCAGAATACCTAGCAACTGACGGAACAGGAACAACAGCGTCAGAAAGAGGTAAAATGCTAGAGAAGGACAAGTCGTGTTCAAGACTTGTAACAGTCGGGATGCCGGCGTCGGGATTCTGTCCACAGGCATCCTGTACCCAACCCCTATGCCCCTTAGGGACCAGAAACGAGGTGCATACTACCCTCACATGGCACGCAGCCCATAGGGCCCAAACAGCTCAGGCTAGAGCCAGGAGTGTCGTCCACTTTATCCGAGTGAGTATGTAAACCACTCCTAGTTCCCCCAGTTATAGGCCTTGTACACCGCTTTCCCCTGCACATATAATAAACCAATGGACAATTCTGATCACTTACTGTTAAAATAGAGCTATAATGACCCTCCAAACAGCTTGTATAGATCACATTTGTCAACCTTGATATTGCAGAATCTGTCGCAAGAACCATTTCCCTCCCTACCTTATTTCAATGGTAACACCAAATTTTAAGGTGTTACCAAGCACTGTATGCAAAATATAAGGCAGACATTTGACCACACTTGCATGAATTAGCAAAAAGTTGTCAATAT
The DNA here is from genome assembly GCA_031769625.1 of Taudactylus pleione. Lineage (NCBI taxonomy): Eukaryota > Metazoa > Chordata > Amphibia > Anura > Myobatrachidae > Taudactylus > Taudactylus pleione. The sequence continues at coordinate 7,745,505 of JAUIMM010000154.1, forward strand.
GGTTGAGGAGGTGAAGGTCTAAACTAGTAATTGCCCATCCCCACTGGAATCCAAATGATGGCCAAAAGTGGGACTACAGTATTACTTGTGTTAAATTTTTTGATTGATGGTCTACCACAGTAATTTCAGCTACCTGTTATGATATCAGGAACACCAAAACAATGAAAAATATTTTCCCGTCAAAGCTGTAATTTTGTGTTCTCGGGAAAGTCCCTAGCGCATATGACATTGCAGAGGAGTAAGCCAGGAGCAGAAAGCTTGGCGCATCCCGTTGTTACCATCTCTGCACACCACGCTGTTACCATCTCTGCAAGACCGTTGTTTCAATTTTTGCAAGACCAGTGTTACCATCTCTGCAAGCATGTTGTTTCCACCTCCACAAGCCCGCTGTTTCCACTTCCGCATGCCCGTTGTTACCATCTCTGCGAGCCCACTGTTTACAACTCCGCAAGCCCGCTGTTTCCACCTCTGCAACCATCTCTGCAAGCCCGTAGTTATGATCTCTGCAATCCCATTGTTACCATCTCAATAAAAACAAAATATCCAAAAACATAATGGTAGATTTGTAGTCTGCTAACATAATGAATCTTAGTGTATGGTAGGGGATTTACACTGCAAGCTCTCATGGAGTTGGAATGTGACTGACAAAGTCTTGTTTGTAAAGTGCTGTCCAATATAGAAGTCCGAAATAGAAACAATGACACACAGCTCTGCTCTCCGACCGTCACACAGAAAGCCCTGCTCCCGGACCCTCACACACAGCCCTGCTACCTGACCCTCACACTCAACCATGATCCATGATGGGAGGGTGTGGGCACTACATGCATGCTCTATGCAAAATGTCAAAACATCAACTTTCCTCACTCAAACCTTGTAGAGCTGAAGCGGCACAGCACACGTGTATGCATAAACCCCTGGATAAGCATTGTCGCTGGAAGCGTGCCTAATACGCTAAGGGGTCGGACAATGCGATTCCCCTGCGTTACCCACTGACCTGCATGGCGATCCCACAGCTCCTGTCTTCTATGCTGACAGTCAGCACTCACATAACTGGGGGAGGCTCTGTAAGGGGCTAGCATTCCATCTGCATTGTGACATCACAGAAAAAGGCTGTCTGTACATTGCCTGCATCACATGTATGTAGTGTTGCTCCCATGTTGGGCCTGGTACATATATGCTGTAGGGGGATGGTGGAGTACTATACATAGATGTAACACATAGCACTGGGGGAATAGAGTTGGGGGAGTACCACAATCAGGACCTATGAACACTGGTGGGTGGGGTCTTATACCACTGGGGATCTAATGACACTGGAGGGGTGGGAGGTAACGTTGCAATAGGGACATATGGATTTGGGGGAGGTGGATTAGATGCATGCACTATGCAAAATATCAAACCAACAACTTTCCTTACTCAAACTTTGCAGAGCTGAAGTGGTACAGCACACATGACAAATGCACTCGCTCCGAGGCTCGCTACAAAAGGGGCGGCTGTCGATGTTGATCGACAGCTTGCCCCGTTTTGTAGGCGGGGTGGCCGGACAAACGGAGGCGTTCCTGAAGGAACGCCTGCCGTTTGTAGGCAGCCCTACTGACATCACCAGTGATGTCAGTAGGGAGCTTCCTGCTCTGTTAGAGCAGGAAGCTACCTGGGGCTTGCGGTAGACGAGACCCTACCGCAAGGGTCTCGTCGCAAGCCCCGATGGTGACCCACAGCTTAGCGTGACCCACAGCTTAGCGAGCAGCCAGGAGGCCGCCTTTCAAAAGAAAAGCGACTGTCCTCATTCAGAGCAAGCGCTCGCTTTTTGCGAGTGGCTCTGAATGAGGTCCTTGGTTTGCTGTTAGTCAGTATGATCAGTGTGCACTCGAACCTACCCTATAGTAGGTGCAAACGTTACACTTACATCCAGTGCTGCATATCCTGCATTTGTGACGACATGTCCTCACTGAGTTTTGCCTACATGTAATGCCCCACTACAGCTCAGTTCTGTCTCTTCGGCCATATTTGTAGTTATGCCCAAAGATTCAGACATGGACCATGGATGCAATGCTGATATTTACTCAGATTGAGTGATTGTTAGCCATTGCACATGTATGCTGCACTGCGCACACGCAGCGATTGTTAGCCATTGTACATGTATGATGCACTGCGCACACGCAGCGATTGTTAGCCATTGCACATTTATGCTGCACTGCGCACACGCAACGATTGTTAGCCATTGCACATGTATGCTGCACTGCGCACATGCAAAGATTGTTAGCCATTGCACATGTATGCTGCACTGCGCACACGCAGCGATTGTTAGCCATTGCACATGTATGCGGCACTGCGCACACGCAGCGATTGTTAGCCATTGCACATGTATGCGGCACTGCGCACACGCAGCGATTGTTAGCCATTGCACATGTATGCTGCACTGCGCACACGCAGCGATTGTTAGCCATTGCACATGTATGCTGCACCTCGCACACGCAGCGACTGAATTGAGAAAACACTCACATTCAATTGCAAAATAAGTGACAGGTAGTCAGCGTTTGGGGGAGGTAAGAGGGGGTGGTTAGAAAAACGGAGGCATATCGGCCAGTTTAAACACTGTTTTCTGGGCTTCCAACAGTGGCATAAGTTCATCCCAGACGCCCAGAGGCAAGTTATATTTTGGTGCCCACCCCCCTAAAAAAAAAAAGGGAAAATAAATATGGTGCATATCTATCTATCTATCTATCTATCTATCTATCTATCTCATATGCACAAAAACAGTAAGTATCAGCAGGCGGTAGCAGGCATGTTCCCATTCCCAAGTACTGAAAGAGCGGGCACACAGGTGATAGCAGGCATGTTTCCATTCCCAAGTACTAGATGTAGCAGACATGTTCCCTGAGTACTGCAAGTGGGGCACACAGGAGGTGGCAGGCATCTTCCCATTCCTGAGTACTGGAAGTGGGGACACACAGGTGATGACAGGCGTCTTTCCATTCCCAAGTACTGGAAGAGGGGCACACAGGTAGTAGCAGACATGTTCCCATTCCTGAGTACTGCAAGAGGGGCACACAGGTGCTAGCAGGCATGTTTCCATTCCTGAGTACTGGAAGAGGGGCACACAGGTAGTAGCAAGTATGTTCCCAGTCCTAAATACTAGAAGAGAAACACACAGGTGGTAACAGGCATGTTCCCATTCCCAAGTACTAGAACAGGGGCTCACTGATGGTATCAGGCTTGTTCCCATTTCTCAGTACTAGAGGAGGTACACACAGGTGGTACCAGGCATATTCCTATTCCCAAGTACTGGAGAAGGGGGCACACAGATGGTAGCAGGCACGTTCACAATCCTAAATATTGGAAGAGGGGCACACAGGTGGCAGTAGAGCATATATGGAGGCCCCAGCACTTACCCCACCCCCATAGAGCTTGCAGTGGCAGTGCACACTTACTGTGTTTTTCAGACACTGCTGCTCCCCGTCCACTGCCCAGAGACAGCCACCGGGGCCGCGCTGACTCCCAGTTCCATCCACTCCCGAGTGACAGCAGCCATGCCCGCGCAGTCCCTAGTCCCGCGCAGTGACCTAGTCCCGGCCGCACTGTCTCCCGGCTCCACACTCGAACAGGTTCAGGGTTGCGGTCACATGGTCCGCGATCCAGAGCACACAGGTCATGGAGGAGCGCCGCCGCCAATTAGCATCAGCTAAGTGGCTCCTCGGTCGGTAAAAAGTACATGGGACGGCCGCAGACGCGACGGACATTAGAACTGGACGGGGGAAAATGAATGGAATGGGGGACAATGGAGAAGGTGCCCCCTTCATGGTTGGCGCCCGGCGGCAAATGACTCCATTGTCTCCCATAGTTCCGCCACTGGCTTCCAAAAATTACCACCTACGTTCTTGCTTGCTGCAGGGGAGCCCTCTGTGGGTCTGAAGACCCCCTATGCCTGCGACAGCTTAGACTTGCTCAGAAAACAACAAAAAACCCAAGCGCTGTCAGAGAGCTGCTGGAAAAAAAGGGGGTGTCAGCCCCTTGAATAGGCATAAACAAGAAATATAAAAACCAGCGCTAAAACAGAATTACTAGTGGACAGTTAGGTCGTAAAAGACACAAATTTAATACATTTACCTTAAGAAAAAAAGCACATATAAATGGGCATACACAGAATCAAGAATAAAAATTTAAATAAATATAAAAGCCTCATATTAGTATGAAAAAATCATATCTGATAAATCCTTGGTGGAACCTCCTTCCAAATAATGCACAGTCATATAGGCTGAAAAGAGTAAATTTAGGACTGAGATATCCCTTTAGATTACCGGGAATAGATGAGCAGGGGCGGATTGGTCATAGACCTAACAGGGAGTTTTCCCGGTGGGCCGGACAGTTTTGGGGCCATTGTACACAATTTATATTTCTGATTTTCTTTTTTTAAATATGTGACCCAACCTACCCAGTGAGAGTTGGCCCTGGCATATTAATGGCTGAAACCAACATGATTTGTTCATGGTGGTTGACCCCTCCCCAGGGACCAGCCACCTATGGCTGTGCTTCGCAGATCAGTCCACCATTTCCTGATCCACTACTCACCCTCCCTTGGTTACCCGCTGTTGGAAAGTAGAGATATGAGATGAGCAGCACAGGCAGCGTCTCAAAGCCAGGGTCACACGTATACACTGACTGCCTGTCAATCTATTCTGTGGATGCTGGGATTGGCGGCTGCTGCCCCTCCAGGTCGTTGCAGAAGAGGTCATCCATCACTTCCGCTCCCCTGCCTGCAGACCCCTGGAGATCATCTTCTCTTTCATCACCAGGCATGAGTTAGCCAGCAGTGGACACGAAGCAATGCCTGCCGCTGGATGAATTCCGGAGTGTGCATGCATCTGGAGGGCTGCTGTCTGGGACACTGCTGGGAGTTTACCCACCTGGTAGTCTGTGAGGGCTGCAGCATCTTTCATTGCATTGTATTACAGACCCCTGGAAGTACGCCAGGGTGTATAGCCAGGCAGACTGGAAGTATGGTTGGGTATAGGCTGGCTGTTTATGTGTTCCCCTCTCTGCCCATACAGGACCTGGTCAAACTTTGAGGCTCTGCAGCTGGGTGCCGTCAAAGCTGGATAATTGGCTAAGACAGAATCTGTTAGAATTGGAATCTGCACGATGCCATCTTGCGAATGGCAAACAAGACACCATTTTGCAACTGATCGCAAAACGCCATTTTAGCTACAACTAAAAGTCCTTACATTAAATATTCAGCGATGACAAGACAGGTTTTGTTGATTTGTCTGTGAAGAATAATTAAAGAATACACAAAGATATGGTGAGCGTTTGCTCTGCATACAGAACAGTATGCCTATGAAAATTGAAGTATAATACAGACACTGATATACTCAGAAGGAGTGGATTCAGGAACAATTGTTAGACGTTTAAGCTATCGTTAGCCATTGTAGGCCTGGTATCTAATGTTGATATAGTTAAGAAGAAATTAATTGCATTCTAAATAAACCATTGTCTTTAAGTCTGATGCTTAAACAAACTAGCTTTTATATTTGTGATTTCATCAAGCATCATTTTGCCACCTGTGTAAACTCATTGCCTGTCATTTTGTAGTCCAGACAAGTAATATCAAAATATGCCAAGTAATACATATATATATATATATATATATACATATATTAATTCATGATAAATACATGCATGCACATAGACAATCGCATGCGTACCCACAATGCGTGCACATATATACACAGTTGCTATTGCAGATATAAACACACACACAGTGCACCTTTTACGCTGTGCTCAGACGCACAACACATACTTACATATAATCATAAATACACACGCTGTCATAAAAGGTTCCTGCACATTATGGTTTATATTAAAGTTATTAATTATGATGTAAAATGTATATATTTGATATTAATGGTATAGAACATCGTAGACATTTCATGTTTGGTACTGTACTGATACCCTGTCTATTTCCAGATACCCGGTTATATCGGCAAGGGAATCGGATCATGCGTTCGGGAGTTATGGACCATAGTGAATTATTGGTTGAAATATAAAACTCTGTATGCTGAGCCTGGGGTTAATTTAAATAAATTAAAGAAAGACAATGCAATCTGGAGAAGTGGGACGTACCCCTAGTGAACTGTCCTATGAACTACAATGTACTACAAAGACCAAGAACCAATGGAATTATGTTTGTCTGTCTACATTGCTGTTATCATGATCTGTTTGGGTATATAGCCTGTGTCCTGGTCCTAGTTAGGAGCCATTCTTCTTCTTGGATGACCGCAGGCTTCTGGATTGATGACTGTAATTGGGACCGGTGCGCTGGCGTATGTATCGACTGTACCATAATGATTGTAACATTTGCACTCATTGTTTATATAACAGTGCTAAGTACCTTTTTCTTTGTTAATAATTTCTTTTGTGCTTCGGAACCACACTCAAGGTCTGAAAATATTTATTTCTATGTGCGACTATTCCTAACGCTAAATAGCGTCATCTAAGGTATAGACGTTTTAGGCAGGATTCCATAGAGGTTTAAATAGGATTCCATAGTTGGGGGCTCAGAGTGAAATCATGCTGCCACTCACACGGTAACGCACGGTTAGCGATCTCTCATCAAAAGGGTGGAAAGGCGCAATAAGCGGGAAAGAACACTTTGCCTTCGAAAACCTGCTACCACTTGGTTGCTGAGAGAGCGATACCGTCACAGTGCAAGATCAAGAAGCACTGATTAGAACCAGGGACGAAAAAGGAAAAGTGTGTTTTCCTTCAGTGTTAATACAGTGTGTTAGGGGGTAAGTCGCACATTAGCGTCTGCATGTTTTCTATATTTCTGCCGCATGTTCAAAAAGGTCATTGTGTTTTGTAGTGTGATTACCTGTTCAAACCTCTGAATTGTACTGCTATATTTTTGGAAAAGGTTTTATTTTTCTGCGCAGAAGTAGGGTATGTGATTGAAGTGTGTATGTGTGTGAGGGCTACTGTCTAGTTAAGCCCGAAAAGCTAAGGCTACTGTCTAGTTAAGCCTAGCGGAGGTTACTGTCTGGTCAAACCTCAAAGTGTAAACTCAGTAGGTGCCTGACGAGGCCGAGCAAACTACTGGGCCATTGTACAGAGCAGGTACATTGTGGTTATCGAGAAACAAGGAGTTCTTCTTGGTCCGAACACCCATTAATCGCAAAGTCCATTGATCAGCTAGGTTCCTTGGGCAGAGCGATCGAACTGCATAGTTTTATGTAAACTGTGATTGTGAGGTGGGTCGTCGTGGGAGTGAAACTGCAGGCAAGGTTAGGAGTTATTGGAACTTCTAAAAGCTACCCGTGGGAGTAAACTCAAAGTAGGAAGTGGTGTGGTAAAGCTTGAGTTGATTTATCACGAGGAAAAAGAAATAACTCACAAAGCAAGTAGTTTTCTTTCCTCACTTTTTGGCTATACAAACAATCCCTAAGGGGGGAAACCGGTGTATAGCTTGCAGAAGCGAGCGGTTGAAGCTTAGTAATACAGCCGCAAGTAGGATAATTTACAATAGGTGGTTATCCTGCTCCTCGTTGTGCAAGCCAACAGTAACGTCAGACGGGGTTGATGTGCATAGCGGGAGGGACTGCGTGAACATAGCTCTCTGAAAATGGTTCACCGGTTGACGTTTTCCGGAAATTGCTAAGCATTTGTCCTAATATGGGTGCTAAGCAATCTCTAGTAACGGTCGATGAAGTGCTGCGGATGGAAGGGCCGCAAGGGTCGACAAGGTATATTATGTTTAAAAAGTATGGTGCATATGCTACGGCGTATTGTAACATATGGGTCAAAATGACCAAGAAATGTAGAAAGCCTTTTCCCAAGATAGGTAGTTTTGATGTGGAAGTTTTGAACAATGTTAGAGACAGTATTTGCTTGGTGAGGTCTCTAAACTAAAGGGTAAAGTTTAATGATTGTTTGAAGTTGTGGCAGCATGAGGGGAACACGTGGCAAAGCGGAGTGCACGCGACACAAATCAGCGGCGCGAGCACGGCGCAAGGGAGCACATGCACAATGCTAAACAGCGTTGTGCACGTGACGCCAGGGAACGAGCACGCACTGCAAAGTAGCATTGCCAAAAGTACTGTTAGCACACATGCACCACTGCCACCCTATGCGGATAGTGGTGTAGGTACAGTCGATAACAAAAATTTAACAAGTAACTTGTACCCTCTTCTAAGTAACCATACGGAATATGTTTATACTGCAGATGATGAACCTGTTGTAATGTCCGCTCTTTCCCATGTTGCTCAAATGTTACATGTACCACCATCACACGCACAGGTAATGGCCCCACCAGCACCAGCAAGGGAGGTAGCCTCACCATTGATAGTACAGGAAATATTAACTCCCGCAGCTACAGTTACAGAGAATCCCATACGTTGTAGCAAGAGGCTGAACCCTCAATCAGATAATAAAGCCACGGGTAGTAGTGCATTAGGCATCCACCCCGTCCGGACAATAACTGTTCCCCATGGGAATCCGGACGCACAGGGTATAGTGACCACAAGGGATGTAGCAATGCATTGTCCATGGACGAGGGCAGAGTTACATTCAATAATGTTAGATTTCCCAGACCCTAGGAAGGATTTAGCAAATTGCCAAAAATTTGTAAAGGATTTGGGTAATGCTCATGAGCCAACCAACAAGGATTGGCGAGTGGTATTACGGGCATGTCTTCCACACAATACCGACATGAAAAAGTTTATCACGGCCTGTGTATTGGATGGAGATATTCCCATAACTGATGAAAGCAATCAAAATAATATAACTCATATTGTAGATCAATTGGCCATATTTTTCCCTGTAGTAGTTCATTGGAGTAAAATTTTTACCATTAAGCAGAAGGAGAGTGAATCTGCAGCAGACTATTACCCAATATACAGGCATAAAAGTTATTAAAGATAATACCCATTACAGGGAAATGACAGTCACAGTGGTTATGGACAGTCTTAAAGACGTCCGTAAGAGCAGGGTTCAGACCTCACTTCCTGGGTGGAGGGGAATTACTGTGGATGCACTCAGGGAAGCTGCAATTGAGCATGACAAAAACATCCCTAAGAAGAGAGAAATGCAGAGCGAGAAACTAATGGGCGTTAGTATCCAAGCTCTGGAAATAATGCAAATACCACCGCAACGTTCTTATCACACACGGCCAAAATATACACACCCCACACAACCTTCAAACTCATATCCTCATACCCAACCTCAATCTTTTCATACATCTCCCCCTACACAATAACAACCTTTCAACACACGTCACATAAGGAAGTGTTTTTTCGATGTATTCAGGAGGGCCATATAAGTAGGTTTTGTAAAGTAAGCCAGGGAATCCCTAGGTACCAACAGGAGGGGCACCCACACCAAACAGGACAGTCACAGCTATCACCTGCTCACATCGTAGCCGTGAAAGCTGTTTTAGAAGAGGACAGTCAGCTCTAGGGGTCAGGTCATACCCGTAGACTACAGCCAGTCAGGTTAACTTGGAGTACTAGGAAAGAACCTGTAATGACAGTTGATGTAGCTGGTACTAAACATTCTTTTCTTGTAGACACAGGGGCGACCAGGTCAGTGTTAACTTTTCCATCCAATGTACAGGTATCCAACAAGACAGTACCAGCAATGGGTGTAATGGGTAAAGTGCAGCATTATCCTTTAACAGAATCCGCCAAGGTTACTGTCGGACCACTGCACAACAGGCATTCTTTTCTCCTGGCTGCAGCGGCACCCACTAACTTATTGGGAAGGGATTTGTTGTGTAAAATGGGATGTGCCATTTATTGTACCCCTGATGGTATATTCCTGGATATCCCAGAGAGAGTTGCGCACAAGGTGAGGGATATACTGGACACTCCACAAAGGCTAATGTTTCACTCTACTGTTACAGATAATACTCCAGCACAGGTAGAACAGATGTTAGCACAGATACCGAGTTCCCTTTGGACTAGAGATGGACAGGACACAGGATTAATGGCAACCGTACCTCCGTAATGGTACATCTAAAAAGCGATAGGCGAGCTCCAAAAATTCCCCAGTATCCATTAAAACCAGAAGTAGAATTAGGGGTTTATCCCATAATTAAACGGTTATTGCAGCAGGGGATTTTAGTACGTACAGCAAGTGTAGCTAATAGTCCCATTTTTCCAGTAAAGAAGGCTGGGGGGAGGGGTTACAGGCTAGTGCAAGATCTTAGAGGAATTAATAAGGTGGTTGAGAGCCAATTTCCCGTAGTGCCAAATCCAGCTGTCATCCTTATGCAGATCCCAACAACTGCCACTCATTTTACTGTCATTGACCTCTGTTCAGCTTTCTTATCTGTCCCCTTACATCCTGACTATCAGTATCTCTTTGCTTTTACATACAAGGGGGTACAATACACATGGACACGATTGCCCCAGGGTTTCATAGACAGCCCCAGTATCTTCTCACAGGCCTTACATGAGTGTTTGCAATCTTTTCAACCTGCCAATGGATCTGTTCTAATACAATATGTGGATGATTTATTGTTGTGTTCTGATTAGTTTATGTCATGTTTAAATGATACTAAACTTTTGTTGCTTCATCTCTCACAAACAGGACACAAGGTTGCTAAGGACAAATTACAGCCATGCCAGGCTAAGATTAAATACTTAGGACACTGCCTAACCCAGGGCTTACGACACCTGACAAATTATAGAATCCAAGCCATACAGACCATGACCCTGCCGCAGAACCAAAAGCAAATTCGTACCTTCTTGGGAATGTGTGGATACTGCAGAATGTGGATCCCAGGTTTTTCTATTTTGGCCTTGCCTTTACAGGATTTGGACTCTTCCTCAAAACCCGATCGTGTCATACACACAGAGGAAACAGAGCAGGCTTTCCTTAATTTTAAGGATAGTCTGACAAGAGCACCTGCATTGGGAATACCTGACTATGAAAAACCCTTTGAATTGTATTGTACGGAATCCGATGGTTGTGCAGCAGGTGTCCTCATTCAGAAACATGGTAATGCTAGCAGACCTGTAGCATACTATAGTGCCCAATTGGACACTGTGGCAAGATCACTACCAACATGTTTAAGAAGTGTTGCTGCCACTGCTCTGTTGGTAAACAAGAGCGAGGACGTAGTATTAGGGCATGATACAATTGTCTATACACCCCATGCAGTATCTGCCTTGTTGAATTCAGCCTAAACCAGACATGTCTCCTCAGCTAGGTTCACAAAATGGGAACTGGCTCTGATAGCACCTGCAAACATCACCATTAAGTGGTGTATACGTTAAATCCAGTGACGTACTTACCATATGTGTATCGGAATGCACAAAGGGTGGAGGGTGAGTCTCTGGCAGAAGTGAGTTTTGCAGGGGTACTGATGAACATGATTGTATGGATTATTTCAATCAAACTTTTACAGCTAGGCCTAACATACATGATACACCCTTACAAAATGCAGATTTTACATTTTACACGGACGGGAGTTGTCATAGACAAACTGACACAGGAGAGTTATGTACAGGTTATGCTGTGGTAAATGACAAAGACATCATAGAGGCAGAACCTCTTGGTCCTCCTCACTCAGCCCAAGTGGCGGAGTTAGTAGCACTAAGAAGAGCGTGTGAATTGGCGGAAGACAAATCTGCTAACATTTACACTGACTCCAGGTATGTGTTCGGGGTGGTACATGATTTCGGAGCTCTATGGCATCTGAGAAATTTTATGACAGCAGCGGACACACCAGTAGCCAATTCTAAACATAAAAAAGGACTATTGACAGCAATTCAAATGCCAAAGGCAGTGGCCGTCATTAAATGTAAAGCTCACACATGTGAGGATGATCCAGTGTCACTAGGAAATAATAGAGCAGATGAAGCTGCCAAATGGGCAGCAGGGTTGAAAATCAATGTACCTAGTGAATGAATGATGGTTTTTCAAACGATTGATATGCAGAAATTAATTGAGATGCAAAATTTGTGTTCCATTCAGGAAAAGGCAGTCTGGAGATCGAAGGGATGTGGACAGGAGTCCTCTGGACTTTGGAGAGATGGACAAGGTAAGCCGGTGGCACCCAAGGCATACTACCCAAGCTTGGCTGAGGCAGCGCATGGTCTGACTCACTTGGGAAAGCAAGGTATGTGTAAGTTGGTCAGGGCGTATTGGTGTGCACTGGGCTTCTCTTCTCAAGCTGAAAAGAGAGCAATGTCCTATTTGACATGCTTAAGGAAGAATGTTGGAAAAACAATACCAACTGAACCATCCCACATCCCTCCGACAGATGGACCTTTTCAGGTAATACAAATTGATTTAATCCAATTACCACCCTGCAGGAATCTCAAGTATGTATTAGTTTGTACAGATGTATTCTCTAATTGGGTAGAGGCTTATCCAGCTGCCACTAATACTGCTGTGTTCACTGCTAAAAAGGTTGTACAGGAGTTTGTATGGTATCCCTAGAGTTATTGAAAGTGATAGGGGTACTCATTTCACTGGTGATGTCTTCCAGAGTATGTGTAAGTTGATGGGTATTAATAGTAAACTTCACACCCCCTATCGACCACAATTCAGTGCGAAGGTGGAGAGGGTGAACGGTACTATCAAAAATAAATTAAGTAAGATCATGGCAGAGACTGGACTGGGATGGCCAGAAGCATTACCGTTGGTCCTACATAGCATAAGGACCACTCCTAGGCCTCCTCTTAATCTGTCCCCCTTTGAAATACTGTTTGGTAGGCAACCTCATTTGATTATAAGTCCACAGGAAGATCTGAAAAGTAACAACGAGGTCACTGTAAAGTATCTTATAACAATAAGTAAACAGTTAAAACAGCAGCAGCTGAAATTGTAGTCACCCGATATGCCAGAAACAAACTGTCATGATGTCAAACCTAGAGAATTTGTTATGATCAGAAATTTTCTGCGTTCAGGTTGTCTGATTAATCGGTGGCAAGGTCCATATCAGGTGTTGTTGACGAGTACCACATCTTTGAAGGGGCCAAGAGAGATACCTGGGCCCATTCCACTCACTGCAGGAAGGTTAACCAACTGGTGTACATACAAGGCGGAGATGAGGCAGATAACGTGGACCTGTCGATTGTGAGCTTGTTCCGGGAGAGTTAAAAGGTTGCAGTGAGATATCTGAGCTAAAGAAATTTGTAGATCCTTGCTATGGCAATGGACTGGTCTGCTGTGTTCAGTTTTGTATTCTCTACCAGAGTTTCCATCATCCTGGTTTGTTCGGGGATTTCTGGTTTCTGTGACGGGGGACCGATAGAGGAGATGGGAGCTAATGGCAGTATTGATGGAGTGGAGCCGAGCGGAGGAGTGCTACGCCAATCAGGGGAGTGTCTGACCAATCTTAGTACAGTAATTGTTAAGAGATTTGTAATACCTGGAACTTGGAGACAGTGTGAAGTGGCTCTCCCCGAGTTCAGAAGGATTATGTTATTTGGGAAGGATACTTCCAGAAATTATGACCCTTACACATGGTGAAATGCTTGGTATCCATAAAAACACACCATCTCCATATCTTCATACACATTATGAACACCAGTGATCCCAAGGAGGTAATAGACCGGAAGATGGACGAAATACTGCAGTTAAAGTGGGAATTCCGAAAGAACCATAATGCTTTATTGACTGACATTGAGGAACAGGTAGATGAGTAGTTCACTTGGTTGAACACTGTGAAATTATTCTCCGGTCTAGGAGAGTGGGTCCAGAAATTGGTTGCTACAGTGGGTAAACTTCTGATCCTCAAAATCAGTGTCATCTTAGTAATTGGCTTAGGTGTCAGATGTGTTCCCAATGTGTTGAAGTGCAGGAAACGTACTAGGGCGAACCGAGAAGTCGAGATGGTGGTGGTAAGCGATGGAGATATGGATACCAAGGTTAAGGAAGAGCTGTATTACAACCCTGAATTAGAATGTACCCTATGATAATGTGATCCAGATTTTGTTTGGTTGTGCATGAATATATATATCGATAATGTTATTTTAAAACATCCTAGGTAATACTGTCCCAATTCCCCCTCAAAACTTCCTTTATAGGTTAGATGAATTCCCACATCCTGCCAGTGATCCCTTAAGGATCCGCAGATGACGTATAAGGGTTGTTATTCCCTCCTTGAGACGCATTATCTAAATGGTTCAAATGACCAACCTGTGTCATACCATAATAACATTAAACGGTATATTCTCATGCATGGCTAAACAGATTCAACATAGGTTATGATAGCGTTTGATTGGCTATCAAAGGGTGGACTATCGAAGCCGGATAATTGGCTAAGACAGAATCTGTTAGAATCGGAATCTGCACGACGCCATCTTGCGAATGGCAAACAAGACGCCATTTTGCAACTGATCGCAACACGCCATTTTAGCTACAACTAAAAGTCTAGGAGAGTGGGTCCAGAAATTGGTTGCTACAGTGGGTAAACTTCTGATCCTCAAAATCAGTGTCATCTTAGTAATTGGCTTAGGTGTCAGATGTGTTCCCAATGTGTTGAAGTGCAGGAAACATACTAGGGCGAACCGAGAAGTCGAGATGGTGGTGGTAAGCGATGGAGATATGGATACCAAGGTTAAGGAAGAGCTGTATTACAACCCTGAATTAGAATGTACCCTATAATAATGTGATCCAGATTTTGTTTGGTTGTGCATGAATATATATATCGATAATGTTATTTTAAAACATCCTAGGTAATACTGTCCCAATTCCCCCTCAAAACTTCCTTTATAGGTTAGATGAATTCCCACATCCTGCCAATGATCCCTTAAGGATCCGCAGATGACGTATAAGGGTTGTTATTCCCTCCTTGAGAAGCATTATCTAAATGCTTCAAATGACCAACCTGTGTCATACCATAATAACATTAAACGGTATATTCTCATGCATGGCTAAACAGATTCAACATAGGTTATGATTAGGGGTGTGCACCGGCCACTTTTCGTGTTTTGTGTTTTGGTTTTGGATCTGGATCTTTCTTCGTGTTTTGGATCTGGATTGGTTTTGCCAAAACCACCCTTCCGTGTTTTGGGTTCTGGGTTTTGTGTTTTGGATCTGTATTTTTTTGAAAAAAAGCATAAAAACAGCTAAAATCACAGAATTTGTAGGTTTTTCTGCTCCTATGCTATTATTAACCTCAATAACCTTAATTTCCACTCATTTCCAGTCTATTCTGAACACCTCACACCTCACAATAGTGTTTTTATGTCCAAAAGGTTGCACCGAGGTAGCTGGATGACTATGCTAAGCGACACGAGTGGGCGGCACAAACACGTGACCCATCTAGGAGTGACACTGCAGTGGCAGGCAGGATGGCAGTTAGAAAAACTAGGCCCCAAACTGTACATAATGCAAAGAAAAAAAGAGGTGCAAGATGGAATTGTCCTTGGGCCCTCCCACCCACCCTTATGTTGTATAAACAGGACATGCACACTTTAACAAATCAATCATTTCAGCGCCAGGGTCTGCCACACAACTGTGGCTGAAATGATTGGTTCGTTTGGGCCCCCACAAAACAAGCTGGCAATTAATGTGTCCCTGCACAAACTGGCTCTACGGAGGCAAGATGTCATCCTCATCCTCCTCATCCACCGATTCCTCACCCTCTTCAGTGTGTACATCCTCATCCTCACAAAGTATTAACTCGTCCCCACTTGAATCCACCACCACAGGTCCCTCTGTACCTTCTGGAGGCTGGTCTCCCTGGAAGAGCTGATAATTCATTTTGATGAACATCATCTTCTCCACATTCTGTGGAAGCAACCTCCTACGCCTTTCGCTGACAAGGTTCCCGGCTGCACTAAACACTCTTTCGGAGTACACACTGGAGGGGGGGCAACTCAGGTAAAATAGAGCCAGTTTGTACAGGGGCCTCCAAATTGCCTCTTTTTCCTGCCAGTACAGGTATGGACTGTCTGACATGCCTACTTGGATGCTGTCACCGATGTAATCCTCCACCATTCTGTCAATGGTGACAGTATCATATGCAGTGACAGTAGACATGTCAGAAATTGTTGCCAGGTCCTTCAGTCCGGACCAGATGTCCAAACTTGGTCCTGCCTGCCCTGCATCACCGCCAGCGGGTTGCTTAGGATACCTAAGTTTTTTCCTGGCAGCCCCAGTTGCGGGAGAAAATGAAGAAGGAGCCGTTGACGTGTCACGTTCCGCTTCAGCTGACAGTGTGTTCACCAGCAGGTCTTTGCACCTCTGCAGGCTTGTGTCGGCCGGAAAGAGAGACACCACATAGGCTTTAAACCTAGGATCGAGCACGGTGGCCAAAATGTAGTGGTCTGATTTCAACAGATTGACCACCCTGGAATCCTGGCAAAGCGAATGAAGGGCTTCATCCACAAGTCCCACATGCCGAGCGGAATCGCTCCGTCTTAGCTCCTCCTTCACTTTCTCCAGCTGCTTCTGCAAAAGCCTGATGAGGGGAATGACCTGACTCAAGCTGGCAGTGTCTGAACTGACTTCACGTGTGGCAAGTTCGAAGGGCTGAAGAACCTTGCACAACACGGAAATCATTCTCCACTGCGCTTGAGTCAGGTGCATACCCCCTCCTTTGCCTATGTCATAGGTGGATGTATAGGCTTGTATGGCCTTTTGCTGCTCCTCCATCCTCTGAAGCATATAGAGGGTTGAGTTCCACCGCGTCACAACCTCTTGCTTCAGGTGATGGCGGGGCAGGTTCAAGAGTGTTTGCTGGCGCTCCAGTCTTCGGCACGCAGTCGCTGAATGGCGAAAGTGGCCAGAAATTTTTCGGGCCACCCAAAGCGTCTCCTGCACGCCCCTGTCGCTTTTCAGAAAATTCTGCACCACCAAGTTTATTGTGTGAGCAAAACATGGGACGTGCTGGAATTTGCCCAGATGTAATGCCCGCACAATATTGGTGGCGTTGTCAGATATCACAAATCCCCAGGAGAGTCTAAGTGGGGTAAGCCACTGGGCGATGATTTCCCTCAGTTTCTCTAAGAGGTTGTCGGCGGTGTGCCTCTTACTGAAACCGGTGATACACAGCGTAGCCTGCCTTGTAACGAGCTGGCGTTTCTGAGATGCTGCTACTGGTGACGCTGCTGCTGTTGCTGCGTAAGGTGATACATCTACCCAGTGGGCTGTCACAGTCATATAGTCCTTAGTCTGCCCTGTTCCACTTGTCCACATGTCCGTGGTTAAGTGGACATTGTGTACAACGGCATTTTTCAGGACACTGAGGACACTTTTTCTGACGTTTCTGTACAGTCTCGGTATCGCCTGCCTAGTGAAGTGGAATCTAGACGGGATTTGGAACCGGGGACACACTACCTCCATCAATTGTCTAAATCCCACTGCACTAATGGCGGATACCGGACGCACGTCTAACACCAACATAGCAGTCAAGGCCTCAGTTATACGTTTTGCTTCAGGATGACTGCTGTCGTACTTCATCCTCCTCGCTAAGGACTGTTGGAGGGTCAATTGTTTAGTAAAAGTAGTGGTGTTCCTACTTCCTCTCTGGGATGATGAACGACTCCCAGCAGCAGCAGCAACAGCAGCAGCGGCAGCAGTAGGCGTAGCAATGCAGGATCCTCCGGAGGAATCCCGGATAGGAGAGTCAGTCATGCCAGTGATATGGCCTGCAGGACTACTTCCGATCCTGACTAAGGAGGAAATTGACGAGGAGGGAGTTGACGGTGTGGTTTGCAGGCGCTTGGATACAACAGGACAACGGGATTTAGGTGTCCCTGGACTGCTTACGGTCTGAGCCAAAGTTTCTGAACTTGACAGTAACTTTTTATGAACGCGCTGCAGGTGCCGTATAAGGGAGGATGTTCCTAGGTGGTTGACGTCCCTACCCCTACTTATTTCACCTTTACATATGGTACATATGGCAAGACAGTTGTTGTCCGGATTTGGATAGAAATATTGCCAGACCAAAGAGGTGGAATGTTTGGTCTTCTGCCCAGGCATGACCGTGATGGGCTTTTTCATCCCACGGACAACAACTGTCTCCCCCGGAGCCTGATTTAAACAAACCACATCACCATCAGAATCCTCCTCGCCAACTTCCTCCTCAGCACCAGCTACACCAGTATCCTCATCCTGTTGTACTTCAACAGTGACATCTTCAATTTGCATATCAGCAAGTGGACTGTGGGTGCTCCTTTCAGCACTTGCAGGGGGCGTGCAAATGGTGGAAAGAGCCACCTCTTCCCGTCCAGTGCTGGGAAGGTCAGGCATCGCAACCACCACCACACTTGGACTCTCTTTGGGGATTTGTGATATCTTCTTAGAAAGCACAGTTCTTCGCTGTGCTTTTGCCAGCTTAACTCTTTTGATTTTTTTAGTGGGAGGAGTGCTTCCATCGTCATGTGAAGCTGAACCACTAGTCATGAACATACTAGGGATCGACCTTAGCCGTTCCTTGCCACTCCGTGTCGTAAATGGCATATTGGCAAGTTTACGTTTCTCTTCAGCTGATTTAAATGTCTTTTTCAAGGTCATTTTCCTGAACTTTGCCATTTGGGATTGTATGTGCCCTCTACTATGACATTGGGCATCGGCCTTGGCAGACGACGTTGATGGCATGTTATCGTCTATGTCATGACTAGTGGCAGCAGCTTCAGCACTAGGAGGAAGTGGTTCTTGATCTTTCTCTATTTTATTTTTATCGGAGAAAGTTTGGTCCTCCATTTATGTTATATCGATTTGATATATACGTGCGGCTAAACACAGAAAATAAATTTTTTTTTGGTTCGGACTGGAGTGTACTTTGTGGGTTACAGCACCCTTTAACGGTCAAGCCAGCCGGCCCTTTACTTATGACACAGGCGCACTCTTGGCACTACTTTGTTGATGCACGTGCGGCTACTGCGCACACAATTCACAAACACAGAAAATAATTTTTTTTTGGTTTGGACTGGAGTGTACTTTGGGGGTTACAGCACCCTTTAACGGTCAAGCCAGCCGGCCCTT
Source organism: Taudactylus pleione (assembly GCA_031769625.1). Taxonomy (NCBI): domain Eukaryota; kingdom Metazoa; phylum Chordata; class Amphibia; order Anura; family Myobatrachidae; genus Taudactylus; species Taudactylus pleione. The sequence goes on from JAUIMM010000154.1 coordinate 7,764,444, forward strand.
TACTTATGACACAGGCGCACGCTTGGCACTACTTTGTTGATGCACGTGCGGCTACTGCGCACACAATTCACAAACACAGAAAATAATTTTTTTTTGGTTTGGACTGGAGTGTACTTTCGGGGGTTACAGCACCCTTAACGGTCAAGCCAGCCGGCCCTTTACTTATGACACAGGCGCACGCTTGGCACTACTTTGTTGATGCACGTGCGGCTACTGCGCACACAATTCACAACCACAGAAAATAATTTTTTTTTGGTTTGGACTGGAGTGTACTTTCGGGGGTTACAGCACCCTTTAACGGTCAAGCCAGCCGGCCCTTTACTTATGACACAGGCGCACGCTTGGCACTACTTTGTTGATGCACGTGCGGCTACTGCGCACACAATTCACAAACACAGAAAATAATTTTTTTTTAGGTTTGGACTGGAGTGTACTTTCGGGGGTTACAGCACCCTTAACGGTCAAGCCAGCTGGCCCTTTACTTATGACACAGGCGCACGCTTGGCACTACTTTGTTGATGCACGTGCGGCTACTGCGCACACAATTCACAAACACAGAAAATAATTTTTTTTTTGGTTTGGACTGGAGTGTACTTTCGGGGGTTACAGCACCCTTAACGGTCAAGCCAGCCGGCCCTTTACTTATGACACAGGCGCACGCTTGGCACTACTTTGTTGATGCACGTGCGGCTACTGCGCACACAATTCACAAACACAGAAAATAATTTTTTTTTTGGTTTGGACTGGAGTGTACTTTCGGGGGTTACAGCACCCTTAACGGTCAAGCCAGCCGGCCCTTTACTTATGACACAGGCGAACGCTTGACACTACTTTGTTGATGCACGTGCTGCTACTGCGCACACAATTCACAAACACAGAAAATAATTTTTTTTTGGTTTGGACTGGAGTGAACTTTCAGGGGTTACAGCACCCTTTAACGGTCAAGCCAGCCGGCCCTTTACTTATGACACAGGCGCACGCTTGGCACTACTTTGTTGATGCACGTGCGGCTACTGCGCACACAATTCACAAACACAGAAAATAATTTTTTTTTGGTTTGGACTGGAGTGTACTTTCGGGGGTTACAGCACCCTTTAACGGTCAAGCCAGCCGGCCCTTTACTTATGACACAGGGGCACTCTTGGCACTACTTTGTTGATGCACGTGCGGCTACTGCGCACACAATTCACAAACACAGAAAATAATTTTTTTTTAGGTTTGGACTGGAGTGTACTTTCGGGGGTTACAGCACCCTTAACGGTCAAGCCAGCCGGCCCTTTACTTATGACACAGGCGCACGCTTGGCACTACTTTGTTGATGCACGTGCGGCTACTGCGCACACAATTCACAAACACAGAAAATAATTTTTTTTTTGGTTTGGACTGGAGTGTACTTTCGGGAGTTACAGCACCCTTAACGGTCAAGCCAGCCGGCCCTTTACTTATGACACAGGCGCACGCTTGGCACTACTTTGTTGATGCACGTGCGGCTACTGCGCACACAATTCACAACCACAGAAAATAATTTTTTTTTGGTTTGGACTGGAGTGTACTTTCGGGGGTTACAGCACCCTTTAACGGTCAAGCCAGCCGGCCCTTTACTTATGACACAGGCGCACGCTTGGCACTACTTTGTTGATGCACGTGCGGCTACTGCGCACACAATTCACAAACACAGAAAATAATTTTTTTTTAGGTTTGGACTGGAGTGTACTTTCGGGGGTTACAGCACCCTTAACGGTCAAGCCAGCCGGCCCTTTACTTATGACACAGGCGCACGCTTGGCACTACTTTGTTGATGCACGTGCGGCTACTGCGCACACAATTCACAAACACAGAAAATAATTTTTTTTTTGGTTTGGACTGGAGTGTACTTTCGGGGGTTACAGCACCCTTAACGGTCAAGCCAGCCGGCCCTTTACTTATGACACAGGCGCACGCTTGGCACTACTTTGTTGATGCACGTGCGGCTACTGCGCACACAATTCACAAACACAGAAAATAATTTTTTTTTTGGTTTGGACTGGAGTGTACTTTCGGGGGTTACAGCACCCTTAACGGTCAAGCCAGCCGGCCCTTTACTTATGACACAGGCGAACGCTTGACACTACTTTGTTGATGCACGTGCGGCTACTGCGCACACAATTCACAAACACAGAAAATAATTTTTTTTTGGTTTGGACTGGAGTGTACTTTCAGGGGTTACAGCACCCTTTAACGGTCAAGCCAGCCGGCCCTTTACTTATGACACAGGCGCACGCTTGGCACTACTTTGTTGATGCACGTGCGGCTACTGCGCACACAATTCACAAACACAGAAAATAATTTTTTTTTGGTTTGGACTGGAGTGTACTTTCGGGGGTTACAGCACCCTTTAACGGTCAAGCCAGCCGGCCCTTTACTTATGACACAGGGGCACTCTTGGCACTACTTTGTTGATGCACGTGCGGCTACTGCGCACACAATTCACAAACACAGAAAATAATTTTTTTTTAGGTTTGGACTGGAGTGTACTTTCGGGGGTTACAGCACCCTTAACGGTCAAGCCAGCCGGCCCTTTACTTATGACACAGGCGCACGCTTGGCACTACTTTGTTGATGCACGTGCGGCTACTGCGCACACAATTAACAAACACAGAAAATAATTTTTTTTTGGTTTGGACTGGAGTGTACTTTCGGGGGTTACAGCACCCTTTAACGGTCAAGCCAGCCGGCCCTTTACTTATGACACAGGCGCACGCTTGGCACTACTTTGTTGATGCACGTGCGGCTACTGCGCACACAATTCACAAACACAGAAAATAATTTTTTTTTAGGTTTGGACTGGAGTGTACTTTCGGGGGTTACAGCACCCTTAACGGTCAAGCCAGCCGGCCCTTTACTTATGACACAGGCGCACGCTTGGCACTACTTTGTTGATGCACGTGCGGCTACTGCGCACACAATTCACAAACACAGAAAATAATTTTTTTTTTGGTTTGGACTGGAGTGTACTTTCGGGGGTTACAGCACCCTTAACGGTCAAGCCAGCCGGCCCTTTACTTATGACACAGGCGCACGCTTGGCACTACTTTGTTGATGCACGTGCGGCTACTGCGCACACAATTCACAAACACAGAAAATATATTATTTTTTTAGCACTTGGGGGGAGCACCCCTGATGGACAGAGCACCCCCTGGACAACACTACAGCACCCCTTTAGGACTGGGACACTGCACAGGACTTTGGAACTGACTGCACAACACAGTCCAGCCAGCCCCTATGGACTTTGAAGTAGTGGACACAGCCCCTATTAACAACAGCAGCACAGCACAACACAGCCAGCCCCTATGGACTTTGAAGTAGTGGACAACAGCAGCACTACACTACACTACACTACACAGCACTAACTCCCACCCTCCCTCTTCACTGTCCACAGCCGAGTGAGAAAATGGCGCCGACGCGGGTACCTTATATAGGATCCAAAACCCGCGAGACTCGGAAGGCGGGATGATGACGTTTTGCCTCGATGTCAGATCCGAGTCAGGCGGGAAAAGTCGAGCCTGACTCGGATCGGACTCGGATCGGGGGGGCTCGGGGGGGTTCGGATTTCAGAAATCCGAACCCGCTCACCCCTAGTTATGATAGCGTTTGATTGGCTATCAAAGGGTGGACTATCGAAGCCGGATAATTGGCTAAGACAGAATCTGTTAGAATCGGAATCTGCACGTCGCCATCTTGCGAATGGCAAACAAGACGCCATTTTGCAACTGATCGCAACACGCCATTTTAGCTACAACTAAAAGTCCTTATATTAAATATTCAGCGATGACAAGACAGGTTTTGTTGATTTGTCTGTGACGAATAATTAAAGAATACACAAAGATATTGTGAGCATTTGCTCTGCATACAGAATAGTCTGTCTACATTGGTGTTATCATGATCTGTTCGGGTATATAGCCTGTGTCCTGGTCCCAGTTAGGAGCCATTCTTCTTCTTGGATGACCGCAGGCTTCTGGATTGATGACTGTAACTTGGACCGGTGCGCTGGCGTATGTATCGACTGTACCATAATGATTGTAACATTTGCACTCATTGTTTATATCACAGTGCTAAGTACCTTTTTCTTTGTTAATAATATCTTTTGTGCTTTGGTACCACACTCAAGGTCTGAATGTGTTTATTTCTATGTGCTACTATTCATAACGATAAATAGCATCATCTAAGGTATAGAGGTTTTTAGGCAGGATGCCATAGAGTTTTAAATAGGATTCCATAGTGCCCTCTACTCCTGGTAATTCAACTCATGTAGTGTCTGCAAACATGTAAAGAAGTTGTGACTCTTGTTAGTGTAGCTGGGAACAGCCCCAAGGGTACTCCCTGCTAAAGGTGGTACCTACACTGGGGCCAGCCCCATGGGCACTCACTGCTGAAGGTGTACCTACACTGGGCCCAACACACTGGACTAACTGCTGAGAGGGTACCTACACTGCGGTTAGCACTCTGGGCACTCACTGCTGAGGGGACACCTATACTGGGGGCAGCCATGAGCACTCACTGCTGAGAGGGCACCTATACTGGGGCCAGCCCCGTGAACACTCACTACTGAGGGGGTAACTACACTAGGGTTAGGCCCCTGTACACTCACTGCTGAGGGTATGGGTGGAGTGTCCATAGCTTCTCCAGTAATTCCCAGTGTCCTGTTTTGTGTTTTTATTTTGTATATACTGTAAATAATATTTTTACATTGCCCAGTGGTGTAACTTCCCTATGTGCAGCCATTTAAATAGGTTACAATACACAGTCTATACTTACTGTGTACTGTGCAAATGTCTCTGCCCCCAGTTGAAATTCCACCACTTGTCCTGCCCCCTTTTAAGAATAAGTAGCCTTGCTCTTCCTAACCATGGATGACAGGCAGGGCTGCATTAAGGGCTACATGGGCCTGGGGCTGTAAATGTATAATGGCTTATATTGAAAAGGGAAGAATCTGTGACCAGTGCTGTGTGGGTGTGACCAGTGCTGTGTGGGTGTGGCCACCCCCTACACTCTTAGCCCCACTGTCTCCCTAAATACATAAAAAGAGAAAGTTGCAGAATTTTGTGAGAAAAATAGAAATACCATTTTTATAGTTAAGATTTATGGCTGACTATTTGATGCAGCTGGTAATCATGCTGTCATGATGATGGGCCTATTTTTATGTGGAGGCCTTGGCTCCATCGGCTCCATTGTTAATCTGGCCCTACTGACAGGAGGAGAGCAAACACCCCAAGTCCAGCAGCTGTGAAACTCCCTCACAGAGAGGAAAGTCCTGTCTTACACGGTTACCAATGAGCTTGAGGATTCACCTCTGGGGATTAACAGAGTGGGTCCCAGTCAACAAGATCTCCCCTCCTCATCATTTAATTGACTCCTCTTCTCTCATAAATGTGGTGAGGGAAATATTACATAATCGTCCAATCACACAGCGCACATATGAAGATCCCTTTATCAACTAACAGAAACACACATTGTTTAGATTACCAGCAATCAAAATATAATTGTGATTAATCCAACTCAGGGATACATCATTTGGCATTCTCGTACTATAGTCTGCAGAATACTAACTTTAACTAGTGGCAAGGTATGAGAAAACATACCTCTATATAATAAATAATTAAACCAAAATACTGGCTAATTTTACTAATCTATAGGAAACAATTACTTAAATTACTGATGGAGACTAGAATAACTATGCACACCTAAACAGCAGGGTGGATTAGTTGTAGGCTTCACTGGTAGATGTATTAAATTTGCTTTGTTTAACATGCAACAGTAATTGGCCAACAAGGGTCACTCAAGTATGGTGATCTCCCATGCTGTTCTCCACACAGTATGTTGGACACAGGCTATGGCCAGAGTGCTGTTTCATGAGTTTGTCATCCAGAAGTGATCAAGCTACAAGTCTGGGGTGCTATGTACATTATGATGTGCTGTATGGCATCACCTTGATGCTCAATGTACTGTATGGCATTCAATGGAGTGCTTTCTGTACATTATGGCATTCACTGGGATGCTGTATGGTGATGATGGGATATAGCCTCTGCTGTATGGTGGTAGCTGTTTGTGCTGTATTGTCACTAGGATGCTCAATTTAATGTGTGCCAATCCCTGGAATGATCTATGTACTTTATGGTGGTAACCAAGCTGGTGGTGGTGATTGAGATGCTCTTTGTACTGTAAGATGTTTACTGGGATCACAAGCCTATGGGGGCCCAATAGCAACACTTTCAAACCCCCCACCCAGGGCAAATTCTGATTGTAAATGACCTAATATCTACCTACTTAGCTGGCATGCAGGATTAAATAAATTGTAATTAGCATATATATATATATATATATATATATATATATATATATATATAGTTCCCCTAATCCTAAATGTTTCTGAAACAACATGGTATATAAGGAAGCTATGATTTACTAATAAACCAGCTAATGAAGAGAGATGGGGCAGAGACGACTGGGCCAGTGGCGGCAGGTGCCCTGCAGTAACACTCAAAGGCCACCTGGGCCCCATAGCAGCCCCATTCTCTGTACCTACTGTCTGAGATTTGCTGCAAAGTTGGACAGGTGTGTAGGCATATATTAGATGTTGAATCTGCGTCAAGGTCTCCAGTAGGATTGTGTTAACAGTCTAATCTGGAGTTGAATCCTCCACTTGGACAAGTGTGAATCCATGTTAAGTCATGCAGTGTCATATCAGTTAAATAATTTGCTTTATCCATTGTTTCTAAATTAAAAACCGCAGGTAAATAATTTGCTTTATCTATTGTTTCTAAATTAAAAACCGCAGGTAAAATGGAGGAAGGGGTAAGGGTGACAGGCCAAAATTTGTTATAAAGTCCTTACCTTAAGATGGTATTCAGATTCTTTTTAAAAAAATGTTGCTGATCAGGACCTTATTGGGAGATATAATCCAAAGTTCATATCAGTAGTCGTTATCCAAAGTCGCCTACATAAAACAGGAACTACTCAGAGAGTATCAGTCTAGGACAAAATGTCACCACAAAATGGCTGCCAGTAGCTGGGCATCCTTTATATAGGGCTGTGACTTGCATTGTGACATCACAATGCATGCAGGCAGCAGCTAGGCTCATCTATGGGCTCACATACCCTGCAGCAGCACTCTGGTGAGAATAGAAAAGCTGGGGTTCAGGAGATGACGTTTTACTCATTGCACTCTGCCTGTAGCAGCCGCACTCTCTGCACGGCATTTAAATGCTGGCGGTTCAAATCCCGACCGTGGCTGCCAGACAGGATGAAAATCCCGACAGAGGCAGGTAAGTATGCTAACCTCCCCTGTCCGTCCGTCCCCCCCCCAAACCCTCCCTTAGTGGTGGCTAACCCTAAACTCCCCCCCTAGTGCCTAACCCTAACCCCCCCTTACCGCTCCATAAACCTAATCCTCCCGGGGGGGTGCCAAACCCTAACCTCTCCCTGGGGCTGCCTAACCCTAACCCTCCTCCCTAGGGGTGCCTAACCATAACCCCCCCCCAAAAGCTAACGCTAACCCCTCTGCCTGTCCTAAACCTACCCCTCCCGCAGCTAACAGGTCGGACACCCAGGATTTACCTTGTTCGGGCACGCATCGTCCTGGATTCCGGCGTTGGGATTATGATAGGCGTCGGTATTTCGACACCTATCATACATCCCTAGCCAGCATTCTGCTGTCGGGATTGTGACCAGTGGCTGGTCACATAACTACATCCCCTCTACACTTACTATAGCTACGCCCTTGGCTGGGATGCTGTTTGCGCTGTATGGCAGACACAAAGCTACTCTCTGTATTGTATGGCTGTCAAGTTGGCTTTTTGCTACCACAAGTTATGATAGTTTTGGCTTGCCAAATTTGAATGAGGCCACTCTCAGAATTTTTTCCAGGGCCACTTTAAGTTCCCAATCCACCCCTGTAGATGAGGGTTTTACCACAGTCCCTGGGCACATGCAGTGTCCTATGCAGATATAAGTGGGGCTGTCATCCTCCTCCAGAATTGCAACGAATCGCCAAAGTCAGCAGGTGTTTAGAAGTATATATTCATTGTATTGATCTAATTGATTAATTGAGCCACACATGTGCCACACATATTTTTAATTGCAAACCATATATATATGTCTGTTTGGATCATTCTGGGATATGCTTCTGAGGAAGCCGGATGGATCTTAACCAGTGAAAAGCGTTGAGCTATACATTGCACTTGGAGGCACTTCTTTCTTTCATTGGCGACCACCCACCTTGGACTTCTAAACACCTGCTGACTGGCGATTTGTTGCAATTCCGGAGGAGGATGACAGCCCCACTTATAGCTGCATAAGACACTGCATGTGCCCAGGGACTGTGGTAAAACCCTCATCTATTCCCAGTAATCTTTTTACCTAAAGGGATATCTCAGTCCTAAATTGACTCTTTTCAGTCTATATGACTGTGCATTATTTGGAAGGAGGTTCCACCAAGCATTTATCAGATATGAATTTTTCATACTAATATGTGGCTTTTATATTTATTTTCATTTTTATTCTTGATTCTGTGTATGTCCAGTTATATGTGCTTTTTTTCTTAAGGTAATTGTATTAAATTTGTGTCTTTTACGACCTAACTGTCCACTAGTAATTCTGTTTTAGCGCTGGTTTTTATATTTCTAGACTTGCTCAGAAGGCTGATGGCCACCTGGCCTGCATTTGATGTTTCTGGTTTTGTACGCGAGCAGCGGATGTGAGATGCTTTCAGTAGAGTCTCTAAGCACTAGACAGTGAGTGAGTCATTAGCATATTTTCACAATTTGCGATCCGTAAGAGTTCGATGGCATTAGCGTCCATCTCTGAATCAGGCCCAAAATCCGCATGACTAAATCACCTGTACTTGTGTACACTCAGTTTTGGCATATGCGCAGTATGAAAACACGCTAGCAGGTGCGCATACAACTCAGCTTTAGTCCCTTAGTGTGCATGGGTTTTACATAGTCAAGGATTGGAACTGGTCTTATCCCCTTCTAGGGGTATATTTACTAAAGTGAGCATTTTTAGAAATGGAAATGTTGCCCGTAGCAACCAATCAGATTCTACTTAACATTTAACTAGCACCTCCTAGACGATAATACCTAGAATCTGATTGGTTACTATGAGCAACATCTCCACTTCTAAAAACTCTCATTTTAGTAAATATATCCCTAGGTTACAAAAAAATTAGAAACACACAATGGGGATGATTCTAAGGCGGGAGCACAGAAGAGCAAGAAAAGCAAGTAACTTTGTGTCTGAAACAAACCATGTTTGTTCCAGATACAAAGGGGGGCAGAAACATTTATTTTTTATGCATGCAGGGTAAATACTGGCTGCTTCTGCATGTAGCCCAGACATGCTGGACAGCTTTATTTTTACACTGCAAACTATGGGCCTGATTCAGACCCACTCGCGAGCGGCTGTCCGCTCGCAAGTGGGTCGATGTTATGGACTGAGCATGCGCACGACGGAGGGAGCTCCGTCGTGCGCATGCGCCAGACGCGACGAGCGAAGGAAAGTCCTTCGCTCGTTGTGTCCGATCAAAGGGGGCGTGCTGTCAATGTTGATTGACAGCACGCCCCCTTTGGTGGGCGTGCCTCCCTGACGGGGGCGTTCCCACGGGAACGCCTCCCATCAGAAGCCGGTCCACTGACATCACTAGTGATGTCAGTGGGAGTGATTTTGGCTCTGATATAGCCAAAATCACTCCGGAGCTTGCGGTTGAAAACCTCAACCGCAGGCTCCGGCTCGCAGTTTCGATGGTCGCGATGGTCTCGACCATCGCGACCATCACAATGCACGCTCGTATAGCCTCTGGGTGGTGACCCACAGCTATACGAGCGTCCAGGAGGACGCTCCATGAAAATGGAGGCCGGCCCTCATTCAGAGCGTGCGCTCTGCTCAGAGCGTACGGCTCTGAATGAGGGCCTATATTTGAGTTTGGGCACGACCTTCTCAAATCTAAATTTCAGAATATTTTAAATTTCCACCATCTGCAGTGCAAGATAGTTTTGCCAAGATGCAAAGTTATTTGCTCATTTTTTCTTTGTTCCCAACTCAGACTCAGCCAGAAGAGCAACATAGCTTATTCAGAATGGCAAAATCTGGTGTCTGTGTCCACTTTACCACCTTATTTCATGCCCATAAACGTGTTGGTCAAGGCAAATTGCATGCGAGTATGTGATCACCCTCTGTGGGTTCCAAGCAGAGGTGCAGCGTGTGGCCAGGGCGCCTGGAGCATTTGTGTGCTATGCCCGCCCCCCCCTTCCCCCCAGGTGTGCCAGGGGGGGGGGGCGTGGGGTTAAATTAAAGGGAAATAATAATAAACAATAGGGGCATTATCAAAATGGGGCATAGAGAGCTAGATGTATTCCAAAGTAATTCCACTAATAAAATCCAGTTTTGTGTGTAAAAATACATCTTACCTATATGGTGCTTTCTGAAGAAATTGATACTCCCTGGGCAAACAGACTTCAGTTGGAACTTACTATTCATGTAAGAGATCACATGGTCCGGAAGATGCCTTTTTGTGTAAGAATGTAACCAATGTCATCATCATACAACAGAGCTTCAACCAGCCCGCTTTATCTTCGGCCCCCTGTCACTCCAGCCAACCCCTTCCCCTGCCCCCTCCAACTTACCTTCTTCTCTTCAGCCTGCATGCTTCTCTTCCTTCTCCTCATAGTATAATTGTTGGGAACAGCACTATATATATATAATTTCTATCTATCTATCTATATCCAAAGGGTAAGAACCGCAGACACACTTAATAGAACTGTTCGGGTGCTGAAGTTACATACTGGAACACCTATCATCATATTCAATCCCAGAGGGATAAAAAAACGAGACCAGCACACCATCAACTTAATGCAAAAAAGGGGCCTCTGTTGGATACATGCATTAGGTCACCAGGCATTGATAAGTACTATAGGAACTTTACTGCATAGCAGATGTGACATGCATTATGTTTACCCGATAAGCATGGCTGTGTTTTAATACATCCCACTTTTTTTGCATTAAGTTGATGGTGTGATGGTCTCGTTTCTTGATCTCTCTGGGATCGAATGAGATTATATATAGATATAGCAGCTATATAATATAAATGCTCTATCCATCCATCTATCTATCTGTGACGTGCGGTGAGGTAAATGGCTGGGGAGGCACTGGCTAGTGTCACAGTTAGATTTACAGATACATACAGTGCATCTGGAAAGTATTCACAACGCTTCACTTTTTCCACATTTTGTTATGTTACAGACTTATTCCAAAATGGAATAAATTCATTTTTGTCCTCAAAATTCTGCACACAATACCCCATAATGACAACGTGTAAAAAGTTTTTTTTGAGATTTTTGCAAATTTAATTAAAAAACTAAAAATTAACAAATCACATGTACATAAGTATTCACAGCCTTTGCTCAATACTTTGCTGATGCACCTTTGGGAGCAATTACAGCCTCAAGTCTTTTTGGATATGATGACACAAGCTTGGCACACCTATCTTTGGGCAGGTGCGCCCATTCCTCTTTGCAGCACCTCTCAAGCTCCATCAGGTTGGATGGGAAGCATAGGTGTACAGCCATTTTCAGATCTCTCCAGAGATGTTCAATTGGATTCAAGTCTGGGTTCTGGCTGGGCCACTCAAGGACATTCACAGAGTTGTCCTGAAGCAACTCTTTTGATATCTTGGCTGTGTGCTTAGGGTCGTTGTCCTGCTGAAAGTTGAACCATCGCCCCAGTCTAAGGTCAAGAGCGCTCTGGAGCAGGTTTTCATCCAGGATGTCTCTGTACATTGCTGCATTCCTCTTTCCCTCTAGCCTGACTAGTCTCCCAGTTCCTGCCGCTGAAAAACATCCCCATAGCATGATGCTGCCACCACGTTTCACTGTAGGGATGGTATTGGCCTGGTGATGAGCGGTGCCTGGTTTCCTCCAAACATAACGCCTGCCATTCACACCAAAGAGTTCAATCTGTTGTTTATCATGGTCTGAGAGTCCTTCAGGTGCATTTTGGCAAACTCCAGACGGGCTGCCATGTGCTTTTTACTAAGGAGTGTCTTCCGTCTGGCCACTCTACCATACAGGCCTAATTGTTGAATTGCTGCAGAGATGGTAGTCCTTCTGGAAGGTTCTCCTCTCTTCACAGAGGAATGCTGTAGCCTTGACAGATTGACCATTGGGTTCTTGGTCACCTCCCTGACTAGGACCCTTCTCCCACGATCGCTCAGTTTAGACAGCTGGCCAACTCTAGGAAGAAACCTGGTAGTTCCGAACTTCTTCCATTGACGGATGGTGGAGGCCACTGTGCTCATTGGGACCTTCAAAGCAGCAGATATTTTTCTGTTCCCTTCCCCAGATTTGTGCCTCGAGACAATCCTGTCTCGGAGGTCTACAGACAATTCCTTGGACTTCATGCTTGGTTTGGGCTCTGACATGCACTGTCAAGTGTGGGACCTTATATAGACAGGTGTATGCCTTTCAAAATCATGTCCAAACAACTGAATTTACCACATGTAGACTCCAATTAAGCTGTAGGAACATCTCAGTGATGATCAGTGGAAACAGAATGCACCTGAGCTCAATTTTGAGCTTCATGGCAAAGGCTGTGAATATTTATGTACATGTGATTTCTTAGGGGTTTTTTTTTATTAACTTTGCAAAAATCTCAAAAAAACTTTTTACACGTTGTCATTATGGGGTATTGTGTGCAGAATTTTGAGGATAAAAATTAATTTATTCCATTTTGGAATAAGGCTGTAACATAACAAAATGTGGAAAAAGTGAAGCGCTGTGAACACTTTCCAGATGCACTGTATATGAACCCGAGGGTTCATGTGGGTATTATACAAAGGTGCAGCAGTATATAGTGCTGGAAATTTGGTAAGTTTTGATCTGGGATGTGTAGAAAAGGTAGACAGGGAAGGCAGTGCCTCACCTGTCATACAGTACACGTTTTACTCCAGAGTTTTAACTGTAAAAATTATTAGAATACAAAAAAGATACAGTATTTATAATATTTTCTTGTCATTTTTAAAGTCAAAACTTTGGAGTATACCTAAGTATGACAGGAAAGACTCTGCTAACCTGCCTCACCTGACCGCACATCACATATATATATATATACATCCAAGTTTCAGAACGCACACACTTTTAAATATATATTTGTGGGTGCCAGGTAATCATAAGTCCAGCAACAGAACCAAAAAGTTTACCCTTCAGGATAAACCAAGGAACCAGCACACCACCATGTATGTATCAAACAAGCATATTTAATAGAAAAAACTTGATAAAAAAGCCATCATCAAAAAATTTGTCATAAAGTACTCATCCATAACTGGAAGCTGCAGTTAGAGTATAAAACGATGAGGATCAGCCATCCCAACGGGCCGTTTCGGCACATATAGCCTTTTTCAAGGGTCAGCCATAATAAAGTACTGCATAATGAGGCTTGATATAGCATGAGAAATCAACACACATCGTACTCACCTGTCCATGCGCGCGATCGTCAAGCACCAACACCTGGAGACATCACCCACCGGGAACCAATGTGCACACCATTGTTTCCGGAGGACTCACTAAAGGTTCCGCCAACCCGGAAGTGATGCGACGCGAACGCAGTTTGTCAACATCCGGTCAGCCGGAACCCCGTGTTACCAACAACAGAAACAAGGGGAGTGTCCAGGCTCACTCAGGGGGGAGCCAACAGGTCGTCAAGACGACAGCACGTACACAAACAGACAACATATAACACAAAAAAAACGCATGAGGTATACGTTCCCAAAATCGAATCCATCTAGGGGGTGTGTATCATAACCAGAGGGTATAATTGTTACTAGCTAAATAAATGTATATTAATAAAGACATTACCACATTATGAGCTATTCAGCCATTGAAACTAAATGACCAATCATTATAGCTAATTTAGATAAATATCATTCTGGCTTAACAAGAGATATCGATCAGATATATAAAAGGATAAACATGCATACCTACACTACAGAAAAAAATAGATAAAATAAACATGAAACTAAGAGAATAATCATAAACAAAACATCAATAACATTGAGCCAATATCTAGTAGTGAGAACGCCATCAATAATATAGATTAAAGTTACCAAAATATATGCTAACTTCATAATGCCCGAAAATTTGTACAAAGACGCCAAAAATTTTTCATAAAAGACATACAACGATACATCAAAAAAGAAATAATTCAAATAAACGGCGTAAAGAGTAATTCCTCATTGAGGCCAGCTGGAGACATTGCATTAAGTTTATAAATCCATTCGCATTCGCGTTGTAACAATAAGCGATGTCTGTCACCCCCTCTTCGTGAGGGTGGTATATGGTCCACTGGCATAAATCTGAAGTCCTTGATCATATGTCCACAAGTAAAAAAATGCTTGGCCACAGGTGGTGTGCTAGTATCAATATTATTAGTGGCTTTTTTTATAGAACATCTGTGCATCCCAATTCTTTCCTTCAGCATACGCATTGTTTTGCCCACATACACTTTCTTGCATGGGCACAGTATCACATATATGACATATTTGGTTTCACATGTCATACGATGTTTCAAATGAAATGTCCTGCCCGTAATGGGATGGCAAAATTTGTTTCCAGTTAGTAAATAATGACAATTCACACATTTGGCACATTTGTATTCCCCAATTTGTAAGGACAACCAGTTAGAATTAGTACTGACCCCTAGGATAATATCAGAGTAGACAAGACGTTCTTTTAAATTATGGCTTCTTCTATAGCAAAACAACGGGGGATGAATACAATCTTTCCCAATAATTGGATCGGCCTGTAAAATATGCCAATACTTGAGTACAGTTTTGCGGATGAAGCCAGAAGATAATGAGTAAGTCATGGGAAATAATAACCTGTCTACCACCTCTTTTTTCGGTTTAGTAGTTAACAGGTCCTCACGTTTGAGAGCCATGCATTTGTCAATTGCTTCATTAACTTCACGTCTATTATATCCTCTCTGTATGAATTTGTGTCCCATTTCCTGAAGTGCCATAGGAAGATCCTCATTATGGGAAGTAATCCTTACAACCCTCAACAGTTGTGAGTAAGGGAGAGCCCTTTTGAGAGCAGGGGGATGAAAACTGTTGGCACACAGAAGCGTGTTTTTATCAGTCGGTTTCCTAAACAATGAGGTCTTCAATTTATTGTCAATGATGGAAACTAAAACATCCAAAAATTCAATGCTGGTGGAACTCCATTTATGTGTGAACTTGATCAAGGTTTCCTTCTGATTAAGGCCTTCAATGAAGCATTCTAATTGCACTGAGTTACCCGTCCATATAAAAAACAAATCATCAATGAAACGAAAATAATATGCAAAAAATTTAGAAAAAATGGGATCAGCGGTAATGTGGGTGGTCTCAAAAATATACATGTATAAGTTGGCGTAAGCCAGGGCCATGTTTGACCCCATGGCCGTCCCTTTAAGTTGTAAATAAAAAGTATTGTTAAATAAAAAATAATTTTTATGCAAAATAACTTCCATTAACAATAATAAAAAATCAACCGGGGGACCTTTGTAACATGTATTATTAGTGACCGCACGTCTCACCGCCTCCAAGCCCTTCTTGTGTTCTATATTGGTGTAAAGACTGGACACATCCAAGGACACCAGTAAACAGTCTTTGGGTAAATTCTCAAATTGTTTTAGTTTGAGCAAAAAATCTGTAGTATCTTTAAGATAATGTGGTGTTTTTTGCACAACAGATTGTAGATGAAAATCACAGAATTGTGACAGGGATTGACTAAGAGAGCCTTGCGAAGAGATTATGGGCCTACCAGGAGGGGCCACAGGAGATTTATGTATTTTTGGTAGTGTATAAAAGAGTGGGATAATTGGGTGATCTTGAATCAGAAACTTTACCGTAGGTTCATCCAGCCAGTTATTGTTAAAGCCAAGTTGGATGATAGCATCAATTTCACGTTTATAAATATTAGTTGGATCAAAGTCTAATTTCTTGTAACAAGAAGTATCAGCCAATTGGCTTAATGCTTCATTAATATAGTACATTTTGTCTAATATTACCACACCCCCGCCCTTATCGGCAGGGCGAATGATGATATCAGAATTGTTTTTTAATGAAGTAATAGCCTCAATTTCATTTTTATCGAGATTTATTTAGCTAGTAACAATTATACCCTCTGGTTATGATACACACCCCCTAGATGGATTCGATTTTGGGAACGTATACCTCATGCGTTTTTTTTGTGTTATATGTTGTCTGTTTGTGTACGTGCTGTCATCTTGATGACCTGTTGGCTCCCCCCTGAGTGAGCCTGGACACTCCCCTTGTTTCTGTTGTTGGTAACACGGGGTTCCGGCTGACCGGATGTTGACATACGGCGTTCGCGTCGCGTCACTTCCGGGTTGGCGGAACCTTTAGTGAGTCCTCCGGAAACAATGGTGTGCACATTGGTTCCCGGTGGGTGATGTCTCCAGGTGTTGGTGCTTGACGATCGCGCGCGCATGGACAGGTGAGTACGATGTGTGTTGATTTCTCATGCTATATCAAGCCTCATTATGCAGTACTTTATTATGGATGTCCCTTGAAAAAGGCTATATCTGCCGAAACGGCCCGTTGGGATGGCTGATCCTCATCGTTTTATACTCTAACTGCAGCTTCCAGTTATGGATGAGTACTTTATGACAAATTTTTTGATGATGGCTTTTTTATCAAGTTTTTTCTATTAAATATGCTTGTTTGATACATACATGGTGGTGTGCTGGTTCCTTGGTTTATCCTGAAGGGTAAACTTTTTGGTTCTGTTGCTGGACTTATGATTACCTGGCACCCACAAATATATATTTAAAAGTGTGTGCGTTCTGAAACTTGGATGTACGTTTACCAAAAATCTTTTTTGGCTTACAATTTGCACCACAATTTTTTATGGACTGTTTTTTTGTTAGTTTTGTGAAAACAATATTTTTTCTTTTGTTTTGTTATACTTCATTGTATTTTTTCAACATATACTTGTGTTTGTAGACATGGAGTCAGATATAGGCGACATCACTGGTACTAAACAGTTTTTGGATAAAGACATTTCCAAAATTCTTTTTGTTGATACAGACCAATTGGCATTTGATGAGGATAGCCCCAATGACATTTATCAAGATTTATTTAAACTGAAAAAAAGATTGGTGGAGCTTGAACTCCATGGATTAACTCTTTCTCAGTATCATAAAGATAAATTAATACCTAGGGGCTTTAGAATAAAAAATCAACCTACAATTGGTTGCAACAACAAGGAATTTTGTCGTCAATGGTGTTTAATCCTTAACCAGTGTAGTTTCGACCTAATGATATTGGTTATACAACAAGCCAATATGGATATTGAGAACGTCAAAAAAGATATAACTATATGTGAAACTAATGGGACTGAGACATTATCAAAGGACACTAGTACAGATTGGTTGGCTAAATTAAGTGAGAATATCACTAATTTCAAAACAGATCTTTTGAGTTTTAAAAAAAATAAATACAGAAAAGTGAGGGATGACTATAAAGAACTACGGGTATATCCGTGGTTACTGAACCAAAGTTCGAGAAGAGTCTGGAGAGGTGGCCAGTATGACAGAAAAAGAGTTAATACAGCTTTTTCTGATTTGGATTTACATAATTCTATGAGTGATTCGGATCACTCTTCTTCTTCTAGAGGTCTTTTTTTAGGGGAAAGTGCTCATACCCGGAGCAAAAACAAATTACAAAGAGACCCACAAGGAGAGGGGGCATCAAGCACAAAAAGACTTCAAGAAAAATCAAAGAAGGGCAACAGGAGATAGTCATTTTTAATTTGTCTAATTATAGATTAACAGAAGTTGAACACACTGTCTTATCAAAAGGATTATCATTTGTTCAGACCTATAGACAAACGGAGTTTAAATGGGAAACTGAATTTTATCAATTTCAGAGACAACTTAGGCTAAAAGATCATTTCAATAAATTATCTATGCATGATAGCGTCAGGACCAAGAACACCCCTTTTAGATCTAAAAGTACATTCGATCATCCATCTAATAATGCCTCGATAGAAATATTCAGTAGACTGGTTAAAAAAGAAATTTTGCCCGTCATTAAATGTAAACATAAGCATTATCAAAATCTCGATAAAAATGAAATTGAGGCTATTACTTCATTAAAAAACAATTCTGATATCATCATTCGCCCTGCCGATAAGGGAGGGGGTGTGGTAATATTAGACAAAATGTACTATATTAATGAAGCATTAAGCCAATTGGCTGATACTTCTTGTTACAAGAAATTAGACTTTGATCCAACTAATATTTATAAACGTGAAATTGATGCTATCATCCAACTTGGCTTTAACAATAACTGGCTGGATGAACCTACGGTAAAGTTTCTGATTCAAGATCACCCAATTATCCCACTCTTTTATACACTACCAAAAATACATAAATCTCCTGTGGCCCCTCCTGGTAGGCCCATAATCTCTTCGCAAGGCTCTCTTAGTCAATCCCTGTCACAATTCTGTGATTTTCATCTACAATCTGTTGTGCAAAAAACACCACATTATCTTAAAGATACTACAGATTTTTTGCTCAAACTAAAACAATTTGAGAATTTACCCAAAGACTGTTTACTGGTGTCCTTGGATGTGTCCAGTCTTTACACCAATATAGAACACAAGAAGGGCTTGGAGGCGGTGAGACGTGCGGTCACTAATAATACATGTTACAAAGGTCCCCCGGTTGATTTTTTATTATTGTTAATGGAAGTTATTTTGCATAAAAATTATTTTTTATTTAACAATACTTTTTATTTACAACTTAAAGGGACGGCCATGGGGTCAAACATGGCCCCGGCTTACGCCAACTTATACATGTATATTTTTGAGACCACCCACATTACCGCTGATCCCATTTTTTCAAAATTTATTGCATGTTATTTTCGTTTCATTGATGATTTGTTTTTGATATGGACGGGTAACTCAGTGCAATTAGAATGCTTCATTGAAGGCCTTAATCAGAAGGAAACCTTGATCAAGTTCACACATAAATGGAGTTCCACCAGCATTAAATTTTTGGATGTTTTAGTTTCCATCATTGACAATAAATTGAAGACCTCATTGTTTAGGAAACCGACTGATAAAAACACGCTTCTGTGTGCCAACAGTTTTCATCCCCCTGCTCTCAAAAGGGGTCTCCCTTACTCACAACTGTTAAGGGTTGTAAGGATTACTTCCCATAATGAGGATCTTCCTATGGCACTTCAGGAAATGGGACACAAATTCATACAGAGAGGATATAATAGACGTGAAGTTAATGAAGCAATTGACAAATGCATGGCTCTCAAACGTGAGGACCTGTTAACTACTAAACCGAAAAAAGAGGTGGTAGACAGGTTATTATTTCCCATGACTTACTCATTATCTTCTGGCTTCATCCGCAAAACTGTACTCAAGTATTGGCATATTTTACAGGCTGATCCAATTATTGGGAAAGATTGTATTCATCCCCCTTTGTTTTGCTATAGAAGAAGCCGTAATTTAAAAGAACGTCTTGTCTACTCTGATATTAGCCCAGGGGTCAGTACTAATTCTAACTGGTTGTCCTTACAAATTGGGGCATACAAATGTGCCAAATGTGTGAATTGTCGTTATTTACTAACTGGAAACAAATTTTGCCATCCCATTACGGGCAGGACATTTCATTTGAAACATCATATGACATGTGAAACCAAATATGTCATATATGTGATACTGTGCCCATGCAAGAAAGTGTATGTGGGCAAAACAATGCGTATGCTGAAGGAAAGAATTGGGATGCACAGATGTTCTATAAAAAAAGCCACTAATAATATTGATACTAGCACACCACCTGTGGCCAAGCATTTTTTTACTTGTGGACATATGATCAAGGACTTCAGATTTATGCCAGTGGACCATATACCACCCTCACGAAGAGGGGGTGACAGACATCGCTTATTGTTACAACGCGAATGCGAATGGATTTATAAACTTAATGCAATGTCTCCAGCTGGCCTCAATGAGGAATTACTATTTACGCCGTTTATTTGAATTATTTCTTTTTTGATGTATCGTTGTATGCCTTTTATGAAAATTTTTTGGCATCTTTGTACAAATTTTCGGGCATTATGAAGTTAGCATATATTTTGGTAACTTTAATCTATATTATTGATGGCGTTCTCACTACTAGATATTGGCTCAATGTTATTGATGTTTTGTTTATGATTATTCTCTTAGTTTCATGTTTATTTTATCTATTTTTTTCTGTAGTGTAGGTATGCATGTTTAGCCCTTTATATATCTGATCGATATCTCTTGTTAAGCCAGAATGATATTTATCTAAATTAGCTATAATGATTGGTCATTTAGTTTCAATGGCTGAATAGCTCATAATGTGGTAATGTCTTTATTAATATACATTTATTTAGCTAGTAACAATTATACCCTCTGGTTATGATACACACCCCCTAGATGGATTCGATTTTGGGAACGTATACCTCATGCGTTTTTTTTGTGTTATATGTTGTCTGTTTGTGTACGTGCTGTCGTCTTGACGACCTGTTGGCTCCCCCCTGAGTGAGCCTGGACACTCCCCTTGTTTCTGTTGTTGGTAACACGGGGTTCCGGCTGACCGGATGTTGACAAACGGCGTTCGCGTCGCGTCACTTCCGGGTTGGCGGAACCTTTAGTGAGTCCTCCGGAAACAATGGTGTGCACATTGGTTCCCGGTGGGTGATGTCTCCAGGTGTTGGTGCTTGACGATCGCGCACGCATGGACAGGTGAGTACGATGTGTGTTGATTTCTCATGCTATATCAAGCCTCATTATGCAGTACTTTATTATGGCTGACCCTTGAAAAAGCCTATATGTGCCGAAACGGCCCGTTGGGATGGCTGATCCTCATCGCTTTATACTCTAACTGCAGTTTCCAGTTATGGATGAGTACTTTATGACAAATTTTTTGATGATGGCTTTTTTATCAAGTTTTTTCTATTAAATATGCTTGTTTGATACATACATGGTGGTGTGCTGGTTCCTTGGTTTATCCTGAAGGGTAAACTTTTTGGTTCTGTTGCTATATATATATATATATAGACATTGTATAATTCTGCTGTATACAATTATACTATTTCTCTTAGATCTCAATAGCTGGCAGGCGCAGCCAGCACGCACCTCTTTTGCGTCCCAGCTCCTCTCCAATTCCATTTCGGAGTTCGACTTCAGACAACAATTCCGGTGGAATCAACCTCCCTATCCCCTAGTTTCAAGTGTCAAATTTGTTGACGAAGGCTATTTAACCCTTGCACAACTACAGCTACTTATTCAAAATCTCTGACCAGTGCCCGCATGCCCAGACTCTTGTTGGTAAAGGCAAACTATAAGTGGGATATGTGTGTGACCACCCTCTGTGGGCTCAAAGTGTCAAATTTGTTTACCAAGGCTATCTAACCCTTGCACAACTACAGGTACTTTAAATCAATAAATAAGTACCTGTGCCAGTTTTACCACCCTATTACATGTCCAAAATCTTGTCAGACCGGGCAAAAATACAATTGTGTAAGGGACACAATTTTTAGTCTATACAATGATAACTTAGGTGTCTATGTACTAATAATCGCGGTACTGCCGCAATTATTATGTACCTAACTCGCCGGGGATATTTTAATTTTTTATAAAAATATCCCAGCTATGTACTTCGGGGAACTTGCAGGGACAGCAGTTCCAGTAACCACTGTTCCTGCGAGTTATATCACCGGCATTTAGGAGAAGTCTTTAGACCCCAACACACCGAACGATGTAGGCAACGATACAATGTTGTTAACGATTTCCATTGAACTCTCCCCGGCACTCCAGGACACGATGTGCAGCAAAAACTGCACAATCTGACACAAGATCTATCGTGATATAAAGATTTGCATATCGTTAGATCGTGCACGATAACAGACAGATGCTTGCACGGATCAGGGAGATCTGTGATGCAAGCATGTGTCACAGATGCACGCACAGATCAGTGCGATCCGCGCTACAAGCATATTTGTAAAAAAAAAATCATTAAGACAGTTTCATGGACAGATCAGTGCGATCCGTGCTACAAGCATATTTGTAAAAAAAATCATTAATACACAGATGCATGGACAGATCAGTGAGATCCGTCCGTGCATCTGTGTTAAAATAATAAATACAAAGTAAAAAATAAAAAAAAAACGGCGTGCCCCCCTCCCAAAAGCACAACCAGCCCCGAGTTTTTCACAGCCGGTCCTGGTTGTGAAAATACGGGACAAACGACGTAAGGGTCCCCTGTATTTAGCACAACCAGCAACGGGCTTTTCAGTGCCAGTCCTGGGTGTCAAAATACAGGGGACAAGAGACGTACGGGTCCCCTGTATTTAACACAACCAGCACTGGGCTCAGCTGAGCCGGCCCTGGTTTTGGAAATACAGGGGACAAAAACCGTAGGGGTCCCCTGTATTTTTCATAACCAGCACTGAGCTCTTTCTAGCGAGGGAGTAATGCCCCAGCCAGGGGAACCCTTTCACCGGATCCCCTGGCCAAAGCATTACCTCTGACCACTAGTCAGCCCAGGCCGGGGATACCTGGGGAGCTGGGGACCCCCCCAATAAAGGGTTCCCCCTATCCAGGGCACCCCAGGCTGATAGCCCGGGGCTATCCTCAGCACCCCTGGAGCGGTGGGTGCCTGGTTGATTGTGTTAAAAATGTGGTACAAGTAAAGAGTTAAAATATTGTCTTTTGTAGAAGAACTAATGGTCCCAGCAAGCCTCCCCTGTATGCTGGTACTTGGATAACCACACGTACCAGTATGCGGGGCATTACGGGCCCGCTGGTACCTGTAGTTCCACTGCAAAAGAAATATTAAAATAAATACAAAACACACACTCTGAAAGTATAAGTTTATTAAAACATACATGCACACTTACTATCACTCATACTCTAGTATCCCTGAAGCCATTCACGTCCACTTCTCCAAGTAGTAATCCACGGGTACCTGTAAAAAATAAAATACCATACTCACCCCTTCATATGCGTGGATCATGTCCTCTTTATTCCATGTAGGCATCCCCGGTCTTGGCAAAACAAATAAACGAAAATACCTGGACCCGCAGACACAGTACCGTCTTCTAAGGGACGGTACTACCCAAATGATGGCTCAGTGGCGGGATTTCACTATAGAAATCCCGATGCTGACAGCTCTTTGGCTGAGAGAGGCGAGCCTGCCGCCTCTCAGCCAATGAGCAGTTCCCTCCATTGACTTCAATTCACATATTATACACGATCTGTCGTTCCGATGCGTCGAAAACGGCCAGATTGTGCATAATATCGTACCATGTGGGCACCTTTTCACAGAAGTAAAAGACTTCTCTGGGGGAAGCTGTCACTACGCATGGTGTCAGGTTCCGGGGCCTGCCGGGAGCTGTGGGGGAGAGCTTGAAAGATCTCTCTCCTGCACCTGGAGCCTCCAGCCTTACCTGTAGCCACAGGTTCTTAAACTCGGCCCTCAGGACCCCAAACAGTGCATGATTTCCAGGTCTCCTCACAGAATCACAAGTGAAATAATTAGCTCCACCTGTGGATCTTTTAAAACGTGTCAGTGAGAAATGAATACACCTGCGCACTTGCTGGTGGCCTGGAAAACATGAACTGTATGGGGTCCTAAGAACCGAGTTTGAGAACTACTGGTTAACACCATCTATAGACAGTGTAAACTACCGGTGCTAAACTCCTAAAAGCTTTGTTTTTTGGAGTTTAGTAAATAGGGGGTTATGCAGGGTACACACTGACAGATATATTGGCCGATCAATTGATCGGCCAACATATCGGGTGCCTGTCGGCCAGTACGTACCAGCAATATGTCTGTGAATGACGTCGTTCACAGACATATCACGTTGGCTCTGCTGCATAGCCGATAGCAGATATATCTGTCCATTGGGCAGTGTGTACAGGCGGTCGACACTTGCAGCATAGGCCGCGGGAAGGGGGGCGGAACATGCCCCCGGCCAGAGACAGATAATGGTCGTTCAGTGTGAATGAATGGAATCGGTATGAATCACCGCCGGACCTAAGCCCGTCGGATGAAAAACTGACGCCAGAAGGCCGGCAGCTGAAGATCCCGACTGCGGTACGTAACACCCCTAACCCTCCCCTCTCCCCCCCTTCCCTTAGGGGTGCCTAACCCTAACCTCCCTCCCTAGTGCCTAACCTCCCCCCCAGGGGTGCCTAAACCTAAAACCCCCTCCCTGCACCCTAAACCTAACCTACCTCGGTGGTGCCTGACCCTAACCCCCCTAGCCAGACCCTAAACCCAACCCTCCTGGGGGGTGCCTAACCCTAACTCCCCCTGGGAGTCCCTAATCCTTCTCTCCCCCCCCCCCGCAAAGCTAAGCGCTCCCGACGCCCGGCTTACCTACGATCAGTATGCCGGGCGTCAGGATTTCAGCGTGGGGTTGATGATAAGCGTCGGAATTTCACAGTCGGGCTTCCTAACTATATCCCATATGAATGACCATCTACAGCTATATATCTCCAGTGTGTACCCAGCTTTAGATCGTAGTCCCCATTGATAATAATGGGATCTGCAATCTGCAGTGCTAATTAGCATTTAGCTGGAGATTTCTGTGAAATCTCCTGCATTGTGCTATTAGAACATTGGAACAATACATAAAATTATGCAGAAACAGTTCCTGCATAATTGTATGCAAAAAACAGCTTGATACATAGGACCCTTAGAGATCTAACTTGATTTAACATAACATGATCTGACTAAATAGCTGGAGCACAACTAATAAGTGAAGCTGATCGAATAAGATACTAACTTCAGTGTAAAACTGAAGTATAGTCAGAATAATAGGATATCATGCAGAACATATAAACTTTCACTACGTGAATGCAGAGTTTTACATGTTTATATCATATGGGATTTTGGTCACTAATCAGAGCCAAACCTCACACATACTCCCTAGCTCTCAGTATCCCCCATGTAAAGGTGGTACACACGCCTCACTCCCTGCCTCTACATAGGGTGGTGCTGGTTATAATCTGTACACCCAATAACAGAGCACAGCAGCACACCCGTGCTGGCTGTACATGACTATAGCTGTACAGTACGTATGCCGCCGGAGTGCACGGCTTCTCTCAGTCAGTGTGTGCATGCAGCGCTGCCGCAGCTATGAGCAGCAGCTTTCCCTCCTCTCACTCCTATACATACCCAGTTGTGGCTAGCCGCCCTCCCCCCGCAGCCGCCATCTTGTACTGATTCCTCCTCCTCGGTTCCCTGTTCACTGCGCCCCGGGGGCCTCGGCCTCCTCCCCTCACTCGAGGCTGCAGGAGGATGCCGGGCCCGAGGAGGAGTCATGAGTATGAAAAGCAGTGTGTGCCGCCCGAGGCACGACGACCCCTCGCCGGGGGAAGAGCTTCAGGAAAGCTCGAGGCTTGCGGGCCGGAGTAGGCCGCAGCCTGACAGTTGGGCTGGAGAGCGGGGGAAAGGTCAGGCCGGGCTCAGCGATCCCTGCGGAAAGCTCGGCTGTGAAGCGGGGGCCCTGGCGGATAAAGGGGCTGGGGGAGCTGCCGGGGCGGCGGTGACCGGGGCCGGGGCAGCTACCACGGCGGCTACTGGGCAAGGCCAGGCCCCGGCCTCGAGCTCTACTTCCCCGGCTGGTCCGCGTTGGAGACCGCCGCTAAGAGGGGGCGCCGGTCCCGGTGCTTGCCTCAAACAGATTGTTCTTCTGCAGTTGGACCTAATAGAGCAGCAGCAGCATCGTATACAGGAGCGGGAGCGGCAGATCGGGGAGCTCCGGGCCGAGAAGGACACGGTAAGATCTCTTCTGCCGATGGGATGGTGCAGCGGTCCGGGGAGAGAGAAACTGAGAGCGGGGACGAGGCCTGTGTGTGGTGATTGGAATGGAGGCGGCTGTGATATGTAATTGTAATGTTCCCACAGACAACAGTGTAGCACCCCGTTTGCTTTGTTACCATAAGAACACAGAGTGACTAGTGTGTACATACATGTACTGTACGTGTCTTTCTAAATCTATATACATGTGTGTACCTGTAGTCAACACACGTCAAACTTTTCTGAGCCACAGTTTATTGCACACTAGCTGGAGCACCCATACAAGGAAAAAAATATATATATATGTGTGTGTGTGTATACATGTGTGTGTGTGTGTGTATATGTATATGTGTGAGTATATATATAATATATATATTCAAAAGAATGGCAGGGGCACCACTAATCCATGTGGAAAGGACTGGTAAATGACATAAGCACACCAATAATTGCATGTGTATGTGTATATATATATATATATATATGTCATGTTTGAGGAATTCATTCTTATTCTCTTCCTGTACTGTGATATTGTGTACAAAATGTGTATGGGGTATTGATGGGGAATCTACATGTTTTTCTTATTGTGGCTTCCAGTGATCACTTTTATATCCGACGGCAATGTGTGTGTCTTACATTTTGTTTGTGTATTTTTATTGCAACTGGTCTATTAAATCTCTGAAGGATTGCTCCTATATATTGGTATTACGTACTATAAATCAATATGATCTAGCATTGTACCACTGTTATGAAGTTTTCTGATAGACTTACATTTTCCTATGAGACAGGCCGTACTTCTATATTCAATACATTTTGTGGCTAGATAGGGGGTAGGAGGTTGTGGGGGGTTGGAAGTCGAAGGGAATCTTGTAGTGGAGAGAGGGAAAGGATGCTTGTGAGGGGGGAGACTAGATATGGAGTGGAGCTTGCATGCTGTAATGCTAGAGAATCTGACTTGCCAGCCCTCCATATGAAGGACTCATGCAGGCTAAGGTAATACCACCTCCCTCACCATTTCTCTCCAGCCCCCCTTTTTTTTCCCCTCTCATTGCCCTCCCCCTTTTTTCTTTACAAACCCCCTCCACTCTATACACATTCATGAGAATCACACAGGACCATCATGGCGTTGGAGGGGGGGTGGCGGTTTAAATGGGCTGCCATGGCAACGGAAAGGAGGATGGGATACCATGGATTTAAGGTTTGGTGGAATCAGAGGAGTCTCTGGATTATTTTTTTTCCCCCTTTAACTCGCAACATGGACACCTAGAATTCGGTCGCATTGGCAGTAATGGTTAATAGAATCCGCAAGTCTGCAGCAGCTTGTGTGTATGTTCATATATGTATATACATAAGTGAAAGGTCTGCCCCCTTAACCCCTACACTGCTGTAGGAGCCTGGATCTCCTAGTATTTCAATCTGTTTAGGCCCCTTTGACTGTAGATGGGATCTCTGCTAATCGTTAACACTTCTAATGCCAGATATCTGCGGGGACCAGGAATGCAGTCTGATAAATGTTTAAGCTTTTGCAGTGAGTTTTTTTTTTTTTGGCTTTCATTTCCTTCCTATAGACTGCAGTGGACAAGGGGACCATTTTTTTTTTTAATTATATTTCCTGTGTTCAGATATTTTTCATTCTATTTCACCACCTTTTTGTGTTTTTATATTGCACTCTCCAGTAGGTTGGCACATGTGTCTTTCTTAGCATGTTTTCTGTTGTTATAGGTGTCTGTCTTAACACTCACACAGTGATTTGGTGCAATGCAGACTGTATATGGCTGCTCTGTGTATGTCACTGATTTTCTTCCCTCCCCTCTGACTGTTTCTCCTTTACCTCCACCCCACCTCAACTCCAACCCCCACCTCCACCTCCACAAAACACCTTAATACCCCCGCCCCCCTCTAATTTCTTCTCACGTATCTGGACAAATTGATCCATAACTTACTTAACCTATTTAAGCATGGAAGAAGACCCCTCCATTCTGGAAATCTCTTGTCTACCTGACTACACTCAATCTTTTTCTTGAATTTGGACAGGGCCTTTACGTAGTAGCAGTCTTTTATACACACTGACATACAATACCTGTAGAGAGTACTGTCCTGCTGCTCAGTCTATACTGTAGTTTATAAATGGAAGGATTTAAGGTAAAAAAACACACATTTGTGTATGTGTGTGTATGTATATATATATATATCTCACACACCGTTTTGTTTTACATGGTGAACTTGTTTATTTGTTCACCTTGTTTCCATTTTGTTCTATTCCTCCTCTAATACTTGCCGATAATTGTTCCAATACTTGCGTTTGCTCTCCTCAGCTCCTGGCCCGCATTGAGCGGATGGAAAGACGTATGCAGTTGGTCAGAAAGGACAGTGAGAAGGACAAACAGCGCACGTCTCAAAACCGAGAGTCGTCAGTCGACATGCCAGTGGCTCCCCTTCCAGAAAGTGCAGGGGGTGGGGAGTTTCCCCCAGAGGCCTCCCCTCGGCTTGCAGGCCTTACCCCAAAACCTTTCTCCTATGGCCGAAATGCAAAAGGTCACAAAAGGTGTGTGCAAGAAATTAATTTCACCTCGATTGTTCCATAGAGTTACATAATAATTGGACCCTGGGCAAGGATGCATTGCGTTAGTACATGTGTGTTCATAATTAAAAGCATACTATATTAACCTGCTCTTTTCCTCATATAGCTTAATAGTGTCCCTACCTTTGTACCCTTATGATAACCTGATTCCCCATTTCCCTTACAGATTTTGTTTTGAGAATATTTCAAGAGGTGGGACTATTTCTGTGTGTAGTATTTCAGCTGACTGCAGTTTGTCCATTTAGTTTAGACCCAATAAATTGAGTGTTGAGCCCTAGCTGGTTTGGACAGATCAACATACATGTGTGGCCCATCCATTTTGAATATTACTCAGGCCTCGTGGCCAACGAACGTGAGCTATGGGAGTGCTGGGTATAGACTGCACACCATTCAAATGGTTGCAAAGGGAGGGACAATAATATAACATTTAAGTTACTAAAATTCATAATGGGAAAACACAACCACAAATAGTTAATAGGATATTCTATTGGCTGGAGAACTTTTTCATCCCCCTATGGTCCATTTGAAGTGTCATTAGTGTACAAACTGGTAATCCTTGTCCTATGGCTTCTTTGCTTCAACATATAGTTCTCTGATGTGCAGTGGGGATCAGACAACATTTACAAGGAAAAATAATTTCTTTTGTGTCAGATTTTTCAACCGCTACATACAAATTAAAAAAGGAAGTATTTGTTTTTCTAATAAGGACAACAAGCCTAACTCTCTTCTTTCCACCATCTAGGAAATCTGCTTTTGGCAGTGCAGAACACAGGACTCCTGTGAAGAGACTTTCTAAACTCTCAAAGATAAAGGGCAAGATGTCTCGGTTGCCTAGAGAAACACAGGATACAGAGCCTGGGGGCTCTGTGTCTGAGATGGGCTGTCAGCGAGAGCTGCGCAGCAAAGAGACTCCTGAGCACTCGCAATCTCCAGTAGATACTCCCCTGAGGTCTGCGTGGGGCACCTCTTCAACAGCCTCAATAAAGGACAGTGACCTAAGCCCTGGTGAAGTAGATTCTCTACCCTACCTCGCCACCACGGACATGTATCTAAGCCGGTGGCATCAGCCACCTCCATCCCCGCTGAGGGAACCTTCCCCCAAGAAAGAAGAATGTGTGGCAAGTAAGAGGCCATTCTTTCCCTAAGTACACTGGGGTGGAGAAATTGCTCCTGTTTTTCTATTATCCCATGGTACAGAGAACTTGAATATTTTAGGGGCTATATTATCCATTACTCGGAAGAGTCACCCTGTTACATGCTTTCAACTTTCATATGTTTAAGAAATTGCAACAAGATAAAAGTTGAATAAAAGTTATATAATTTTTTTATTGGCTAACAAATGCTGTTTACCCCCAATATGTTTACGTCTGGTAAAAAAATTTTTTTTAAATATTTGTATAAGGACAACTCTAATTTCCTATCCCCCCAACAAATTAAAATGCAGGAGTTCCTCCCTGAAACAACTACAGTTTGCCCAATACTCATCACTGTCTGTCTCCACATATAGCTTGGTTTATCTTTGGGTCAGGATAATATTCAGAGAGGGCCAAACTGCCTTTGTATTGGGATCTCAAACAATCTGTCACAGATTGTCCAATCGCTTAGTCCGGTTGCGCTGAGATCCCTGGCCACTGGGTACTTGTATTCACCAGACCTCTGTGAGCTGGTCTGACTGTGTATATCAGATTTTTGCTGTCCATTCACCTGAATCATGTTTCACTGACTAGTCTCAGATGTTTTGTATGCCACAGTCAGCAAAGACTCAGTATGGAACAGTCCCATTGATTTTTTTTTTTTTTTTTCCCCCAACTGAGTGGAAACATGGAGTGGCAGGGGCACCAGTGATTAGTTTCGGACAAATGGCAAGGGGAACAATGGTTAGCATTAGCCGATGGGAGGGGCAACCTGTTTAAGAGGCGAGGGAGTGGCAAAAAGTAAAAGTTTATTAAAGACTGGAGTTCTCCTTTAAGATGAGTCAGAAGAGTGATTGTGTTAAGCACTTGCTCATGATCTGAATTGTTACAAAATAAAAACCACTCATAGTAAGTACCACACTTGTAGCATTTAGTATTTAGAGTACTCTGTAATAGTATGTAATTCTGTATTTGTCTCAAGCCTTACTCAGTTTTGTAAAGCTTGCAACAACCACAATGTCAAACAACATCACCATCCTCTAGAGCAGAGGTTCTCAAACTCTGTTTTCAAGGCACCCTAACAGTCCAGGTTTTGAGGCTATCCATGCTTGACCACAGGTACCTGAGTCAATTTAATTAGTACCTGAGTCAATTTGAATTAACTTCCTGTGCTCAACCATGGATAGCTCTAAAACCTGAACTGTTGGGGTGCCATGAGGACCACATTTGGGAACTTCTGCTCTAAAGGCTTTTTGTTCTTTTATATATGTGTTTTTAAAAATAAATCTTTGTTTTAGTTAGGACAGGGAATAATACAGACACATGCTATATTTTACCTTTTCCATTTTTACAATAGAAACCTGGAGATAACTACTACCAGAGTTTGTATGCAATTTAGCTTTAGTATCTCTTAGTTAAGTTTAGAATTTATAATGTATTTGGTTTATACAAACTGTATGAAAAGAAAGTGCTTAGGGGTATGTTCTTGTAGGTATTTGTACATGAACACAGCTTGTTTATTCTGGTCTGCCTGGTGTATTCTAAAGATGCTTTGAATATTGGTAACAATTCTCTATTGCACTGTAGCTTGTATTTTTATTTTATTTGTTTATCGTTACACTCTTAATTTTAATTGACCAGCTCTTGTCCCCGTAGTGCAGTAGTATAAAAGGCATGCTAAAAGAGTTTTCCCAGCGCTCCTGTTTTCCTATACAGCTTTGGCCATATAGCCTGTGGTAGTGTGACCATGCAGACCAATAGGAAGCTGCATGTATGGATCTTGCAGCTTCCTATTGGCCTACCTGCTTACGCTTATCTAATAGGTTATTTTAGAATGGCGAACCAGCAGATTTTTTTTTCTATGAGCTATGTCATGGAAATGAAGGATCTCCAGGAATAATAGTTTCATCAAGACGTTTCTGGAGTTCCAGTGAAGGGAAGGAGCAGATCAGTTTTAATGTAACAAATAACCGCAATTGCTGCTCTAATCTGTGTTCAAGCTCCAGCTGCTTCTTCCCCATTGAAAGCATTACAGATTAAACACTAGATTTGTTACTAGACATGTGTATATAGTGTTACCCTATTTTGGTGATACCTGCTGCTTGACTCAAATTAGGGTTTTTTATCGATCTGGGCATTATAATTGAATGTTTAAATAAAGAAACAGTGTACCTGATGTATGTGACTTCAGGTTTACTGTTATTTCTTTAAATGTCTGGGAAGAGCCATCACGTCTGAAGCCTTCTCAAGATAACTGAAGCAGTGAGACATGGGCAGTGATTGATCTGTTTGTGTAAAGGAGCTGGTGGCTGCACATTAGAATTTGTTTCGAGGTGCCCCAGTCACCTACTTAGTGTAGGCAGCATTTTGTACCCCATTGTTAATTAGAATACAGCTTCAAGTCACTTGGTACCAGTGTTCATGAATAGGTGTCATGAAGTGTTTTAGTGATGCCAATGGTTTCTGGTGAAATGGAGGCTGCAATTTCATGAAACTTGGTTCAGACCACAAAATGCCCGTCTTCACTGTGTGTACACAACATGTCTATTCTCTGGAGGTTTACATCTATGCTTTTAAAAATGTGGAATTAATAGCCAGAGACTTTTAAGTAGTAATTTCTAGAGGCTAAAATAAATGATAGAATACTTCGTACAGATGAAGTAATTAAACCTTGCACCAGTCATCTATTCTACTTTTTCTATCTATACTTAGCGTTCTGCAAACATATTTTTTTAATATTTGATGTTTCAGCATAATTTCCTTTTTTAAAGTTTTGCTAGAATCCAAAAAGGGAAACAATGATTTTCTCAACAAGTATGCTTAGTTTATAGCAGTAATGTTGTAAGATGATGTATTCATCACATAATGTTGCAAGACAGTGACTTCATGAGATTTGTTGTATAGTAAACGGCTACTTAGATATAAAGAGTGATGAACTCTGAACTTATTCCTTCTCTGAGCCAAATAGTTTTACAGAAATGTTAATCGTGTATGTATTCTGTACTTCCTCTCTTTTCTAGTTCCTTCATGGAGAGAACATCCTATAGAGCCTTTGCAGGACTTGTGTGCATCAGATGTACCAGAGGTAAGGATTTCATAACATAGGGGCATAACGAAATATCCCCTTCATGTAGCAAATGGCAAATCCTCCAGAAGCGATGGGCTGATAGTGAGCACAATGCACAGGACAGAGCTGCCTCACATTGAGATTGCTCCTAGTTTTCAAGTAATAAAAGTAGGTAACCAGCTAATTTGCTACTTGGGTGGACAGTGCAGTTAAGTGGGGAGTTGACAAAAACAGACTGTTTTCCTTTTTTTTTTTTTTTTTTTTTTTTAAAAGACTTAAGAGCGAGGAGCTGAAGCATAAATGTACTATGATGGGTGGCAACTGATCAGTGGGGAAATAAGAGGCTATTGGAGTTTGCATATCATGAGAACATAGTATATAGATTAGAGATGCCCATCGATGGTTGAAGGTTTTCCACCATTGGAAGTTAACCATCTATGGTGAGCCATCAAATGGTTTGGCTGTGCACATGTGCATCGTGAGGTCTGCACACGTGCATCGTGAGGTCGACAGTATCCATGGGGGGACAACCACCAATGTTTTACTATCAGTGGCCTCCCATTGATGGTGAACGCACTCACCATCAGACTGTTAATGTTTAACCGTCGAAGGCCACCCCTAATATAGTTTGGTTGTCCAAATAAAATTGATAGGATATCAAGTGATTTAACATAGATATTCTCTTAGTTGGGCAAGGTTTATGAAACCTCACCCCATGTTCAGCAGAATCTTTTGCAATATGCTAAGGGAACAGTCAGGTTTTGAATTATCTGATTTAAGGCCTGAGGTATTATGAATGGAGTATGGAGTGTCAGCTGACAAGTCAGACAGCTTCTTATTGGCCACATTTTAAATTACAGCGTTTGAGAGGAGCAATGTGAAGCCAGTGTCATGGTGATTTTAACTTAAAATCTAATTTCTGGGGTGATTTCTGTAGGTGTATAAAATATTGTGATTATGTGTTAATCCAACTTTTAGGTGAAAACTGGGAGCTGCTATGTTGATATTCTACCTTGTGCCTATAAATTGTTATCTTTCCAGAATTTGGACGATGCAGTGTTTGCGAAAAGACATGCCAAGTTAGAGCTTGATGAAAAGAGGAGAAAAAGGTGAGAGCAACAGACTTGATTGTGTATGTATGTTTATACGCTTTTGTGTCCTGAGGGTCAGCATCTAGGTGTTCATTAATTCTTATTCACTTTCTCTAGGTGGGACATACAGAGGATCCGTGAGCAGAGAATCTTACAGCGACTGCAGCTGAGGATGTACAAAAAGAAAGGGAATCAGGAGAGTGAGCCAGAGGTCACCTCTTTCTTTCCAGAACCCGAAGATGGTAATTAGGCGTTTTGATAAACGGACTGTAATTTAAGTTTCTTTGTATGGTGTGTGTGTGTGTGTGTGTGTGTGTATAGCGCACAATAGTGAAGTATATAGGATATATAAAGGATTAAAAACACTCACATAGGCAATGTGTGATACATTGCAATATCATAAATGGGATGCAGTCAGGAAGCCGACAGTCGAAATGCCAACCGTCGGCTTCCCGACTGTCAAATCCCGGCAGGGTACTAATGACAGGCGTCAAAATCCCGACGCCTGTCATTATACCTACGCTGGGTGCCTGATGCCCGGCATGCCGAACGAAGGTAAGCCTGGTGGCGGGCGCGGTCAGCTGGGGAGAGAGTTAGGGGCACCTGGGGTGGACTCAGGGTTAGGCACCCCCCCCCCCCCTCCCTCCCGGGAGACTTGGGGTTGGGCCCCACCCCTGGAGGGTTAGGCTAAGGGAAGAGGAGGTTAGGCACCCCCACCCCCGGGAGACTTAAGCTTAGGCTGCGGGGATGGGCAGGGTTAGGTTTAGGCTCTAGGGGGGGAGGTTGGGGTTAGGCACCCCTGGGGGGAGGAGTAGGGTTAGTAAATACTTACCTTTTTAGCTGTCGGGTTCTTCACTGCTGCCGGTCTTCCGGCGTCGGGATTTCACACCTATCCCATAACAAATCAAGCATGAGGAAGCGGGTGAAACCCAATCGCATCAGCATACCGGCATCTTTGATGATACGCGTTCCTCTCTGAACCCGTGATGTCACCATGATCACTTCCTAGTCAAGCCATGCCCAGACCCGTCCTCAGTGGCGGCTGTGTGTGTGTGTGTGTGTGCGCACACACACACATACACACACTCTCTGGAATTGGGTCAGAGCGCCTTAAGTGCCACAAAAAAGATTGCATATAAATACAAAGTGCAAGTGCTAACTGTGCATATGAGATAAATGATCTACTGTACAAAGAACTGTAGCGTACAGAAAAACTTAAGAATAAAAAGTACAATTTATTTATAATACAATAAAAATGGGACACTATTGACAGTATTAAAACAAACAACAAAATTAGACAAAAAAAGTAATAAAAACATGGATAAGAACATAAAAGCAATATTGATATTAATAATAAATGGATGCTAAAAACCAATAGATATATTGTTTTTAGTTGGAGTATATCAGTGAGGTACAGGCCTCCAACGCGTTTTGTCTTTTAGTGGATGACTTCAAGGGGATGGTGTGCCTTAGAGATGATCAGTTATTTATACCCTAAGAAGGGGATGAATGTCCCGCACTTTACATTTTAGTATGATGTTCCTTCCTGTGACGTTGCTTCCGGTTTCCCCGGGGAGACAGTGGAACATTTCATTTAATAACTTAGTGTTCAAACTGGAGTAGCTGGACGTGATTGGATGTTAATAAATGGTCTATATATCCCAATCACATCAGCATACCAGCATCTTTGATGTTCCGCGTTCCTCTCTGAACCCGTGATGAACAGACGGAAAAACTACCAAATGACAGTATTTAGAACACTTTAGAACATCAGAGCAACTATCCATTTATTTTACATAGACAAGTATACAAACCACAGATTTACTAAGCATCAGCTAGCAAAACAACCATAAAATGACGGCAAACCTGCACAAACAGTATACCGTTACCAGCAATCAGACCTCTGAGCCTAGACTGGTATTGGAAAATAGGAGGGGTGGGACTGTGTGGGGTCCCCATTATTTTCCAATAACCGTGAGAATTGTTTTGAACTGCCCAACCAGGGCGCCGGTTTCAAACCGACTGCAAATTTACCCCTAAGGGGGGGTATTCAATATTTGAGCGAAAAGTCCGTGCTGGACTTTTCGCTCCACATCGGAGGTTTTACAGGGATAAAGTGTCGGGCGCATGCCCGCTTTATCCCCGTATTCAATTTGAAAGCTGCGGAATGGTAAGTATTGGGAAAGCATCCAGGGACCCCCCTAATGATGTCCTGACATGGGGGATCATTATGGGCACCCTCGTATTGGCCTGTGGAAGGGAAGTATGGTTTTAAATAGCTGCGGCAGATTTTTTTTTTTCCGACAGAGAAGAAGGGGTGAAGAAGAGCACTTAGTTTTTTGTTTTTTTTTGTAAAAAAAAAAAAAAAAAGCTAGGTGCATCAAATTTGGGGTACATGAAAATGGGTGCAAGCATATTTTTAAGTCCCTAAGGTTAATTTTTAAACTTAAATGCACCTGCGGCTACCACCCGCATTCTTTAAAACACCTGCCGCATACTTGGGAACCCTCCAGAATTTATTTTGTTAGTTTTAAACTTGTTCCCCATATTATTATTTTTTTTTTACCCCAAAATTCAACAAATTTTTTTGGGGTGTCCTGATTTTTATTTATTTATTTTTTTTATGTTGCAGATCATTTTTAGGGGCCATTCCCAGGGGTGCAGGCTTTTTTTTTAAGCTTGCACCCCTGATCCCTAATTTTTCACTTTTTTTTCGCCTGCTAAAGGCTGGTGAAAAATTATTCTCGTTTTTTACATTGACTTTTTGCACTGGCGAAAAGTCAATATAACTGAATACGGGGATATTGGAAATAGGCAAAAATGACGTGATTGGCAATAAATTATCGCCGATGACGGACTTTACGCCCCATATCGAATATGGCCCTTAGGATCCAAAGTAGCCATATATGTTTAGCTCGGCGGAAAGAAAGGGGCATGGCTGAAATATTTACATACTTAAAATATTTTTACAAGCATTATTATGGGAGCAGTAAACGCCACAATTAATGATTTTAAACATATTGGAGAGTCCAAATGTATGTTCCTTTTAATCTTCAGTCTGAGAGTTCTGTGCATCATTGTTTAGGTGGTATCACTTTTTCCAATTTTTGAATAGTTAATATACTTTCATAGACTTGGTAAAACTATTGTTCCTTTCTTCTTGCCCTGTGCACTGACTCTTACTGTTTTCGCAGTGGAATCTGTTATGATCACCCCCTACCTCCCTGTTGTGGCATTTGGACGCCCCCTGCCCAAAATAGCACCACAGTAAGTTTACAGTACATACAATTAACGTTAATCTTTCTCTTACCCAATTTATTTTTTCTTTCCACATCTGATCCACTTCTCTTCCCTAAAGGAATTTTGAGCTACCCTGGCTGGATGAGCGGAGTCGATGCCGCATTGAAATGCAGAAAAAGCAGACTCCACACAGGACACCCCGTAAATAGGCTGGGAACCTCTGTCTTGTGACAACGTTTTAAATATTGAATTATATGCACTGCAAGTTGATGTATACAAAATCCAAGGGGTTTTCTCTGCCTTCCTCTGTAACCTCTTGTGGCCTGCAATTTGTTTCACACCCCACTGGCTATGAAAGTTCAGTCACAGGATTAGTGGTGTATTGTTTGACCAAGTTAACTAAACTAAATCTCTAATTGCTTCTGGAGAAGAAATATTGTCAATTATTTTTTTACATAAACTTCATCGCTTATTCGCATTGTCTTTACTGCCTGGTCTGTGCGGAGTACTGTTTTCATTTCCTTTCCCCATTACTATGTCTTGCTTACCTAACCTAGCATTTCCTTTTACTTGTTAACACCATTCATTTTGCATTTATAACACTACCCAAACTCCCTTGAAACATGAGCTCTTGAAACAGAAAACTGGGGCATTCACAATACCTTTTAATGAGTCTATAAAAGCCCCATACTTTTTACTCCATGCAAAACATATTTTATAGGGAAGTGGTCCTATTAATTTAAATAAATTGGCAGTTTGTTAAATGGAAATTGGACAATCCTAGGAAATGATGGAAGGATTTCATTGTTTTCCCCAGGGTGATCAATGCAAAGTCCCCAGGCTTTTCTCTAGCCTGCATAACGCCCACCTAAAAATGGCTCTAGCAGGCAACACCTCTCCCCCTCATCATGAGCTGCTGCCTGCTTGCTCGTATATTAACTTCATATCAACTCTTCTTCATCTCTAACGTTCTCCAGAACTGGTGGTGCCTTGCCCAAACTAATCCAATCTGCACTGTGCTGTGAACGAGCATGATGATTAGAGGTTTGTTTCAAAGCCTGCTGCTAACTACACGTGTCATGAGACTGTGGTTGTCATAGTAGACAAAACCACTTGGCAATAGTCAGACATTTTTGCTCCTATAATTATATCCACCCTTACGCTACAGATGGTAGCACATAACCCTTTTGTTAGTATTTTTAGCCAACCCTAAGTAAAAGTATTTTTTTTCCCTTCTGTTTACCTGCTTTTCCAGTTCCAAATGCAAATGGTGTTCCTATCACAAATTGCTAGTGCTACCGGTGGCTGTTTTTGTTTTTTTTCCCTTCTCTGCTCTTCGCTTAATTTCTCTATATGCTTGTTATCCCTTTGTGGAATGGCTCCCCCTACATGGCATATCTGTTGCCTCTCTACTGTTCTGTACATAAATTGTACAGAAAATAAGTAAAGCATCTCCCATCTCAAACCTAATTTCCACATTGTGAACTTCCATCCTTGCTTTCCTGCAATGCCCTCTCTAGCAACGCTCCCTTTTCAAGCCAGCTGATTTAGAGTGTCTTTAACTGTCAATAGTACTACATCACGTTTTCTGCACAGGTTACCTAGAAACGATGGAAGTAGTAATTTTGTGTGCCTAATTTTTACGGGATTGCAGCCTGTCAATTCATTATACATCAATGATTTGTTGGAAGTATAAGGCACAAAGTTCTCCATGTCTTAGTGATGTTACTTTTTTCTAGTGAATTAATAACATCCTAATGAATAATGGTCCTGACTACGAAATGGCTGCTTCCATTGAGTGTAGGTGAGGGCTGAAATTAGAGAGCAGGAATGTTAGCAATTTTAATTAACGGCAGGAAAGCTCATCCCATGGTCCACAAGAGAGCGAACATTCATCTTTGCCATCCAATTTGGTATCTTCTTCATGTTAGACAAGTTGTCTGAAACAGTCTTTATGTTCATGGAAAGTGTTCATTTTCCAGGAAAGTGACAATCTTGACTGACGCATCTATAAAACAGCAGCAATGTTAACCAAACATTTTCGCAGTGAAAGAAAACTCCACATACCCAGTCAATGCCGGAGGGGCCTGCATTGCATTGTTCCACAAACAACGGGGTCACACCTGAACTATACGTCCTCACAGTGAAAACCAGTTTACATTGTCACAAACTATTCATCTTTCTCACAGTTCAGTTTCTGTTTTTCTTTTTATAATTGTGTAAAATTTGTTTCAGTGTAAATATTTTAAAACAAGTAATGTCTTGGGAGAAATTTTGTCTTTTTTTATTTTATTTTTCTTTGTAAATATGAGCTTGGGGAGATTTAATTTTGAGGGTTTTTTCCCAGTTTAAATTACAATAGTCTTTATGGAAGTTCTATGGGAATGTTTTGGGCAATGAAAAACTTTTTTTTTTTCCCCCAAACAATAAAACTGGAAAACTTATTTTGGGGCATTTATCTATTTTGCAACTTTTGTCCATTTTATTTAGTGATGTACAATACCAATTTAGATGTGTGTTGTTCATGTCACTGAAATTACATCTGTTTTCAAGGTCCTTTACCTGTTTCCAAGGCTGTTGCTACTAACTAGAGGGCCTGATTCAGAGATGGATGCTAATGGCACCGCAGCTGCAAATTTGCTCGCAGTGTCTATGAGAAAATATGCAAATGTCACAGCCGCCTTGATTTGTACTGAGAAACTCACCGGCGGCTTCAGAAATTCAAACAACTGCATACCAAGACTCAGCATCGGACGCAGATCAGTCAATTGTTGGCCTTTTGTGTAACCCTATGATTGGGCTGAATGGCTGCAGGAACTGAGACACCAGTGCCATTTTTACTGCGTACAGGATCGCAGTCGCAGACTGACACACCCAGAAAAAGTTTGACACGTCTGCACCGTTACTGCCCACAAAAGGTCTTTGCCCCTCAATCACTTTTCTAATAAATCCTCACTGCGAGTGACAACGCTAATGAAACTTGATGGATATGCAGTGCGTCTCAGGCATGCACAAATTACCGATAATCGCTCAACTGCATAGACATATGCACTGCATCCAACTCTGTATCGGGCCCAGAGTTTGGAATCTCCACATCTATTTTCTAATTTTTTTGCAGTTTGGAGTCTTCACTTGATTTGCTTTGAACAATCTTATAGGTCTTCCAATTCTAAGTTTTACAAGGGTGATAGTAAAATTTGGGAATAGTGTGACTTAATATTATAAAAGATTAAGGGGTAGATCTACTATCCATCGGGTTTGGATTTCAGAGGGCAATAATAGTTTTTAGAGACCCCAATTTTTGGTGGCTTTAAAAAAAAAAAAAAAAAAAAGTGGCATAGTAAATCTACCCCCAAGGGTGTTTTATTTTCTCTACTATAAACATGGCACTTAAATCTCATTAATAGAAGAGTATAATATTTTGTTTGTAAATTGGAGCTAAATGCACTTGTCATCTATTTTAAGTCCTAAGAGTACATAATAGGTAAATTGTGGGATATTGTACTGAGTATTAGCAATATGGAAATGTTCTGTAAAAAACTCATGCTATATTAGGCTATAGTGTAAATACAAAATGATGAAGGTTATTTAATAGCATTGACAGAATATGGAAATTTGCATTAAAACTATAGCAATAATTTAGTCTGGCTTTAAAGCCAGCACCAGCCAGTAGATGGTATGTTCAAGCGCCACCCTTATGTAAATTTAATTTAAATCTCATGAGAATTGGTTCTCAAAGTTGCAGGAAAAAAAATGGACTAATGTTGCTGCCACAACAAAAAAGAAGCAAATTACATACAATTAATTATCTGAACATGTGGGATTTAAAATAAGGATTTTGAATATTTTAAATATAGACAAAAATTTAATTGTCTATATTAGAATTGTTTATATTTTTTTCACCTTTTACAGGGACCAATGTCAGTCCCTGTTTTATTAGAATTACTTGTCCATACTTGCTAGTTTTATCAAATGATGAATAAAACCAACATTGTTATGGTGCATACACACGATCAGATTTTTCCTTCAGATATGAACGATAACGATTTAAAAGTCGTTCATATCTGAAGGAAAATCGTTCGTATCTGACATGCCTGAACGATGGACGATCAACGATGCGCGTTCCCGTTTGTCAGATAACGATATCTGACATCTGATGGGTTTGCAGTCAGACTTGGACGATTCCATTCATTTTAATGTAGTCAAAAATCGTTCAAATCGTTCAAAACTTTGGTAAAATCGTTCTAATCGTTCAATCGTTCATCTGACAAGTCTGACAAATCTGACCGTGTGTACGCTCCATTAGCTCATCTTTTTGAGAACTAGTAAAAAAAAAATAATAATAATCATTCCACATATTTGTTGGTTTTCTGTTTATTTAGGGATTTTTTTTTTAACACCTTCAAACTATGTAGTAGTTATTGTTTAATAATCCTCATTCTGGCTTTCATAAAATCTGGGTCACCCTCATTTGAAAGAGGGGAGTACCAACTCTCAAATGAAATGGCCACTTGGTGGTTATTTCGTAGTTATTACCAAAAAATATTACCCTGCCCTGGAGAAATACTAGTAGAGTCAGGTGATAGGGAGGGCATTTAAATGTGCCCAATATATCCCCATCTTGGAAAATACACACATGGAAGTCCCATAGATTTGAAAGATGTGAGTTCTCTCATTCAAATGATGTGCCCCTTTAGTATTTGACTGAACAGAAGAACAAGTACTCTCTTATTGGGGCACTCAACTTACCAAAATAATATTAAAACTTAACGTTTAGTGATGCAAATAAGATGGCAAGAAAAATCTCAAAAAGGGTAGAAAACATCTAAATTGACAGAACAGAAAAACAATGACAGACAGTACTACAGTTAATAAAATGGTTCTCACTAAAAGAACCACTAGGTGGACCAATGATCAAAAAGGGTAGCAACAGTTTGTATCAGTAACTATGTATAATCCCTAACAGATCCAAATACTTACGTGATAAATAATAATCCCTAATGCTGGGCATACACGGCAAGATAAAATGTCTGTCAGACCGACAGACATTTTATCTGGCCGGCTGCCAGCCGCAGATGTCCGCGGCATACACTGTGAGAGAATTCTCAGTGTATAGCCCGACATCTGCGCTCCGCCCCCGGGGGAGGAGACATTTCCCTGTTCCTTCCGTAGGACGGAACACAGGAAATGTCTGTCTGTCGGCCGCGCTGGGCATACACTGCTCGATGCGGCCGACAGTTACCGAGCAATATTTAACCCTCGGTCGCCCCCCCCCCCACGCTACAATTATCGCGGCGATCCGCCGATATCGGGCGGATCGTCCCGATAATTGCAGCGTGTATGGCCAGCATTACAGATCCAAATACTTACGTGATAAATAATAAGACATATGCTGGCCATACACGCTACAATTGTCGGGGCGATCCGCCTGATATCGGCGGATCGGCCCCAAAATTGTAGCGCGTGTGCGGGCGACCAGGGGTTAAATATTGCCCGGTCGGGCATGCAGGATTGTCCAGCATGCCCGCCCGATGCGATATTTACCCGGTAACTGTCGGCCGCATTGGGCAGTGTATGCCCAGCGCGGCCGACAGACAGACATTTCCTGTGTTCCTCCCTGCGGAAGGAACAGGAAAATGTCTCCTCCCCCGGGGGCGGAGCGCGGATGTCGGGCTATACACTGAGATTTCTCTCACAGTGTATGCCGGCGACATCTGCGGCTGGCAGACGGCCAGATAAAATGTCTGTCGGTCTGACAGACATTTTATCTGGCTGTGTATGCCCAGCAATAGTCAATGGTCATAGAAAAGATGGCAAAATTTTGGATCACTAATGCTGGACATACACTGTCAGATAAAAATATCTGTCAGACCAATTTTCTGACATGCTAAATGCATCAGATATCTTGCCCATACGATGAGAGAGTTCATCACAACCCACAGATTTGTTTTTTTTCTATAAAATCTTCCAGGCTCTGCCATATTATTGTTTCCTCACAGGGGAGGGATAAAAGAATTTGCATAGTAGGCTAGACTGCTCCCTAAGCCGCAGTCTGATTGACAGGCTGCGGACGTTTGAAGGTGGGGAGAGTGCAATGCTGGGCTGCATTCCCAAAAAAGGACGCATTTCGTTTCCGTTTTTTGAGAGTACCAAGGCCAGGTTCTGTATCTTCTGAAGCAGATTTACTGACACTGGAACCCTGCATAGCCTGGCCAGCCTGAGGAACCTGAGGGTAACTCAGATGACCAATGTTCACATAAGTAAACCGATGCTGCGTCTTTGCACACAGAGGATCACACAGGCATGTAGGATTACACAAGACAAAAACTGTATCATTAGCATATTTTAGCACTGTAGCTGTGTCTAAAGACGCAGATACTATGCTATTGGGTCAATCCCTGAAACACGCTCTTCTCTATGTGATTGGTTAACGAGCATATTTAACATTAAATATTTGAGGCCTATTCCCTGAAAATAAAAGTTTTCTGTGGATACACGCAAATACTTAGTATAACCCAAATGTAAGACGAAGGCTCTGTAGCAGATATCTGCTGCGGACCCTCAACTTATGACAGCAGCTGCAGCCTCCATAGGTTTCTATGGGATAGTGTCAATTTCTTTGTCAGGGTCCATAGGGATCCACAGGGATACCATGGGGTGTAATATGGTTGAATAGATCCAGGCACCAAACAGTTAAAGCTTTCAGCTCCCAGGATGCCTCGGGTCCTCCATATATACCCCACCCCTAGCCACAGGCCTTCAGTTGTTCGTTTGGTGCGGCAGGATCAAGACGCACCTTTTTGTAACAGGACTGCTCATGCAGTCCTTGGCTTTTATTTTATTTCTTATGTTTGAGTCAGCAATACTCAGCGTCTGTATTAATACGCAGATAATGCGACTCCATCTACCGGGCCAAAACATCAGTAATTGTGCTGGTGATTTCGGCGGGTCTCTGCTTAGCTTGCTAGCAGCAACACTGGGACCTGGACTGCAATTGGACGCATGGAGATGACAGGTAAGGCGATTCCTCACTTATGGGGAATCGTGTGTGGCAGTCCTTGCTTCTGGTGTCAGAGACGCACCAGAAGCCGTTGCAGTCACCACCACCGGGGCCTTATCGTCTGACGCCGGGGATCTGCAGACACATCTGCTGCCATAAGGCCAGCATA
This sequence comes from Taudactylus pleione, assembly GCA_031769625.1. NCBI lineage: Eukaryota > Metazoa > Chordata > Amphibia > Anura > Myobatrachidae > Taudactylus > Taudactylus pleione. The sequence goes on from JAUIMM010000154.1 coordinate 7,808,603, forward strand.
CCCGGCTGGTTGATGCAGCTTAGGGGAGGTATGTGCTCTGACTCAGGCGCAGTCCTTCAATAAGGTTTCAAGCGTCTGGGTTGCTCCGCCTACCCTCCACGTATATATGAGACGCTCACAGCTAGCTATCTGTATGCTACTGTTTGTCTCAGGAGGGTTTGGGACAGTGTCCATGTATACCTCTCCCGCGGTTAAGGTATACAGTGCTCTATATCCTTGTGTCTGAGTAGTTGATTTAGAGTATATTGCGATTATTTACATATGCATTGTATGTGACTGTTTGCTAGCTGCTGTATTGATACGGTCCTTTATTTCTGACTATCAATATAGCTATCACTGTTTTCTCTCCATCCCTTTGGGGTAGGTTTTTTTTATTTTGGGTACTTCACATTTATTGAATTTGTGAAGGCTGACACATTGTATTTGTATTGTTTCCTTTACTTTGAAAAATGTCAAGAGATAAAGGTAAACAGGTCACAGAGGCTCCTGTGCTGATTTCATGTAAATCCTGTATGACAAGTTTGTCCTCACAGGACGTTGTTAAGGATGGTTTGTGTATTGCCTGATATAAAGAGCCACATCAGTCCAATATACAAGAGCCATCTTGGGTATCATCTTTGTCTCAGGTAATGAAGCAGTTTGTGGTTGTATTGCTGCTCCCACAATGCCTTCTTGTATGGGGGTGTTCACAGCATGCTATGTTTATACCTCCTATGCGTCCTACTTGGGGAATGTTTACGGCTACTTTAGCTCACTGAGCTTACCGAGGAGGCATGGGGTATCCCTGATAAACTGTTTTATGTCAATAAAATATTAACATCGTTGTGTAATTTCCCAGCTTCTCCATGTACTAAGTGGGTGGTTTCTCCTACTGTGGATGCATTGCACTTAGTTAAAAATGCTACATTGCCCATTTCATCTGCATCCTCTCTGAAGGACGCTACAGACAGAAAGATTGAAGCATGTCTTAAGACAATATTTCAGCTTCTGGAGCAGTTAACCGTCCATCTATGGCTGGAGCTTGGGTAGCTAGAGCTGTTGAAGAATGGAAAGGGGCATTGGAAGATTTTTTACCAGAGGCCAGATAATGTTTATCTCCCATATACGGGTAGCAGCTTCCTATTGGGGAAGAGCTGAAGTGGATGCTGGAATTTTAGCCTTCAAAGCATCAGCAGCTTCAGTAGTAGCATGCAGGCCAGATCCTGGAAGGCGAATACAGGATCAAAGAAGGCTCTGGAAAGTACCTTTCAAGGGAAGGATATTTTTTTGGTGCAGAGTTAGACGAGATAATTTCTGCTCTGGCAGCTTCAAAGTCAGCAGGATTCCCATCTCCGCCTACAGTAAAACCGATGCAGTTTTTCTTTCGGCCTTTTCAACCAGGGAAGAGAAAGGAATAATCTTTCTCCAAATCGGCTAGTTTTCGCAAGACAATAAGGCGACAAACTAGGAGGTCGGGGCCGTCAAAGCGTCCAGTTTCTAAACTGGGCGACAAACCTTCGGCTGATGGGGCAGGCCTCCTCCTGGGGGATCCCAGGATGGGAGGCCGACTTCTTCAATTTGCGGATTATTGGTGTCAAACAACAGATGACGGTCCGAGAAGTGGTCTCAGTGGTATGCCCTCATTCTCAGGAGGCATCCTCCCCAGAAGATGCGATCAAGGCCTTGGCCCTTCAGGAGGCCATTCAATCGCTACTGCAGGCATGGGTAATCCGGTCTCTGTGTCACAACAGGGAAAGGGTTATTATTCCAATCTGTTTTTGGTTCAGAAACCAAATGGGGATTTTCGCCCTATCCTGAACCTCAAAAGCCTCAACAGGTTTATCCATATTCCCAAGTTTCATGTGGAAACTCTCCAGTCAAGTATTTTGGATATGGAGCCTGGGGATTTTATGGCCTCCCTGGACATTCAGGATGCGTTGTAGATATCTTGTAGTTCAGTGTAGGCTGTTGGCCGGTAGGCAGTTCGGGCGTCCAGTCCTGAAGTGTTCAGTTCTAAAGTGTTTTGTGCATTTAAAACCAATATTAGCGTTAGACCGGCGTTAAACCGAAGGAAAACAGATGAAAAAAACACTGCAAGCCAACACTAACACTGATCGACTACACTCAAGCTACACAGTGAGTCTCCAAAATCATCAAAACAAACTTCAGCAGTCTGCATAACCTGCACACGCTACACTGGTCTCCCTGGTTTGGACACTGCAAAACCTTTCTCCTCAGATGCAGCTTCTTGCACTAAAATTTCAGTTTTTGAAAAACCTCTGATTGCACATCCCAAATAATGTAATTTGCTTTATATACACATGAATACCCTGTCTAAATCTACTTCTTACCAGTGTATTATTTCCTACTCATCATTTGACTTTTATTCCTCCAACACTATTTACCTAGTCTCTTCCACTACCTCACCACCATATCACACTTACTAATTGTCTGCCTCCCCTCTAATTAGCTGCATTATCTGCTGTGCTTTCCTGCCCACCTCCTACTTGCTCTCTTGTCAACCTTCACTCTCCCTCCACCCTGAGTCAGCCTCCTCGCCCCTGCCCCATACCAACCATATCCACCGGCTTACACCTTCCCCTTAGATCTAGCCCACACGCCCTCACCCACAACCCAGACAATCTCATCCACATATCCCCCATCCCCTCCCTCATATTCTCCTGTGCTCTCTGGTACACCAGATCTGTCTGCAATAAACTGCCTGCTATCCATGACCTTTTTATTTCACACTCTAAATCTTCTCGCCATCACCGAAACCTGGCTCTCCTCCTATGACACTGCCTCCCCGGCTGCGCTCTCCTATGGGGGCCTCGCCTTCACCCACTCTGTCAGACCTGACAACCGCCAAGGCGGCGGAGTGGGCATCCTCTTATCCCCCAACTGCACCTTTCTCAATATCCCACCTGAGCCCTCCCTTTCTTTCTCCACCATTTGAGGTACACTCTATCCGTCTCTATAATCCCATTCAGCTCCGTGTTGCAGTCATCTACTGTCCCCAATGGCTCCCCGACCCAATTCCTTGACAACTTTGCTGCCTGGCTTCCCCTCTTACTCTCTGCTGACCTTCCCTCTATAATACTTGGTGACTTTAACATCACTAATCCTGCATCCACCAATCTTCTTGTCCTCTCCTCCTCCTTTGGACTTTCTCAATGGACCTCCACCGCTACCCACTGTCTCGGCCACTCCCTTGACCTGGTCTTCACTCGTCTGTGTGCTCTCTCTCTGACTTCTCCAACTCTCCCTTCCCCCTCTGACCACCATCTGCTTTCCTTCACACTCTCAACTCCTCCCCTCACCCAAAGCCACCATCACCAGATGCAATCTTGAGACTCTTGACCCTGCTGTCCTGTCCTCATCACTTGATACTCTCCTCTCTCCTCTATCAACCATGGCCTGCCCTAATCAGGCAGCCTCCTTCTACAACATCACCCTCACTTCTGCACTTGACTCGGTTGCCCCCACCTCCTCTGTCCCCCTCCGTCAGTCTAAACCCCAGCTCTGGAACTCCAAACTGACCCGGTTTCTCCAAAAGTGCACGCGCAGAGCCGAGCGCCTCTGGAGAAAATCTCGCTCTCTGGCGGACTTCCTTCACTTCAAGTTTGTCCTCTCTTCATACAGCTCAGCCCTCTCCCTCGCCAAGCAATCCTCCTTCCAGTCGCTCATCACCTCTCAGTCCTCCAATCCCCAACGCCTTTTTGGGACTTTCAACACTTTCCTTCGTCCCCCCTCCCTCCACCCCTCATCCTCCCTCACTGCATTTGACTTTGCCTCCTTCTCTTCCAAAATGTATGCAATTCGTCACAGTATTTCCTTCAATCTCTTTGCTGCAACCCTACCTCCCCCGTCATCCGTACCTCCCGGCCATCCCACCTTGTGCTCCTTCAGCCCCACCACGGGCGATGAGGTCCACTCCCTCATCTTGTCTTCTCCCCCTTCCACCTGCCCCCTTGACCCCCTCCCTTCTCGCCTTCTACGCTCCCTCTCCTCCACTGCCTGTTCCCACCTTGCTCACCTTTTCAACTTATCTCTCTCCACCGGCATCTTTCTCTCCTCATTCAAACATGCTCTTGTCACACCTATTCTTAAAAAACCCAACCTCGACCCGTCCTCACCCGACAATTACCGCCACATTTCTCTTCTCCCTTTTGCCTCCAAACTACTTGAGCGGCCTGTCTACAGCCGCATCACCAGCTATCTCTCTGACAACTCCATCCTTGATCCTCTTCAATCTGGCTTTCGCCCACTTCACTCCACTGAAACTGCCCTGGCCAAAGTCACCAATGACCTGCTTGCAGCCAAATCCAGGGGACACTTCTCTCTGCTCATCCTCCTGGACCTCTCTGCAGCCTTCGACACCATGGATCATACTCTCCTCCGCACCCTTCAGACCTTTGGTATCTCTAACACCATCCATGCCTGGTTCACCTCTTACCTCACCAACTGCTACTTCTGTGTCTGCCTCTGGCTCCACCTCCCCCCGTTCCACCCTTCCCATTGGTGTCCCGCAGGGTTCTGTCCTGGGCCCGCTGCTCTTCTCCCTGTACACCTCTACACTAGGAGAACTCATCAGCTCCTTCGGCCTCCAATACCACCTCTATGCCGATGACACGCAACTATACCTCTCCTCTCCTGAGCTCTCCCCTTCTCTCCTCTCTCAGGTATCCAGCTGCCTCTCTGCCATCTCTTCCTGAATGTCCGTGCGCTCTCTGAAGCTCAACATGGACAAAACCGAACTCATAATCTTTCCCCCTAATAGAGTCTCAACGCCATCCAATCTCGCTATCACTGTTGACAACACCATCATCTCCCCTGTCCCCCAACTTCGCTGTTTGGGTGTCACCCTTGATGCCAATCTCTCCTTCACCCCCCACATTCAATCTCTGGCACAATCCTGTCGGTTCCAGCTACGCAACATCGCTCGCATTAGGCCTTCCCTCTCCCAGAATGCTACCAACAGATTATTCATTCATTAATCATTTCTCGGCTTGACTACTGCAACCTTCTCCTTACTGGCTTCCCACATTGCCATCTTGCCCCCCTCTAGTCTGTTCTCAATGCTGCAGCTAGACTTATCTTCCTCTCCCGACGATCCACATCTGCTGCTCCCCTCTGCCAAAACCTTCACTGGTTCCCATTCCCCTACAGAATCCTCTTCAAACTCCTCACCTTCACATACAAGGCCCTCTTTAACTCTACTGCTCCCTACATCTCCAACCACATCTCCTTACACACTCCCTCCCGCTCACTCCGGTCTGCCAATGACTTACTTCTCCTCCACCCTGGTTACTTCATCTCATGCTCGTGTCCAAGATTTTGCCTGTGCAGCCCCCCTCCACTGGAATGAGCTTCCTCGCTCGATCAGGCTCTCCCCAACCCTGCAGAGCTTCAAACGTGCACTGAAAACCCACCTGTTCACCAAAGCATATCCTTCCACCACATAACCATGTTACCAGGTCTCTGTCCCTCCCGCCTCAGCCATCTCTACCTTGCTTACTTCCTGCACTCAGATCCCCCTCTACACACTCATGCCTCATGTCATTGGCTGTCTCCCCTCTCCCCTAGATTGTAAGGTCTTAGGAGCAGGGTCCTCCTCCCCACTGTCTCACAGCCTTCTTCTCTAGCACTTCTATGACAGCCTTCACCTTCAGAGCTGTATTGGGTATGGAGAATTGTGTTGCTAATTGTTACTTGTGTTCTGTTTATATTTTGGTTACTGTATTGTAATGTTCTGTGTACCCTTTACTGTATGTAGGGCGCTGCAGACCACTTGTGGCGCCCTATAAATAAAATGTAATAATAATAATAATTCGTTACTACATTTTCCCATTACGTTATCCCACCAAAGATTTCTACGGTTTGCTGTCCTGCAGCAACATTAACAATTTCAGGCACTGCGTTTTGGTCTGTCAATGGCCCCTCAGGTCTTTACCAAAATTATGGCAGTCATGACGGCTTACCTAAGGCGTCGGTATCAGAATACTTCCATATCTGGATGACCTTCTGATATTGGCATAGACTCCAGTTGTTTTGCAACACCATCTTCAATTGACAATAGCCTGTCTACAATGGCATGGCTGTATCATCAATTGGAAAAAATAATCTCTTCCAACACAGCAGATGGTACATCTGGGAGCATTTCTGGATTCTCAGGCACAAAGGGTGTTTCTTCCAGAGGACAAGATTACAGCTCTATCATTGCGGATACGCAAGCTGTTAAGCAAACGAAGACTATCCATTCTATCAACAATGCAGGTCCTGGGATCAATGGTATCTACCTTCTTTATGGTGGGGTATGCTCAGTTCCATTCCAGGCCTCTGCAAAGATTGATTTTTCTCCAGGTGGAACGGGCAGTATCATCTAATAAGGTCCCAGAGGATCCTTCTCACTCCGGAGGCTCGCCTCTCCCTCCTGTGATGGCTGAAAAAGGACCATCTGAAAAAAGAGCGTCCATGCTGGATTCCAAAGTGGGTGCTTCCCACCACGGACGCCAGCCTTCGCAGATGGGGGTGCAGTGACAGGTCATCACACCTTTCAGGGAAGATGGACAAAACAAGAAAGTCATCTGCCAATAAACATTCTGAAACTGAGATCAGTATACAGAGCACTGATCATGGCACAGGACCTGCTCCAGGGCAGGCCGGTCCAGATCCAGACGTGACTACATTAGCCTATCTCGATCATCGAGGAGGCACGCGAAGTCTTGCAGCGATGAAGGAAGTGACAAGAATTCTGATTTGGGCAGAACGTCATCTTCCGGGTTATCTCGGCCATATTTATACCGGGAGTTCTCAATTGGGAAGCAGAGTTCCTAAGTCGTCAGGACATACACGCCGGAGAGTGGGCTCTCCATGCGGGAGTGTTTTCAGCTCCTGGTAAACAAGTGGATTCTACCGGAAGTAGGGTTGTGCAGGCCCTGATTAGTTCGGATTTTCCTGCCAAATTCGTTTTTTTCCTGCCAAAAATCGGGTCTAAGAAAGAGTCAAAACTACGTCTTTCATGGACAAATCATTATTCCTGGACAAATGTCCATGAAAGATGATGTTTTGCCTCTTTCTGAGACCCGATTTTTGGAGGGAAAAAAATTGAGTTTGGTGGGAAAATCCGAACTAATACAAGCCTGGACATCCCTAACCAGTAGTAGATCTCATGGAGTCACATGACAACCACAAAGTCCCCAGGCACGGGTCCAGTTCCAGAGACCCATCAGCAGTATTTCTGAACACACTGGCAGTAAGATGGGACTTCAAGCTGGCGAATCTCTTTCTCCTGATTTCCCTCCTCCCAAGAGTTCTCAGGAAATTCAAGCAGGAAGGCGGAACAGTAATACTGGTGGCTCTGGCTTGGCCCAGACGTTACTGGTTCACCGATATACAGTATCTGGCCATAGACAGTCCGTATCCTCTATCTCTGTGGCAGGATCTGCTAAGGCAGCGTCCCTGCCGACATCCGGACTTACCTCGTCTGGCTTTGACGGCGTGGCTCTTGAATTTTCCACCAATAATGTGCATAATTTAATGCTTTAAAAAAATAATGTTTGTGTGTTAAAGTGATTCATTACATTATAACAAAATAAATGTGGCTGCTAAGGCTAATGAAAAACTATGCCAGCCACAGCCATTACAAGCGCTGTTCTTATGTACAGAACAGTACTGTATTCTGGCAAGTCTTTTTCCCTGTCTAGCTGAATCTAACCTGCCACATCAGTGGAGCCGCTGTCTCTCGGCAGTGTCTGCATACAGTTTTTTTTGCCTATTGAAAAGCTACAGCGAAACGCGCGTCGGCGTTAGGCTGTAGTAGTAAATTTTGTGCCCAGTTAAATTGAAACAATTACTGTTATGTTGTTATGTATTGTAATATTGTTAAATGTATAAGCCGGTATTAACCTCCTGCCTCAAGGGGTTTTGATCGCGGCACTAGCGCTGCACGTTGTGATTGCCAATTGTTTGGGGCAGAGATTAGCCGGCAATTACAGGGGCTTACAGCTGATTGTGGCTATGAGTATGGCAGAAGTACTGCACGCTATGACCACCAGTACTTAGACTGACATTGGCTGATAATAGCAGTGGCTGATAGCGGGCTACAGCGATTGTCTAAACTTGCTATAATATGTACAGCAGTGTAATAACCGGCATTAATCAGCAGTTTTAGCTACGAGTATGACAGAAGTACTGCACGCTATGACCACCAGCACTTAGACTGATATTGGTTGATAGCGGACTGCAGCAGTTGTTCAAACTTGCTATAGTATATACAGCAGTGCAATAGCCGGCATTAATCAGCAGCTTTAGCGGTCAAACAGAAGGGTAGACAGTAGGGTAGGCTATTTATTAGCTATATGATGGACATGTGAACTAATGAGTAATCTAGGAAATTAGGGATACTCTATGATTTCACTACATGTTCATCTTATTCCTTACATCTGATTAATGGGAACTATATGGTACAGTAAGCAGGAAGTCTTTTTTCAATATTTCTGGTTAATAGACTAGCTCTGTGCGGAGTATTCTATTTAGGATCAATTATTGATAGACATTAAATCTGTCTTTCTGTACTAGTTACAATATAGTTTATTACTTTGCCTACTGCCAGAATTGATACTATGTATAAACAGTTACAACATTTACATACAGTTTTCTAAACACATTGATGGGACACAATAATACTACAGCCCTTATTTTAATATTTTCTCACTTTTCTATCATTTTATTTAGCTGATTTTATATTATTTGTGTGTTTAAATTTATAACAATAAAAGTTATGTTTTAATATTATTCAGTGACACATTAGTGCATTCCGGTGTATGGACTACTTTCTCTCTGTATTGTATTAGATTTATTGTCCAGGGATAGCACCCTTCCGATTTACATAGAATATTTACACAGAATATCTATAAAAATTTAATTAGGGAAGGTGTATTGTGTTGATAATAAATACATTAATCTCTTTGGTGCGACCTATCTCGTTTTGTGGATACACTGCCTGATGCGGCTGACTTTTAAATACAAAATATCGCATAGGCCAGACATTCTGGATGATCAGGTATACGCACCCGATCAATATTTTACCATCACACAGTACAATTATCGGCACGTTCTGCTGATATTGGGTGGATTGCCTCGATAATTGTATAGTGTATGCCCAGCATAGTTCTATGTGCTCACAAACCAGTTCAATTTCACAGTTTTGTAATGCAAGGATCACCAGCAAATGGTAATTTAAAAAAAATATATAATAATGGGGTAAGTTCCCAGATGGCTATTCCTGGCATGCATGAAAACAATAAATACAGTAAATATTGGATCAATACATAATAATATAGTAGAGTGTCAAAAAATATAAGAATACACAGTGTCTATAAGTAAGCGTTTGTCTAGGCAAAACAAACCCTGTAAATAAATAGTATCACCTGTATGTAGCCCATAGAGGCCCTCACTCAAAGCCGTACGCTCTGAGCAGAGCGCATGCTCTGAATGAGGGCCGTCCTCCATAACTATGGAGCGTCCTCCTGGACGCTCGTATAGCTGTGGGTCACCACCCACAGCCTATACGAGCGTGCAGTTTGATGGCCGCGATGGTCTTGACCATCGCGACCATCGAAACTGCGAGCTGGAGCCTGCGGTTGAGGTTTTCAACCGCAAGGCCCGGAGTGATTTTGGCTCTATCAGAGCCAAAATCACTCCCACTGACATCACTAGTGATGTCAGTGGGCCGGCTTCTGACGGTAGGCGTTCCTTTGGGAACGCCCCCGTCAGGGAGGCACGCCACCAAAAGGGGCGTGCTGTCAATCAACATCGACAGCACGCCCCCTTTGATCAGACACAACGAGCGAAGGAAAGTCCTTCGCTCGTCGCGTCTGGCGCATGCGCACGACGGAGCTCCCGCCGTCGTGCGCATGCGCAGTGCACATCATCGACCCACTTGCGAGGGGACAGCCGCTCGCGAGTGGGTCTGAATCAGGCCCAGAATCTGAGGCAGAAGGACCACTGTAGAATGATAATGCAAACGATAAAATAAAAGTCGCCTGAGTGTAACTGATGGCAACTATTATAGTAGGAACAATAAAAAAAAACAGTCGCTCTATTATAGTCTCATGTACAATACCCTGATTAGGGAGTTTAGATCTTCTTGTCCACAGCTGCTATCAATGATAGGTGTATGCTTAACTCTATACAGAAAACCTAAAATATGCAAAAGTATAGACAGTGCTAATGTACAAAGCAATTTATTACAGTACAAATAAAAACAAAATAAAATTAATATAAATCAAATATTATAAATAAAACCATAAGGTAATGGTATTGAACCGGCCGGTATAACCACTAGAGTATGACGTAAAAACCATATAAAAATAGTAAAAAAATCAATCCAAATACGTACTCTGCTATTGCAATCTTTCAAAAAATGAGAAGCACCTTTGGTATTTGATTCTCATATATCCCTTAAAACTCCTCCTCTTTGGAGATAAAGTCAGTCCACAGCTAAAATCTCTATGGCATAAAGCTGTTTATAAATTAAGTGACTTTCAGCTTGGGTTAGTAGTGAGACAGGCAAGTAGTTGTTTGGAAGACAGAAAGTGGCAGTTAGTTTGCTGAGAGTGAAATGGCTCTTGTAGTGTTATTGCAGTAAAGTTGTTAGTTTTGGCCAATGGTATTAGCAAGATTTCAATAAGCTTGCATGCATACATGTGATAAAACTTTATAATTGTTGTCCATACTCATTAAAAAGCCCATTGTCATCTCAATGTGTTACTTATTCAGATAGAACCTGCTGAGTTCTCTGCTACTTCAATAATCCTGTACTCGCAGTTCTCCCCAGGGCTGGCAACAGAAATCTTGGGGCCCGGTGCACTGATGTCTCTGGGGGCCCCAGCTTCTCACCATCACCCTGATCCCGCACATCCCTCCCCTCCATGTGTGATATGTGAAGCATGAGAATGTTAACTGAAAGATATACCAGCCTTTACATAAATGAAAAAAATATACACTATGACTTACCACACGGTCTCTCTGTCACTAATGATGCAGGCTGTAGTTTTTGTCTGCCGTCTCTCGCATGGTCTTCCTTATGACAGTGCTGTGGATGCCTCAGGGATAGGAGGAATGGTGGCAGCAGCCAGCCATTCTCAGTCCTCAGCAAGTCATCACATTCCTCAGCCCAGAAGCTCTCCATCACCTTCCATCCCCAGCCCCCATCACCTTCCTCTGCCCCCAGCCTGAGTCACCTTCAACCCCCACCCCCTTCCTCTGTCCCCAGCCACCATCACCTTCCTCTGCCCCCAGCACCTTCTTATACAACCAGCCTGTCCCCAGCCTGTGTCACCCCCTGCCCCCAGCACATTTGTATGCAACCAGCCCCTTCTGTCCCCAGCCCTTCACCTTCTTCCCCAACACCCATCCTGTTCTCCTGCCCCTAGCCTGTGTCATCTACTGACCCCAGCCTGTGTCACCCTCTGCTCCCAGCACCTTCTTATGAAACCAGCCCCTTCCTCTGTCCCAACCCATTCACCTTCCTCCGCACCCATCCTGTTCTTCTGCCCCCAGCCTGTCACCTTCTGCTCCCAGCACCTTCTTCTGCCCCATCACCTTCCTCTGTTCCCAGCCTGTGTCACCCTCTGCCCCCTAGCAACCAGCCCCTTCCTCTGCCCCAGCACCCATCCTAATCTCCTGCCCCCAGCCTGTGCAATCTTCTGCCCCCAGCCTATCATCTTCTGTTCCCAGCACCTTCTGTCCCCAGCCTTTGTCACCCACCCCTATTCTTCTGACATATCCGGGGCCTATCCCCTCCAAAACGCTGCCTGACAGGCAGAGATGTGCGGCGACGTGACCTATGACGTCACACCGCTGCTTTGATCATAAGTTCAGACAGAAGTCAGCAGGCCCCGGCCCGGGCTGCAGCTGAGCCACCGGGAAGAGCTGCCCGGGCCAGGCTAAAAGGGACGGAGCAGGGGCTGGGCGGCGGCTATGGGTCCCAGCGGACGCGGCCTGCTGGCTTGAACAGTGAGTCTGCTGCCCTGTTTTGTGCTCGTCCAGTCATTGGGGCCCCTCTGGACCCCGGGGCCTGGTACGGGTGTACCCTTAGTGCCCCCCTGTCGCTGGGCCTGGTTCTCCCGGGAGATATGTTTATGGCATATACCAACTGGTTTACATTTCTCCGCCTTTTTGTACAGTCAACGGCTTCCTCAGAAGTGTGTGTCTTCTTTCAAATTCACCCGGTTTTATCACTGGCATCGACGCTTTGCGCATGCGCTGTTGGTATAGAACCAAGCCTCCTTATGGAAAAGGGTCATGTGATTGTCTCCAGATAAATTACTATTTGATTCCATTCCAGCTTACTAGCTGACCTCTAATACGCATGGGCAACAGCCTCCATGCGTTCCATTGGTACACTTCTGTGTACCACTCAAGTTAATCAGCTGTCCTTTCATATGAATGGTAACAGCTTGTATGCATTCCAGCGGTGCATTTCCGCGTTCCACATGCCCAGAAGGGATCGGGCAATTCTATAGTTTATTTTAAAAAGACTTATAACGTAGTCAATAATTTGCTTTAACATTTCATTTCTAAAAGCCATAAAGAGAGACATAAGAACAGGGGGAAAAATCTAAAAGAATATAGATGGCATTGGATAACGTTTCATATCACATATTCTATTTTACAATAACATAACCAAGTGTATTCACAAATAAAACTTTGTAATACTAATCTAAACCTTGGCTCTATTCACAAATAAAACTTTGTAATACTAATCTAAACCTTGACTCTATATCTTAAGACATTGGCCCACATTAATACTGAATAAGAAGAGTATTGTATCTTCTAATGCACTGATCTACCAGATGACTTTATCCGTCATTCTACACAATAGATGGTTAGATAGTTGCATCTAAATAGTGTGTATATATAATAACATGCGTGTACACATCAGCACAAGCATATACTGTATACAAATGTAGATACCCAGACATGAAAACATATACACTTGGTGAACCGTACATAAAATATGATTCCCCTATATGACATCTTAGGGTGCACCATCTCCGTACATACAGTATATAACGTAGGGGACTAAAACAACCACATCAAAAAGACTGATGAGTAGAAAAAATTTCTTTAAAAAAATTACAATTGGTGGTATGATCAACCATAGCTAGGGTAAATATATGGGGTAGTATAAAATAATTAGAGCAATAATCCTTGGTCCAAAGGGACCTTTGGTAACCTGGACATATATCCCAAATCTTCCATAGACTCTATGCGGGGGGTGCATATCAGAATAGTTATCATAAAGCCACTACTCCGCACCCTACACACACCGAAATGGCCTAAAATTGGTATCAGTAGAACCTATGTATATGTCAAAAATTGATTATAATCACAGGTGATCGTTGTTTAAACATTATTCAATTCTACCGTATCGTTTAGACCTCTTGGTATTAACGTACCTAGTCTGTATATCCAGTAGGCTTCTCTCTTACAGAGTGTTCTAAATCTATCATTTCCCCGACACGTAGTTTTCTTCTTCAGGGTTCATAGGCACCACAGGGAGACCTTGGGGTGTAGGTGGTGGATCAGGAATCCGGGCACCAAGCAGTTAAAGCTTTTCAGCTCCCAGGATACACTGGTTCACTCTCCCTATACCCCGCCCCCGAGCCAGAGGCACCTCAGTTTTGTTGGTGCCCAGCCGGAGTCGGTCACCATTAACGCAGGGGGCTGCTTAGGCAGCCCTAAGGCTTTTTATTTTATGATTTTATTTTTACTACCTTAGAGCGCACAGCAGCAGACTGTCCATAGTCCTCTGCAAGGACTCATAGCCGCTGACCGCTTTATTTGGACGGTACAGGAGGGAAGATTCGGTCAACTCTACATTCCTGACAAAGCCTGTGATCAGGTGAAACGCTGAAGCAAGTGGAACATATTGATCACGCATCTACCACCATAAAGAGATGGAGACACGGGTAAGTCTGCCGGCAGACCCTTCCACATACCACCATAGCGGAACATGCACACCTGGCTTACTGAATACACCTGCGTGACCGCAGCGCCTGTACACCAGTATCCAGAAGGTACCTGGAAATCAAGGGAACTAATGCTGACCAGCCTTCAGAGGCATGATATTGACCTGACCATACAGTGTCCCTTTCCTCTAAATACTACCATTGGGAGCAAATCATAAAGACACCTTTACTGGGGTGAGTAAAACGCATTCAGCGTATCACTACCAGATATTTTGATATTTATACATAAGGACATTATCCCCTGAAAGACATTATTATAAGTGGGGTTATTACAGTATACACAGAAGTTATCCATACGTTTCTGGATTTTATATGTTATATATTGTACCAATGTGGCATTTTTTATGTTAACGTGATATCGTCATGTGGTCATTTCATATGTTTTTTTATACCGGAATTAGGTGTTTGCACTTCAGATACAGTTTTTAACGAACTGATACACGTATTTACATATTTTTTTAGAGATTTTTTAGTAAAATGTACAAATTTTATATCTTTATGAACCTACCTAATCGTTATTAAATCCAAAGATTCCTTTTAGTAGATTTTATCACCAATAAATTTCATATTAGATTACTGAGACTTTGAGTCATTAATTTTATGAATCTAATGATTTGGATATATGCTTATACTGTAAGGTATGTGCTAGGAATTACTGTCTTTTCTGTATATGATTATTGGGGTTTAGTTAGTGCACCCCCACTTCTTATTCCCATAGCAGCAACCTGTAACTATAGTACATCCTTTTATGTGCAATAAACTAGCGCAGCTTCTATACACTTATTCTAAGTCTTTGTGAGGTTTGTCACATACAGTTGGTCGTTGCACTATGCCATATTTGGGCTGCGTGCTCCTGCAGCTTACCCAAGCATAAGACAGGACTAATATATTGCATTTCTACTTGTATCCTACATACACGGTGGTTGCATTATACCCAGTGCCATATTGTGTGCCATATTACCATGCAGCTATGTCTAGCAAAGGCAAGAGTAATAAACAGGCATCTGCACCTATACTGCTATCATGCAAATTATGTGCTGCAGGCTTAAGTGAGGAGGATTTGATACAAGATGGGTTATGTAGTAAGTGCTATATTCGACAGGCCCATCAGACAACTCAGCTCCTGTACAAATGAGCCCCCCTGGACTTCATTTTCTCAGGTTCTGGCCACCATTGCGGATCGCCTGGTGGTTCCGGCTTTCATTCCCCCTATGGGGTTATCACAGCAGGACGTAAATCCCCCTTTGGGGTTGCCACAACGGGTTCAGGTGATAAAGGTACCTCCTATGGTTTGATAGGTATACGTACTCTCTAACTCTGTGCAGAATCTAATGGCTACATCTAATGCCTATCAAACCATATTACAAGGTGAGAAGCCCTTATCCAGTAAGCCCTCTAAGCATCCTGTGTTATTGTCATTGGGCCTGATTCAGACCCACTCGCGAGCGGCTGTCCGCTCGCAAGTGGGTCGATGTTCTGCACTGAGCATGCGCACGACGGAGGGAGCACCGTCGTGCGCATGCGCCAGACGCGACGAGCGAAGGACTTTCCTTCGCTCGTTGTGTCTGATCAAAGGGGGCGTGCTGTCGATGTTGATTGACAGCACGCCCCCTTTGGTGGGCGTGCCGGGGGCGTGCCTCCCTGAGGGGGGCGTTCCTAAGGGAACGCCTACCGTCAGAAGCCGGCCCCACTGACATCACTAGTGATGTCAGTGGGAGTGATTTTGGCTCTGATAGAGCCAAAATCACTCCGGGCCTTGCGGTTGAAAACCTCAACCGCAGGCTCCGGCTCGCAGTGTCGATGGTCGCGATGGTCAAGACCATCGCGGCCATCAAACTGCACGCTCGTATAGGCTGTGGGTGGTGACCCACAGCTATACGAGCGTCCAGGAGGACGCTCCATAGTTATGGAGGACGGCCCTCATTCAGAGCGTGCGCTCTGCTCAGAGCGTACGGCTCTGAATGAGGGCCATAGTCCACACAACTCTCAGTTTCTGAATTATCATCTGAGGAGGCAGTAGATACTGACTCCCCTCTGGAGGAGGATGAGAGTCGGTCAAAAATTTATATTCCTGCCTTGGTACGAGCTGTCAGATCCATCTTATTAATAGAAGATGAAGAGCCAGCCCCTAAATCCAAGCACCCTCTGTTTAAACGACAGAAAGTGGCTTCAGTAGAATTCCCTCTATCGGATAGCTGAACACATGGCTGCAGCCTGGCAATCGCCTGGTAAGAGGTTTCAACCACAAAAATGTCTGACCTCACGTTACCTTTTTCCTGTGGCTCATTGAGCAAAAAGGGAAACATTCCCTGTGGTGGATTCACATGTTACGCGTTTAATTAAAAGCTCTACGTTGCCTATTCTTACAGTTACTTCCTTGAAGGATCCTACGGATAGGAAAGCGGAAGCTTGCCTGGAATCGATATAAACTCTCTTTCAGGGGATGTTACCCATCCAACCATGGCTATTGCATTGGTGGCTAAAGCTATAGAGAGCTGGGCTGACGCACTTGAAGACTCTTTTGTCTCAGATACTTCTAGGGATCAGATGTCTTTTGTTGCTCACATTCGAGATGCAGCTTCCTATATTGGAAAAGCGACATTGTAGCCAGTCTCCTAACCTCCAGAGTCTCGGCCGCGGCTGTGTCTGCCCGCCGTACCCTGTGGCTACGCTCATGGAAGGCAGATGCAGATTCCAGGAAACGCCTAGAAGGGGTACCCTACAAAGAGGAGATCTTGTTTCGCCCAGACCTTGACAAGTTTGAAACCACGTGAGCAGCATCAAAAACTGCTTTTCTGCCTTTAGCAACTACTTCTACTAGGCCTCGGACTACATCATTTAAGTCCTTTCGTCCTCAGGGAAAACCTAAAGGTTAGTCCTTTCCTAGGCCGTCAGCTTCCACTAGGGCCGCCAAACCCAGGACCAAGCAGACCTGGAACACCAGACGTCCTGCCCGAGGATAAACCCTCAGCCTGACGGGACGGCCCTCCCTCTGGGTTATCCCAGAGTGAGAGTCCGACTTCTTCAGTTCACCCAGTGCTTGTGTCAAGCCACCATGGATGCTTGGGTAAGAGAAGTGGTCTCTCATGGGTACGCCCTCTCATTTCTCAGTTGGCCTCCCTACCAGTTTTTCTACACAGGCCCTTCTTCAGACCTAAACAAGGCCTGACAATACAGTTATTGCTGCAAGCAGGGGGAATTATGTCAGTCCCACTATCTCAGCGATGGACTGGTTATTATTCTACTCTCTTTCTAGCTCAGAAGCCGAATGGGTCTCATCGGCCTATCCTCAACCTCAAATCCTTGAACAAGTTCCTCAGGGTACCCAGGTTCAGGATGGAGACCCTACGCTCCATCATCCTAGCTATGGAGCCTGGGGACTTCATGGATATTCAGAACGCGTACCTGCAGGTACCTATAGTGCCCTCACATCAGCGATGTCTCCGGTTTACTGTACAGCAACACTTCCAATTTCTGGCTCTGCCCTTTGGACTATCCACAGCTCCATGGGTGTTTACCAAAATTATGGCTATCACAGCGGCCCTCCTACTTGGTCAGGATGTCCGACTGTTACCATATCTGGACAACCTCCTGCTCCTAGCAGGATCCCCAGAAATGCTTCACCGCCATATGCAGTTAACCATGGCTTTCATGCACAAGCACGGATGGTTAATCAACTGGAAAAAGCCCTCCCTGAATCCCTCACAGAGGATGATTCATCTGGGAGCCCTGCTGGATACTCAGGATCAGAGAATCTTTCTGACATCATACAAGATCTCCACACTTCAACTACGAGTGCGCAGATGTCTCCACAGTCACCGATTGTTGATCCACTCAGCAATGCAGGTTCTGGGATCCATGGTGGAATATGCTCAGTTCCATTCCAAGCCTTTGCAAAGGCTGATCCTCTCCAGGTGGAACAGGTTACCCCATTGGATCATAGCTCAGACGATGGTGCTCTCTCCAGAGGTGCGTCTGTCTCTAGGTGGCTACAGACATCTCATCTAACCAGGGGTCGCCCCTTTTGGATCCCGGACTGGGTAATCCTAACAACGGATGACAGTCTCCAGGGCTGGGGCGCAGTGACCGGTCCGCACTCCTTTTAGGACATCTGTCAAATCAACCATGCCATTCAACATATTGGAACTTTGAGCTGTCTACAGGGCCCTCAACCTGGCCCAGCACATACTTCATGGACAACCTGTGCAGGTTCAGTCCAACTATGCCACAATGGTGGCTTACATCAACCATCAAGGAGGTACTCGAAGTCAGGCACCAATGACAGAAGTGTCCTGCATTCTGACATGGGCCGAGGGTCACATCACGGCCATTTTGGCAGTACTCATTCCGGGAGTTCTCAATTGGTAAGCAGACTTCCTCAGCCATCACAACGTGCATCCCGGGCAATGGTCGCATCACCAAGAGGAGTTTCAACTCCTAGTGAACAGATGGGGTCTCCCAGAGGTGGGCCTCATGGCCTACCGACACAAACACAAACTGCCTGTGTACGGGTCCAGAGAGATGCTGAGGCAACCATTGTAGATGCATTGTCAGTGAAGTGGATCTTCCAGTTTGCATACCTCTTCCCTCCAGTTTCCCTCTTTCCTTGAGCTCTTCGGAAGTTCAAACAAGACGGAGGTACTGTCCTGCTGGTGGCTCCAGCTTGGCCCAGACATTATTGGTACTCAGATCTTCGGAGTCTCTCCATCGACACTCTGTTCCTGCTGTCTCAGTGACTGAACCTGTTGTCTCAGGGTCCTTGCCTTTACCCGGATCTGGGTCATCTGTCTTTGATAGTGTGGCTCTTGAAACATCACTCCTGAGGTCCAAAAGTTTCTCTAGCACTGTAGTCAAAACTATGCTCAGAGTGCATAAGCCAGCCTCTGCTCGGATCTACCACAGAGTGTGGCATACATTTTTCCAGTGGTATAGTACCAGAAGCTACGACCACCAGGTGTTTAGGATTTCCAAAGTCCTGGTCTTCCTTCAAGCTGGGTTGGACCTGGGACTCTGCCTGGCCTCACTGAAAGTGCATGTCTCTGCTCTGTCCATTTGGTTCCAGCGTAGACTTGCTCCACTTACGGATATCCACACCTTCTTCTAGGGTGTCCTCCGAATTCAACCTCCCTTTGTCCCTTCAGTGGCTTCTTGGGATTTGTCAGTAGTTCTTCACACCCTCCAGGGCCCTCCATTTGAATCCCTGGATTCTGTGGAACTCAAGTGGCTAACAGCGAAGACTCTTTTTCTTCTGGCTATATGTCACCCAGAAGAGTGTCAGATATGGGGCGCTCTCTTGTCGCTCTCCATTTCTACTTTTCCACCAGGACAGGGCTGTACTTAGGACTCGCCCTGGGTTCCTTCCTAAAGTTGTTGCTAGTTTCCACATTAATGAGGAAATTGTAGTTCCGTCCTGTCAATCATTAGACCTCTCGGCAGGTGAGGCCTCTTTGGATGTGGTCCATGTCTTCAGGTTATATGTGGACCGTACCAGTTCCCTTCAGAAATCAGACTCCTTATTTGTGCATTATGGATTTCACAAGAAGGGATGGCCAGCCAACAAACAAACATTAGCTAGATGGCTTCGCAGACTATTTCACAGGCTTACACGTAGGCAGGCCTTCCTATACAGGCTCTGTTAATGCTGATGCTACTCGGTCTGTGGGTCCCTCGTGGACAGCTCGCCTTGGCGCCTCGGCTGTTCAGCTTTGTAAGGCGGCCACATGGTCTTCTGTCCAGACCTTTCTGAGGTTCTATGCCTTTGATACATTCTCTTCTCAGGATGCTTCCTTTGGGTGCCGGATTCTCCTCTCATCGCAGGAGTGTCCCCATCCTTAAAAGGACTGCTTTGGGACATCCCCAAGGTCTCCCTGTGGAGCCTATGGACCCTGAAGAAGAAAATGAGCTTTATGGTAAAAACTTACCTTTGTTAACTCTCTTTCTTTGAAGTCCACAGGGTCCACAGGGCACCCGCCCTGACGCACCTGGCTTCATATGGGCTATGTTTCTGGTCACCGGTTTCCCATCTCCTTCTCTGTGAGAGTGTGATTCTTGTGTGTACAAGTCTTCCTTCTCTCTTATCCTCCTCTGGCCTTTGGCCTGTTACGAATTGAGATGCCTCTGGCTCGGGGGCGGGGTATAGGGAGAGTGAACCAGTGCATCCTGAGAGCTGAAAAGCTGTAACTGTGTGGTGCCCGAATTCTTAATCCACCACCTACACACCAAGGTCTCCCTGTGGACCCTATGGACTTCAAAGTAAAAGAGTTAACAAAGGTAAGATCTTAACATAACTCTAATTTTTATCTGTTCTATTGCCTTTACTTTTATATCTTTTAAATAGGCAACATGTTTTGAAAGTGGAAGTGTTCCATAAACCGTGTGTGTAGGGACCTTGTTGTTCTTCTGACTTATTGTCTACCGCATCCACATGTGATGAGATATATCGTGAAGGATGAAGAACAATTCATAAATTGTTTGATTTTATTAATTTGATATTGTTTCTGCCTCTGGGTGAATCATAATGTTCTAATGCTTCAAATCTATTTTTGTGTGAAAAACCTTTATAATTACTATGCTTTCTAGATCTACCCTCATAGGTAGAGAAATTGTGTGTTCTATACTTAGGGATGCCATATTCTTGCTCTTTCCTGGAATTATCCTGATATCTAGGTTTATATCTCTTTTCCTTTTTTACATTATATTTAGCAAATGGCATAATCGCCTAAGTTGTTATTCTCCCTGACCTATCATAATTGTGTATCTCTCCTCTTTCTTGATATAAGTAATTGTTCATATTCCTCTATCTTCTGGTTCACTTTAGAATCCCTCTCTTTATACTCTTAGCTCCCTTCAAAAACCTTCAGAAAATTGCAAGCCTTCTCTATCTCTACTTGTATCTCATTAACCCATTCCTCTCTATACTTAATTAGTAATTTCATTAAATATTTAGAACATGCGTCCAAGGTATTATTCCGATTCTCTGCAAATTTGGCATCATCTTTAAATGTTTTTAGAACACTCTGTAAGAGAGAAGCCTACTGGATATATCGACTAGGTACGTTAATACCAAGAGGTCTAAACGATACGGTAGAATTAAATAATGTTTAAACAACAATCAACTGTGATTATGATACATTTTTGACATATACAGTACATAGGTTCTACTGATACCAATTTCAGGCCATTTTGGTGTGTGCAGGGTCTGGAGTAGTGACTTTATGATAAGTATTCTGACATGCACTCTCTTTAGGATCAGCATAGGGTCTACGGAAGATTTGGGATATATGTCCAGGTTACCAAAGGTCCCTTTGGACCATGGATTATTGCTCTAATTATTCTATACCACCCCATATATTTACCCTAGCTATGGTTGATCATACCGCCAATTGTACATTTTTTTTAATACATTTTTTCTACTAATCAGTCTTTTTGATGTGGTTGTTTTTGTCCCCTACGTTACACCCTAAGATGTCATATAGGGGAATCATATTATATGTACGGTTCACCATGTGTATATGTTTTCATGTCTGGGTATCTACATTTGTATATATGCTTGTGCTGATGTGTACACACATGTTATTATATATACACACTATTTAGATGCAATTATATAACCATCTATTGTGTAGAATGACAGATAAAGTCATCTGGTAGATCAGTGCATTAGAAGATACAATACTCTTCTTATTCAGTATTAATATGGGCCAATGTCTTAAGACATAGATCCAAGGTTTAGATTAGTTTACAAAGTTTTATTTGTGAATACACTTGGTTATGTTTGTGTAAAATAGAATAAGTCTTTTTAAAATAAACTATAGAATTGCCCGATCCCTTCCGGGAATGTGGAACGCGGAAATGCACAGCTGGAACGCATACAAGCTGTTACCATTGATATGAAAGGACAGCTGATAAACTTGAGTGGTACGGGAAAGTATACCAATGGAACGCATGGAGGCTGTTGACCATGCATATTAGAGGTCAGCTAGTAAGCTGGAGTTGAGTCAAATAGTAATTTATCTAGAGACACTCACATGTTCCATAAGGAGGCTTGGTTCTATATCAACGGCACATGCGCAAAGCACCGATCCCCGTGATAAAAACCTGGTGAATTTGAAAGAAAACACACACTTCTGAGGAAGCCGCTGACTGTACAAAAAGGCGGAGAAACGTAAACCAGCATGTATATACCATTTACATATCTCCCGGGAGAACTGTGAGTACAGGAT
Organism: Taudactylus pleione; assembly: GCA_031769625.1. Lineage (NCBI taxonomy): Eukaryota > Metazoa > Chordata > Amphibia > Anura > Myobatrachidae > Taudactylus > Taudactylus pleione. The sequence goes on from JAUIMM010000154.1 coordinate 7,830,843, forward strand.
TATTGAAGTAGCAGAGAACTCTCTTTCTATCTGCATAAGGAACACATTGAGATGACTATGGGCTTTTTAATGAGTATGAACAATTAAAGTTTTATCACCTGTATACAGGGACGGCTTAATGGGGGGGTGACAGGGGCGATCGACCCTGGGCCCCCACACGTTAAGGGCCCCCACACCTATTGGGGTTAAAGTGGACTGGAGGAGACGGAACCAGTTCCACCTCCTTCGGCCAACCTAACCCCGGCGCCGCAGGGAGGCTTCATTTGCCAGACGCCCGCTGGTTACTTGTAACCAGTGGGGGCCCGGCTCCCTCCCCGCAGTGGCAACCGGAGTCGGAGGACGGAGCTCACTCCTGAGCTCCGACTTCCGGCTCACGCAATGCACTATGGGAGAGATGTCTTGATGTCTCTCCCATAGTGCAGAGGAGCAGCCGAGCGGATTGCAGCGGACGCGGGGCTTAGCTTATGGTAAGTATGAGCTTTATATTATTTTTTTTTTAGTGCAAGCGGCTTACTGGGGACATCACTCAGGGTGGGGGGGGCACATTACTGCCGGGGCAATATTTGTGGGGTGGGGAGGCATTACTACAGGGGGCATTACTCGGGGGGGAGGCATTACTACTGGGGCATTCATGGGGGGAGGCATTACTACAGGGGGCACTACTCGGAGGGGGGGGCATTACTACTGGGGCATTACTCTTCGGAGGGGGGAGGCATTACTACTGGGTGCATTACTGGGGGGGCATTATTGCTGGGGAGGGGGCATTACTACTGGGGGCATTAAACAGGGGGCATTACTATTGGGGGCTCTACTACAGAGGGAGCATTAGTATTGGGGGCACTAATAGGGGGGCATTACTACTGGGGTCTCTAATACAGGGGGAATAACTACTGGGGGCTTTACTATTGGGAGGCACAACTACAGAGGTATTACTACTGGGGGATTTATACAGGAGGCATTACTATTGGGCACATACAGGGGGTATTACTAGGGGCATTACTATTTGGGGCACAACTACAGGGATATTACTACTGGGGGCATTTATACAGAAGGCATTACTACAGGGGGCACTACTAATGGGAGCATTGCATAGGGGGCACTGCATAAGGGGCACTACTACTGGATGCACTGCATACGGAGCACTACCACTGTGGGCACTGACACTACTGGGGGCTCTGCATAAGTTCCCCATTGCGCATACCCCCAGTTTGTCACATTTAATAGGGGCCCCCACAGACCTTAATCCGGCCCTGCCTGTATACACGCATGTTTATTGAAATCTTGATAATACCATCGGCTAAAACTAACGACTTTTCTGCAATAACACTACAAGAGCCATTTCACTCTCAGCAAACTAAGGGGTATATGTATCAAAGCTTGATGTGAGATAAAATTGTGAAATATATACCACCAACCCATCAGCCCAAAACTATCATTTCTTAAACACAGCCTGCAAAATGTAAGTTAGAAGCTGATTGGTTGGTGATATATATATCTCAAAATTTTATCTCACATCAGGCTTTGATACATATGCCCCTAACTGCCGCTTTCTGTCTTCCAAACAACTGCTTGCCTGTCTCACTACTAACCCAAGCTTAAAGTCATTTCAATTATAAACAGCTTTATGCCATTGAGATTTTAGCTGTGGACTGACTTTATCTCCAAAGAGGAGGTGTTTTAAGGGATATATGAGAATCAAATACCAAAGGTGCTCTCTCATTTTTTTAATGATTGCAAAAGCAGAGTACGTATTTGGATTGATTTTTTTACTATTTTTATATGGTTTTTACGTTGTAATCTAGTGGTTATACCGGCCGGTTCAATATCATTACCTTATGGTTTTATTTATAATATTTGATTTATATTGATTTTATTTTGTTTTTCTTCGTACTAAATTGCTTTGTCCATTAGCGCTGTGTATACTTTTGCATATTATAGTAGGGTTCCAGTTTACAATCCTGTGGGTGCCTCAAATAGTATCAAGGTATATATACACAATATTGCCATATCAATGTGAAAGGGCAAACAAATATGAAGTATTTAAAGTAAATAGTAAAAAATGACAGATACCTCCAGTAGAGAATGTGAGCGAACCTGGTGGTATGAAGAAGGAGAGGTGACATCTAGTGTTAGATCTGTCCCTGGACTATGTCTGATGTAAGTAGTGCAGACCTGCTAATACAGAGAGAATCTAATGAGAGTGCCTGATGCAGGAGGGGTAGGAAAGTGATTGGGGGAGTAAGTCACACAGGGTGCTGCTGCCTGCTGTGTGTAACACTGCCATGGAAGGGAAAATACATAGAAGACTTTGTGATCTCCACCGCGGAAGTGCTGCTGGAGTTCACCATGTGCAGTATGTTGACTCCGGGTACCAAGATGCGTGTCCCTATAATAATCGGACAGCCTCCTTATGTCCCACCGGTTCCTCCTTGGGACTTGAATTTAGTTTTGGAGGCACTTCAAAAGGCTCCAATCGACCCTTTGGAATCTATAGAATTGCAATACCTCAATCTGAAGGTTGTTTTCCTTTTGGCCATAGCGTCAGCCAGAAGGGTATCTGTATTAGCAGCTCTTTCCTGTAAAGATCCGCTTCTCGTTTTTCATGAGGATAGGGTAGTGGTATGCACTAAACCTTCCTTTCTGCCAAAGGTGGTATCGGCTTTTCACATTAACAGGTTATTGTCCCTCCGGCTTTTCACCAGAATTCAGTGGCTACTGAAGGTTCTTCATTAGTATTGTTGGATGTGGTACGTGCGTTATGCATTTACTTGGACTGTACTGCATCTTTTGTGCGCATGGATTCACTGTTGATATTGATTAATGCACCACAAAGAGGCTGGCCTGCCTCAAAGGGTCCATCGCTAGATGGGTCACTTCTGCCATTAGGCAGGCATATTTGTCTTCAAATGTGGCGGTTCCAGCCTTAATTCAGGCTCATTTGACTCATGTGGTCAGAGCCTCTTGGGCGGTACGACATGGTGTCTCAAAGCAGCTACCTGGTAATTCGTACATACTTTTACGAAGTTTTACCGCTTCCATACATTGGAGCAAAGGATGCATGTGTTGGGCAAAAAATGTTGAGAGTGGTCAGTTCTGTATTAGCGGACCCTTAATTGGCTTGCTTTGGTATGTTACCCAGAGTAATGGCATCCCCCAGATGGATGATAAAGGAAATACGATTTTTTACTTACCGTAAAATCTCTTCCTTGAAGTCCATCTGGGGGATGCAGCAATCCCTCCCTTGTTTGGTTACATGCTAAGATACAGTACCTGTTGGTTTCTGGTTTCCCAGTCTCTTCCGTGGGTCTCCTTCGGCTTTGTTAAACATAGACTGAGCTTAGGAAGGAAGGGGAGGGGCTATATAGGGGGTGGGAGCCAGTTTCAATTAAGCTAGTGTCCAACTCCACACATCACTATGCATAACCCAGAGTAATGGCATCCCCCAGGGGGACTTCAAGGAAGAGATTTTACGGTAGGTACAAAAAATCGTATATACACAATGCTGTGAATTGTTGGGCTGCTATATTATACCCAAACATTTTATCTGTTTCATTCAAATTATTATTTTTTTTTTAATGGAGAAATTTATTATAATTGAAAAGTGCAGATTTGAATATTAGACCTATGTGTAGAATTCTGTTTTTTTGCTGTTTTGGAAAGTTGGATTAATGTTGAAGCAAGAACCTCATTTTATTTCTTTGTGTGGTTAGAAAACAAATAAAAAATACACAAAGCAGTTGGCACACATTTGCACCAGCCCTGTCCTTGGTGCAGGAGATCATAGAAGGATCTTATTTATTTATTATTTATACTGTGCACGCATATTCCGCAGCACTTTACAGAAAATATTTAGGGGGAGATTTATCAAAGCTTGAAGAGAGATAAAGTACTAACCAATCAGATCACAATTAGCATACAAACTACACACAGACTCTTTTGCTGGGATTTGAACCTAAGACCTCAATGCTGCGAGACAGCAATGTTAACCAGTACTCCAACCTTTCCATACTCTTACGTTAAGTGAGAATGCTGCGTTGCAAAACAGTTGGACCTATTTAACCACAAGTGACATCCATCTCACTTCTCTGCTACTTAGAGCACATCCCTACCTCTCGGTAGGGATGGGACATCGGAAAAAAACATTGGAAATACCAGTGTTTTTAACATTGGTTACAAAACATTGTTTAGTCCTAAACATTGGTTCTGGAGGATCGATTCTAACCAATGTTTCTAATTATTTTTTATTAAACTAGGTACTTAAACATATAATACTAATAAACTTCTGAATTCATCCTTACTTTATGTTTATTTGATGGAGGCTTACAGTATATATAGTCCAGCAGTTCAAGAAAACAGCGGCACTCAGAAAATTTACAAAATGCAAAACTCCTTTATTAGTCCAAACCCTCTCCGGGGTAACTTTATACCTCTTTTCCACCAAAAACCCAGGTCTGACCTGGGTTTTTGGACATGGTTCCAACCCTGGACAGACCCAGGTCAGACCTATTTACCCTGCACATTCGACCTGGGTTACTCCCAGTTCAGCCCTGTTCACACTGAACTCAGGTCTGCCCTGCTAAACCTGTGAGGTCATAAAAAGTGGGAGGTGACTGCTCCACAACCACCAATCAGCTCATTTTAGGCATGACCCAGGTCAGATAACACGGGTTGCACCTTTTACACTGCACCATTACCCGGGTCCATCCCGGGTCCAACCCTGGTAGCTACCTGGGTTGAATTGCTGGGTCATTTGACCTGGATTATTTTTCAGGGACCCTTTTACACTGAGCTGCGACCCAGGTAGACCCAGCAAAAACCCAGGTTTTTGCTCTGGTGTAAAAGAGGTATAATTGTGTCATAGTCAACGTTTCTGGGAACGTATCCCCTTTCTCAAGACGCTGATAGTACCAAGATCAATCTATTAGACAAGTGGATGCATCAGACACTGAGCTAGAGGTGCAGTTACACTTTGAAAAAGTGAATTAAGTGGTTAGCAGCTGACCTAATTTTTGCCCTGCAATATGAGGAAGTTGCAAAACTGCTGCCCAAGAGTGCAAGTGTTATGTGACATCAAAGCTCATATTTTTACACAACTTCACCCATATATGCAGTATATCAGGCTGAAGAGGGTATATTGTAATTGTTCAATCTAATTTACAAAAATTACACTATTCATACTCTAGATCAAAATTATTATGTGTGTGAGTTGATCATTTGTTTAATAATGTATGACCAGTGGCGTAACTAGGGTATTTGGAGCCCAGGGCAAATTAGAAAAGGGAGCCCTCCCCTCTAACATCCTGAGATGTGCGCGCGCCTTCGGCATGGTCAATTAAAGATGGGGCATGTCAACATGACACACCCCTATATTTTCACGCTGATCATTCCTATCCATATGCACCTTAACCCCAGTAGTACCCCTTATACGGTACCCCCAGTATGCAGTTGTGGTCCCTCTTATGCAGGCCCATAGTAGTGCCAATTATACAGTATCCCCAGTAGTGGTCCCCCTTATACAGCCCCCAATTAGTTCCCCTTACTCAGTACCCCCAGTAGTGGCCCCCCAAATGCAGTGCCCCACGTAGTGTTCCCCCTTATGCAGTGCCCCCAGTAGCAGTCCCCACAATGCAGTGCGCCCAGTAGCGGTATCCCCTTATGCAGTGCCCTTTTATGGTGCCCCAGTAGTAGTCCCCCCCTATGCAGTGCCCTTTATATAGTGCCCCCAGCAGTAGTCCCCCCCATGCAGTTTTCCCAGTAGTGGTCCCCTTATGCAGGCACCCTGTAGTGATCCCCCCTATCCAGTGCTCCCTGTAGTTTCCCTTCCTATTATTGCCCCCAGTAGTGGTCCCCCAAGTGCAGTGCCTCTAGTAGTAGGCCCCTTTTATAATGCCCCCAGTGGTAGTTCCCCCCCAAGTAGTAGTCCCTAGTAGAGTACCCCCCCAGTAGAGGTCCTCCCAATGGCGCCCCCAGTAGTAGCCACCCCTCCCCCAGTAGAGGTCCCCCCAGTAGTAGCCACCCCCCCTCCCCCGTTGTGTATATAGGTCCTGGTCCTGCTGGCGACGCCGCTCCCGCCGGGCAGGCGCGCTCAGCATAATGGGACAGACGTCATGACGTCAGTCCCATTACCCACTGCAGGAGCCGGACGGAAGTCCGGCTCTTGCAGTGGGTGCTGCAGCAGTCAATGAGAGTCTATCTGACTCTCATTGGCTGCTGTTTAACACATGCATTGCCGCCAGTGCTGGCAGCGATGCGTGTTATGCACAGCCTGAGCCCGCCTCCTAGTGCTATTGGGCAAGCGCTCAGGGGGAGGGAACGGGCTCAGGTGTGAAGCACAGGACCGGCGCTGGAAGCCTAGCGCCGGTCCTGTGTAAATGTGTAGGGCTGACCGCACTCATTGCGGTCAGCGCTACACTGGCTAACTAGGGCGGGCTGGCCGGTACCGTGGCCGGTGGCGCCCCCCCCGCGCCACCGGTCAAACGGCACCCAGGGCACACACCCCACTCGCCCTGCCCTAGTTACGCCACCGTGTATGACATACCTACTGTACCGGAAGGTGCAGGAGATTCCTTTCTTGTGTAGTCCCCTGGAAGAGTGAGTGGATCTATTCCATCCTGTCCACTAAGGATACTGAATTTAAACCTCTATACGCCTGCCTATACATTCTAAAAACCTGCCTATACCTTCTAAAATTTACGCTATTTGCGTACGCAGTCATACAGTAAATAAATGCCTTCAGACTTTGAGAAAATGTGTTCCAATGCACAAAGGTTATTATTCAAGCAAAGTACAGATAGTTACACGCTGTGATCTAAATATAATTTAGCGCAAAGAAATTATACAGACCCAATGTACAGTTATACATACGCACGCGCTCTGGGACCAGATTCCGGCATCAACAAGAAACCTCCAACAGCATCAGCATGAAGACTCCAGATTGCTTATCGTGTACTAAACCTTAGATACCAAATAATCTTTTATTTCACAGCATTAGTAATAAATGGATAAAACTTGAATCTTATACTTTGAAGCTATGGAACCTTTTATGTGAATATGCAATGTGTAAGTATTAGGGGTTTGGGAAAATACGCTAGTTAACTTGGGGAAGATGCGTACGCACAAAGCTAATAAACAGCGCTCGCATGCGGGGTATTATGCATTCGCTAATGTGCGACATGTTAACAGCGCAACTGTGTGTAATGTGCGGTGTTTATGCATGTGATTCTATTTATGATGGATTTAAAATATATATATATATACACATATATATATATATATACATCATTCCTTACTAACATTTTTAAACTGCAATGCAATGTGTTATGGGCAGTGAGCTTCACTCTCAAACAGGGTGGAGACCCCCTGCCGATTGCTGGTGCCATCCTGTCTGACAGTGAGTTTAAAAGCTTTCTTCTGTCTAATTAGGATACCTGTGTCAGTTCTTCTCAAGCAGATTTCTTACCATTGTTCATTCAGTCAAATTCAAGTGTCTGGGCCATATTACAATTGCCACAGCTACACCTGTCCACATGTGGGGTCTCTCCCTTTACATGCAAAAACACCCACAGTTCCTGGTGTATTGTCTTTTCTAAATACTTTTCTCAGGAGGCGGTTTTTCTAGTTGTTTTGGTATTTTTCTATGCAAGGTTGTCCCCAGAATGGGCGTGTCATGGCTTCTAAAACGATTACCAAAAACATTGCCATCTGTACTTAGCTCGTGAGCTGTAACTTAAAATGGCGCTGGACGGTCATTCGCAAAATGACGTCGTGCAGATTCTTATTTTTAAGATGGAGTCTGGTTTCCAGGTGCAAGATGGCGTCGCTCCAAGCTAATTTTACACTGATTCTGTCTCAGCCACTAAACCAGCTTCGACACCTCTTCCGAAGTGGGCTAGATGGGGAGATAATAGCAGGAATCGTGGATCTGTATGGAGGAGGTGGGGCTAAAATTATGCGAATTACATCATTTTAGCCCTAACTTTTCTCACACAGACCTGCAATTCGCCATCTTGCTGTGACAGGGGCAGGGCCCGACTCCACCCCTAAAGTGGTTATCTGCAGCTCTTTTCCATCCTGAGTTCATAATATGCCACACAGTAGTGCACCATGTGACCGTCAAACAATACAGACAGCATCTCTGATGTCAGCAGTGCTACTTGGAGTCTCCACAGATATGTATGCTGACAGCGGGTAGTTCCGCCGCTGCCTCAAAACTGTTCATTGATGTGATTGTCAGTAGCTGTTTATTCACAAGCAAAACAAGTTGGTTGCACACGCTTTGTTTCTTAAAGAGGTTTGTTTGACACTACAATCCCTCAACAAGAGCATTACTATTCTATGTTGTTGTGAAAGTTTAGATCGTAGGACTGTTTATAAATGTGCTGTTTCCTGTGGGCTGGGCACTCAATGCTGGACAAGTTGGCCAATGTAATGTAATGTAATAGAGAGGTAAGCTCTGTTATATTAGTGTAGCGATTGCCAAGGGAAACTAGATGTGTACTCAAATGTGGTTTGACATCCTGAAAATACATGGCAAGCTTATTTCACCAGAAATACATTATGAGCATCATTTTGGAGACATTAGTGCCACAATACAGTGTGTCCTGACCACACTAGTTTGATAGCCACATACTGTGAAAATGCAACAAGAGCACCCACAAAAACACATATGACTTACGTAAGATTTGCATGTGTGAATGTCAGTATGTGCTGATTTGTTGCATATATATATATATATATATATATATATATATATATTATAAGGGAATGGTCGTGCCCTTATATTAAGGCTGATTGCATAAACGGGATTCTCCCATAGGGAATTCCTGAGGGGGGCATGGTGTTTAAGGGGTAACGATACTGGAATTAAACCTCTGCACGATCCTGCCTATACCTTCTAAATCCTGCCTATACCTTCTAGAATTGTTGCAATTTAGCGCAATGAGTCACATAATAAATAAATGCTTTCAGACATTGAATGTGTTTCCAATGCACAAAAAGTTATTATTCAACATAAAAACAGATGGTTACACACTGTGATCTAAAGACAATTAGCACAAATAAATCATACAGACCCAAGGTACAGTTGTTACATACACACGCGCTCTGGGACCAGATACCGGCATCAGTAAGAAACCTCCATCAACAGCATCAGCAAGAAGACTCCAGATTGGGGTCTGAACGCACATATATACCCTTACAGGGGTAAGCAACACAATCTGCATATTTGGCATGATTCCATTGGTCCTCCGTCATGGTGCTTCTGTTACAGGACATTTAATAGGTTGATTCAAATGGACACAGGTCAGCCTCCGCAGCCTTTTGTCTCCTTTTTCCCGCTGCATGCAAATCTAAGCTGCTAACATTTACAGAGTACATTTTAATGTTTTATGCTGGTTCAGATCTTCTCACCGATGGTACCGGATATCTGTGGAGACACAGTGGATCAGTACAACACCAGACACGATCTGCTTACTATGTACTAAACCTTAGTTGCAGAAAACAGTCATTTCTTTACACGCTGGCATTGTGAATGAATCATGTAATAATTATCATTTTGCTACGGAACTATTGCTTTAAGTGTATGTATGCAAGGGAGAATGACACTAAATAGCATTGTGCGTCTGAGGGTCACTTAGCGAGCAGCACTAAGCTGGAAAGGTATCTCTGAGTGTATGGGACTAAGTTGGTATTGGTTGTGTAGGGATCGTTAAAAAGATGAACGTGCTAATAATTAGCTATTTTGCGTTGTGCACTGTTTAACATCGCATGTATGTGTTAATGTGAATGCAGGGAAAACACTACTAATTTGCTACTATATTGCACTGTTCATTATTTAAGTTCGTGGTGATTTTAATGTGTTGGAAAGTCATTTTTATGTATGTTAAACACTGTCGGTATGTGTTTGGGGAAGATTGTTAAAAAGCTGGCCGTGCTATTTATTAGCAATTTAGCGTTGTGTTTTGTGTACTGTGATTTTGACAAATTGCTATTTATTAGCAATTTAGCATTGTGTTTTGTGTACTATGTGGTTTTGACAAAATGGCGCTGTGTGACCTATTTCTAAGATGGAGTCTTGTCGCCATTCACAAGATGGCATCGCTCCGATCTAATTTTAAAACTGGTTCTGTCTCAGCCAATTATCCAGCTTTGACAGTCCACCCTTTGATAGCAACCAACATGCTATCATACACTGGTCTTAAAATTAATTTAGGCTTACATTATAACATTATTTAATGTTAGTATAGGATGGCACAAGGTGGTTCTTAATCCATCAATAATGGTTTTCTAGGAGAGGACATAAAACTACCATTATATGCACACCACGGATCTTGGGAGATCATGGAAAAGATGTGGGGATGCACCTATCCTATAAAGGAAGTCTTGAGGGGGGGATAGGGACTTACATTATTTAAGGTGTTTCAAAATAAAAATTTTAATAATACATTTTATGTATGTCTAAATATACATTATACGATGGTATTTCCTAGTTCAGGGTTGTAATGCAGTTTTACATTTACATCAGTATTCATATTGTCACTACAGAAAACCATCATAATTTCGTTCTTCTGGTTTACCTTATTTTTACATTTTACACACTTCAACACATTAGGAACACATCTGACACATAAGCCAATTACTATGATGACAACCAGTATAAGGATCAGGAGTTTACCTATACTTACGATCATTTCCTAGACCCACCCACCTAGACCTGAGAACCATTTCACTGGGTTCAACCATGAAACCCATTCCTCTACCTTCTCCTCTACTTCAGCCACTGAAGCATTATGGTTCTTTCGAAATTCCCATTTTAACTGCAGAATTTCATCCATCTTGTGGTCTATCACCTCCTTAGGGTCGCTGGTATCATTCGTGACATAAGTGCAACACTTCACCAATTGGGTGGCCAAAGTTACGCAGTACCCCCCCAGTGACAGCTGTTAAATAATTTAATACTAGTCTGTGTTGCACCAGTTCTTTCTTGTATGCTTGCAATTCCCTACCTGTATACCTGAAGGTGTCATCATATATCTCGGTGGTATTATATATCAATTTAGCAAGATCTTGGATATATCTAAAATTTAGTTACCCCGAGCGATCCTGGTGGGATCCAATGCTACTAAAACTTGAAAGCCAGTTGTCTCACTAATTAACTGAGTGGCTTTATGCACATCTACAGGTATCATATTTATTTTGTCTCTGTGTTCATACTGCATGTGAAGATATGGTGATGGTGTGTTTTTATGAATACCAAGCATTTCATCATGTGTGAGGGTCATATCTCTTAACAGTTACAGTACTAAGATTGGTCAGACACTTCCCTAATTGGCATAGCACTCCTTCTCTTGACTCCACTCCACCAGTACTGCCATCAGCTCCCATCTCCTCTATCGGTCCCTCGTCACAGAAACCAGAAATCCCAGAGCAAACTAGGATGATGGAAACTCTGGAAGAGAATATGAAAATGAACACAGCAGACCAGTCCATCGCTGCACCGAGGACCTGCACATTTCTTTTAGTTCGGGTATCTCACTACAACCTTTTAATCTTCCTGGAACAAGCTCGCGATCGACAGGTTCACATTATCAGTCTTGGCTCCGCCTTGTTTTTCTACTGGTTGGTTGACATTTTTGCAGTGAGTGGAATGGACCCAGGTATCTCTCTCGGCCACCTTCAAAGATGTGGTACTCATCAGCAACACCTGATACGGACCCTCCCAACGATCAATCAAACAACCTGAGCATAAAAATTCAGATCATAACAAATTCTCCAGGTTTGACATCATGACAGTTTGCATCAGACATGTTAGAAAATAAAATTTTCAATTTCATTTGTTCTTACTCATCTTCGTGAGACACTGCACAGTAACCTCATTATCCTATTTTCACATGAGGCTGCCTGTCAAACAGTATCTCAAAGGGGGACAGATAAAAAAAAGAAAAAGAGATGGTCTGGGGTGATCTTGATATTATTAATTCCCACCAACTTACACATGTTTGTTTTTAAAGACATCACCTGTGAAATGAATATCCCTATACTCTAGGGATACTGCATCTGCATACAACCTTCTGTACAATTAAACTCTATTATTAATAGCTACTGCTAGGTAGTGTCTTAGCCCCTGGGTTTGGACAGTTTCCCAAGTACTTGACCTTAGCCTGGCATGGCTTCAATTTGTCCTTAGCAACCTTGTTTCCTGTGTGTGAGAGATGAAGCACAACAGTTTAGTATCATTTAAACATGGCATAAATGAAACAGGGCACAACAATAAATCGTCCACATATTATATCAGAACAGATCCATTGGCAGGTTGAAAAAAAGTTGTAAACAGTCGTATAAGGCCTGGGAGAAGATACTGGGGTTGTCTATGAAACCTTGGGGCAATCGTGTCCATGTGTAGTACTTCCCGTTAACCTGACTATCTATAGACTACAGATATGACCTGACCCCTAACGCTGACTTTCATTCTCCAATACAGCATGTAAGACTACTATTGGAGCTGGTGACTGTTGGGGGTTCCCTGTATTCTGTGTATATCCCTTATGAGGATATACAGGTACTGTCTGGTTTGGGAGTCCTACATTATTCACTTTGCAGTGCTTACTTAGGTGTCCCACTTGGTTGCAGTTAAAGCATTTTTGTGAGTGGGGTGGGTAATAAGGTTGTTGTGTGGGTTGAGCAGTGGGGAAAGGATGAGGGTAAGGATATAGAGACATAATGCACCCAATTCTGTTAAGGAAACATCTCCATCCAATACACAATCCGTGATAAATTTTGTCATGTCGATATTGTGTGGCAGACAGGCCCTTAACACCACTCACCAATCTTTGTTGGTTGGCTCGTGAGAACTACCCAAATTTCTCAAAAATCTTTGACATTTGGCTAATTCCTTTTTGGGATCGGGGAAATCATTCATTATGGAATTTAGCTCCGCTCTTGTCCAAGGACAATGCATTACTACTTCCCTTGTGGGCACTACTCCATTCGCATCCGCATTCCCATTCGGAACAGTTATTGTCCGGATGGGATGCAGACCGGCCGCACTGCTACTTTTGACCTTATTAGCTGGCTGGAGGTTTAGCCTGTTACTGCTATGTATAGGATTAACAACTTCCTCTACGGGTGCAGTGGATGTTAACACTTCCTGTACTATCACTGATGGAGATGGCGGCACCACTTGTGATTGTTGTGGTGGAGCATCTAACATGTGTACAGCATGGGAAATGGCAGACATAACAATAGGCTCATCATCCACATCATAAACATTTTCCTTATGGTTACTTAAGAGAGGGTACAAATTACTTGTTACATTTTTATGGGTTCTTTCAACAACTATACCTGCACCACCATCAACATAGGGCGGTGGTGGTGCACGTGAACCACTGGCAATACCTTCCACAATGCTACTTTGCTGCACGTGCACGCTACTTCGTGGCTCGCACGCATTGCAATTTAGAGCTGTGGGTGTACTTTCTGGTAACGTGCTCGAGACGCTAGTTTGCGTCTCTTGCACACCTTTAAGCCACGCATCCCCCTCATGCTGCCATAATTTTAAACATTCGTTATATTTTATCTTTTTCACTTGAGAATGCACCAAACAGATGTGAGCTCAGACATTGTTCAATATCTCCTTAACAGAGCTACCAATTCTAGGAAACGGATTAACACTCTTCCTCGTCATATTAAACCATAAATCACAATACCTATTTCATTGGCACTGTACTTAATATGTCATGCCGACCCAAGCGGCGCTTCCAACAGCAGCAAATCATCTAACATCTCTACAGTTTGCTTGGCCCCCATCCTGCATTTTTCAATAAAGATTTAATCTGGTGAAAGACAGTCTAGATACTCTCACTCAGAGCCGTAAGTAGACTTTTTGGTGCCCTGTGCCAGAAAGAGCATTGGCACCCCCCTCATTTCTCAAAGAGACATTTTGCACCCAAAAAAGGGCCATGGCTTCATGGGGAAGGGCCAGGGTAGAGATAGGAGACGCCAGGAGATGCTGGGGATGAAATAAGAGGAAACTACAAGCAAGAATGATAATAAACAGAAATTTGACAGGGCCAAACAGTGCCCCTTGCCCCGCACTACCCTAGCTACGGCCCTGCTTTCACTTACCTATGGAAGAAATTTCTAGATGCCTCCACTCACCTATGGAAGTTATTTCTAGATGCTCCCACTCACCTATGGGAGAAATTTCTAGATGCTCCGACTCACCTATTATCTCTCAGTTTACAATCACAAGTTTCCAGTGCAGCTCAATTACAATGCTCAAATAACCCAACCTAATTACTAAACACTGCAATCACACTGAGAGCCGGTCACTACAACAAAGACAACATGTACACCTGCTGATGTGTTTAGAACGGTAGCTACTACAGAGCAGCTAGGCTAACTCCTGCACCTAGCCCTTAAGGATCATACAATACCCATAACATTTAGGACCCGTGCTACACCCTAAACAAATACTCACAGTTACACACTTTTTTCCTGCGCAGAAAAATACACGTTAACTTAGTTATTAGCAACAATTGATAATGTAATCTCAACGGCTTTGTTTAAAACATGTGGCAAGACCAGAAATACGTATACACTATTGTGCGACTAGTACACAACCGTATTATGACTCTTACGCTATATTACAACTTAGCTGCGTACACAATAATGTGACTTCCCCCTTTTTAATACACAAAACAAAAACGGACAATAACTATCGACGAAGGAAAACAAACTTTTTCCTCCCCCGTCCCTGGATTCTCAATCAGCGCTCCTAAAGTCACAATAACAGGTAGTGCACTCTCAGCAACAACAGGGGTAACAGATTCCGAATGCACAATGCACTCTCCTGCCAGGCGCCTCCACTCTTTTGCTGTGAGTTTGATACCGAGTGTTACAGACCGGTTGCGAGATTAACCTGCGAGCCCCCAACTAACGATACTGGAATTAAACCTCTGCACGATCCTGCCTATACCTTCTAAATCCTGCCTATACCTTCTAGAATTGTTGGAATTTAGCACAATGAGTCACATAGTAAATAAATGCACGCGCTCTGGGACCAGATACCGGCATCAGTAAGAAACCTCCGTCAACAGCATCAGCAAGAAGACTCCAGATTGGGGTCTGAACGCACATATATACCCTTACAGGGGTAAGCAACACAATCTGCATATTTGGCATGATTCCATTGGTCCTCCGTCATGGTGCTTCTGTTACAGGACATTTAACAGGTCGATTCAAATGGACACAGGTCAGCCTCCGACAGCCTTTTGTCTCCTTTTTCCCGCTGCATGCAAATCTAAGCTGCTAACATTTACAGAGTACATTTTAATGTTTTAACTCTCTATAGTCCATAGTTTGCAGATGCTGGTTCCGATCTTCTCACCGATGGTACTGGATATCTGTGGAGACACAGTGGATCAGTACAACACCAGACACGATCTGCTTACTATGTACTAAACCTTAGTTGCAGAAAACAGTCATTTCTTTACACGCTGGCATTGTGAATGAATCATGTAATAATAACCCTTTTGCGCTACGAAACTATTGCATTAAGTGTATGTATGCAAGGGAGAATGACACTAAATAGCATTGTGCGTCTGAGGGTCTGTGGGGTACTTAGCGAGCAGCACTAAGCTGGAAAGGTATCTCTGAGTGTATGGGACTAAGGGCCTGATTCAGAGCTGCTCGCTATTTGCGGTCGTTCGTTCTAAAACAAGGGGTGGCTATTCAAATGAACCGTTCGCTAATTGTGGTCTGTTCACGCCTCTAAGTCTGAACGAGCGAGCAAAACTTGCGGTTGTAATTTTGAAAAATACGCCCCCTGGCCGCTCGCATCCTACGTCATGTCCGCTATTTATTAGATTAATCGAGCACATCGAACAGCGTATGAACTGCTCGCTATTCTTGTGGCTGGTTTTTTCAACCGCTATTTTGCGAGCAGTTCGGGGTAAAAAAAAAACAAGTGACGTGGTCAATGATGCTGCTGTATTAATTATGCACTCCCTTAAAACGCCCATTTTGACCTTTAAGCACGCCTGCAATCTAATTCCACACCCCCGTTTTCAAGCACCTTCCCCTGTTACCACCCACATACGCCTCCCTCTGTCACTCAAAATAGCAGGTATTCGCTATATAGCGAACAAACGATTTTCGTCCGCACTGACTGGTTCGCGCATGCATATTAAAATCCGTACGCATGCGCAGTTGTGCGAACATCGGTCGGAACGAACGAGCGGCCGCTTACGAGCGGCTCTGAATCAGGCCCTAAGTCGGTATTGGTTGTGTAGGGATTGTTAATAAGCTGAACGTGCTAATAATTAGCTATTTTGCGTTGTGCACTGTTTAACATCGCGTGTATGTGTTAATGCAGGGAAAACCACTAATTTGCTACTATATTGCACTGTTCATTATTTAAGTTCGTGGTGATTTTAATGTGTTGGAAAGTCATTTTTATGTATGTTAAACACTTTCGGTATGTGTTTGGGGAAGATTGTTAAAATGCTGGCCATGCTATTTATTTGCAATTTAGCGTTGTGTTTTGTGTACTATGTGGTTTTGACAAATTGCTATTTATTAGCAATTTAGCGTTGTGTTTTGTGTACTATGTGGTTTGACAAAATGGCACTGTGTGACCTATTTCTAAGATGGACTTTTGTCACCATTCGCAAGATGGCGTCACTCCGATCTAATATTAAAACTGATTCTGTCTCAGCCAATTATCCAGCTTCAACAGGGGCTACACCTCAAAAGTTATTGGATGTACAAAGCTGAAATGTGGCATGGGCTCGTATTCAACTTGCTGCGCATGCTCAGTAGGTGGCCTCCTGCAATGAGTGTACAGTGGCTTCACTTGGGTGAATACTGGGTGTGCTAAAGCATTGCTGTGGGACAGCACTGGCTACATAAGTTGCATACATATCGTGCGAAAGTATGCATCTAGTGAGCGGGTCTGAATCAGGTCCTGATGTCTGAGCAATTATGTGGCACACACATCCCACTCAGTGCCCACAATCTTCCCATTCGGTCACCACAACAATCCACTGGGTTCCAACATCCTTCTCACTCCATACATCTATCTCATTCAGAATACACATTCAGCTGCCTAATTGCTAAAACTATCATACTGTCTATGCATGTACACTTTCTTCCCTTATATGCCTCCATGCTACCCTTTCTTCCCCAATCCCTACTGCTGTGGTCTCCCAACTGTGCTAGTCTGTATTCCCTCATCCACACCAATCTGTCTTTCCCCATCTGCGCCACCCTGTCTTCCTGCATCCATGCCAGTTTCTTTCCATCTACACCACTTTCTTCCTCCATCCGCACCACCCTGTCCCCCCCAACCGTGCCCTGTCTCCCCCCATCCACACCAATCTGTCTTCCCCAATCCCTACTGTTGTGTTCTCCCATTTGTGCTAGTCTGTATTCCGTCTTCCACACCAATCTCTTTACCCATCTGCACTGCTCTGTCTTCCTGTGTCCATGCCACGCTGTACCCCATCCACGTCCCTTTCCCCCACATGCGACTGTCTACCCCACATCTGCCCCACTGTTTTCCACCCATCCGCATCACTTTGTCATACCCTCCATCCACACCACTGTTTTCCACCCATCTGCATCACTTTGGCTCCCCGTCTGTACTTCTTAATCATCCCCCCTCTCCACGCCTTACTGTCTCTCCCCTATCCACACCGTTATCCCATCTGTGCAGCTCTATCTTCTGCTCAGACCTCGTTGCATAGACTACAAGAGTGTATTCCAATGAGCACACAATTCTGTGAATTAGCAGCTCCATTTTGTGAGACAGCAATCTCACTCTGTGACAGTGCTGAATCAACAGTTAACCACAGGATGTGATGGCAGACCATATCTGTATTGTGCAAGGAACACATCCATTAAGGAGTCAACCTTAATGATCAGAATTTCATTGCTTTTTTAAGTTTGAGTGGCAGAGATTCAGTAGGTTTAGTGAAATTTTAGATGATATTTAAGAAGCCTAAATGGGACATGTGAAACCGTAAGGTGTTTTGTCTATGGAATATATATATATATATATATATATATAGCAAAAGAAAAGGAGCAAGAGATGGCACTCCAGGACTAAATTATATTTTTGCCAGGGGTCCTCACAGGATCAGCAAATTCAGCAGTACGAGGAAGGAGGTGCGGCGCTCAGGTCACAGGATTTCAGTGATAAACCATCATAACTTTTAATTATCTTTGGGGAAGATGTACTAAGCCTTGGAGAGAGTTAAAGTAGAGAGTGATAAAGTACAAACAAATCAGCTGTTAACTGCTATTTTACAGGCTGCATTTGAAAAATGACAGTTAGGATCTGATTGGTAGGTACCTTATCTCTCTCCATTTTATCTCTTTCCAAGGCTTAGTACATCTCACGCATTATGTGTGTCCAATCAGAGTCTGAGAAAAGAGGAAAAAGTGCCTATTTGTTATTGTTTTAAAAAAAATTGGGTGTACTATAGAAGCTATCAAAAATGTGTGTAATAAAATGAAGATAAATTTGTTATCTGTTTAAAAACTATAGTGAACCTATATAAATACTGAAGTGAACATAGGATATATGGTTGGCACCATTGACGTATCTACAATGGTGCAGAGTGTGCCGTTCCAGTGGGCCCACACCACATCCTGCACCCATGTTTAATACTTAAGTCTCCAGAGTCCCACATTGGCACACATTTATCTGAGATTTGCGCATGTGCAGTAGAGAAGTCTCTGGGGCCATGGTGCAAGCACCATGTTACCGGACACATGCACATGCGCAGTAGATTCTGGTACAATGTCTGCTGCACTCTAGAGAGGATAGGGTGAGCACGGAGTCTGAAAACTGGCCCCCTCCTCTCTTAAACTGCCCGTGGCTTCCAATAACTCACCACGTATGACCCTTGGCTTGTCAGTGACTAATAACTTGCTCCTTGAGACTTCCGAGTTCTGATACATCTCACTGTTTGAACCTTGGATTTTCAGTGACTAATCTCTGCTTGCTCCCTGTGGCTTCCAATCCCTCTCCATGTATGACCCGTGATTGGTTAATGACAAATGCTACCTATGGTTTTCCCTACTATACTCTTGTGGTTTCCAAGATCTTCCTGTGTATGACCTAGGCTTGTTTGTTACTCTTCTCAGCTATTCACCTGTGGCAAAACTGGCTCTGTACACCAGCCCTTGGCTTGTTGGGTTGGGATGCCAGTGGTCAGAATACTGACAGCAGCATCCCGACAGTCAGAATGCAGACAGAATTAGGTCAGTATCCTAACCCTCCCACTAACCCTAACCCACCTTTGCCACAGCCTAACCCTAATCCTCCCCTCCCACAGCCTTAGATGGAGTGTAACATGTTGGGTAAGTTTTATACAGATTCAAAATGCTTTATTAGAATGCTTATTTAATTCTATTAGATTCTGTCATGTGATTCTTCCAGTCCAACTGGATCCCAGAAGCTACGCTCTGACCTGTTTATCCAATGCTCACTGGAAGCACCCAATTTAAATAAGCTCCGTAGTCCAGTTTATTGCCAGAACAACTCACTTTCTTCTCATGAGGATAGTTCCCTGGCTCCGGGGTTCATTTGCTCCCAGTTGTTTTCCTGTGTTTCTCAGCAAGTGCTTTGTTTACCCTAAATGCCTGTTTGTCAGCAAGTGCTCCGGGATATACTTACTAAAGTGCGGGTTTTTAGAAGTGGAGATGTTGCCCATAGAACCAATTAGATTCTAGCTATTATCTTCTAGAAGAGGGATGGGGAACCTCAGGCCCGGGGGCCGTATAAGGCCCCCGGAATCATTCTTTCTGGCCCTCTTGAGCTTTTTTCTACTAGCCTCATCTGGATAGCAGGGTGCCTAGAATGGCACCCTGCAGCCAGAATCTATGCAGCAGTGCTGCCAGGAGTGTCCTTAGGGCGCTTCAAATGGTCACACCGCTGCCCTTACAGCTCCCCAGAACATCCTGAGGATGCTCCGGGCATTGCTGTAATCACCGGAGATTGTGGTCCCGCCCCGTGTGACATCACACGGAGGGGGCGTGGCCTGCTCCAGGCCCGCAAATAATGTTATATATATCAAAATGGCTCTTTGCAGAAAAAAGGTTCCCCACCCTTGTTCTAGAAGGTGCTAGATAAATGTTAAGTAGAATCTGATTGGTTGCTATGGGAAACATCTCCACTTCTAAAAACCCACACTTTAGTAAATATACCCTTTAGTGCTTGTTTCTCACTAAGAACTTTGCATTCCCCAAATTGCCTATTTCTCAGCAAAAGTTCTGCATTCTCCAAAATGCCTGTTTCTCAGCAAGAACTCTGAATTCTCCAAAGAGCCTGTTTCTCAGCAAGTACTCTGGTTTGTGCTTCAAGTAATGATCCATCTGCTAGCATTATCAGTGTTAACTAACTAGTCTCTGTATTCTGGGTGTCTGGTAGCCAGGGCTAGCGCTGAGTCTCAAGTTCCATTTCCAGTCTGTGTATCAGTGTGTAGGTTCCAGGTCTGTGCACCTGTAGTCAGCACCTTGCAGTCCTGAGTTCCTCATTTCAGCATCTGCAGCGTATGTGGAAAGAGCTGAGCAAATATGATGCGTTCCTTGCTGAGTATGGGCTCTGCTCATGGACGTGCCTATAATTTGAGTTGTATCCATATGTACCTTACAGGTGCACTATATGTCATATAGGGCAGTCCTTATGTCCCTTTAATTTCATGGATAACTGAACATATATATTCAAGCTCTTTAGGCCTCCAATATCATCTCTATGCTGATGATGCTCAGATCTACCTCTCCTCCCCTGACCTCACCTCACTCATATCTCCAGCTGTATCTCTATCTCCTCCTGGATGTCCCGATTTCTTTACCACTTGCCTGGCATTTAACGCTTCAGATGCGACCATGCCAGACTGGGGTTTCCCTGACATGGTCACATCTGATGCGACCCATCAGAAACGCCCACTGGGCAGCTCCTGGAAGATAATCTTCCAGCAGCCGTCGTTGTTCCTTCCCCTCTGCACCAACAGCTCCAACTGTTCAGCGACACCCCCACGCTGTAGCAGCAGAGCAGCCGAGACAGCACTGTAAACGTAGCAGCCATGGTTCATGGTAGCCACAGCTTCTCTCTGTGCCAGGTGACGTCAGACTGGAGGGCAGAGCAGATCAAGATTTCAACATTTTATTATTGTGAAAAGGCCCAACCCAGCTACTTATTGATTCCACCTGGCATGGCAACATTTTCTGGGGTGAACACTGATATTTATCTGTCTGCCTGCTGTACATCCATCCAGTCTTGCTTCCCGGTTTCTTTATCACATTCACGTTTTGCTGACACGGTCTCAATATCACCATATTACTATTGTTCAAAATATTAAAAACATACTTAGGTAAGCAAATGTGATATGGTAAACAAATACAAATAAATTATATATATATTTGTTTAAATTGGGCAGCACAGATGGTGTAATGGTTAGCATTACTGCCTGACAGCACTGAGGTTGTGGCTTTGATTCCCACTACGGCTCTAACTGGAGTTTGTATATTCCCCCTGTGCTTGCGTGGGTTTACCCCGGTTTCCTCCCACACTCCAAAGATATACTGGTAGGTTAATTGGCTCCCAACAAAAATTAACCCTAGTGTGTATGTGTGTGCATGTACATGTGGTAGGGAATATAGATGGTAAGCTCCACTGGGGCAGGTACTGATGTGAATGGCCAAATATTCTCTGTAAAGCTCTGTGGAATATGAAAAGGGGGCGTCTCAAAACCATACCCCTTTATTGAGTGGCCACGCCACTTTTCATTAACAGGCACCCTGCCCCTGCAACTCTAGAATATATATACATAATGGACCTTATTCAGAGTCGGTCGCGAGCACCGATGCGCTCGTAACCGACTTGATGGTTAGGCCTGCGCACGCGCAGCAGCCGCACTGCGCAAGCCCCGGAGTGACAGAGAAACTCTGTCGCTCCGGAGCTCGCTACCAAAGGGGCGGCTGTCGATGTTGATCGACAGCTGCCCCCGTTTGGTAGGCGGGCCGGGGGGGTGGTTTCCAAAACGGAGGTGTTCCTTTACGAACGCCTACCATTTTGTGGGGGGCCGCACTGACATCATCAGTGATGTCAGTGGGGAGCTTCCTGCTCCATCAGAGCAGAAAGCTCCCTGGGGCTTACAAGTGCCCAGACACAACCTTAGGGTCTGGTCGTAAGCCCCGATGGTCGCAATGGTGATCACCATCGCAACCATCAACCTAGTCGGACGGTAAGCTGTGGTTGGTAACCCACAGCTTAACGATCGACAAGGAGGCGGCCGTTAAGGATGCAAGCGGCCGCCCTGATTCAGTGCGTCCGCTTGCAACTAACCGCCTCTGAATGAGGTCCATTATGTGATAGAATTTTTTTTACATGAAACAGTAACACAATATATGACACGGCGCTAAAACTGGGACCACCCATTACCATATCTCTAGTTTCGCCTATGATCCAAATTCAGTTCCAGTCTGGTGAATGCAAGTCTCCATCTACCTCAGTGTTCCAGTCTGGTGTAACTAGGGATGGCCATCGACCATCAAAATTTCAAAAACATTGATGGACCCCGGTTGATGTCAAGTAGTTTTTCCATTGATGGTAGAGAACCAATGGTTCTCCACCATCGATGGATGAGTGGGAGCTGATGGAATATATACTTTTTTGGTAGGATTGAGTTAGCCCAACCCCAAAGATGCTAAGCCCCCTTCCCATTTTTGATTGGCCCACGGCCCGCAGCAGAGGTGACCATCGAGAGTGTGCAAACCTTCGATGGTTCACCATAGATGGTATTTGTGCCTTCGATGGTAATGACCAATGGGCCCATTGATGGTAACCATCGATGGACACTCCACCGATGGCCATCCCTAGGTCTAGCTAGCCTTGCTTTTAGTAATACCATCGGTTCCAGGCGATACCTCTCACCATTGGTCCCAGCTGATATCTGTTACCATCGGTTCCAGCTTATACCAGTTACCATCGGTTTCAGCTGAAACCTGTTACCATCAGTTCCAGTCCGATACCTATCATCTGTCCCAATCCAATATCTCCAACATCGGTCCCAATCCGATATCTCCATCACTGGTTCCAATCCAGCTCTACATCATCAGTCCCAATCCGATATCTCCAACATTCTCCAATCCGATTCTACATCATCAGTTCCAATCCAATTCTGCATCATCGGTTCCAATCCAATTCTGCATCATCAGTTCCAATTTGCATTCTACATCATCGGTACCTATCCAACTCTGTTAAATCGCTTCCAGTCTGATATCTTCAACATCGATACCAATTCAGTATCTACTATTGTTCCAGTCTAATAAAATCATCTAATTTCTGTACCCGCCTTCGGGAAACCATTATCAATAGTTCCACTGCTTCCTCTCTTCTCTCAATACATGAGGAAGAGCTGGCTCAAACTTACCAGCTTCTTACATGCTGTTTCAATCTCCACTTCAGTCTCCCACGCCTGTTCCAGGCAACACCAACCCTCAGGCATGACATGGTGACACCCAATTTCTGTGTGGGGCTGGAAAATTACACCCACACAGGGTAAAATAGGAAATGTGACCACACCTAGATGCTGCCTTGTTTATAGGTCACTTAGAGGCTACCTTGTTTATAGAGCTCAGGTGAGGCTAACAAGGCAGACCAGTCTGGCTGCTGGAGGAGACAGTCCAAGTTGGACTGGGGCAACTATAGAGCCCAGTGTGCCTGGAGGCCAATGTCCAGATCTGCAGTCAGGCAGGGAGGACCACAAATCTCTAAGACTGTGTGAAGACATGGCAGCCAAGCCAGGCAAGGAGGCCATTGTCCAGACCTGCAAGCCAGGCAGGGAAGACCATTAAAGAGACTGTGACTTTGTGGAAGTCAGGCCAAGAGGCCACGTTTATACCTGTGAGAGACAGGGCTGAGAATTTTGAGAGACTGTGTTACATTTATAGACTAGCTGCCCATGATAGTCAGGCTTCAAGAAGTGAGTTAGTGGCCTGAAAGGGGATTAGGTGTTTGTTATTTTTTGTTACTGAATGCTGAAAGTAAAGTTCCATTTAAACCTGAAAAGCTGCATGTGGACCCTCATTATGCACCTAGGCACTGCACCACTGATCCGTCTACCGATCTAAATTACCCCAAGTTATCACAATGTGGTGGAGAATGCGAGCAGACAGACCTGATCAAAAGATATATGCAGAAAATTTAATTATAGAAGCAGCATAAGGATCTATACATAATTGGATCTACGCAACTGATCTATGCAGAAATAATGGATACACAGCATAATGGAAAAGACAAGAAAGGACTCACCTGTGTGAAACCCAAAGAAGGGGGTGAGTGATGAAGGCCTGCAATGAAATGTGGTGTGAACAGAAAGTTGTCTGCATTTGTGAAAATGGTGATGCACAAGTGTGTGTAGAACCACAAGAGTGCAAAGTCACTTTTCCTTTGGAGAGGAAAATTGTTTGCAAAGCTGCTGAAGTGTTATTGCAAAGAAATGCAAGTGGTCATGACATGTTGCAGCAGTGTATAAGAAACTGTTAAAAGTAAAAAAATTGTGTCTGTCTGAAAGCACCACATGTGATTCTCTGGCTCATTATGTCAAGGTGTGAGGTTCTTTTTGCTGAAGAGGAAAAAAGTGTTTTAAATGTGCATCATCAAATTATACCCCTTTTCCACCTAAATTCCGGGTCTGACCCGGAGTTGGAACAAAGTTCCTATCCGGATCAGACCCGGAATTTTGCTGGCGCCGACCCGGGATATTCCCGAGTCAGCGCTGCTCACACCGCAGTCGGGTCTGCATAGACCCGGCTTTTGCGGAGTGAAAGTGGTCACTTGGAGATGACGTCATCTCCAAGCGCCACTGAAGCCGGACCAATCGGCCGGCTACCAGCGCACTCCATCGTGACCCGGAGTGCGCTGTTCTCACAGCAGGGTTTCACGGGCACGCCCGTGTTAAACCCTGCTAGTTACCTGGGTTGGATTGCCGGGTCACTCGACCCGGCGATCCAACTCTCTCCCCTTTTACACCTGGGAGCTGCCCGGGTTATCCCTTCAAAAACCCGGGTTTTAGCTCCGGTGTAAAAGGGGTATTAGACTGTGCAACTGACAGAGCAAAGATACCTCTGGCAAAGGCTGTTAAAGAGACAGTGCTTTATACATGCTGGTAATTGTAGTGCCACATCAAGGGAAATGTTTTGCTGTTCAGAGAAAAATTTGGAAGGCAAAGTGTGATACAGTGAAAACAAAAGCTGTTCCTGTGTTTATGTTGTGTACCAATAAATATGGGGAAAAAGAAGCAAGCTCTTAAAAAAGGCAGACTGTCTACAAATGTTGAAGCAGGAGAGATGCAAATCCAGGACTGGAGTGTAGTGTCTTAAAGTAAAGCAAATGTGTTGCAGTAATTTAAAGTTATTTGAAATCTTATGTTGTAACTCTTTCCAAAATGCTGGGGCTCCAAGTACTGTTCCAGAGAAAAAGACATTTAAACTGCCAAAGCAGAGTAAAACTGGCAGTGTGTGTGGTTAATGCATGGTGCAAGATCCACCAGGAGAGGACTATATCAGCATAGAAAAATTTGACTCTCTGTGTGAAGTTTGGCGTAAAACACTTTTACACTATTGTATCTAAATAAGTTACTTAGAAGAAAAGTCTACGAAAGAGACGCTTTTGCATGCGCAAATTGAAAAGACGTTATAGAGTTAATTCTCTTTGGAAATAGCATTTGAACAAGAGGAAGAAAGGACTTAAAGCTCTTAAAGAGACAAACCTTAAATTAGCAGTTATGTTTGAACGCCTTGAGGAGGCTGAAGCATTAAAGTCTATGATAAAGTGTGAAAATGATGTGCTGCTCTCAAAGAATGGTGTTCTTGGGAAAAGAGCATGAAAATGAGGTGCTTTTTGCACAATAAGAGCAAGACATTGTTGAACTGTGTCAGAGGTGTTTGGAACTTCAGAGGGAAGTGGAAGAATTAAAAGAATGTGTAAATGGACATCAGAGTGATGCAGCATGCACACAAGGTAAAGTGGCTGATTTAACTCTGGTGTTAAGAGAAAAGGACATGGAGATTGTTTGTCTTCAAGCAAGTTTGGAAGAAACTGCATGACTCAGCAAAACAATGTTTTGTTTTTTTAAAAGAACTGTACCGTGCACAAGTTGAGATTGAAAAATTGCAAAGAGAGAAGGAGAACCATGAGAAATGCCTGTCAAGTACACAGAACCAGTTACAAAAACTCCAAGTGGAAATGTATGCCAGAGAACTGGAGTTTCAGTGTAAGTTAAACAGAAGCTGAAATAGCTTTAGAAAAGTTGAGACTGATTGAATTTAAAGATATAGATAGCAATCTTCTACAGTCTGAGAACAAGTTTGAAAGCGCTATGGATAAAATTACCAAGCTGGAAGAGCAGCTTTCTGCAACTAAAGAAAAATGCCACTTGGAAATTGGAAAATCAGAAGTTGTATAACACGCTGAATTTGGATTCTGGTCCCAAAATGGCATCTGATGTCTTTTACAGAATCTAGTGGGACAGAAATAGAGAACCTCAAGAAGTTACTACTGGTTGATCGTGAAAAGGCTGGCATGAAGAGTGATATGCTAGAGATGCAAAGTGACTTGTATAACGAACAGCAAACAGTGAATTGCTTGAACAAAGTAGGATGCTCCAGAAGGATAATATCTTTCTGCAGCAGTGGGACAATGGAGATGTCCTCATTAAATGTACCCATGTGCAAGATGGCACCGAAATATCAAAGTTGGAAAACTCCCTAAAAGATGGTGTTTCAAAAGTGGATGAGATACCTTGCAGGGACATTCAGCTTTACACTATGTCTGAAAGCGTTCAGTACACCCAAAGGGTTATAGTTACAGATAATAAAGCAGTATCTAAAATTGGTGCTGAGGAGCTGACAAATGCAAATAATGATCATTTGTCCCTTGAGGAAAAGGTACCGAAAATACAAAAGCCTACAGAGATATTGATGGCTCCCAACGATGAGACCGTCATGTCGCCATATAATCTGAGTGATGTGAATGTGACCAGGTCACACAATTTTTCAGTAGAAAGCAATCTTATATAAAGTTAATGTTGACAGTCGTATGAAAAGTAATACTATTGCATGTGAGTGTCTTTATGCAACCACGATGGAACTTGCAATGCAGCTGAATTTGTCTGTGATGAAGGGAAGTTGTATCACACTACAGGGCTTGAAGCATGTAAAACAGCTAAACAGAAACTGAAATTAAAGACCTCTGTGGAGGGTTATTCGGAATATGTGCTGATGGAACATGTTGAAGTTGTTCACCATATTTTCGATGCCCAAAAATATACGAAAGATATGAGCATTGTAGAAAGTGGCAGATAGCTTTCAAACCCATGAGATAAAGTTTGTGGATCAATGGAAACATTCAAGTATGTTACGTGGACAAGAGAGTGGCAGTGCCAGTACGTCCTCAGATATAATGCCAAGGTCTGAAAATCATGATGCTGGTGATTCTCAGGATGATGGTGGCTCCTTGAGAGAGGATGAGTTACCAGACAAGCATGCTAGTAGCAAATACAGTGCTTCAAGACTGAAAGTTAGAGAGGAGTTCAAGTGAGGAAAAAAGGAAACCCAAGAGTCTGGATGATTTTGGATGCGGTGGATGGCCTTCATGAGAAAAGTGAAGAGGGAATTCACCATAAGAATGCCTCATCCCATGTCGCTCAACCCAGGGGTTATGAGCTGGGGAGGAGGATGTGTGGCAATAACAAGCTAGGAGGATAGTGAGCCATGGATTCTGTGTTGGGCTGGAGGGATCCACCCTCACAGGGTACAAATAGAAAATGTGACCACACCTAGAGGCTGTCTTGTTTACAGAGCCCCTAGAGGCTACCTTCTTTATAGAGCTCAGGTGAGGCTAACAAGGCAGACCATTCTGGCTGCTGGAGGAGACTGTCCAAGTGGGACTGTGGCAGCTATAGAGTCAAGTGTGCTTGGAGGCCAGAGTCCAGACCTGCAGTCAGGCAGGGAGGACCACAAATCTCTAAGACTGTGTGAAGATGTGGCAGGCAAGCCAGGACAGGAGGTCATTGTCCAGACCTTATATACAGAGCTCAGGTGAGGCTAACAAGGCAGACCAGTCAGGCTGCTGGAGGAGAAAGTTCAAGTGGGCCTAGAGGCCAGTGTCCAGACCTGCAGTCAGGCAGGGAGGTCCACAAATCTCTAAGACTGTTTGTGTGAAGTTGTGTCCTGAATGGGGATTAGGTGTTTGTTATTTTTTGTTCCTGAATGCTGAAAGTAAAGTTCCATTAATTTCATTTAGACCTGAAAAGCTGCATGTGGACCCTCATTATGCACCTAGGCACTGCACCACTGATCCATCTACCGAGCTAAATTACCCCAAGTGATGGGGGTAAATGATTCTCTGTCTGAAAGCACCACATGTGATTCAGTGTCCAATTAGCCAAGCCAAGCGGCCGGTGTCCAGACCTGCAAGCCAGGCAGGGTGGACCACTTAAGAGATTGTGTGACTATGTGGAAGAGAAGCCAGGCTACATTTATTCCTGTGAGAGACAGGACTGAGACTTTTGAGAGACTGTGTTACATTTGCAGACTAGCTTCCCATGATAGTCAGGGTTCAAGAAATGAGTTAGTGCCCTGAATGAGGTCTAAGTGTTATTTTTTGTTCCTGAATGCTGAAAGTAAAGCTCCATTTATTTTATTTAAACCTGAAAAGCTACGTGTGAACCCTTATTATGCACCTAGGCACTGCACCACTGACCCATCTACCGAGCTAAATTATCCAAGTTATCACAACACATATACACTGAAGTGTTAAAGGTCATGGGACAGAAGCCTAGTATCGTGTATGACTCCCTCTACCCTGGTGAAGTGCATCAACTCAACATCGATTCCACAAGTGGATGGAAGGCCTCTGGAGAGATATTGACCCATGCTGTCTGGATAGCTTCCCACAGCTCCCTCCATACTGTCTGGATAGCTTCCCACAACTCCCTGATATTTGTAGATGCATGATCTTGGGTGCAAATGGACCTCTCCACCACAACCCAGATATGCTTAATTGGGTTAATGTCAGGCGACACCATTCGTCGGAACTCACTAGAATGCTCCTCATACCAATTATGGACAACTTGGTACATATAACGAACGGGGTGCATTATCCTGCTGGAATATTCCATCGCGGGGTTAAATGAGATCCATGAAGGGCTGCAAATGGTTATCAAGCAATACAACGTAGCTGTTAAGGTCAATGACGTGTTCAGGCAGATCAGCTGATCCAACCCATGCTACGTAAACACACCCCACACCATTATGGAACCACCACCAGCATGCACAGTGTCTTGTTGGTAACTGGGGTCCATGGCCCCATGGGGTCTGCGCCACACCCAAACCTTACTATTAGCCAAAAACAACTAGAACCGTGACTCATCGGACCACGTCACATGTTGCCAGTCCTCCAGGGTCGAATTAGCAACGTCACAACCAGTCCTCCAGTGTCCAATTAGCAATGTCACAAGCCCAGGTGAGGCGCTGTGTCCGGTCTTGTAGTGTTCGAACCCCAATATTTCATGTCTTGCCATGAGCAGCCTAAGCACTGGTCAGATTACAACTGATGCAGGTTTGGGTAATTCCAAACGTCACAGTACGGTGACGCCATGTATTACATTTACATACTGCTATACCATGAATTTTGGCACTTCAGTATAGACCTCCTCACGTCCCTTCAAAAACCGTTTATGGCAACCTGATGCTCTCAATCTCACATAGCAGTAAAGCTGTCATTGTGCACTATCCAACCATCCCAATTTTGGGGGGACAGTCCTGCTTTTCGGGCACTGTGCTGCTGTCCCACTCATGGACTGCAGTATCTCGCAGGGGGCAAAGGTTGGTGGGGCACTAGGGACAGCTCAGCAGTTCGGGAACACAGGGCATGCAGGAGCCCACCCTGCACTGACTGGAACTTGTAAAGTGGAAGGAAAGACAGGTGAGCACAATCTACAGTCTCTGCTCATCTTCCTCTAATTCAATGGCCAGCACTGCAAGCATATGTTAGCAGCATCCAAATAGCAGTTGCAGACAACATTGCTTATTGGACCAGCGTGACATGCAAGACATTTGGACATTTATTTCTAAGCTCCCCGTTGTCTTGTTGTGTAAAAGACACGCCATAGTATGCTAAGTATAACTGCCGATTTTACAGTAGGAGGTACAGGCAGAAGAGAAGTGTTGGGGAAGGGGTGGCACCACAATCGTTTCCTGACATTGCAAAGTGAGGGACGTCATTCCTTACCATCCAAGAGGGCATAGAGGGGGAATATAACCTTGTGGCGAGCGTAGCAGGCCACTGAGCCCGATGTGTGGCGAGCGCAGCTAGGAGACAACTTTCAGTACTTGTGCACGTAAAATACACAAGTAGCATTTAAAACATTCATTGGTTTCTCTCTGCAATGAGTCTGTAAAGTACACAAGTACCCTTAATATATTCGTGTTATATAAAGAATAACAATAAAACGACCTTCTGCATTCTATGTTACTATGGGCCACACAGACGCCGAGCTTACACTTCTCTCCATAGGTGAAATTTCCGTTGCACAAACCAACACACAGAACAGATTTAGGCCCCGCCCCCTTTCCCCGGTTATCGCGTTGTGCGCAGCGCCAGTGAGATTCCCGCTACGAGCTCTGCTGTCCGGAAGCTGCGCTCTTCTCATCCTCCACGCCGCAAGTAGGAGCATTCCGTATAGCGCGATGTACGCCGGGAAATGTAGTTCCCAGAGGAGCCCCACGGACTCTCCACTAAGCGACATGGCGGACAGGAGGCGGCGTAGGAGACGTGCGTCCCAGGATAGCGAAGAGGAAGAAGAGGAGTCCGGGAGTGAGGGCACCGGCTCAGTGGAGCAGCCAGCCCCTCCTGGCAGAGTTGAGAACCGGGAGCCACCGACCAGGAGAGGGGAGGTGGTGGCCAGGGATGGGAAGGAGTCTGAATGTGTGAGTATAGCAGGCCGGTCAAGGGGGAGAGAACCCCTAGGGGTACGGGATAGGGCTGGCTGCTGAGGATGATGTATCATGTGAGAGCTGTATTATAGATCAGATGCATGCATGTATATTAGCTGTGTGTTTGTATGAGCTGTGTGAGTATGTGCTCAGCTTGTCTCTAAAAAATGTAATTGCATATGCCGTCTCATATTTTAATGCGAACGATCACAATCTGAGCATTTAAATATCTTTGGAAATTTGTACATAATGTTATGTTGTCAAAATCTTAATATCTGTTGGATCTAAATTCTTTGAAAAACAGGAGGCTTGGTCTCGTTAACATTAGTGACTCCAAAGTGTCCTCCTTTATTATAATCACTCTACACCTGTGGAGAATAGGGTACATTAGGATGTAGTCAGGAAGCCGATGGTCTAAATGCCGACCGCTGACTTCCCGTCTGTCTAATCCCGGCAAAGTACTAAAGACAGGCGTCGAAAACCCAACGCCTGTCATTAGACCTACGTCGGGAGAATGACGCCCGGCATACCGAACAAAGGTAAGCCGGGCGCCTAAATCCCCCCCCCGGGAGACTTAGGTTTAGGGGACGTGTTTGGGGGGGGGGGGGGGGGGTAGGTCTAGGCACCCCTAAGGGAAGGTTGGGGGGTAAAATAAGGTTAGTATACTTACCTTATTAAGCGATCGGGATCTTCACCTCTGCCGGGCTTCCGCTGTCGGGATTTGAATGCGGCCGGCGGTATTACCTACTACAGCCGGTACATTATGGTTTGGGGTGGATAGACCATTACATTTTAGACACTACAGTTCCCCCATTGATCAGACTTGCTGAGAAACTACATCCTTCTGTGTTTTACACTAGGCGTGCTGCTCCACATAATGCTTCTGCAACACACGGGATTGCTATCAAGACTGTTAGAATGGATGCAAATCATATCCCTAGCAGCATGGCTGGCTGTAGACTGTAATGTTTGGTACACACTGTCCGATATATCGGCTGTTCAATTGAACACCCCATATATTGTGGGTGCGTCAGCCAGAGTCTACAGATGATGTGTCTGAACAACGTCGTTCACAAACACATCCCGTCGGCTGTGCAGCACAGCCGATGGCAGATATATCTGCTCATCGCGCTGTGTACGGGCGGTCAGCCGACCGTCTGTATGCTTGCTACAGAGGCCTCATGGAGGGGTAGCGTGAAGCGCCCCCTGTCAGATGATGGTTTTTCAGTGTGTATGAACAACCATCATCTGCATATGAGTACCCCCCCCCCCCCCTTAAGTGTGTGATGGGTTGGGCAGATTTTAGAAGGTGCTTTTACCCCATTCCAACCTTCATCAACAATACTACTCTACAAAGTGTAATCCCCCTGGTCGGTGCACTGATATGTTCCAAACTAATTTATACAGGAACAGTCACTCGTCTACATCAGAACAAATGGGGTCACCTACATCATTTAGATCTGCTATGTAGGTATCTCGCCATTAGCACTTGTCTCTGTAACGTATATCTTAACATTCAGCCTTGCAGAATGTGTTGCAGAACTTTTTTCAAATATTTACATTGTCTTCATCAATGACAAATCCTTTATGCATATATAGCCCCTACTCACCACAGGTGGACACTGTGTAGCCCCGTAGTGAGCAGCAGGCCTGTCAGGGTTCACAGCCACATCACTGCCATCTTCACCACTGTCCCTGGGTCCTGATGATCAGGGCCATATATCCACTTGCTAATTTGGCCATTAGGGGAGGCTGCCGGGCGTCGATATGTGAACCTCCCTTGGTGCAGTTGTCTGGCAGCTTATGCTGAGGAGAAGCTGCCGCTGTTAGCAGGCACCATGGTCACCAGACCCTTTAAAAATAATAATAATTTTACAATCCGCCTACTTCTGCCAGGATAACACAACCCAACAAAAAAATGTTTTTGTTTAGTTACCTTAAATTTGTTCAAACATCCTTGGTATTTTGGGGTTGCTGAATTAAAAAAATGAAAGTAGTTTTTTTAATTGGCTTTATCTCTTGAGATAATGGATAACCTCATGTAATCTAGAATTTAACCATAACGCGTGATTATGGCAATCGGAACATTCTAGATGGTGAGACAAGCAAATATTCTAGGTGTTCACTCTGCAATCATTCTAGAATTTCCCCCATCCGTATATATAAGTGATCTGCCACACTACAGCAGTTGACCGTTGTCTATTGTTTTTCTTGTTTCTCATTTGTGTTTCTCAAAAATTAGAGCCAGTCTAATCTAAACAGATGTCATATTTGGTATCGGCACCACAGAGTTACCGCAAAATCGCTCTAGTACGCTTGGCAATTAAATAAGTGTTTATCAGTATAATCGTTCAGTTGGGTGAAAGTGACAAAACTTTTCCCATGTCCTGAAACAGTTGTTACCCAACTAGTTGGGAGAAATCAAACATCTTTTGCATGTTCGCAAAGGGTGCTGTTTTGCAAATATTAGAAAAAAACAGTATCCTTGGCACTAATTAAACGAAATTGTGATTATATACATGAGAATTTTTGGTGTATTCAAAAGTATACATAAAAAATTGATAGCAGCAGCTAGTTTCAAAGTCATTATTGAGAAAACCTAATACGCAGAACCAACACAAACAAGTTAAATGGTATACGTTAAATGCCGGTGGAGGGGATCCCCCACGTCTATATACCAATGCCGTAATCCCGACCCCCTGCAAAATACTGACGCCGCTATGCCGAATACATCACAATACCGATGTCCGGCATCCCGAACGTACTGATGCGGGTAAGTATTAGTTAGCCTGGGGGGGGGGGTTAGGCTTAGGCACCACCCGGGGACAGTTAGGTTTAGGGTGTGGGAAGGGGGGAGGGGGGAGGTTAGAGTTAGGCACCACCAAAGGAGGGGGAGGGTTAGGATACTTACCGGACCCTGTCGGGATTCTGCACGATCTGGATTCCGGCATCGGTATTTCTTCTCATGCACTGGCATATCATACCCAACCCAGTGAAACTACGCTAATCAATACAGAATATCCATATGAAAAATCATGAAATACTAGTATGGCAGAATAAGTAATGGTCAAGACACACCAATTCAAAGTAATATACAGATTTAATACAAGATCCAAGTATTCATATGAATATTCTATACTGATTAGCGCAGTTTCACTTATGTTGGTTTTGCAATTATTAGCACTGTCTTATATTTAGGGAAAACAGCATCACCGGTGGAGGAGTAAATGCAAATACAATATATGCTGTCTAGTGCTATGTGAGCAAATCATTAAAAACATAATGAACAAAATAAAAAAGAACTGTAATTTATTCGCCTGCCACTACATGACCCATACAGGTAAACAACAAATGTGAGTGGCAAATTTCTGCACTCCCAATGCTAATTTACAGTCGGGTGCATAAATATTGGGACATTGACAGAATATTCATATTTTGGCCTCTATTCATCACCACAATGACTTTGAAATGAAACAAACAAGATGTGCTTTAACTGCAGACTTTCAGTTTTAATTTGAGGGTAATTACATCCAAATTAGGTGAACGGTGTAGGAATTACAACGGTTTCTATATGTGCCGCCCACTTTTTAAGGGGCCAAAAGTAATGGGACTATCAACTCAAAAGCTATTTCATGGACAGGTGTGGGCTATTCCCTCGTTATTTAATTATCAATTAAGCAGGTAAAACGTCTGGAGTTGATTCTAGGTGTGACATTTGCATTTGGAATCAGTTGCTGTCAACTCTCAATATGAGATCCAAAGAGCTGTCACTATCAGTGAAGCAAGCCATCATTAGGCTGAAAAATCAAAACAAACCCATCAGAGAGATAGGAAAAACATTAGGTGTGGCCAAATCAACTGTATGGAACATTCTTAAAAAGAAAGAATGCATCGGAGATCTCAGCAACACCAAAGACCCGGAAGACCACGGAAAACAATTGTGGTGGATGACAGAAGAATTATTTCCCTGGTGAAGAAAAACCCCTTCACAACAGTTGGCCAAATCAAGAACACTCTCCAGGAGGTAGGTTTATATGTGTCAAAGTCAACAATCAAGAGAAGACTTCACAAGAGTGAATATAGAGTGTTCACCACAAGATGTAAACCATTGGTGAGCCTCAAAAACAGGAAGACCAGATTAGAGTTTGCCAAACAACATCTAAAAAAGCCATTACAGTTCTGGAACAACATCATATGGACAGATGAGACAAAGATCAACTTGTACCAGAGTGATGGGAAGAGAAGAGTATGGAGAAGGAAAGGAACTGCTCATGATCCAAAGCATACCACCTCATCAGTGAAGCATGGTGGTGGTAGTGTCATGGCATGTATGGCTGCCAATGGAACTGGTTCCCTTGTATTTATTGATGATGTGACTGCTGACAAAAGCAGCAGAATGAATTCTGAAGTGTTTCGGGCAATATTATATGCTCATATTCAGTCAAATGCTTCAGAACTCATTGGACAGCGCTTCACAGTGCAGATGGACAATGACCCGAAGCATACTGCAAAAGCAACCAAAGAGTTTTTTAAGGCTAAAAAGTGGAATGTTATGTAATGGCCAAGTCAATCCCCTGACCTGAATCCGATTGAGCATGCATTTCACTTGATGAAGCCAAAACTGAAGGGAAAATGCCCCAAGAACAAGCAGGAACTGAAGACATTTGCAGTAGAGGCCTGGCAGAGCATCACCAGGGATGAAACCCAGCATCTGGTGATGTCTATGCGTTCCAGACTTCAGGCTGTAATTGCCTGCAAAGGATTTGCAACAAAGTATTAAAAAGTGAAAGTTAGATTTAGGATTGTTTAGTTTGTCCCATTACTTTTGGCCCCTTAAAAAGTGGGAGGCACATATAGAAACCGTTGTAATTCCTACACCGTTCACCTAATTTGGATGTAATTACCCTCAAATTAAATCTGAAAGTCTGCAGTTAAAGCACATCTTGTTTGTTTAATTTCAAAGCCATTGTGGTGGTGAATAGAGGCCAAAATATGAAAATTCTGTCAATGTTCCAATATTTATGCACCTGACTGTATATTGTTGCACTTTTTACATATACCAGTACTTTTTATATAAATGTTGTTTTTAAAATTACTGTTAATAAATAGGTGCAGATATCTATTACATCTGTGGTAAGTTGTTTTATATATTTACAGTATTTGCACTAACGCGCTATAGCACATCTTGGGATAAATTTACTAAGGGTCGAGTGTTTTTTTTTGTGTTTGTTTTTTTTTCTTCAACTCGATTAGCATCACCGAAACTTAGGTGATTTAAGGCTCCTGAAACTCACAAATTTACTAAGAAATGAGTTTAGCTGAGAGTGAGTTGGCCGATGGTGAAGCATATCGAGATTTCTCCCCCAAGTATCAAGTTTTGAAGGAGATTACTCACCCGTGATTGCAGTGTCTTCTCTGTGCCTAACTCTCCCCAACAAGCAGCCTGCACATATCAGTGAGATATGTGAAGGCTGCTTGTGTTACACCTGTAGATAAAAAAAAAAATGACGTAAGGTCCCCCCCAAAAGACATATCCAGCCCCGGACTTCTCAGCCAGTCCTGGTTCCTAAAATTACAGGGGGAAAACCGTGTAGGGTTCCCCTGTAGTTTAGGAACCAGCACCTGGCTTTAAAGTCCTGGTTTTAAATATAGGGGGGAAAAATGCGTAAGGGTCCCCCTATATTTAAAACTATCACTGGGCCCAAACCGCCCCGCAGCCAGGTACTAGTTCCTAAATTACGGGGGAACCCTACATGTTTTGTTCCCCTTAATTTTAGAAACCAGGACTGGCTGTGCAGTCTGGGGCTGTTTATGCTTTTTCTTTGGGGGGGGGGGGGGGGACCGGACCCTATGTCATTTTATTTATTTTTTTAACAAATTACAGGAGTATTGTCAATTCTCATGAGAGTTTAGTGAAAAGTTACTCGAATTTGTTCGATGGTG
Source organism: Taudactylus pleione (assembly GCA_031769625.1). Lineage (NCBI taxonomy): Eukaryota > Metazoa > Chordata > Amphibia > Anura > Myobatrachidae > Taudactylus > Taudactylus pleione. Next base: position 7,867,791 of record JAUIMM010000154.1, read on the forward strand.
AAGTGAAGAGAGTTTGCTAACTCTCCAGAATTTTTCCGTAGCAAAGGAGATTTCTCTCCCGTTTGTCATTAGTAAATTTGTGAGTGGAAAAAAATGCCCAAACTCTACAGAGAACGCTAGCTCGACCATACTGGAATCTTAGTAAATTTACCCCCTAGTGTTCATGCTAGGTCCTACGCCGGGCAGGGAGCTGGACCTAGAAATGGGCACTTGTCGAAGGCGCGTGCCTGAAAAGGGGGCATGTCTTTAAGACGCACAGACCCCACGAGGCCATGGACACCAGTTGTCAACAAGGCACCGTGCAGGCTGGTGGTGGTTCCGTATTGGTGCGTTCATGTGGCGTGGGTTGAACACGTTATTGCATTGCTTAATGACCATTTGCAGCCCTTCATGGACTTCATGTACCCCCACAACGATTCCAGTAGGATAATGCAAGTTGTCATCAGTCCCAAATTGTCCAGTATTGGTTAGAGGAGCAATCTATTGAGTTCCGACAAATAGTGTGGCCAGCACAATTGCTCGACATGAATCCACTCGAGCATTTATGGAACATGGGGAGAGGTCCATTCGCACCAAAGATCCTGCACCTACAAATATCAGAACTGTGGGAACCTATCTAGATGGCAGGGGTAAACATCTCTCTAGATGTCTTCTGTCCACTTGTGGAATAAATGCCACATTGAGTTGCTGTACTTCACTGGGCCAGAGGAGGTCCTACACAATATTAGATCCCATGACTTTTGCCACTTCAGTGAATATATGTTATGTACTTTTTTTTTCATGGTTGAGCGTTCTACTGAATTCTTCACTATACTCCATTCTTCGTAGCTGCAATGCCTTGCAAATTGTTGTGAGTTGACAACTGTGCACTAGGGCATAATGGAACAGCATCGTTGAGTCAGGTCTTATGCAGAATGTTGACCATTTAGGCGAGTATATGAATACTTCCATTTTTGTTACTCCAAAATGGCAGTACTTTGAACTGGAAATACATTTTTGAAAAATAGAAGCTTTGGATACGTTGGCAGCCAGTGTAGTCCTGGTGGCTGATTTGCCAGTCTTGATCCTTCAACTTATACAGGGTTGGCCTGATTCCATTCTAATCCTCCTTGGGTCTAAGGTGGCTCCAAAGTTGTATTATGTTGTCTTAATCAACAAGAATGGAAAAAAAATGTTCCCAAAGAGCTTCTGTTAAAACTCACTTATGTCATACTGTCTTAACACATTTAAGATACTTAGCAGAGAGAGATTCTTGACTTTAACATTCTTGGACAAATTTAGAATAGGAATATTTATTGCTTGGTGCAAAAACTGCAGATTGTAACTGTCTGGTGACTAGCATCCCTCTGCATTACATGATATTAGCCTAAGAACCTGCCTCACAATGCTTTGCTTATTCTTGGACCATAATGCTTTGGGGTATATACTCACTTGCTATTGGCCCCAAAGTTATTCTTATAACTTTTAAAGTAATTGACCTAATTTATTGAAATTTGTCACAGCCCCAACTTGTGTCTGTGTGTTACGTGCTGATATAAACCGGTACACAGCTGTAGTGTTCACTCACCGGACCTAGTGGTAGGGCACTCTGGTGGGTGTGCCCGCCACTTACGGACATAACGGGCTGCCTCATTCACCAGCGGTAATCGCTATACCGCAATTTTCCCCACCCGCAGGACACGGCGGCCCGCGGGTGGAGACGGCCCCGCTAAAACAGCCCAAAGGTTCATATTGGCACGTAACACACACAATGAATGTGGGAGCCTCAGTACACAACATAAGTGTCAGAAGCAGAAATACCTACTGACTTAAGCTGCATACACACGTAAAGATTTTCTGTCCAACCATCCGACTAGTTTATTGGTTGGAATGAAAATCTGGTTAGGTATGAAAGCAAATGACAATCAGCAATTTGCTCCCAAACGCCGGAAAATGGACAAAAACTGTTGTTTGAACAAATTGTTTAGATCAAACATTTAACAAACTTGTCTAACGACCATTTTCATCTGTTTTCTGCCATTTTGGAGCAAATTGCTGATCATCATTTACTCCCTCCCATACGTTACCAGATTTTCATTCCAACCAATCAACTAGTTGGATATTTGGACAGAAAATCTTTACGTGTGTAGGCAGCTTAACAGTGACTGCTCCAGAGGTGGGGCTGCAGCACAGTCCAAAATTCAAATAGTGGAACCACACCAATGGCACTTGGTGTGGCTCCACTATTTGACTTTTGGACTGTGCTGTTGATTAGGGTGGTGAACAGCTGGCCTGGATGCTAATGGCGAACAATGTCGACATAGCTAAAATAACTATGGTGACCAGCAAACAGTGAGCCTGTCATGTTAGACTGATTTTAGTAAGTATTAAAACACAAATCTTAACCCTAACCCATCCCTCCCACAGCCTAATCCCAACCCTCCCCCTAGTGCCTAACCCTAATGTTTACTATCAGAATCTGTAGGGATAGTGCATTCTGACGGTTGGGATCCTGACTACATTATATTTAAACACGTCTGTTAATATTGATTGTTTCATGCTTTTTTTTTTTTTTTGTTGCAAATCTATTTTTCCTCGCAACCTAAATGTAATAATGCTAGGAGGCAGTAAATAGTATAGGGTTTGTTTTAAATGTAAAATGCTATGGTCAATTTTTTTTTTTTTTTTATCTTAATAAAATACAGTAATCATTGTTTACATGTTCCTGCAACCTTTAAACAGATATTTGTGTAGAGTAGAGATGTCTGTGGATGCTTGGAAAAAAATTGGTATGTGTTACAGCATGGAGAGTGTGAGTGAGCAATGCCTTTTTTTTGTGGGGTGGTGGAGGGGAAATAATAGGTTAGCAAATAAACATATTCTCAGTAAATTGGTTGTGTGTAGAAGTGAAAGCATAAAATTTATTTTCGTTTTTTATTTTCATTGTTAGGAAAGCGAGGACGGTATTGAAGGCGATGGTGAGTGTCTCATTTTTGCTTTTTGTCTTAGTTTTGTTTATATAAAAATGCATTACATATTATTACCGTATGTTAAATCTGCTCAACCAACGAAATGACTGAACATATAAGCTTGCCACTTCAAAATGGCTTTAGGGTGGTGGGTGGGGGTGTCCAATCGGTAACCAAAATGCTCTTTATTAAAGGTTGATTGGGCCAATTGCACACCCACTCTGCATATAGTGCCTGATTCAGAGATGTACGTTCATCCTCGGCTAAATGTACATCTCTGATGGTTAGGGGTCTGCACCTGTGCAGGGCCTGTTCTGCACATGTGCAGAATGGGTCCTGCAGACCCCCCCCCCAAGCTGCAGTATGATTGACATGCTGTGGGGTTTGGGGATCGGGGGCGTGGCAGATGGCTGTTCCCGGAAACGAAGGGGGGGTGGCCAATGCTTCCCCGGAGGGGCGACGCCAGAGTTGGCGGGCGCAGGTTTCTGGCCTCTTGTGTGACTAGGCAGCGGCCAGGCTGCGGGAAATGTCAGGCGGATTGGGGCGACATATTATCTACATTGGCAATGGTGTACCCACTATGTCGGACCTTGCTCACTCTTGCGGGGTTGTTCATCACATCGATAGATTTGCAGTACAAGGTGCCCAATCTTGTCAATGTGGTGAACGACGCCAGGCAGGTGAATGGAGCCAGTGCCCGTCATATCGGGCGAAATGTTGGGTACACACATTGATAAGTGTGTACCCAGCTTAAGAAGTTATAAGGTTTAAGATATTACAAGCCTAGTAGGTGAGTCAGTGATTTGGAGGTATTATGGAGGATGTGGGGATTCAATTTTGAATTTGGAGATGTGGAGAGGGAGGAAGATCCGTCTTGCCAATACTTTTAGGATTAGTGGATAAGGGTTGTGCCAGATAATGTATATTTTAGCAATAATAAAGTTCAACGTTGCTGACATTTTCATTAATACACGCAATAGGCAGGTACAGTCTATTATATTGTTGCTATTTGTAAGTTTTCTGATAACTACTTTGAGAGCAACAAAATTATTAAAACCTTTTATTTTACAGAGAAGAGGTAGTGTGTAGAGGTAATTAACCTGAGTATATTTGAACAGTAAAGGTGCATACACGCGTAACAATTTTTTGAACGATTTAACTATAACGACGTTGTTATCGTTCAATCGTTGAAAAAAATCGTTCCGTTTTTGAGTTATAATGATCAATTATCGTTCATGCGCGTTCCCATTTGTAGTTCATTCTGACTGACGAACTGAACGATTTTCATTAAGGGAAGTTACAAAATTTGTAGTTCAAAAAAATCGTTCATTACACTTTAAAAAAAATCTGACAGTAAATCGTTCATAAAATCATTGGTAACAAAATCGTGTGTGTATGCACCTTTACTGTTACTAACGATCAAGTATATAATTTATTAACTTGATCTAGTCTGATCATAGCTAATTACTTATTAGTTGTCAGTTACTGTGCATTTGGTGAATAACACACACCAAGTTCATATAAAAATATCATAATTGTTTTGTGTAATTGTTTAATTTTTCCCACATTACATACATTCTGTTTCTCAGTTCCAAAAAATGTAAATAGTTATTTGACATCAAGAACCGTAGTTGGCATATAAATCAGAAATGTACAACTAGTTTAATTATCATTTTCATGAACTAAAGCATTCACTTACATATGTAGTAGAAAGTATCAGCTAAGCCTGATGTAAACTATGTAATTCCCATACAAACTCATACTTGTATCGCATGAATGGAGTTCCAGCAGATAGTTTAGAATGTAACAAGGCCAGCGTTTACTGGTCACTCTGCATTACCTCACTGTGTCTTCTACTGCATCCTTTTGACTGGCCCAACACCAGAATCAGACAGTGATTGCATGAATAAACAAGAGCTCATTTAGTTTGTGTTCTTGCCCCTTTGTGTGCAAGTGGGGACAGATCTGTCATTGCCGCCAGCCAGTCCTGCAGCTGCATCTCTCATGATCTTGCTGGGTCATGGCTCATATTTGTGCTACACTGCCTCAGCTCCTTTAGTAGTTTACATGCTCTTTTCTGTTTCTGTTTGCATTATTTATCCCTTTTTTGTATTCTTAACTTCCAGCTGTGCTGTCGGACTACGAGAGTGCTGAGGAATCTGAAGTGAGTATCACATAAGTATGTTCCCATGTCAGGATTTTGCTAACATACTGATTTGTCGTAATGTTTTCAAATAAGATCTTCCACTTTTTTAAAATATTTCTTTGCATACAGAACTTGGATGCTACAAACAGCTCCCGGAGCTCCAGCTTGGGGGAGGGGTAACTTTCACAATTTCATAAAACAATGGAGGTGAAATGACCATAGATTGGAACTTCCTGATAAGGGACTTCACATTTCTTTTTGGAGCATATGGGCAAACTAAACAGATTATGTTCCACCACTAGGTGGCAAAGCACTGGGGAAAAAACAAACTACCATACCTCCCTGTTTCTCTTAACTCTTCTGATTTTTCAAGTGCTGTGCATAATATATTTGCACATAGCCTTGTGCCCTACTATATCTTTCAGGTTCACAAGAGGAATAGTTTTTCCCAGTCCTTCATTTAACAGCCTTTAATTTAATTTCCTGGGAGTGATTCAAGAAGTGAGAGGGTTAAGTATCTCACATCCCTGGACGCTCTGCTATACATGCTGGGTCCTGGGACCCAGTCAGAGGGAGGCACAACCTCCAACCTGATGACGTCACCGTTGGGCTACTGCTCATACAGCGGGCCCCATATTTGCTATGTTGAGTGTCACAGTACTGTGCTCATTACTAAGCTCCTGAGGAGAGACGCCTAAATACTGCTGTTAACCCCTGCAATATCGCTTTTCTGCTTCCCGCTATTACCTGTTACCCAATTGATATCAATAAACTCTGCATCCTGGTTATAGACTCTGTGTGGCCAAACAGGCACTTTCACATTCTACCTGACATCTATTGTGACCACCACCCCAGTAGGCTATATCAATAGTTTATGGGCCCAGACAAGTAAACAGAAAGTTCCTGTAGTTGAATCAACATCTACAGATGCACAGTGCAGCGGCAAGCATGACCTTAAACGAAGAGGTTCACTACACTACTTGGAAGTTCGCTATGGAGATGCAGGAGAAGCTGTGGCAAATCACAAATGATCCAGGTGGCAATCTAAGTCGAAATGAAGTGGATAGGGTAAAGGGAACCCGAGGCATAGATGTGGAGCAGCAAGTGTATTCCATAATTCATTGGAAAGTGTCAGCACATGACACACTGCCTGCAGGGCTATCAATATATGTAGATAAGCCTGAGGCATACACTGGGCCTGATTCAGAGACGGACGCTAATGTGATCGAAACTGTGTTTTTTATACGCAACGCAGCTGCGGAAATATGCTAATGTTAGCAAAGATGACCTGAGCATAAAGACGCCCACTGCTGCCTTCTTACCTGCATGCGATGATGTAGCCTTGGGTGCTCTTCTGACACGCAGAGCTGCGTATTCAATCGCAGTGGCTAATTTATGCACCCCCATGTAACAGCGTTTAAATAGACAGGCACACCTGCGTTTTGTGACCACTCCCAAACGCTGGCAGTCTGTCATTCGCATAGCGATGGATTCCTCTGTGCATGCGTAACCGCAGTGCACGCGCAGTGTGGTGCATGCGCAATGGCAAACAATCGCTCGGTCTGCATGAAAATTGCATTAGTATCCACCTCTGAATCGGGCCCACTGTATGGTACCAAACTAAGTACATGCAGCAATATGAATGGGTACTTTGATAAGATTTTATCCATATCTCAGCAATTGACATCTGTAGAAGTCCAGGTGGATGACGAGGAGGTTGCGATGACAATACTGTGGAATCTTAACTCATGAATTTGACTTCTTGGTGGTGGCTTTAGAATCCCCTACGATTAAGCTATCAACAGAGATCGTTAGGGTTAAACTATTGCAATTCCAAGAAAGCATACTGGTTCAGACCAATGCTGAGAGTTCTACATGGGGATCTGGCCACAATTCCGACAGTCAGGATGCTGGCGTTTAGAGTACCGGTGCCGAAAGCCCAACATCTGTCAGTAGTGGGGGTTAATGGGATGGTTGCACTAGGGGGGAGGTTAGGTTTAGGCACCAGGGGGGCAAGGGTTAGGATATCTGCTGACAGGTGTCTGTATCCTAACCCTGTCTGAATGCCGGCGTCAAGATTCTGACCGTTTTTTTTTTTAAGTGGGGTTGTTGCCCATAGCAACCAGTCAGATTCTATTTCTCATCAATCACCTTCTAGAAGATGATAGCTAGAATCTGGTTGCTATAGGCAATGACTCCATTTCTAAAAACCTGCACTTTAGTAAATATACTCCTAAGTTTAAAAAGACTAAGTACAAGTGTTTTGTATGTCGCAAGGTAGGACATAAAGCCTCTGCTGAATGTAGACTGAGGGATGCAAGTGGTGAGCAGTAAGAGAAGCGTGGCAAAAGAAACAAGTCGGCTTTAAATGTAACAGGCAGTCGAAGGAAGGATTGTTGGTACATGGACACGGGAGCCACAAGGTATTTCAGTTGCAGTCAAGAATGGTTTACATCACTGAACACGTGTGATCCTATACCAGTCAGAGGGATTGGAGACAAAGTCCTTACAGCCACAAAAGTCGTGACCATCACGTTATGCCTGAAAATAAAAGGTGAACCATAGTCAGACATCCAAGATGTGTTATTTGTACCAGGTTTGGGGACAAACCTCATTGTAATAAGCATCATAGAAAATAAAGGCTTCAAGGTCAAGATTGCAGAGGGCAAGTGTGTTGTTCAAAATAAGAGACTGTGATAGTAACAGCAACACTGTGTCAGAAACTATATGTCCTATACACAGAAGAGTGTTATGCGATGACTGCCTCTGAGACAAGTCAGTCTATGGAACTGTGGCACAGGTGGCTAGGCCACCTGGGGTATGGCAACATCCAAAAGCTTGTTGAGGGAATGTTGACTGGAATAGCTGTAATACTGGCGTGTGAGAGCTGTATAATGGGTAAGCAGACACAATGTATTTTCCCAAGACCAGCAACAAGGTTAATGGGCAGACTAGATGGGCCAAATGGTTTTTATCTGCCATCAAATTCTACATTCCTATGTTTAAGAGCTGAGGCACCATTAGCTTTGGTGCATGCAGATGTGTGTGGCTCAATCAGGGCCGGAAGGAGCCGCAGCTCCAGGCCCACCCATCAAAATAGGCCCACAATATCTGCTGTGCTACTGTAGACAGGAAAAAAATTCCTGCTACAGCAGCCTGTCAGTACGTCCTGCCAAAAGCCCCGTCCACTGAAACCCCGGTGGCCCCTAACATCCATGGCCGCCTTCCCGCAGTTCAAATGCCAGGCATACTGTCACACACTGTGTGTGACTCACACATGACCGGGTGAAGGCTTCCTAACCCTCCCTGTACCTCAAGCCATGCAGGGGCGCATCATGGAACTGACTGTTGACTACAGGCCCCCGGGGAACATTTGTCATGGAGTGGCCTGCCTCTGCACAGGCTCCGGACGGCCAGCGCTACCTTTTTTTAAACTGAAGCCCGCATTTCCTTTCAAATGCTCAAGCATCAGCAGGCACAGCCAGTACCCAGAAGTCCAGGTGTTTGGAACGCGACCAGCACTCCGCAGACAGAAGGAGATAAAAGCAGAGGCTTCTGCCCATTGAACCGCAGCCCTGCAGTCTATACATGCTCCTGGTGGCTGAGCCCCTCTACACCTGCTAATGGAGCCACCTCATACTGCAGGTGAGTGACGGAACACAAGAGTCACTGTATTTGAAATGCTCAATCTTAGCTTGCAGAGTCCCCTTGTCATCCTGATACTAACAGCCACACATAGACACTTCCACGCATCAGTGGGGCATATGGAGCACTCCTGTAGTGGGGGCATATGATACTGTATGTATATGGTACTACTGTGGATAATGGCCTGGCGCATGACTTTTGGGGTAAATATGAGACAGGCAATCCTAGGGGACCGATGCATTTTTTTTTTTTTCTCTTTTGTGAAATCATTTCTGTTTAAAAGTATTATCTAAAAGTAGATTCGGCCCTGTTACCTAGTGTCTCAGGTCGGCACTGTGTGACGTCATGCAGGTGCCGCCACACCACTGTGCCTGGCCCCGTGAAGGCTGTGTGTATGTATATGTATGTATGTATATATATATATGTATATGTGTGTGTATATGTATATATATATATATATATATATATATATATATATATATATATATATATGCAAAAAAGTATTTGGACAGCCCCCGATTGTGCAAGTTGTTAAAAAGATGAGAGAGAGGTCTGTAATTTCCATCATAGGTACACTTCAACTGTGAGAGACAGAATCAGAACAAAAAATTCCGGAAATCACATTGTATGATTTTTAAACAATTTATCTGTATATTCTTGCGGAAAATAAATATTTGGACACCTACCAACGTGCAAGAATTCTGTCTTTCACAGACCTGTTACTTCTTCTTTAGGAAGCTCATCTATCCTCCACTCGTTATCTGTATTAATGGCACCTGTTTGAGGGTGTGGACAGGTGTCTTTAATATAGTTAACCAGTACAAACAGTCAGTCTGCAACCTCTCCACCATTGCCAAGACCAGAGAGCTGTCTAAGGACACCAAGGACAAAATTGTAGACCTGCACAAGGCTGAGATGAGCTACTTGACAATAGGCAAGCAGCTTTGTGAGAAGAGATCAACTGTTGGCGCAATTATTAAAAAATGGAAGAAAAACTAAATCACTGACGATCTCCCTCGACCAGGGGTTCCATGCAGGTTCTCACCTCGGTGAGGGATCAGCCCAGAACTACACGGGGGGACCTGGTCAATGACCACAGTCACAAAGGTTACCATTAGTAACACACTACGTCTTCATGGATTCAAATCCTGCAGCGCCCGAAAGGTCCCCCTGCTTAAGCCAGCACATGTCCAGGCCCGTCTAAAGTTTGCTCGTGACCATCTGGATGATCCAGAGGAGGTTTGGGAGAATGTCATGTGATCAGATGAGACCAAAATAGAACTTTTTGGTATAAACTCCACACCGTGTTTGAAGGGAGAAGAATGATGAGTGGCATCCCAAAAACACCATACCCACTGTGAAGTATGGGGGTGGAAACATCATGCTTTGGAGATGCTTTTCTGCAAAGGGGACCGGACGACTGATCTGTATTACGGAGAGGATGAATGGGGACATGTATCGTGACATTTTGGGGAAAAACCTCCTTCCCTCAGTAAGAGCATTGAAGATGCAATGTGGCTGGGTCTTCCAGCATGACAATGACCCCAAACACACCGCATGGGCAACTAAGGAGTGGCACCGTAAGAAGAATTTCAAGGTCCTGGATTGGCCTAGCCAGTCTCCAGACCTCAACCCAATAGAAAATCTGTGGAGGGAGTTGAAAGTCCGTGTTGCCTGGCGACAGCCACAAAACATGACACATCTAGAGAAGATATGCATTGAAGAGTGGGCCAAAATACATGCTGCAGTGTGTGCAAACCTGGTCAAGATCTACAGGAAACGTTTGACCTCTGTAATTGCCAACCAAGGTTACTTTACAAAGTATTGAGTTCAATTTTTTGATTGACCAAATATGTATTTTCCGCATGAATATACAAATTGTTTAAAAATCATACAATGTGATTTCCGGAATTTTTGCTTCTGATTGTCTCTCACAGTTGAAGTGTACCTATGATGGACATTACATACCTCTCTCATCAACTTGCACAATCTGTGGCTGTCCAAATACTTTTTTGCCCCACTGCATATGTATGTAATGGGTGTTTGTGTATATGTGTATATGTGTGTGTGTATATATATATATATATATATATATATATATATATAATATATATATATATATATATATATATATATATATATATATATATATAGCACATAACAGGCCCTTCATAAATGTCAGCTCCAGGCCCATGTGGACCTTTATCTGGCACTGGGCTCGATGGAATTAAAATCAATAAGTGGATACCGGTATTACCTCACGTTCATCGATGATTGTATGAGAATGACATACATTTCATCGAAGCCAAGAGTGAAGTTGTCAAGAAAATGGCAGACTACAAAATACAAAAGTCTCAAATGGGTCAGAAATTCAAAATCTTGAGATCTGACAATGGCGAGGAATCTGTAAACGAGAATGTAAAAGTCTTCCTAAAAAAAAAAAAATGGCATCAAGCACCAGTTAACAATTGCGTACATGGCAGAACAAAATGGTGTCAGCAAGCGTGCAAACCACACAATTGTAGAGAGAGCACAGACTGTGCAGAGTGATGCAGGCCTGGGAAAAGTGTTCTTGGGCAGTGTCTATGCAGTACACTTAAAAGAATTGTGCACCTACAGCTGCTGTAAAAGGCAAAACACAGATGGAGGCTTGGTTTAAAAGCAAGCCAGATGTCAATCATCTCATAGTGTTTAGGTGCAAAGTTTTATATTGCCATTCAGGAAAAGCATCCGTGTTAGAGAGCATTGTGAGAGCATTGTGCTCCACCGTTGTCTTTTCTCTACTATACATGCTGGGTACTAGGACCTAGAGTCAGTGGAAAGCGCGTCCTCCGACCTTATGTCACTGCTGGGCTACTGCTCATGTGCAGTGGGAGCCATCTTTACTGTGTAGAGCAGGCCCAGTCAACCTGTGGCTCTCCAGCTGTTGTGAAACTATAAGTTGCACCATGCCCTGTCACAGTTTTGCTATTAGGGAATGCTAAAACTGTGGCAGGGCATGCCGGGGTATGTAGTTTCGCAACAGCTGGAGAGCCACAGGTTGACCAGGCCTAGTGTAGAGTGTCGCAGTACTGTGCGGATGCACAGTATTTACTTATCTTCTGAGGTGAGACACCTAAATACCGCTGTTAACCCCTGCAGTACCACTATTCTGCTTAACGTTGATGCCACTTTTGCATTGTTGATATGAATAAGTGTAGCTTCCTGGTTAAAGACTAACAGTCAATTTTCACATTTCGTCTGAGACCTATTGTAACCACCACCCAATAGGCTACGTCAATAAGTGCTTCCTTCAGTTTGCATACCAGGTAGCTAAATTTAATTTCAATCTCTTTGGCCTTCACTATGATCTTCTTCAGATAACCGCAACAGTGCATGTTTTACAGATTTCATTATCACAAGTGAAATAATTAACACCACCCATTGATCTTTTAATTGTGTCAGTCAGTAATGAATACCAACTAAGAGATCTGCAAAACATTCACTTTTAGGGTCCCTGAGGACTGAAGTTGGGAAATACTGTAGACCCTGTAACATATGGCTGGATTACTTAACAGGTTGAAGTCATCACTAGTTCCAATGATGTCTACAGTGTTCTTGTATTCTTACATTTTACATGTAGTGGAAGCAAGTGTCTTTGTTTTGTTTTTTTCTTCTCCAGAACAATATTGCTTTAAACTGTTTACTCTTCTGTTAATTCAGTTCCTTTATGACCATTCGATACTACATGCAAGTGATAGGACAACCATGGGTACGCCCTTGGTAGTGGTCCAGTATGTGCAGTTTTATTTGCAGCTCAGATTTGTCTAACTTAATTGTGGGAAAACATGTTGTTCACTTTGGGCTGCTCAGTCATAACCACAGACACCAGTCTCCAGGCCTAGCAGCCTTTAATTGGATGATCTGGCATAGTCATAATCATCACTACTAATAACCATGCAAGATATATGCATGCCTTTTAAAAGTAGGGGAAGTTTAAAGAATAAAAAAAAGGTCCTATTCACTTGCTCTACTCTGACTAGGAGAACACCTTTCTTGTTTGCACATGATCCACATTGTGCTGTTTAGACCATGCACACAAATACTTCTAACCACACAATGCAAATGTCTATGTACAATATCTTTATAGTGTTACAATACAGCTCTTGAATAACATAAGAATAGTCTTATGCAAGGTAAATACAGCATACATTTAGAAAGGTCTACACTACTCTATGCATAGTTATAGTTAATGTTTTTGTATGTGTGTGCTGTCATACTTGTCACACTTCTGTTCTTTCTTATCTTTTCCAAGTTAACTCTGCCTTTGTGTGTCCGATGTCCTGTGTGTCATCTTGGCTACATGTGTCCTCCTGCCTAGTGTCTATTTGTGCCATTCCTGGTTTTGTAATCCTCATGCGCTTTGTATTATCCTCATGTGTTTGATGTTATACTGATCATTGTGGTTGTCTGTTACGCAGCATTCACTGGTGATAGGGAATGGAAGAAAAGAGACTTCTCTCTGCTCTCAAACTTCCTGGTGTGAGAGCAGAGAAGTCAAATCATGTGAGTGAACAGAACATGGAATAGGACAGTCCCTTTTTCATAGTCATGTAAATTGACTCCTACATCCACACCTGGTTTTCTAAATATGAAGATTATTAAAGAATACTGGCTGTAAGATTTTAAAATCTATATGTAGGTGAAGAGGGATATTTAACTTGTTTTCATTTTGTTTTTTTTTATATTGCGTTTATAGAGTTTTAACGTTTGCACACACAGAAATAATTGAGCAGTATAAGCATGAGACATGACCTGTGTGCAGTAACAATTGGAGTAACGCGCATCATGCTGATGCTTATAAAGAGAAACAAGTAAAAAGAGGATAATAAATGTAGCCTACCAGGAAAAGGAAATGAATATAGCACAAATCAAGCGGGTCATTGGTAAGGACGGAGCGCAAGATTAAGGGTAAAAAGACTGGGATATTTACGCCCCTATTAAATTAAAGCAGGCGAATAGTATCCCACACAAAACCTTGTTACAATATAGTAGATGTAAAGCGGGTAACTGAAGGTGCCAATCAGGCACACGCAGTAAGTAAACAGGAGAATAGAGAGTATCAGTGTAACAAATATAAGCTTGGCTCTATGAAAAGGATCAATGCAATCTATACCACAACACCCAACACCAGACTGATTTGGCTGGGTTGGTAACCTACCTACATAAGGTGGGTATGTAGCAGACAAATAGTAGATCATTACAGATAAACTAACAAAATATACACTTGCCATTATCTCAAAAACATGGACAACAAAATATAACAAAAACAACCACCCCCCAGTTCCCCCCAATCCTGTATGACACTATCACCAACTTAAGGCATACCTCGATCCCTAAACATGGGCCAATTATTCCCGTGTACCCTAAGGCAGTGGTTACCAAACTTTTTTGAATCACTGTGCCCTAGTGTATCAGCCTTGTTTTCACAGGGGCCCCTAAGTTTGTTTGTTATTGAGAGATTCAGAAAAAAATTTAGTTAAGTGAAGTAAATTGTGCTTACCTGTCATCCTTAGGCTCAGTTATGTGATGGGGACAGGTTTGTGCTTCAGTTTGTCCACATTTACATTACATTGACCATAAATAATTTGATTTGGTGCTGGACCACCAACCTGAGGCACCCCTGCAAGTGTCTCGAGGCACCCCAGGGTGCCACGGTGCACATTTTGGGAGCCGCTTCCCTAAGGCCATGGTGTATCCAGCCCTGGATCAAAGGGACAACAAGAGACTCTCAAAAATAATAAGCAAAATAGCTTAAACAAATATAAGACCTAACCAGGAAAACTAAAAGGATAACATTACTGATCAAACCCTGGAGGCAATTACGTACTAACGGAGGAATAAAATGCGTATGAATTCAAAAATATAAAGTACAGAGCCATGACTAAACAGATTAAAGAAAAATAATGGCAATAAGTCAAATGAACTTAAATAAAACAAAAAAACAGGATAGCAAGTGCACAGAAATCCGTTAAGGAGGGCCAGACCAACCCAACGCATGTGAGTGGACCCATGCCAAACTACTCCAGGCATCTGACGATCGGGTGGTAAGAGGTTTTCCAGAATTTTTCTTCAAACTTCAACAAGCTGGCAATTCCGTGAAGGCGAAGAGCAGCATCAGGAACTGTATAATGGAAACATTGTGCACTGAATGTTTTCAGGAGGCGATCTAACAAAGGAGGCTGCGGAGATATACTGCAAGTCCGTGCAACAGCAAACTGAGGAGAAAATAACCTTGTGACAAAACATCTTGCAATAATGTCAGACTGTACCATGCACATCACCCAATGTAATACCAAGGGCTACAGCCAGTGAATACCAGGAGCACAACAGTCCGCAAGGGTAGGAACAGAGGGCCTGATTCAGAGCCGAACGCTCTGAACAGAGTGCTCGCTCTGAATCAGGGCCGGGCTACCTAAAATTGGAGCGGCCCCTTGGACGCTCGCATAGCTGTGGGTTACCACCCACAGCTTATGCGAGCGTCCATGGTGATGGTCAAGACCATCGCGACCATCGGGCTTGCGACGAGACCCTGCGGTAGGGTCTCGTGGCCGCAAGCCCTGGAGTGATTTTGGCTCTTATCAGAGCCAAAATCACTCCCACTGACATCACTAGTGATGTCAGTGGGGCCGGACCCAGACGGTAGGCGTTCCCATGGGAATGCCTCCGTCCGGCAGCCACACCCCTGGCACGCCCACCAAAGGGGGTGTGCTGTCACCATCGACAGCACGCCCCCTTTGGTGCGAGACCCCGAGCGACTGCTTCCTCTTTGCTCGCCGGGTTTCGCACATTTGCACGACGGAGCTCCCTCCGTCATGCGCATTTGGGTACCATCGACCCGCTTGCGAGCGTCCTGCGCTCGCGACCGGGTCTGAATGAGACCCAGAATTCTCAGCTTTAGCAATCCCAACACACTTTTGTGGCAGAACTTGACGTAAAAGACAGTTAAGCATGCAGTTCCATTACCTGAGCTGCCACCCTCAGCAGCCTAAGAACAGTTCAGAGGGTAGCACTGAATAGGAGACTAGAGCAAAAGGGAGCTGAGGCAACAGCTGACACAGGATCTGGTACAGGAGCAAATCAGCAGGAGGTAAGAGAAAACAGTAGTATTCCACAGGGTAGAACTGAACAGGAGAGTATATATACTGGAGCAGCAAGCAAGGAGGGTAAGGTACCTTAGTCACAGTGAATCCAGAATATTGCAGGTAAGCAAACACCTTAGGTACAGCCGGGAGAAGCACTCTTGCAGGTGCAGCCGCAGGAGGCAGACAAGAACAAACACAATGTCTCAAATGGCAGATGTGAATATATATATTCGATTTATTTGTGTGCTGAACATTTTTTGAGATAACCTTTAATTAAACTAGGGCTACATTAGTAAACTAAAAGGAATTTCTTTGCTCAATCCAGGATGTGAAAGGGAGAGAAGTGACTGTGGTTATTCCCAATCTACCCACTTACACTTTGTGTACCCACTTTATTTCTATCCAGGAAGAAGAGGCTGCTCATTACAGTGAGGATGAGTCCCTAAAAGCCACTCTGAAACCAGAAACCAATGCCAGTGAAACCCCGGCAACAAAAGAGGAAAAGCCGAAAACAAAGGGAGCAGTGACAGGGGAACGTCAGAGCGGAGATGGACAGGTAAGCAAGAAAGAAGAAAGTGAAACTAAATTAGACGTAAAATAGAACGTCCATGTTTTTGTAGATCAGGGGTTCTCAACTTCAGTCCTTAAGTACCACAAACAGGTCATGTTTTGGGAATTTCTTAAATTATGCACAGAGGAGTTAATTTATTTTAAGTACGTAATTATCCCACCTTACAAATTAACGAGTGATCCCTGATCACCTAACTAACTGTGCAGACATTTGGCCCGGTGTTTAATGTATCTTCATGAGTGTTTACCTTTCAGGATTGCTATAGTGACAGTATGGGTTATCATGTCTTGTTCCCAGGAGAGCACAGAGCCAGATGAGATCAAGACCTCCAAGAAATCTCAAAAGCAGCTGGATGATGACGAGGACAGAAAGAATCCAGCTTATATTCCTCGCAAGGGGCTGTTCTTTGAGCACGACCTGCGTGGTCACACAAATGACGAGGAAGTCAGGTGAGATAGGGAAAATTATTATTATAAATGATTGCATTAATAATGTACTTTTCCCATCCTGTAAATACTTGACTTGATGAGTTGAGGCTGGTAAGCCTGCAATTAAGATGGTTTTGTATTTTTAAATGCTTAAAATGTAAAGTTCACACTAAAAGTATTCTACCTTCAGGCCAAAAGGTCGTCACCCACGCAAGCTGTGGAAAGATGAGGGACGGTGGGCACATGACCGGTTTCGGGAAGATGAGCAAGCCCCTAAATCTCGTGATGAATTAATTGCCATGTATGGTTACGACATCCGGTCTTGTAAAAATCCAGAAGAGATTCGTCCATACAGGCCTAGAAAACCAAGGTAAGTGTGTGTTGGTGTATATAATGAAACTATGTTTGGGTTTTTAATTTAACATCTGTTGTGATCATCTGCCAGCCTTCTTGTGGCTACTAGTGTGTGTGTATGTATATATATATATATATATATATATATATATATATATATATATATATATATATATATATATATATATATTAGGGATGTGCAGGCTCGGATAGGTTCGAGTTTGCACGTGGAGTTCGGATTTTTCCCTCCAAAAAAACGGAACTCAGAAAGAGGCAAAACGTCATCTTACATGGACGAACATCATCATTCCTGGACAAAAGTCCAGGAATGATGATGTTCGTCCATGTAAGATGACGTTTTGCCTCTTTCTGAGTTCCGTTTTTTTGGAGGGAAAAATCCGAACTCCACGTGCAAACTCGAACCTATCCGAGCCTGCACATCCCATATATATATATATATATATATATATATATATATATATATGTGTATATATATATGTGTATATATATATGTGTATATATATATATGTGTATATATATATGTGTATATATATATATGTGTATATATATAGAACTATACTATAAAATATATAGAACTATCTAATGTGGGTAACTTGTGAATTAGTGCAGTAAATCTTATAAAAATTGCAACAATCTTCCAAAATAAATACTTGTGCTATAGAGCTTAGTAAATGTAGTACTTTATATCCAAGTGTTTGTTGAAAGCTAAAATCTCCTGATTCAAGCAGCAATGCACCTGTTAGCACTCAGGATATTCCTAGTGATCCTTGTGCTGCAGTAGATCAATCAGCTTATCTGATTTTAGTTTAAAGAATATAGTTTCTTCAGGGTCCATAGGGTTCCACAGGGATACAATAGGGTGTAGGTGGGACCTGGAGGGCCGAACACAAACAGCAAAGCTTTTCAATCCCAGGATGCTCCGGTTCTACCCCCTATACCCCCGCCCACAGCCTGTAGACAACTCCGTTTCCTTGGTGTCCGGCAGGAGCTGGATCACCATTTTTAACAATGGGGCTGCTTCAAGGAGCCCAAGCTTATTTTTCTGATTTATTTTTATTTCTAGTATTTTGACTACTGAGCAGCAGCAAAAGACTGTCCCTTGGACGTCTGCACTGCTGCTCCTTCACCCCTCTGTGGCGCCGTGACACCAAGCTTGGCTAAGTACTCACGGCGGGGCCCTAAGGGGGACTAGCTAGCAGGATCCCCGGACCTAAGACTGCAGCACAGAACCCAAAGGACAAGTAAGGCATACCCCCACTTGCAGGGTTCCGTGTCTTTACGTAGTCTAGCCTCCAGTCTCAGGAGACAAACCGGAGGCGCTGATGTGGACACTGGTGCGCCCCCGACCACTAGACCAACGGGGCATTAATATACTGGCGCAGAACATATTTAGAGGCCAGGGCACCCGGTGGTTAACGTCCACACGGGTAGAAGGCGCTCTCCCTGCAGCCCCTCCTCCAGCTCAGTGCTCCATTCCTCTGTGGTCTAGCCATTCCTTGAGCTGCTCCTCCCTCACTCTCTGCCCCCTCAGAGACACGCAGCAGCCATTTTCTGCTCTTGTGAGAGCTGTAAAATCTATTTTGCCAATAAAAGAGGAAGAACCCGCTCCTAAGAAAAAAAACAACCACTTTTTAAATGACTAAAGGTAGTTTTACCAGAGTTACTTCACTCTGACCAGCTATCTGTTTACATGAGTGAAGCATGGAATATGCCCGGTAAAAGGTTTCAAATCCCAAAACGTTTAAGTTCCCTTTACCCTCTTCCAGCTACTGATTGCACTAAATGGGAAATTCCCCAAGCAGTGGATTCTCATGTAACACGTCTGGTTAAGAATGCCACCTTACCCATTCATACTGCAACCTCCTTGAAGGAGACTACAGATAGACTTACAGAAGCTTGTCACAAATCCATATACTCTTTTACAGGAGCTATTACTCGTCCTGCTAGGGCTGTGGCCTGGGTGGCAAAAGCCATTGAGAGTTAGGCAGAGGCCCTAGAAGAGACATTTCCCCCTGATGCTTCAAGGGAACAACTATTCTACATATCTCACATTAGAGATGCAGCCTCCTACTTGGGAGAAGCAGCTATGGATACGGCTCTCCTGGCCTCCAGGATATCTGTCACTTTGGTAGTGGCCCGCCATATTGTTTGGCTCCATTTCTGGAAAACAGACTCTGGGCCGTATTCAATTAGGTGCGAAAAGCTGTGATCAGCAAAAATATCGCCGATTGCGGCTTTACGCCAGGTGGAAACTATTCGCCGTATTCAATTGCAAAGACTTTTCTCGTACACGGAAAGTCAGTGCAATGTAATGGGCGAAAAAGTTTCGCCTATGAATACCCGGCAGATAAAAAGTGCAGAATTGCGAATTTGGGGGTCAAAGGTTCGGAAACCACTCTGCACCCTTTGCACATCCCCCAAGGATAACTGCGTCAGAAAAAAAAGAGGAACACCCCAAAAAAGCACTTTGAAAATGGGGGTGAAAAAAGACCAAAGTGGGGGTACAAAGGCAAAAACTAGCAAAATAAGCTTTTGGGGGTCTGATAGTATGGGGGATGTGTTTTTTTAATTGCAGGTGTTTGCTGAATGTGCATTTTTTGTAGCACTTAAAACTGGACTTCAGCAATTTTTAACTATGTTTGCACCCATTTTCAAGTACCCCAAATTTGACATGACTACTTATTTTCACCCAAAAACAACAGCTTAATGCTATTCTTCACCACTTCTGCAAAGCCGCTATTATGGAGCAATTGACAGCACTTAAGTACCCCAAATAGCCTCAGTAGGGCTAATCTGGGACATCTACATTGATCCCCAATGAAAGTGCATCTTTTCTCCAATTCTGCCAAGACTTTTCGCCTGTTAATTTCGAATTTAATACGGCTAATGGGAGCGCGCGCAATACTTTTTCGCATGCAAAACTGGTGATGTCGGTGAAAAGTCTGGCATGCAAAAAAGTATTTAAATACGGTCCTCAGACTCAAAAAGGGCTCTGGAGTCTCTTCCTTATAATGGAGATATCCTATTTGGTTCAGAGTTAGATAAAATTGTGACTACTTTGGCAGCTTCAAAGACTGCATTCCTGCCCTCTGCATATAATACAAAGCCTCGGACGTCATTCTTTCGGTCCTTTCGCCCTCAAGGAAAAGCTAAGGGTCAGTCCATTCCACGGCAGCAGGCATCAGCCAAGGCCTCCAAGCCTAGGTTCAAAAAAGCCTGAGCTACTAGACGTCCACCTGCCAAGTCTGAGGACAAGCCTATAGCCTGACGGGGCGGGCCTCTCCCTGGGGGCTTCCGGAGTGAGAGCCCAACTACAATTCACCCAGTTTTGGCGTCAGACCACATCAGACGCTTGGGTAAGAGAAGTGGTCTCCCACGGATATGCCATATCCTTCCTAAGGCAACCCCCCCAGCAGTTCTTTTGCACAGGACCTCCATCGGACCCAAGAAAGGCCCTGCTGCTCTAAAAGCCATTCAGTCCTTACTGAATTCAGCAGTAATAATGCCGGTCCACTCCTCACAACAAAGCAAGGGCTATTCTACCCTTTCCCTGGCTCAGAAGCCCAACTGGTCTCATCGGCCAATGCTCAACGTCAAATCTCTGACCAGGTTTCGTATGGAAACCCTCTGCTCTATTATCCTAGCTATGGTGCTTGGGGATTTTATGGTGTCTCTGGACATTCAGGACGCTTACCTACATGTACCTATAGCACCTTCTCATCAACAATATCTCCGGTTGCTATCCGGCAGCAGCATTACCAATATCAGGCTCTACTGTTTGGCCTCTCAATGGCCCCTCTGGTCTTTACCAAAATCAGGGCAGTTATGGCGGCCTACCTTCATCGTCAAGGGATCAGACTACCCACGTACTTAGGCAACCTCTTGCTGTTGGCCTGCTCCCCAGAGATTCTTCACCGCCATCTGCAGGTAACAATTGCCTTCCTACAAACACACTGATCAACTGGAAAGTGTCTTCCCAAACACCTCCTCAAAGAATGGTACATTTAGGAGCCCTCTTGGACTCTCAGGTACAGAGAATCTTCCTAACAGACAAGATCTCATTAATTCAACACCAAGAGCGCAGACTGCTCCGCAGTTGCCGAGTGTCAATTCATGCTGCAATGCAGACATTGGGATAAATGGAGTTAGCTCAGATTAATTCTAGGCCCTTACAACACCTGATCCTCCAAGTGGAACGGGCTACCCCATCTACTTCGATCCCAGACGATGGGCCTCCCCCCTCCCCGGAGGTTCGCCTGTCCCTAGCCTGGTGGCTACAGATACTCCATTTAGACAAGGGACGCCCCTTTTGGATCCCGGACTGGGCTCTCCTCACCACTGACGCAAGCCTCCGAGGGTGGGGCGCAGTGACCGGCTAGCACTCCTTCCAGGGCCGCTGGACTCCAGTCGACGCAGGGTTACCAATCAATGTCTTGGAACTTCGAGCCATCTACAGAGCAATCACTCTGGCTCATGATATTATTCAGGGCATGCCAGTACAAGTACAGTCCGACAACGCCACGGCAGTGGCCTACTTCAAGCACCAAGAAGGCACTCTTAAGTCGGCCAGCAATGGCAGAAGTGTCCCACATTCTCACATGGACCGAACGCCATCTCTGCAGTATTCATCCCGGGAGTTCTCAATTGGGAAGCGGGTTTCCTCAGCCGTCACGACGTGCATGCAGGAGAGTGGTCTCTACATCCAGAAGTCTTTCAGCTCCTGGTGGACAAATGGGGTCTGCCAGATGTGGATCTCATGGCCTCAAGACACAACAACAAACTTCCAGTATAAGGACAAGGAACCCCGACTCAGCCTTCGTGGACGCATTGTCAGTGAAATGGACCTTCCATTTGGCATCTCTTTCCCCCAATATCCCTGCTTCCTTGAGTTCTTCGAAAGTTCAAGCGGGAAGGGGGCAGTCCTGTTGATATCTCCTGCTTGATCCCGACGCTATTGGTACTCTGATCTTCAAAGACTTTCCATAGACTTTCCTCTTCAATTTCCTCTACGAGTAAAACTATTGTCTCAGGGTCCATGTCTGCATCTCGACCTAGCTCGTCTGTCTTTAACGGCTTGGCTCTTGAGACATCCCTCCTAAGGGCTAAGGGATTTTTCAGCTCTGTGGTCCAGACCATGCTTAGATCCCGTAAAGCGGCCTCAGCCAGGATTTATCACAGAATATGGCATATATATTTCCAATGGTGTGCTCCCAGAAACTATGACCCTCAAGTTTTTAAGTTGTCTAGAATTCTTGCCTTTCTTCAGGCTGAATTGGATCTAGGTCTTCGCCTAGCATCTCTGAAAGTACAGGTCTCTGCTTTGACCATCTGGTTCCAGCACAGACTTGCTCTTATACCGTATGTTCACACCTTCCTGCAAGGTGTTCTACGTATACAGCCTCCCTTTGACCCTCCTGTGGCTCCATGGGATTTGTCAGTGGTGCTCCAAGCACTTCAGGAACCTCCATTCGAACAAATTATGTTACAGCTTGACTGTTTCCCAACCGCTGACATCCTTGCGCTAGTATAAATAAATTAAATCATTTAGTTTTCCCACTCACAGCTGCTAATCCAATCAGCCAGTACCAGCTGGCTAGTTAATTCTCCAAACCAAAAAAACCCAAAAGATTGTTGGATTGCGCTTCAGAGTGAAGCTTATTAAAAATTACTGCAATATAATAACCACTTGACTTTGAAACAAAATATTTAGACTAAGCTTCTCTGTAAAATTATAACAAATTTAATATACATTTTCAAAGTTAGCTATTTTGACACACATGAGGTATAACAAATCTACCACATAGTAAAACATACAGTGCCTTGCATATGCATTCACCCCCCTTTGCATTTTTCATGTTTTGTTGCCTCACAACCTGGAATTAAAATGGATTGTTTGAAGGTGTGCATCATTTCATTCACAGAACATGCCTACAACTGTGAAGTTGTGTTTTTTTTTTTTTATATTTTGCGAATCAAACAACATTTAGGACAACATAACAGAAAACTTCAGCGTGCATAACTAACTATACACCCCCCTAAAGTCAGTACTTTATCTAGCCACCTTTTGCGGCAATTACAGCTGCAAGTCGCTTTGGATAAGTCTCTATGAGCTTGCCACATCTTTCCCCTCGGATTTTTGCCCATTCATCAAGGCAAAACTGCTCCAGCTCCTTCATGTTGGATGGTTTCTGCTTGTGAACAGCAATCTTCAAGTCTGACCACAGATTCTCAATTGGATTGACATCTGGGCTTTGACTAGGCCATTCCAACATATTTAAATGTTTCCTCTTAAACCACTTGAGTGTTGCTTTAGCAGTATGCTTCAGGTCATTGTCCTGCTGGAAGGTGAACTTCCGTCCCAGTCTCAAATCACAGGCAGACTGAAACAGGTTTTGCTCAAGAATATCCCTGTATTTAGCACCATCCATCTTTCCTTCGACTCGAATCAGTTTCCCAGTCCCTGCTGCTGAAAAACATTCCCACAGCATGATGCTGCCACCACCATGTTTCACTGTGGGGATGGTGTTCTTGGGGTGATGGGATGTGTTGGGTTTGCGCCAGACATAGCGTATTCCTTGGTGGCCGAAAAGTTAAATTTTAGTCTCATCTGACCAGAGCACCTTCCTCCATACATTTGGGGAGTCGCCCACATGCCTTTTGGCAAACTCAAATCGTGTCGTCTTAGTGATAAAAATAAGTAATGGCTTTTTTTCTGGCCACTCTTCCATAAAGCCCCGCTCTATGGAGTGTACGGCTTATTGTGGTCACATGCACAGATAAACCAGTCTCTGACGGACCTCCCCGCTTAGTTTTGTCTCTCCACTTTGTTTTTAAAGTGGATCAGTCCTCCACACAGTGTGTATCAGATTTTTGACCATTTTTTTCACATGAAGAGGCCTGATGTATGCAGTTCATGACCAGCATTACATCTTCTGGGCATTTCTATTCGGTCAGGTAGTGCTCCAAGAGTATTCACAAAGGTCATGACGCCACAGGGACCTTGTGAAGCTGATAGCCCAAGAAGGGAAAGGGGTTAGGCCAGTAGCTGGAGATGTTTGAGGGAGACTAGAATGCTGGGTACAGGATACTGGTATAAAATAAAAGGGAAGGAATGCTTCCTAGATAGCAATTTATAATCAAAATCATTATCAAAAAAACACAAAAGCTATTTTAGTCTTTGTAGGCAACAGTAAAATACAGTAGTCTGTATTAGATTCCATGAAATCAACAAAACATGAGCTGCCAGAGAAACAGCTATGGAATCCACTTGGATACGTCTCCAAATATTTCTGTATTAACTACGTTGATAGGAAGGACCCACTTGAGCATCAGCCTTTTTATCTAAAACAACTTTATTTTGTTTATCAAAGAAAGCATTCCTTTAATAAAATATTTTTTATTCTGCTATTTAGGAACAATTCTCTTAAGGTTAACCAGCCACTGGCACTACATGGCTTTGGATACCCCTCCCCCACTCCTCATGTAGATCGCAAAGGATCGGGTCACAGGGGGACTGATCATCAGTCCCCTAGCTTGGATTGCAGAGATCCGCTAATAATGTATTACACAAGAGAGAAAAGGAAAGGAATCTTTGAGGGAAGCACACTTGAAAAAGGATACTCCAAAGCTCAAAATAGGTAGATTTAAGAGAGTAACATAACATTTAGTTAATTCTAACTGGGGGTGAGCATAAAATATGAATAAACACACATATTCACTATATAGAGGGCTAAATGCTGTGAGCAACAGATCATAGACAAAAAATGTCCAGAGGTATTGACTATATTGAGGGTTATCAATAAATAATAATTTACAGCTTAATACTACATACAGTAAATCAGACTAAAATGTCTAGAATTTATTACATAGGCTCATCTGTAATAGTTAATTGCCAATTTGTTTGCCAGCTTTCATTGTTTCCTATTCGTATAATGTAACTGAAATAATAATAATCCTAAAACCTGCTCTTAGAGAGATCTTTGAGTTTTTGTTCTCAGGAGGAATCCTAATTAAATACTCTGAAATATCACTAATGATACAGCAATCAAATATTTGCATCAATATATTCGATGTAAACATAATCTGCAGTTGATTTTTGCATATATTCTATTTCAGTTCAATGGAAAACCATAGAGAATATAGATGTAAGAGAACAGAGTCCCACTTCAGACCAGAGGTGCTCTGTCAGTTAGTAAATATACAAAAATTCCCAGTTGTAACTGTAACAAATAACCGGTTGTTACTATCTGTTTATGTGTATGCCTGCTCTACTGATAGAAGGCTGTGCAAGACACTCACCTGAGAGTGTAAACACGGCTGAATTGTTATGCTTATATATCGGGTGACAATTGGAGCACTATCTCACCTGTGATCAGTTTGATGCTACACTGAAGGCAATACTATGCTGAAAAATGTGTTCAGTTATTAAATAAATACTAGGTGACTATGCATTAATAAGCGCGAAACTGCTGCGATTTTTAAGGTTTGATATTGCGGCGGATATTTTTCATTTTTATTGAAAATATCCCCGTTATGTACGATGGAAAACTCGCAGGGACAATGGTTGTGATAACTGCTGTCCCTGTGAGTTATAAGCCTGTCATATTGTAGAAATCCTTTTTGTGCATGCCCACAGTGTCCATTTCTGCCGGAGGCTGCTGGAGATCGAACGAGCCTCCATAGGACCTATTCTAGTTTACACCATTTGAAGATGGTGTAAACTAACAGGGCCAAACTCCGAAAAGCTTTTTGGAGTTGGGTACATAGGGCTGAGATCGTAGTCCGCATTGATGATAATGGGGACTGCGATCTGCAGTACTAATTAGCGCTCTGCCGGAGATTTCTGTGAAATCTCCTGCATTGTGCTATTAGTACATAGCTACAATTAATACAATTAATACAATTAATACAATTAATACAATTATGCAGAAACTGCAGTTTCTACATAATTTTATAAAAGAAAACAAGCTTGATACATAGGCCCCTAGATATTATTCTTGCTAACATAACACATACTTCATTGATGCCTCAGTGGACACTGTAATACAGGGCATCAAGTGTGGAATGTAGGTATGATTTTAAATACAAAGATGGAAATCTAGCAGTGCCCTGGATTTAAATTACAGATAATACTCTGTTGTGAATGCATTCACAATATAAAAAAAAGGTATTTGGTCATATGCTGGTAAACATTGCATATTATAAGTGCCTCGGCTTACACTACAGCAAAACAAAACAAAAAAATAGCACTGTTCAACAGTGAGTTCACAGTTTTGGGAAGATAATCAATTATACAAAATCATACAAAATGTTCCCTATATTAACATTACTATATTTAAATAGTCCAAATTAATGAGGATGCAGATATCCTTCTAGCTGTTACTATTTCCTCTTTTCAGGTATAGCAGCCCTCCCAGGAGGGAAGACCAAGACGAGAAGCCAATCAGATCCTCAAAGCGTTATCCGGATTCTAGTTCTGCTCCTCTGCCCCGAACCTACAGCAATCGCAGTGCTACTGGAAACGGCAGAACTAACCCGATCAGGACATACTCACGTCCAGGTGGATACAAAGAGAACCGTCCTGACAGTTACCCACCAGAGGACAGTGTTATCACCCATCCTATTTCTGAGAGAAGACATGATTATGTGAGTTATAGGGGTCGAAGCATGGAGCAAGCTGTACCACCACCAAGCGAGAGCTCCTTAGATGCATCAAGCAAAGCTGACCCAACAGTTGAGAAACAAGCAGTAGATCCTTCTCCGCCTCCTCCAGACCGACCAATAGAGAAAAAGTCCTATTCCAGAGCCAGAAGGACTCGGATAAAAGGCGGTGATGTGGGAAAGAGCACAGAAGACACTACATTCCCTGACTTACCACCTCCCCCTCTCCCTCAAATACAAGCTGAAGTTGTCCCAGAGCCTTCCCCTCCAATACCGGTGGTGAAACCTGGTAGTTGGGAACCTCCTGTAGAGGGTGGTGTGACTGGATTAGAGCAGGACATGTCACAAGTCAACATTTCAGATCAGAACTGGAGCCCAGGACAACCTCCATACATTGCTGCTCGTGGTAAGGGTGTTTTCTGCACTCATTCTCTATGGTGTGTTTTTGTTTATTTTTAAATACATAGTACAGGTTTATCAGTGTATCCTGTATGCCCAACAAGATGGCCTCTCAAAAATTGTGATCAATGAATGGAATGAGTCACGTGTCATCAATTATAGATAAAATTTATACAGCGTATCAAATATGCTTTAAGAAACTAAAAGTCAATGACTGTTTTGCATCTCTGCAGATACTAGTAATAGACTTATTTTATCTCTCCTTTTCTGTTTCATCTGTTTTTTTTTTTCTCTCCTTTCATTAAAGCGCAAACGCCAAACTATTTAAACTTCAGTCCCATGCCCTGTATATTGGTGGTTACTCCGCTAAGAACCCCTGCTCTTGTGCTAGAGAGACTCAGAAGAAACCAGTTGTCCACCCAGGATGCCCCCTTACACACAGTCATTTAGTTATGTCTTTTCTCTCAGTAAACTACATTTTAAAGAACAAGCCTGGTTACTGCTGTGAATACGATTTTAAATGTAGATGCATAAACCCAAAGACCTGAGGATGGGGCAGTGCGTGTAGGTGTCACTCTACCTAGCTCTACAAATTGTCATCTCGGGAAGCCAGTTTGTTAAAAATAAAAATGATAAAAGGAATAGTACGTCTGGAAACGCTCCTTCATTGTGTTATATTTTTGGAGTGCCCTCTGTGGATTTTTGTTCAGGTTTATTTTTTGGTCTATTTTTCCTTCTGTAGTGATACTGGCACTGGAGATTGACAGCTACAGGGCGAGTGCCTATTTTATTGTAATACGATAGTAGAAATGGTCTGAACAATACCTTAGTAACATGTTCCTTTATAAAGACAATGCTACTCACAAACACTAATACACTGTAAAAAATCTGCGGTGTATGGTAACATTGGTTCCTGACAGTGTCTGCTGATACTACTAGAATATGGTTTCCCTGATTTCAAGTATCTCTTTGTAAGAGTCAAATAAACTTTTTCTCTTGAACGGAAACAGATTTTGTGAGTAGTTATTCTGACGTAAGGGTTATGCACTGTAATCAAGCTCCAGGTCCGTTCTCAAATCCTTGCATTTGAGAGGCATGAACTTTTTTATTTATTTTGATGGATCAGGGAGCGGATGTGATCTTCTGTCTGCGCTGTGTGGATCATAGCATTGGAGAAAATGGTAGTAAACATTGTAAATTACTCATTTGCTCAATTAGACAAAGACAAAAACCCTTTATTTTTCATCTTGTTGTCAATGGTGTGTTAGTCACATGTTCATTAATAACTGTGGTGTAACTCTTCTAGGTATTCCAAATCACATTCACATGGCAGGAGGGCCTCCCCAGTTCAGCCGCATGGAAGGAATGGTGAGTCCGCTCAAGTTTAAGGAAAAAATCCCATCTCTTCTGATTTCAAAAACATGCAGTTTAAGTATACCCCACATTCACTCTGGGCATATAGGTTTTCTTGGAGACTACAGGCATACGCTAGCACCCACCACTTAGCCACGAATCAGAATTTACTAGTGTGACTATTCAAAGGAGTAGTGATCGTTTTACCACTAAAGTGACCAACATTAAGTTTACCGTTTTATTAGCTTGTGTGTGTGTGTGTGTGTATGTAATATATGTATAGATTCATGTTTAAAATGTATGTAGCTTGAGCCAAAGGTGGCAGATCAAGTTCATTTATCTGAGAATCAGTGTAGGGACTGGCCAGATGGGAATGACCGTGAAGCGGTGGTCAGCTTAACAAATTATTGCAATATTTTGGAACCAACATTCCCTATGTTCAAAGAAGTTGCAGTTTGAAAAGCAGTGAGTGCCGAGTTTGTATGATATTTTTTATGTAGATGGTGTGGTCACATGCCAAGGGCACCCCAGATGGTTGAGTGCCGTGGATTAAGCCTGCAGTGTGTGTGTGTGTGTGTGTGTGTGTGTGTATATATATATATATATATATATATATATATATATATATAATATTTATATATATAATATTTATTTCTCCTTCATCCACTAGGGCACACTGGAGCTCAAGACAGTGGGGTATAGACGGTGGTAGAGTAGAGCCTGGCACTAATAATTAAGAAGTGTGACTGGCTCCTCCCCCTCTATGCCCCATCAGCCCCAGTTTAGAAATTGTGCCCGAGAGAGTCGGTAGCACTGTGGGCTGTCTCCAGCCCTTTAGTATTTTGTTTATTTTAAATTTATATTTACACGTGAGGACAGGCAGACTGCTTACTGTGGCAGTCTGCCTGCTACGTGGGAGCCGCCGGGAGGGCACCACACGGCTACTGCAGCCTGTGTCCGGTGACCCTGAGGGGGGACCTTAAACAGAGTCATCGGACTCCATGAGGACCCGCCACAACTGAAACTGGTTCGTGTCCGGGTTTCCTCATTTGCCCCCCAGCCCAGCAACCCGGCCGCAGCAGTTCGTAAGTATATCCCACCACTCCTCACTAGCTGGAGTGGTGGGCCAAAATGCTGGGCTCAGGGACAGCGCGTGCTGCGCGGCTGTTATACAGCCTCCTTCCCCCTGCCAGTAAACCTGGCAGTGTCGGAGCTGCTGATGAGACCCGCCGCTGCAGTCAGCGTCGGGGTCTCGGCTTATCCCTAGCCCCTCTACAGTGCGTGTTATACAGAGGGCAGCGTTGGTGATAGCGCGATGCTGCCGTGGCTGTCACTGAGACTGCCTGCTCCTCCCTCCTCTATGCAGGGAGGGAGAATGCCACGTCCCGCTACTACCATAAGCCCCGCTATTTTATAAGTGCATAACGGGGCTGGGGCGGGGCACAAGAAGCCGCTCAGCGCGGCTGCTCGTTGCCGCGCTGGTGCTTGTATGAGCGAAGCACCAGCGCCGGCTTATGCATAGAGCCGCATGAGAGCGCGGCTGTTATTCACAGCGCTGTGGGTTGCTGCGCCGGTGCGTGTATGAAGGAAGCACCGGCGTTAGCTCTTACAATCCCACTCCCCAATCAGGCGTCCTCCCTGGCAGTTTCCCCGTCCTAATTAATGAGGGATGGAAATGCATGTTTAGCTTGAGGCTATCTCCCCACCCCGTCCTACTGCACAGCAGTGGCGCGTCGGGGGTCATGTCAGGCAGTACCTACATCGCGCTAGGAGAGTCCCCGTCCCCTTTAAGCATGTGTGGGGGTGATTTTCACAGCGTGCCCCCCCCCCCCCCCAGAGGTTTACCGCCACTAATGTGGCGATGGGGGCGGAGCTTAACGGCGGGCCCGGGCAATTTTCCCTCGGTGGCCTCCTGCTGTCTTTGCAGTAAGCTTGGGGGCTCTTTCCAGCATAACCCCTCACGGAATCGGGCGGAGTTCCTCACCATAGCGCCCAGTCCGCAGGCGTGCGGGTGTGCGCTCAGGCACATTAGCCGGAATTTCCCAGCTGTGTAGTCGGGAAGGATCTTGGCTGTAGCGGATCCTCCTTAGTCCCCAGCGGACCTGTTGCGCTCTGCTTGTGAGCGCTGAGCTTTCGTTAGGCGGGGCAAGTTAGCATTATGTGTGTCTGGTGTTCTGTCTCCTACATTAAGTAATACAGTACACAGCTTAGCGCAAGGTTGACAGATAATGCACACCCACTATTGGAGTCAGCGGGCAGTGTAGGGCTCGCTGACTTCCCTCTAGCTGATGACTACTTCCTAAATGGAATGAGAGAGATCCCTTCCATTTCTGTATGATGACGTCATCAGCCAGTGTCCAACATCATTCCCTACCATTGAATGGGCAATATAATCTTGTGGCGAGTCACTGTGCCTGAAGCGTGGCGTGCGGAGCGAGCCCGCAAGGGGCCGTCTTTTTACTTCCTGGAAAGTGTGGGCAGAAACCTCCACTTCCGCCTTCACTCACGTCACTTCCAGGTACGGCAACGGAAGGGGTTTTATACTCTTCCATAACTTAATGCCTCCAGCGTTGAAAGGAGGTTAGCTGGGTTAGGGTTACATCTCTTCCATAGCATATTAGTGACCTGCTATACAGAGCTGGTCGCTCTGGCCTGCACTGGTTTTGTTTTTAGTGCAGTTGTGCCAATAATCCATATCTCAAAAATATCCAGATACGGAGTTAACTTCCAATAATTTAAATTTACCTTGGGAGTAAATTGCATTGGGAGTACGCATATCTATGTGTAGGTAATTATATCTTATGTGCTCGCTTCGGCAGCACATACAATAATTGTGACGGTACTCCCGGATCTACCCTATTCGGGAATGAGAGCTCCCCAAATGTGCTGGCCATCCCTGTTGCCCAGAATTAAATGCTGGGACACCCACATCTCTAGCGTTGTGCTAACTGACTTCTCCTATAACCAGAGTGGGTTGGGGTCTTGCGCTGCAGCGCTACCCACTGCACAGTTTTATAGTTTAATATGAGGGCTCTGTCAGTAAACAGGTAGCCTACGGACTCACCATGAACAAGCCCATTTTCTTATCTCGGAAGAACAGAGTGTTGTGCAGTGCGCCCCACTTGCACATTTATTTCACTGAAGCACCGCTCCCTAAGCTGATATTTTCTGAGGGGGCTGGGGGTGTTTTTTCCCAAGGAGAGTACTCGCAACAGTCCGCCATTTTCTACTACTAAGCTATATACATAGCTCACTTTAAGGGATAGTACAAATTAGTGTGTGGATTAGGTTACACACTTCTGCATTACATATATATATATATATATATATATATATATATATATATTTCTACTTCAGGGTCCATAGGGGGTCCACAGGGTTGACCTTGGGGTATAGGTTGGGAACCAAATCCGGGCACCACGCAGTTAAAGCTTTTAGCTCCCAGGATGCACTTGGGTCCACTCTCCCTATAACCCCGCCCCCCAGCCAGAGGCACCTCAGTTTAAGTTGGTGCCCGGCCGGAGTCGGGTCACCGTTACTGCAGGGGGGCTGCTTAGCAGCCCCTAAGCTTAAAAGAGTTTTATTTTATTATTTTTTTTTACTACTCTTCAGAGTGGCAGCATCAGACTGTCCAATGGACGTCTGAGCTGCCGCTCCTACACCCCGCCGGCGCTGCGACGCCAGTACAGATCTGGGGATCGCAGCGGGACCCCAGAGTCTGTACTAGCCGGGCTCTGGAGGAATCCCTGGGCTGCTGCCGGATCGACGGGGACAGGTAAGTCGCGTGGTCACCGCTTGCGGTGACCCGCGTGTACATGCAGCCTTATGCCTCCGGTCTCTGGGGACAGACCGGAGGCGCTAGCGGTGGCGGCGGGCTCCCCCTCCATGGAGGCATACCCCGCGTGTCCACAGCCCACCAGGGATTATAGCGGCAGCGGGAGCCGGCATCCCGGGGGGTTAATTGCTAGCCAGGGGAGGAAGCCTTCCCTGTCTAGCGGCTCCTCCCCTCAGCTCAGCGCGCCTTTCAATAATAGTCTGGCGTCGCTGAGCTGCTTCCTCCGCGGGCCACGCTTCTTCTGAGGTCTCCAGCGGCCATTTTCTCTCTGTGGTGCTGCAGAACTCTTAGGATGTCAGTGAGCCCAGTCCCCCTGCGTACCTGGCCATTTTGGGTGAGTGTACACAGCGCTATAGCCTTCCCAGACACTGAATCTGGGCAGTTGAATGTAGCGACATTGTGCAGTATATTATATGTCATGCTTATGTATGTATATATATTTTTCTGCATTGTATGTGACTTATGCTAGTGCTGACTGTCTGCTTTTTCTCTCACCTGTCAGTGTATATCTATCCCTTTTCTTTATCTGCCCTAATACAGGTGTACCTGGGGTGGTTCTGAGACCTCACATATATATATTTGTTAATATCTGTGAGGTTTGTCACATACTGTTGCGTGCTGCACGTTGCCATATTTTAGATGGAACTGTGAGTTGCGTACGCTGATAATGGGTTCCTGCAGCTAATCTTAGCGTCAGTCAGGACCGGTATGGCGCTGCTTAATATTTCCGTCAAGATAGTCAGATATATCTGACCAGGAGATTGCACACGATACTGCACCCATTATTGCTATCCTGCAAGTCATAGCCTGCAGGAATTAGTGCGGAGGATTTTAACTCAGAAAGGTTTTCGTATGCGGCACCATCTGGTGCCGGGCCCCTTGCACGACCCCCTTAAAGGGCGTTGTTTCTCAGGATCCTCTCCTTTGAGGATCGCCGGGCGGGCCCCATTGTCGTCACTCGCTTGGAGTTACTTCACCATACTGCCCTTTTGAACTCGGGGTATCTCGCAATTTCTTGCAATTTACCCCTGTGTCACAGACTATCGCTCCCTGCCGGGGTTTTTCACAGTACATGAATTACCTCCGATACCACATCGGTCTGTCATTCCCCTTGCAGGGATTACCACAACGGCCACCCTGGTGGATGTCGTTTTATACGAAATACTAATTGGCGTGATATACGCCCTGTGGTTACTGACCAGTGGCTCTGCCGTGAACTGGATGGTATATTCGGCTCTTTCCCTCTCACATGGGGGGGAGCCGATCTCAAGTATTATTATCCCTGCTTTGGGGCTGGTAGCCAGGCTCATTCTGGATATAGAGAATGTCGATCCTGCACCAGTATCATACATCTCCCGTTTTCTGCCCAGCGGGTGGATCTCATAGCGGGAGTCTGGCTGTCCCCAGATACGAGGAGTCACAAAGGCCTCCTGTTTCCCATTCCCTGAGGGTCCTCACAAGTAATGGAAATCCCCTTCTGGGATGGATTTGTATGTTAATCATCGGGTTACAGGCATTAATACGCCTCCCATCCCGGCCTGGACGAATTTTACGGATCCGTAGGTGGTAACTTTGCCTGAAATCAATGTACTCGTTTTCAGGGCCTGTTGCCC
The DNA here is from genome assembly GCA_031769625.1 of Taudactylus pleione. NCBI lineage: Eukaryota > Metazoa > Chordata > Amphibia > Anura > Myobatrachidae > Taudactylus > Taudactylus pleione. Next base: position 7,901,888 of record JAUIMM010000154.1, read on the forward strand.
GTCCTACCATGGCCATCGCATGGTGATGCTTTTGTGACGTTTTTCCCCTCCAACACGTCTGAGGTTCAAATATCTTTTTGCCGCTCACAAAATATGCAGTGGTCATATGTGGGATTACCTCATGGGATGCCGGTCTTCTAACTTTCAGGGTTTCGGCGGCGTCTGTATCCGCCGCAGTACCCTATGGCTGCGTTATGGGAAAGCAGAGGTGCACACTCCTTCCAGGGGGAAGTTCTTGTTTGGTCCTGACCTTGACAAGATCGTTGCATCATTGGCAGTATCACTAATGGGGAGATACCGTCTTTAGCTACTCCCACTACATTCGGACTAACTCTGTTAAGTCTTTTTGTCCTCAGGGTCAGCCTAAAGGCCTGTTTTAACCTAGGCTGTCGGCCTCCACGGGGGCCACCTTATCCAGTACCGAGCAGTCCTGGACTTCCGGACGACCCTGTTTCTACACCTGAGGATATACCCTCAGCCTGACGGGACAGGTCTACATCTGGGGAATTTCCAGAGTGAGGTACTGATTCTCAACGGCCTCTCATTGCTCATGCAGCCTCCTCACAGGCATTGTTACACGGGCCCTTCTTCAGAACTGATCAGGGCCTTACAATCCCAGAAAGCTATACAGTCTTTGTGGTAAGCAGAGCTATTTCGGCCAACCTCACTATCTCAGTGAGGGACTGGTTGTTCTACTTTCTTTTTGGGGCGGTGACCGACTGGTCCTCCTTTGCCTATACTCTGTCTCAAATCCCTGAATCAGATTCCAACGGTGCCTTGACTCAGGTGGAATCGTCCATGCTCCATCATCCGATGTTTGGAACCTGGGGATTTTATGGTATATCCGAGTATTCAGGATACGTACCTACGGGTGCATACAGAGCCCTCTCATCAGCATGGGTTCAGGTTTGCTGTGCCACAGCAACACTTGTAAGTTTCGGCTCTGCCTTTTGGGGCTGTCCTCAACTCCACCGGGGTTTACCAGCTTTATGGATTTTCTGACAGTTCACCTGTTCAGTGTATCCGAATGCTCCTTTCTCTGGACGGTCTCCTACTTTTAGCAGGATCACCAAGGTACTTTACCGCCAGGTCAGGATAACCGGGGCTTCTTCTCGTCACAGAAAAGTCCTCCCTGCATCCCTCACAGGGTTTTCTTCATCTGGGAGCACGCTGGATTCTCAGAATCTGAGAATTTTTCTGGCGTAAGACAAGATCTCCACTCTTCAACTTCGAGTGTGCGGATATCTACGCAGTCGACATATGTCATTACTCTTTGTGATGCGCGGTCTACCAGAGTGTCTACCTTTTGGTAGGGTGGAATGTGCTCAGTTCCATTCCAGGCCTTGCCATAATTGACTCCCCTCCAGATGGATCGAGTTTTTTCCATCGGATCGCTGTTCGAACGATGATACTTTCTACGGAGGCGAGTTGGTCTCTGTCCGGGTGGCTATGGCCATCTCGTCCAGGGTGTTCTTTGCTAAAGACAGTGTCTGGTCCGCATTCATTTCGGGGCAGTTGGACGTCTGTCGCTTCTGCCCTGCCACTTACCTTGTTGATACTTTAAGCTGTCTTGGACTTTCACTCTGGCCTAACCCATTTGTCACGGTAAACCTGAATAGGTTCAGTCCGACAGTGTCACAACAGTGGCTTCCATCTAGGCAACACTGGTAGTTGGGTGGCAATGTTAGGAATGTCACCCATTCTGACATAGTCCAAGGGTCTTCTCCTGGCCAACTCTGCGGTGTTTATTCCCGGAGCTCTCCATTGGGAAGCGGGCTTCCTCAGCCGTCACGGCGTGCATCCCGGGGACTAGTCTCTTCTCCAAGAGAGGTTTCAACTCCTGGTGAGCAGAGGGGGCCTCCCTGAGGGGATTGATCCCCATGGCCTTCTGACTCGATCACACATTACCGGTGTTACAGTCCAGCTCTAGGAGTACTGAAGCTACCTTCAGTGACTCTTTGTCAGTGAAGTGGTCCTTCCACTTTGTGTACCTGTGTCCTCCGGTCTCCCTTCTTCCTCGAGGTCTTCGGAAGTTTAATTCGAGACGGAGGGGCTTTCCTTCTGGGGGCTCCAGGTCGTCCCAGACATCACTGGTACTAAGATTTTCGGAGTCTCCTCCTCGATGCTCCGTTCCTACTGCTTCACTATCTGGACCTGTTGTCTCAGGGTCCTTGTTTTTCCCTGGATCTGGATCGCTTGTCTTTAACTGCGCCCCTACTGTGGTCCTCGGGCTTCCCTGGCTCTGTCTTCATTGAGATGTTTAGAGCAGATAGGCCAGACTTTGCTGGGATCTGCCACGGACTGTGGCATACATAATTCTTATGGTATCGTACCTGTCGATACGATCCTCCGGTGTCCAGGATTTCCAGATATTCTGGCATTCCTTCCAGCTGGCTTGGGTTTCACCCTTGGCCTGGCCTTCCTGACAGTGCGGATCTCTACACTGTCGGTATGGTTAAGATATGGAATTGCTCCGCTCTGGTATCCAGTTCATCCTTTGGAGTGTTTTCTGGATTATGTCTCCACTTGTCCTCCCTAGGGACTCCTGGGGAGTTAGTAGTGGTTCTTTGTTCCCTCCGGGGTCAGTCAATGGAACCGCTGGTTGTGATAGCCATTACATGGTCTATTGTTTAAGCTCTCTCTCTCTCTCTCTCAGGGTGTTTAAATCAACCAGGAGAGTGTCTGAATGGGGAGCGTTCTCATGTGGCTCCCTCTTCTGGAGGGCATCATGTCAGGGTGTGAGTTGCTCTCGCCCTGTGTTTCTTCTTAGTGGTTTTCAGGTTCCATATTATTCTGGAACTTATGGTACGGCCATTCTGTCCCCAGTCCTCTCGGCTGGTGTGGCCTCATTGACTGTGGTCTGGCCTCTTTGGATTTATGTGATCCGTTCAGGTTCCTTACGGAAATCGGACTCCTTATTGGTGGTCTGAGATTTCTGGTTTTCACAGGAAAGGATGGCCGGCCTATAACCAAATGTTGGCTTGGATGGCCTCGTAGGTCTTCCTCAGGGGCCTACCCATGGGTAGGCCTTCCTGTTGTTGATGCTTGTTTTTTCTCGGGCCATGTGACCCTCGTGTGCGGCTCGCTGTGGCGCCTCGGCTGTTTTGCCTTACTAGGTGGCCACGTGGTCTTCTGTCCACACCTTTTTAAGGTTCTAGGCATTGGTTTCCTTTGCCTCTCAGGATGCTTCCTTTTTGGCGACGGATTCTCCTCTCAGCACAGGAGCGTCCCCACCCTTGGTTGAACTGCTTTGGGACATCCCCAAGGTCAACCCTGTGGACCCCCTATGGACCCTGAAGTAGAAAACAAGAGATATGGTAAGAACTTACCTTTGTTATCTCTGTTTCTACGAAGTCCATAGGGTCCACAGGGCGCCCGCCCTGACGCACCTGGCTTCATATGGGCTGTGTTACTGGTCACCGGCTTCCCGTCTCCTTTTCTGTGAGTATGGTTCTAGAGTGTTCCAGTTTTCTCTCTCTTTTTCTCTCCTCCTCCGGCCTTTGGCTACTTACAATCTGAGGTGCCTCTGGCTGGGGGGCGGGGTTATAGGGAGAGTGGACCCAAGTGCATCCTGGGAGCTAAAAGCTTTAACTGCGTGGTGCCCGGATTTGGTTCCCAACCTATACCCCAAGGTCAACCCTGTGGACCCTATGGACTTCGTAGAAACAGAGATAACAAAGGTAAGTTCTTACCATATCTCTTGTTATATATATAATATAGTGCAAGCTTCGGCAGCATGTAAACTAATTTGTAAGCTGGGTTTTATGTCCAGAGTACAATAGATTAGGTGGCTCTATGGAATAGTCATATTCTGCAGCTTACATTGTGACAGACACAATTCCCCAACACCACTACAAGTACCACATACATGTGGTGGTCTTGTATGTCCACACATGTATATAAAGTTGTACATAGGTGCTCCCGGGGCACTCATGTCTAGGTCCAGCTCAGGCTGTTCATGACTCTTAGGTCTGGGCTATCGCCTAGCATCCTTGGACGCTAGTGTAGTTCTGTCCCCATCCGTTAATACTTGGCACATAAGCCGCTGTATCTAGCGCTCTGCAATATTGCAGCGCCTCTCTGCAAGGGGCCTATTATTATTTAAAACTGCAGTAAATATCTCTAGTGGCGCACTTGGTCTGCGCCTGGTACTTATACATAGTTGCATAAGAAGTCAATCTCTGAGAAGAGTCAGTATGTCTTATATGTCTGTATGTAAGGCTGTGTATCCCACTCTTCATATGCAAATTTATAATATTTGGGAAAACCTGCTTACAGCCCTAATTGGGGTTATGAATAAAAGTATATCCCTTCCTTCTTTAATTGGGATAACTAACATTCTATATTTGTGTATCTTCTCAGTGTATATACAGTATATTCAGGTACTCCATAATATTGACTTGTCGCAGTCTAAATATCCACCAAGAGGTTCCTACTCAGCAATATAAGTATTGTATTTTATATTGGTATGTGACCACTTTCAATGTCAAGGGTCACTTGTGGGGATCCATGGAAATTCTATGTATACATGCAGAGGGTCTTCGTTAATATCTTACGCTATCTGGTGATTCTGCCTCTTTGGCTATATGCACTTCCCCATTATAAGTGTTAGTGTAATGATACTTACACTAGCAGGGTGTTTGGGGTATATGTGCATTCTCTATATGAATACACATCTCTACTGGAACACTCTCAGATAAAGTCATTGAATGTAGTCCTGTTGTATGACCTACATGTCTCCACTAACAATTCTGCTAGTTTCTACAGTATTTTCTACGACAATATCTCCAGACTGAAGTCCAAGCTATAGAGCATTGGGTCTTTGACCACCGATGTTACTCTTTATACCGGATGGGTTGTTGTGACATTCTACGTAGCATCCAGAGGGCTTCTGGTCACTCACAGGTGAGCAGGCTCACCCCCTAATCCTCCGGAAGAGGCTCCTGATACTGCAACCTGACATTACACATCAGTTATCCTCCCTTCTGCACCCTAGCTGCTGTCCTGGCAGACATTCGCCCCCTTATGGTTCACGTTAGTTGGCTCTACACCTTAGAGCCTTCCTGGTGTGTGGGTCCACCAGCATAGAGATTAGTGATATGCTATTTTCTGGGTTGCGGTGCATTTTCAGGCTAGTGCACAGGTTTACATTACGTACGTCAGTCACAGGTCCTGTTCCTATAACAGAAATATTATACACAAGAGGCCTTGTTTGGTTTTTTCTGTTCAGTATCTGTTGATACTTTTATTACACTGACAGGTACTTTCATGTTGACCTAGGGCTCTAGCCTCACTATATAGGATGCTTCCCTATTTGGTGTCTCGCTTTCCCGGGGTGGCTGTTGCATCCATGATTTTCAGCAGCTATGGTATCCTAGTTGTTTTCATACTGTTACGGGCCAGAAGCTGCTACTGTCTACACGCTTCCATTACGTTGGAAGTCGTCCATTTGTGGTTTTCTCTTCCGCTGTTGGCGGAGGTTGATTGTTTTGTTTTTTGTTTTTTTTTCCAGGTGAAGGGGAAGCTGGTCTTCGCCTGAATACATGGAAGGGTTCCAGTTGCGGTTTTATCCCTCTGTTCCAGACTGGGTTGTCCTGTTGCCTGACCCTCTGTAAAGAATTGTTGTCTCAATCTTCTCTATGCCATCCCTGCCACTTGCCAGTGGAATCTCCACTTGTTGGTGACTTCTACGTTTTAGCCCTTCCGCTGGTTGAAATCCACCTAATTAGTTAGACCTCAGGACTGGTCCTGGACGACAGTTCGATATATGCCTCTGGCCTTCAGATATACTCTTTGTTAAAGAAGTTTGTGGACGGGATCTGCATCAGTTATCTGTATAATTCTACATATATCGATATAATGTTCAGCAGTGCTGGTATTCTACAGTCTGCGACTGTTGCACCTTCCTGTTTTAAACTCTACTACAGTTTTGTGGAGTTTTATTCTTGGATTACCGCCCCTTTTTCCTATGGACTCATGTTGGGACTCACTGCTCCCAAGGGTCTGGGTCGGTTTGTTTTCAGCTGTGATTACGGTGTTCTGACGATTCTAATCTTTGTTGTCCACTAGATACAGCTTTTGCCTTTCAATTGGGCCTAAGGTTCTTGGCGGTCCCTGTTACGGTTGGCCGCGGGTTACGGCAAGTTCTCAGCACTTCCCACCCAGGAGGTTGGCTTTGGGACGTCCCCACTGTCTTGAGCTCCAGTGTCCCCTAGTGGATGAAGGAGAAAACAGGATTTTGGTACTTACCGATAAATCCCTTTCTCCGATTCCACAGGGGACACTGGACGCCCGCCCAGTGTTGTGTTCCTGCCGTTTTGTTGGCTCATTATATGGTTGTGTGACTGCATGTGTTCCCTGCAGTGGGTTCTTCTATTCTCCTTCAGCCGGTTTTGTCCGTTCTGTGGTCTTCTCCTTCTCCTCTTTTTCCTGTTGTCCTCCGTCTCCTCTCGGGCTCAGTTTCTTAAACTGGGGCTGATGGGGCATAGAGGGGGAGGAGCCAGTCACACTTCTTAATTATTTAAAGTGCCAAGCTCTACTCTACCACCGTCTATACCCCACTGTCTTGAGCTCCAGTGTCCCCTGTGGAATCGGAGAAAGGGATCTATCGGTAAGTACCAAAATCCTGTTATATATATATATATATATATATATATATATGTGTATGTATGTATATATATATGTGTATGTGTGTGTGTGTGTATGTATGTATGTATATATATGTATGTATATGTATATGTATGTATATGTATGTATATATATATATATATATATATATATATATATATATATATATATATATATATATATATATATATATATATATATATATATATATATATATATATAAATAAATAAATAAATAAATAAATAAACATATTTTAGATCATGTAAGTTATCTTTTTGTCTAGGGGAGTCACAAAAGTAGTCCCACATAACACATTGCATGGCTGAGACCAGCATTAACCAATCGGAGCGGTTGAAAATTCTCGGCAAATAAAATAAAACAGGACCAATTGTTGACAATGGTTTTTCTTTTCTATTCTGAATTTTAGTGTTGTATCAATATCTATCTTCCTCCTCTTACATACGATTCTCATGGCTAAAATAACCCAGATTAATCTCAGTTTTCTTAGACTGTCCAAGTATGCACATAGGGCCTGATTCAGAGCCACTCGTAAGCGGCCGCTCGTTCGCTCCGAGCGATGTTTGCCCAACTGCGCATGCGTACGGATCGTTATACGCATACGCGAACCAGTCAGTGCGGCCGAAATTCATGTGCTCGCAAAATAGCGAATGCCTGATAATTTGAGTGACAGAATGAGGCGTATGTGGGTGGTAACAGGGGAAGGTGCTTGAAAACGGGGAGTGGAGATCCGATCGCAGGCGTGCTTTAAGGTCAAAACGGGCATTTTATGGGTGTGCATAATTAAAACAGCAGCGTCATTGACCACGTCACTGGGTTATTTAATAGCCAGAACTGCTTGCAAAATTGTGGTAGCAAAAACCAACCACAAGAATAGCGAGCAGTTCATACCCTGGTCGATGTACTCGATTAATCTAATAAATAGCGGACATGACGTAGGATGCGAGCAGCCAGGGGGCGTAGTTTCCCAAAAAACGACCGCAAGTTTTGTTCGCTCGTTCAGACCAAGAGGCGTGAACAGACCGCAAAGAGCGAACGGTTCATTTGAATAGCCACCCCTATTTTCTGAACGGGCGAGCGCTAATTGCGTCCGGCTCTGAATCAGGCCCATAGTCTGCTTCTGGTTGCATCCATCTGAGGACTGACTATCTGACCGTCTCAATTCGAATGTTGCATGTTTGTCAACTATTTGAACCTGGGATTCTGTTGCCTGACCTTGTTGTGCATGTCCTATTTCCTGCCTGATTTCTGGAACCCACATTTGTACATTGGAACACTTATGGGCAAGCTTTACACAACATTCCACATTTGCAACCCTTTAAAAGCTATTTATAACCCCTAAGGTTACAGTGACTGAGGAGAGCTGATTTGTCTGATCTTCCATGTTTTACAGGCCGTTCAGAGTGGGCGTGTTAAGAGGTACTCCTCTCAACGTCAGAGGCCAGTTCCGGACCCTGCTCCCATGCACATTAGCCTTATGGAGGGGCATTACTATGACCCACGTGAGTGCACAAATGAAGCCTGATGTGCTGTGTGTGTATATGTCACTTTGTTTAATAACCACAATCTTTTCTTACTATCTCTATTTTATAGTTCAGTTCCAGGGACCAATTTACACTCATGGTGACAGTTCTTCCTCTATGCCCCCCCAGGGCATGATTGTACAACAAGAAATGCACCTTCCCCATCCAGGTACCTTACATACAGAGCATTTACCTTTGCTTCAGTAGTTCAGATAGTTTTGTGTTTGATTCACCTTCTCACAACAAAAGTACATAGTTCAAAACAAGTAAGAATACACTCACCAGGTTTAAACTTCAGAAACAAATTGTATTTAACTTGCATAAACATCTCACATGTAGGGGTACATGTTTCGGTCTGCTAGGAGACCTTTGTCAAGACAATCCACAGTCCAGCTGAAGAAATACCGATAACGTATACTGCATCTGATGGGCCAGTAAGAGAAGCACTCCATCTGATGAGAGTAATTGATCTAGTGCACAGGTTCTCAAACTCTGTCCTCAGGACCCCAAACAGTGCATGTTTTGCAGGTCTCCTCACATAATTACTAGTGAAACAGCCTCACCTGTGGATCTTTTAAAACGTGTCAGTGACTAATGAATACACCCGTGCACCTGCTGGGTGATCTGCAAAAAGTGAACTGTGTGGGGTCCTGAGGACCGAGTTTGAGAACCACTGATCTAGTGTGATGCACTGATACCTGAAGTCTCTCTTGGTTCAATTCTTTGAAAGCCAGGGAGAATAAAAAGTATATAATTGCTACTGCTTGGATGTGTCATACCCCTTTTATCTAAATTAATCTGATCTTCTTTTTTTTCTCAGGTTTGCACCCGCACCAGTCTCCAGCTCCCATGACTACCCCAAACCTTTACCCTGCACCGGTTTCTATACCCCCAGGACAACCTCCACCCCAGCAGCTGTTGCCTCCTCCATACTTTACTGCTCCCCCTAGTGTTATAAATTTTGGTAACCCTACCTACCCATATCCACCTGGAGCACTTCCCCCTCCACCACCAGCTCATTTATACCCCAATCCACAGGTAAGTAAACATACATTTCTATAGCAATATATTACTATGAACTTATGAAAACACTAATGGTGCATACACACGGTCAGATTTTTCCTTCAGATATGAACGATAACGATTTTAAAATCGTTCAGTCGTTCATATCTGAAGGAAAATCGTTCATATCTGACATGCCTGAACGATGGACGATCAACGATGCGCGTTCCCGATGGTCAGATAACGATTTCTGACATCTGATGTGTTTGCAGTCAGACTTGGACGATTCCATTCATTTTAATGCAGTCAAAAATCGTTCAAAACTTTGGTAAAATCGTTCAAATCGTTTAATCGTTCATCTGACAAATCTGACAAGTCTGACAAATCTGACCGTGTGTATGCTCCATAAAAGTGATAAAATGTTTTTTTTGTTTTTTTTTTCAACTAAGATTTTTATTTGTTGAAACAGTATTTAATGAAGATTTGATAGATTTCTTTGTTTATTTTTTTCCTCTTACTTTTTGGTCCTCCTAGACACAATCCCAGGTGTATGGAGGGGTGACCTATTACAACCCTGTACAACAGCAAGTTCAGCCGAAGCCTTCCCCACCCCGACGCACATCCCAGCCAGTCACTATCAAACCCCCTCCACCTGAGGTAAGATGGCAGCCAGGTATATAATTATGCTTGAACCCCTCTTCTCTTTTAGTTATTCACTTAAATGTTCCTTCAATTGGTGCAGATAATCGGATAAGTTCTAGAATTGGGATATATTCTTTTTAAATGATCAGCAAAACACATGGAAACAAATTATTGCATTTATACAGATATGTATATTCATATATCGATCAGCCATAACATTGACACCAACTGATTAATATTGTGTAGATTCCCCTTGTCCTACCAATACAGCTCTTACCCACCGAGGCATGGAATCCACGAGACCTCTGAAGGTGTTCTGTAGTATCTGGCACCAAGACGTTAGTAGCATATCAGTTAAGTACTGTAAATTGCGAGGTGGGGTCTCCATGGCTTGGACTTGTTTTTCCAGCACATCACATAGATGCTCGATTGGATTTAGATCTAGGGAATTTGGAGGCCAAGTCATCATCTTGAACTCTGTCATTTTCCTCAAACCATCCCTGAACAATTGTTGCAGCGTTGCATGGCACATGATCCTGCTGGAAGAGGCCATTGCCTTCAGGGAATACCGTTGCCATTAAGGGGGTGTACTTTGTCTGCAACAATGTTCAGGTAGGTGGTATGTTTCAAGTAACTAGCCACATGAATGCCAGGCCCAAGGTTTCCCAGCAGAACATCACACTGCCTCCGTCAATTTGCGTTCTTCCTCAGATAAGCAACGCATATGCACCTTGCCGTACACATGATGTAAAAGAAAACGTGATTCCTCAGACCCAGGCCAGCACCTTTCATTGGTCCATGGTACAGTTTTGACACTCATGTGCCCAATGTAGGTGCGTTTAGCAGTCAGCATGGGCACTCTGATTGGTCTGTGTTAATACAGCCCCATACGCAACAAGCTACAATGCACAGGGTGTTCCATCACCTTTCTATCATAGCCCAGATTAACTTTTTTCAGCAATTTATGGTAGAGTAGCTCTTCGGTGGGATAGGACCAGATGAGCTAGCCTTCTCTCTCTACGCCAGGGATGGGGAACCTCAGGCACGGGGGCTGTATAAGGCACCCAAAATCATTTGGTCTGGCCCTCAAAGTTTTTTTCTGCTAGCATCATCTGGCTATCAGGGTGCCTAGAATGGCACCCTGCAGGCAGAATCTATGCAACAGTGCCGTCTGGAGCATCATTAGGACACTTCAGATGGTCACACCACTGTCCTTACAGCTCCCTAGAGCGTCCTTAGGATGCTCCGGGCATTGCTGTAATCACTGGCAATTGTGACCCCCCCCCACCCCCGTGTGACACAACACGGATGGGGCGTGGTCTGCACCAGGCCCACGAATAATGTTATATATTTCAAAATGGCCCTCGGCAGAAAAAATTTCCCCACCCCTGCTCTACGCTCATCATTGAGCATTGGGCGCCCATGACCCTATCGTCTGTTCACCGGTTGTCCTTCCTTGGACCACTTTTTGTTGGTACTCACCACTGCATACTGGGAACACCTCACAAGACCTGCTGTTTTGGAAATGCTTTCACCCAGTCATCTAGCTATCACAATTTGGCAAGTCGCTCAGATCCTTATACTTGCCCATTTTTCCGTCTTCCAACAGAACTGACTGTTCACTTGCTGCCTAATATATCCCACCCCTTGAGAGCAGCCATTGTAACAAGATAATCAATGTTATTCACGTCACCTGTCATTGGTTTTAATGTTATGGCTGATCAGTGTATATTGGTAGTAATATACCCCATCTGTGAGATGCAAGGATTTTAGCAGTCAAACAATATAAATGTCTGAAACTGCAGGCCACCTGCTTTTACACAGGTCATGGAACACCATGGTATCTTCTAATATTCTCTTTACAGTAAGTGGGTACATTTTTCCTTTTTATAATGTGTCTCAAATGACCTGTGTGTGTGAATGCATGGTGAACTAACCATCTGTCCAGAAAGCTGGGGCAAGTATAGTGGGATTTGTGCACAGTACAACCTAGTTTGTGTGCAGTTGTGTGGTTTTGTTACCTTTTAGCACAGAGTTTCTTCATTCCCAGAAAGCTCAAATTTGCGTATACTGGATTGTGTACATAAGCTTCTCTCAGGAAAATTAGGTTTAATCTTCTCAGTTGCAAACTTGGGGGGAAGAACAGAGTATAATCCAAGCTGCTCATCTCTAATTTATTTATTAATAATAATATATGTCACACTCTGGGGAGACTGAATTGTGAGAAGCTCTAATGTCTCTCACATGCACACTTACCCTGTCAGATTATTCCTTATTTACATATACATCTTACATGTAGTGTTCTGTTAGGTCCAAGTTATGCTGGCTCTAATAGTGCTAGTGGCAGTGGAGACCTGACTATTATTTCCAGGCTCCTGAGCGCACAGAGTATTACTTGGAATGCTCTACTGCTTTATATGGAAGTTCTGCATTTGTTTTCAAATGCAAAGTGCTCTCTATGGGTGTGGAAGGAACGTAATCACTCTGTTCCTGTCCCTTCTAGGGACTGCTGTCTTTCACTGGTAGCTCAGGTTCAACGGTGGCAGGGCGCAGCTGCTGTTAACAGTCCAAGTCCATAAATGTTTGGTCAGAGACTTGGGGCCTCCAGCCAGATGTAAATGTACTGTGATCTTCCATAGTGTTGGCCACATTTGAGCTGAACATGGAAGTTCCCCATTGCTTAATGATCTCTTATATATTGTTTTACTTAGGAAAGAATGTCTTAATTGTGTAAACTCATCATGTGATCTTGCTCTTTTCAGGAAAACAGACACATGAAGATGAAAGAGAAGAGCACCTCCTAAGCTTAATATGCAAAGACCCATGTTTCACAACCTCCCTTCCCGAGGTCAGGCTCCCAGTTTATAGACCAGAGTTCTTTGTTTGTTTTATGAAAAAATCCCTGTGGTCTAGAATGGGTTTCTACAGGTTTAGCTACTTCTTCAGCAGTATATTGCACCATTCACAAATATAAATATGTAAATTTCTGACTCTGACAGACCATTAAATGTTTAATGTTACATGTGTAGGTATGGGGAAACCATTTTCTATTGCGTGTCTCCCTTCCCTATTGATTTTGTAAAACTTCCTTTCTGGAGAATGAGTGCAAAGGAAACTGCTGCTGAAGAAAGTTAGGGAGGGGAGGTAAACTATTGCATTCTATCGAAATATAAAAATATCCCAAGTATTTCTGAGTATACCAAGTGTATTCCTAGTGAGAGCAAGTTGTAAATTGCACTGCGATTTTCCTTTACAGAGAGACGAAGAGTAAAACATGAAATGTGTGTTCTCCCTGCCAGTGTCCATGCAAGAACCCTAAAATCTGTCTTATAGTTTTGTAACCCATCAAATGTTTATGCTGGACTTGGATGACTGTGGTGTTTTGTTTTTTACATTTATAGTGTTTTGTGTTTTTCTTTTAATTTTAGCTTGCTTGCTTATTTTTATTAAAAGGGCAGCTGTCGCCTACACATAGAAGCAGTTGTTTTGTGGCCTGTGGGGGGCATCCATTTTGTGGATTGAACCAAACTGTCTGAGAATTCAGCCTGTGTTTTCACTTGGGAACCATCAACAATTTGCCTCAGTGCTGCCAAGAGTGGATAAATATTGGTTTGGCATACAAAATGGCTGCCTACTTTGTGCCTCAGTAATGTCTCAAGTTCCTAAGGAATTGATATGCAGCATTCTTATGAATATTAGCTTAGCCCACTAAATGGATGTCTCCACTGTGTGTAGGCAATGGGTGCACTTTAATGTAAGTTTACCACAATTATTACATATATTAAAGTTGGCTAATAAACTTGTATACCATTATCAAATGACGGCAGAAAGATTTATGGGGTTAGCAAGCTTATAATGCATTTTAGGTATCCTGAGAGTTTTGTTAAAAAGTGTTGAATGAAAAGTGTCAGTGTATAGGGCTTCTATTTTTCTTCATTTTTTTGGAGTTTGTGCTCTTATACGTGGCATTAAAAAGTGACTGTATACCAGAAGCAACTTCTAATTATTTTATGCTCTATATTATGTTCTATAATACTTGGTACATTCAGTTTGGGCTGATCCTGTTTATGCCAGCTTTTGGATTATGTGTCTATATTAAATACATGAGTCAAAATAATATTTGGGAGATTAAGTAAAAAAAGAATGAAAGAATCCTGCCAAACTGTGACAGTGAAAGCTTACGTATCCAGGAACACACCTAATCATTAAATATAATTTTTTTCTACTTCAGGGTCCATAGGGTATCCACAGGATACCTTGGGTATAGGTGATGACGTCAGGCACGGACACCACAGAGTTAAATGTTCAGCCTCCCAGGATGCACCAGGGTCCCTCTCCTATACCCCACCCCCAAGCCAAGGAAATTCAGTTTCGTGGATGTCCGACCAGAGTTCGGATCACATTCACAGAGGGGGCTGTAATAGCCCCAGAAGATTTCTTCAGAGTGCAGCTGTGGCTGCACAAGATGAGCCTTACAGCATGGACAGTCAGTACTGACGTCCATGCTGTCGCTCCTACACCCGCCGGTACCAGAACGCCGGTACCGATCCGGGGATGCTGGCATGTAGCTGGGGTCACAGCTAGCGGTGACCCCGGCTACCTGGACTGTGGCCGGATGTACGGGGGGGACAAGGTAAGCGACGGGGTCCCGCGATGGGCACCCGCCGGTAACAGTCCTTTTTGGTCCCCAGGCAGGGGGGCTCCCAGGGGGACCAGGTACTGATCCTGCGCCTGCCACTAGACCACCAGGGACAGCGAACCGCAGCATGTGGGGTACAGCGCGGCATCCCAGAGTTTAATAGCAGGCCAGGGGAGAACGCCTTCCCTGTCTCACAGCCGGCGTCTCCCCGCTGCACAGTGCCATTCCACAGCGGTCTGAGCGGGCTGTGTCAGCGCTCCTCCCCCGAGCCCGCCTCCTCTGCTACTCGCTGGCCATTTTCTCTCTGCATGTGCTGGGGGATGGCAAACGCTGCTGGAAGCTGATAGAGGTGCCATTGCGGTCCGGGTCCCCTGCATACCTCTCCTTCAATTAAGGTCAGTGTATGCAGCACTGTTTCCTACCAGGCTCTGGTCTGTGTAGTTGATTGCAGTGCTTGTAATGCAGGATGTTATCTTTGCATTGTATGTGACTTAAATGCTAGCGCTGTTTGCCTGTACTTTCATTTCTGACTGTCAGCCATTTTCCTATCCCTGTTCTTCTTCTGCTACAGCCCTTGCGGTGCGGTGTTGCAGGGTGTTTATTACCTCACAGTAAACGTGGTTTTTCTGTGTGGGAAGTCACATACGCTCCGTTCACACTCCTCATGTCGGAAAGTGAACGAGGATATCCTCCTCCAGCTATAATGTACTGATATAATGTGCAGTTAGCGGAGGGATATGTAGACGCTGAGGGTTTAAGGAGGGCATGTTGTATTATATATCACGCCCCATTTCTGTCACTGTGCCTGCACAGAATGGGACCGCCCTCGGCTAGCTAAGATGCTTACAGTCCTTGTGAGCAACGCTCCCTGTGTTTCCCCATAGGGATTGTCGCAGCGAGTGGTGGTCTGATCACATGCAGGGGTCCCTGGGCAGTTGATGGTACCCCAGTGTAGCACCTGATTGACGTTTTACAGGGGGAGACACCATTTCGGCCTTCTAAACGGCCTTTCGGGTCTCAAACGGCTAAGGATAATAAGGACATGACGTCTGATGACGGTGACATTATTGACTTTTTCAGACACGAGCCCCTTAGTGCAGAGGAGGCGTAGTCTGGGTCTAAAGTCTATATACCTGGCCTTATACGGGCAGTCCGTGCGGCTTTGGTTATTACATATCCCCCGTGGCTAAATCCAAAATGCCTTCTTTAAGGATAAGGGTGTTGCCACTGTAATTCCTCTATCTGGTAGGGTGTATCATTTACAGGAGGCGTGGAAAATCCGGGTGAGCGGTTCCAGCCTCAAAAACGGTTGACCTTTTGCATACCCCTTTGCGGATAATTACTTTTTCGAATGGGAGTTACCTTTACGGGTAGATTCTCATGTTACATGCCTAGTGAGGAGTGCTACGTTGCCCATGCCCTCCAGGTCCTCCTTGAAGGAGGTTACAGATTGCAAGGTGCAAATATATCTAAAATCCAATTATTCCCTTGCTGGAGGGGCGTCCAGGCCGGCTATGGCCGTGAGCTGGGGGGCCAGAGCCATGGAGCGCGCTTGGTAGGTAACTGGGGGGCCAGAGCCATGGAGCGCTGGGTAGGTAACTGGATCTCAGCAGAGCAGGTGGATAGTGCCAATTCTCAGAGACTTAGCCACGTTCATAATGAGACAGTCTTTCATATAGCCTGCTCCTTTCCAGAATCTCCTCGGCAGCAGTAGCGGCTCGCCGCTCCCTGTGGTTGCACTCTTGGAAAGCGGACGCAGATTCCATTTGGAATGCTTTGCCTTTTACGGGACAGGTCCTGTTTGGCCCTCATCTGGACACAATTGTGGCCCCACAGGCAACAGCTACGTCTGCGTGTCTGCCATCGGATACAGTCCCATCGGGGTCTGGGGCTTCGTCTTTTCGGCCCTGTGAGGCCAGGGTAAGTCTAAAATACAGCTTTCCAAGACAGTCAGTAGCCAGGAAATCTGCTCAGCCATAAGAACAGGCTTGGAGTACAAGACGTCCTACTCCCAAGTTGGACTATAAGCCTTCAGCCTCACGGGACGGGCCTCCTCTCGGGGGACCCCAGAGTTGGAGGCCGGCTTCTCCAGTGTCTGACCACCATGGACACTGGGGTAAGAGAAGTATTTTCTTGAAGGTATGTCCTCTCCTCCCGGTAAAGGCCTCCCAGACGGTTTTTCGTTACATGTCTTCTGTCAATTCAAGACAAGGCCCTGTAATTTTTGAGGGTGTTACACTCTATGCTCCAGGCAGGAGTTATAGTACCTATTCCGTTGCCCCAAAGGGGAACAGGGTATTACTCCATCCCCTTTCTGGTACAGAAACCCAATGGGTCTTACCAGGACATCCTCAACCTCGACTCATTCAACAAATTCTTAAGGGTTCCTCGGTTCAGGAGGGGGACCCTGCATTCCATCATTCAATGGAGCCTGGGAATTTTGTGGTGTCGTTGGATATATTCAGGGTGACTACCTGAATATCCCTATTTTCTTAGCACACCAGTGTTTTCCTCAGGTTTGCAGTGGTCGATAAGCATTTCAGTTTCTGGCATTGCCCCTTGGTCTGGCTTCCGTGCCTCACGGTTTACCAGAGTTATGGCAGCCCACCTGCGGATGCAGGGGGTCCGCTTGTTACCCTATCCGGGTGACCTCCTGTTGTTACCAGGGTCTCCAGAGATACTTCAGTGCCATCTGCAACGGACAATATCTGTGTTGCTTCGTTACGGCTGACTGATAAACTGGAAATAGTACTCTCTGATTCCTCACAGAGGATGCTCCATATCCCAACATCTGAGGATCTTTGTGATTGAGGAAAAGATCTCTGCATTACAGGCAAAGGTACGCAGTTGCCTGCAGAGTCGCCGAGTGTCTATTCATTCGGCAATGTGGTTCCAGGGTGTCACTGTTCGACATGGTGGAGAGTACCCAGTTTCACTCTGAACCTCTAGAAAAAATTGATCCTCTCCGGATGGGATGGGTTGCCCCATAGGATAAAGTCAATAGTGCTTTCCCCGGAGGTTTGTCTCTCTCTGGCCTGGTGGCTGCGGAAAGCTCACCTAAACAAGGGGCACCCCCTTTGGAATTGCGGACAGGGTCCTTCTGACAACGGACGCCAGTATCCGTGGCTGGGAAGCAGTGATGGGTCCACACTTGTTCCAGGGCAGGTGGACACCAGCAGATTATGCACTTCCCATAAACATCTAAGAACTCTGAGCTGTATTCAAGGTTCTCCAGCATGCAGGACAGGTCCTCCACGGAAATACCGTGCAGGTACAGGCTGACAACGCCATCATGATGGCTTATGTAAACCACCTAGGAGGTTCCCGAAGTCGGGCGACACTAACAGTGGTGTCCCGAATTCTGGCTTGGGTGGAAGACTATATCCCTGCCATCATCGGCAGTGTTCATTCAGGAATCCTCAGATGGAAAGCAGGCTTTCTAAGCCGTCAAGACGTGCATTCAGGGAAATGTCCGCTTCATCAGGAGGTGTTCAATCTTCTGGTGAACAAGTGGAGCCTTTCAGAGATGAGACTCTTCTGGTAGACGTATGTAGGTCCTGTGGACCTTCCAAGTTGTGTACCTCGTCCCTCCATTATCCCTTCTTCCTCCAGTAATAGCAAGAAGAAGGCACGCTCCTGCTGATAGCTCCAGCGTGGGCCAAACGGCACTATTACACAGATCTTCAGAGCCTCTCAGTTAACACTCCGAAGCTGTTGCCTCTACGCCCGGACCTGTTGTCTCAGGATCCTGGCTGATACCCAGACCTGGGTTGTCTGTCCTTGACGGTGTGGCGGTGGAGACTGCCCTCTTAAGGTCTAGGGGTTTTCCAGCTCTATAGTTAACAGGGGTTCTGTCCATGCTATGAGCTCGGAAGCTTTTATCTGCAAGAATTTACCATCACGTATGGCATACTTTCTTTCAGTTGTGTCGCCCTAGAGGCTATGCTCCTCGGGTATACCGGATATCCAGAGTGTTGGCTTTCCTACAGTTGGGCTTAGATAACGGTCTTCGCCTTGCTTACCTGAAGGTGCAGGTTTCTGCCCTGTTAGTATGGCTTCATCGTAGGATTGCTACTCTTCCTGAGGTCCGCACCTTTGTGCAAGGTGTACATTATATTCAGCATCCCTTTGTTTCACCTGTGGCTCCTTGGGATTTGGCTGTTGTCCTTAGGGCTCTCCGAGGACCGCCATTTGATCCACTGGGCTCAGTGGATTTCAAATGACTTATGGCTAGGACTGTATTCCTTCTGGCCATTGATTTGGCCAGTAGGATTGCAGAATGGGGGGCTCTGTCATGTAGACCTTCCTTTTTCTCATCTTTCCTAGGAACAGGGCTGTGCTTCGCACTTGCCCTGGTTTTTTACCTACAGTGGTGTCTAGTTTCCACATCAATGAGGAAATTATAGTACCGGCCTTTACTTCCCCAGTCCTGTCTGCTGGTGAGGCCTCCTTGGATGTGGTACGGGCTCTATGAATTTAAGTTGACCGTACCAGTCCATTTAGGAAATCAGACTCTCGGTTTTGTCCTTTCTGGTTTCCATAAAAGGGTTGGCCTGCCACTACGCTAACTTTGGCAGGATGGATTCACAGGTCTTCCTGTTCCATCCTCTATTAAAGCTCTTCCACTAGGTCTGTGGGTCCTTCGTGGACAGCTCGACGTGGCACCTCAGCGGTTCAGCTGTGATTGGCAGTCACGTGGTCATCTGTCCATATTTTTGTAAGGTATTATGCTTTTGATACCTTCGCCTCTCAGGATGCGGGCGGCGGATTCTCCTTACAGCACATGAGCGTCCCCACCCTTAAAGGATACTGCTTTGGGACATCCCCAAGGTATCCTGTGGATACCCTATGGACCCTGAAGTAGAAAATATGAGATATGGTAAGAACTTACTCTTGTTATCTCTATTTCTACGAAGTCCATAGGGTTCCACAGGACTCCCGCCCTGTCGCACCTGTACTGCAGATGGGCTTTGATCTGGTCACCGGTTTCTCTGTCTCCTTCTGGTGAGAATGATTCTTGTGTGTTCCAGACTTTCTTCTCTCTTTGTTCTCCTCCTCCGGCCTATGGCTTGTTACGAAACTGAATTGCCTTGGCTTGGGGGTGGGGTATAGGAGAGGGACCCTGGTGCATCCTGGGAGGCTGAAAATTTAACTCTGTGGTGTCCGTGCCTGACGTCATCACCTATACCCAAGGTATCCTGTGGATACCCTATGGACTTCGTAGAAATAGAGATAACAAGGGTAAGTTCTTACCATATCTCATATTGTTTTGATCAACCATTACATCCAGTACGGCAGTGATTCCCAACCTCAGTCCTCTAGGCACACTAAAGGGGGGTATCCACTACAAGATCTTAAAATGACTGCACGATTACGACATTGTATTCGTTCAGTCGTTTGTCAGTCGTGTGATGAGCCTGCACTGAACGAGCAGTCGTTCAGTGCAGGGTCATCAATCATCTGGAAACATGCTGAACCTGACGATATAGTCAGGTTGACCAGCATGTTTGAAAGATGATAGATGTCTAAACGACCAGCAGGCACACACATCGCTGGTCGTTTTAGACACTTTTGCAAACGATTGAACGAACGATCGTTATCGTTCAACTTTAATCATCTAGTGGATACCCCCCTAAACAGTCCTGGTTTTAGTGATATCCATGCTTAAGCACAGATGGTTAAATCAAAATAACTAAGGTACTAATTAAGTCACCTGTGCTCAACTATGGTTATCCTTAAAACCTGGACTGTTAGTGTGCCTTGAGGACCGTGGTTGGGAACCCCTGCACTACGGCATCTAGACGGCTTTATTTATTATTATTTTTTTTAAGTAAGCAATAAGAACTTGCGCAAAGCAATGTTTTTTTCCCAGTACTGCAAGCCGAATGCGTAAGCAAATGGTTGTGACTAGTGTTATGCCATCTAGGCAAAAATGGCTTTGTTACTGAATGTTAACACCATTCCTGCCATGAGTGTTTTCTAAACCGGTGCTCAACATGGTCTGCAGCTCAAGAACTGTTGAAAAGTATTCTAGAAGAGGATAGTTTTTGTTTTCTTAGTCCTTTTACTTGTATGCTTTTGACCTAAATACACAGATTTTTTTTTTTTGTATTATTTACTTCTATGCTGGTTTTTATCAATTTTTTTTAGTTTAAAAAAAATAAATTGTTTTGCAGCTCACAAAAATAAGTTAATAAAACTGTGGGGAGATTTTCTCCAACAGTCATATAAGCTATTTTTATTTCGTCAGAACTGTGTAGTATAATAAATTAGCAAATAAGTAAATGTTTCAAGGACTGACTGGACTGTATTCCTTTGAATTAAAGCTATGGTCATGAGAGAAGACATTTTTTTCCCCTTGTATTTCAGGTTCTCTAAATAAACTAAGGGAGTCTGGCAAAGTAGAGTGTTCTTTAGCACAAAGTCTTCAAGTAGTACCACATTTGTAATTGGGAGATTGGGATGCATTCATGGTGGCGACATTCATAATGTGAACACCAGAATGTCGACATTCATGATGTTGCCATGATTAAAAAAGAAACTGTTGAAATTCCAGCCATGTGGACATAACATCAGTGTCGACATGAATATAGACATAATATACAGAACCTGTGGAGATCTTCTTGACATTGATTCTTTACCGTTGTCAAATGTAGTGCTTTTCACAGTAACGTCATGCATCTCATTCTTTTTGTGATTCCATGGTCACAGGGGTGGCATTGCTTAATTAAATTGTGTAGGCAAACTGACAGCTCTCATAAGAATCTAATACAAATTTAGAAATAACAAGAGATATGGTAAGAACTTACCTTTGTTATCTCTGTTTCTACGAAGTCCATAGGGTCCACAGGGTTGACCTTGGGGTTATAGCTGGAACAGGATCCATGGGCACCACACAGTTAAGCTTTTAGCTCCCAGGATGCACTTGGGTCCTCCTCTATACCCCGCCCCCGAGCCACAGGCACCTCAGTTGGTAAGCAGCCTAGGCCGGAGGAGAATATGGAACAGAGAGAAGGAAGACTGGAACACACAAGAAACCATACTCACAGCAATAGGAGACGGAAAACCGGTGACCAGCCACACAGCCCATTTGAAGCCAGGTGCGTCAGGGCGGGCGCCCTGTGGACCCTATGGACTTCGTAGAAACAGAGATAACAAAGGTAAGTTCTTACCATATCTCTTGTTTTCTACTTCAGGGTCCATAGGGGGTCCACAGGGTTGACCTTGGGGATGTCCCAAAGCAGTTCAACTAAGGGCGGGGACGCTCCTGTGCTGAAAGGAGCACCCGGCGCCCAAAGGAAGCATCCTGAGAGGCGAAGGTGTCATACGCTTAGAACCTCAAAAACGTTTGAATAGAAGACCAAGTGGCTGCCTTACACAGCTGAACAGCAGAAGCGCCACGTCTAGTAGCCCAAGAGGGACCCACAGAACGAGTGGAATGAGCCTTAACAGAGGCTGGCACAGGTAAACCCTCTTGTGCATAAGCCTCACAAATAACGGAACGAAGCCAACGGGCTAACGTTTGTTTGTTGGCAGGCCAACCCCTCTTGTGAAAACCAAAGAGGATAAACAAGGAATCAGACTTCCTAACCGAAGCCGTCCGGTCTACATAAATTCTAAGCGCCCGGACCACATCTAAGGAAGTCTCACCAGCTGAAAGATCAGGGGACTGAAAAGCTGGCACAACAAGTTCCTGATTAATGTGGAACTTCGAGACCACTTTGGGCAAAAACTCAGGACGAGTGCGGAGCACCGCTCTGTCCTGGTGAAAAATCAGGAAAGGAGGGCGACAGGAAAGCGCCCCCAATTCAGACACCCTCCTGGCCGAAGCAATTGCCAGGAGAAAAAAACGTCTTAAATGTCAGCCACTTGAGCTCCACCGCCTCAAGAGGCTCAAACGGAGGACCCTGCAGGACCCGTAGCACCACCGCCAGGTCCCAAGGAGCCACAGGAGGCACAAAGGGAGGCTGGATCCTGAGAACACCCTGGAAAAAGGTGTGAACGTCTGGTAGTATTGCAAACCGCCGTTGAAACCACACGGACAAGGCGGACACATGAACCTTCAGAGATGCAAGGCGTAAGCCGAGATCCAATCCTGACTGAAGAAATTCCAAGATCCTAGAAACTCGGAACACCTGAGGATCATAATGTCTGGACTCACACCACTGAAAGTAAGTGTGCCACACTGTGTGATAAATCCGTGCTGAAGCAGGCTTGCGTGCCCTGAGCATGGTACCAATAACCGAACTGGAGAAGCCCCGAGACCTCAAGACGGCTGTCTCAAGAGCCACGCCGTCAAAGACAGCCGACCCAGATCCGGGTAAAGGCAGGGCCCCTGAGACAACAGGTCCCGACGCTGAGGAAGAAGGTACGGAGCGTTGATAGAGAGGCTCCTGAGATTGGAGTACCAAGGACGTCTGGGCCACGCCGGAGCTACCAGCACGAGCATGCCGCCGTCCTGCAAGAATTTCCGCAGAACCCGAGGAAGCAGGGATAGCGGAGGAAACAGATACGCCAGGTGAAACGTCCATTTCACCGACAGCGCGTCCACCAGACTTGCGCCTGCGTTTCTTGTCCTTGACCCGTAAACGGGCAACTTGTGATTGTGACGGGAGGCCATCAAGTCCAGCTCCGGCAGTCCCCACCTGTCCACGAGTAGCTGAAACACCTCTGGGTGAAGCGACCATTCCCCGGGATGCACGTCGTGACGGCTGAGGAAGTCCGCCTTCCAATTGAGGACTCCGGGGATGAAGACCGCCGAGATCGCCGGAATGTGACCCTCCGCCCAAGTCAGGATACGAGACACCTCCGACATCGCTGCCTGACTGCGAGTTCCGCCTTGGTGGTTGATATACGCCACCGTGGTGGCGTTGTCAGACTGCACCTGTACCGCCCTTCCGTGAAGAGTGGGGCCGGACGACTGCAGGGCCCTGTATACTGCCCGCAGTTCCAGGATGTTGATGGAGAGAAGTGCTTCTTCCGCTGACCAACGACCCTGAAGCGACAAAGAGCCGGTCACTGCCCCCCAACCCCGGAGACTGGCATCCATCGTGAGCAGGACCCAGTCCGGGATCCAAAATGGGCGCCCCTCGACCAGATGAGCTGTCTGAAGCCACCAAGCCAAAGATTGCCGAACGTCCGGAGACAACACCAGCACCTGAGAGCGGATCCGGTGAGGTAACCCGTTCCATTCTGATAGAATCAGCCCCTGCAGGGGCCGGGAATGGAACTGGGCAAATTCCACCATGTTGAATGTCGACACCACGGACCCCAGAACTCTCATAGCCGAATGGACCGACAGGCGGCAACGGCTCAGGCAACTGTGTATCCGCAGCTGTAGGGAGGCGACCTTCTCCGGAGTCAGAAAGATCCTTTGCTGACGCGAATCCAGCAGGGCTCCCAAATGAACCATCCGCTGTGATGGAATCAGGGAGGACTTTTTCCAATTTATCAACCACCCGTGTGCGTGCAGGCAAGCGATCGTCACGTGGAGATGTTGAAGCAGTACCTCCGGGGAGCTCGCCAGCAACAGGAGGTCGTCCAGATACGGCAGCAGCCGTACATTCTGGTTCCGAAGATGTGCGGCCATGACCGCCATAATCTTCGTGAACACCCTCGGTGCCGTGGAGAGACCAAAGGGTAGCGCCCGGAACTGATAGTGGTGTTGAAGGATAGCGAACCTCAGATACCGCTGGTGTGAAGATGCTATCGGAACATGGAGGTAGGCGTCCTGGATGTCCAGGGACACCATGTAATCCCCCGGTTCCATCGCCAGAATGATGGAACGTAACGTTTCCATCCTGAACTTGGGAACTCTGAGGAATTTGTTCAGAGACTTCAAGTTGAGGATAGGGCGATGAGAACCATTGGGTTTCTGCACCAGAAACAGAGACGAATAATACCCCGTCCCTCGTTGTGATAGAGGAACGGGAACAATGACCCCTGCTTTCAGCAAGGACTCTATAGCCTCCTGAACCTGTAACGCCTTGGTCTTGTCCTGAGAAGGACTTGTGCAGAAAAACTGGTGGGGTGGTCTGTGCCGAAAAGACAGGGCGTACCCCTGGGAGACCACTTCTCGAACCCAGGCATCCGTGGTGGTATTGTGCCAGCACTGGGCAAATAGAAGAAGTCGGCCTCCCACTCTGAGGTCCCCCAGAGGGAGGCCCGTCCCATCAGGCCGCAGGTTTATCTTCCTGCTTGGAAGAAGGGCGCCGAGCACTCCAGGCTTGCTTCTTGGGTTTAGAGGCAGTCTTACTCGCAGACTGTCTCGGGAAGGACTGACCTTTCGCCTTACCCTGAACCCGAAAGGAACGAAAAGCCGAACTCCGAACCTTAGCAGGCAGTGCCGCCGAAGGGAGGAAGGCCGACTTGGATTTAGCCAGGGTGTCCACTATTTTGTCCAAGTCCGGACCAAATAGTAATTCCCCATTGAAAGGTAAGGCCTCCAGACCCTTCTTTTGATACCCGCGAGGTCAGCAGACTAGCATCTAAAGAAGCTTCACCAATGTAAGAAGCAGCGTCCCTCATTTGTCCCAACAACGCCCGCTGGACATCCGGAGCGTCGTCTGGGAAGGTATCTTCCAATGCATTGGCCCACCCCTCAATGGCCTTGGCCACCCAGGAGATGGCCATGGACGGTCGGGCCACCGCCCCGGAGAGGGAGTAAATAGACTTTAAGCAAGTCTCAACTTTCCTGTCCGTGGGATCCTTCAGCGAGGATATCGACGGTAATGGTAAGGTGGCGCCCCGAGTTAAACGGGTGACATGGGAATCCACCGCCGGTGGAGTTTCCCATTTTTTACAATGTGCCTCAGGGAAGGGGTAATTAGAAGCCAACCGCTTCTGAGGAAGGAATCTCTTACTGGGCGCCTGCCAAGCTACCGCCATATGATCCGTCAACTGATCCGACAGGGGAAACACCGCAGAAGCCACCTTAGTTTTTTTGAAACTAGGAAACTTCGACTTAGGAACCGGTGCCTCATCCTCTATAAGAAGAATAGCTCGCACCGCCCTAACTAGTGCTCGCACATTAATGGACGACTTGGTATCCATTTCCTGGACCGAGGCGTCCGAGTCAGTGTCATCAGGGACCTCCCCATCATCTGAGGAACCCTCTGAGTCCGATACCTGAGCAGCCCGTGTCATGAGTGGGCGTTTTGAAATCCTAGAAGGCATGTCAGTCTGCAACATTGACTGAAAAGCCGAGGAAGCGGCCGCCAAATTTTGCACGGAGTTGGAGTGCACATCCACCCATGGTGGAGGAGTCGCCATAGGGGCCTGAAAAGGTACCACAGGCTGCTGCGGCACAGGGGAAGCCTGTATATACATAGGCAACCCCGCATAGGGACCTACTGATTGAGACCCAGGAGGACTCCGCAATAACTGCGGGACACCCGGGGAATGGGGGATGGTCGGCTGGGGCACCGCCCTAGTAGGGAGAGCAGTCGGGACCGACAGACGGTCCGCAATAGACACCAGCACTTGAGAAAACATCGCCCACGGTGGTTCCTGCGCCAGAGAAGGTCTGGATGGGCCAGGAGCCACCTGGCATCGACTACACAGGCCATCCTGTGACAAATCCTCCCTATCTACTCCTGCAGAACAGCGTCCGCAGGAGGCCAACACCGGAGCCACTGAGCGCTCAACCTCCTCGTCTGACATGACAGAATATATTATATATCTGGCACCAGGGTAGAAGTAAAACGCACTCACCGGTGTGCTGAACAACAGCCCACAATATGGCACTGAGTAGCACACAACTGTATGTGACGGACCTCACAAATACGTGATCTATATAAGTGAGGTCAGTAGAAACGCCCCTCCCCCACACACCTGTAGGGCTTGTAGGAGAAGTAAAGGGATAGGTATAAGCTGACAGTAAGTAGAAAATAAGCACAGACAGGCAGCACTAGCAAAAGTCACATACCATGCAGGAAGATATACTCACTGCACCTTTACACTACAATCAACCTGCCCAGATTCAGTGTCTGGGAGGGCTATAGTGCTGTGTACGCTGTCCTTAATCAGGGGAGAGGTACACAGGGGGACCGGTCCGCGTGCTCCCTGAGATCTGCGCTGCCACTGGGAAAATGGCCGCTGGAGACCTCAGAGGAGGAGTGGCCGTGTAACTGCAGCTCAGCAACGCCAGACTGCGTGCTGAAAGGCGCGCTGAGCTGAGGGGAGGAGCCGCTGACAGGGAAGGCTTCCTCCCCTGGCTGGCCATAACCCCAGGGATGCTGGCTTCCCGCTTGCCCCTTTATCCCTGGTGGTCTAGTGGTCCCACGGGTTATGGGGGGGGCCCGCCGCCACTGCCAGCAGCCTCCGGTCTGTCCCCAGGACCGGAGGCTAAAGGACTGCATTTAAGGCATACCGCGCGCCGCCGCTAGCCAGCGACGCGCGGCTTACCTGAATCTCCGGCAGCAGTCCTGGGAGGTAGACAGAGTCCGGCTAGTACGGACTCTGCCCTCCCGCCGCGATCCCCAGATCAGTACTGGCGTCGCTGCGCCAGTCGGGGATCAGAGCGGCAGCGTGGGCGTCTGTACAGACAGCCCTTCGCTGCCGTCTGTAGTAAAAAGAGATTAAAATAAATAAAATCTAACTTAAAATAAAAAGCTTCTGGGGGCTGCTCCTGCAGCCCCCCTGCGCGGTGACCGACTCCGGCCGGGCACCAGCTTACACTGAGGTGCCTGTGGCTCGGGGGCGGGGTATAGAGGAGGACCCAAGTGCATCCTGGGAGCTAAAAGCTTAACTGTGTGGTGCCCATGGATCCTGTTCCAGCTATAACCCCAAGGTCAACCCTGTGGACCCCCTATGGACCCTGAAGTAGAAAAAAGAAGCCACGTGCATTATGGCCATATCACGTTTTTTAGCATATATGACATGTTACAGGCATGGAATACGAGGAATGTATACATTATATAGGGAGTTTTCAACCCCATTCCTCAAGTACGCCCAGTAGGATTTCAGGGTTTTTTGTCTGTGGAAATGTCAGATAATTAGTGAACCAGCAAAATAGACTAAATTGACACTACATGACTAAAGAAATCCTGAAAACATGACATGCTGGAGGTACTTGAGGATTGGAGCTGAAAACACCTGCATTTCATGAAAGGCTATTTTACAGTTTTTGTACGCTCATATATGGCCATATGTACTGTATGTGTGTCATTAATGCTATTTCAACTTACCCTGTTTTTTATTACAAAGAATATGTTCCACAAGTTGTAATAGATTTTAATATGACCAACCCATGGCAAATTTCCCTTTCTGGGATGTCCTACACTGAATCTAAAAATGCAATTCTATGCTATACAGTTTCACATGAGCTATGCTTTTTATTTGGGTTTAAGTATTACTGGTACGCAACTATTAAATGTAAGTACAACCTAAGTATTTGTAGTTTTATGTAGGTATAGGGATATATTAATGGTCAAAAGTTTTAGCATGCCCCCTATGTTTCCTCTACTTATTGAAATGTAAGAAATTCAAGTCCAATGAATAGCTTGAAGTGGTACAGAGGTAAGTGATAAACTGCTAGAGGTTTAAAAAAAAAAAATTTAGATTTGCAGAAACTGAAAACTATATTGTATATTTCAGAATTATAGGAAAAAGCCTTCAAATGGTTAGGAGCTTATCACCAATTAGTTGTTCTGCAGCAATGAAAAAGAGACTTGTCTGGGCCCTGAAGCACCACCAGTTGATTACCGAAGACTGGACGTCCTTTGGGACCGATGAATCTAAATTTTAAAACTTTGGTTCCTGATGCAGAATTTTTGTACATCTCTGAGCAGGCTAAAAGATGGTTACTCAGAGTTTTAAGTTTTATTTCCAAAGTGCTTTCAGACATTTTTAAACCCAAAATTTACAAGGTCGAAGCTTCTAATAGCAAAACATTCAACACTGCTTTTATGGTAATCACATTCAGTTCATGATCCATGCACAGATGTTGTACGCCATCTTTTTTCTTCATAAAAAAAGAAGCTTGCACCAATCAGCAATTTACATTTTCTAATGAACTCCCCTTCTAAATTCTTCCTAATATATTCAGCAATTGCTTCAGATTAAGGTAATGATAAAGGAATACTAGCAGGGGTCTTACTTTGGAGTCATTACATAGGCATAGGGCAATCCAACTCAGGATGAGGTGGCAATTCCTTGACTTTCTGCTTACAAAAGACAACCTGAAACAAGGAATATTGTGAAATGAGGTCAGATTTTAAGAAAACGTTAATTTCTTCTTCAGGGTCCATAGGGCTCCACATGGAGACATTGGGGTGTAGGTGGGACCTGGAGGAGCGGACACCAACAGCAAAGCTTTTAATCCCAGGAAGTGCCGGTCCTTCCCCCTATACCCCGCCCACAGCCTGAGGGCACTCCAGTCCAGTTTTGTTGGTGTCCGGCAGGAGCTGGGCCACCATTATAACAGGGCTGCATTAAGCAGCCCAAGCTTTAATTTTATGATTTTATTTACTCTTTATTTTTTACCAAATGGACGAGCAGAACCAGACTGTGTTCCGGACGTCTTTGCTGCCACCCCATCACGGCTCCGCGGCGCTGTGACACCAAACATGTACTAGCTACTCCCGACGGGGCGCTGAAGGCAACAAACTAGCAGGCTCCCCGGACCCCAGACTGCAGCCCAGAATCCAGGGGACAGGTAAGGCAGAACCCCATTCGCGGGGACCTGCGTCTTAGTGCAGTCCTGCTTCCGGTCTCGAGAGACAGACCGGAGGCGCTGATGTGGACACTGGTTCGCCCACTGCTCCACTAGACCACCGGATCATAATGATACTGGCGCAGAGGCATATTATAAAGACCAGGGAACCCGGTGGTTAACTTCAGCCAGGGGATAAGGTGCTCTGGCTGAAGCTGATTCTGCTCCTCCTACTCTGATATCTTGTAAGTCCTGCTCTGCGGGCTTGGCCACAGAGGACCTAATTCGGGATGGTCTCTGTATTAATTGTTACTCCGCCCCAGTTCCATCAGCCCCGGTCTCTCTACGTCAGGACCCACCCTGGGCTGCCTTTTCACAAATGCTGGCAAAACTTGTGGACCAAGTAGCAGTCCCTGTGGTAGCTCCACTTATGTAATGGCCACAGCAGGTACCCCCTGCAAATCCTTTGCCTCCCCAATGGATAAATGTACTGTCTACCTCAGTACAGAGTTTGGCTAATACCTCCTACGGTTTTTCAGCAAATTCTGCAAAAAGATAAACCTTTGCCTACTAAACGTACTATGATATCGTCCCAATACACAGTTACCTGATTCTGAGATATCATCTGGGGAGGCAGAAGACACAGATCTCTCTCACTCTGACTCCATCTCAGGAGAAGAGGAGCCACCCTCTAAACTAAATATACCTGCTCTTGTGAGAGCTGGTAAAACTATTCTACAAATAGAAGAGGATAAACCCGCTCCTAAGGAGAAAAACATGCACTTTTTAAGCTACAAAAGGTTGTTTCTTCAGGCTCCACAGAAACTACCTTGTGGTATGCAGTTGGAGTGATCCATTGCACCAAACAGCTTTCAAGCTTGTATAGTGCCTCCTCATGTGTGAGACGCTCACAGTACGCTTTGGGTGCACTGCTGAAAGCTGCTTGTCTTAGAGGTTTGGTCTGTCTCCCTATATACCTCTACCCTGGGTCAAGTATATAGCACTCTATATCCTACCAATACCCCTATGGGGCTGGTCAGTTGATTTAGAGTCTATTTGAATATATATAATATATATTGTGCATTGTATGTGACTTTAATGCTGGCTGCTGTGTTTATACTGCCTTTTTGTTTTCCAAATTGTCAGATATAGCTATCACTGTGTTTCTCCTCCTCCCTCTGAAAAGGTGTGCAGGGTTTTTCATTGGCTTTTCACAAATGTGAAGAGGGTCACATTGCATTTCTACCTTATATGCATTGCTATGTCTAAAGGTAAAGGGGAGAACAATGAGACTCCGGCGCTGATGTCATTTAAATCCTGTTTGGCAGTCCTGTGCGAGCAGGATTTTGTGCAAGATGGCTTACGTAGTGTCTATGGGGTACACCTGCACCGGCACAAGAACCACCCTGTGTGGCCTCTTGGTCACAGGTTTTGTCACATTTAGTGGACAGTGCTGCAGCGTCACAAGCTCCTGCTATGGTACAGCCGCCTACTATGGGGTATCCTCAGCATTTGCCTCCTTCTATGAATATGTCCCCCATGAATCCCTTTAAGTTTGATTCTTTTGAGGTTCCCTTCAGACATTGCCTCAGGATTCTGACTAGGCCTCCTCATCGCAGTCTGATACTCAGTGTTCTGGTTCTTATTCTCTTGAGGAAGACCAACAATCCTCTGTGGATGTCCCCTCTCTGGTGAGAGTGGTTAGATCTGTCCTGAGTATAGAGGAAGAGGAGGTTCCGCCGAAATCTAAGACTCTGGTCGTTAGGCGTCATAAAGTGGCTAAAGATTATTTCCCTCTGAACAACTGACGAATCTCATGTCTGAACCATGGGGTACGCCAAATAAACATTTCCATACTACAAGGAATTTAACCTCCTAGGTGCCCGTTTTCACTTGGGAGGAACTTCCCATTTGTTACATTCACCAACAGTAGATGCTCATGTAACCAGATTGATCAGGAGCTCTACATTGCACATTCCTTCCGCATCCTCACTAGGGGAAGTTACAGATAGAAAACTTGATAATCATTTGAAATCTGTGTTTTCATGATCTGGAGCTAGTACCAGACCACCTATGGTTGTGGCCTGGGTAGCCAATGCTATGGAAGAATGGATGACATCTCTGGAAGATGGCATAACTGATGCTACCAGAGAACAGCTGTCCTATCTGTCAGATGCGAGAGGCAGCCGTGTATGTTGGGGAAGCGATTATTGATGCAGGTATCTTGGCTTCTAAGGTGTCTGCAACTTCGGTTGCAGCTCGGAGAACACTTTGGCTAAAAACCTGGAAGGTGGATACAGGGTCTTTGCCTTTTTTTGGGAAAGTACTGTTTGGACCAGAACTGGATGACAATGACTTCTCTGGCAACATCTAAATCTGCTGGGTTGCCATCTACGGCTACCCCTAAGAAAAGGCAGTCGTCAGTTCGGTCCTTTCTCCCGCAGGGAAGGGCAAAAAGATGGTCTTCCTCTAGATGGGATAATTCCAGCAAGAAACCGCAGACCAAGACGTCTTGGTCAACCAGACGTCCACCCTCCAAGCCAGACTGTAAGCCTGCTGCTTGATGGGGTGGCCCTCCCCCTGGGGCGTCTCGGGGTTGGAGACCAACTTCGATAGTTTTCTAATGCCTGGCATCAGACAACTACGGATGCTTGGGTTCGAGATGTGGTGTCAGTGATACGCCCTCACGTTCAGGGAACAGCTGTCCTACATATCTCACAGAGATGCAGCCTACTACTTATGCAGCTATGGATACAGCTCTCCTGGCCTCCAGGATATCTGCCACTTCAATAGTGGCCCGCCGTATTATTTGGCTACGTTCCTGGAAAGCAGATTCAGAATCAAAACTGGCTCTAGAGTCTCTGCCTTATGCAGGAGACCTCCTATTTGGTCCAGAATTGGATACAATTGTGTAATAGAGAACAGGTGCGCAGTATTGTCTGTGTAAGAATTAGTTGTGCTACTGAGCTGCCGCACTAAGTGGGATCTGCAACCCACAAAAATTGCAATTTGGAAGAAGTAAAAAGTGTAGCGCAAGTAGACAACAATAATAATTTTATTAAAACACAATGTCACATGCACATAAAACATATATTATTAAACCTGATAAATATCTTGTATATAAAAGGTACAAGCTGCTAGGGGTGATTAATGTGATAGAGTTCCTTCAATCAATTTCCCTGACAAGTGTCAGTCCATATCATAAAAGACAGTATATGTACTGGAGAAAGATCTCACCCAATCGTAAATCAGCAATGCCCAATCCACTTTATAAGGGGGAATGTTCCAAATATTGGCACAGGAGTATTCAGAATGGAGATGGATGGAATATATATATTTTGAGGGTGCCGTGGTGTAATTTCTACTTGGGTCCAGACAGCTCACCTCAGCCTCGAATGATCGCTATATGAGTGGTCTCCTGTTCAGTTCTCCTGAGACCTCCTATAATGTGGACAGCGGCACTGTGAATACCCGCCGGGAGCACATGATTTGTCCGCTGGGTCTCTCTCTGCACCACCAGTCAGCCGGATTACCTCCGTATGTGGCTCCCGTGTGTGAGCAAGCTCAGATCGCTGGAGCGGGAGCCAGCCACCGAGATGTATGTGTGCGGCAACGGGTGTCACAGCTGGGATACTCCAAAGTGCCAGTGATGATAAAGTGGGGAAAATGGTATTCAATCAGGAACCCTGCGTCTTGAATATAGCAGCTTGGATAAAGGTAGCCCGTGCACCTTAACGCGTTTCTCTGGGATTTTTCTCCCAGTTTCATCGGAAGGCGGGCATAAGTGCTTTGCAGTACTAGATCAGGTTTATATAGAGCCTGTAATTACACCCCTTTTGGTTAATTAATTTATTAGTGTACACCTGTAGCACTAGTCTCCTTGCATTCTAGACAGTTAAATAAAAAGGCAATTTAAATGCAGAGCATAAAATATAAATAAATATATATGTAAATATATAAATATGTCTTCAATACATGTTTCACAAACTAAATATATCATTGCATATACATACATATGAGTAAAAAACAAATTTTATTCTAAATTATTAATTTGTTTGGATGAAAGACACGACACTGGGAAAGTATGAAAAATACATTATGAATCAGATATGTCTGAAGGACTCTTTAAGGAATCATAATCTTTAAATAATTGTTAGATGGATAAAGCCTTCCTTTTATTAATAGTTAAAGTATAAATAAAGCAATTTAATTTGTACTAATATGATCTGGGGCACATATTTGATTTATAATGAATTTAATCTGATTATTGACCTTTATACACATACAACTACTTCCCAATATAGTATGTTCCTTTATCATAGAAAACTAAATCTTTCACTAAATAACTAAATCATCATATCTAGCAAAATTATGGTCATTAATGGAAAATAACATTAATTCACAGAAAAAAGATGGTGCCAATAGTACCAAGACAATGATTCTGAATAAAAAGATCCTATTGAAGAGAAAATATAAAGGAAGAGAGATCACTGTACCATGACATTCTATGGGTGTATAGATATAAAACAATAGCCATATGATATACCCAGATTGGAATGTGTATTGAGGATTTGAGAGTGGGGAGATGGTCAAGAAGAAAAAATCGATATGGGAGAAAAGGAAGACAGACCTGGCCAGGTTACCAGACACCACATGCTACTTTAAAAATATGTTGTCTAGAAATCTAATTCAATGTTTTCATTATGGCCCCCAGGAAAAAGGGTGTGCATTACATGAATCCAATACACTTCTCCTGCGCATAGTCTGCTGTATCTGTCTCCTCCCCTCTGTGTAGGTTCAATGTTCTCGATTATCACAGCTTTTAAGGATTCTGGGGCAGCATCATGAATTTCTGAAAAATGACGTGACAAGCTATGATTTTGAAATGTTCTCTTAATGTTTCTGCAGTGCTCATGATACCTAATTTTAAATCTCCTAGTAGTCCGTCCAATATATTGTTTTTTGCAGGGACATGTTAATAAATAGATCACATTTTCGGTTTCACAATTTACAAAGGTCTTGATTTGATGTCTCACCTGTAACTTCACACAAAAATGAACTGGCCCTATTATGTATGTACATGTTGTACATCTATAGCGATTGCACCTGAACCATCCCACTGGTTTAGGGGCCCAAGGTATAGTAGGTATTGCACAATTATTAATTTGCCTTTTAAAATGACTAGGGGCTAATTTATCGAAGTTATCAGCATTTTTGAAAATCACAGTAGGTAGATTACACAGTTCTTTCTTAAGAATTGGGTCTAATTGTAAAAGATGGAAATTCCTCCTAAGAATTTGTTTGATTTTATAAGAAGCACTATTTTGTTTAGACACAAAGACGATGGATTTGTCTATTATGTCAGTTTGGGGGTTGTCTTTTTCTTTTTTTTTTATAGTTGTTATTATCGCTTTCTTCTAACTATTTACCACAAGGAGTGAAGCTTTATCAATGGCAGTGACCTCTTTTAGGGCAATATCCAGCAACTCTGTAGGATAAGATTTTTCTTTAAATGACTCCATTAATGATGTAGCTTGTTCTCTAAATTTTAATTCATTAGTACAATTTTGTTTCAGCCTTTTTAGCTGCCCTTTTTGATATTATCCAACCAGGCTCTTTGATGGTTACTACTATACTCTAGATAGTTATTGCAATCTACATCCTTGTGGTAAGTAGATGTTACTATCTGATCATCTAGAATTTCTAGTGTTATATCCAAAAAATGAATATAATTGGGATGAATAATGCTCGTGAATGTGAGATTAAAAGTGTTATTGTTAAGTACTCAACAAAACTCGTAGCTGACTGATAATCCCCTCTCCAAATAAAAAATAGTCTATATATCTAGCGTAGAGGACCAGGTTCGCACCAAAACCGCCATCCCACACATGGCGCTGCTCATAAGCGCCCATGTAGATATTGGCGTAGCTCTGTGCGAACCTGGTCCCCATCGCTGTCCCAAGTGTCTGTAAATAAAAAGTATTATCAAATAAGAAATTGTGAGTGAGTATAAATTGTATAGATGTTAAAATAAATTTCCGCTGTGGCTCTGAGATCCCCTCGTCATAGAGACTATTCTCTACTGCTATCAGACCCAGATCATGTAGAATGTTAGTATACAATGAAGATACATCACGTCAGAAATAATCAGGTTCCCAGTGAATTTCAGAAATGAGCTTGAGAAAATGTGTAATGTCCCGCAAATGGGACCTCAGAGCCACAGCCCGCGTCTGTAAAAATTGGTCAACATAATGTGAAAGGTTAGTGGTGAGGGACCCCAAACCGGATATGATGGGACACCCCGGTGGATCATTCAGTGACTTGTGGATTTTCGGAAGGTGACAATAGGTTGGTGTTATGGGGTGAGTGCAAAAAGAAATTAGTCTTGGTACTATTGGTACCATCTTTTTTTCTGTGAATTAATGTTGTTTTCCATTAATGACCATAATTTTGCTAGATATGATTTAGTTATTTAGTGAAAGATTTCGTTTTCTATGATAAAGGAACATACTATATTGGGAAGTAGTTGTATGTGTATAAAGGTCAATAATCAATTAGATTAAATTCATTATGAATCAAATATGTGCCCCAGATCATATTAGTACAAATTAAATTGCTTTATTTATACTTTAACTATTAATAAACAGAAGGCTTTATCCATCTAACAATTAATTAAAGATTATGATTCCTTAAAGAGTCCTTCAGACATATCTGATTCATAATGTATTTTTCATACTTTTCCAGTGTCATGTCTTTAATCCAATCCAATCAAATTAATAATTTAGAATAAAAAATTTTTTACTCATATGTATGTATATGCAATGATATATTTAGTTTCTGTGAAACATGTATTGAAGCTTTATCTATATATTTTTTTTATTTTTACATATATATTCATTTATATTCTATGCTCTGCATTTAAATTGCCTTTTTATTTAACTGTCTAGAATGTAAGGAGACTAGTGCTACAGGTGTGCACTAAAAAATTAATTAACCAAAAGGGGTGTAGTTATAGGCGCTATATAAACCTGATCTAGTACTGCAAAGCACTTATGCCCGCCTTCTGATGAAACTGGGAGGAAAAATCCTGTTAAGGTGCACACGCTACCTTTATCCAAGCTGCTATATTCAAGACGCAGGGTCCCTGATTGAATACCATTTTCCCCACTTTATCGTCACTGGCACTTTGGAGTATCCCAGCTGTGACACCCGTTGCCGCACACAGATACATCTCGGTGGCTGGCTCCTGCTCCAGCGATCTGAGCTTGCTCACACACTGGAGCCACATATGGAGGTAATCCGGCTGACTGCTGATGCAGAGAGAGACCTAGCGGACAAATCATCTTGTCCCAGTGGGTATTCACAGTGCCGCTGTCCACATTATAGGAGAAGTCTCAGGAGATCTGAACAGGAGACCACTCATAGCGATCATTTGAGGCTGAGGTGAGCTGTCTGGACCCAAGTGGGAATTACACCATGGCACCCTCAAATATATATATTCCATCCATCTCCATTCTGAATACTCCTGTGCCAATATTTGGAACATTCCCCCTTATAAATGGATTGGACATTGCTGATTTAAGATTGGGTGAGATCTTTCTCCAGTACATATACTGTCTTTCTACTTCAGGTTCAATATGGGGTCCACAGGGTTGAACTTTGGGTATAGCTGGATCTGGATCCACGGGCACCACACAGTTAAAGCTTTGCTGCTCCCAGGATGCACTGGGTCCATCCTCCTATATACCCACAGGCACCTAGTTTTAGTTGGTGCCCGGCCGGAGTCTGGTCACCCTAGGCAGGGGAGTTTCTGGGCAGCACTTAGCTTATCTTTAGTTTAATTTTAAAAAAATAAAATAAAAAATGTTATGAGTGGCAGCTTTAAACTATCCATTGGACGTCTAAGCTGCTTCTCCATCCCCGCTGGCGCCGCAACGCCAGTACCGAACTGGGGATCGTGGCGGGACTTCAGAGCTTGCACTGGCTCTGGGCTCTCCCTGGAATGCTTCCAGATGCGACAGGGTTAAGATAAGCCGCGGGTCACTGCTTGCTGTGACCCACGTGTATGCATCTTTTATGCAGTCTTTAGCCTACGGTCTCTGGGGATAGACCAGAGGCGCTAGTACAGTGGCGGCGGGCTCCCCCGTTAAGGCATACCCCGCCGGACCACTAGACCACCAGGGACCAACTGCTGGTAAGCGGGAGCCGGCGTCCCAGGGGTTAATCACTAGCCAGGGGAGAGAGGCTTCCCTGTTTAGCGGCTCCTCAGCTCAGCGCGCCTTTCCTCATGTGCACTGGCGACGCTGAGCTGTTTCCTCCTGCTGCCACTCCTCCTCTGAGGTCTCCAGTGGCCATCTTTGTAAGGGTGGGCAGCGCAGATCTCTCCGGTGCTGTGTGGTCGATCCCCCTGTGTACCTCTCCCCTTCTAAAGGTTCGTGTACACAGCTCTATAGCCCTCCCAGACACTGAATCTGGGAGGTTGATTGTAGTGACAAAAGTGCAGGCTGTTTTTACTTTCTGCATGGTATGTGACTTTTTGCTAGTGCTGACTGTATCTGCTGTATTTCTACTGTCAGTCTATATCGATCTCTTTCCTTCTCCTCCAGCCCTGGCAGGTGTGTGTGGGAAGGGCTTTTCAAGGATCTCACATATATAAATTCACGTATTTGTGAGGTCGGTCACATACTGTTGTGTGCTACACGTTGCCATATTTGTGGACTAGTGTGCTGCACACTTGGGAGTGCTAGCTTCCCGGATTCTTTTGCTATATAACTTTGGGTATATATCGTTATATCTATTGTTTAGCATGTCTGATGAGAAAGTTGAGCGCTCGGCAGCTCCCAGTCTGCTCA
Organism: Taudactylus pleione; assembly: GCA_031769625.1. Classification (NCBI taxonomy): domain Eukaryota; kingdom Metazoa; phylum Chordata; class Amphibia; order Anura; family Myobatrachidae; genus Taudactylus; species Taudactylus pleione. The sequence goes on from JAUIMM010000154.1 coordinate 7,939,845, forward strand.
CTTGTAGAATATGGAGGATTTAGCACAGGATGGTGTGTGTGCCAGGTGCCGTCTGTTACCGTGTCCCTCTCATCCCGCAACGTTGGGATCAGATCCACCTTGGGCGATGTTTTCCCAAGTGCTGGTTTCCATCGCGGACCGTGTGGTGGTTCCAACCTCCCTCCTCCATAGGGTGTTAGCACAACCTGCCATCCCTTCTTCTCCAGGTGTACCACAATTGTTGCAGTCTCCCCCTGGGCCTCAGACAGTTCATCCATATGCGGGGTTCCCTATGTATGTGCAGTCACCTATGACACAGTCCGTCATCCCTTTTCAAGGTGTCCCGCAAGCTAATCCCCCGTGGGTTGATGTGTTCTTCAATTCTGTACAGAGTTTGGCAGCCTCCCCTTCGGCTTTTCAATCCATGCTGCGTGGCGACAAGCCTCACAAGGCGTCAAAACGCACTGTTCCGTCATCACAGTCTGCGCAGTTATCAGACTCAGATGCGTCCTCGGATGAGGGTGAGTTGCATGAGGATTCTGATTCAGATTCCCCTGCTCAGGAGGTAGAGACGAGGTCTACCATTAATGTCCCAGCGTTGGTGCGGGCGGTTTGGTCCATTTTAGATATTGAGGATGATGCTCCGGCCCCTAAGTCCAAATATCCAAACTTTAAGCAGGCGAAGGTAACGTTGGCTGTTTTTCCTTTATCTGACCAACTGACTGATCAGATGGCGGAGGCCTGGCAGTCACCTAGTAAGAGGTTTCAGCCGCAGAAACATTTAAGCACTAGTTATCAGTTTCTGCTAGTCATTGCAAGAAGTGGGAAACTCCACCGGCGGTGGATTCTCGCGTCACTAGCCTCATCAAAAGTGCTACTTTACCTATGCCATCTATTTCGTCCTTAAAGGACCCCACGTACAGGAAAGTAGAGACTTGTTTAAAGTCTATTTATTCTCTCTCAGGGGCGGTGGCCCGTCCGTCCATGGCCATCTCTTGGGTGGCTAAAGCCATTGAGAGTTGGGCCAATGTACTAGAGGATACGCTTCCTGAGGAAGCTCAGAAGTGCAAAGAGCTTTAATCAGTCAAATGAGGGATGCCGCTTCTTATATTGGGGAAGCATCTTTGGATGCTAGTCTCCTCACTTCTAGGGTGTCTGCGGCAGCAGGCTCTGCTCGCAGGTCTTTGTGGCTTCAATCTTGGAGGGTGGATGCTGATTCCAAGAAAGGCTTAGAGGCCTTACCGTTTAATGGGGAAATTTTGTTAGGCCCGGACCTTGACAAAATTGTTGAGACCTTAGCAAAGTCTAAGTCGTCATTTTTACCTTCAGCTGCTGCACCTTCTAAACCTTGGACATCAGCCTTTCGGACTCAGGGTAAGTCCAAGGGTCAATCTTTCCCGAGACAGTCGTCAAACAAGACTGCCCCTAAGCCAAAAAAGCAAGCCTGGAGCACTAGACGTCCGGTTTCCAAACCTGAGGATAAACCTTCAGCCTGATGAGACGGGCCTCTCTGGGGGATCCGAGAGTGGGAGGCCGACTTCTTCGCTTCGCCCAGTGCTGATGCAATACAACCACGGATGCTTGGATACAAGAAGTGGTCTCCCAGGGGTATGCCCTGTCCTTCCGGAACAGACCCCCTCAGCATTTCTTCTGCACGATCCTTTCCCTAGACAAGACCAAGGCGTTGTTGATCCAGGAAGCCATAGAGTTCTTGCTGAAAGCAGGGGTAGTTCTCGTTCCGCCTTCTCAACGCAGGACGGGTTACTACTCTTCTCTATTTCTGGTTGCGAAACCAAATGGGTCTCATCGGCCCATTCTCAATCTGAAATCTTTGAACAAGTACCTCAAAGTACCTACGTTCAGGATGGAAACTTTGCGTTCCGTCATTCTGGCTATGGAACCGGCCGATTATATGGTCTCCGTGGATATACAGGACGCCTACCTCCATGTTCCTATAGCCCCTTCACACCAGCAGTATCTGAGGTTTGCTATACAACATCTTCACTACCAGTTCCAGGCTCTACCCTTTGGTCTTTCCACGGCTCCGAGGGTTTACACAAAAGTGATGGCTGTCATGGCGGCACATCTGCGCTTGTAGAAGGTATACGCCTTCTGCCATATCTAGATGACCTCCTTTTGCTGGGCATCTCTCCGGAGGTCCTTTTACAACATCTGCACCTGACTATAGCTTGTCTCAAAGCGCACGGGTGGCTAGTAAACTGAAAGAAGTCATCTCTCATTCCATCACAGAGGATGGTTCATTTGGGAGCCCTTCTAGACTCCTGTCAGCAACGGATCTTCTTGACTCTGGAGAAGGTTGCCTCTCTACAACTGCGAGTGAGCAGTTGTCTAAAGAGTGCCCAGGTATCAGTGCACTCGGCAATGAGAGTTCTAGGGTCCATGGTGTCGACATTCGACATGGTGGAGTATGCCCAATTCTATTCCAGGCCCCTGCAGGGGCTGATTCTATCCAAGTGGAATGGTTGCCTCACCGAATCAGGATGCAAATGCTTGTATTGCCTCTGGAGACTTTTGGATCCCGGACTGGGTCCTTCTCACGACGGATGCCAGTCTTCGGGGTTGGGGGCGGTGTCGGGTCCTCATTCACTTCAGGGACATTGGACAGCGGAAGAAGCGGTTCTTACCATAATTTTTCTCGAACTTCAGGCCGTGTACAAGGCCTTCCAGTTGTCCGGTCACGCTCTTCACGGAAGAGCAGTACAAATTCAATCCGACAACACCACAGTGGCGTATATCAACCGTCAAGGAGGGACTCGCAGTCGAGTAGCGATGTCGGAGATGTCACACATCCTGTCCTGGGCGGAGTGCCACCTTCTGGCCATCTCGGCAGTCTTCATTCCAGGAGTTCTGAATTGGGAAGCGGACTTCCTCAACCGTCACGACGTGCTTCCCGGGGAATGGTCCCTTCATCCAGAGGTCTTTCAACTGCTTGTGGACAACTGGGGACTGCTGGAGGTGGACCTCATGGCTTCCCGTCACAATTACAAGTTGCCAGTGTACGGGTCCAGGACAAGAGACGCCGGCGCAACCCTAGTGGACGCGCTGTCAGTGAAATGGACATTTCAACTAGCGTATCTCTTCCCTCCTATAGCCTTGATGTCTCGGGTCCTTCGGAAATTCAAAGAAGGCGGCGGCACGCTTCTGCTGGTGGCACCAGCTTGGCCCAGACATCCCTGGTACTTCGATCTTCTTCGGAGTCTATCCATCAATGTTCCGTTTCTTCTGCCTCAACGTCGGGACCTGGTGTCTCAGGGGCCCTGTCTACACCCGGACCTGGGTCGTCTGTCTTTGACGGCGTGGCTCTTGAGAGCCCGGGCTTTTCCAGCTCAGTCATCGGCACAATGCTACAGGCACGTAAGCCAGCTTCCACCAGGATCTACCACAGGGTGTGGCATACTTATTTTCAATGGTGTGAGTCTAGGAACTACGATCCTCAAGCGTTTCGGGTTTCTAGGATTTTGGCGTTTCTTCAGTCTGGTTTGGACTTGGGTTTACACCTCGCTTCATTGAAGGTTCATGTGTCCGCACTTTCTGTATGGTTCCAGCGTAGAATTGCTACTCTGCCTGATGTCCGTACCTTTTTCCGAGGTGTCCTCCGGATTCAACCTCCCTTTGTTCCACCAGTGGCTCCTTGGGATTTGACTGTCGTCCGTTTGAGCCTCTAGAGTCGGTGGAGCTAAAGTGGATGACACTTAAGACTGTTTTTCTCCTGGCAATTGCTTCAACCAGAAGGGTGTCAGAACTAGTCGCACTCTCTTGCCGTTCGCCTTTTCTGATTTTTCACCAGGACAGGGCGGTTCTTCGCACCTGTCCGGGTTTTCTTTCTAAGGTTGTCTCCAAGTTCCACATTGATCAATAAATTGTGTTACCGGCATTTCAGTCACCTGATCTCTCGGCTGGTGAGGCTTCCTTAGATGTTGCCAGTGCTCTCAATGTTTATATTGATCGCACTAGTTCCGTTCGCAGGTCTGATTCTTTGTTTGTCCTCTTTGGTTTTCATAAGAGGGGTTGGCCTGCCAACAAGCAAACTTTAGCCCGTTGGCTTCGTTTAGTTATTTCTGAGGCTTATTCCCAGGCGGGGTTAACTGTCCCAACCTCTGTTAAGGTTCATTCCACTCGGGCTGTGGGTCCCTAGTGGGCTGCTGGCCGTGGCGCCTCAACTGTTCAGCTGTGTAAGGCGGCTACTTAGTCTTTCAGACAGACTTTTCTACGATTCTATAAGTTTGACACGTTCGCCTCTCAGGATGCATCCTTCGGGCGCCGGATTCTCCTTTAAGCACAGGAGCGTCCCCGCCCTTCGTTGAACTGCTTTGGGACATCCCCAAGGTCAACCCTGTGGACCCCTATGGAACCTGAAGTAGAAAACGAGATATGGTAAGAACTTACATTTTGTTATCTCTGTTTCTACGAGGTCCATAGGGTCCAAATGGCGCCTGCCCTGACGCACCTGGCTTCAAATGGGCTTTGTGGCTGGTCACCGGTTTTCCATCTCCCTTTCTGTGACTATGGTTCTTGTGTGTTCCAGTCTTCCTTCTCTCTCTCTTTTTTTTATCTCCTCCGGCCTTGGCTACTTACCAACTGAGGTACCTGTGGCTGTGGCGGGGTATATAGGAGGATGGACCCAGTGCATCCTGGGAGCAACAAAGCTTTAACTGCGTGGTGCCCGTGGATCCAGATCCAGCTATACCCCAAGGTCAACCCTGTGGACCCTATGGACCTCGTAGAAACAGAGATAACAAAGGTAAGTTCTTACCATATCTCTTGTTTTTATGATATGGACTGACACTTGTCAGGGAAATTGATTGAAGGATCTCTGTATCACATTAATCACCCCTAGCAACTTGTACATTTTATATACAAGATATTTATCAGGTTTAATAATGTTTTATGTGCATGTATGTGACAGTGTTTTAATAAATTATTATTGTCTACTAGCGCTACACTTTTTTTCTTCCATATTTGATAAAATTGTGACTACTTTGGCGACTAACAAGACTACGTTCCTGCCCTCTGCATATAATACAAAGCCGCATACGTCATCCTTTTGTTCCTTTTGCCCTCAAGGCAAAGCCAAGGGTCAGTCCTTTCTACGGCAACAGACATCAGCCAAGGCCTCCAAGCCTAGGGCCAAACAAGCCTGGGCAACTAGATGTCCAGCTGCCAAGTCTGAGGACAAGCCTGCACCCTGACAGGGCGGGCCTCTCCCTGGGAGGCTGACTTCTTCAATTCACCCAAGTTTGGCATCAAACCATGTCAGATGCCTGGGTAAGAGAAGTGGTCTTCCACGGATACGCCCTCTCCTTCCTGAGGCGACCCCCCCTCAACAGTTATTTTGTACAGGACCTCCATCGGACTCAAACAAGGCCCTGCTGCTCCAAAAAACCATTGTCCTTACTGAAATCAGGAGTAATAATGCGGGTCCCCTCCTCACAACGAGGCAAGGACATTTAATTAGTTCAGAAGCCCAATGGGTCTCATCAGCCGATCCTCAAGTCTCTTAACAAGTTTATCAGGATGCCCAGGTTTTGTATGGAAACCCTGCATTCAATTATCCTAGCTATGAAGCCTGAAGATTTTATGGTATCCCTAGCCATTCAGGACGCTTACCTACATGTACCTAAAACGCTTTCTCATCAACAATATCCCCGGTTTGCTATCCTGCAGCAACATTACCAATTCCAGGCTCTGCCTTTGGCCTCTCAACAGCTCCTTGGGTCTTTACCAAGATCATGGCAGTTAAGGCGGCCTCTCTTCGTCGTCAAGGGATCAGACTGCCCACGTACATAGACGATTTCTTGCTGGTGGCAAGCTCCCCAGAGTCTCTTCAAAGCTATCTGCAGGTAACCATTGCCTTTCTACAAATGCACGGTTGGCTGATCAACTAGAAAAAGTTTTCCCTGACACCCTCTCAAAGGATAGTACACTAGGGAGCCCTCCCCGACTCTCGAGTTCAGAGAACCTTTCTAACGGCGGTCAAGATTTTAGCACTATAGCACAGACTACACAGACTGCTTCACAATCGCAGAGTGTCAATTCACTCTGCAATGCAGGCCTTGGGATCAATGGTGTCCACCTTCGACATGGTGGAGTTCACCTAGTTTCACTCCAGGCCCCTCCAACACCTGATTCTCTCCAGGTGGAACGGGTTACCCCATCTGCTCAAATCGCAGACAATGAGCCTCCCCCCAGAGGTTTGTCTGTCCCTAGCCTGGTGGCTACAGACTTCCCATTTGAACCAGGGTCTTCCCTTTTGGATCCTGGACTGGGCTTCCCTCACCACGGACGCAAGCTTCCGAGGGTGGAGCGCAGTAAGCGGCCAGCACCCCTTCCAGAGCTGATGGTACCCAGTCGAGGCAGTGTTGCCAATCAACATCCTGGAACTTTGAGCCAACTACAGAGCTCTCACTCTGGCTCAGAATATTCTGAAAAACAGGCCAGTACATGTACAGTCCAACAACTGTGGCCTACCTCAATCACCAAGGGGGCAGTCAGTCAGCAATGGCAGAAGTGTCCCGCATTTTCACCTGGATCGAATGCAATCTCCCAGCCATCTCCACAGTGTTCATCCGGGGATTTTCAATTGAGAGGTGGATTTCCTCGGCCGTCACGACGTGTATGCAGGAGAATAGTCTCTACATCCAGAAGTCTTTCAGCTTATAGTGGACAAATGGAGTCTTCTGGAGGTGGATCTCATGGCCTCCAGACACAACAACAAACTTCCAATTTATGGAGCCAGAACAAAGGACCCCAACACAACCTTCATAGACACATTGTAGCTGAAATGGAACTTTCATTTAGCATATCTCTTCCCTCCAATATCCCTGCTACCTTGAGTGCTACAAAAATTCAGACAGGAGGGAGGCACCGTCATGGTAATAGCTGTGGCCTGGCCCAGATGTCACTGGTGCTCCGATTTTCAAAGGCTCTCCATAGACGTTCCTCTTCAGCTTCCTCTATGAGTAGACCTGTTGTCTCCGGGTCCATGTCTACATCCGGACCTAGCCCGTCTGTTTTTAACGGCTTGGTTCTTGAGACATCCCTCCTTATGGCTAAGGATTTTTCCAGCTCTGTGGCTCAGACCATGCTAAAAGCACGTAAACCAGCCTCAGCCAGGATTTACCACAGAATATAGCATACATATTTCCAATAATGTGCTCCAAGAAACTATGGGCCTGATTCAGAGCCGGACGCAAGTGGCTGCTCGTTCGCTCCGAGCGATGTTTGCCCAACTGCGCATGCGTACGGATCGTAATACGCATGCGCGAACCAGTCAGTGCGGCCGAAAATCGTGTGCTTGCAAAATAGCGAATGCCTGCTATTTTGAGTGACAGAATGAGGCGTATGTGGGTGGTAACAGGGTAAGGTGCTTGAAAACGGGGAGTGGAGATCCGATCGCAGGCGTGCTTAAAGGTCAAAACGGGCGTTTTATGGGTGTGCATAATTAAAACATCAGCGTCATTGACAACGTCACTGGGTTGTTTTTTTAGCTCGAACTGCTCGCAAAATTGTGGTAGCAAAAACCAACCACAAGAAAGCGAGCAGCTCACACCCTGTTCGATGTACTCGATTAATCTAATAAATAGCGGACATGACGTAGGATGCGAGCGGCCAGGGGGCGTAGTTTCCCAAAAAACGACCGCAAGTTTTGTTCGCTCGTTCAGACCTAGAGGCGTGAACAGACCACAAACAGCGAACGGTTCATTTGAATAGCCACCCCTATTTTCAGGACGAGCGAGCGCTAATTGCGTCCGGCTCTGAATCAGGCCCTATGTTCCTCAGGTCTTTTAGGTTTCTCGATTCTTGCCTTTCTTCAGGCTGGATTGGATCTAGGCCTCCGCCTAGCATCTCTGAAAGTGCAGGTCTCTGCTTTGTCCATCTGGATTCAACACAGAATTGCTCCTATACCGTATGTTCACACCTTCATACGGGGTGTTCTACGAATACAACCTCGCTTTGTCCCTCCTGTGGCTCCATGGGATTTGTCAGTGGTGCTCTAAGCACTTCAGGAACCACCATTTGAACCCCTGGAATCCGTGGATGTCAAATGGCTTACAATGGAGACTGTTTCTTCTGGCTATTACATCTGCCTGTAGGGTATCAGATTTAGGGGCGCTTTCAAGTCGCCCCCCCCCCCCCCCTTTTTTTTATATTTCATCAGAACAGGGCTGTTCTTCAAACACGCCCAGGTTTCCTCCCCAAGGTGGTTTCTTGCTTCCACCTGAATGAGGAAATTGTAGTTCCGGCCTTTGATTCACCAGACGAGGCCCCTTTGGATGTGGTCCGTGCTCTATAAAAAATTACATGGACCATACAGCTTCCAACCGGAAATCGGACTCCCTCTTTGTCCTTTATGGATTCCACAAGAAGGGATGGCCAGCTAACAAATAGACTCTGGCCAGATGGATGCGCATGACTAGCTCACAGACTTACACACAGACATACCTTCCTGTGCCGACTACAGTCTCTGCTTATTCTACTTGCTCTGTGGGTCCCTCATGGTCAGCCTGGCGTGGCGCCTCGGCTGAACAGCTATGCAAGGTGGCCAGGTGGTCTTCTGTCCACACCTTTCTTAAGTTTTATTATGCCTTTGATATATTTGCCTCTCAGGGTGCTTCCTTTGGGCGTAGGGTATTACTGTCAGCTCAGGAGCATTCCCGCCCTTGAACTGCTTTGGGACATCCCCAATGTCTCCCTGAAAAAGAAAAGGAGAGTTATGGTAAAACTTGCCTTCAGCAACTCTTTGTTCGAAGTCCATAGGGTCCTCAGGGCACCCGTCCTGCCACTCTTAGCTTCTATGGGTTTTCTTCTCCTGGTCACTTTTCCTTCTCTGTTTGAGCATGTGATTCCTCAGTGTACCAGTCTTCCTTCTGTCCTATCCTGCTCCTGCCTTTGGGCTTGTTAACAAAACTGAGGTGCCCTCAGGCTGTGGGTGGGGTATAGGGGGAAGGACCGCGGCATCCTGGGATTGAAAAGCTTTGCTGTTTGTGTCCGGTCCAATGTCTTCCTGTGGACCCTATGGACATCGAAGAGTGAGTTAACTAAGGTAAGTTTTACCATAGCTCTACTTATTCCTTGCACTCTCTTATGGTTCAACATGAGGAAGTCATTTGGTCTGGCAGGAGAAACTTCATGGTCAGAATGCCAGTCCAGCGAGGGAGTATGCAATTGGAGTCAAGGCAACCCTAGGATAATTGATCTCTGAAAGAGAGAGAGAGACCTGGGTAATGACTCTTTAATCAAATTGAATTAAAAACATTTTAAGACCAAATAAAATTTGCATCTGTACCTAAATCCATAAACTCTGTTACAGGATTAGCCTTGTGGGCTGTCTGGAGAAAGGCTTCAATAAGAGCTGTCAAATGTTAGGAACATAGAGATTGATGAGTTGTATGGCCATCCCCTGAAGTTAGACTTTCTTGTTTAACAAATGCTCATGGACCATAATACATGAAGAGATGACATGCCCCATCTATTTGCAAATTATTTCTTTTTATTCCTCTTGATCTTTAGGCATAATCTGAGAGTCCCCTGTTTGCATTGGTTATTTGGGCAATGAGGCAGGTATAATGAAATAAGGCTTTACACAGTCATGTCCTTTTCCTTAAGGACTTTTCACCACCTCAAAGTGTCAAAAGGGGTAAATGAATGTGATATTGTTAGGTTTGTGCACAAATTATGAGGTGTTTAATGTAAAAACATTAATTATCATATCAATAAAACTGATTCTTTAAAGTTTGAAATGCTTGAACAGCAAACGATGACCAATTAGATGGATCTTCCCCTTTTTTGGTTAAAGGAGTGATTTGGTGACACCATATGAGAAAATGCAGGGATAATCATTTGCAAAACCTAAAAATCTTTGTATAGATTTAAGATTAGTAGGTCTTTGCCAATTGACAATAGCTTTAACCTTTCCTGGGTCCACGCTAAAACCTTTATCTAAAATTATATAACGTAAGAAAGAAAGCTCAACACTTCAAATTCACATTTTTAATTTTTTTTTAGCATGCAACTTGTTTTTACGGAGACACTGAATCACCTGACACACTTGTCTCCTGTGTTCAGTAAGGGACCTGGAGTAAATCAGAATGTTTCCTAAATATCAAAATTACCATCTAAATCATGCAAGGTATCCTTAATGAAATCTTGATTTATGGCAGGATCATTACTTACAGTAGGTCAAACGGTCTTACAAGATACTCATTACGACCGGATTGGGTGTTACATGCTGTCTTCCATTCATCACCAGATTTAATTCTCATCGGGTTATATGTACCCCTTATATCAATTTTAGTGGACACCTTAGAGCCTCAAAATTGGTCAAACAACTCAGAAATGAAGGGTAATGGATATTGATTTTTTTTTTTTTACTGTAAATTTGTTCAATTCGAAGTCAATGCATGGCTGTAGACCTCAATCTTTTTTGGAAACAAAGAAAAAGCCTAATCCTAATGGCGATTTTAAGGGCCAAATAAATTTTCTAGATTTTCCTGGATATGGTCATCGATAGACTGGGTCTCAGGGGCTGAGAGAGAATACAGTCTTGCTTTTGGCAAACATGCCCCAGGAACCAAATCAATAGTCAACAGTCATATGTGGGGTTACACATCAGCAGCTACTTTATTGAAAGCATATGAAAATTGGTGATATAGTTCAAACCAACAGTATCCGGTATAGATAAAGAGAAATATGCAGACTTTTGTTGTGACATGACTCACTCCATTCCTTTGGTCTCCAATTAATTGTGTAAATCAAGCTAAGAATACCCCAAAGTTACCGTAAACTGGACTATTGATAAGATGAGAGATTTGTTCATTGTGGAGAATTCCTATCTTCAAGGTGACAGGTGGTGGTATGTTTAATACGACTCCCGGTCAAGAGGAGTACCATCTAGTACGTTCAGGATAAGTGGGCTGGTTAACGGAATGAACAGTGGAGCTGATTCAGAGCTGCTCGTACGATGTGTATGTAAATTGCTTAGGCAGTGCAATCGCACAGTAAAGCATTAGCACTCCCAGTATTTCTTAGAGAGCACCTGTCTCAAGACGCCCACTGGAGCACGTCATGTCCAGGAAGTGTATGCAACCATTGTTACATCAGGTAACATCGGAATGCGAACGCAGCGCTTGAGGTTGACCATACCCTTCCGCAAGCACTGCGAGCACTTCACTGTAAAAACTAGCCACGTGACGCCGTCTTTTAATTATGCACACCTCTAAAACGCCGTTGAGATGCTCAGGCACGCCTGCGTTTGCACTTTCACTCCCCCGTTTTTAATTGCCAGCCCCTGTTACCACCTGCAAACTGCTTCCACTGTCACTCACTGTGCTGGGCTGTCTATGCGCAGTGAGCGCACTCATTGTGAACTTTCGCTAAGGTATGCGCACATGCACTGCAATGCATGTGCACAATGCATACACACTGCAAACCATCGGCAGAAGCGAGCATTTACATCTTAACGAGTGGGTCTGAATGAGCTCCAGTGTTCTATGTCCTTTTACTATTTCAAAGTCCAGAATATGGAGCATTGTTTTACACAGCCCTAGTAACCAAAGTGTTGCAGGAAGTTTTAGGGAGATAGAATGGGTGTCTGATTGCAAGCCTTGGTGAACCACTCCCTCATTCCCTAGGTTGTAGTATTTCCCTGCTTCTTGCTAGTAAAATCTTTCTTTTGTGGGTAAATTGCAGCATAATTTCCATTGGACCTGCATGAGTTGCAGCAGGTATTGGCATGGGCAAACCCTTTTTCCATAAGTCTCTCCCGATGGCATCGGTCAATTTTAAATGTGAGATTCATGAGGCAGTTGAGAGTCTTTGCTGGTATATTGTAGCAAGGCATCCTTGATATGGGATGTAGTTATGAGACCGCCGGTCTCAATCCCGACAGTGTAATCCCGGCAAGGGATTTAACATAGGCGTTGAGAGATCAACGCCTATGTTAATCTCGACACCAAGGACGTCAGACCGATTATCCTCTCTGCCGGGGAAGTATATACTTAGCCCAGGGATGGGGGGGTTAGGTTTAGGGACCCCCAGGGGAACTTAAGGTTAGGCACCCCCTCGGGGAAAGTAAAGTTGGAGTAGGGGGGGTTAGGTTTAGGGGGAGGTGGGAGAGGGTACTTACCTCGAGGTGTCGGGATTTCGACCCGCCGGGCTGCCGCTGTCGGTATTTGATCCAAACAGCCGCTGGCATTACATACTGATTCCTTTGATATAGTCAGTTAATCCTGTCTGAAATTATTTTCTTTCCACTTCCGGATTATGGCCCCAACAGTGCTCACTGGAACATTCAGAAGTTTAGAAATCCTTCTGTAACAAATGCCATCAGTATGTTTTGCAACAATAAGGTTGCGAAGGTCTTGAGAGAGCTCTTTGCTTTTACTCATCATGAGATGTTTCTTGTGTGAAACCTTGGTAATGAGACACCTTTTTATAAGCCATCAGTTGGGACTGAACCAGTTTATATTAATTTGCACTGACAAGGGGAAAGATTGCTTTCTAATTACTGATCGATTTAAGCTGGTGTCTTCGCTTTCCATGCTTTCTCCTTCATCCACAGGGGACATTAGAGTTAAGGCTATGGGTATAGATGGGTGCAGAGTGGAGCCGACACTTTTTTAAGAATTTATAAATGTGACTGGCTTCTCCCCCTCTATGCCCCTCATATCCGTTTTAGAAGAAGTGCCTCGAGGGAGACGGTCCCTGGGCACACTCGGAAGCATAGTTAAAATATTTTTTTTTTCCTCTACTTTCTTCACAGGCAGACAGTTTGCCCATCTGCCTGCAACGCCGAATCAAAGAGGGCAGTGGAAGCATTACCTGTGTTTGGACAAGTGGATCTCTCGGACCACAGGAGGCAAATCCACTTTTCTACTGTCCTCTTCCTCGTCAGCCCCGTTGCCACGAAGGACTTATTCTGGAACTTCCTTTCACTCCTTTTGGGTTCCCACTAAGTTCCGAGGTTGTGCAAGAGGCTTCTCTGTGGCTTCACGAGGAACAAGAGGTAGACACGGTGCAGCTGCCCCCTCTCGCCTTATTCCTGGGAATGATTCTAGACTCCACTCTTCGGAAGGTGTTTCTTCCGGAAGACACAGCTGCAAAAATCAAGGAATTAGTCAGACTTGTCCTTCAACCCCGGAGAGAGTTCGTGCATCTTTGTATCAGACTGCTTGGCAAGATTGTAGCAGCTTTCGAGGCCTTAGAGTTCGGTCGATTTCACTCTCGAACCTTCCAACTGGACCTACTGTCCCAATGGTCGGGATCTCATGTCTACATGCACCACTTGAGACGTGGATTTCCCTGCTTTGGTGGCTACAGTCAAACCACCTCCTGGTCAGTAGGCGTTTCGGTCTGTGGGACTGGGTTATTCTGACGACGGACACCAGTCTCAGAGGCTGGAGAGCAGTGGTTTTGGACCATCATTACCAGGGCCGTTGGATGGGTCAGGAGGCCTCCTTCAGATAAATGTTCTGGAACTCAGGGCAGTTTACAACACCCTTCGAGACTCCTTTCCTCTTCTACGAGGGCTGGCAATTCCAGTACAGACAACGCAACCACGGTGGTTTACATCAATCAACAGGGAGGAACTCTTAGTCGGGGAGCCATGAGATAAGTATCCTGCATTCTTCATTGGGCAGAAAGGCATGTCAGCCATATTAATTCCGGCTGTCGACAACTGGGAAGTGGATTACCTAAGTCGACAGGCTCTTCATCCCCAGGTTTTCCAGGAACTGATTCAGCGATGGGGCAGGCCTCTGTTCTTTCTGGATGCCATGAGATCGATCAATCAGCTTCCTCATTATTGCTCTCGTATCCTTCGGATCCGCAGATGTTGGCGGTGGATGCGCTAACAGCTCCGTGGCTGCTCCAGTTTTTTCTGTTTCCATCTTTTCCTCTTCTGCCTCGAGTTCTCAAGCGCATCAAGCGGGAGAAGGTCAGGTTCATTCTGGTCTTTCCAAATTGGCCTCACAGGGCCTGGTTCTCAGACCTACAAAAGCTTCTCGCAGCAGATCCTTGGCCGCTGCCTCTTCGTCCAGACCTTCTTCAACAGGGTCCTTTTCTCTATCCCACCTTACACAGACTGCGTTTGACGGCATGGCTATTGAAACCGCGATCTTGAAACAGAAGGGTATTCCATGAGCGGAAATCCCTACTAAGATCCGGGCTCGGAAACCTGTGACCTCTGGCCACTATTACCGAATTTGGAAGGCTTATGTGGCATGGTGTGAAAGTCGGTGGGTTAATACTTCGTTTGGGCCGTATTTTGGGTTTCCTGCTGACAGGTCTGGATGTGGGCCTTTGCTTGGGATCATTGAAAGTTCAGGTTTCGTATCTTTCCGTTTTCTTCTGCAAATTGGCGTTGTTTCCCAAGGTTCAGACCTTTTTACAGCGAGTCCTTGGCATTCAACCACCCTTTGTTCTTCCGATGGCCCCTTGGGATCTTAACTTAGTTCATTCTTTCCTTCAGTCTTCCGTATTTGAACCTTTTTTTTGGAGACTTGATTTAAAATATCTTTTTGGAACATTGGCCCTCATTCAGAGCCGTACGCTCTGAGCAGAGCGCACGCTCTGCATGAGGGCCGGGCTCCATTTTCATGGAGCGTCCTCCTGGACGCTCGTATAGCTGTGGGTCACCACCCACAGGCTATACGAGCGTGCATTTTGATGGCCGCGATGGTCGTGACCATCGCGACCATCGAAATTGCGAGCCGGAGCCTGCGGTTGAGGTTTTCAACCGCAAGCTCCGGAGTGATTTTGGCTCTATCAGACCCAAAATCACTCCCACTGACATCACTAGTGATGTCAGTGGGCCGGCTTCTGACGGGAGGCGTTCCCGTGGGAACGCCCCCGTCAGGGAGGCACGCCCCCGGCACGCCCACCAAAGGGGGCGTGCTGTCAATCAACATTGACAGCACGCCCCCTTTGATCGGACACAACGAGCGAAGGAAAGTCCTTCGCTCGTCGTGTCTGGCGCATGCGCACGACGGAGCTCCCTCCGTCGTGCGCATGCTCAGTGCAGACCATCGACCCACTTGCGAGCGGACAGCCGCTCGCGAGTGGGTCTGAATCAGGCCCATTGTTCTGTAGCTGGCCTTGGCATCAGCTAGAAGAGTCTCGGGGCTTGGAGTGCTGTCATGCCGCTCTCCTTATATAATTTTTCCATGAGGAACGGGCAGTCCACCGTGCTCGCCCTGCCTTCTTGCCTAAGGTGGTTTCTTCTTTTCATATGAACCAGCCTATTGTGGTCCCGGTGTTGTAAGGGGACCTTACATCCTCTCGTTCCTTGGATGTAGTGCGCGCCTTACGTATCTTTGTGGACCGGACTGCTTCATTGCGCAAGTCTGATTCCTTGTTTGTTCTGTATGAGGCGGCTAAACGAGGGTGGTATGCTTCTAAACAAATTCTGGCACGTTGGATAAGATTGACTAATCGTCAGGCTTATTTAGCAGCATCCTGGTCCCCTCCTGCTTCTATTTCGGCGCATTCTACGCATTCTGTTGGGCCTCCTTGGGCGGTTGCCCGAGGAGTTTCTGTCTCTCAGCTCTGCCAAGCGGCCACTTGGTCGGGGACTCATATGTTTCTTCGGTTCTACCAGTTTGACACAGTTGCGGCTTCTGATGCTCAGTTTGGCCGTTTAGATTTGCAGGTCTCGCAGCGCTGTCCCTCCCTGCTTTGGGGCGTCCCCATTGACTCCAGTGTTCCCTGTGGATGAAGGAGAAAACAGGATTTTGGTACTCACTGTTAAATGTGTTTCTCTGATTCCACAGGGGACACTGGACTCCCTCTCTGAGCTGCTGTTCTGTTGTTTTTGTTGTGGTGTGACTGCTGAGTTCTGGAAGATTGTTACTGTTATTAACTTTTTTTTCTGCTTGTTATGTTCTTCCTCCTTCTCAAGAGGTTCTTCCTCTACATCTCCTCTCGGCTCTCTTCTATAACTGAGGAGATGAGGGGCATAGAGGGAGAGGAGCCAGTCACATTTATAAATTCTTAAAGTGCCGGCTCCACTCTGCACCCGTCTTGACTCCAGTGTCCCCTGTAAAATCAGAGAAACAGATTTAACGGTGAGTACCAAAATCCGTTTTTTTGCACCTCCCTTTCTTCATGTGTTCAATACTTTTTTCCCTGTGTCATTTAACATTACTCATACCTTAATTTATGGACATCTATGGTTTGCTTTCTTTGCATGTGTGGATTGTATGGATTGTTGCTAACATTTGGTGAAAATGTCACTACAGTAGCCCCATTAGATATATATTTACTGAGAAAAATGTTGATGTGTTCAAAACTTATTTTACCCGCTGTATATACATATACAAAATGGGGTGGTATATCAAGAGAGATACAACCAACATGACTGGACACACTAGATCACATGACCATGCATTATTTGCCAACAACCTCACACCTCAGGCCTGGTCTACTTCCTACTGTAATCTGAGCCTCATCACACAGCCACAGCTGTATCACTCCACAAGTGTAAACAAGATCATCTCTCAGACAGAGGGGTCTATTTACTAATGCTCCACATACTGTGGAGTTAATGCCACTCCTGCTTCGCTTGCTACCGCCGCGAAGCAGGAGCTGGCTACCGCAGCTGTTAATAAAAATAGACCTGCCGAGGAGAACGACCGCTATCTCACCCTCTCGGCGGTAACAGCTGAGACCCCTTTCCCCTGACAACCTGTGTGACTCGCCATCTCCTGGCAGCAGTGACTTTTTTTTTTTTCTTTGCGTGAAAAGTTTATCAACACACTTTATAATGACAACAAGCACTTCCTGCTTCTCCAATGAGGAGGAGCAGATACCGGCAGTTACAGGAGATATCAGTGCTGGAGAAGACACCTGAAGGTAAGTGACCTCTCCCCTTAGTAATACCTGGGACACTTAGCGCTGCCATAGGTGTCTATTATAGCCTGCACTTAGCGCTGGCAGGCTCAGGCAGAGAAAATCCTTTTAATACATACTGCGAAGTGGTAAGTAAAGGGATTTTATCTGCCTTTACTGTTTCTAACCCCTTATCTCCTCTTAGGGCGTGATTCAGAGCCGGACGCTATTTGCGCTCGCTCGTCCCGAAAAAGGGGCTGGCTATGTAAATTAACCGTTCGCTCTTTGCGGTCTGTTCACGCCTCTGTCTGAACGAGCGAACAAAACATGCGAACGTAATTTTGAAAAAAACGCCCCCTGGCCGCTCGCATCATACGTCATGTCCGCTATTTAGTAGATTAATCGAGTACATCGGACGGCGTATGAACTGCTCGCTATTCTTGTGGTTGGTTTTTCCTACCACAATCATGTGAGCAGTTCTGACTATAAAACAACCAAGTGACGTGGTCGATGACGCTGCTTTAGTAATTATGCACACCCTTAAAACGCCCGTTTTGACCGTTTGGCACGCCTGCGTTCGGATCTCCACTTCCCGTTTTCAAGCACCTTCCCGTTACCACCCACAAACGCCTCATTCTGTTACTCAAAATAGCAGGCATTCGCTATTTAGCGAGCACACGATTTTCGGCCGCACTGACTGGTTCGCGCATGTGTATTAAAATCCGTACACATGCGCAGTTGTGCGAACATCGGTCAGAACAAACGAGCGGCTCTGAATCAGGCCCTTAGTCCATAGACACCAGAGAGACTGCTCATAGAGAAGCAGCACATCACTGCCTCACTGATCATAATACACATTACTGCCTAACATACACATTCCTTACACAAAATTTTAAAAAATATCCAAATTGCTTCATAACTCAGTAGACCTATTAGTCCTCACCAACAAACTTGAACCTGAGCAGTCACTTCAAAATCCAGCACATGACAGCCCTGACTCTGAAGAAGCATTAAGCATATTCTTGCCAGTACAATTCACTGTACAACACAAAATGAACTACTCTTATACACTGTTATCCAGTTATATGTTTCATTTAAAATAATTTAAATTAAACAGCCTATTCTGAACTATTTTCTCCCCCTATTCTGTATTTGTTTCACCCTATATCATTCTCCATGTAGAACCAAATTTATAAGATAGATACACCACTCTTGGGTGTGCGATTTTCAAGACCTAAAAGTAGATAAAGAGAACCAAATCAAACAAATGAGGCAAAAAAATTCGATTTGCTCAATTTTATTTTTTGAGGAAAATGATCCAATATTACTTATCTGTGAGTGGCAAAAGTATGTGAACCTTTGCTTTCAGTATCTGGTATGACCCCCTTGTGCAGCAATAACTGCTTCTAAACATTTCCAGTAATTTGTTGATTAGTCCTGAACATCGGCTTGGAGGAATTTTAACAGCTTCAACTCTGTTATGTTGGTGGGCTTCCTCCCATGAACTGCTCGCTTCAGGTCCTTCCACAAAATTTTGATTGGATTAAGGGCCTGATTCAGAGCAGCTCGTAAGCGGGCGCTCGTTCGTTCCGAGCGATGTTTGCCCAACTGCGCATGCGTATTATCGTAATACGCATGCGCGAACCAGTCAGTGCGGCTGAAAATCGTTTGTTCGCTAAATAGCGAATGCCTGCTATTTTGAGTGACAGGAGGAGGCGTATGTGGGTGGTAACGGGGGAAGGTGCTTGAAAACGGGGAGTGGAGATCCGAACGCAGGCGTGCTTAAAGGTCAAAACGGGCGTTTTAAGGGTGTGCATAATTAATACAGCAGCGTCATCGACCACGTCACTGGGTTATTTTATAGTCAGAACTGCTCGCAAGATTGCGGTAGGAAAAACGACCACAAGAATAGCGAGCAGTTCATACGCTGGTCGATGTACTCGATTAATTAATAAATAGCGGACATGACGTAGGATGCGAGCGGACAGGGGGCGTAGTTTTCCAAAAAATGACCGCATGTTTTGTTCGCTCGTTCACACCTAGAGGCGTGAACAGACTGCAAGGAGCGAACGGTTCATTTGAATAGCCACCCCTTTTTCCTGAACGAGCGAGCGCAAATAGCGTCCGGCTCTGAATCAGGCCCTAAGGTCAGGACTTTGACTTGGCCATTCCAAAAGTTTAAATGTATTCTTCTTTAACCATTCTTTAGTCGAATGACGTGTGCTTTGGGTCCTTGTTTTCTGCATGACCCACGTTCTCTTGAGATGCAGCTCATGGACAGATGTCCTGACATTTTCCTTTAGAATATTCTGGTATAATTCAGAATACATTGTCCCATCAATGATGGCAAGTCATCCTGGGCCAGATACATAAAAACAGTACCAAACCGTGATACCACCACCACCGTGTTTCCCAGATGGTATGAGGTTTTTATGCTGGAATGCAGTGTTCTTCTTTCTCCAAACACAACGCTTCTTATTTAAACCAAAAAAATCTATTTTGGAATCCTCTGTCCACAAAATAAGGTTCCAGAAGTCTTCTGGCTTGTCCAGGTGATCTTTAGCAAACTGCAGATGGGCAGCAATGTTCTTTTTGGAGAGTAGTGGCTTTCTCATTGCAATCAGCCATGCACACCATTATTGTTCAGTGTCCTCATGATGGTGGACTCCTGAACATTAACATTAGCTAATGTGAGAAAGGCCTTCAGTTGCTTAGAGGTTACTTTGGGTTCCTTCGTGAACTATTAGACGCCTTGCTCTTGGCATGATTTTTGTTGGTCGACCTTTCCTGGAGAGGGTAATAATGGTCTGGAATTTCCTCCATTTGTACACAATCTGACTGTTGATTGGTGCACTACAAACTATTTAGAGATGGTTTTGTAACCTTTTCCATCAAGAACTCTTCGTCTGAGGTCCGCAGAAATCTACTTTGTTTGTGGCATGATACACTTCCACAAACATGTTCTGAACATCAGACTTTGATAGATCCCTGTTCTTTTAAAAAGACAGGTTGTCTACTCACACCTGATTGTCATGCTATAGATTGAAAATACCTGACTCTAATTTCACCTTCAAAATAACTGTTAAGCCTAAAGTTTCACATACTTCTGCTACTCACAGATATGATATGCTCATTTTTGTTTTCTTTTAGGAAAATGATCCAATGTCTAAATTTTTTGTCTCATTTATTTGATTTGGTTCTCTTTATCTCCTTTTAGGATGTGTGAAAATATGAGGAACTTTTAGGCCAAATTTCAGCAGAAATATAGAAAATTCTGAAGGGTTCACAAACTTTCAAGCACCACTGTATGTGTGTGTTATATACACACACTTTTTCAGCAATTTGCACTACAGTAGCTCTGCTGTGTCAGAGCAGACGGGGTAGCCTTCGCTTCCAACGTGCATCAATGAGCCTTGAGCACCCATGACCCTGTCGCCGGTGCATGGGTTGTACTTTCTTGGACCACTTTTGTTGGGTATTAACAACTGCTTACCAGGAACACCCCACAAGACCTGCTGTTTTGCTGATACCTAGCCATCACAATTTGGCCCTCGTTAAAGTTGTCCAGATCCTTACTTTTGTCCATTTTCCCTGTTTGCAACACATCAACTTCAAGTGTTCACTTGCTGTCCAATATATCACACCTCTGGACATGTGCCATTGTAACAAGACAACCACTGTTGTTCACGTCACCTGTCAGTTTAAAAAAAAAAAAAAAAAAAGATTTTATTGAACAGCTGAGAGTAAACGACCTGCGCAGGGGTCCAAAAATGAGAGCAGGCATAACTAAAGTACTGGTAAAACCAGCATGTTGTAATATACACGTACCGACAAATATTTATATGCCCACAATTTTTAAGTAAAGCATCGTATCGGAAAGGAAGAAATTAGATAAAATTTAGAGAGAAGAAGAGAGAGAAAAGGGGAGAAGGGAAAGGAAGTAAACTCAGCTGAATACATGTACACATGAGTAGCAAAGAGATTGTGGCCTAATTCAGTTAAATGCAAGGGGGACCTGAAAATGGGAGGTCAATGGTTCCCAGATCTTCTTAGTAAAGCGCTTAGATGAGCCCCATAGGATACTAGTTATTTGTTCCATGGAACAAATGTGCCAAATTTTAGCTATACCTCTCCAATGACTGGAACCTCAGTTTTCCTCCATGCCGCAGCAATATGACACCTGGAGGCCAATACCATGTGACAAAATGGTTTATACTGATGATGAGTTGCACATATATATATTTTCCAAAATAGCAGTAGTAGGCACTCCAGGTAACAAGTACAATTCACAACTCAAATACTATAGGCAGAAGTGGCACTCTTAGCAGACTTGCAAAGATAAAACAGCACGCACAGGTAGTATCAACGTTTCTGAATTTACTCCATCATCAGAATACAAAAAATGAACAAATGCAAGGGTACAGAACTGACCTAAATAGCGCCAAAGCAGGACGATCACACCATGCGATAGACAGTTCCGATAGCGCCATGACCCCAATGACTTCCAATCACTCGTCACATTGGGGGTATCGTCCAAGACGTCATCACGTATATGTGCAGACCAGGATGTGCGGATAAGGACCGGATGTACCAAACACGGCCGTCACTATGGTGATGATAAACAGAAACATAATGCAGTGAAAATATATAACCAAACAGTATGAAAATACTCCAATCTCAATCCATATTAAGATGCAATCGATACATACATAAATATGGATATAAAGATAATCATAGTATATAATAAACATCAGGGCCGCTTCGAGGCATGTTCTGTCCATGCGACCGCACAAGGGCGCCAGGTTTATGAGGTGGCTGGTGAGTCTGCACAGTGAATCCAACAGCCAGAGCAATCTGGCCAGCTCAGCAAGAACCCTGCCCTCCACACACCTACTGGCGTTATCAGTAAAAGCTCAGGGAGAGGGAAGGGGCAGAGGGGGAAGGCAGTGGCGACAGTGCAGTGGTGACGTTGATACTAAAGTATGTGAGTCTAAAGTTGATAAGGCAGCAGGGCCTAGATTTATCAACCAGTGATATTCTTGTTCTCACTCGTTACTAATCTTAAATGGTGCTCCAACCAATCAGCTCCTAACTGTCATGTTTAAAAAATGACTGGAGCTGATTGATTCGAACACCATTTAAGATTGTAATGAGTGATGACAAGAATATCACTTGTTGATAAATCTGGGGATACTGCTTTATCAACATCTTGTTTTTGCTTTGCTACATTATTTTATATATATATATATGCGGCACTCAGAGGTTTCACTAATACACATAACAACTGTCTTCCTGTGGTCATCGTGTCATTGTCAGAGTATTTTCGTTAGGAATATATATGTACATTCTATGGGGTTGGGTACGGGATGCTTGCGCTCAGGATCCCGGCGGTGAGAATCCCGATGCCGGCATTCTGACAGGGTTAGGAGACCGACACTTTTCGGTCAGTATCCTAACCCTCCCCCTCTCTCTAGCCCTAACACTTCCCAGTGCCTAAAACCTAACCCCTCCCCCATAGTTCCTAAACCTAACCTCCCCCTCCCTAAACTTAACCCCCCCCCTTTATTGCCTAACCATTCCCCTAACCCCAGTACTTAACATTGGGATGCCAGCTCCGGGATTCTGGCGCCGGCATTCTATGTGCCGGCATCCCGACTGTCAGTATATTGACCGGATCCCATTCTGTGGTGCACCATCCAGTTTTAGTCTTATGTATATGGAAATCAATCTACCTAGTAAAGGAGTAAACAATTTTGAAAACTTTGCATATTATCCTGTTCAGCGACAACCCACTTTTTTTTTAATTAGAAGCTAATGCTTCCAAGAGTCATTCGATTCTTTTTAACATTGCTGAAGCCTTGAAAAGACCAATGGTTGCAAATTTCAAATATCATCTTTACAAGATGTCTATTTAACTTAATAATTCAAACAAACAATCTATGAACTTGTGGAGGCCAATTTAAAAAAAAACAAAACATAACAATATACTGTACATTTTGTTTTAACTCCACCTGCCATATAATATAACCTTTCATGTATTAAAGAGTGTTGTGTCTCTCCTCTTTACCCTCCTGCCTTTCATATATATACACCTGATAGAGGTTCTTTCACTGGGACAACTCGAATCCATGACCTGGACCGTGTTGTTTATGGTATACATCCACTATAGTTTTCAGAAGAGGAGTGCTCCTCTTGCCCATTTTCTGGTGTTCTGTGCATGCGCAGTAGACTCTGGGCACTAGAGTGTGCCCCGTAGTCTACTGTGCATGCGCAGAACACTAGAAAAATGGCCGCGGCAGCCATTTTCCAGTGTTCTGAGCAGCGCTGACACCCGACACGGGACCACGGACAGGTGAGTTTAAAATAATATGGGTGCAGGGTTTGCGGTATGGGACCCCCTGGACCCGGGGGGCCTGTGTGCCCTGCACACACTGCACCCATTGTAGATACGCCACTGGTAACCAGTCCTCCCATCTCCACTTGGCATCTGCGTTGATGTGTCGTCGCCATTCCACCTCAAAGTCCACACAAAAACCAAACCATCAGGCAATGGTGGACACTATTATGCTGTGTGACAGGTAAGATATGCAGACTTACCCGAGTCTTGACGCTTTACTACTGGTTCACCAGACTTCTTCAATCTATGTGGTTAATGCGTGTGGGTGTAGGGGGTAAAAAAAACACTAAAGGTCCAGCTAGACTTATGTTAATACACTATAACGTGGAGAAGGGTTAAAAACAGACATCAATGTCAGAGTAAATAAAGAATACATATTCCAGTGTCTCGAAACGCATTTCATCCCGTATTGGGACTTTTTCAATGGTAGGTGATATGGTGACCAACACCCTGGGGTTTAAATACCTACCTGTGTAGGTTTAAGTAATATTTCATGGTTGTGAAGGTCTGGGTTTGTTGCGGTGACAGGTGCAGACACAGAAGCAGATTTAAATAAAAAGGAGTTTTTAATAAGTGATTTAGCAGACATGGGAATGGCAAAAGAAAAAGTCCAGGTTTAGCACTAAAGTGCACTTGATAACTGTGGTGAAGCAAATGGGAGAATGTCCAGATAGTGACAGGCAGGAAATGTCCAGTATGCAGGTTTGGTGAGCTGTAACAGAATGCAGGTATGATGAGCTATAACGAATGCAGGCTGAGGTAATGAAGTCCAGCTGGGAGTGAATGGAGGCAAGGTGCAGGTAAACAGCAGGTTCAGGTACTCAGGCAGGTGAAAAGGTATAAGGAGGGTGCAGGGTAAGTCCAGCAGGTTGGAGCAGGCAAGGTTCAGGCTAGTAGCGTAAACAGACAGGCAGGTAAGGCACAGGTACTCTCTCAGCCGCAGCTGAGAAACACATTGCACTGGCAATGAATGAAGGTTCTGGACCTTCCTAAATACCAGGTGCCGCGCTGTGACTTGCTGGAAAGAGCACATGACCCACCAGGATTGGACAGCTTGAATCACATGACCTGAGGCAAGATGGCGGCGCCCATGCAAAATGGAACAGAAACACCACCAGGCCTCAGTGACAATGTGCCCACACAGAACCACGTGCAGCCAATGCCCCTCGCCAAACACCAGCACCGCTGCCAGAGACCCCTCGCCACAATGACCTCATAGGTAATACCTGGTGACCACCATGCTGAGAAACCCTGGCCGTGACAGTACCCCCCCCTTTAAGGGTGGCCTCAGGACACTCACCAGGTTTCTCCGGATGGGCAGCGTGGAACCTTTTGATGAGTGCAGGAGCATGGATATCACGGGCATCAGTCCAACAATGCTCCTCTGGACCATAACCCCTCCAATCCAAGAGGTACTGCAGATGTCCTCTGCGGATACGAGAGTCCAAGACTTGGGGAAACCTCAAACTCCACGCCTCTTTCAGTCTGGACACGGGAAGAAGCAGGCAGGACACTGTGGAACTTATTCAACACTAGGGGTTTAAGCAGGGAAATATGAAAGGAGTTGGGAATTTTCAGGTAAGGGGGCAACTGAAGGCGATAAGCCACGGGGTTAATAATTTCTATAATGGAGAAGGGCCCGATGAAGCATGGAGCAAATTTCATAGATGGTACTCTGAGCCATAGGTTCTGGGTGGACAACCAGACTTGGTCTCCAACTTGCATACGTGGTACTATCCTACGCTTCTTGTCAGCTTGAAATTTGTAACAAGAGGACACCTACTCCAGGTCAGCACGAACTTGAGTCCAAATTGATGCAAATCTCTTTACAGTGTCTTCCACAGCTGGTATATCAAAGATGGGCAGGCTTTGAAATTGAGGAACCTGGAGGATGAAGACCGTAGACCACTTGGAATGGGGTTTGGTTTGTGGAAGAGTGGTAGGAGGCATTATGCGCAAATTCAGCCCATGGCAGCAATACAGACCAATTGTCTTGGGAAGATGTCATGAAAATCCTCAGGAAGGTCTCAAGGTCTTGATGAGCCCTCTCGGTGGAACCATTGCTTTGTGGGTGATAAGCTGTAGAAAAACTTTGCTTTACTTGCAATACTGAATATAAGGCTCTCCAAAATTTTCCTGTAAACTGAACACCATGGTCAGAGACTATCTCGGCAGGAAGACCATGGAGACGGAATATATGTTGTACAAACAAATGAGCTAGGTCAGGAGCAGAAGGTAATTTCTTTAGTGGTATGTAATGGACCATTTTTGAGAAATGGTCTACTACGACCCAGATGGTAGTAAACCCTTGAGAGTTAGGCAGATCCGTGATGAAGTCCATGGAGAGATGCGTCCATGGACGTGATGGAATAGGTAGCGGCAACAACTCACCAGCCAGAGCCTGACATGAAGACATGCTGAGCACACAAGGAGCATGAAGAAATAAACTCCGACATGTCCGCTTTCATGGATGGCCACCAATAGCCTCTCTTCAGAAATTCCAGGGTCTTCCGGGTACATGAGTGACCTGCAAAGCGAGAGGAATGAGCCCAGGTGAGGAGCTGCTTCCTTAACTCCGGGGCCACACAGGACTTCCTAGTGGGAGGCTGTACTTGTAGTGTGGCAAATACTCTTGACTCCAAGACGGGTATTTTGTTGATTCTCCACTTTGTCATCACAGAGGAGAGATCTGGACAGAGCATCTGCCTTTTGATTAAGGGCTCTAGACTGGAAGGTCAGGGTGAACTGAAACTGAGCAAAAAATATTGCCCATCGGGCCAGACGAGGACTCACGCACTGGAGATTCTTGAGGAATAGGAGGTTTCTATGATCTGTGAAACAGTGAAGGGGAACTTAGCCCCTTCCAGCAGGTATCTCCATTCTTTTAATGCCAATTTCACTGCCAGGAGTTCTTGTTCACCTATGGCATAATTTCTTTCAACAGGCGAGAATTTCTTGGAGAAAAACCCACAGGGATGAACTCTATTATCCTCATAACGCTGGGAAAGCACTGCACCTACGGCCTCTGAAGACGCATCCACTTCCAATAGAAAAGGCCTGTCCAAATCTGGTTGACGTAAGACTGGAGCAGAAATAAAAGCCTGTTTTAAAAGCTGGAAGGCAGTCTCTGCCTCAGGTGACTATAGGGCAGGATTATTTACAGGACAGAGCGGTGATGGGAGCCAATAATGAGGAGAATCCTTTAATAAAGCGTCTATAGTAGTTTGTCAAACCCAAGCAATCTCTGGATGGCTTTCAAGGTTTGAGGGCGGGACCAATCCAAAATTGCCTGCACCTTCTTGGGATCCATTTCAAGACTGGAGCCGAAGATGATGTAACTAAGGAATGGCACACTGGGTACTCCAAAGACACATTTCTCCAATTTGCAGTAAAGGTGGTTCTTTCTTAGACGGGATAATACTTCCTTCACATGTTCATGATGTTTCTCTATAGAAGACGAAAAAAATCAGTATATCGTCCAGGTAAACTACAATCGAGACATACAAGTCCAAGAAAATTTAATCAACAAAGCCCTGAAACACAGCAGGGGCATTGCACAACCCAAAGGGCATAACAAGGTATTCAAAATGTCCATCTCTAGTATTAAAGGCAGTCTTCCATTCATCACCAGCATGAATACGGATGAAATTATAAGCCCCTCTCAGATCCAATTTTGAGAAAATGATGGACCCCTTAACTCTGTTGAACAACTCTGTGATCAGTGGAAGAGGATATCGATTCTTGACCGTTATATCATTAAGGCCCCTGTAGTCTATACAAGGCCTCAGGCCACCGTCCTTTTTGCCGACGAAAAAGAAGCCAGCTCCAGCAGGAGAGGTGGAAGGACGAATAAATCCTTTCGCTAGGTTGTCCTGGATGTACTCAGACATGGCTTAAGTCTCAAGCACGGATAGAGGATAGGTGCGACCACGGGGTGGCATCTTGTCAGGCAGCAGCTCGATAGGACAGTCCCATTCTCTGTAGGGAGGTAAGACGTTCGCCTGTTGCTCGGAAAAAACATCGGAGAACATCTGGTACTCCTTGGGAATAGCTGGAGATGTTAACGAAGTTGTCTTTCTTACAGGTCATATTTTGGGAAGACAGGATTTCTGACAGTCAGTTCCCCATGAAAGAATCTGCATTGAACACCAGTCTATTTTGGGATTATGCTGGCATAACCAGGGTAGTCCTAATATAATTTCTTGAGAAGCCTCTGGTATCACTAAGAACTTTAAAGGCTCAGAGTGGAGTGCCCCAACATGAACTAATAGTGGTTGAGTTTCCTTGGTGACCACTCCTTTAGCTAGAGGACGTCCATCTACAGAAGTCAGGGAAATTGCATGCTTGAGAGATGAACAAGAAATCTGTAGTTTATCGACTAGGCTGGAAGTCATGAAGTTTCCGGCTGCTCCAGAGTCTGATAGAGCAAAGACGAAGACAGGGTTGGGCTTGAGATCCAAAGCTAAGGAAATCTTGAAATCTTTAGTATTTGGGGACGGGCACATAACTCCTAACTTGATGTCCCCTAGGTCAGTTAGGAACGGGCGTTTCCCGACTTGCAGGAGCAGGAGGCCACCAGGTGACCCGAATCTCCGCAGTACAGACAGAGGTTTTTTAGCATCCTTCTCTGATGTTCCTCTTTGGAGAGATGGGTTTGGTTCACCTGCATAGGCTCCTCATCTATAGGAGGATGGGGTGAACAGGTAGGCAAGGGAGACGTAAATGACCTTTGACGGTCAGTTCTGTGCTTTTCAGCCTGACGTTCTCTGAAGCGTAGGTCAATTTTGTTGCAGAGTGAGATCATATCATTTAAATTAGTGGGAAGCTCACGGGTAATAATATCATCTTTTAATCGGTCGGAAAGGCCATGCCAAAAGGCATAGGTGAAGGCCTCCTCAGTCCACTTAAGCTCTGTTGCCAAGATTTGAAACTGGCATATTGGCTGACAGGACGGGTTCCTTGTCTCAGGGTCATGATGCTGGACGATGCTGACACTGTGCATCCAAGTTCATCGAAAATCCTCCTGAATGAAGATACAAAGCCTGTATAGTTATCCAGCAGAGAGTCTGAATGCTCCCAGCGTGGGGAGGCTAAATCCAAAGCCGAGCCGGTCCACAAAGACACGATGTATGCCACTTTAGGTCTAGCGGTGGGGAAGTTATCAGGCTGTAAGGTAAAGTGTATGTCACACTGATTTAAGAAACCACAAGAGAGTTTAAGATTGCCATCAAATTTGCTTGGCATAGGTAGGTGTAAACGAGGGGATACCCTGGTCCCTGTGTTACCAGGCACAGGAGGAGGTGTAGTTGCTGATACCCCAGGGGTGGTTAACGAGGTTTGCAGATTATCTTGTCGCTTAGGTAACTCTTGTAAAAACTGAGCCATTTGGTGCTGCATAGTTTCCAGGTTTTCTAAACGACCAGCAATACAGCGAAATAAATCCACTCCAGACTCCTATTCCGTGGCCGGATCCATGGGGCCAGTGCAAACTGTGAAGGTCTGGGTTTGTTGTGGACCCGGGGTGGTGACAGGAGTAGACACAGAAGCAGATTTAAATAAAAAGGTGGAGTTTTTAATTAGTGATTTACCAGACATGGGAATGGCAAAAGAAAAAGTCCAGCTTTAGCACTAAAGTGCACTTGATAACTGTGGTGAAGCAAATGGGAGAATGTCCAGATAGTGACAGGCAGGACATGTCCAGTATGCAGGTTTGGTGAGCTGTAACAGATTGCAGGTATGATGAGCTGTAACTGAATGCAGGTATGATGAGCTGTAACGAATGCAGGCTGAGGTAATGAAGTCCAGCTGGGAGTGAAGGGAGGCAAGGTGCAGGGAAACAGCAGGTTCAGGTACTCAGGCAGGTGAAAAGGAAAATGGAGGGTGCAGGGTAAGTCCAGCAGGTTGGAGCAGGCAAGGTTCAGGTTAGTAGCATTAGCAGACAGGCAGGTAAGGCACAGGTACTCTCTCTCAGCCGCAGCTGAGAAACACGTTGCACTGGCAATGAATGAGGGCTCTGGACCTTCCTAAATACTAGGTGCCATGCTGTGACTTGCTGGAAAGAGCACATGACCCACCAGGATTCGACAGCTTGAAGCACATGACCTGAGGCAAGATGGAGGCGCCCATGCCAAACGGAACAGAAACATCACCAGGCCTCAGTGACAATGTGCCCGCACAGAACCACGCGCAGCCAATGCCCTTTGCCAAACACCAGCACCGCTACGAGAGACCCCTCGCCACAATGACCTCTCAGATAATACCCGGTGACCACCATGCCGAGAAACCCTGGCCGTGACAATGGTCTGGTAAAAGAAAGTCTGGGGTATTGAGGGATGGAATGGGAGAAGTTGAAGTCTTTAAGGATTGATAGATAATTTGTAATTATGATCTTTTGGTAATAGACATCAGAGAATGTTAGCTCACTATTTATTTTTGTGGTCTGCATTGGAGGAACAGGGGAGGACAGGATTGGGATTTCCCTTCTTCACAGGAACATTTATTGGTGACATTTCAAGACAACCTAGAAACTGGAGTTGTCTTCACATTAAAGAACTCAGGAATCACATTACCTATGTGCTAATCTGTAATCTGCTGCAAAAGGAATCAAAATAGTTTCAAGACCCTTTAGACTAACCACCTTCACTATCAGCCTTAGATTCTAGCAATCAGTAATGACATGATACACAGGGCCTGAGGCAGAATTGGGCGCAAACTGAATGCAATGTCAATGTTGGCGAAGTTGAGCAACCATTTGCTACTGTGCAAAAAATTCTGCACATACATTACCATGTGTGTATGCCGTTACATACGGGATAGCTGGGATTAGGAACAGCAAGGCAAAATCATGGGCATTCCTGGGTGTGACTGGGAGGTGGCCTGAAGAGTAATGTCTGTCTCAGGGGTGTGTAATGGGAGTGTCACGGGCATGTCTGTGAACGTGGCTGCTATTGGCATATCTATAATGGGTGCCGGGTGTGTGGGGCATACGGGCCCCCGGGTCCAGGGGGGCCCTGCACCGCACACCCTACACCCATATTATTTTAAACTTACCTGTTTGTGGTCCCGCGATGGGTTTCAGCGCTGCTCTGAACACCAGAAAATGACCGCTGCGGCCATTTTCCCGGCGTTCTGCACAAGTGCAGTAGACTCCGGGCACACTCTAGTGCCCGGAGTCTACTAATGCTCCGGTGGCTGGTCAGTCAGCTGCCAGCCACCAGGAAGAGAGGAGGGGGCCCCACAAGGGGAGTGCACACTGGCACCCTCCTCTCTTAAGACACCCCTGGTGGCTACGCTCTAAGTCACAGCCACAGAGGTCATTGTTTATAAGAAGTTGAGAAAGAGACACTGCACCTGCCATAGACTAGTGCAAGGATCGATGCTGCTTGCGATGGTGCACAAAGATTGTTTAGAACCACCTGTGGAGTTGCACAGTCCACAGGCATTGAAAGTGGGAGTTCAGGGCATTCACTCTTTGGCGCACACTAATCCACAAGGGGAAGGCTGAAACTGGCATTTGCATTTTACAGCTGCTGCGACTCCCCAAAATGTCACCGTTGCAACTGCAATAGCGTACATCTCTGAATTATGCCCACAGTATTACTCCTATTTCTACATTTTGGAGAATAAATAAACCAAATCGCTAAAGCCGTGAATATACTAGGCAGTGCTGGGAGTGCCATGGGATGGACAGCTCCAAACTGCTTTATCTAGGCGTTTTGTTTTTTTCTATAATAATATTTTATTGAAGCAATAAGTGTTATATCATAAAATGAAATGTACAAGTAATTCATACAGTAAACAGACGTACAAGTAATTCGTACAATAAACATCAATCAATACATTTCTTCGATAAGAATGAAGAACACTAATTTCAATATATGTAAATATGAACAACATTGTTCCTTTTTTACAAACAATTGACAATTGTTTCCTTTTTTACAAACAAGAAAATAAAATGGAAAAGAAAAAAAAACAAGAAAATAGGAAATGAAAATATAAATTTTTGTTTGTTTTCCTTTTAATTTCTTTTGTTCTTCCATCCCATGCGCCTCAACCCCTCTCCCTCTGGTCTCAGGCAATCCCCCATGTTTATACAAAAGTGAGTATTTATATTATAATATTATATAATTACTGGAGGGTTATTATCCACCATACGAAGCATATACCATGTGGTTTTTTAAAATTTATTTTGAATTTGGGATTTAACAGCCGAAGAGATAAGGTGTTTTTGTTTTTTTTTGTTTTTTATAAAATGCAATTAATTTTAAATAATTATGAAATATATAAAAAATATTTTTTCATAGTTACTTTATGAATGCCTGGCTTCTACCCCGACATCCCAGACTGTTTCTTGTCACTCTCCATCAAATATATGCTTGGCTAATTAGAATACTGGCATCCAGGAAGTCCACCGCCTACACTCGCCCACACTCCCAGATGGAATTTGTAATTGTATGTTGTCAAGGTGATGTCCTATGCCAGTCTTCGCAAAAATATGTAATTTAGAACACACACAAAAATGTATGTTCTTTACAACACCAGGAATAAAGTTTTTTTTCCAGTACAAATATTTATGGGACACTGGTGGAAATTATTTTCATGTCCATACTTAGTTCATTGTGGCAAGGATTTTTCTTTGATTTAAATTTTTGTTTGTTTAGCAATGTGATCGTTAAGAAACTTGAGTAACTGCTATAATATTCACCATTTGTGAATGCATTTCTGTGCATTTCTTAGTTATTGAACGGGATGTAGTCAAAATGCCGGCGGTCGAAATGCCACCCGCCAGAATCCCAACACTGAAAACCCGGCATGGGACTAAAGATGGGTGTCTAAATACCGATGCCCGGACGTAGGTAAGTCGGGCGTCGCGAGCAGTTAGCCACGGTTTAGGTTTAGGCACCTTCCCGGGAGGGTTAGGTTTAGGATAGGGAAAGGGGGGTTAGGGTTAGGCACTCCCCTGGGAGGTTTAGAGTTAGACATCATGGGAGGGACTTAGGGTTAGGCACCACCCCTGGAGTCTTAGGGTTAGGCACCCCCAAGGGTGGGTTAGGGGGGGAGAGTGAAGGGTTAAATATACTTACCAGCGGGCGTTGGGATTTTGATCTGTCGGGCTTCCAGGGTCAGGATTTGAACCCTCTTAAGCAGTAGGTATTTCATACCCACCCCGTATTGAACAGAGTTGCTCTAGACCATGTGAAGCTCAGAGTGAACTTTTTAAGTGATAAAAAAAAAAATCTAAATAAATAAATGAACATCTCAAGAAAATGCTTTCAATGATCTGTCTCTTCCACCAAAATGGCTTAACCTTAACCACTTGCCTGGCTGCATCCGATGCGACCAAGCAAGGCTTGGTTTCCCTGACATGGTCACATCTGATGCAACCAGTCAGAAAAGCCCACTGGGTAGCTCCACCAGCCACTAATCTCAGAAGGACCTGAGCTAGAAGCACAGCAGCAGCAGCTCTGTCTCGATCACTGTAGCCAGCAGTGATTGGGCAGCCCAAAGATACCACCTCCTGCCAGCTTCAATGCAGCTTATTCTGCACTAGAAGCACAGCATTTGCGGCTCTGGCCCCAGTGTGTACTGATCAATGCTGATCACAGTGATTGGGCAGTGAAGATTCACCCCACACAGCGGCCCCTTTTCCAGGCATTACCGCAACAGTAATGGGCGAATCTCAGGAATGCCCAGTCACTGCTGCTGGTTTCTCTTGCAGGACTGTGAAGTTTTGCAAGAAGTAGTCTTACAGTTAAGAAAAGCAAACTATTTATATATGTTTGTGTGCTTCCTGCCCCCAATCTGACTGCTGCACTTGCTCTTCCTGTTCTTCTTCGCCAACCACTCTGTCCTCCCGCCACCTTCCCCTACGTCCTATACGTCCCCCCCACTCTGTATAATATTTGCATGTTTTATATTAAATTTCTTTTAGTGAAGTTTTATATTTGTTTTTTTAAAACTATAAAAAAAAAATTCTAAAAAGTCCCCAAAATGAATTTTTTTTATGTAAATAATAGCTATTTAAACTTGATTTTGTATTTTTATAAAAAAAAAATATGATGAATCAGGTTTAACTATATATTATTAACCTAATTTGATTTAAGAAAAATGTAGCTTGTTAAGTGGTAAATAGAAAAGTGCATATCTATGTATGCAAGTAACATAATTTAAAAAAATCTGAAGACGCATTCAACATAAAGGAGGCTCCAACAAGCAGTATTGTAGGAAAACATTGGTAAAAAATGATTTAAAAAGTGAAAGGAATGACCATCAAAGTCACTTTCTGCCACCCCTCTGAATTTCTTATAGGACCCCCTCAAACAATTTTTTTGTCACTTGAGTGCCCCATGTTTTTTTTATATTTTGCAACTCCTGTGTATTCCCTGTTCTTGAGAGGCTTTTCTCTATATGATGGTTTCTCTGCAATGGGAAACTTTTGAAGAAATTGAGCCTCTCTGGGCAGACAATGTATTGAGCAGGTATTCAGTATGCATATAGGAGATTATGTGGTACAGAAGTCACCTGTTTATGTAGGAATAATAGGTAATCTTCATACAACAGAGGTTCAACCAGATACTAGATAGTAATACAAATTTGTGGGCAGGGCAAAATGTGAACATGCAAACATCCTGCAGTGGCAGTATCCTATGTCTCTCTAGCACTGTCCTCTATGTGTCTCTACAGCACCAACCCCCATGTCTCTATAATGCCATGCATCCTGTATGTTTTCAGTACAATCCTCCTGCATCTCTCCAGCACCATCCTTCTGTGTCTCTCCAGCACTATCCTCCTACATATCTCCAGCTCAGCCCCCTGTGTAGCTACAGAGCCAACCTCCATGCTTCTATCCAGCACCATCCTCCTGCGTCTCTCCAGGACTATCCTCCTGCATTTTTTCAGCTCAGTCCCCTACATTGCTCCAGCTCAGACCCCTGCATCTCACCAGCTCAGCCCCTTGCATCTCTCCAGGTTGCCTCCTGTCTCTCCAGCTCAGCCCTCTGCATCTCTCCAGCTCAGCCTGCTGTATCACTCTTGTGCACCCCACTGCATCTTTCCAGCTCATGCCCATACAATCCTCCTGCATCTCTCAAGCACCCCTTGTCTCTCCAACTCACACTCCTGTATCTCTCTAGCTTACACCACTGCATCTCTCTAGCTCACCCCGTGTCTCTTCAGCTCAGCCCCCTTAGTCTCTCCAGCTCGCTGACCTACGTCTCTCCAACTCAGCCCCCTGTCACTTCTTCACCCCCCCTGCGTATGCCCAGTGCCCCCACCAGTGCCCCCACCAGTCTCTCCAGCCCCCTCTTACCTTCTTGTCTTCGGCACAGGCACATTGACCTCTGCTTTTTGTGGCAGTGGAGCAACATCATGACATCATGTACACCGCACCACAGGAAAAAAAATCTAAGGAGCTGGCGGGACATGAGGAGGGGAGGCAGCCACTGCCCATCAGACACTAGCGCTGACCGCTTAATCTATTGATGCAAGAGGAGGGGCAGGTTCTCTGTTTGACTCCTCCTACAAGAGGAGTTCTTTGCCTAGCACAGACACTCACTCTGCAGGGCTGTGGCAAAACTAGTTCCAACCCACTTTAATCCCTGGTTGCACAGCCAGCCACCAGGGTAGACAGTGCCTATAGCTAGACCTACAAATGATAGGGGCTTCTCAGATGATCCAATTAGTGTTCCATATTTAAATATCAAGTTACAAAATTATAAATATATAAAAACATACATAAAAGACCATTAGATATTGTCAAATAATTGAGACAGTAGGGACGATTTCATTGTTTTTTACGGCGTGATAATGAGCGCCCAGTGTTGCAATTCAATTGTTTTGGGCGCTCATTAATTATCGCCCTCTTTGCCCCCTATGAGACCGGGTTTAGCCATGTAAAATGGCTAAACCCATCTAAAGTTCTGGTTAGGACACGCTAACAGCGGTTAGCGCGCCCTAACCAGGGGGTTTCTCACACATTTATGCTCTCGCCCTTCTGAGGGTGTAAACAGAAATGCCAGCGGCTATCACTCCCTGACAGAGCAACAATTCAATTGCTTCATCAGGCGTCTTAAAAAAAAATCAGCCGGCAAAAGAATTGAATCACCGCCGATGACAGAAGACTCCCTGATATAGCAATATAAATCACAATATGATAGTAATCTCATTAGGAAATAAACATCACAACAATTAGACAGCAAGCAGGCATTTAAATTTGGTTGAAATTACCCAAATATACTGCAGATGAAGAGCTTAATGCATTGGAGAGTTTGCAGGTGATGTATTGCTATATGTAGTACAAATCTGTCCTACCAATCTCAAGAATAGTGTTCTTATCACCTGAGTATATTATATTTATCAGCAGGAGGTGGTTTTAAACAAAATAAGCCTGCAAATAGGTACCAACATAGATCTCAAAGTAGATCATATGTTAGGAGTGACAAAAAGGATATGTGGACACATAACCCTATTAAGAATAGTAATAGAAGTAACTATCATACAAAAGAGACAGGACCACATTCTTATGTATAAGAAATAACTTTACACCACTTGCTAGACTCTAAACAAAAACAGAACAATCTCCAAAGGAGAATAGGGTTTAAGGAAAATATAAATATTGCCTCCCCCTAAAAAAAAAAGGAATCAAGTTGAAGTGAAAGATGGAGTATGCGGGTATTTCATCTTGATCTCCCCAAAAAAAGAACTAAAAGATAAGGAGACTACTAAATATAGTATTAACATCTTCAACAATGTACTTGCAAAAAATGAAGTCAATTCTATCTAAAGGTTTATCATTTGCACCTTTAAAACCTCTGAATAAATTTGAGTTTTACATAGATTTAAATAAGTTTATAAGAAAAGCCACATTAAAGAGTCATTGTTTTACTGGAGGATAGGGTTATTATGAGTAATTTTGATATATGTTTAAATCAGGACTAAAACCTTGATCTAAATTGTATTGAACAGAATCAAAAGGCAGCCTTCTTAATGTTTTTATAGGACAGTTAAAAAAAGATACGCGTGATAGAGTATACCTCTAAGATTCATAGTATTAGTCTTAAGGTGCCTACACACTAGACAATATTTTGCCCGATTTGCCTGATTTCGCATCAGAGCGACAAATCGTACAAAATATGTGTGCATACCCGCTGGTCGTAGTTGTATCTTCAGATGTAGCCTACAGCAGACAAGATTTGCCAATCTCTAACATGATTTTGTGCAGGTTATTCGTGTTTTGGCGCTAACGATCTAACGCACGATATGCGTCACTTGACAGACATATTGCTGGCCATGCCACGTCTCCAGTTTGTGAAATCACGACGCCAGTCAAAAACCTGGCTCGTCATCCCGACCGCCAGGATACCGAAGGTAAGTATCAGGATGTTAGGGGGGGACTAGGTTTAGAGTGCGGGGTTAGGATTAGGCACTAGGGGGGGAGGTTAGGGTTAGGTGGGCTAAGGTTAGGGTAAGGAGAGGGGAAGGGGAAGCATAGCGACCACAAGTGTTGGTATGTTAACCCTTTCGAGATTCCTGGCGTCGGGATTCTAACCGTCTGGATCCCGAGCACCAGCATCTCATACAGATTACGTATCCACTGACCACCAATGTGATCTTCTTGCAAACCCTGACCACCAATGTCTAAAAAAGCATGACCCACTGACCACCAATGTGTTCTCGTCCCTGATCACCAATGTGTATAAATGCATTACCCACAGACCACCAATGTGTGCCCGCCCCTGACCACCAATGTGTTTAAAAGCACGATCCACTAACCACCAATGTGTGTCCGCCCCTGACTACCAATGTGTATAAATGCATGACCCACTGACCACCAATATGTGCCTGCCCCTGACCACCAATGTGTATATATGCCTGCCCCTGATCACCAATGTGTATAAATGCATGACTCACAGACCACCAATGGGTGCCCGCCCCTGACCACCAATGTGTTTAAAAGCACGATCCGCTAACCACCAATGTGTGCCCACCCCTGACTACCAATGTGTATAAATGCATGACCCACTGACCACCAATATGTGCCTGTCCCTGACCACCAATGTGTATATATGCCTGACCCACTGACCACCAATATGTGCCTGCCCCTGACCACCAATGTGTATAAATGCATGACTCACAGACCACCAATGTGTGCCCACCCCTGACTACCAATGTGTTTAAAAGCATGATCCACTAACCACCAATGTGTGCCCGTCCCTATCATGTATTTAACCCTCACCACTAAATGTCTTTGTTTGACTGCTGAACCCCATAAAAGTGTATATACATTTTTTTTATTATAATGCATATTATAAACATATTCAAATAATGAATGTATTCTAATTAAAACTTTAATTTTAAAATAAAAAAATAGTCAACATTAAAACACCATAACTTAACTCAACATTAAAAAGGCTATAACTTTAACAACTTTAAACAACATTAAAACTACAACATAAGGCAACATTAAAATAATATAAAAAATCAAACTCTTTAAAATCACTAAAAATACTTATAATAATAATAATAATAATAACAAAAAAAAAAATTCTCATAGACTTGTATTTGGATAAGGAATGAGATTTCATAACTGGCTTCCTGGAGCTTTAACAAACCAAAAAATGTCTCCGGAGCGGGATGTAGTTATGAGACAGGTGGCCGCAAGGAACGCCGAAGGACACCAGCCTGAACGAGGTAAGTCAGGGGCGGCCATAGCGTTAGCCGCGGGGGGAGGATTAGGTTTAGGAAGTGTAGCGGGGTTAGGTTTTGGGGGAGATGGTTAGGGTTAGG
This sequence comes from Taudactylus pleione, assembly GCA_031769625.1. Classification (NCBI taxonomy): domain Eukaryota; kingdom Metazoa; phylum Chordata; class Amphibia; order Anura; family Myobatrachidae; genus Taudactylus; species Taudactylus pleione. Next base: position 7,977,850 of record JAUIMM010000154.1, read on the forward strand.
CACCCCTAGGGGGGATGGTTAGGGTTAGGTACCCTAGGGGGGGAGTGTTAGGGTGAGGCACCCCTAGGGGGAGGGTTAGGCACCCCCAGGGGGAGGTTAGGGCTAGGCATTAGGGGGGGAGTTTAGGGTTAGGCACCACTGAGAGGGTTAGTGGGGGGAGAGGGGTAGGGATAGGGTATGTACATGCCCTGTCGGGATCTTCTCCCTTCGGGCTGCTGGCATCAGGATATGAGCCAGCGGCTCAGCTGCCAGGACTTCATGCACATTCATCAGGAGGGTAAGCTGTCAGGTCTATGCCAACAAAAATAAAAAAATTTTGGCGTTGGAGGAGGTGGCCCAATTTAGTAGTCAGTACTACAGAGCTACATCAGTTATTATACGGATGAGGAAGAAGATCCAGAACCTCAAGACCACGTTTGTGAAAGAGAGAAAAAATGTAGAAGAGTCCAAAAGGTCTGGAGCCGCCACTGAGGATGTGTACCACCCCACCTTGTGGTATTATAATTTGAGCTCATTTCTTCTGAAGCAGGAGCCTCAGCGATGGTCGGTTGTCCTGATGGCTGAGCAAGAGGGAGAGGAGGTGGCCGAAGATGTCGGCAAGACGTCCGAGGCAGGTTTGGTAAGTGCATACACCATGATTTTTTTTTAAGTGACAATATTACTGTCCCCAAATGTCCACTCCACTTTATCTCAGACAGTCCTTCTGCCATGGCATTGCCCCTGGCCCATTAAAATAGGCCAGGTATTCCTCCCTCACTGTTTTGTCCATGCAGTCCCTGTGTATTGCAATCCAGTTGTTGCCACAGACAACAATGGAACTATCTCCTCAGGCTAGTCTGGGTCTTTTGGCATAGCTGTGCCTGATTTCCTTTGCTGGGTGGTTTTGCACCTGAGAAAGTTGTGCAGGACACAGCACGCCAAGGCGACCCAGTCTATTTTATCCACGTGCAGATTTATAGATGTGTGGAAGATGCGGAATCGGTTGCTGAGGATTCCAAAGGCGTTCTCCACAATACGACATGTCCTGGAAAGCCTGTAATTGTAGATCCGCTTCTCTTTGGTCATGCCCCTTTGCGCGTATGGCTTCATGATGTGTTCGTGTAATGCGAACGCCTCATCAGCCACAAACACAAAGTTTAGGCCATGCTTCGTTTCCTCCACAGTCGGCAACTTTAGGGTCTTGGAGGTGAGCCTCTCAAAGAATGCTGTCTGTTTGAAGGACCTACCATCCAAACGATGGCCATTCTTGCCAACTTCCACAAAAATAAATTCATAATTGGCATTCACCACCACCATGAGAACGATACTGTACCCCTTATAATTATTATAGTAGTATCCTCTGTTGGCAGGTGGGGTTATGCGAATATGTTTCCCATCGATGGTCCCCCGCAGTTAGGGAAATTCCAACACTTTTCGAATTCCTCAGCAATGGTTTTCCACTCCACAGTTGTAGGGAACTAGAAAAAATGAAAATATTGGTTAAAACGGAATACATACGATTTACCGTTGGCCACATGGCCGGCAGTTCAAATCCCGACAGTGACAGCCCGACACAGGTGGAAATCCCGATCGTCTAATAAGGTAAGTATGCTAACCTAATTCCCCCCCCTAATCCTCACTTAGGGGTGCCTAACCCTAAACACCCCCCCCCCCAAGTGCCTAACCCTAATCCCCCTTTCTCTGCCGCCTAAACCTAAGTCCCACGGGGGGGTGCCTAACCCTAACCTCCCCCCCGGGGGTGCCTAACCCTAACCCCCCCTTCCCCCAGCCTAACCCTAACCTTCTGGGGGTGCCTAACCCTAAGTCCCCACCGGGAACCCTAAAAAGTTTTATTGCTGTTGACCAATTACCAACAAGTTTTATCTTTCCCAATAGCTACTCTATAGTATATGGTGCTTCTGACACTGATTGAACAAGGTCACTAAACACATGGCGTAAGGGCAGATTGTTGGATGCTGGGGCCACAATCGGTACTTGTGCCACATGTTTTTTGGCCTATTCAAATCAGCATCAGATTCACCATATATATATGGAGCAGCATAGCTATTGGACTGATAAAACTTGTTGATAATTGCCTTTTACATTATATATGCATATACAATGAAAAAAATATGCATTTGCAAAGTTTTTTGTTCCAAGTTTAGATGCAATTATATTTTTGCCATAAAGACAATTTGAATATATGCAGCCATGTTGGAAGCAAATATTTAACTGTTTTAAAATGGCTTTTGAAATGTTCTACATTAAATAAAAAAGAAATCTTAATAAAAAAAAATTTCTTTAACAAGAATTAAATGTGTAGTATGTTTTTTCTTACCTTACAAAACCGGTACTGCAGCAATTTCCACAATAGCTTTGCAGGTCTCTGGGATGATGAGGTCCAAAGCTTTAGGGGAGATGAGGGACCCAAACTTCAGGTCAGCCAGGGACCTTCCTGTAGCCAGGAACCTCATGGTAGCCACCAGCCTCTCTTCAGTAGGGATGGACTTCCACAGCTTAGTATCCTGCCTCTGGATATAAGAGGTCATCAGATGCAGCAAATCCCAGAAGGTGTCGTCATCCATGTGCAGGAAGTTGCTGTAGTCATCCGGATTGCTCTCCCGAATCTTCATCAGCAGGGACGTGTGAGAGCGAGTATCACTCTGCAGCAGCCACTCCTTCGTCCAGCATGCTCTCTTCCTTTGCTGGGCTTTCTCCTTTACCACCTTAGCCCCAACATAGGCTAGCAGGACTTTATAACAATAGGGATCAATCACCACAGAATGCAGGATAGAATACAGTATAGAATGTAGTGTAGAAGCACTTTGTTTAGCCAGGCAAAACAAAGCAGAGCACAATAGCAATGTACAGTGTTCAGCAGGTATACACCAAGCCTCACTAGTCACAGAGCATAAGGGCACACACATAAAATGGCACCTGCTTTATATACCCCTAGTTAGGCCTCCCATTTTTTAAATTTTGCAGAAATCTGGTAAGCAATGATATATCGTGCACGATCTAATGATTTGTAAATCATTAATGACGCACGATAGATTGTTAGATCATTGGTCATATTGGACACTTTTTAGCACCATATCATGTCCTGGAGTGCCGAGGAGCTGCCGGGGAGAGTGCAAGGGAAATCGTTCACGACATCACATCGTTTGCACATCGTCTACTGTGTAGGCACCTTTAGTGAGGAAAAAAGCTATTAAAGGTTTGAAAGATAATGGAAATATTGTGATTAAAAAGGCTGATAAGGTAGGTGCAATGGTTAATATGAATAAGAATTATTATATTAATGAGGCATGAGAAGTTTAAACGATATATGTTCCCATAAAAAAAAACTTGATAAAGATCCAATAGATGATTTATTATAGCTTTACAAGTGGTTATAGACAAAGGTAAACAATGTTGTTGTAGAACGACGGGTGAATATAATTATTTATTTCAGAAATTCCCCATAATACCCATTTTGTATTACTTGCCTAAAGTCCATAAAAGCCTAGTTAATCCATTGTTGCAGGTATTGATTCCCTTATGGCACACCTTTCTGACTATGTTGAAGTTTTTATTCAGAAGTTTGTCAATAAGTTTCCATCCTATATAAAAGACTCCACTGCTGTTTTAAAATTATTTGAGAAATTTTAAATCCACACATAAGTGGTTATGCCAATACAACAGATACAGCATAAAAAAGGCAGATGCAAGGGCACACTCTAACTATGCTTGTCCCTAACACTCCTATGGAACATATATAGGGCATGGGACCCCCCAGGCCAACCCAGCAGAACCGCCCCATGGCATCACACTAGTGTTAGATTTAAAGTGAGGGTTAAAGAATAATAAAGAAGAAATCCTATGTGTTAAGTCCTACATAAGTAGGAGGTTATAATAAAAAGTGTATAAAGTGCTACACATATAAAATTTAACAGTATTGTTATTAGGTTCAGCATAGTGAGAGTGTGCACTTGCATCTATCTTTTTTTTTTTGCTTGCAGCTCTACAATTATTCTTTAACCCTCACTTTAAATCTCACACTAGTGTGATGCCATGGGGCGGTTCTGCTGGGTTGGCCTGGGGGGTCCCGTGCCCTGTATTTGTTCCATAGGAGTGTTAGGGACCAATTTAGCAGTATTATTATTAGGTTCAGTATAGTTAGAGTGTGCACTTGCATCCGTCTTTTTTTTGCTTGCAGCACTACAAGTGTCAGCAAGTAGCACCTCACATTGTGCTTAGGGTGTGCAATCTAGGGCCCCTCCCCCAATGTATTCTGTACTGTGTGTATGTATGTACACTGGAAGGATGAGACTCCTCCCACCTTTATTAGTATCCCTCTCACCTGTTCCTGGATGTTTTTAATTAGCAAGCAGCCCTTGCACTCCAAGACTGCACATCTTATGAGGCACACTGTTGGTAAGACCTATTATACATATGCTGTGTGTCAGTTTTGGGACTGGTATTTGGGTGCGGGGCTCTCTGGGCTGGTGTGGCTGGACTGCTTCATGGCATCATAATGTACACTTTTTCACTTATTTCGTTTTTTTTATATATGTAGCACTTTATACAATTTTTATTATAACCTCCTACTTATGTAGGACTTAACACATAGGCTTTCTTCTTTATTATTCTTTAACCCTCACTTTAAATCTCACACTAGTGTGATGCCATGGGGCAGTTCTGCTGGGTTGGCCTGGGGGGTCCTGTGCCCTGTATTTGTTCCATAGGAGTGTGAGAGACCTGCCTGATAGAGGTCACCTGGACGCGGTGGGCAGGCCCATAATTATGGCCATTATTATGCTAAAAACCTCTTGGATGCAATTTAGCAGTATTATTATTAGGTTCAACATAGTTAGAGTCTGCATTTTTTTTTTTGCTTGCAGCACTACAAGTCTCAGCAAGTAGCACCTCAGATTGTGCTTAGGGTGTGCAATCTAGGGGCCCTCCCCCTATGTAACAGATACAGCATGTAAAAAGATTCCTTATGATAAAATGGATTTGAATTATGACTTGTGATTTTGTGTGAGGACTGTCATTTACAAATATGTGGAACTGCTATGGGCAGTATTATGGCACCAAGCAATGCTAATTTATTTCTGTGTATTATGGAAAGTGAGGTGATTTAGAATGATATTCCTTTAAAACATCACATAAAATTATTTAAAATATACATAGGGTATATTATTATGGTGTGGTATGCGTCTTAATTGTTTTATGGAATACTTACAAAAATTATTTTAATTTACAGCTTATGTCTAAGATTGAGAGTCAAATTTAATATTTGGATCTTATCTTAGATATAAATAGCTATGTAAATTTTAGACATTGTTATTTGATGAGGTGGAATTTGAATATTCCTAAATCACAATTCTGCAGAATCATAAAGAATTGCAGCAATGAAAATGTGTGTAAAGAGCAACTTCATTTTATAGTAAATGTTTTTTAGAACAGGGATATCTTGAAACAATTATTGATGAAGCTATGAGAGATACCAGCATTTTCAATAGAAATAACTTTTAGAGTATAAACCTAAGAATAATGAATCACAAAATCAAGATAATATTGAATTTCTTACCATACATAATACACATGAAAAATAAATTAGGGAGATTTTTAGTAAGTATTGAAATATACTAATGTCTGTTCCTATTTTAAAAAATATTTGTCTGGATTATTACGTTAAAAAAATAAGAAAATTCCACATAGTTATTTTAATATTCAGGGGTGTTTTAAATGTGCTAAATTAATGTATATAGTCATATCATAAAAACCAAGAAAATTTTAAAATAGAAAATTTACCTATATTGAGTTACATTAATTGTAATTTGAGGGTGGTTCAATAAATAAGGTAACAAGACCTCTCATGCAAAATGTATTCAACTTGTATGTATAATCAATAGTATGGCCTTGGTACAGATTATTTTTCCACATAGTCCCCATGCTTTTCTAAGCAGGTAATCCAACGATACACCAACGCATCTATCCCGGCATAGAAGAAATCAGTGTAAATTTTTTTTTTGGAGTTGCTTCTGTATTGTCACAGGCCTCAGCAGGGGGTCTGGGACATAACTGCCCGGGCGTTCTGGTGGAGTCCGTCCGGCAGGGATGCAGGCTGCTGGAAGCAGGCACGATGTGCGGACAGGTCCCTGGGAGGAAGCGCTGGTCTGCTGGCATCTTGGAGAAGGTGCTGAGTGCCGCCATGTTGGATCTGGTCACATGACTGGTAAGGACCAATCCAGACTGCAAGATTCACAGTGGGCTCAAACAACCAATCTTGCACAACCTTCAGGTACTTAAGGGCTTCCTTAGAGTCCTTAGGTTGCTAGTGCAATGTCGTACACAGCTTGTCTGTGTGTTAGTTCTCTGTGCTCCCTTGATCCGTGTATTCTAGTGTTCCAGTGTGAGTAATCCTTGCTACCTGCTCTAGTCAAGTGCCTCTGCCAGCTGGTTATTTATCCTAGTCCGGTACCTAACCATTACCTGTGCTACATTACAAAGCCTTCTCCATCAGCATTCCCTGCCAGTTGCAGTGCTGGTTCCTGTACCTCAGCGTCTCCAGTAGTTGCGCTTAGGGAACCTGGTGTGTTCACTTTCCTGGGTGTCCGTATCACCCAGCAAGTCAGAGACATTCATGAACAAATACCCCCTTCTGTTATCTTGAACCAGCTGGTCGTGAACACTCATTACATCTCCCGGGAGAACTGTGAGTACAGGACAAATAAGCCAACAGGCTGTGTTCCTGAGCTTTCTAAGGGAATTAACTCCACCGGTTCCTGTCTCCATAAAAAGGGATCTGAAAGCTTTTAATTGCTTGCTCTTTGACTGCCTACTAACACTCTGGGCAAAAGACTAACATCTATACTTTAACAATAGAACCGAAGTCTGGATGCATGCATGCCTAATACTAATCGCAGTATAAATCAATCTATGGAGTTGTCTGTGAGAAATATTTACTAACATTCTTTGCTTTGGGCATGAACTAAACAGAGTGCCAGCCTAGGTTATATCTATGTTTGCTATTCTCTTAATACTACTATTCATGATGTGTTTTTAACATCTATAGCTATTCTGTTTTTCTTTTAAAAAGCTTGCCTCAGTTATTACTAATCTACATAGTAGATTAGCCTTTATGTTCACTACAAATCTGCCTGACTATTGTTATTAGAGTCTATTAAATTCCAATCAGAATCACATGGCTTACTGGTTTTTTTATGGCTATATATTTTTTTAAGCTGTTTTTTGTTGATGAGTGTTTATTTCGGCCACTCACATACACTTAATCATTTTTAATTGTGTATAATGCCGTATTCTTAATTATTCATATGGTATTTGTTATGTATAAAAGTTCTGTCAAGTAGCGCTGTCTATATAAGTTTGGCTTTTTTTAAATACCCCCTTCGTCCAGACTCGTTCCAGTTCCAAGAAACTGCTCACAAGGATGCCCTGCACCCAGTTCGGGCCCACTTCCTACTCCGTCCATGACAGCTATCCAGAGTCAACACTTTCTCCTTTACCCCATTTGCTCATCAACAATTTTGTTTACAGTAACCAAAGAGATGTTTGTCAGCAGAATTACTAACTCGAATGCATCTGTCCTCCTGAATCACACCTTCAATGTGGCACATATTGTCATCTGTGGTGAACGTTTGGGATTTTTAAATTGCATACATTGGTTCCTTATGGTCTTAATGAATATAATGAAATTGCCCCTTTTGTATGATTATATTTGTTATCTTCCTTTACATAGCTCCCTTTTTTAATACCCTTTTTTAATACCTGAAGTGTCATAATGTCTGTCTAAAATATATATCTAGTTTTTATATGTTTTGTATATTTTTTTTTGGGGGGGGGGGTATTTTATTTATTTGTATTTTGTTTATTTTATGCATAATTCTTGCAATGTATTATGCTCTTGCTTAGTATTTATAGCATTATAGTATTTATTTTTTTCTTTAAAGAAAATGTAATGCTGCTTTTTTGAAAGAAAATTTTATTTTATGTTTTTCAACACTAGATGGTGCGATTGCCCTTTTAGTGTTTTTAGTGGACAGGCCTGGATATGTCTCATATTTCCTGGGAGACGTATCTTGGTTACAATATAGGATATCCTGTTTCAGACATCTTTGATTGCGGTGGTAATTATCTAGTAATTATTGGTAATGCTATTTATTTCTGGGCAAGTGCATGATCTTCATATGTCCCGGAGGAAGTGTGACTGTCACCATTGTTTTTGTGCCAGGACAAAACGCATTGACTATACGGTGTTTTTGGCTAATATTTTCCAACTTATATTCAAATAAGCCAAACTCTAATATACAAATTGTACATGCAATTCTATTGTTTGTTTTGGTAATTGCTTTCACCTAAATAGAATTAAGGCATACTTACCTACCCTCCCAATTTGGCTGGAAGCCTCTAGAAAAGCGGGTGCCGCTCCCAGCCCCACGGAAAAGCAGGCAAGTCTCCAGGCCCCAGCGACCCACCTGCATAAACCCCGGCAGCGGGGGGGCGGTGACGCAATTTGTGCTGAATCGCGTCATCATAGCCCCGCCCCCTGCATCACAATGCCATTAATCTCGGCATTGGGAAGAGGAGGCGGGGCCACGATGACGCGATCGCGCTGTCACGCCCCGCCCCCAATGATGTGTCTTCCTACAAGCCACGCGCCCTTTTCTCCCGCAACACGACCCCCTTTTGCCGCGAGACTCCCACCATGTGGTTGCCCGACAGCTCCTTCACGGAAGGGGGGAGCTAAATGTCGGCACCCCTGAATTAAGGCCCCCATACACGGTGCGATTCAAAGTTGGTAAGATGTGTTCTACGATTGCCCTTGAAATTCTTCATACGATGTGGTCAAATGGTGTACGATTGATCTTTACAATCATAGGATAAGATGCAAAGAAGTGTATCACATTGTATTCAAAAGATCGTAGATCTCTCTGCAAAACCATCTAATCTGTGATCCAACTAGAGGACGGCAGCGATGTGCATTGGGGTCGCAGAACACACAAAGAACACCTATTTTCATACGATTGGTCTGTACAACCCGTCAAAACTGTCCATATCGGGTAAAAAAATCGTACCGTGTATGGGCACCATTACACTATGTCTGTTTTTATGTTTGTATTCTCCTGAGCCTTATTAAAGAATAATTGCTTTATTGACAGCAGAACTCATCTGAAATCCACACCAACTCCTTAATTCTGAAAGATACCCATATCATAAATAGAAAGTGTTTGGGCTTATCTGACAACTTGAACAGATTCCACACGCAGTTCCAGCAACATAATAAATACAGAGATTTCTCTTGCTGGGGCTGCGTGTGGAATCTGTTCACGTTGGCAAATAACCACAAAGTTAAAAGCATCAGTTTGCATCACAAACCTTTGTTTAAAGTCAGGGGCCTGCAACATGGGTGTTTCAGACAGAGCTGTTTTTAAAACACTGAAGGCTTGCTCACAAGCTTCCATCCAGTTCACCAACTGGGGCAGCTTTTCCTTCATTAAGTCCGGCAGGGATTTTGTAATGGTACTGTAGGACTTGTATCACACCCAACTGCAGCATCTCATCCACCTCTCGCTTCGTGGCACTTGACACCTTCAATGAGGCCTTATATGCTGGCTGTCTAAAGAGTGTCTGATTGCCCGTGTCTACATAGTGCGTGATTAAGTGCATTTTCCCTGGCTTCCTTGTGATATGTGCCTGTGATATGTGTACCTCAGTTAACTCCTCACTATAGTGTGCATCGACTAATGTCCCGCCTGTCACAGCAGCCGCTGCTAGATCGAGAGTGGGTCTGGTCCCTGCTACTCTTCAGAGAGACTGCAAACTGCTAGCACAGATGTGTCCCTGACACGGTACGCTTTAAGCTTGTTTACATGATAGATCCTATGCTTCTTCCTGCTTTCCTCCCTGGCAATGACATAGTTTACATCATTATATGTTGGATCACTGTATAAGGGCCTTCCCTTGCAGCCTGCAGCTTGTTCTGCCTCATCGGAATATTCACTAGGTCCTTCTGTCCCACCTCAAATGTGCACTTTCTGGCACTGCAGTCATACCACAGTTTCTTTTTGGACTGGGCAGTCTTATGGTTGCTCTGGGCCATCCCCATTAAAGCCTGCATCTTTTCCCTGAACCATAGCACGTAATGTACAACTGATGTTTCAGTGGTGACTAGCTTCCCTTCCTATTCTTCTTGGAACAAATCCAAGGGACCATGTACCTTGCGCCCATATAGGAGTTCAAAGGGTGAGAAGCTGGTGGATTCCTGCGGAACCTCACATTACACAAAGAGGAGGTGCGGCAGGAATCACTTCCAGTATCCTCCCTGGGATTCCACAATGGTCCTAAGCGTTTGCTTCAGGGTGTCATTGAAGCGTTCCACTAGCCCATTCCTGGTCGGATGATAGGGCGAAGAGATCATGTGACCCGCCTGCATCCTTTTGCAGGGGCTGCACAAGGCTGGACATGAACTGTATGCCCTGGTCTGTCAAAATTTATTTTGGGAAACCTACACTGGAGAAAATAGTGATAAGGGCATCAACTACCTTGTCTGCCTGGATGGATGAGAGTTCCATGGCCACTGGGTATCTGGTGGTGTAGTCTACCAGTCAAGATATACTTTTTACCTGAACTACTGGGAACAGCCAGGGGGCATACAATGTCTACTGCGACCCATTCAAACGGTTCTGAAATGACTGGCAGATGAATTAGAGGGGCCTTCCCCACATCACCAGCCTTTCCCACTAACTGGCAAACATGACATGACCGACAGTATTTGGTTATACCAGGCAGGTAAAAGTTTTGTGCCACATGTGCTTTGATTTTGGGTATGCCCAAATGTCCTGCTAGGGGTACCTCGTGTACTACCTTCAGCAAACCTTCCTGATATGTTCGGGGCAAAACTAACTGCCGCTCAGTAACGTGCTGCATTGGGAGGCTGATCAGCTTGTATTCTCAGGGCGTCCAGGGAGGGGTCAGTCTTCTGCCTGAAAAGCTATGCTTTTCACAGAGGATTCAGGGTGTGGGCAGAAGGAGGACCCCGGGCATGAAGTTACAGAGTTACTCAGGTCTCCCTCACCAGCCTCCTGAGACCGAGTGACTACAGCTGCCTCTGACACTTCCCTAAATATTACATCACCCTCCTGACTCACACCCTGGTTACTTGTCTCTGATACATTTCCCAAGGCACAAGCATTGCCACTGATACCACAGACATTTGCAGAATTATTGGCTATATCAGCAGTGGAAAGTTCACTACAGCATATGGGTTTCAACAGGTCATTTCTCAAAATAGATACATTATCATCACCATTAGCATGTTTACCCATGTCTGGCCAAACATCAAAGGGTACCTGAGGAGAAGCAGTGTTAGCAGGCATCATGGCAACAGAACATTCATTATTGTCATTCACATGCTCTGCCCGCATACAACCCAGATCTGTTCCCAGCAGCTAATTAGTAGGCAAATTGGGTAACACCCCCACCTAATGCCTCTCCCCACTCCCCAGTCCAGATATACCCTCATAATTACAACTTCTGGTGCACGCCTCTCACCCCTTGTAAGGCAATTGTCTTTCCAGGGACAAAGTTCTCAGATCCCACAAAAGCTGGGTGGACAAGTGTCATATCGTCCCGGGAGTCTAGCAACCACACAGTTACCCGTCTCCGAAGGTAAAAGTTTGCAGATTGTCTCAGGTGCCTTTCTGTGGTCCCCTTGCACATAACACAGCAGGCACAGGTATCGCCTTTGGGCCCCCCACAGAGTGCCAGTTTTTCTTTATGGGGCAATTAACACTGATGTGGCCCATGTTGTCATATGTAAAACACCTGCGGTCATTGGCCAATACATGTTTTCCTCCCATGCTCCCAATTTGTGATGAAACAGTGGTCGTGGGGCCAGGGGTGGATGATGGGGCCACTCCTCCAAGTTGCCTTTCTTTCCACGCAGGCTACCCTGGTGGTCCCCAACTCTTCCTCATCATAGAGGTCCTTAAAGTTGTGTACTCATCCTGCAGGATGAGGTCCTTTAGCTTATCATAGTCCTTTACTTGCAACTCTTCGATCCATTGGTGCAAAAGGGTTGTTACTTGTACTAACAGTCCAGCGTAAGTATCAAAAGAATTTAATTGATGTCTCTGAACTTTTGTCTGTAAGCCTCGGCGTGATATTAAAATGGGCCAGCAATGCTTTAATGACTGCATAATCACCATCCAATTGGTGCGGAAGATCTGCAAATGCTTCCAGGACTTTCCCTCTTGGTCCAGGGGCTAAATAACTTGCCCCCAAGCTAGTGACCAGTGCAAAATTCACATTTTTTCAAAGCTCCTAAAGAAGGTGTCCAAATCACTGTCCTTCTCCAACACAGGGAATTGGTTGCATCGCAGTCTGATGGGATGCGCATCTCCAGCCACAGGCTGCTGATTGAGTTTAGCTAGCTCTAACTGGCACCTGTGCTCCGCTTCAGGTTCTACAGTAGTTGCCTCTCGGTCCGCAGCTGTGAACTGCTGTATGAGCTGCAGCATCATTGCATTGTCTGGCTGCTTCACATATTTAAGAACCATCTGTAGATATAGATCCAAGGCAAAATTCCTCCCTGGAAGTAGTAGAGGTGCCTGATCCACAACAGGTGGGCCCCATAAGATCCAGTGCCAGCTGATCACCAGACTCAGATCTGGGCTCCACTTGATTCCTTCCAGCCCCTAGCTGCTGGTCTGCTTCCAATAGTGCCTGAACCAGCTGCTCCTTGGTCTGGTCCATACTAACAAGATTCCTTTCCACACACTGCGCCACAAGCTCCTCCTTCCTGAGCTTTCTGTAGTCTGTTGTCTTCTTAGGGCAAATACCCTATTCCTCTGTACAAAACAGATTCAACTCTGTTATGTTGGTGGGTTTTCTCCAAAAAACTGCTCGCTTCAGGTCCTTCCACAACATTTCAATTGAATTAAGGTCAGGATTTTGACTTGGCCATTCCAAAACTTTAAATGTATTCTGCTTTAACCATTCTTTGGTCAAATAACTTGTGTGCTTTGAGTCGTTGTCTTGCTGCATGACCCACGTTCTCTTGAGATACAGCTCATGGACAGTTGTCCTGACATTTTCCTTTAGAATATTCTGGTACAACTCAGAATTCATTGTCCTATCAATGATGGCAAGTTGTCCTGGGCCAGATGCAGCAAAATAGCCCCAAACCATTATAGCACCACCACTATGTTTCACAGATGTTTTTATGCTGGAATACAGTGTTCTCCTTTCTCCAAACACAATGCTTCTTATTTAAACCAAAAAGCTCTATTTTGGACTCATCTGTCCACAAAACATTGATCCAATAGTCTTCTAGCTTGTCCAGGTGATCTTTAGCTAACTGCATATGGGCAACAATGTTCTTTTTGGAGAGCAGTGGCTTTCTCCTAGAAAATCCAGCAAATCCACACCATTGTTGTTCAGTGTCCTCCTGATGGTGGACTCATGAACATTAACATTAGCTAATGTGAGATAGGCATTCAGTTGCTTAGAGGTTACTTTGGGTTCCTTTGTGACCTTGCAAACTATTAGACGCCTTGCTCTTGGCGTGATCTTTGTTGGTTGACCACACCTGGGGAGGGTAATAATTGTCTGGAATTTCCTCCAATTGTACACAATCTGTCTGACTGTTGATTGGTGGAGTCCAAACTGATGATTTTCTAACCTTTTCCAGCCTGATGAACATCAACAACTCTTCTTCTAAGGTCCTCAGAAATCTCCTTTGTTCGGGGCATGATACACTTCCACAAACATGTGTTTTGAACATCAGACTGTGATAGATCCCTGTTCTTTTAAAAAGACAGGTTGTCCACTCACACCTAATTGTCATCCCATAGATTGAAAATACCTGACTCTAATTTCACCTTCAAAATATCTGCTAAGCCTAAAGGTTCACAAACTTTTGCCACTCACAGCTATCTGATATTGGATCATTTTCCTCAACAACAAAAAATTAGCATGTCTATTTTCTTTGATTTGTTTGATTTCATTCTCTTTGTCTACTTTTAGGACTTGTATGAAATTTGAGTTAGGTTCAGGCCAAATTTCAGCAGAAATATAAAAAATTCTGAAGGCTTCACAAACTGTTCAAGCACCACTGTACTACCTTCATGGTTGACCTGACCTTTTTAAACATGTGTGGGTGCTCTGGCTCTTTAGAGAGTCTCAACACCACCCTCACCTATTGGAGGAACAGTCATACCCACTCAAATTTCATTATGCACCGTGAGCTAATTTTGTAAACACTCCCCATCTTGTCCGACTCCAACTCCCTCTGCCCAGAATATTGCTTATATGATGTTACTGTTTGTCTAGAACCATATTATATGTTCATCTCTCGCAGAAAAACTTCTACTTTGTAAATATGTTTTTTCATATCATGCATAGGACTTGTATGTATTAGTTGTGTCCTTTCAAGGATGGGTACAGGATGCCATGCTCGGGATTCTGGCAGTCAAAATCCCGATACCGGCATCCTGACAGGGTTAGGAAACCGACACCTGTCGGTAGCTATCCTAACCCTCCCCCACTCCATACCCTAAATCTTCCTCCCCGGAGTCTGAACCTTTCCCTCTCCTCCTAGTGCCTAAACCTAACCTTTCCCTCTCCACACCCTAAACCTAACCCTCCCCCTAGTGTCTAACCCCAACACCTAACCCTCCCCTCATCCTCGCTACTTGCCTTCGGGATGCCGGTCCAGAGATTCTGACAAGTGTCGGATTTCCGGCACTGGTATTCTAAGCGCCGGCATCCCATGTGCTGGGGTACTGAATGTATCCTGTCCTTTCAAAATAAAATTTACCAAAAGAAGTCATCAGCAATAATGTGCAGACCAATTGTTCTGTCACTTACTGCTGTGACAAGTCAGCAATAAGTGGGTGAGAGAGATGCCTCCCCATGTCCTGTAGTGTGAACTGCACATCAGACCTAGCAAACTTTGCTAGGTGATTGTCGAGTATTCTCCTTTTATTGACTGTCCATAATATGTACTAGACCCTTGCTTAAACATAGATCACATTTCTGCCTGACTCTGAACAAATACATGCTTTCACTGTGAATCGGACACTGGTCACGGCTACTGACCATGTTTCAATCATGATTATTATTTATCCACACTGTGTATCAGATCCCTGGATCTGTTAACTGATTGTGATTATGCCTGACCTTCCTGACTGCCAAAATTACATATATATATTAGGGGTGTGCACCGGCCACTTTTCGTGTTTTGTGTTTTGGTTTTGGATCTGGATCTTTCTTCGTGTTTTGGATCTGGATTGGTTTTGCCAAAACCACCCTTCCGTGTTTTGGGTTCTGGGTTTTGTGTTTTGGATCTGTATTTTTTTAAAAAAAAGCATAAAAACAGCTAAAATCACAGAATTTGTAGGTTTTTCTGCTCCTATGCTATTATTAACCTCAATAACCTTAATTTCCACTCATTTCCAGTCTATTCTGAACACCTCACACCTCACAATAGTGTTTTTATGTCCAAAACGTTGCACCGAGGTAGCTGGATGACTATGCTAAGCGACACGAGTGGGCGGCACAAACACGTGACCCATCTAGGCGTGAAACTGCAGTGGCAGACAGGATGGCAGTTTGAAAAACTAGGCCCCAAACTGTACATAATGCAAAGAAAAAAAAGAGGTGCAAGATGGAATTGTCCTTGGGCCCTCCCACCCACCCTTATGTTGTATAAACAGGACATGCACACTTTAACAAACCAATCATTTCAGCGCCAGGGTCTGCCACACAACTGTGGCTGAAATGATTGGTTCGTTTGGGCCCCCACAAAACAAGCTGGCAATTAATGTGTCCCTGCACAAACTGGCTCTATGGAGGCAAGATGTCATCCTCATCCTCCTCATCCACCGATTCCTCACCCTCTTCAGTGTGTACATCCTCATCCTCACAAAGTATTAACTCGTCCCCACTTGAATCCACCACCACAGGTCCCTCTGTACCTTCTGGAGGCTGGTCTCCCTGGAAGAGCTGATAATTCATTTTGATGAACATCATCTTCTCCACATTCTGTGGAAGCAACCTCCTACGCCTTTCGCTGACAAGGTTCCCGGCTGCACTAAACACTCTTTCGGAGTACACACTGGAGGGGGGGCAACTCAGGTAAAATAGAGCCAGTTTGTACAGGGGCCTCCAAATTGCCTCTTTTTCCTGCCAGTACAGGTATGGACTGTCTGCCATGCCTACTTGGATGCTGTCACCGATGTAATCCTCCACCATTCTGTCAATGGTGACAGTATCATATGCAGTGACAGTAGACATGTCAGAAATTGTTGCCAGGTCCTTCAGTCCGGACCAGATGTCCAAACTTGGTCCTGCCTGCCCTGCATCACCGCCAGCGGGTTGCTTAGGATACCTAAGTTTTTTCCTGGCAGCCCCAGTTGCAGGAGAAAATGAAGAAGGAGCCGTTGACGTGTCACGTTCCGCTTCAGCTGACAGTGTGTTCACCAGCAGGTCTTTGCACCTCTGCAGGCTTGTGTCGGCCGGAAAGAGAGACACCACATAGGCTTTAAACCTAGGATCGAGCACGGTGGCCAAAACGTAGTGGTCTGATTTCAACAGATTGACCACCCTGGAATCCTGGCAAAGCGAATGAAGGGCTTCATCCACAAGTCCCACATGCCGAGCGGAATCGCTCCGTCTTAGCTCCTCCTTCACTTTCTCCAGCTGCTTCTGCAAAAGCCTGATGAGGGGAATGACCTGACTCAAGCTGGCAGTGTCTGAACTGACTTCACGTGTGGCAAGTTCGAAGGGCTGGAGAACCTTGCACAACACGGAAATCATTCTCCACTGCGCTTGAGTCAGGTGCATACCCCCTCCTTTGCCTATGTCATAGGTGGATGTATAGGCTTGTATGGCCTTTTGCTGCTCCTCCATCCTCTGAAGCATATAGAGGGTTGAGTTCCACCGCGTCACAACCTCTTGCTTCAGGTGATGGCGGGGCAGGTTCAAGAGTGTTTGCTGGCGCTCCAGTCTTCGGCACGCAGTCGCTGAATGGCGAAAGTGGCCAGAAATTTTTCGGGCCACCCAAAGCGTTTCCTGCACGCCCCTGTCGCTTTTCAGAAAATTCTGCACCACCAAGTTTATTGTGTGAGCAAAACATGGGACGTGCTGGAATTTGCCCAGATGTAATGCCCGCACAATATTGGTGGCGTTGTCAGATATCACAAATCCCCAGGAGAGTCTAAGTGGGGTAAGCCACTGGGCGATGATTTCCCTCAGTTTCTCTAAGAGGTTGTCGGCGGTGTGCCTCTTACTGAAACCGGTGATACACAGCGTAGCCTGCCTTGTAACGAGCTGGCGTTTCTGAGATGCTGCTACTGGTGACGCTGCTGCTGTTGCTGCGTAAGGTGATACATCTACCCATTGGGCTGTCACAGTCATATAGTCCTTAGTCTGCCCTGTTCCACTTGTCCACATGTCCGTGGTTAAGTGGACATTGTGTACAACGGCATTTTTCAGGACACTGAGGACACTTTTTCTGACGTTTCTGTACAGTCTCGGTATCGCCTGCCTAGTGAAGTGGAATCTAGACGGGATTTGGAACCGGGGACACACTACCTCCATCAATTGTCTAAATCCCACTGCACTAATGGCGGATACCGGACGCACGTCTAACACCAACATAGCAGTCAAGGCCTCAGTTATACGTTTTGCTTCAGGATGACTGCTGTCGTACTTCATCCTCCTCGCTAAGGACTGTTGGAGGGTCAATTGTTTAGTAAAAGTAGTGGTGTTCCTACTTCCTCTCTGGGATGATGAACGACTCCCAGCAGCAGCAACAGCAGCAGCGGCAGCAGTAGGCGTAGCAATGCAGGATCCTCCAGAGGAATCCCGGATAGGAGAGTCAGTCATGCCAGTGAAATGGCCTGCAGGACTACTTCCGATCCTGACTAAGGAGGAAATTGACGAGGAGGGAGTTGACGGTGTGGTTTGCAGGCGCTTGGATACAACAGGACAACGGGATTTAGGTGTCCCTGGACTGCTTACGGTCTTAGCCAAAGTTTCTGAACTTGACAGTAACTTTTTATGAACGCGCTGCAGGTGCCGTATAAGGGAGGATGTTCCTAGGTGGTTGACGTCCCTACCCCTACTTATTTCACCTTTACATATGGTACATATGGCAAGACAGTTGTTGTCCGGATTTGGATAGAAATATTGCCAGACCAAAGAGGTGGAATGTTTGGTCTTCTGCCCAGGCATGACCGTGATGGGCTTTTTCATCCCACGGACAACAACTGTCTCCCCCGGAGCCTGATTTAAACAAACCACATCACCATCAGAATCCTCCTCGCCAACTTCCTCCTCAGCGCCAGCTACACCAGTATCCTCATCCTGTTGTACTTCAACAGTGACATCTTCAATTTGCATATCAGCAAGTGGACTGTGGGTGCTCCTTTCAGCACTTGCAGGGGGCATGCAAATGGTGGAAAGAGCCACCTCTTCCCGTCCAGTGCTGGGAAGGTCAGGCATCGCAACCACCACCACACTTGGACTCTCCTTGGGGATTTGTGATATCTTCTTAGAAAGCACAGTTCTTCGCTGTGCTTTTGCCAGCTTAACTCTTTTGATTTTTTTAGTGGGAGGAGGGCTTCCATCGTCATGTGAAGCTGAACCACTAGTCATGAACATACTAGGGATCGACCTTAGCCGTTCCTTGCCACTCCGTGTCGTAAATGGCATATTGGCAAGTTTACGTTTCTCTTCAGCTGATTTAAATGTCTTTTTCAAGGTCATTTTCCTGAACTTTGCCATTTGGGATTGTATGTGCCCTCTACTATGACATTGGGCATCGGCCTTGGCAGACGACGTTGATGGCATGTTATCGTCTATGTCATGACTAGTGGCAGCAGCTTCAGCACTAGGAGGAAGTGGTTCTTGATCTTTCTCTATTTTATTTTTATCGGAGAAAGTTTGGTCCTCCATTTATGTTATATCGATTTGATATATACGTGCGGCTAAACACAGAAAATAATTTTTTTTTTGGTTTGGACTGGAGTGTACTTTGTGGGTTACAGCACCCTTTAACGGTCAAGCCAGCCGGCCCTTTACTTATGACACAGGTGCACTCTTGGCACTACTTTGTTGATGCACGTGCGGCTACTGCGCACACAATTCACAAACACAGAAAATAATTTTTTTTTGGTTTGGACTGGAGTGTACTTTCGGGGGTTACAGCACCCTTTAACGGTCAAGCCAGCCGGCCCTTTACTTATGACACAGGCGCACGCTTGGCACTACTTTGTTGATGCACGTGCGGCTACTGCGCACACAATTCACAAACACAGAAAATAATTTTTTTTTTGGTTTGGACTGGAGTGTACTTTGGGGGTTACAGCACCCTTTAACGGTCAAGCCAGCCGGCCCTTTACTTATGACACAGGCGCACGCTTGGCACTACTTTGTTGATGCACGTGCGGCTACTGCGCACACAATTCACAAACACAGAAAATAATTTTTTTTTTGGTTTGGACTGGAGTGTACTTTCGGGGGTTACAGCACCCTTAACGGTCAAGCCAGCCGGCCCTTTACTTATGACACAGGCGCACGCTTGGCACTACTTTGTTGATGCACGTGCGGCTACTGCGCACACAATTCACAAACACAGAAAATAATTTTTTTTTTGGTTTGGACTGGAGTGTACTTTCGGGGGTTACAGCACCCTTAACGGTCAAGCCAGCCGGCCCTTTACTTATGACACAGGCGCACGCTTGGCACTACTTTGTTGATGCACGTGCGGCTACTGCGCACACAATTCACAAACACAGAAAATAATTTTTTTTTTGGTTTGGACTGGAGTGTACTTTCGGGGGTTACAGCACCCTTAACGGTCAAGCCAGCCGGCCCTTTACTTATGACACAGGCGCACGCTTGGCACTACTTTGTTGATGCACGTGCGGCTACTGCGCACACAATTCACAAACACAGAAAATATATTATTTTTTTAGCACTTGGGGGGAGCACCCCTGATGGACAGAGCACCCCCTGGACAACACTACAGCACTCCTTTAGGACTGGGACACTGCACAGGACTTTGGAGTGGACACAGCCCCTATGGAGAACTGACTGCACAACACAGTCCAGCCAGCCCCTATGGACTTTGAAGTAGTGGACACAGCCCCTATTAACAACAGCAGCACAACACAGCCAGCCCCTATGGACTTTGAAGTAGTGGACAACAGCAGCACTACACTACACTACACTACACAGCCCTAACTCCCACCCTCCCTCTTCACTGTCCACAGCCGAGTGAGAAAATGGCGCCGACGTGTGTACCTTATATAGGATCCAAAACCCGCGAGACTCGGAAGGCGGGAAGATGACGTTTTGCCTCGATTTCAGATCCGAGTCAGGCGGGAAAAGTCGAGCCTGACTCGGATCGGACTCGGATCGGGGGGGCTCGGGGGGGTTCGGATTTCAGAAATCCGAACCCGCTCACCCCTAATATATATATATATATTAGGGGTGAGCGGGTTCGGATTTCTGAAATCCGAACCCCCCCGAGCCCCCCCGATCCGAGTCCGATCCGAGTCAGGCTCGACTTTTCCCGCCTGACTCGGATCTGACATCGAGGCAAAACGTCATCATCCCGCCTTCCGAGTCTCGCGGGTTTTGGATCCTATATAAGGTACCCGCGTCGGCGCCATTTTCTCACTCGGCTGTGGACAGTGAAGAGGGAGGGTGGGAGTTAGTGCTGTGTAGTGTAGTGTAGTGTAGTGCTGCTGTTGTCCACTACTTCAAAGTCCATAGGGGCTGGCTGTGTTGTGCTGTGCTGCTGTTGTTAATAGGGGCTGTGTCCACTACTTCAAAGTCCATAGGGGCTGGCTGGACTGTGTTGTGCAGTCAGTTCTCCATAGGGGCTGTGTCCACTCCAAAGTCCTGTGCAGTGTCCCAGTCCTAAAGGGGTGCTGTAGTGTTGTCCAGGGGGTGCTCTGTCCATCAGGGGTGCTCCCCCCAAGTGCTAAAAAAATAATATATTTTCTGTGTTTGTGAATTGTGTGCGCAGTAGCCGCACGTGCATCAACAAAGTAGTGCCAAGCGTGCGCCTGTGTCATAAGTAAAGGGCCGGCTGGCTTGACCGTTAAAGGGTGCTGTAACCCCCGAAAGTACACTCCAGTCCAAACCAAAAAAAAATTATTTTCTGTGTTTGTGAATTGTGTGCGCAGTAGCCGCACGTGCATCAACAAAGTAGTGCCAAGCGTGCGCCTGTGTCATAAGTAAAGGGCCGGCTGGCTTGACCGTTAAGGGTGCTGTAACCCCCGAAAGTACACTCCAGTCCAAACCAAAAAAAAAATTATTTTCTGTGTTTGTGAATTGTGTGCGCAGTAGCCGCACGTGCATCAACAAAGTGGTGCCAAGCGTGCGCCTGTGTCATAAGTAAAGGGCCGGCTGGCTTGATCGTTAAGGGTGCTGTAACCCCCGAAAGTACACTCCAGTCCAAACCAAAAAAAAAATTATTTTCTGTGTTTGTGAATTGTGTGCGCAGTAGCCGCACGTGCATCAACAAAGTAGTGCCAAACGTGCGCCTGTGTCATAAGTAAAGGGCCGGCTGGCTTGACCGTTAAGGGTGCTGTAACCCCCGAAAGTACACTCCAGTCCAAACCAAAAAAAAATTATTTTCTGTGTTTGTGAATTGTGTGCGCAGTAGCCGCACGTGCATCAACAAAGTAGTGCCAAACGTGCGCCTGTGTCATAAGTAAAGGGCCGGCTGGCTTGACCGTTAAGGGTGCTGTAACCCCCGAAAGTACACTCCAGTCCAAACCCAAAAAAAAATTATTTTCTGTGTTTGTGAATTGTGTGCGCAGTAGCCGCACGTGCATCAACAAAGTAGTGCCAAGCGTGCGCCTGTGTCATAAGTAAAGGGCCGGCTGGCTTGACCGTTAAGGGTGCTGTAACCCCCGAAAGTACACTCCAGTCCAAACCAAAAAAAAAATTATTTTCTGTGTTTGTGAATTGTGTGCGCAGTAGCCGCACGTGCATCAACAAAGTAGTGCCAAGCGTGCGCCTGTGTCATAAGTAAAGGGCCGGCTGGCTTGACCGTTAAGGGTGCTGTAACCCCCGAAAGTACACTCCAGTCCAAACCTAAAAAAAAATTATTTTCTGTGTTTGTGAATTGTGTGCGCAGTAGCCGCACGTGCATCAACAAAGTAGTGCCAAGCGTGCGCCTGTGTCATAAGTAAAGGGCCAGCTGGCTTGACCGTTAAAGGGTGCTGTAACCCCCGAAAGTACACTCCAGTCCAAACCAAAAAAAAATTATTTTCTGTGTTTGTGAATTGTGTGCGCAGTAGCCGCATGTGCATCAACAAAGTAGTGCCAAACGTGCGCCTGTGTCATAAGTAAAGGGCCGGCTGGCTTGACCGTTAAGGGTGCTGTAACCCCTGAAAGTACACTCCAGTCCAAACCTAAAAAAAAATTATTTTCTGTGTTTGTGAATTGTGTGCGCAGTAGCCGCACGTGCATCAACAAAGTAGTGCCAAGCGTGCGCCTGTGTCATAAGTAAAGGGCCGGCTGGCTTGACCGTTAAGGGTGCTGTAACCCCCGAAAGTACACTCCAGTCCAAACCAAAAAAAAAATTATTTTCTGTGTTTAGCCGCACGTATATATCAAATCGATATAACATAAATGGAGGACCAAACTTTCTCCGATAAAAATAAAATAGAGAAAGATCAAGAACCACTTCCTCCTAGTGCTGAAGCTGCTGCCACTAGTCATGACATAGACGATAACATGCCATCAACGTCGTCTGCCAAGGCCGATGCCCAATGTCATAGTAGAGGGCACATACAATCCCAAATGGCAAAGTTCAGGAAAATGACCTTGAAAAAGACATTTAAATCAGCTGAAGAGAAACGTAAACTTGCCAATATGCCATTTACGACACGGAGTGGCAAGGAACGGCTAAGGTCGATCCCTAGTATGTTCATGACTAGTGGTTCAGCTTCACATGACGATGGAAGCACTCCTCCCACTAAAAAAATCAAAAGAGTTAAGCTGGCAAAAGCACAGCGAAGAACTGTGCTTTCTAAGAAGATATCACAAATCCCCAAGGAGAGTCCAAGTGTGGTGGTGGTTGCGATGCCTGACCTTCCCAGCACTGGACGGGAAGAGGTGGCTCTTTCCACCATTTGCACGCCCCCTGCAAGTGCTGAAAGGAGCACCCACAGTCCACTTGCTGATATGCAAATTGAAGATGTCACTGTTGAAGTACAACAGGATGAGGATACTGGTGTAGCTGGCGCTGAGGAGGAAGTTGGCGAGGAGGATTCTGATGGTGATGTGGTTTGTTTAAATCAGGCTCCGGGGGAGACAGTTGTTGTCCGTGGGATGAAAAAGCCCATCACGGTCATGCCTGGGCAGAAGACCAAACATTCCACCTCTTTGGTCTGGCAATATTTCTATCCAAATCCGGACAACAACTGTCTTGCCATATGTACCATATGTAAAGGTGAAATAAGTAGGGGTAGGGACGTCAACCACCTAGGAACATCCTCCCTTATACGGCACCTGCAGCGCGTTCATAAAAAGTTACTGTCAAGTTCAGAAACTTTGGCTCAGACCGTAAGCAGTCCAGGGACACCTAAATCCCGTTGTCCTGTTGTATCCAAGCGCCTGCAAACCACACCGTCAACTCCCTCCTCGTCAATTTCCTCCTTAGTCAGGATCGGAAGTAGTCCTGCAGGCCATATCACTGGCATGACTGACTCTCCTATCCGGGATTCCTCCGGAGGATCCTGCATTGCTACGCCTACTGCTGCCGCTGCTGCTGTTGCTGCTGCTGCTGGGAGTCGTTCATCATCCCAGAGAGGAAGTAGGAACACCACTACTTTTACTAAACAATTGACCCTCCAACAGTCCTTAGCGAGGAGGATGAAGTACGACAGCAGTCATCCTGAAGCAAAACGTATAACTGAGGCCTTGACTGCTATGTTGGTGTTAGACGTGCGTCCGGTATCCGCCATTAGTGCAGTGGGATTTAGACAATTGATGGAGGTAGTGTGTCCCCGGTTCCAAATCCCGTCTAGATTCCACTTCACTAGGCAGGCGATACCGAGACTGTACAGAAACGTCAGAAAAAGTGTCCTCAGTGTCCTGAAAAATGCCGTTGTACACAATGTCCACTTAACCACGGACATGTGGACAAGTGGAACAGGGCAGACTAAGGACTATATGACTGTGACAGCCCACTGGGTAGATGTATCACCTTACGCAGCAACAGCAGCAGCGTCACCAGTAGCAGCATCTCAGAAACGCCAGCTCGTTACAAGGCAGGCTACGCTGTGTATCACCGGTTTCAGTAAGAGGCACACCGCCGACAACCTCTTAGAGAAACTGAGGGAAATCATCGCCCAGTGGCTTACCCCACTTAGACTCTCCTGGGGATTTGTGATATCTGACAACGCCACCAATATTGTGCGGGCATTACATCTGGGCAAATTCCAGCACGTCCCATGTTTTGCTCACACAATAAACTTGGTGGTGCAGAATTTTCTGAAAAGCGACAGGGGCGTGCAGGAGACGCTTTGGGTGGCCCGAAAAATTTCTGGCCACTTTCGCCATTCAGCGACTGCGTGCCGAAGACTGGAGCGCCAGCAAACACTCTTGAACCTGCCCCGCCATCACCTGAAGCAAGAGGTTGTGACGCGGTGGAACTCAACCCTCTATATGCTTCAGAGGATGGAGGAGCAGCAAAAGGCCATACAAGCCTATACATCCACCTATGACATAGGCAAAGGAGGGGGTATGCACCTGACTCAAGCGCAGTGGAGAATGATTTCCGTGTTGTGCAAGGTTCTTCAGCCCTTCGAACTTGCCACACGTGAAGTCAGTTCAGACACTGCCAGCTTGAGTCAGGTCATTCCCCTCATCAGGCTTTTGCAGAAGCAGCTGGAGAAAGTGAAGGAGGAGCTAAGACGGAGCGATTCCGCTCGGCATGTGGGACTTGTGGATGAAGCCCTTCATTCGCTTTGCCAGGATTCCAGGGTGGTCAATCTGTTGAAATCAGACCACTACATTTTGGCCACCGTGCTCGATCCTAGGTTTAAAGCCTATGTGGTGTCTCTCTTTCCGGCCGACACAAGCCTGCAGAGGTGCAAAGACCTGCTGGTGAACACACTGTCAACTGAAGCGGAACGTGACACGTCAACGGCTCCTTCTTCATTTTCTCCCGCAACTGGGGCTGCCAGGAAAAAACTTAGGTATCCTAAGCAACCCGCTGGCGGTGATGCAGGGCAGGCAGGACCAAGTTTGGACATCTGGTCCGGACTGAAGGACCTGGCAACAATTTCTGACATGTCTACTGTCACTGCATATGATACTGTCACCATTGACAGAATGGTGGAGGATTACATCGGTGACAGCATCCAAGTAGGCATGTCAGACAGTCCATACCTGTACTGGCAGGAAAAAGAGGCAATTTGGAGGCCCCTGTACAAACTGGCTCTATTTTACCTGAGTTGCCCCCCCTCCAGTGTGTACTCCGAAAGAGTGTTTAGTGCAGCCGGGAACCTTGTCAGCGAAAGGCGTAGGAGGTTGCTTCCACAGAATGTGGAGAAGATGATGTTCATCAAAATGAATTATCAGCTCTTCCAGGGAGACCAGCCTCCAGAACATACAGAGGGACCTGTGGTGGTGGATTCAAGTGGGGACGAGTTAATACTTTGTGAGGATGAGGATGTACACACTGAAGAGGGTGAGGAATCGGTGGATGAGGAGGATGAGGATGACATCTTGCCTCCGTAGAGCCAGTTTGTGCAGGGACACATTAATTGCCAGCTTGTTTTGTGGGGGCCCAAACGAACCAATCATTTCAGCCACAGTTGTGTGGCAGACCCTGGCGCTGAAATGATTGATTTGTTAAAGTGTGCATGTCCTGTTTATACAACATAAGGGTGGGTGGGAGGGCCCAAGGACAATTCCATCTTGCACCTCTTTTTTTCTTTGCATTATGTACAGTTTGGGGCCTAGTTTTTCTAACTGCCATCCTGTCTGCCACTGCAGTGTCACTCCTAGATGGGTCACGTGTTTGTGCCGCCCACTCGTGTCGCTTAGCATAGTCATCCAGCTACCTCGGTGCAACCTTTTGGACATAAAAACACTATTGTGAGGTGTGAGGTGTTCAGAATAGACTGGAAATGAGTGGAAATTAAGGTTATTGAGGTTAATAATAGCATAGGAGCAGAAAAACCTACAAATTCTGTGATTTTAGCTGTTTTTATGCTTTTTTTCAAAAAAATACAGATCCAAAACACAAAACCCAGAACCCAAAACACGGAAGGGTGGTTTTGGCAAAACCAATCCAGATCCAAAACACGAAGAAAGATCCAGATCCAAAACCAAAACACAAAACACGAAAAGTGGCCGGTGCACACCCCTAATATATATATATATATATATGTCTCTTCATTCTGCCATACTATCTCCTTACTCCTGCCATTGCGGTCCACTTCTGAGCCTCTTGGGTAGTAACTCCCCCTTATCCAAGTGATATTTATGGTGTCCAGAGGTATGTTTTTTACTTTTTTACAAGGGTCATAAGTAGAGTGGTGTGACATGTGCCACGGCACTAGGCACTGCAGGGCAAGGAGCACTGCTTGGACCTGTCTATTTTTTGTTTATAATCATTCTCACTTGTAGCTTCCTTTCTTTTATCCCTGGCATCTCCTAGTTGCCCCTATCTCCTCCCTAGCTGACTCCCCCTCCATCTGTCCACCTCCGCAAAGTACTTTCTGTCACATCCTCCTTTATTTAAGACACACATTTCAAAGTACTGTCATAACTGGGACTCAAACCAATCATCTCTCACAGGGCAGTCAGACATCTTACACATGGAGCTATCTGCCCCACAATTTATAATGGCAGCCCTGAACTCGGCCACCTTTTCCCAACCCAAGTGTTACACCTCAAGTACCTTTGCTGGTAAGTGTACTATACACAGATCTCCCTGCCACTAATATTTGCTGAATATACACTACAAGTAGCACTGTTTCTGTACCTTCAGTCGGTGATCTAAACTGCCAGCTCCAGGCTTGTGCAAGGCTGTTCTGATGGACAAATCCTGCTGCAGGTGCAGTTTCAACAGTGCTCTGCTACATCTAGAACTGGTGAGTAATACTGCATAGTTATTGTGTATTAGGGTGGTCCAAAAAATAAAACAATAAAATTTTATGTCTTTCTCCACAAGGTTATTTTTATTCCTTAGTACATCAATGGGTAGTACACCAAAACATTTTCCAAACAAACAATATTATGGGGTTGCCCTATATTGAACTTTTCTAGACTTAGGTCTGTGTTCTCAAATATTTAAATACGTCGCGGAAAATCATGTAGCTGTGAACGTTTTAGATTTTTTACCATTTTTTCTTTGGTTTTCGTAGACACTCGATTGTCAAAAAATGCGAAAGCTACCAAGTGTTCAAAAAGAAACCAGAGGTGTCTGGTAAAAGCAATGTAAGCTTTCTTAACAATTGTTGCATCAGGGTAGATTTTTAGGAGACTTAAGCTGGGTATACACGATACGATCTGCACAACCAACGATATCGCTGAATGATTTCCCTTGAACTTTTCTGTAGTTCAGGACAAATGATATTGGGTGTACATTCTGAGAGATATCTATGATAGATATCTTTCAGTGAAGTCATCCTGAACATGCAAATCGTGATGAAATCATCCAAGTTGGCCTGCATGTACGGACGACCATAGATATAGTTATCGTCCATGCGGGACCGCGCTTCATTGGTCGTTCGCTGCATAAAAATTAACGATAGGAACGATTTATCGTTGAATTACATCATTATCGTTCATAGATGTCGTACCATGTGTACGCACCTTTAAGAGCTCGATGTCATTATATGGTGCTCTAATTCCCAATGGAGCTTCATTCCATTACTTTACATAAACCAGACTTACAGAAAAAGCCAAATTAACCATGTTGTTTGCCTCTCTAGGTGTTTACTGGAGCTGATTTAGAAAGAGACATACTTTCAGAGTGTAAATACCTTTACCCATCCATCGAGCGTGGTGAGTAGGACCAGGAGCTCAACATGTTTCTCTGCTATTTCCACCACCAAGAAACAAAAGAGATAAATGCAAAAGCTCTGGTAAAGATTCTAACATTTCCGGTCATAATCTGTTTAATACAGCATCTTGGAAGAGGGCAATGTCCACTGCACTATAAATGTTTTTATCAATACTTCTACATTCTTTCTGAAAGCGGTTGAAAATTCCATGAGAATGTGAAAGCATAATCTCCATTTGTGTCAGCTTCCAGAAAGTAAACTTCTGGGCAACCACTAAACTACAACGTACAAAGCTAAAACTTGGTACACAAGTAACTACATCATAATGGACAAAAATAGTCTATGTGGAGGCATATTTCAAACATCTATGTTTTTGACAATGTTAAAGTGGACCACTCTATTGTGTATTGTCACTGCAGCCATTGGATTCATTCTGTATTTGGCAGTGACACCTGGATAACATTGGTACAACAGGATCGGACCCATGGGGCACGCGTCTAATGTCCTTAATTCAAAAATAGGAAGGGGGGGGCGCTAGTGCTCTTTCTGGCTCAGGGCAGCAAAAAGTTTAGTAACGCCTCTGGTTTTTACTGTTCCCAGGGTGTATCTGGATATCTATATTACAAGCATGAAACACTAGTACAAACAAATACTGACAAATAATCCTAAAATATAAAGTAGACAAATTATGTTTACTCACTTTGGTAAACAAGGTTCGTTTACATGCTTCAATCATCCTAAGAATTCCAGTTCCGATTGTAGCCAAAATTGGAATATGCTTCGCTTTCAAGAAAAAATAATGTAAAAGAGACTAGGACAACCAGGGGCGTGTCTAAGGGTGCAGGGTGTGCGGTGCACACAGGTCCCTATGTCCAAGGGAAGCCCACATCACAAACCCTGCATCCATATTTTTTAACATTACCTTTTAGACGTTTTGCGTCGGCTTTAGCAGCCCTGCACTAACAGCCTAGAAAATTGCTGCCAAGGTCATTTCACCCGCGTTTTGCACATGCACAATGGGGAAATCGCCGGGAAAAAGGCAGCTGCGCCATGTTCCCGGTGACCGGCGCATGCACAATAGACTCTGGGTACTAGTCCTATTGCTGCTGCAGTCAGTGCGCTGCCGGCCAAAGGGGACAGAGGAGGGGGCCCCACACGGGGTATGCACATGGGCCCCTTCCTCTCTTAATACACCCCTGGGGACAACATTGTCTCTTCATCCACCAAAGATATTCTAATTAATTACTTACTCCATAGTCTTTGTATAGCTACTTATGAAATAAGGAGTCATTATACGAATAATTCAGATACAATGCTGATTTTAGACAGCCATCAACATTACATCTAAGGCCCGTATTCAATTAAAAGCGAAAAGCCACGATCGGCGAAAAGTTTTCGCTGATGCATGGTTATCGTCTGTTTCTGAAGTATCGCCCTATTCAATTCCAGGACGTTTTCGCCTGGACGAAAACTCCATAGGCAAAAACAGGTGAAAAAAGTTTCTCCACCCAAAGACAGGAGAAAAGATGTGCAAAATCCCTATTTTTGAGTAAAAAAAAGTGGGGACTTGGTTCAGAACCCTTTGGGCACCCTCCTAGTGACTAATTAGGCAAAAAAATCTAAATATCCCCTAAAAAAGTCATGTCATTTTTGGGGTGAAAATGCAAAAAGTGTTTGAAAATTGGGTTAAGGTACTGGGATAGTCATTTTGGGGTGCTCTATGGATGGGGCAGGTGTTTTTAGGATTGCAGGAGGCTGTATTTAAAAAAAAAAAAAATTATTCCGCACTTTACAAACCTCAAAATATACTAGTATCCATTTACATGTACCCTCAATTTAACTATAGCAACTATTTTTCATAAAAGATATTGCTTAATATAATTTTTCCACACTTATGCAAATATGCATATAACAGTCCTTTGACTCAAAGTAAGATCCCTAATTACTTTTATTATGGCTAATAATCAGAGGCGTCACTAGGGTTGGTGTCACCAGGTGCTGTAACCCATGGTGACAAACCCCCCCGCTCCACCAAAAAAAAAAAAAATCAGGACCAAGGTGCGCAGCTCTGTGCTCTCTTCCCCCTTACCAGTCCACCACTCACACTGCAGTGCTAGAATGCCGGGCGCACCCGGCAGGCGTGATGATGTCAAGCCCTGCATTCTGAGTAGAGAAGAGAAGAGGACGGTCTGACGGACTGGCCCAAAACACTGCCGCCGCCAGTCCATGTACACCTTCCCACCTGCGTGGCGGTGGTGGTAGTGGAGAGCGGACTGGTGTGGTGGTGGCAGTGCATGGGGGGGGGGGTGAGAATGCAGGGCTGCCAAGAGAAATCTTGGCCCTGGTACAGCAACCTCCCGGAGATCCCATGGAGAGGGAGTGGCCCTAGCATATTTGGTGAATGGCAGCACTTTTTTAGGGTTGTGCTAGCATGTGAGAAGCACCCACTCATGGGAACATGGCAGGTTAGCATTTTTTAAGAGCTGGCCATATACTGCCCACTTTCTTTTTGGAAACAAATAGATTTTTTAACAGTGCCCAGAAACTGCCCCCCCTTCTGTATCCAGCCAGCCCCACATCTGTGACCCCAGCCAGCCAGCACCCCCTTCTGTATGCAGCCAGCCAGCACTCACTTCTGTGTCCCAAGCCTGCCTGCCTCCCCCCTTCTGTGTCCCCAGAGAGCCAGCCTGTTTTCCCTTCTTTGTCCAGCCCAGTCCCACCTCACTTACCTTCCTCTTGATGGCTCTCCTCTCTACCAGCAGCGGCAGCAGCGAGTGGAGGAGTGGACGGGCAGCGGGCTCCTCTCAACGGCGGCACAGTGTAACGTCACATGCTTTCTTTGGAAAAAAAAATTATTCTAAGCACTGTGGCGGACGGTGGCTGGGGACATGGGTGGGGGAGTGGGCGGATCCTGCACGGCTCACCCGCCTCTAGCAGCTGTGTGGTGGCGGGGGGGGGTATGGGCATAAAAGTGTGGCTTCTGGTGCAACCCCCTTGGAGGGTGACACCCAGAGCGGCCTGCACCCCCCGCACTCCCCTTGTGATGCCACTGCTAATAGTACACTTCTATACTGATTGCCCGGGTGAGTTAGGCTTTATTGGGGGTGACTTTTTTGCCAGTTACACTTTTCGCCGCATTCGACCATATGCGTTTTTGCCTGTTTTACAATTGAATAGGGCAAAAAGTGGGTGTGCGCATTGAGTAAGCAGGCAAAAACTTTGCTTCAAAACAGGTGAATGAGGTGAAAACATTGTGCTTTCTGACGATCTTGGCTTTTCACGGCTAATTGAATCCGGCCCTAAGGCTTATATTATAAAGAGATATTGGATATAGTGTTCTAGAATTAGTGTTCAGGAAGGCTGCATAGACGTTGACTGCAATAGTCAGCATTAGATTCAAAGTGTTAAGGTGGCCATACGCGGCACGATATATACGTGGATATAGGTGCTATATCGTGCCGTGTATGGGCACGATATCGTATATATATTATATTAGGAGCAATTTCTATAAAGGAAGTTAAGGAATGTATTGTGAATCTATGATGATCCACTCCCTTCTCACAAATTGTTTATCTTAGACTTTATTGCATCCCAATTTAGTGTGTGTTGGGCTCTGGGTATGGGGTCCCAATCAGTGAGCAAACAGAGACATGTTTGTAACCTTAGTTATTAGTGCTCAGGAAGGCTGCATAGACATTGGCTGCATTAGTCAGTGTTAGATTCAAAGGGCGGGATGTAATAGAGATCGAGTCTGCCGGAGGTGCGGGATGCAGACTGATCTCGATCGTTTTTTTAAAGTTGCAGTCATTTACCAGGAAAAGCCGAACTGGCTTTGCCTTGTAAATGACTGCAACTTTGAAAAAAACTATCGAGATCAGTCTGCATCCCGGCAGACTTGATCTCTATAACATGCCGCCCTATGTGTTAGTTATCAAATTGTAATTACATTTATAATCTAAGACAGAGTTACGCCAGACTTAAACTGGAGGAAAACTGAGGGAAAACATCCTCAAAACCAGAACACTTTCTAAACGACAACAAGCAACATTTATGTGAATTACCAAATTCACCGTCTTCTGCTTTATGAATATTCATGAAACTCCTTACTGCACTCACTGCTTGGACATTGCAAATACTTCCCTATTGGAATGCGGCCGGCGGTTCGATTCCCGGCAGCACCTGACCGACCAAAGCAGAGTCCCCAGGAGCGGAAGCCCGACAGCGCTGGAAATCCCGATCGTCGATAGGTAAGTATTGACTAACCTAACCCCCTAACCCTCCTTAGGGGTGCCTAACCCTAACCTCCCCCCAAGTGCATAACCCTAATCCCCCCTTCCCCGCTGCCTAAACCAAAGTCCCCCGGTGGGTGCCTAACCCTAAGTCCCCCCCGGGGGTGTCTAACCCTAACCCTCCCTCCCCCTAGCCTAACCCTAACCCTCCTGGGGGGGGCCTAACCCTAAGTCTCCCCCGGGTGCCCTAAACCTAACCCTCCCCCCCCCGTGGCTGTCCGCTCGCGGAGCCCGGAATCCCTTCGATCGGGATGCCGGTCTCCAGGCGTCGGGGAAATGTCAGGCATCTACATCTAGATCCACACTGTCTCTATATCACACAGCCTCCACTCCAGTTTTTATCTCACTTATCACCTCGTGCACAGCATGAACACTCTTATTTCAAACACCCCCCTTATTCAGTGTCCACAAAATCCTCTACTTTATCCATCCCTATCCTCCCCTTTTTGTCTCCTCCACTTGATGTTCCCCCTTTTTCTCTAATCAGTCTGCTTTCCAACCCTCTGCTTCTTTCCCCAACCTTTCCTGTTCCTCCACTCTCAACCACCTCCCTCCCTCCATGGCCTTGCTACCCCACCACTAAGCCCTATTCCCTAATGGTTCTGCCTGTCACCTCTAGGGCTGCCAAGAGAAATTCTGGGCCCAGGTACAGCAACATCCTGTGGGACCACAGCATGTTGGGCATGGTTGCACCCACTTGTGGGTGGGTCTAGCATGTGAGATGCACCCACTCACAGGAGCATGGCATAGCACCCAGCATCTGGGATTAAAGTAGTCACTACTGTATTAGGATGGCGGGACAGTCCCATAATATATGCATTTTTTATCAGGATGTATTTAGATGCTAAAATGTAACACACAATAATTAAAGTGCTACAACGTTATATTGTACATGTAAATAACACAATCAAAATCTATATTTTGTCATAGACATAGATGAATGAAGGACTTAGGTTCTCATTCAGACCCGGTCGCAAGCGCTGAGCCCTTGCAACCGGGTCGATGTTTAGGCCCTGTGCATGCACAGCGGCCACACTGCGAGTGCGCAAGCCCTGGAGCGAGAGAGAAACTCTCTCGCTCCGGAGCTCACTACAAAAGGGCCAGCTGTCGATGTTAATCGACAGCTCGGCCCGTTTTGTAGGCATGGCGGGGGGGTGGTTTCACAAACGGAGGCGTTCCTTAATTTTGACATAACATCAGGTCATCTTAAACACAAACATTTCATAGCACATATCCTAACCCACTGCTCCATGCTCCTTCCTCATTATCTACCCCATCTGTGTCGCCCCTGTCTGTCGGCCCCTCCCCTTTAGAATGTAAGCTCTCACGAGCAGGGCCCTGGTCCCTCATGTGCTTCTCCTTATAGTATAATTTACTCCTAACTCCCCACAATGGCACCTAACACTTGGTTGCTGACGTGCTGCTGCTTGTGTTATGCAGCTATGTTTATAAACCATGTCCTTGTCCTACATTGTTTTGTATTGCTATTAACTGTTTTTCTTGTATGCTCATTTATGTACTGTGTAAGGTGCTGCGGAACCTTTGTGGCGCCATATAAATAAAGGATAATAATAAAAATAACAATAATAGAATAAATAGTTTATTTCAGTATATTTTAGGGTGTCATATCATTTTAATTTAGTCTGTGTCTTCCTACATGTCTAGATATGTAAACACATTCACTTTTTATTTCTCGAATATCTAAGTTACAGACTGTCGTAACAGTACATAGATTCATACATAAAATCACAATACATACAAGGATTCATGTTTATTTGGATATAAATGCAATGTTAGTCTTTTTTAAAGCAACTCATTTCAACTGTTCACTAAAATGGCGTATGCTGCATAAAAAACATGTATGCTGACTACAGTGAAGTGTGGTGAGGTCACAGTACACATGTATAAAAACTGTTTTTATATCAAAACTCTAGAGCAGGGATGGGGAACATCAGGCCCGGGGGCTGTTTAAGGCACCTGGAATCATTTAGCCTGGCCCTTGGAGCTTTTTTCTGATAGCCTCATTTGGATAGCAGGGTGCCTAGAATGGCACCCTGCAGCCAAAATCTATGCAGCAGGGCCACCTGGACCGTCCTTAGGATGCTTCAGACGGTCACACCACTGCCATTACAGCTCCCTGGAGCATCCTCAGGATGCTCTGGGCATTGCTGTAATCACCAGTGATTGTGGCCCTGCCCCTGTGTGACATCACATGGAGGGGGAGTGGCCTGCACCTGGCCCGCGAATAATGTTATATATATCAAAATGGCCCTCGGCAGAAAAAAGGTTCCCCACCCCTGCTCTAGAGCAGGACAGGGAGTATGATAAGGGAGGGAGTATGCCAGGGGAGGCTATGCCTCACCTGCCTACCCTGACTGCACGTCTCTGGCTGACTAAATCGCTGTCACTAACTGCTGGACCATGGTCCTCTCTTACCGGGTCCACAGGTTGATTGGCTCCCCTATTCTCTGCTATTACATGCAAGTTTCTACTATACCTACTCCACCTGTGCCAGACTTCCACTAGTAACTGCTTCTCATCAAGCACACCAACTTCTATAAGTCATATCACATTTCCCTCTACTTGCCTCTCTCTGTGTTATCTTAGGGGACCATGACCTGCTAGTTCTCTGCAGCTAAGTCCATCCTGAGGGCTAGATAGACTTTGCACCCCTAGGTCAGCAGTACTAAATAAAGTAGTAGGTTCATAGTCCAAAAATCATCCCAGTGCTGTGATAAATGCATTTTACCATAAGGGGTACCTAACAGGGGTTAGAGGGGTATTTAAGTGTGACCAAAGTACATTAAGGGCATGTTCAAACAAAAAGCATCTCATGCTGACCATAAAAAAATGCATACACATCTTTTATGAGAAGGGTCACTTCCGCTTCTGATTAACTAAATGAGTTTGAAACCCTACCTATAGCAAACAGATTTGACATTCAATGGAGACTTCACCCCTTTCAATGCCTCTATTTTAGGAAGGAAATGGGAGAACGGATATTACCTGCCAAGATAAATAAATATACTAAAAAAAAAAGAGGAAAGAGAGGGTGGAAAAAGAGGAAAAAGAAAGAGATAAATGATATTTTACCAACAGAAAAGATGAGGCTAAAATATTTAATATGAGTTAAAAAAAATTAACAAATATGGAAGAAAGGATTTTGAAAAAGGGTCTGAAATTAGTACCCTCAAATTAATTAGACCATTTTAAAACATTTATAGAAGAAGAGACAGGAGTAAAGTTAACTAGTGAAGCTCCACTTATGGAACCTCCTTTTAAGAAGAAATCACATTTTTATCCTGCTCATGTCAAGGGCAGTATAGTAGACTGTTTTACCAAATTGGTTATAGATGATCCTAAAAAATAATTTAAACAGAAAAGAAAGAGAGGCAATGAGAGCCTTGAGTAAAGAACAATCAATTGTGATTAAACCTTGTGATAAGTGTGGTGGTATAGCTATTTTAGACAAAGTATATTATGTGAATGAAATCTTTGGACAACTAAACTAAAGGTGGGACTTACCAGAAATTAAAAACCGATTCTTCTTATAAAATAAAATATAATGTAAAAAAATCCTATCTAAGCATCTGGAATATGGGACAATATCCAAAAAAGAATTTGAATTCCTAAATGTAGATAATCCCAAAACACCCACAATCTTTACCTTGCCTAAATTTCACAGAAATGCATTAGCACCACCAGGACGCCTGATAATATAAGGCATGGGAAGCCTTACAACCAATTTATCAGAGATGATATATTATTATTTATAGCCTTTTGTGTCTAAAAGTAAATCCTATCTTAAAGACAGGTCAGATGTGATTAATACATTTCAGCAAATAGGGAAAATGTATTATATTTATATGATTTCAGCAAATGTGACATCTCTATATACTGTGATTAATCATGAAGATGGTATAGAGGCACTAAAGTGATTACTTAAAACTGATATACCTTATACTGTTTCCCTATTATACCAAATAGTGTGGATTTTATAATGTGTGTTACCCCGTTGTATCCCTTCCTTTCCACTTTTTCTTTTGTTCCCTTTTCCCTCCACAAATGTATAATTCAGTATAAATCTAATATTGAAAAATAAAAAATAAATTATATATCGGAGAACACGATCAATTTCATTTTGGAAGTAATTAAATTGTTATTGAACAACAATTATTTTTTCTTTGAGGAAATTACTACCTGCAAAATATAGGAACTGCCATGGGTACCAAGTTCGCACCAAGCTACACTAATCTCTTCATGTCCTGCTGGGAGGAGTCCGCGGTGTGGAGGGATAAGTTGGCTTGTGCAAACTTTGTATCCTGGTATACATTTATAAACAATATATTGTTCCTATGGAAAGGTTCAGAAATAGATTTAAATAATTTCTGCAATAAATTAAATCAGAACATCATGATATATAAGGAAATAAACTCTTTACAAAAGGATATAATAAATTAACAGATTCAAATAGTTATATCCCAACAAATAGTAATCACCATCCTAATTGGTTGAGAGGAATACGAAAAAGTAAATTCCTCTGACTAAAATGTAATTGCAGTGAAACCGAACATCTGCAATCTCAAATAAATATAATGGGACAGAAATTTATAAACAAAGGATATGATCCAAATATAATTTTAAAAAATTTAATACGAAGTACTATGCTTAGATAGAGCTACACTTTTGACCAAGATAAACTAAAAGGAAAAAGCAAAAAAAATTGATTTGACTTATATATATTAAATTTTAATTTCAATTATAAAGTTATGGAAAAATATATACAGAAAAAATTAGGGAATTTTATTAAAGGACCCTATTTTAAAGGATTTAGGCCCTGATTCAGAGCCGGACGCTCTGACAGAGCGCTCGCTCAGTTTCAGGGCCGTCCCTGCTACTTTTTGGAGCGGCCTCCTGGCCGCTCGCATAGCTGTGGGGACCACCCACAGCTATAGCGAGCGGCCAAAATGATGGTCGCGATGGTCAAGACCATCGGGCTTGCGTCGAGACCCTGCGGTAGGGTCTCGCTGCCGCAAGCCCAGGAGTGCTTTTGGCTCTATCAGAGCCAAAAGCACCACCCACTGACATCACTAGTCATGTCAGTGGGGCCGGACCCAGACGGTAGGCGTTCCCATGGGAACGCCTCCGTCTGGGCAGCCACACCCCCGGCACGCCCACCAAAGGAGGCGTGCTGTCAATCACCATCGACAGCACGCCCCCTTCGGTGCGAGACCCTTAATGACGGCTTGGCCATCGTTATTCGGGTTTCGCGCATGCGCGCGATGGAGCCGCCTCCGTCGTGTGCATGCGCACTTGGGCACCATCGACCGCTTGCGAGTGCTCAGCGCTTGCGAGCGGGTCAGAATCAGGCCCTTAATCTCAGAGAAAACTTTTATTTAGAAAAAAAAGCCCCCAACTTAAAAGATACATTAGTCAGGAGTGCTCTTCCTTATACAAATTCCAACCCTATTCGTGATAAAGGGTTTTTTTTTAGATGCGGGAGCTGTATAGCAGGTGCACTCCCGGTGCACTCAGGTGCACTCCCGCTGTGTACAGGCGGGATCTCACAGCACTACACGCTGAGGACTCCGGTGATGGCAGACTTCTGTTCACCCCATGCCGATTCTCACTAGAGCGATCAGGTACCACACTATTTTTCATTTCCAGGCGCACATATAGACCATTTGTGTTATGTGTGAGTGATTAGCCCTGCACTACCCCAGAGGCAACCAGAGCATAACTTACCTTACATGGACTACAGTGCTGCCAATATTTTACTTTCTTCTTACCACAGTATACGATCCTAGGCTTCTCACTACTCACCACTGCCCATATGACATGTGAGTAGCAGCAGCATTGGGGACGATCACATACTGTGGCCTTTACCTGACCTTATGTCACATATTTACTACAATATACTTTTTACTATGGGCACTCTCATTAAGGCTAGATCTGAATAGGTTCCTGCACTATTTACACATCAGGTTCCTTTTTCACATCAGACTTAACAGTAGATGCTCAATACACTTTTCTATACCCTTGGGTAAGTCTGACAACACGCTCACGTGTCATTCACTGGGTACATAATGACAGGCAGCAGCTGTTGCCTTGACACCATACAAAGGGTATATCTTACCTATATTTTCACACTTATTCTGTAATCTCATTTTCTGTGGTACCTGTAATAATTTATATACGGCAATCGGTGGACACATAGTCTGTTACACAAGTTTATTATTGTCTCCTCTCTTTTTTATGGATTTTCATTTTTTTCATATATGATAGACTTACTATTTCTCTATCTGATTAACCTGAAGATATACACATTGAGAGTTCTCTACCAATATCTGATGATATCAAACAATTTTTGACAATTTTTGTAATTTGGAGATTTATTATATTATATGTGTGTTGTTGCTGTGATACGTCATGGAATTTTATTTTCATGGAACTTACTTTTTCTGTGTATGATCACAATACTATTAACATTATATTGATTGGATTGACATCTCGAGGGGGGCTCATTTAGTGGTCTTTTCCATATGACCATATTTGTTGAATATATAACCCTTTCTCCTGAAGTCACTCCACTGACTCATATTTCACATTGCTTCCTATATTAGTGTTTAGTATTGTGTTTTGTTTTGTCCAACATTGATTGTTAATTGTGCGATTTAGGATCTGTATTTGTTTTTGGCAGATATTTTAATGCATATCCAATAAATGCTATTTTTTTTAATTATCAATCTAGTATCAGCAAAGAGTGACCCCAACTAGAGAGTTCTTCTTTCTTCCTCATTCTTAGCATGTAAATCTGTCTGCTCCTCACAAACTGAGATAACTAATTTTATTGCCAAAGGAAAGAAATATATGATAGGTGATTTTATTATGTCACACAACAAATGTCGTCTATTTACTGCGGTTTGTTTTAGGTTGGCCGAACTACGAGGTCACTTAAATGAAATTAGCTGAAAATGTTAGAAATGTAAAAAGGAGTCTTACAACCCATACATTGTCTAATCATAAATGTTATGTAGGAAATGTTGTTAATTTTATGGGCATATAAACCATTAAATCCAAGAGATAGGGACCTTGAGGGAAAATCTTGCCAGGAAGGAAATAGAGTGGTGATTTTTACGCTTGGGACATTGATACATGGAGATATAAACTAGGACTTCGAGCTTAAATAGTTTTTATAATTTTTTTATAAATTTTTTGTGAATGTTAAACTTTTTTTTTTACAAATTTTTGAATAATAATAATACTTGTATTAGATTAATGTATTTAACAATCAGTATTCTATTGGTAATAGTTAATACCAGCTTTTTGTATTTCTTCTGGTAATAATAGTCTCCATATTGGTACTAGAATATCATCCTTTTGCTTATTTGGAACGCATAATACTGAAATGGAATTCTATTTCTGGCTGTAAATCAGAGCGCAAGATGGCCTCCACTCTTATTACTGTGGGCATTGCGTAATATTTGAGTAGGAACATCTATCATTGGTCCTGATGGAGATGTTCCTTCCCACACATGACGCTCCATTTGGCCACATCTGGAAATTGGAACACATAGACCGGAAGTCATGTAACTTCCAGTTCTTCGTGGATTACTGTGTTTTATTTATTGAGATACTGATATATCTTAAAGTGTCCGCTGCAGGTTTGTTGGTATATGTACGTTGTAACTGGTAAATTCCTTTTCTGGTAATTTGTGTATATGGATGTTAAGATATAATTTAATATACAAGGCATCACTTCCGCTCTTTGAATATCGGTGCTCTATTGGCCACATCCTTAATTGGAACGCATAGACCGGAAGTCATATAACGTCCGGGTCTTCAAATAAATATTGTTGTTTTTTTATTTA
Source organism: Taudactylus pleione (assembly GCA_031769625.1). Taxonomy (NCBI): domain Eukaryota; kingdom Metazoa; phylum Chordata; class Amphibia; order Anura; family Myobatrachidae; genus Taudactylus; species Taudactylus pleione. Next base: position 8,018,047 of record JAUIMM010000154.1, read on the forward strand.
CACTGCTCAAAAAAATAAAGGGAAGACTAAAATAACACATCCTAGATCTGAATGAATTAAATATTCTTATTAAATACTTTGTTCTTTACATAGTTGAATGTGCTGACAACAAAATCACACAAAAATTATCATTGGAAATCAAATTTATTAACCCATGGAGGTCTGGTTTTGGAGCCACACTCAAAATTAAAGTGGAAAAACACACTACAGGCTGCTCCAACTTTGATGTAATGTCCTTAAAACAAGTCAAACTGAGGTTTAGTAGTGTGTGTGGCCTCCACGTGCCTGTATGACCTCCCTACAATGCCTGGGCATGCTCCTGATGAGGTGGCGGATGGACTCCTGAGGGATCTCCTCCCAGACCTGGACTAAAGCATCTGCCAACTCCTGGACAGTTTGTGGTGCCACTTGGCATTGGCGGATGGAGAGAGACATGACGTCCCAGATGTGCTCAATTGGATTCAGGTCTGGGGAACGGGTGGGCCAGTCCATAGCATCAATGCCTTCATCTTGCAGGAACTGCTCACACACTCGAGCCACATGAGGTCTAGCATTGTCTTGCATTAGGAGGAACCCAGGGCCAACCGCACCAGCATATGGTCTCACAAGGGGTCTGAGGATCTCATCTCGGTACCTAATGGCAGTCAGGCTACCTCTAGCAAGCACATGGAGGGCTGTGCGGCCCCCCAAAGAAATGCCACCCCACACCATTACTGACCCACTGCCAAACCGGTCATGCTGGTGGATGTTGCAGGCAGCAGAACGTTCTCCTTGACATCTCCAGACTCTGTCACGTCTGTCACATGTGCTCAGTGTGAACCTGCTTTCATCTGTGAAGAGCACAGGGCGCCAGGGGCGAATTTGTCAATCTTGGTGTTCTCTGGCAAATGCCAAACGACCTGCACGGTGTTGGGCCGTAAGCACCAACCCCACCTGTGGACGTCGGGCCCTCATACCACCCTCATGGAGTCTGTTTCTGACTGTTTGAGCAGACACATGCACATTTGTGGCCTGCTGGAGGTCATTTTGCAGGACTCTGGCAGTGCTCCTCCTGTTCCTCCTTGCACAAAGGCGGAGGTAGCGGTCCTGCTGCTGGGTTGTTGCCCTCCTACGGCCTCCTCCACGACTCCTGATGTACTGGCCTGTCTCTTGGTAGCGCCTCCATGCTCTGGACACTACGCTGACAGACACAGCAAACCTTCTTGCCACAGCTCCCATTGATGTGCCATCCTGGATGAGTTGCACTACCTGAGCCACTTGTGTGGGTTGTAGACTCCGTCTCATGCTACCACTAGAGTGAAAGCACCGCCAGCATTCAAAAGTGACCAAAACATCAGCCAAAAAGCATAGGAACTGAGAGGTGGTCTGCGGTCACCACCTGCAGAACCACTCCTTTATTGGGGGTGTCTTGCTAATTGCCTATAATTTCCACCTGTTGTCTATTCCATTTGCACAACAGCATGTGAAATGAATCAATGTTGCTTCCTAAGTGGACAGTTTGATTTCACAGAAGTGTGAATGACTTGGAGTTACATTGTGTTGTTTAAGTGTTCCCTGTATTTTTTTGAGCAGTGTATATTGAGCTACCAATATATTCTAAAATGTCTGCTGAGGTTTATTAGCATGTGTATATTGTAGCTGGCGGATCCCTTGTTTGATATTTTGTATATGTATGTGTTATGATTTTAATGTGCAAGACGTCACTTCCGCTTGTGGAAGACCGGGAGGTATAAATAAAATTACAGTTTTCACCTCCTAACTAGCCTTGAAAAAGATCAGATGATCGATACACATCGGAAGAGAAGGATACGTTTATTTGTGACACTGGAACCCCCATCTACCCTTTCACCAAAAGGTACATATATTGTGTGCTTTGCAAAGTCTGGACTGCAAGGATTCATACTGACTATAAGTGACCTTTACCATCAGGAAAGAGTGGACTGTTTTCCTGTATACCAATCATCTTTAATGATTTCAACTACCTTATAATACATATCTGGAATAAATTATGGCTGTGATCATTTAGAGGAAAGGGATTTCTCTTCACTTCTAAAGAGAAAAAGAAACCTTTATATATATATGATACAACCATTTAAAATGTGAGTTACTGGTATGTTTACCCTGAATGTATGATCTTAAGAAAAATAAACCGCTATGCACTACATATATATATATATATATATATATATATATATACACATACATATACATATACACACAGACACACACAGCCGCCCCGTTTGTAGCGAGCCCCGGAGCGAGTGAATTTCTCACTCGCTTCAGGGCTTGAGCATGCGCATTGCGCACGACGTGCGTGTGCAGTGTCCCACCATCGACCCGCTTGCGAGGCATTTTCGATTGCGAGCGGGTCTGAATCAGGCCCACAGTGTGCAGCAGATGTCTGACGCATTTTGCTGTGTGTCCCACAGCTTTGTCAAAGGTAAGTGGGATATATTCCTGAAAGGGGTTTATACCATAACCAATATGGTTACTAATCAAGCATCTGTGCAACACAATCCATTCTATAAAAAATTTACATAAAAACATTATTATAGGATCATAAATAGAAGGCAGACTTCTTATATCCTAAGGGCGGTATTCAATTAGATTTTTGTATGCGATAAAGTTTCGCATGCCGGACTTTTTCGCCTACATCACGTATTTTAGCTGCAGAAACTTATCATTTGCGTACCCACGATTTGCCCTATTCAATTCCAAAAGACGCGAAAACGGCGACACACGAAGTCAGAACAGGTGAAAAGTGGTGTCAGAAACGGGGAAATCAGCCTGAACCCCCCAAAAAGATGCAGAAACATTGGAGATCAATGTAGTAGTGCCCGTTTAGCCCTAATAAAACTGTTTGGGGTACTTAAGTTTGCACAATTGCCTCTACAGCAGGGGTTCCCAACCACTGTCCTCAAGGCACACTAACAGTCCAAGTTTTAAGAATAGCCATATTTGAGCACAGGTGACTTAATTAGTACCACAGTTATTTTGATTTAATCATCTGTGCTCAAGCATGGGTATCACTAAAACCAGGACTGTTAGTGTGCCTTGTGGACCAAGGTTGGGAATCACTGCTATACAGTAATTAGCGACTTGGCACAAGTGGTGTAGAATGGCAAAAAGCAGTATTTTTTGGAGCAATTAAGTAGACCTGTCAAATTTGGAGTACCTGAAAATGGTTGCAAGCATCTTTTAATGTCTCTAAAGTGTAGTTTTCAAAAAAATGAAAATCCTCCATCATAAAAGCACATGCAATCCCAAAAACACTTGACCCCTTCTTAGAGCACCCCCAGAACCTTATTTCGCTAGTTGGCGAACTTGTCCCCCCACTTTGCGCTTTTTCACCCCCAAATTTAAAGTACTTTTTTGGGGTGTTCCTCACTTTTTTTTTAGGAATTTTTTGACGCAGTTGTCCTTTGGGTTGTCTCAAGTGTTCTGAGTGGTTTCCCCACCTTTGCACCCCAAAATAAAAATGTTGCAATTCTTTTCTCCTGCAATTCAGAGAGAAATCTTTTTCGCCTATTACATTGCATTGACTTTCCACGTATGCAAAAAGCAGATGGAATTGACTACGGAAATAAGTTTCCGCCTCGTGAAAAGTCGCAATCGCGATACTTTTTCGTGGATCTCGGCTTCTCGCTTCTAATTGAATACGGGCCTAAGTCTTAAACAATCTATAGAGGCTTTTTATTATTTAAGACAGGGAAAATTACTTTAGAAAATCGTCATATTTGGCTTCCTCCCTGGTCATGCGATGTAAATAAAGATCACATGACCGGAGGGTGTGTTTTTCTCTTTCCTTGTGATCTTTATTTCTCTATAGATTGTTTAAATGGTTGAAAAGATCTGTATCTCCTAATTAAACTATTGTGATATTCCAATAATTGCCAGTTATTTCCAGGAGGCTATAATAGGAATGGGTTACTTTGCACTAGTGCACTTTATTGGACAATTATACAAGTGCCAATTCCCAGCTACTGAACAAAGATTTTTTAATTCACATTTATTTATGTTTGTTTTGAGAATTTGGTGTATTCATGATATTAGTATATATTGATTTTATGTGTTACTTTTATATGGTCTGTCAAAGTCAAATAATTGAGTATGATCAATGTACAATTATTATCTGATGATCTAGTCTGTTGTCTGATAAAGAGTAAATTGGACGCTACTTTGCGTCGGCGCAATCCAATGCACACAATTGCGAACCCACCACACACATACACTGATTCACATAACGCACACACATAGACTTATATGCTTAGACATAGATGCTATTTTGTGTATCCACATGTGTACACATAGACGCCCACGTGCGTCCTCACATACATACATATGAACATTTCCTACATCAATGCACAGACACACATATGCAAACTCATATGTATATAATGGTTCCTATTTACAATAAGTTAATAAAGAGAGTTATTAAAGGTATTTTTAACAAGTAATTATGATGAAATGTGTACATACCCCTAATTACACCATATGAACTAACCAATGACCAAAGTGACCTGAAGCAAGAACCAATGAGAATCTGTTATTACGTGCCTTTGTTGTCTCTGGAATCTGTACCAAATATAGGCTTGTGAGCTGGGTGCAGTATGCAGTCATTTCTCCATTTCTTTGGGTAACAGTGACCGCAGGGTTCAGGATTGAAATACTGCATACTGGGACCAGTAGCGCATGCATATGTATTGGCTGTACTTATATATATATATCTTATTGCTTTTTATTCTAATTGTTAAATCTTTCCCTGTTTACATAAATAACTTTTTGTGCTTTGGAATCACACAATTGGACTGGAAAGCAATTCTTTCTTAAGAGACTTGCAGCGCTAATAGCGACTACCGACAATTAGGAATCAATAGATGGGGGCTCATCAGCTGTGAGGTCACGCTACCGAAAATCATTAGATGCTACCGGATTTTGATTCCTGAGCAAAGGGTGGATATGCGCATCACATACGGGTAAGAACGCAATGTGTTTTTAAAACCTGTTTAATACTCAGTGTTGTTAAATCGAATCTCCATTTTTCAGGTGATCTAAGGGGCGCTGGCTAGGACCTAGGGACAAGAGAGAAAAGTCAGTTTCTTGTATTGTCACTTTTGCGCTGCAATAGGCGATTCGCAAATAGCGTATGCGTCTTCCCTGTATCACTGCTGCATGTTGTTTTGATAGATAGTCTGATTAGTTAGTAGAACTAAGCACCTGAGCAATATCATTAAGCTGTTGTGAGCGACCACCATACTTTCTATTTGCAGTTCTGAGAGGCATGAAAGGAGCCAGCACTGGGAGGATGTGCTGGTCCGTATAGTGCCATTTGGAGGTTTTTGGGGTACCTCCTAGGTGAGTCAGTTCTCAGCTTATACATGTGCTGTTATCATGCAGTACATTAATTGTAATTATATGACCCAGAGTGGGTGCTACTATTTTGTAGCAATAATTATTTTGGGGTGAGCGTTTGGGCGTGGGACCCCCAGAGTTGCTCTGGCTGGGCCTTTTTCAGGGCATCAACACTTAATTCACATAGATATTTTTTCATCACCTTTCCATTTGTTTGTTTATTATTTATGTAATTTTAATTCTTTCTTATTGTATTAACATTTATTGATTATCTTGACACATCTATACTTTACACTTCACTATCACCTTTCTTCCATTATTTGTGTGATGCCCTGGGATGGTCCTTGGCTGGCTTCTTTTTGGCTGCTCTGAACCTCTGACGTGAACCCCTTAATGTTAGGGACACCGGTATAGAGGAGCCTTGACGCTGGCCCGGCGCTTAATCATATATTTGCTAATGTATGCAACCAATACCTCTGAATTTCTATTATCATGTAGGATTCAAGTATTTTTGCTAATATTGCTACAGTGTGCTGGAGAGAATCTTCTTTTTTCTGTGGTTCAGTATAAACCCCGCCCTTTACAAGCACCTGAGCAATATCATTAAGCTGATGTGAGCGACCACCATACTTTCTATTTGTAGTTAGCAGAACACCTCTGAATAGGTACAGCCAAGAGGAAAGTATTTTTCTGGCCAGAAAACAAAGGTATATGAAAGTGAACGTGTGTTTGTGATGTGAAAAGGTTACTGTTGAAAAGAGACAGGGGAAACTCGATAGGTGTCTGACGAGGCAAACTGCTACCAGGCCAGTATACAAAGCAGGTATATTGTGGTACGAAAAACCAGTGGTAGTTTTTCGGTCCAACACCCAATAGTAATCGCAAAGCCCATTGATCAGTTAGGTTCTCTGGGGCAATGCGATCGGACCGCATAGTTGTGTAAACTGTGATTGTGACTTGGGTAGTTGTGGGGAGGAAATCATTGGCAAGGGTAAGTGTTATTGGAACACTTAAATTCTACCAGGTGAAAGTAACTCAAAGTAGGAAGCGAGCGGACGAAGCTCGGGTTAAATTCGCCGCAAGCAGGATCAATCACAATAGGCAGGTATTCTGCTCCTCATTGTGTAAGCTGACTGAAGCGCTTAGCGGGCCGTCTGTGCTCAACGGGAAGGAGTGCGTGAACGTAGCTCTTAGAAATTGTTCACCAGTCAAAATTCTCTTGTGATAAGTTGCTGAGCATTTTCCAGAATGGGGGCTAAGCAAATGCTAGAAATGGTCGATAATGTGCTGCTCATGGATGGGCCTGTCGGTTCCGCAAGGTATATTATGAATGCAAAGTATGGCGCGTATGCAACTGTGTACTGTGACATATGGGTCAAAATGACCAAAGGATGTGTGAAACTCTTTCCTAAAGTTGGCAGTTTCGATTTGGAGGTATTGAATAATGTCAGAAATAACACATGTTTAGTCAAATCACTGAAGAAAAGAATAAAGTACAATGACTGTTTAAAACTGTGTCAGCATGAGGGGAACACATGTGGCATGGCAGCTTACGCACGCTGGAAGGTAGCATTACTACGCAAAAAGGCGCATACTCGCCTCCGACTGCCCTATGCGATTGGAGGTAATAGTACAGCCGATACCAAAAACAAAACAAAAAAAAATCGTAACAGTAACTTATATTCTATGTTAAATATAATTTTTAAGGTAATGTATTTGTGGAAGACTATGAACCCACTGTAATTTCAGCTTCAAAATAATTTATTATGGCCATAAAGGGCTAAATGTTAACATTTTAGATATTTAGGGGGTTATTCATAATTGTTGGAATGTTAAAAGGTGAGTTTAACCATAGTGGATGTTTTACATACATAATACTTCATAGAAACAGTTTTGAATGTACAGTGTATGTTAAATGTGTGAATTTTTTTTTTAGAAAAATCAAGTGTCCTTGTTTACAGTAAATATTGAGACTAGAAACTCTGGTCTGAATAGACTATGTTAATAAGAACAGATTTTTCCTTGAAGCTACTTGGAAGTCTAGACAATAGATTCTTTTGTTGTTTACAAGTGGTTCACTTTGATCTAGTATTAACCAAAATTGGGATTCTTAGTTATAATAGATAGAATGTTAACTTAGTTATAAGGTGGCCATCTCAATAAGAATATCAATCCAGCGTTGAATTCTCATAGTACTAATTATAAACTTACTTATGTTCATTTTTAATGGTTGTACAAGATAATAGTTTCTTTCAAAAAAAGAGTATTTTTACAGGACTGAAGTCACACAGAAAAGCAGGCTCTATTGTTGAAGAAATGGTAATTCCTGGTTATTCAAAGGTATCTTGTATGAACCCTGTCCGTGCTGCCTATATCATATAGGTTACCCGGCATCATATCTGCAGTGAAAATTGGGCATTAAAGTCACACATGTACAATGCCTGTTTTAAAGTACTGGGGAATTCATAAGTAATGGCAGCCAACGCATATATGACTAAGTTTTATATATTTGAAACAAATGAATGTAGCTGGAAATTATTTTTTTTTTAGTGATGATAAAATTATTTTTAAATATTAGAATGTGATTTTATATTTATATATATATATATATATATATATATATATTATAGAAAGATTGTTCCAAATTAAATGTGGGGTATTCTGAGAATGTCACAAACATTATAGTTGGCAAATTTTAAGATGTTTGTTATGAATGATCATGGTTTATACAGGAGCTAGACTGCAGCACTAATGTGAATTATGATTTGTATTTATGTTCTCAATGTCTGATTGTGAACAAAAGGAGGGTGAGTTTACACACAATCTTGGAAAATAGGGATCTATGTAATATAAAGCATTACTGAACACACACACAGTACAGCGGTTTATGGTTTATTTGTGCTCACATGATCTTGGTTTTCTGTGTGGAATTTGTATGCGCTGCATAGTTTTCTGTGTATAGTTATATGTGCTCATCTGTGTGCAGTTTGTATGTATAGCAGTTTATAGATTTATTTTAGGTTAAGAAATTCAGTTCTGAGTAAGTTATGACATATGGTATGTTATCTGTGTATTAGATCGCATGCAAACCACACATTACCTTGCAGTTATAACTGAGTATGATTTGAAGGTTTGCTGAAATATGCATAGTACATTGTTTAAGATAATCAGGTTACTGGATGTGTCTTGTCAAGGAAATAAGGGCGGTTATGGGCCCTGTGGAAGCTGGCATGTTTAGCTCATAGGAAGCTTTGATTGCTATACACATATAGTGCAGCAAGGACGACCCGGTGTCTGGGGTCTGTAGTGATAGAGGATAAAAGAAAACTGTAGAGAAAAGGTAGCAACGTTAAGAGATATAAGATGCTTAAGAATATCAGAGATAAAAATAGCAGCTACAGCCAAAAAAACAATCTTATCCTGCTGGATAGAACCTAATGCACCTTCCCTTAGTCTGATGATGCCAAGAGTACTTTACTTATTTAACATGGATTGGTCTTCCACAACTCTAGACAAAGAAAAGTTAACAAGGAAATTGTTCTCAATATGGCTTCCTTTTATACATACATTAACACCCGAACTGAAATCAGCTTTGAAACGTAGTTTTCAGTGGATGACTTGGTACAATTAAACAGTTATAGAAGGACAAGTACCCTTTTAATTAGGGGTGAGCGGGTTCGGATTTCTGAAATCCGAACCCCCCCGAGCCCCCCCGATCCGAGGCTGATCCGGGTCAGGCTCGACTTTTCCCGCCTGACTCGGATCTGAAATCGAGGCAAAACGTCATCATCCCGCCTTCCGGGTCTCACGGGTTTTGGATTCTATATAAGGTATCCGCGTCGGCGCCATTTTCTCACTCGGCTGTGGACAGTGAAGAGGTAGGGTGGGAGTTAGGGCTGGCTGGGCTGTGTAGTGTAGTGTTGTGCTGTGCTGCTATTGTCCATAGGGGCTGTGTCCACTCCTCCAAAGTCCATAGGGGCTGGCTGTGTTGTGCTGTGCTGCTGTTGTCCATAGGGGCTGTGTCCACTACTCCAAAGTCCATAGGGGCTGGCTGCGTTGTGCTGTGCTGCTGTTGTCCATAGGGGCTGTGTCCACTCCTCCAAAGTCCATTGGGGCTGGCTGTGTTGTGCTGTGCTGCTGTTGTCCATAGGGGCTGTCCACTCCTCCAAAGTCCATAGGGGCTGGCTGTGTTGTACTGTGCTGCTGTTGTCCATAGGGGCTGTGTCCACTCCTCCAAAGTCCATAGGGGCTGGCTGGACTGTGTTGTGCAGTCAGTTGTCTATAGGGGCTGTGTCCACTCCAAAGTCCTGTGCAGTGTCCCAGTCCTAAAGGGGTGCTGTAGTGTTGTCCAGGGGGTGCTCTGTCCATCAGGGGTGCTCCCACAAGTGCAAAAAAATTCAAATATTTCCTGTGTTTGTGAATTGTGTGTGCAGTAGCCGCACGTGCATCAACAAAGTAGTGCCAAGCGTGCGCCTGTGTCCCATAAGTAAAGGGCCGGCTGGCTTGTCTGTTAAAGGGTGCTGTAACCCCCAAAGGGCACTCCAAACAAAATAAAAAATATATATTTTTTGTGTTTGTGAATTGTGTGCGCAGTAGCCGCACGTGCATCAACAAAGTAGCACCAAGCGTGCGCCTGTGTCATAAGTAAAGGGCCGGCTGGCTTGACCGTTAAAGGGTGCTGTAACCCCCAAAGTGCACTCCAAACAAAATAAAAAAATATTTTCTGTGTTTGTGATTTGTGTGCACTGTGGCTGCACGTGCATCAACAAAGGAGCAGCGCCAAGCGTGCGTCTGTCTGTTAAAGGGTGGTGTAACCCCAAAGTGCACTCCAACAAAAATAAAACATTTTCTTCTGTGTTTGTGAATTGTCTGCACTGTACGTGCATCCTCAAAGCAGCAGCGCCAAGCGTTCGTCTGTCTGTTAAAAGGTGGTGTAACCCCCAAAGTGCGCTCCACAAAGAATAAAAAATTCTTCTTTTTTTTTCTGTCTTTGTGAATTGTGTGGGCTGTAGCTGCACGTGCATCAACAAAGGAGCAGCGCCAAGCGTGCGCCTGTGTCCCATAAGTAAAGAGCTGGCTGGCTCATTTCTTAAACGGTGGTGTAACCCACAAAGTGCACTAGTCTCCAACAAAAATAAAAAATTATTTTCTGTGTTTGTGTGCGCCTTAGCCTCACGTATATATCAATATAACATAAATGGAGGACCAAACTTTCTCCAATAAAAATAAAATAGGGAAAGATCAAGAACCACTTCCTCCTAGTGCTGAAGCTGCTGCCACTAGTCATGACATAGATGATAACATGCCATCAACGTCGTCTGCCAAGGCCGATGCCCGATGTCATAGTAGAGGGCACATACAACCCCTAATGACAAAGTTCAGGTAAATTACCTTGAAAAAAACATTTAAATCATCTGTGGAGAAACGTAAACTTGCCAATATGCCATTTACGACATGGAGTGGCAAGGACTAGTGGTTCAGCTTCACATGACGATGGAAGCCCTCCTCCCGCTAAAAAAATCAAATGAGTTAAGCTGGCAAAAGCACAGTGAAGAACTGTGCATTCTAAGAAGATATCACAAATCCCCAAGGAGAGTCCAAGTGTGGTGGTGGTTGTGATGCCTGACCTTCACAGCACTGGACGGGAAGAGGTGGCTCTTTCCACCATTTGCACACCCCCTGCAAGTGCTGAAAGGAGCACCCACTGTCCACTAGCTGATATGCAAATTGAAGATGTCACTGTTGAAGTACAACAGGATGAGGATACTGGTGTAACTGGCGCTGAGGAGGAAGTTGGCGAGGAGGATTCTGATGGTGATGTGGTTTGTTTAAATCAGGCTCCGGGGTAAGACAGTTGTAGTCCGTGGGATGAAAAAGCCCATCACGGTCATGCCTGGGCAGATGACCAAACATTCCACCTCTTTGTTCTGGCAATATTTCTATCCAAATCCGGACAACAACTGTCTTGCCATATGTACCATATGTAAAGGTGAAATAAGTAGGGGTAGGGACGTTAACCACCTAGGAACATCCTCCCTTATACGGCACCTGCAGCGCGTTCATAAAAAGTTACTGTCAAGTTCAGAAACTTTGGCTAAGACCGTAAGCAGTCCAGGGACACCTAAATCCCGTTGTCCTGTTGTATCCAAGTGCCTGCAAACCACACCGTCAACTCCCTCCTCGTCAATTTCCTCCTTAGTCAGGATCGGAAGTAGTCCTGCAGGCCATGTCACTGGCATGACTGACTCTCCTATCCGGGATTCCTCCGGAGGATCCTGCATTGCTACGCCTCCTGCTGCCGCTGCTGCTGCTGGGAGTCGTTCATCATGCCAGAGAGGAAGTAGGAACACCACTACTTTTACTAAACAATTGACCCTCCAACAGTCCTTAGCGAGGAGGATGAAGTACGACAGCAGTCATCCTGAAGCAAAACGTATAACTGAGGCCTTGACTGCTATGTTGGTGTTAGACGTGCGTCCGGTATCTGCCATTAGTGCAGTGGGATTTAGACAATTGATGGAGGTAGTGTGTCCCCGGTTCCAAATCCCATCTAGATTCCACTTCACTAGGCAGGCGATACCGAGACTGTACAGAAATGTCAGAAAAAGTGTCCTCAGTGTCCTGAAAAATGCGGTTGTACCCAATGTCCACTTAACCACGGACATGTGGACAAGTGGAACAGGGCAGACTAAGGACTATATGACTGTGACAGCCCACTGGGTAAATGTATCACCTTACGCAGCAACAACAGCAGCGTCACCAGTAGCAGCATCTCAGAAATGCCAGCTCGTTCCAAGGCAGGCTACGCTGTGTATCACCGGTTTCAGTAAGAGGCACACCACCGACAACCTCTTAGAGAAACTGAGGGAAATCATCGCCCAGTGGCTTACCCCACTTAGACTCTCCTGGGGATTTGTGATATCTGACAACGCCACCAATATTGTGCGGGCATTACATCTGGCAAATTCCAGCATGTCCCATGTTTTGCTCACACAATAAACTTGGTGGTGCAGAATTTTCTGAAAAGTGACTGGTGCGTGCAGGAGACGCTTTGGGTGGCCCGAAAATTTCTGGCCACTTTCGCCATTCAGCGACTGCGTGCCAAAGACTGGAGCGCCAGCAAACACTCTTGAACCTGCCCCGCCATCACCTGAAGCAAGAGGTTGTGATGCGGTGGAACTCAACCCTCTATATGCTTCAGAGGATGGAGGAGCAGCAAAAGGCCATTCAAGCCTATACATCCACCTATGACATTGGCAAAGGAGGGGGTATGCACCTGACTCAAGCGCAGTGGGGAATGATTTCTGTGTTGTGCAAGGTTCTCCAGCCCTTCGAACTTGCCACACGTGAAGTCAGTTCAGACACTGCCAGCTTGAGTCAGGTTATTCCCCTCATCAGGATTTTGCAGAAGCAGCTGGAGAAAGTGAAGGAGGAGCTAAGACGGAGCGATTCCGCTTGGCATGTGGGACTTGTGGATGAAGCCCTTCATTCGCTTTGCCAGGATTCCAGGGTGGTCAATCTGTTGAAATCAGACCACTACATTTTGGCCACCGTGCTCGATCCTAGGTTTAAAGCCTATGTGGTGTCTCTCTTTCCGGCCGACACAAGCCTGCAGAGGTGCAAAGACCTGCTGGTGAAAACACTGCTGAAGCGGAACGTGACACTTCAACAGCTCCTTCTTCATTTTCTCCTGCAACTGGGGCTGCCAGGAAAAAACTTAGGTATCCTAAGCAACCCTCTGGCGGTGATGCAGGGCAGGCAGGACCAAGTTTGGCCATCTGGTCCGGACTGAAGGACCTGGCAACAATTTCTGACATGTCTACTGTCACTGCATATGATACTGTCACCATTGACAGAATGGTGGAGGATTACATCGGTGACAGCATCCAAGTAGGCATGTCAGACAGTCCGTACTGGCAGGAAAAAGAGGCAATTTGGAGGCCCCTGTACAAACTGGCTCTATTTTACCTGAGTTGCCCCCCCTCCAGTGTGAACTCCGAAAGAGTGTTTAGTGCAGCCGGGAACCTTGTCAGCGAAAGGCGTAGGAGGTTGCTTCCACAAAAGATGATGTTCATCAAAATGAATTACCAACTCTTCCAGGGAGACCAGCCTCCAGAACGTACAGAGGGACCTGTGGTGGTGGATTCCAGCGGAGACGAGTTAATAGTCTGTGAGGATGAGGATGTACACAACACTGAAGAGGGTGAGGAATCGGTGGATGAGGAGGATGTGGACGACATCTTGCCTCCGTAGAGCCAGTTTGTGCAGGGACAGATTAATTGCCAGCTTGTTTTGTGGGGGCCCAAACAAACCAATCATTTCAGCCACAGTCGTGTGGCAGACCCTGGCGCTGAAATGATTGGTTTGTTAAAGTGTGCATGTCCTGTTTATACAACATAAGGGTGGGTGGGAGGGCCCAAGGACAATTCCATCTTGCACCTCTTTTTTTTCTTTGCATTATGTACTAGTTTTTCAAACTGCCATCCTGTCTGCCACTGCAGTGCCACTCCTAGATGGGCCACGTCTTTGTGCCGCCCACTCGTGTCGCTTAGCATAGCCTTTGGACATAAAAACACTATTGTGAGGTGTGAGGTGATCAGAATAGACTGGAAATGAGTGGAAATTAAAGTTATTGAGGTTAATAATAGCATAGGAGCAGAAAAACCAACACATTCTGTGATTTTAGCTGTTTTTATTCTTTTTTTAAAGAAAATACAGATCCAAAACACAAAACCCAGAACCCAAAACAAGGAAGGGTGGTTTTGGCAAAACCAATCCAGATCCAAAACACGAAGAAAGATCCAGATCAAAAACCAAAACACAAAAAGTGGCCGGTGCACACCCCTACTTTTAATACAAAGAAAAATTAAAAATAATCGATTTAATTGGTTACAGTCATATTTTTCTAAAGGTATATGGCTATGTGTTTATAAATATGTTGATGTTTAATTATAATTGTCATGTAGGATATTATTACTCCAGGCAGGGCCGGTTCTATGGTTACACATGGTACGCGGCTGCGTAAGGCGCCACATGGTGAAGGGCGCCACGGCCGCGACCATGCAGAATTACCGCGGTGCAGACTGTGTCTCTGTGACACAGCTGCACTGCATGTGTAGCGCTGACTGGACGGAGTTCGGTCAGCGCTACACAGTGCCAAACACACAGCCGCCAGTGCCGGCAGCTGTGTGTTTGCTTCAGCAGCTGATGAGTCTGTCAGACTCTCATCGGCTGCTGCTGCTCCCACTGCGGGAGCCATCTTCCGGCTCCCGCAGTGGGTAATGGGAGAGACTTCATGATGTCTTCCCTATATAAGTCCCCTCTTCCCTATATAATAATACCACATATCAGTGTGCACTGAGAGCTTTGTCCCCCTCTCATATATCACTGTACAGTCCCCTCTTCCCTATATATTAATAACAATACCACATATCAGTGTGTGCTGGGAGCTGTGTTATTCCCCCTCATATATAATACCACATATCCCTATATAATAATATACCTCTTCCCTATATAATAATACCACATATCAGTGTGCACTGAGAGCTGTGTCCCCCCTATCATATATCACTGTACAGTCCCCTCTTCCCTATATATTAATAACAATACCACATATCAGTGTGTGCTGGGAGCTGTGTTATTCCCCCTCATATATCAGTGTACTGCCCCTCTCTCCTATATAATAATACCATATATCAATGTGTGATGGGAGCTGTGTTATTCCCCCTCATATATCACTGTACAGTCTCCTCCCCCCTATATAATAATACCACATATCAGTGTGTGCTGGGGGCTGTATTATTCCCCCTTTTATGTGACTGTACTGTTACCTCTCCCCTATATAATAGCAATGTCACATATCAGTGTGTGTGCGTGCTGGCAGCTGTGTTTAGCCCTCCCAGAGGGTCACTTACCTTACCAGCCTTTATCCAATCCTGGTCTCACTGCTCCACCAGCCGTGTTTAGATCAAAGAGCAGTTCAGCCAGTGACAATGCGCAAGCTGTGCTGTCTAAAGAGGAGGCCACACTGGAGTGAGACACCTGGTGGCGGGGAGAGGTAACTGCAAGGCAGTGTTACTGGTAGCCCTGAGAGACCGTGCTATCTGCACAGCCCGGCCGCCTGACATCTTCGGCTTCTCCACCGCCGCCGCTTCTAACATGCGCGGTCACAGCAGTGAAGGCCCTGACGGGGCTGCTAATGATAGAGATGTTCAGCCCAGCGGGAAGTACCCCGGTTTCCCGGCGGCCCAATCCGCCCCTGTAAGTGGTAACAGTTCATAAGGGATGGAAGGGATGGTTTTTAGAAATCCCAGGTGATTGTTGGTAGCAGGCACAAACGTGATATCTTTGTGTATATATATCCCTGTAAAACCTAGTTAATTTGTGATGTAGGTATTATAGATAACCAAAGGGTGGAGGTTTCAGCCACCAGAACAGGGGGATTGCCATAGATCATAAAAATATGCATATGATCACACAGTTTTGAAATTGTTGCAGTGACAATAACTCAGCGGGATGTATGTTTTTTTTCTCAAAAACACCTGTTGTAATTTGCTGTTTTACCTCTTGTGGACAATAGGGACACTCACAGATCCTAGGAGGAGTAGTAGGTAAGGGAAATACAAATCTATTTCCCAGCAGAGGTGGTAATGCCTGGAATTACTAGAGGCTTTCAATGAGAAACTACATTTAAGGTTGTTTCAAAATTGGTCTTATATTTAAACAGGTTCCACATTATAATTTTCTGTTATTGCTAAATGAATTGGGTATATCTATTAACAGTTTGTATGTTTAGAATAGATAAGAATTTGTTGCACATTGACATGCCTGTATTATGTATACTAACATTTCTTTCTAGTTCCTCGGAACATCGGAATACAGGTCAAAGTGTATTAAAAAGCCCAGGATTTACATGGGTATTTGAAGATTGGAAATTTAGAATTTTCCAGATTAGGGATAATTATTTGGAGATTTTCATCAAAATTGAGAAAGAAAAAAGGCAATGTAGGATCTTGACTGCCACCTAGTGGAGAAAACTATGTAAAGTTGAGTCTGTAACACTCGTCAATGTCAGTACATTGTGTTTTTTGGAAACTCCAATATGGAGCCGACAAAATTCTAAATTATCACAGTAGAGGGGGGGGGAGGACCACTAACGCCCGGACAATCTGTTTTTCGTCCATGTAGGCATATCAAGCCAACAGCAGGATATCTGAAGACTACAGATGGATCGGGTGGAAGACAAGACGTCAGACTTGGTAGGAAAGATGAAGACATTCAAAAGTACTGATATCTCAAATTTCTTATTTTAAGATGCCCAGCCGTGGATAGACGATAGTCCTGGTAGATGGCTACATGAATCCGAAGACGCACGAACGAGACACAGATTGGAAGGATCGGGATCCAGATCATCTAGAACAGATGTCCAAGATGACAACACTCCAGAAGCGCGCCATCACCCCATTTGTCGAAGATAACATAATAAGAATAACTATAGGCTTTTGGTTTTAGAACTATGAAAATGATATTGTTATGATTCTCTTCAAATTCAATTTTCTCTTTTACCACCTGTATGATCAACATACATAACACATACGCTAATATAGTGAAGGATTGCATTACAATCCCGACATTGAATGGGCCTACAGATAATAATATGTGAACAGGCAAAGTCATGTATAATAATAATTATTGTAAATGTTCCCTTAAACATCCTAGATAATGTAGTCTCAATTCCCCAGACTTCCTTTATAGGTTCGATGAGATCCCACATCCTACCCATGGTCCTGTATAGATCCACTGAGTGCATATAAGGGTTGTTCTACCCTCTTGAAATGCATTATTAACGGTTCAATGACCGACTTGTGTCACACTGTTTAGAATGTGATAGTTTTATGTTTGCTATCAAAGGGTGGATTGAGGAAGTCAAATAATTGAGTATGATCAATGTACAATTATTATCCAACGATCTAGTCATCTGTTGTCTGATAAAGAATAAATCAGATGCTAATTTGCGTCAGCACAATCCAATGCGCACAATTGCGAACCCACCACACATACACTGATTCACATAACGCACACACACAGACACTATTTTGTGTATCCACTTGCCTAAACATAGACGCCCACGTACGTCCTCACATACATACATATGAACATTTCCTACATCAATGCAGAGACGCACATATGTGAGCGCATATGTATATAATGGTTCCTATTTACAATAAGTTAATAAAGAGTTATTAAAGGTCTTTTTAACAAGTAATTATGATGAAATGTGTACGTAAATAAGATCTAAGGATTAGAACATAGTAGACTTGTCATGTTTGGTATCATATTAAATCCCTGTTCATTTGCAGATCTCCGGTTCTATCGGCAAGGAAATCGCATTATGCATCCGCAAGTTATGAACTATAGGGAGTTATTGGTTAGCATGTTACCATTTTGTATGAAGTGTCTGTAGCCAGTTTAACTAGTTCTTCGGCGGGAAAACTACACAAAGAAGCTGTTGGAGAACTGAGACATACCCCAAATGACACCATATGAACTAACCAATGACCAGAGTGACCTGAAGCAAGAACCAATGAGAATCTGTTATTACGTGTCTTTGTTGTCTCTGTAATCTGTACCGAATATAGGCTTGTGAGCTGGGTACAGTATGCAGTCATTTCTCCATTTCTTTGGGTGACAATGACCGCAGGGTTCAGGATTGAAATACTGCATATTGGAACCAGTAGCGCATTCGTATGTATTGGTTGTACTTATATATATATATATATATATATCTTATTGCTTTTTATTCTAATTGTTAAATCTTTCCCTGTTTACATAAATAACTTTTTGTGCTTTGGAACCACACAATTGGACTGGAAAGTAATTCTTTCTTAAGCGACTTGCAGCGTTAATAGCGACTAGCGACAATTAGGAATCAATCGGTCTATTAAAAATTATCCATAATTCATTCCATATTTTTTATAGTATTTATTAAGACATAGGGCTCTATTTATTAACATTATTTTTACTAAAATAAAGTGAAAAAGGGTGTTTTCACACCCTTTTCACATTATTTTAGTTTCACCTGTAGTTATTACAGGGCAATTGGAGTAGAATTAGTAAAATTCTACTCCAACCCCAGTATCACTTATTTTTAGTAAAGCAGATCGCATTTCCCATAATTGTAATGGGAAATGTGATCTGTGTGCAAGTTACTAAAAATAAATTGTAAAAAAATACCGGGGGAAGCCCTGTGATAATAACGCCACCTGGAGGTGGCATTATCCAGGGTCTCCCCCGGTTACCGGGCTCCCACTCTGCTCTAACGGGGAGAGCAGAGGCGGGAGCTGGTACCAGTAATCAGCTATGTGGTCTAAGTAGACCGCAAGCTGATTGCTGTAAAAAAAAGAAAAAAAAAAATTAAACATTTTTTTTTTCACTTACCTGAATCCAGGGACCGGTGATCGGGCCTCCGGTGATGGCTCCTCTCCGGTCAGCTGGTCTCCCACAGTGCACTGGGGCCCGGTCATCAGGTGATCGGGCCCCAGTGCAGTATGGGAGATCACCTGATCGGGAAGCCCGGAGAAGACCACCGGAGGTCAGGAGGATGCAGGTAAGTGTAATGAAGGGAGGGGGGGTCGTGGGGGGGGGGAGGGGGGGGACGCGGGGGTCCGCGATCGCGGGGGGCGGGGCTTAGCACAGGGGGGCGGGGCTTAGCATCAGTGGGGGGGTAGTAGCGGTGCTCGGTCGGCGCATGTGCGGGCTCTTAGTCGCGGTATTTTTTCCGAAAATACCGCGACTAGAGTGCGGATGGGATCCGCAGGGACAGAGCTTTATCGCAAGCTCTGTCCCTGCAAGGGATTTATAGTAAATCCCTGTGATATTACCTGAATTCGCAATGCGAATTCACTCGGTAATATCACACTACAATCCGCATTCAATATGCGGATTGTAGTAAATAGAGCCCATAGTGCTGTTATTCTCTGTATATGATTTTGATTAGTGATGTTTGACTACCCTCATTTTCGTAACAGCTGTCAGCAGCTTTAGAAAGACAGCCCTGTAGCGCCTGCATTGAATCACTTGGTAGTTCCAATCTTGCTACGCACACAATTCAATTGCATCTACAAAAAAATGTTCAAACTAATTCTACATAATATGATTGTATAATGACTTATTGAAATACATACATGAACAACACACAGAGAGATTTCTGTACACAGTAATAAAAGATCAAATTGTAAAAACAAATTGTAACATGTGTATGTACTTAATAATAAATTACACTGGCCTAAGAACACCAGTGCCAAGGAAATACGGGATGCATTATTGTTGTCTTAATAATGAGATATACTTTAAATCCCTGAAGCTCTGTGGTGGACCCCGAGGGTACCTAGACATAGGAACGGGCATTTGTTTATATTGCATTATCCTCTATGGAACTTTCCAGTAGACAAAAGTCTCTATTTCACGGGTGCTGCTGTCTGTGTGAGAAGAAAGAAGCAGAGCTGAGGTGTTGTATGGAATCCTTCATGTTATCAAGGGCAGGGTGTAAGGTTAACAGCTGGAGCAGGTTGAGTCCTGTTTCCTGATGTGCTGTTAGGACACACTATGTTTACCTGGAGTTTGAACCTCTCCTTGAGCGGGCGTTGGCCTGTTTGTGAATAGTTATTATGCTGCTGGGAAAGGGAGGGAGAGGTACACATGGTTTGTGTGTGTAGAGGATAGAGGTGCGTAGGTGTAGGCTGCATTAACCCAAGCAACACTGGACCACTGTGCTCATGATGACTGTGCTTGTATAGAGGAAATTATGACGCCTCTAGCTGAGTGAGAGTTAATATGTCAGTGTTACCTCCCAGTTAGAGACCCAGAATGCCTGTTTCAGCATGTACAGTGTCTATACAAACAGAGTCTATATTATTAATATAACCTCCTAAATGGATAATATATTATATTTTTATCTGCTGTTATATTGCATTCTCAGAAGTAAAATTAAATATCCTCACTAGAGCACGAGCAAAGATACCCACCATCCAGTGGTCATTTAGGTAGTCAATGATATAATACACTGGTGCTCTTATAAACAAATGTCAATAATATCTGTATAAAAGGTGAGTCCTCATGTCAGCATTCATAAGGAACTCTATTTTTATTCAATAAGAAATGCTATACCCCAACTGATCACATTTAGTAGAAGTCTGTTTTGATTTCAGTAACCTGTATAGAAATATTCAGCCTGAGGCAGTGGCGGAACTAGCGGCGGTGCAGTGTTTGCTATAGCAGCCAATGAGAGTCGGACAGACTCTCATTGGCTGCTGCATCCACGGAGGGAGCCGGCTGAAGCTCACTCATGAGCTCCGCCTTCCGGCTCGCCCCGTAGCAGGTGATGGGAGAGACGTCATGACGTCTCTCCCATAGTGCAGAGCGGGCCAGGAGCAGCGGACAGCAACGGTCGCGGCAGGAGCGGGGATTGAGGTAAGTTGTTTTTTTGTGTGTGTAAGGGAACACAGGCACTGGCACAGCATAGGGGGGGCACTATTGGAGGTACTGTATGGGGGGGCAGCTACTGGAGGCAGTGTATAGGAGGACTACTTTGGGGGCAATGCATAGGTGGGACTACTACTGGGGGCAATGCATAGGGGGGATTACTACTGGAGGCAATGCATAGGGGGATTACTACTGGGGCACTGCATAGGGGGGGGACTACTACTGGGGGCACTGCATAGGGGGACTACTACTGGGAGCAATGCATAGGGGGGACTACTACTGGGGGCACTGCATAGGGGGGACTACTACTGGGGGCAATGCATAGGGGGGATTACTACTGGGGGCAATGCATAGGGGACTACTACTGGGGACAATGCATAGGGGGGATTACTACTGGAGGCAATGCATAGGGGGATTACTACTGGGGCACTGCATAGGGGGGACTACTACTGGGGGCACTGCATAGGGGGACTACTACTGGGAGCACTGCATAGGGGGGACTACTACTGGGGGCAATGCATAGGGGGGATTACTACTAGGGGCAATGCATAGGGGGACTACTACTGGGGACAATGCATAGGGGGGATTACTACTGGGGGCAATGCATAGGGGGGATTACTACTGGGGGCAATGCATAGGGGGGATTACTACTGGGGGAATGGTATAGGGGGCACTACTACTGGGGGCAATGCATAGGGGGGACTACTACTGGGGGAACGGTATAGGAGGCACTACTACTGGGGGCAATGCATAGGGGGGACTACTACTGGGGGCACTGTTTAGGGGGAACTACTACTGGGGCCAATGCATAGTGGTGACTACTGGGGGCAATGCATAGGGGGGGATTACTACTGGGGGCAATGCATAGGGAGGACTACTACTGGGGAATGTATAGGGGGCACTACTACTGGGGGCAATGCATAGGGGGGACTACTACTGGGGGAACGGTATAGGAGGCACTACTACTGGGGGCAATGCACAGGGGTGACTACTACTGGGGGAACGGTATAGGGGGCACTACTACAGGGGCAATGCACAGGGGGGACTACTACTGGGGGCAATGCATAGGGGGGATTACTACTGGGGCAATGCATAGGGGGACTACTATTGGGGGCACTGCATAGGGGGGACTACTACTGGGGGCACTGCATAGGGAGGACTACTACTGGGGGCAATGCATAAGGGGGACTACTACTGGGGGCACTGCATAGGGGAGACTACTACTGGGGGCACTGCATAGAGGGGACTACTACTGGAGGCACTGCATAGGGGGGACTACTACTGGGGGCACTGCATAGGAAGGACTACTACTGGGGGCACTGCATAGGGGGGACTACTACTGGGGGCACTGTATAATGGGCACTGAATAGGGTGACCACTACTGGGGGCACTGCATAGGGGGGCCCAAAGCATATTCTTGCACCTGGTCCCACCACTCTCTATTTCCAACACTGGCCTGAGGCATCTTGCATCTGTAGGGTCACACTCACTGAACTGAATGTTGCTTCTAATATTCTTTCATTTACATATAGGGAGATTGCATTATCCTATATATAATCCACCATTAATGTAACTACATAACTCTGTATGATCCTTCTGTCTTCAGAATAACAATTGGCAAGCAGAACCAGTTCAATGTTGTTAACATTTTTCTTCAATGATTTTAACCAAACAATGTTAGGAATATTTAAAATAAGTATAAATTAAAAGTATGAAACGAGAAAAAACAAACATATGTAATAATACTTGTGCAAGTAAGTCACAGATAATAAAGATGTTCGGAGGTGTATACATTGTTTGTATATGTTTTATAAGTTGTTTCTGGGTCCATTTCTTGTGCAGGTAGCAGAAACCAGGAAATCCTTTTACCGTAAAAGTTGGTTTCATAATGGAGTAGGGCATATACTCTCTAATTAAGCAGCACATGATATTTGATGTGAGGAAACTGATTGTATATTGGGTTCTTCTTAAAATGTGAAGTTTCGATTG
Organism: Taudactylus pleione; assembly: GCA_031769625.1. Taxonomy (NCBI): domain Eukaryota; kingdom Metazoa; phylum Chordata; class Amphibia; order Anura; family Myobatrachidae; genus Taudactylus; species Taudactylus pleione. Next base: position 8,040,868 of record JAUIMM010000154.1, read on the forward strand.
CAGTTTTCACTGCAATTGAGCTTTTTCAAAAAGCATAACAGTGGTAGTGGATGTCCCAGCAAAGATAAACAAAACATTTATTTATTTATTAACAGTGTCTTATATAGCCCAGCAAATTCCGTTGCGCTTTACGATTTGAAGCAACATTAACATTATACTGGGTTGTAAAAAACATATATACATACATAAAAGACATACATAAGGGTAAGAGGGCCATGCTCGCAAGCTTACAATTTATAGGGAAATAGGTGTTGATAGTTACACAAGGATAGGTGCTACATATTGCAAATTGGTCCAGCCCGATTGCAGATGTTCTTGGTGGGCTGTATAATCCAATCACACTGGGAAGTTGGCCTAGGGTTAGGAGGATGTTAAATTGAAGAAAGAGAAGATGTGATAGGTGTTTACTATAAGAAGAGAGTTAGATAGGGAGCTATAAAAGGTTAGGTGGGCGGTCCTGGAATCTGATAAGCTTGTCTGAAGAGGTGAGTTTTCAGAGAACACTTGTATGTTTGGAAACTAGTGGAAAGTCCACAGGTTGGGGGCAGCCCGAAAAAAGTCCTGTAACCGTGCATGGGAACAAATAATGCGCGGGGATGAGAGACGCAGATCTTGTGCAGAGCGGAGATGTCAGGTTGGAAGATATTTTGAAATAAGTGAAGAGATGTATGTTGGTGTGGTTTGGTTAATAGCTTTATGTGTGAGTGTAAGTATTTTAAATTGAATACGGTAGAAGACCGGCAGCCAATGGAGGGACTGACAAAGTGGATCAGCAGACACTGAACATTTGGTGAGAAAGATCAACCTCGCAGCTGCATTAAAAATGGAATATAGTTGGGAGAGCCTGTTTTTGGGAAGACCAATAAAGAGACTATTAAAATAGTCAATGCGGGAAATAATGAGTGCGTGTATTAGAGTTTTTGCAGTGTCTTGTGTAAGATATGGTTGAATTTTGGCTATGTTTTTTAGATGTATGTAACAGAATTTAGAGACAGATTGAATGTGGGGAACAAAAGACAGTTTAGAGTCAAGGATGGCACCTAGGCAGCGAGCTGGTGGGGTTGATTGTTGAGTTGTCAACAGTAATAGAGATATCAGGTTGGTAACTACTATTGGCCGGTGGAAATATAATTAATTCTGTTTTGGATAAATTAAGTTTGAGGTGGCGAGATGACATCCACGATGAAATGGCAGAGAGACATTCAGTGACACGTACGAGCACAGATGATGACAAATCTGGGGAGGATAGGTAAATTTGAGTATCGTCCGTGTACAGATGATACTGAAAACCAAGAGCGCTGATTAGTTTGCCAAGAGAGGTGGTATATATTGAGAAAAGTAGAGACCCTAATACTGAACCTTGTGGTACTCCAACAGATAGAGGTAGCGAAGTGGAGGTAGAATCAGAAAAGCGAACAGTGAAAGAGCGATTAGATAGGTAGGATGAGAACCAAGAAAGGGCTGTGCCTTGAAGACCTAGGGATTGTAGTGTTTGTATGAGAAGAGAGTGGTCAACAGTGTCAAAGGCAGCAGAGAGATCTAGAAGAATTAGAAGTGAATAATGGCCTTTAGCCTTGGCAGTGACCAGATAATTTACTACCTTAGTCAGTGCTATCTCTGTAGAGTGTTGGTAACGAAAGCCTGACTCTATTTATGTCATAAATAGATGTGCAAAGCCAAATCTCATAGATCCAGTGTTTGATACGATGATCGCACATACAGTCAGATGCGGTCATTACCCTACTGCATAAATAATCCATCCCATTTGACTTCTCATGTCTCGCCCTTCGATTTGTTGAAACAAGTGCACTCCTGCGCTACCTCCCTCCAGCATCTGACAGGTAGGACTGAGCCGGGTCACTAGTACCTGCTGGAGGTCAGTCAGACATGCCCGACCTCTGACATGCACTACTGCACATGCGCTGTGTCTCCGTGCATGTAAACTCTGGCTTTCCATGAGGATGGACCCAGGAGATGCTCATAGTACAGACCCACCCAGAGCTGGACAGCAAGTAAACTACGAAACCACTGTTATAGTACAAGACTACACCGCTACCATCCGCCGGTGTATTGGTCACTACACTACCACACTATAAGGCACTCTATAAAACCCAGCAACACTTTGAGCTCCAGACTGTCATTATATACTGTATGTATAATATATATATATATATATATATATAGTCTGCATACCACTAATATGAGTGTGGGGTCTATTTATGATTAAATATTTGTGGCATATTCCCCAAGAACATTTTCAGGGGATACCCACAAATATTTAGAGTACCCTGAATGTATTATGGAGAGATCACAGCAGATACCTTTAATATCTGCTGCAGTCCCTCCATTTCCACCAGCAGCCACAGCCCCCATATGTTTCTATGGGGGATGCGATGTGGTCAGAATCATCTCTGGAATTTGGTCCCCGCAGATTACACCAGATTACATCTGAAGATGGAGTAAGCTGCTGTGGTCTATGGGCTACACATCGCAATGTCTGTAGACAGCTCATGCGCAGGATCCCTGGCACAGGAGTGAAGAGACTGCTGATGTGGTCACTTCACTCCCAGCACATCACAGGGACATATGTCCCTGCGGGTGCATTTTGTTATATTCAGGCGCTATGATCGCATCCTGCAATGCGATCATGGGCGATAATATAGCGCCCAGATTGCATTGCAATTATTAATAAATGGGCCCCTGTTTAATTTTGCCACTTGTTGGTCTACCTGATCCACTAAAGCTAAGAACTGGTTAAGCTATACCACTTGCTTGTGGAGTAATTGCCACCAGCACCAACAACTGCATTACATACTTAACACCACATGCATCTTGGCCAAGCACATTATACCCTGGTGTAACCATTATCTGGTGCACTGTTGCTGCCAGCACAATCCGCTTGAGCATTAAAGTTACCGTCTGCTCTGCTTTAACGTCATACCTCGCCTGCTGTCACCCTGATACTCTGCTAATAGGATATATATATAGTAGCGTTCCCGCTAGGCTGTTTTAGCGGGGCGCGGCGCCCTGCCCTCCTTCTGGAGGGCAAAAAGCACCCTGCCCTCCAGGAGGAGGGCAAAAAGCGCCCTGCCCTCACAGCCTGCGGGTGCCGTTCTCACCCGCGGGACGCAGTGTCCCGAGGGTGGAGAAACATGCGATGACCCGGTCACCGCCGGAGAATAGACGCCGGGCGCATGCGCCCGGCATCTATTCTCCCTTTCTGCAGCGCTTGGGGGCTGCCCGGCATGTCCGTAAGCGCCGGGCACGCCCCCAAGTATGACGAAAAGGGGACGCATCTTTGGCGCGCGCACAAGGTTGCCCTCTCTAGCTCCGGCGCCCTGCCTGCCGCCGGAGCTAGAGTGAACACTATATAGGTTAGGTAATCTTTTCTACTACACATAAACTTGTCAATTTTCAGCACGTTAAGCTTAATTTGACTGTATTGCTTTGCTCCAGGTCTAGTAGCAATCTTTCCTGGCAGTTCTGTATCTGCAACTGTGCGACTGTGGTGACATATAAGAAACTACATGTTCTCTGTTTGCACCTTCTTACTAATCCACACGTTCATACACCCATTAGCCCTTGTGTTCAAGCATTAGCAACACAGTCTAGTGAGTTTTACAACAGAGAATTGTTTGTCAAGAGTCCCCATTCACCAACAATTAAAGGCAGCGACAAGGCCCAATACACTTCTGGTACCATGCATCCAAATCTGTTTTGCGACTCTGTCCTTACAAAATTAGGATGCATGCACGGTACAACTCAGGCACATGAGCAGATGAAAAGCATTGCTCCACTGCGTCCAACATTGCTTCTGTGTTCGACTCAGAATCAGGACCAGTGTCCCAGGTTCAAATTGTATTCCACACTGTGTCCCCATTCAACATTAAATGCCACACTGTGCCCCAATTCATATTATATGCCACACTGTGCGCCCAGTTCATATTATATGACATATTGTGCCCCCAGTTCAACATTATCAATGAACACGGCTTTATAAGCAAAATACCACCTTGAGATATCCACACTGTTGTCATCTGCCAGTGGTTGTGTGAGCGTGAAGCCAGTAGACTAAATTTACTTAAAAACTCTCCAATGGCTTAACAGAGATATCTGCAGGGGATCGGTATGAATGACCGCCGGACCTATCACGACGCCGGAAGACCGGCAGTAATGAAGATCCCGACAAGGTAATTAACTATCCCTACCCCCCCCTAACCCTAAGCCACCTTTAGGGGTGCCTAACCCTAATCTCCCCCCCTAGTGCCTAACCCTAACTCTCCCGTGGGGGTGCCTAACCCTAACCCTCCTTCCCCTACCCTAACCCTCCCGGGGGGGTACCTAACCCTAAGTCCCATCGGGAGCCCCTAACCTAACCCTCCCCCCCCCCCCCCCGCGACTGTCTGCCTGGCTTACCTTCATTCGGTATGCCAGGCGTGTGGCTCCCGGCGTAGGGATAATGATAGGCATCGGGATTTCAACACCTATCATTAGTCCCCTGTCGGGATTGCACAGTCGGGAAGCCGGTGGTCGGCATTTCGACCGTTTTCTTCCTGACTGCATCCCATCTGCAGAGTCCTAGGCGATGCTGTCTGATAGCTGGAATCAGTGAAACTGCGTTGCGTCAACCGGGTTGCATCACCAGGTTGTGTTATGCTTGTTCTGTCAAAAGTTTGCACATGTGCAGTTAGGCATTTTGATCGGCATCTACGCAAATGCATATATGGATGTTTTTGCCTACTCTGCATGGAGTATAGGACATCTCCAGGACAGCAGGTAAGTACCTCTAGTATGCCCCTGTCACTGGGCCTGTTTGACCCAGCTATTATCTGGTTCTGTTCTTCAACTATTGCTACTACTTATTTTACAATTGCCTAATTATTTATATGGGGTCCATTCATAATGCTAATTAAGTATCCAACTCACTGAGAGTAGCAGCGGTGGATACAAAGTCACCAGAGCAATAAAACATTGCTCCAGTGCAGAGACTCCGGACCTCATTCAGAGTCGGTCGTTGCGGCCACGCGGTCGTAAGGGAAAAGGGGTCGGATATGCAAATGATGCACTCGCAAGTTGCGTCCTTAAGATCGGATCGTTAGCTGGCCGACCAAGGGGAGGATGCGGTCGTAAGACAAGAAATACACCCCCTTCTCGTACGCATTACACATCATCTCCGGCCATATAAGGATTAATCGAGACCATCGGTAACCATCAGAACTGGTCGTAGAGCTTAAGGTTGACCATACCCTCTCTTAAGCACTACGATCAGGTCAGTGTACAAACCACCCATGTCACGTGTGCCATGACACTACTTTGTTAATTATGCACTCCCATAAAACGCCGTTCGTATAATTAGGCACGCCTGCGTTCGGATCTCCACTCCCCCGTTTTCAAGCACCTTCCCCTGTTACCACCCACAAACGCCTCATTCTGTCACTCAAACTACCGACCTGGCTGTGTTCAAGGAGAGAGAAATTTCTGATTGTAGCAGCTAGTTTGCGCACGCGCATTGCGAACTTTACGCATGCGCAGTTTAGCGAACATCGGTGGCGTACGACCGTGCGGCCGCAACGACAGACTCTGAATGAGGTCCTCCATCCCATAGGGAAGGAGCGGGGATGCGGGAGTAAACACCATCTGAAGATGGAGAATACTCCAGTAGTCAAGTTTATAAAATATTATATTTTCGGAGCTTGATGAATTTACAGTGGTGCTCGAAAGTTTGTGAACCCTTTAGAATTTTCTATATTTTTGCTGAAATTTGGCCTAAAACTACCTCAGAGTTTCACACAGGTCCTAAAAGTATGTAAAGAGAAGCAAATCAAACAAATGAGACAAAAAACTTAGACATAGTAATTTTTTTTATTGCGGAGAATGATCCAATATCACATATGTGTGAGTGGCAAAAGTATGTGAACCTACCGGATATTTTGATTGTGAAATTAGAGTCAGGTATTTTCAATCTATGGGATGACAATCAGCTGTTAGTGGACAACCTGTCCTTTTAAAAGAACAGCGATCTATCAAAGTCTGATGTTCACAACACGTTTGTGGAAGTGTATCATATCACGAACAAAGGGGATTTCTGAGGACCTCAGAAGAAGAGTTGTTGATGCTAATCAGGCTGGAAAGGTTACAAAACCATCTCTAAATAGTTTGGACTCCATTAATCAATAGTCAGACAGATTGTGTAGAAATGGAGGAAATTCCAGACCATTATTACCCTCCCCAGGAGTGGTCGACCAAAAATATCATACCAAGAGCAAGACGTCTAATAGTTTGCAAATTCACAAAGGAACCTAAGGTAACCTCTAAGCAACTGAAGGCCTTTCTCACATTAGCTAATGTTAATGGACAAGCCAGAATACTATTGGAACAATGTTTTGTGGGCAGATGAGTCCAAATAGGGCTTTTTGGTTTAAATGAGAAACCTTATGTTTGGAGAAAGGTGAACACTGCATTTCAGCATAAAAATCTCATACCATCTGTGAAACATGATGGTGGTGGTATCATGGTTTGGGCCTATTTTGCTGCATCTGGCCCAGGACGACTTACCATCATTGTTGGGACAATGAATTCTAAATTATACCAGAATACTCTAAAGGAAAATATCAGGGCATCTGTCCATGAGCT